>JASPKZ010009823.1:112500-1577500 GCA_030220185.1 Diploptera punctata
ATTCACAGATCTATATATAAGGACCTTCATCTCATCTCATCTCTCGACCCGACTCTGAGTTAGACACGAGTTGAGGATATTTATATTTGTTTTTATTGGAAGTATAGGGTAAATCACGGAAACAAGGAGAATAGAAGACAATATAATGAATTCTAAGATTTGTAATTGTTTTAGGTAATCAAAGATTGTACTTAACATTTTCCAATACTGTTATTTTAACACAGTTCCAATAATAGATCATATTATAATATTATAATGATATTGTGTAAAGGAAAATTAATGTCTGTACCAGGAATCGAACCGTGGACCTCTAGTCTCCAGACCAGAAACGAGAATTATAGATTTACTTATGTGGAAAGAATTGTTAATGGTTGTGCCAGGTCTGGAATGGTGTAGTGGGCGGCACACTAGTCTGGAGAACTAGAGGTCCACGGTTCGATTCCTGGTTCACACATTAATTTTTCTTTTCTATTTCTATCTTATTCTGAAAAATATTAAAACTAAAAAATATCTGGCAATAAATAGCAATGAAAGAGAAAATTTAATATTGGAAGAAGGAATCCAAATAAAGCAAGTGAAACAAACTAAATATTTGGGAATAATTATGGATAACATTGAAGGTATAGGCAAAGAGAACATAAAACATAGAATTGAATTGAGTAGCAAAATAATATCATTGTTAAATTCCATATGGTGGGATAAGCATATTTGGAGAGACACAAAAATATACATTGTTAAAACATTGGTGGAATCTGTTGCAATGTATGGAAGTGAGGTATCAATAAGTACTACAAGAATAGACTAATAGCTCTAGAAATGGATTATTTACGCAGAAGTGCCAGAAAGACTAAATTAGAACATGTCACAAATAAGGAAATTAGAACATAATGGAAGCAGAAGAAAGCATAATTGAAATAATTGAGGAGAAGGAATTAAAGTGGTTAGGACATGTTTTAAGAATGGAAGATGAGCGATGGCCTAAGCAACTATATCAATGGCAACCGACCAGAAGGAGGAAGAGAGGGAGACCGAAGTTAACATGGAAGGAAAACATGAAGACATTAATGCAAGCAAGAGGGCTAAGCATTGAAGATGCCCAAGACCGTAGGCTTTGGAGGTTTGGCACGGGAAGACGGCAGCAGCTGTAAAAACCCGAAGATAGATAGAGATTTATTTCATTGTACGAATTCGATACAAATTCCACAATATGTAATGAAAATCTTGTGCCTTTTTTAAAATTAATGTTGACATATTATTTAATGAAGTTATATAAAAATTAATTTTACTGATACAATGGGGAGAATTTAAGTTCTTCTTCTTCTTCCTTTCATATGATAGACATAGTGGTCTGTTACGGTCTCAATCCAACGTTTGAAGGGTATGCCCAAAGATCTCTTGCCTGGTGGCTGGTAATTTAAGATCTGACGTGGTATTCTTGTCCTGCTCGTTCTTCGTACGTGAGATTTCCAGTTGTTTCTGTATTTTTGTGCATATTCCATGACTGATTCTGTTTGTAATTCTTTGAGAATCTCAGAATTCCTTTTATGGTCTGTCCTTGAATAGCCTGCAGTACGTCTCATAAATTTCATTTCTGCCGCAGTTAGTCTTTGTTCATCTACACTGCGAATTGTCCAGGCCTCACTGCCGTAACATAATATAGGTCTGGCCAGTGTTTTGTAAATTCTAGTTCGTGTGTGTTGCTGTACTGTGTTTGGCTTGAAAATATTATTTATAATTCCTGTTACTCTGTTAAATTTTATAATTTTTTGACTAAAATATTTTTCTTCTTTAAGTTAATATAAATAAATCTGCAAAATAAAGCTTGGGAAGGTATACGCTATAGATAATAGAGCGGTAGGCCTACAATTTAGGTATCTTAGCACATAATCGAACTTAAATAACGGGAAAAAATGTATATAGGCCTATTGTGTTACGTCCATCCAGGTGGAACAGTGGTACAAGATCCCATCTGTCGAAAATATAAAATCATGTCATGAAAATCATGAACATATAAAATATACCTATTGAGACTGATGAAAAGAAAATAAACGTTTTTCCTCTATACACGGCATGTAGTAACACGTGGTCAGCATGTCAGCTCCCCTGCCGTTATAGTTTGTTTTCTCATCCTGGAGCCCCATTATTGTAGCCATCCAGATTCCTATGTTGGGTGGATACCAATCCCCTTACTTACTTACTTACTCACTGGCACTATCGAACCCGTAGGTTCATGGCCGCGCGGACATAAGTTCTCCATACATCCCTATCCTGAGACAATGTTTTCCAATCATTCCCTGTATAATCTACTTCCCTCAAATCATAGTTAATGTTGTTCTCCCACCTCATTCTTCGTCTACCAACTGGGCGTTTTCCTTCTGGCTTTTCCTACAAGAAGTTTCCATGCACGTCTTTCATTCCCCATACGCGCAAAATGTCCTGCCCATCGCAGTCTACGAGACTTAACTGTTCTTATTATATCTGGCTTCCTATAAAGAGCATGTAGTTCATTGTTATGTAGTCTTCTCCATTCATCTGTCTGTTCATCTCTCTTTGGTCTAAAAACTTTCCTAAGAACTTTATTCTCAAATACTCGTAATCTCCTTTCCTCCCTTAAAGTAAGAGTCCATGTTTCGCACCCATATAATACACTGGTAGAATAATAGTTTTATATATTTTCAGCTTAACGTTTTTTGAAAGGAGTTGGGACATCAAAAGTCTCTGCAATGCATAATAGCATGCATTTCCAGAATTGAGCCTATGTTTAATTTCTTTGTGTATCTCATTCCTATTTGTGATTATTGTTCCTAGGTATTTGAGTTCAGCCACTTCCTCAAAATTTCCCTCATTTGTCCTTAGCTGTCCATTTCCATTATATACTGAATTTCTACGTGTGACCATATATTTAGTTTTACTGATATTTACTTCCAGTCCTAATTTCTTAGTGTTACTCAATAGTGTGTGCGTGTTGGCCTTTAGTATCTCCTCGCTATCGGCCAGTAGTACTACATCATCAGCATAAGGAAATATATTCCTTTATTGGGAATAGAAATAGCGCACATTCGGTAGCAAAATGGCTTGTCCGCTCGGCCATAGTGAGGTTCGGATGTAAGTATTACTAGAACTGAGGATAAACCGAATTAAACAGAATGCAGTATAAAGAACTGCTATGACCGAGCAAAACATTTTCTTTTTCACATATTATATATAATATATATATAGCTAAATACAATTCCTTTAGAAAAATTGGATAGAATATTTTCAAAAGTTGTGGCTGCAAAAAAACGAAAATTTAAATCTCGTAACCTCTAACAATAATTACATAGATGCTTTCACTTTAGATGAATTAAATACAATACTCGTCCACTGCAAAAATAACAAAACACCAGGCGAAGATGGTATTAACCTGGAATTATTTAAGTATGCCAGCCCTGCCTTTAATGAAAGATTTCTCAATTTTTTAAATAGAATTTATAATAAGGGCCCTCCGCCAAAAAGCTGGCAACAAGCTGTTGTAATCCCACTACACAAAAAAGGAGATATAAATAACTGTGATAACTTCAGAGGAATAAGCCTTTTGGACTCAGGCTACAAAATCTACACAAAGTTGCTCAAATCAAAATTAGCTGATTATTATGACAAGGTATTAGATGAAGCGCAAAAAGGATTCCGAAAAGGGGGATCCTGTACAGATGGATACTTCACTATTAAAATTCTAATAGAAAAAAAAGAGAGTTTAATATTGAAACACACATGGCGTTTATTGACTTGAAGAAGGCATTTGACAAAGTAAATAGAAACAAATTATTAGAAATCCTCAAATATGATGGAATCCCAGACCAACTGATAAAAGCTATATATGATATTTATAAGGATAATTACATCCAAGTTAAGATTGAAAATAAAATCTCCGAATGTAGACCAATTAATCAACGAGTTAGACAAGGATCTGGTCTTTCACCAATGCTTTTCATAATATACATGAACTCAATTATTAAAGAATGGAGACTATAACCACATGGCAGTATACCACTTAATAGATTATATAATTTACACACCCTATTATTTGCAGATGACATTGTGTTTATAGCGAATTCAGAAGATGACCTACAACGTTCAGTCCACTCTTTTTCACCAAACTGCAATAAACTACAACATGGAAATCTCAACAGAAAAATCTAAAGTCATGGCTTTCCTAGGAAAAGACCCAGTTCGCAGTAACAATTGTTATTAATAATAAAATATTAGAACAAACCAACACATTTAACTATCTCGGATACCAAGTTACATACGAAGAAGAAAAAGATTTTAGTCAAAAAATTATAAAATTTAACAGAGTAACAGGAATTATAAATAATATTTTCAAGCCTAACACAGTACAGCAACACACACGAACTAGAATTTATAAAACACTGGCCAGACCCATATTATGTTACGGCAGTGAGGCCTGGACAATTCGCAGTGTAGATGAACAAAGACTAACTGCGGCAGAAATGAAATTTATGAGACGTACTGCAGGCTACTCAAGAACAGACCATAAAAGGAATTCTGACATTCTCAAAGAATTACAAACAGAATCAGTCATGGAATATGTACAAAAATACAGAAACAACTGGAAATCTCACATACGAAGAATGAGCAGAACAAGAATACCACGTCAGATCTTAAATTACCAGCCACCAGGCAAGAGATCTTTGGGCAGACCCTTCAAACGTTGGATTGAGACCGTAACAGACATCTAGGTCTATCACATGAAAGGAAGAAGACGAAGAAGAAGAAGAAGAAGATATATGTGTGTGTGTATATATATATATATATATATATATATATATATATATATATATATGCCTAATTGTATGATGTAGATTAAAATCAAATTGATTTTGACACTTTCTGCTGACTACATTCTGTTTCTACTAGTACTAGTAGAATCAGATATAAAGGATTTGAACAGAATGTAGTCAGCAGAAAGTGTCAAAATCAATTTGATTTTAATCTACATCATACAATTAGGCCTATATATATATATATATATATATATATATATACACATATATATATATATACACATATATCTTCTTCTTCTTCTTCTTCTTCTTCTTCCTTTCCCACAGTGTTGGTATTATGCTGTGTAACATATTGTAAGGTTTTTTATTGTAGTGGGAATAAAAACCCGGAAACAGAATAAATAATACATTAAAAATAATCTAAAATAGTTTTTACGTATTTAATCAAATATAAATAAAACTGAATAGTATTTTATGGAATAGAAATTTGACCAGAAAAACAAAAAAAAGAGATTATACAGACAATAATAGAAAGTATACTTACATATGGATCAGAAAGCTGGACAATAAATGAAAGGATGCAGAAAAGAATCTTGGGGACAGAAATGGATGGATTACGGAGAAGTATGTGAATATCCTGGCTACAACATATTCGAAATACATATATCAGACAAGAAATGGATGCACAAGAAACTGTTATCGATAGGAAAACAAAGAGAGCTCTACAATGGTATGGACATGTACAACGGATGTCGGAATACCAGTGGCCTAAAAAAGTGTTGGATTGGATGGTACCATACAGGAGGAGGAGGGGGAGAAGTTGAAGAACATGGTATGAGGGAATATATGATGCCATGAAGAGGGGTATGGAAGATGGACAATGGGAAGATAGGAATATCTGGAAAGCAGGAATCAAAGGCAAACTGCTGTAAAGTGGAAAGCCTGTATTAAGTAAGTAAGTAAGTAAGTAAGTAAGTAAGTAAGTAAGTAAGAAATACAACTTAAAATTTTATATGATTTTCATATTTATTATAATATAAATTGGTAACAGCTGTTTCGGTACTTTGCACCTTCTTCAGACATGATTACAAATGAATGAAGAGCGAAATTCGATAAGAAACAGGAGAGAGAGATAGAGAGATAGAGAGAAAGAGAGATAGAGAGAGAGGGGGGGGAGAGAGAGAGAGAGAGAGAATGAGAGAGGTAGAGAGAAGGAATAAATAAAAGCAAGCGAGGAAATTGGAAGCTGGAAAAATGGGTCGAAATAAGAATGAGCTGAACAAAATATATTAGACAAAATGACGACAGACTGTAGGCTAAACAAATACAATGTAATCTGCGAATTGTATTCGTACGGCAGTCAAACTACAATCGGTTAATCCATTCCTAGTCTGTTTATATGTACGTAGACCCCATTCGAGAGCGAAATAACACCAGACGTGTATTAACACTGTATAGCGTGTTTTTTTTTTTTTTTTTTTTTTTTTTTTTTTCCCAAACATGCCTACTGAAAAGGAACGCTTTAAAATTTTGAATACTGGAAATATCAAGAAAAGCTTTATGACTCCTGATCATTTAAATATATCCAGGTTACTGATCTGAGGCAAAAATTGCTACTTCCTTATTTTGTTAAAGGGATATTTTCGTGCATTTATATTATTATTTTTTAGTCATTAATTTTGATAAAGTAGACAGAGGAAAACTATGGACAATTTTAAAAGATAAAGGAATTCCGAAACACTTAATAGCAGCTATAAAGAGTTTGTACTGGAACACAAATTTTGTTATAAAAACTAGAACTGAAGTAAGTAAAAATAAAATTCATACTAATCAAGGAGTTAAACAAGGATGCAGTATCTCTCCAGTTTTATTTAACCTATACATCAATGATATAATAAAAAAATGGAACGAAGAAACAAATAAAGGAATAAAATTAGATAAAACAAACTACTTGAAAACATTATTATACGCTGATGACCAGGTAATAATAGCAAATACAGAAGACGAACTTCAAAGGAATATTTTTAAACTACATAATATATGTGAACAATATAATCTCAAAATATCCATAGAAAAAACTAAGGTAATGGCATTCCAAGGGAAAAATCAAATCAGATCCAAAATAGTAATAGGTAACAAAATCATAGAACAGGTGAACCATCTCAATTATCTAGGATGTGACATTTCATTTAATTATGATAATGATATAAATAATAAAATAGCAAAATTCCAGGGAATATGTGGTACGATAAAACGATCACTAAATAACAAAACAACAAGAGAGACCCAATTGAAATTTTATAAAATGTTGGCAGTACCGGTACTGTTCTATAGTTCAGAAGCCTGGATACATAAAAAACAAGATCTAAGTAGGATAACGGCGGCAGAAATGAAATTTTTGAGATCTGTTAAAGGGTGCACTAAGGAAGACAGAATCAAGAACACAGAAATAAGACAGGTACTTGAAATATTTGCAATAACTGATAAAATAGATACATATAGACAAAAATGGAAGCAACACATAGACAGAATGAATGGAGATGGATATCCAAAACAAATAACAAAATACAAACCTAAAGGCACGCGAGATGTGGGCAGACCTAGAAAGAGATGGGCTGAAGTCGGAACGGGTCAACAGACCTAATCCATGAATGCAGATGATGATGATGACGATAGTCATTAATCGTATGTTGAAATCAATTTTTATAGGTGTGTATGCCATTGAAGTCCTCCTAAACGATAGCTCCGATTTTGATGACTATTTAACTCATGCCCCAAATGGGAGTCAATGACCAATCACGTTACAATTATTTTTTATTTACAACCAATCACAGTCGTATTTCGCCTAGAATTTACCAACTAAAGTTTATTATAATAAAGAAAACACCTCCTTTTTAACATTCTGAATAGGTCATAGCATTATTTTGCATTTACCGACTCCTGAAGAAATACGGCTACCAGATTGTATATATAGTGCACGAATGTCAACACATATCGCATGAGGGAGTTAATATAAAAACATTTGTAGCAATTGATTACACCACCAAAAAAAAGAAACCATTGTTTGCACTTTCTTAAATGTATTTTTTCCCAGCAAAATATAATTGTCATATTTACATCATAGGACATCAGAAATGAATTAATATACAGTTTGATGAGTTTCATTTTTTTCTCCACTAGAGAGCATTCTTACAATATTGCATTCCTTTGGCAATAAATAATATGATCTGGTTGAAGTGACGAACAAAATAAGCAAATGAAGCGTAGCAATCGTTTCTCATTTGTTTTCAAACTTCGCCGTTTACATTAAATATATACATATTTTAAAATAACTATATTTAATTAATGATTTGTTAGTAAACAGCTTAATTTTATTCGTTAAATAGTCCTAACAAATACCACTCTTGATTTCGACTTCATCATTACCCAGTGTAAGGTATATATATTAATTGGTGTTTCTCGTATAATTTATCATATTTATACTATAATAATAATAATAATAATAATAATAATAATAATAATAATAATAATAATCATCATTATTATATTATTATCATCATTATATTATTATTATTATTATTAGTATTATTATTATTATTATTATCGTAAGTATTACTGTTATTATCGTAAGTATTACTGTTATTATCGTATAAAATGTTGTTTGTACATGAAATTTACATTGCTACATTTAATGTATCTTTAACTGTTTATCATTAGTATAGTGTATATCTATATTTGTCAAATATTTATTTCTATTTGTGCTGGTTGAGTGGAAGAGAAGGCCTTATGGCCTTAACTCTGCCAGAGTAAATAAAACATTATTATTATTATTATTATTATTATTATTATTATTATTATTATTATTATTAAATGCATGCACGTACGGAGTGTAAATGAAAATGCATTTCCTTCCTTTCCAAATGTCAATAAATCTCCCCATATGGAGTCTATTGTAGTGGTTTCAATACTCTCCACTGGTTTCCAGTTTGGCGGGCTCAAGGTCAGCTGGGTTTTAGGGGCGTAAAATCTGAGAATGACTTCCTTCGGAATGGAAGTAAAGTCGTGAGTCATGTGTCGTGAATTTAAGTCACGTTAGAGAACTACAAACCTGAAATAAGGGGCTTCTAAGTCAAATTTCCAGGCCTTTTTTCAAGCCCACGAAGCTGATTATGCCAGTTATTTAAGACTGTCGTTAGGTAATAGGAATTAACTAGATCAACGTAAGTTGCCATTTCTCCTTATCAAAACAAAATAAAGAAAATTAAAGTAAAGAATGTAAAATATAAAGGAGAAAATAAAATGAAAGAGGAGAAAAATGAGATGAAAATGGGAAGAACTGTGAAGTGGCTAGCGGTGTTTGCATTATGCATGTGGGCCGGCGGCTGACCTCTGCTAGACATTGGATTAATGTTTAAAGTGGGCCATCAATTAGTCCACTCCTTCTCGCTTGCGGGATCTATTTACAATTCAATGATTTCATTGCTCACCATCCCTTTCTTTTCTCGCCACATTTACCCTTTCAATCCCAAACTCATATCTTATTAGTGCAGTGTTTTTCAGAGTAAGCTCGTGCCATGAAAACGTGGAGAGCAACAACCGGAATTTGAGGATTCTAGTAAAAGATTTATCACAAGTAATGCCACGAGTGATTTCCAAATTATCGATAAATTCACGACTCACGAAGTGAGGAGTGAATTTATCTAGACTATTTAACTCATGCCCCAAATGGGAGTCAATGACCAATCACGTTTCAATGATTCCTGTTTTACAACCAATCAGAGTCGTGTTTCACGAAATATTTATCAGTGTTAGGATTATCATATATTAAACAAAGCTCCTCCTTTTTAATATTCTGAACAGGTCTGACCGTTATTTTGCAGTGACTGAGCCTATAACAAATACGGCTACCAGATTGTATATAATAGTGCTTACATGTCAACATTTGTAACAATTGATTATACCACCAAAAAAAGAAACCACTGTTTGCACTTTCTTAAATGTATTTTTTCCCAGGTAATAATCGAGAAAAATATAATTGTCATATTTACATCATACGACATCAAAAACGAATTAATATACAGATTGATGTGTTTCATTTTTTCTCCACTAGAGAGCATTCTTACAATATTGCGTTCCTTTGGCAATAAATAGTATGATCTGGTTGCAGTGATAAACAAAAGAAGCAGTAGAAGCGTACCTATCGTTTCTCATTTGTTTTCAAACATCGCCGTTTACATTAAATATATAAATATTTTAAAATAACTATAGTTAAATAATGATTTGTGAGTAAACAGCTTAATTTTATATCGTTAAATAGTCCTAACAAATGCCACTCTTGATTTCCAAATTCTCTAGATAAATTCACTCCTCACTTCGTGAGTCGTGAATTTATCGATAATTTGGAAATCACTCGTGGCATTACTTATGAGAATTTGGAAATCAAGAGTGGCATTTGTTAGGACTATTTAACGAATAAAATTAAGCTGTTTACTTACAAATCATTATTTAACTATAGTTATTTTAAAATATGTATATATTTAATGTAAACGGCGATGTTTGAAAACAAATGAGAAGCGATAGGTACGCTTCATCTGCTTCTTTTGTTTATCACTGCAACCAGATCATACTATTTATTGCCAAAGGAACGCAATATTGTAAGAATGCTCTCTAGTGAAGAAAAAAATTAAACACATCAAACTGTATATTAATTCATTTCTGATGTCGTATGATGTAAATATGACAATTATATTTTTTCTGGATTGTTACCTGGGAATAAAATACATTTAAGAAAGTGCAAACAGTGGTTTCTTTTTTTGGTGGTATAATCAATTGCTACAAATGTTTTTATATTAACTCCCGCATGCGGCATGTGTTGACATTCATGCACTATATACACAATCTGGTAGCCGTATTTCTCATGGGCTCAGTCACTGCAAAATAATGGTCAGACCTGTTCAGAATGTTAAAAAGGAGGAGCTTTCTTTAATATGGTAAATATAACACTGATAAATATTTCGTGAAACACGACTCTGATTGGTTGTAAAACAGAAATCATTGGAACGTGATTGGTCATTTGGGGCATGAGTTAAATAGTCACTATAGTTAGAGGAAGTTCGAGTAATGTGGACCTTCGGTTTGAGTGGACCCTGCTAATATCTCAGGAGATTTCAGTTATGGAAAAGAGATATCAAGGCAAATGGAATCCTAATATGCTGGCCGATTACAGTTGGGCTATCAAGAGGGTAGCAGAAAATCGTCATTTCTTACTTTCTAGGTAACTCCGTCTGTTCGAATATTGCGTAGTTACGAATGTAAAAATTATTAAAGAGTTTGAAATTATAATAAATACTTGTCTCTCAGAAACTTTGAGCGATGGAGAAAAACCGATATCATATTTGAATTCAGGAGAAAAAATACTATCAGAATCAAATATTTTTCTTTCTGAGACAAAAGAAAAGTTTATTTTTGTTGCTCAGTGTAATTCAAAGCTGAAAATATGCTGTAGCAATGGCAGAAATGAATTGTGGGTACAGATCAGATAGGTGTATTATAATACAAAGTAATTTACGAGATATGTCTTCCTGAATCCAGAAATGCAAATTAAAAGTGTAAGGCAACGAAGTGTATTCAACATATTAATTAGATATAGAGAGAGCTAACTCAATGACACAATGGATTCCCGATACACAACTAATTACATTAGCAGGAGTACAAGTTTATCAAATTACCGCCGTGAAATCGAATCAGAATAACAGCAAGCGCAAAGAAACTTATTCCCAATGCAAAACAAGACTAACTTTCTTTTTTAATAACAGCAAACCGAGTTTTAATGATTTTCAAGCAGTAACCAGCTGAAAAATACAGTGTGCCTACAACAGTTTTCACAACGTTTGAAGAGTATTAAAGAATTTTTATAGGAACCGAAACTGGCAATCCTAAATTATTCTCACATGCATATGCAGTTAGAATAACCATTATATTTGCCGAAAGTGTTTATGATTGAATTTATGCCTACCTACCAAAATTTAAAGTAATTTGCAATTCAATTAATTATTAAACTTGCTATATTTTTCTTCTTCTTCTGCTTCATGAAATTAGGCCTTTTGACATGCTTTCCCATTAAGTGGGATTTAATGAATCTTCCCATCTAGTAAATGGGCGTCCAACACCTCTATATCCTATTGGTTTGTACTTTAATAACAGCTGAGGGATTCTATTTGTAGCCATTCTTTTAACGTGTTCAAACCAGTTGTTTCTCATATTGTCAATTCTATTTGTTAAATTAAATATATTTAAGTCTTTTCTAATACCTTCATTTCTTTTTCTGTCCAAAATTATCACACCCGCTACTGAACGTAAGAACTTCATTTCTGCAGTTTCTATTTTTCTTCTGTCTGAACGGTTAAGAGTCCAATTTTAACTTACATATGTTAAGACAGGCACTGCCATAATTTTGTAAAATTTTAATTGTGTTCTCCTCAAAATGTTATTTTTCAGTGTCCGTTTTATAGCGCCACACATTCTATAAAACTTGTTTAATTTAATATTAATATCTTCCTTCTGGCAGTATGATACGTTGCACCCTAAATAATTAAAATTCTTCACCTGTTGTATTCTACTGTTATTAACGCTGATTTTACACCTCATATGCTTATTACTTGTTCAGATGCTTCCAGTTGCTTTCCACACCCATGAAGGATGATGATGATAATGATAAGGATGGTGATGGCTGGATGATTTTCGGGGACCGTTGGGCCCTAAGCTTCCAGACATTTGTCTTACAGGTGAGGAAAAAACCCGAAAAAAAAGCGTCACCCAGGAGCCTGTCCCGAGCCCGCTACGTGACAAGGCAGCACGCTACTTCGAGACCACGGCGGTGGACCACATTAGAATAAATTCGTTTAGAATATTGGAGGCATCAGTTATTACCGAAAAGATAAATTCAAATCGTGAAAGATTGACATGCTACGAGTTATTGGTAAACCCAGAAAATTGGATAAACTTGGGTAGATTTCTGGACAAAACGCGGAAAATAAGAACAACACTTATTCAAGAATAAATAAATCATCATCAATGGCAGGCATGGATTAGGCCATTGGCCTGTTCCGCTTCAGGAAAGAAATTGATCCCTCCATCTCTTCTTAGGTCTTCCTTGGTCTCTTCGCCCTGTGGGTCTGTAGTTCAATAGCTGCAGAGGTAATCTATTGTTTGGCATTCTCAGAAGGTGTTCATGCCAATTATTTTGATATTTTTTAATGATTTCAGTTATTGCTGGTGTGTTGAGAGCTTTGCGGATATCTTCATTACGTATGTGATCATAAAGCGTACAACCCGCTAAAGGTCTTAATAACTTCATTTCTGCAGCTACTATCCTATTTAATTTACCTGTAGTAAGAGTCCAGGTTTCAGAACCATAAAGCAGAGTTGGAAGAGCCATTGTTTTATAAAATTTTAGAATTGTATCTGGACGTACTTTTCGGAAAAGAATGCTTTTTATTGTTCCTATAAGTTTTTGAAATTTGACCAATTTTATGTCTATGTCTTTACATGTGTCGTAGGAAAGATTGCAGCCAAGATAAGTAAAGTTATTAACTTGTTCTATTATATTGTTGTTAATAACAATTTTAGTTCGTATCGGTATTTTCCCTTGAAACGCCAAATATGTTAACAAATTGCAATACCATTAATTCTTAATAATTCTACATAACTAAGTTAATGTATAATGTAATTGTATTGATCTCTAATTGTAACATTATTGTGTTTTCTTTTTTTTTTCTCTCTCTCTCTCTCTTTTGAAGTATATTATTACGAAACATCAACTTTTTATAACGGACTGTCAACAGCACGTACGGCTTACTGCCCGTGCGATCCATATTTATAAATAACATTGTATGTATCTTACTTTTAGTTTAATAAAGTCCTTATGTATATGAATGCATTCGCTTAACCTAAGATATATGGAGATATGTCAGGGTGACCATGATCCTCGGTTCGACAATGCCAATGATTGAGGTAGTTAACATTTTGATGAAAATGTCGGAGAAAAAATCCTTCATCTAATCTCAAGATACTTTGAAAGTAATATTCATAAAATATTCGAGTAAATTAGTTTTCAAAGTATAATAAATTACTATCCTTTCATTATTATAACTGATATTAAGTTTCGGCAGAAGTGCAGTGGAAGTAGGTTTAATCGATTCGGTGCTCTTCCTGCCATCTATAGGGCACTTGTTAGAATTACGTAGTGTGTTTTCAATAAGCAACATCAGAATGCGCTAGCTGCAACTTTCTAGTTTCCACAATAACGATATTTTCTTTCAGTGAGTGTGAGAGAGAAAGAGAAATGACGCAATAACAGAGTTTAACGGTCGTTTTAGAATTTACGTCGCCTTTGAAAACACTCAAGGTCTGATTCAAGAATAATTTAAAGGAACTGTTGATACTCTATTGAATATAAATTGCACGTAGCAAAACAGACTAATCGTATCCAATTATTGCCAAATGATGCGTGATCAACATTTTTTTTTATTTTTTCTCATTATATTTGTTAGATACGGAATCATACATTTATATTAATCCTATATTATCTACAAATCCTATTTCCTTCTTCTCTCTATTTCAGTTTAAAATTTCTATTTGTACGTATAGGTAGTGCTACATCCTCCACGCCTCCCGGGTTTTACAGGGACACAACCTGTTGGAGGAACTTTTTTTTAACTATGCATCACATTTATATTCATAAGTCATACACAGCGGAAACAGATATAAATAAATTAAATCAGTTTAATTATATAAGGACCAGTTATATTATATGGGTGCGAAACATGGACTCTTACTTTAAGGGAGGAAATGAGATTGCGAGTTTTAGAGAATAAAGTTCTTAGGAACATTTTTGGATCAAAGAGAGATGAAGAGACAGGTGAATGGAGAAGACTACATAACAATGAACTATATGGTCTTTATAGGAAGCCAGATATAATAACAACAGTTAAGTCTCGTAGACTGCGATGGGCAGGACATGTTTCGCGTATGGGGAATAAGACTTGCATGGAAACTTCTTGTAGGAAAGCCAGGGGGAAAACGCCCAGTTGGTAGACCTAGAATGAGGTGGGAGAATAACATTAACTATGATTTGAGGAGAAGTAGATGTTACAGGGAATGGATTGGAAAGCATTAGTTTAGGGTAGGGATGTGTGGATACCGTAATGTCCGCCGCGGCCATGAACCTACTGTTTCGATAGTGCCAGTGAGTAAGTAAGAAAGTATATAACAAGGGAAACCCTAAAAAATAACTTTGAAAAATAAAGCCAAGACAAACTCTATCATGACATTATAGCTACCGACAGTGGCAGTGACTATTACTACTTATATTGATACCGAAACATGGACAATCACAACACAACAATCTGCCAGAATACAAGCTGCAGAAATGAGATTCCTCAGACCAAGAGCAGGATATCAAAGAACACACAAAAAACATAGCACAGAAATAAGACAACTAAAAGTAGAGGAATTAAACACAACAGTAGAGAAATACAGAACAAACTGGAAATAACACTTGGCAAGGATGACTGAGAATAGAATACCAAAAGCAGCTATCCACCAGGAAGAAGAAGTTTAGGAAGACTAAAGAAAAGATGGAAACAGCAGCAATTTGGAGCCGGAACAGGCTAGTAAATAAGCCTAAACCGTGAAGAAGAAGATAACTAGGGAAAGGATTTAGAGGTCCAAATTTTAGTTGTAAAAGATGAAAACAAGGTTCTGACAATACATACAAAAAGGAGCAAAAAATGTGCTGCTGAAACAATTTTGAATTAAAGTTTAAAGCAGTTACATGAACTCAGTTTATATAATATGCATATCATTTTGCACCAAATTTTTTCTTCTTTATAGAGTCCATGACAAGTAATTCATAGTTCTTTGGTTTATTGCAATATTTACTTCGCAGATGGAATATCGAAGAATGATGCAATCAGTTTTGATAAATTGAGTTTTGAATTCTTCTGAAAGTGCATACAACTTACCCTTCTTAACATTCGCCAGGTTATTGTTGTGAAAACCCAGTTGTAACACTAATAAAAATACGTTGTGGTTCAGCCAACAACAAGTCGGTGGATAGAAAACTGTTACATTATTGCGAGTACTAACTGAACTTGTTTAAAACTGTTACATTATTGCCGGTACTAACTGAACTTGTTTAAAACTGTTACAGCAACACAGTTGAAATTTAAATTCGACTTCACAGCTGCAGATTGGCCATTGTTGCTGGGACATAAATTACTGGTGGTTTACATAAATTATATTTTAACATATATTATGTATTCAAACTGTCCACCGCTGTGGTCTCGAGGTAGTGTGCTGCCTTGTCACGCAGCGGGCCGGGGTTCGATCAGATATGATATGTAGTACGGCTCCTTTGGCATATACCAACATGCACTTTGATACGAAAGCGGCTGCTTTGCGGCGCGTCGAGATTAACGGCCGCCCACCTTGAAGAAACACTTTGCATAGATTGCTCCCCGCGTGAACCTAACTTTAAAAAACTGGCTCAAGACCGCAAATGTAATTTGTCTTATTGATTTTTTAATACAAATATGCCTAACTATTACCTTTCATATAATTTTGTGAAAACATTTAGATTAGATTAGATTTATTTAGCCTGGTGGAGTTAAGGCCATGTGGCCTTCTCTTCCACTCACCAGGACAAACATATATTACATCAGAATATAACAATCTCAATTAACTCTAATATTAAATACTAAATAAAATTTTGATAAAAAAGATAGTATCTATTATATTACGATCTATAATACAACCAGTTAATATTAGTTAAAATTAAGACTAAAACTAATAATAAAATGTATACAAGCAAGACATATTAAATTGTCCCTGTCTAATGTATATAAAAAGCAGAGAAAAATAATGAGATATAGAAAACTAATTTTACGATTATACAATATTTAAAACAGAAAAAAATAAAATATTTGTTAATCTTAATATTATTTTCATTAATTTGTTAATTGTTAAAAGAATACTATCAGTGAGGTGTATAAGTTAGTTTGTTATTAAATAATTCTTTAGTTTGTTTTTGAAGGATGTTATAGTTTGACAGTCTCTGACATAGGGCGGAAGGGAATGAAAACAAAAATTTAGGACCTCGACAAAATTTTTTAAACGCATCCGGACCCCACCTAAAATTACTTGCCGACCCCTGTTTTAGCGTAGACCTTACTCGAAATACTGTTTTACTATTCAGTCGGGTTGTACACAATCTATTATATGTTAAAACTCACACTCGGAAGTTTCCATTTGTGCAAAACACGTAATTCTATGCACAAAAAGTCGCTTCCAAACACACAGAAAGGAGGGATCATTCAAAATACAAGAGTAAACAAGAAATACTATACATTTTCCGAGATTGAGTTACATCATTCCCATTATGATGATCTTGTAGAAGATTTTCGGGCTGTTGGCCGTGGTCTTGAGGTTTGTAGTTCCACGACGTTTAGCCAGAGACTGCGTCCAATATCCTGAGAATCCCTTATACAATGCATAATCACCCCCGCACACATAAAAAGTAATGCCTTAAATAAAGCATGAGTTAATAAATGAAAAAAAGCCAACCCAGCAAATCCTAAAGACAAAATTCGCCAGAGACTGCGTCCGGCATCCTCAAGGGTTGTCTTGAGAATGCCGGACGCAGTCTCTGGCGAAACGTCGGGGAACTACAAGCCTCAAGACCACGGCCAACAGCCCGGAAATCTTCTACAAGATCATCATAGTAACTCCGGTCGTGAAAGCGTAAGTCAATATATCATTCCCATTAGCAAATTAGCATCCATGATCAGGCAGTGGGGCCCAAATCCTCGTTATGCTCCGAAATTCTGAGTCCCGATCCAATACAGTCTGATACTGCAGTATGTCTCTCGCAGTCTGTGACATGCGGGATTATATCCGCGACCATCCAGCTCAGGTCCTCATCTATCACCTGAGTCCGCGCAATAACTCGTCTCTGCGCAGAAATTATGATGCAAGTAGAATATGCTCTGCGCAGGGCAAGTATTCCTGCACGGATATGCGGTCCTTACTTCATACTGCAGTCCACACTGTGTCGTCTTGCCAATCATAGAAACTGATTTCGAAAACTCTCAAATACAAATAGGTATTAAGTTTATACATATTAGGGTTATAACTTTTTTGGACTTTTGTGAAATAAAATATTTCCTGTGCAATGGTTGGATGAACTCTTGCTTAAAACCATTGAAAAAGGCCTTCATTTCACTGAGTTTCAAGAAAAGGTCACTCCCAAATATATTTATATATCAATATTTAATATTGATTTGATGTTGACTTCTTCTTGAAGATAAGTGAAATGAAGTCCTTTTTCAATGGTTTTAAGAATGAGTTCATCCCCTACAGGGTTATAACGTTTTGAACTGTTTGTTGAAATAAAGTATTTCCTGTGCAATGAATGAGTGTAGAAGATTTCCTGTGCAATGAATGGGTGAACTTTCACCTAAAATCATTGAAAAAGGCCTTCATTTAATATTCATCAACATGAACAAATTCGTTTTAGGCCATGTGGTCTGTACGGTAAACCTAGCGAAGATGGTATTGATCTTTCCACCGATGTTTTGGTTTTCCTTGGTCCCTATGTCCAGTTGGGGTATATTGAAATGCCAATTTTGGAAGTCTATTTCTTGTCATTCTCCTCAGATCATTTTTCCATTCTTGTTGGTATCTTTGTATATCTTCATTTAAACTTGTTACTCCAAGTTTTCCTCTGATAATAGTGTTCCTTTGGTGATCCAGTCTATTAACTCCTAACAATGATCGTAAGAAGCGCATTTGGCTTACTTGAAGTTTATGAGAGTTTCTTTTATTTAAAATCCAAATTTCACTTCCGTATTTTAGAGCAGCTTTTGATGTGATGTTATGTAATCTTAGTTTTGTCTCTGTCCTCATCTGTTTACCAAAATGTCTTCGTATTACCCCATTCATTTTATTATATTTTTGTAATTTTGAATCAATGTCACTCTTATACTCTGCAAATACACTTCCTAAGTAAGAGAAATCTGACACTTGTTCTATAATTTTTCCTTCAATCTCAATTTTCACCCGTTGTATGTTTTTTCCACACATTGCCATTGTTTTGGATTTTGAAGTGGAAGCTTCAAAAAAAGGTCACCCCAAATATATTTATATATCAATATTTAATATTGATTTGGGAGTGACGTTTTCTTGAACATAAGTGAAATGAAGGCCTTTTTCAATGGTTTTAAGAAAGAGTTACCCCATAGAGGGTTATAACTTTTTGGACTGTTTGTTGAAATAAATTATTTCCTGTGCACCCCCTGCAATGAATGGGTGTAGAATATTTTCTGTACAATGAATGGGTGAACGTTTAATTAAAACCATTCAAAAAGGCCTTCATTTCACTGAGCTTCAAGAAAAGGTCACCCCCAAATACATTTATATATCAATTATTAATATTAATTTGGGGGTGACCTTTTCTTGATGCACAGTGAAATGAATGCATTTTTAAATGGTTTAAAGTAAAAGTTCGCCCATTCATAAATATTTTATTTCAACAAACAGTCCAAAAAGTTATAACCCTCTAGGACTTGTGTACGGTGATGTATACTCAAACTGTTTGTAGCAGCAACAACAAGTAGCGGAAACTCAACCTGCAGAAGATGGAAGATAACTTCCGAAAGCGCTCCAGTTAATTTTATATACAATATTTTAACAAAGTTGAGGACGACGGCACCTACCAACAGGCACAATTTAATTTTTAACTTTCATCACATGACTTCACCTCAACGGAATTTGATATGAATTTTACTAGTATTGATTCAATACTTGGTTCTACGTAAAATCGGTTTTTCTATAGATTGTGTGAGGTTATTTCTTTGTAAGGAAATGTATGTACTTTGCCATTTAGGCCTACGTAATAAGACTCTGGTATAGTCAAAGCAAACTTTGAGTATTGGCGTAGATTGTGGCACGTAAGGGAACAAGTATTATGTAACGACACCAAGAATAAATTTTCTGCTCTTAAGACCAGCAATCTGAACGTAATACAATTATCTTCTACCCTCTTTAATAGGTAGGGGTAATTTTTTAAGTGAACCATTTTCCTTATTAACTCATTTTTTTTTAGATAGAACGCTTCTGTAAGTGGTGTGCACACTCACAGACATTAATCTATTTTGCATTTTGGATACTGGAGACTTGTAAACACAAGAAATAAATGGTTGTTAATAATAATAATAATAATAATAATAATAATAATAATAATAATAATAATAATAATAGGCAACGTTGAATAGATCGAGTGAGGAGAAGCTAGAGATCTGAGGGAAGAAGATGCTCTAGACAGGAACCTCTGGCGACAAATCACTTTGGGTTGAAGGAGAACACTGTATTGTGGAATATTCCTAATACAAATAATAATAATAATAATAATAATAATAATAATAATAATAATAATAATAATAATAATGATAATGAAAATAATGATAATAATAATAATGATAATGATAATAATGAAAATAATGATAATAATAATAATAATAATAATGAAAATGATAATAATGATAATGATAATAATGATGATAATAATAATCCATCCATCCTTAGTAATTCTTCACTGCAATCATAGCATTTTCATGCTATGCTTTGGAGCTTTACTAGGGAATTATAGGTGTGGTAGCTTCCCGTTGCATTCCACAATAATAATAATAATAATAATAATAATAATAATAATAATAATCTCCTTCTTCTTGTAAGCCCATGTCTCCCTTAACAGAGATTTAGGCGCTCTCCCCCTACAGGGAAGAATTTGAACCATACTAATTTAGTTACACTTCTTTTCGTATAGATGTCATTAGAGTGGTCCGTGTTCAGAGTTCCGCCTCATACTGACATCTAGGAAACCAAGGTAGTACTAGGACGGGAAAATTCGGTAAATTTTGCTTAGAGGCCTTTTCATTCAGGTTTAAGAATATTTTATGAGCCTGAAAATCTTCAGACTCGGGACCCACGACTTAAAGTCCCTCCCAGAGGACTTGCTCCTTGGATTTTTTCCATCCTAGGAAAATCCATCGATCCCGGCCGGGTTTGAATCCGCGACTCTCGGGACCAGAGGCAAGGAGCATAACCACTAGTCCACTGCGGCCGATAATAATAATAATAATAATAATAATAATAATAATAATAATAATAAAATAATAATAATAATAATAATAATAATAATCATCATCATCATCATCATCATAGTACATTCACGAATTTAGGTCATTTGTTGACCTGTTTCGGCCTCAAGAGAAACACCATCCTAAAGTCTTTTGAGTGGACGTCCTGGTCTTCTTCTTCCTGCAGGTTGATATCTTAACATTTGTTTGGGTATTCTGTGATCTCAACACGAAAAAAATTCAGAAGGAATTAAAATAATAATAATAATAATAATAATAATAATAATAATAATAATTAATAATAATAATAATAATTAATAATAATAAATTATACGTGATGAAGCTAAGATTATAAAGTCTTCTTTTTCACTTGACCAGAGTTTAATTTTATTAATAATATTATGAATTATCTATAATTAAATTTATAATGCACAATGCACAAGACAAGAGCTGATAAGAAAATATAAAAATAAATAAATAGAGAATAATAATGATCTAGAACTTTATTATATAAATGACTTGAAAATGAAAGTACAAAATATAATAATAATAATAATAATAATAATAATAATAATAATAATAATAATAATAATAATAATAACAATAATAATAATAATCATAATAATAATAAATCTCCAGATTTTTGTTCTTGTAGGTTTGACCGCATACTTATTGCCTAAAGGCTGTCCACTCTTAAAGTGATCCTCATCAAAACAAAACCACGTGACCTGCTCGCTTCTAATTGGTTATGGACACCGACGTACGTTGTAGAAGCAATAAGTACGCGAAAATGTAGTTCCTTCATTAAATTAAAATATGTCCTCTGAATATACTTGTTATTCTTCATGAATGAAAATAATAATATTCAAAACATAGAAAATATTCTAAAATATACCTAATCAATAATTACAACTTAAAATAGTTTATTGCATTTGGATGATGAATTTGTGTCATGCTTCAGTCGATTCTGATGCAACGAAATGGCTGAAGCTGTCGAGTCTTCTGTTGGTGTGTCATCTAATTTTTTTAAACACAAGTCTGGGAAACCTTTGACTAGTGATAAAAAATCAGTTATTTTAAATATATTTCACTAGTTCAGTGAAAAATCTCACCAGCTTTCTTGTAATCTACAACAATCAATGATCACTTGTCTTATACTTCACACGTGCTATCTGCCAATGTGACAGTAATTGTGAGGTGGATGACGGAAGGATACAATTGGCTTTTGTTTATGTAAGATCACTCTAAGAGAGGATAAGGTATATTCCATGATATTTAGTTCAACACCAGGTTATGTCCTATAAGAATGCCGTTGTAATACAGAGAATACTTAGAGGGAAACCTACACCTTTGAGGATACAAAAAAATCAATTTCTTTCCATATAGATTGAAACTTCATCTTACAATTAGTGAAATATTTACATCGATGTCTCTATTACTTTTCGAGTTATGTTTAAAAACGTGCAATGCTGTCACTCGAGTGAGCGCTTTAATTTTGGAAGGTACCTACATCTTCGGTAAGTTTTTCACTTGTTTTCCATAACTTAATTTTTTTCAATAAGGTTTCCCTGATAACTCCCAAAGTTTTCAAGATATTGAGATGTAATTTTGCATGTATCTGTAGTTTACTTAATAGATTTAATAGATTTATTTAGCCTGGTGGAGTTAAGGCCATGTGGCCTTCTCTTCCACTCACCAGAGATAAACAAAATATACAACAATTAGTAATATACCTATTATATTTTATTTTTAAAATATATTTTTAATGCAAATTTCAATAAAAATGAGTATACATCAATTTAAAATAAAAATAAAAATATTCACACTCTATATAATGAAACAATTGCAGTATATTTTATAGCTACAGCATTAATGAGTAAAATAAAACAAAAATCATAAAAATATATTGACATTTAGGAAAATTATCAGGGAAACGGCAAGGCAATGCCAAATTTTCAGCTGACATTTTGAATATTTAATTAACCATAACGACTGAAGTTAGATTGTACTTAAGTACACAAACATGCTCAATATTGTGATATAGATATCACATACCAAACGTCATTTCAGTAAACAGCATTGTTGCTGAGAAAAAAATATTGAAATATGCCATATTTTAACGGTTAAAGGTGTAGGTCTCCCTTAATATAGGCTCATGTATTCTTTTACATTTATAGAACATTGCCCCGTGTTTTCACCAATAATACAATCCATATACAAGCCACAATAGATCGGGAGTATTCAGAGCTACCAAAAAGCGCAAATATAAACAAATGTTGCTTATGTAGAAATCACTTATTTGTTTATATTCTCCAGAATTTTAATATATATGAGTGTACATACCAGACAATATTTATACTTCTTGAACATTTGATTTGGCTTTATCCTTAAATTGGCAAAACACAAATGTCTTGTGTTAGTTATTTGAATGGGCGGACCGCAGTGTAAACGGAATCTTGTGTAACCGTTATCATTATGTATATTGTATAACTAGACACACATTTAAGTGGTTTCCTTATGTTCGTTTTCTTCTGATTTATTGAAAATATTAAATTAATTAAACCAACTGATGTATCCAAAAGGATACGTTATGAATTTAAGGGTTAATATAATTTTCATTTTCCCTCAGACCTTAGTCAGAAACGGGATACGATTAACTTGTTGAACTACAAAATGTTCTGTGACTACAAAAAAAATAGTATGCCTTAAAATCCAGATGATTTTCAATGTTCTAATGTCGATATTGTAACCCACAAGCCCTTATCAGTTCTCCGTCCAGTCGTCTGATGGCAACACCGGACCCGAGAATGACAAGGGAACGTAGGCGACAAAAACAGGCTGCTGTTACCAAAACTAGTTCCAAAAATAATAACACTAAATCATAAATACATTCATAAGCAGAAATAATGTAATATATATATATATATATAATATATATACACACACACACACACACACACAGGGTGAGGTTAACCCATTCGCCTCAAAAGACGAGATAGACTTGCCGCCAGTTAAATGACCTTCAACTCAAAAGACGAGGTACACTCACTTAACTCTGCTGTTATATATTTTGCAATATTTAGTACATTCCTTGGCAGGGCACTATTTTGTTAACATTTATGAATAGTAGAGAAATGTGTTCTGACCTTAAACCTTATTGTAAACCTCAAACCTCTCAAGTACCGTTATATTTTGTTTGTTTTGAATGTCCGAAAATATGCAATATAAATTACACTAACTTAAATCCAGTGTCTGGGGAAATGCAGTGAGCATTTAAACCTGAAGCGAATGGGGTAAATTCCCCTTACAGAGTTTGAGGACTTATAGAGGAACCAACACAATTAAATATAACATAGGAACCCATGACCGAGAACGTACCGTTTTCTGTTACCCATCAAAATACCACTACAACACGTGTTGCTCTCTCCGACTCCTGCTGCCTGTGAACCACTTACAAGAAGGGTTCGATGTGACGACCACTGACTTCAATACAGATGAGGTACCTCCGTACCAAGTTCACGTATACACGATCACCAATCCCTGGTCCTCCAACATCCGCCATAGCCATAACTCGTGCTAGTAGGTCTTCCTGGGATTCTACAGGGGTTTCGTAAATTAAGGTTTTCTTTATGACCTCACAGGTAGTAGTCTAGCGGGGTGAGGTCGGGAGAACGTGCAGACCAAGCAATGCGACCTGTCATTACACCGAGCTTCGTTGAACAATAACATCATGTCTGCGTGTGTATGTCATGGATAACAGCAATTCAGTACCAATGAAGTAGAATAGAATAGATTTAGAATTGATTTATTTAGCCTGGTGGAGTTAAGGCCATGTGGCCTTCTCTTCCACTCATCAGGAAAAACATGTTACATATAAATGCAAAAAATGTACACCTTGAAGGACTACTTCCGTATTGTGCAGGTAAAAAGTCTCTGGACGAATCACAAACTCAACTTAATAGCACATAAACTTGCTGTGGACATGGAACATCAGGTGAGCGGGGAGTGACGTATGGACTACCCCAGTCATGACTATCCTAATTAGTGGCGCCGAAAAAGCGTGTGATAAAGGCTGGGGGACTCAACATGCTGACCACATGTCGCCCCTTCACTGGCTAGATGATCATCTACCTCTGTGATTGACATATGTGGATGTGAGGCCAGCAGCCGGATGGTAGGCTAAGGGCCTTCTAGGCCTATCACACACCAGGAGAGAGAGAGAGAGAGAAAGAGAGAGAGAGAGAGAGCGAGAGAGATAGAGAGAGATATAGAGAGAGAGAAGAAGAGAGAGAGATAGAGAGCGGGTGAGGTGATTTTGCGCGTAGTGAAAATTTTACACGTTTCCGGACATGAGTTTCTATGGTAAACTTAACTGTCTTGGTCCCTACTACAAGTCCTCAAACTCTGTAAGGAGAATTTAGACTCACTCTGTATGTATATGTACAGTTTGTACAGATAGGAGGGATATATGGCTAACAAGTCATGGAGTTTCATAATCACAGCAAGCTGGATTTTCCAAAAATGTTTTTTTTTTTTTTTTTTCTTCTATATCAAAATATCTATCAGCATTATAAAAGTAACTATTTTGAGAGTAATGTTCGAAGTATACAGTTAGTAAGAAGTCGGAATTACTCAAAATATACAGGGTGTAACAGGATCTCACCGACAAAATGATAGGTTTGATAGTCCAAGCAGAGTGGATCATTTTTTGTGAAGGAACATATAGTCGCAAACACTTCGTTTATGAGTTATGCGCAGATGAAGGTGTTCACTCGTAAGGGTCGGAATTGAACACAAACAATTGTACACGTATCATTTTATTGAAAAATGCATGCTTTTACAATAAGTGTTCAAACAGTCGACCCTGTGCCACATTGCATGTTTGATATCGTCGCAGCAACTATCGGCCAGCACGGCAGATCATTGCAGGATTCTTTTTGATATCGTCAAAACACTTATTGTTTGAACACTTATTGTAAAAAAATGTATTTTTCATAAGTAATGCCACGAGTGATTTCTAAATTATCGATAAATTCACGACTCACGAAGTGAGGAGTGAATTTATCTAGAGAATTTGGAAATCAAGAGTGGCATTTGTTAGGACTATCTAACAAATAAAATTAAGCTGTTTACTCACAAATCATTATTTAACTATAGTTATTTTAAAATATTTATATATTTAATATAAACGGCGATGTTTGAAAACAAATGAGAAACGATTGGTACGATTCATTTGCTTCTTTTGTTCATCACTGCAACCAGTTCATAATATTATTTATTGCCAAAAGATCGAAATGTTGTAAGAATGCACCCCAGTGGAAGAATTTATAACCAATGATATAGGTATTAATTAATTTCTGATGTCCTATGATGTAAATATGTCAATTATATTTTTCTGCAACGTCATTTCCTGGAAAATAATTCGTTTAAGAAATTGCAAAAAGTGTTTTTGTGGTATAATCAATTGTTACAAATGTTTTTATATTATCTCTCACATGCGCTTTTTGCTGACATTCATGTACTTATATACACAATCTGGTAGCCGTATTTCTTGGAGAGTCAGTCACTGCAAAATAATGCTATGAATGTTAAAAAAAAGGTGCTTTATTTATCATGATAAACTTAGTTGGTAAATTTTAGGCGAAACACGACTGTGATTGGTTGTAAATAAAAAATCATTTAAACTTGATTGGTCATTGACTCCCATTTGGGACATGAGTTAAATAGTCAATAAAATTATACGTGTACAATTGTTTGTATTCAATTCCGACCCTTACGGGTGAACACCTTCATCTGCGCATAACTCATAAACGACGTGTTTGCGACTATATGTTCCTTCACAAAAAATGTTCCTCTCTGTATGGCCTATCATCCCTATCCACTTTGTCGGTGAGGTCCTGTTACACCCTGTATAATTCAGGTTGTCTAATGTAAATGCTATTTTGTTTTAGAGACACGAGATAAAGTTATTGCCCTGTGTTCGTATCAACTCCATTAGTTACTAATTACAGCCACTTAACAAGTGTCATCTTCTATTTACCTGAAGTAATTCCCTCTTCCAAATGGCATCTTGTCGGTTTTCCAAGTATTTCTTTGCCATATAAACGTTTTAAATTTAAAATCTCAATCAGATACATACTTCTCTTTCACTAATTAATTTATAATGAATTAATAGTGAGAACAGATCAAAATTAACCTCATCCAGCTTAAATCAACACGTCTTAATACTTTTCTCTTGAATTCAAATATGATATCGGTTTTCTCCATCACGCAAGGTTTCCGAGAGACAGGAATTTATCATTTCAAACACTTTAATATTTTCTACATTCGTAACTACACAATATTCCAACATTCGGACTCACATAGAAAGTAAGAAATGACGATTTTCTGCTATATTTCACCTGTGGAGCATCCCTCTTGATGGTCCAACAATAATCGGCCAGAATATTATGATTCCATTTGCCTTGATATCTGTTTTCCATAGCTGAAATCTCCTGAGTTAGCTCATTTGGTTTTATTTTACAATGGAAATTTGACGAAAAATGTTTATTAAAAATAATTATTTAAATCCATTAATTGAAATAAAAAAGCTGTGGGTGATGGAGAAATTCCGAATACATATTTGAAAACACGATAAAAACTGCATTAAGTACAACTATTGGTATTCATGAGACAAAAATCATGTTGGACAGTGTTATTTATGAGTTGTAATTGTGAACAAAGTGATAATTGTGGAAAGAAATAAAGTGTCAAGTGAAATTCAGTGTGTTTATTTACGCCAAAATAACGCAGAAGGAA
The DNA here is from genome assembly GCA_030220185.1 of Diploptera punctata. NCBI lineage: Eukaryota > Metazoa > Arthropoda > Insecta > Blattodea > Blaberidae > Diploptera > Diploptera punctata. The sequence continues at coordinate 140,279 of JASPKZ010009823.1, forward strand.
AATCGTGGCTATCCTGTCACAATATTATCAGCGATGGATTGAACCAAATCTCTATGAAAATCATTAAATGTAACTAGAAAATCAATATCGTGGAATGAAATCAGTATTCCTCTAAAGGAACCAAATTCTGCACTGTTTCTACCACATGTAGCTGTATAAAAAATCCTGGGCTTGATACGAATCCCAAGTAATTGTTTAACCGGCGATTTTCTAACATTCAATTATATACAACTATGTTACTGTTGGGATTATGGAACTGTGTTTTAATTGTACGATAGGAAACGTGTGTTGTGTGAGGCTTTGCTTTATGAAACATGTATTCAAATTAAATGCAAAGCCACAACTTCAAAACTAATATTCCATCGCGCGGGCGCATAGCTTGTAATAACTCTTTGTACAGCAATGGTGTGGCTTCTTGCATCTGGAGACACCACTCCTCTTTATTCTGTGTTCATTTATTATTTTTAATTCGTCATAATATCTGTGATTAATTTTCCAAACTCTGATTGCTATGGCGTTTACTCTTGTCCACAGACTGTTTTATTTATCATGAAACAGAATTATTCATCGGAATTTGATTTTGAAATTTGACATACGTGCATTTTTTTTCTTCTACCAGTTAATTTATATCGGTGCGAAACATGGACTCTTACTTTAAAGGAGGAAAGGAGATTACAAGTATTTGAGAATAAAGTACTTAGAAAGATTTTTGGATCAAAGAAAGATGAACAGACAGGTGAATGGAGAAGACTACATAACAATGAACTTCATGGTCTTTGTATGAAGCCACATATGATAAGAGCAGTTAAGTCTCGTAGACAGCGATGGGCAGGACATGTGCCACGTATGGGGAATGAAAGACTTGCATGGAAGCTTCTTGTAGGAAAGCCAGAGGGAAAAAGGCCAGTTGGTAGACCAATAATGAGGTGGGAGAATAACATTAACTATGATTTGAGGGAAGTAGATTATACAGGGAATGATTGGAAAGCATTAGCTCAAGATAGGGATGTATGGAGAGCTTATATCCGCGCGGCCATGAACCTACGGGTTCGATAGTGCCAGTGAGTAAGTAAGTAAGTACCGGTAAGGCATTTTTCTTCTCTTAAGGGGAGATTAAAAGCCCTATCCCAACAATGTTAAAATGTAAAACTTTGAGGCCCATATTCTCAGAAAATATTTGAGGTATAAATTTGAATTTTTTACAGTCTTCAGATACATGTTTCATACGTGTACTGCAACACTTTTCAGTTTCATTTCTTCTTAATTTTGGAAATATATATTTTTTTAACTTTAATTTGCTTTTTTAATGTTTTTAAGTTTTCATTTTTTTAAATAACCAATAATTATAAGATCACCAATGTGGTTCCATGTCAACAGATGTAAGTACTGTATATTTTCAAACATTTTCATACATTTACCTCTTACAGTTTCTCAGAAAACGGGTCTTTTATGCGAACATTTTAGTTTGTCGAAAAAAAAACCAGTTTAAGTAAAACATTTATTGCGTCAAATTAGTGATGCAGCCTCACTTTTAAAAATGTATTAAAAATACTTTAAATGAACAGATATCAATAATATTTATATCAATTTGTGCAGAATATTTCAAACTGTTTAAAAGTACAAAACATTTGAGATTTTTTTAACAAAATCACCTTTTCATCTCCCCTTAAAAAGAATGGTACAATATTTCATAGACTTCTCCCACTTTTTTTAAATTTTAAAAGTTGGCTAGTTTGCGTATAAAGAACTATTATTATTATTATTATTATTATTATTATTATTATTATTATTATTATTATATTCTAATTATATACCAAAATGTGTTTTGGAATGGAAAACTGAGGGAAGACGAGACAGAGGAAGACCTAAAACCTTCTGGAGTAATGGAATATATTTATACATAAAGGAGAAACATCTACAACCAGGAGATTGGATGGACCGACAAAATTGGCTACTGGGAATCGGACGATGTCAAATACAATCAACCGATAATCTATGTATGTATATTATCATTACTATCATTATTATTATTATCATTAACATCATCATCGTCATTATCATCATCATTATTGCCATTATTATTATTATTATTATTATTATTATTATTATTATTATTACTATTATATTCTAATTATATACCAAAATGTGTTTTGGAATGGAAAACTGAGGGAAGACGAGACAGAGGAAGACCTAAAACCTTCTGGAGTAATGGAATATATTTATACATAAAGGAGAAACATCTACAACCAGGAGATTGGATGGACCGACAAAATTGGCTACTGGGAATCGGACGATGTCAAATACAATCAACCGATAATCTATGTATCTATATTATCATTACTATCATTATTATTATTATCATTAACATCATCATCGTCATTAACATCATCATTATTGCCATTATTATTATTATTATTATTATTATTATTATTATTATTATTATAAGAAACGCCAAGAATTAAGACGGTATTTCGCCAAAAAAGGAACCTTGTTTATTTATCTGTATATTACATTGTAAGCAGGTGATTCTGGAAATGGTTACGGCTCTATGATATTTTCCAAACAACCATCTCCTTGATCTGGTTTCAGAATTGTCTATTTACATAGCTCATGCAAATATTTCAATAAAATAATTACAATTAGAAACTTAATGAAATTCGTCGATTCTATGGGAAAAGTATACATTTTAAAACATCTTCACATGGTGAGAAATTCCATACAAAAATTTAAACAAAATATTTTTAGGCAGAATTTAGAATTTGCATCCTTTCTTCTCTCATTTCTTAAACTGCTTTAGTATATATATATATATATATATATATATATATATGGTATGATAAGAAAAATAAATGCCTGGACGGGATTCGAACCCGGATCTCTGAGTCTGTACCTCAGCGTGATATCCATTACACTACCAGGCGAATCCAATTCAAACACTTATTTTTCTTATATATGTATTATACTCTCCATATATACATATATAATACATATATAAGAAAAATAAGTGTTTGAATTGGATTCGCCTGGTAGTGTAATGGATATCACGCTGAGGTACAGACTCAGAGATCCGGGTTCGAATCCCGTCCAGGCATTTATTTTTCTTATCATACCATATTAAGCTTGCATTGCTCAATGTTAAAGATTTAATTATAACATATATATATATATATATATATATATATATATCGAGTCCCGGTGGGGTCAGGATTTTTAAAAACTAACCCAAACCTTCTGGCGGCACTATGGCCCTGGGGTCGACTCAGCCTCTAACTGAAATGAGTACCAGACACTTGTTCTGGTGTAAAGGCGGCCGTCACGCAGGGCTGACAACCCGGCTGACATCAAGTGCCGATTGTCAAGAAAAAGTGGGAGCCTTAACCTCCTACTGCCCCAATGGCCTCCTGAGGCCTGTAATGGGATCACTTATATATATATATATATATATATATATATATCTTTTTATTGTATACAACTTTCCTCATTAGAGGATTGCCTCAAGGGCAAAGAGATACAGCCATTTAATTTCAAAATTGATTAAATAAATTTTGTATAAATATGTTAAATAATGTCGATTTGTAATTGAAGTATACATACTATAAAGTACAAATTTTGTAAATATGGTTTCTTAAAATTGAAATTGATCCTCTAATGGCAGCGATGGCAATTTTAGAAAGATGCACCCTGTCCAAATCTAAGGAATTCCAACATTTAGCTAAGAATCCTGGTATAGTACCTCTTGGCCCGATCATCAATCCTGTGACAGTTATACTATCTAATTGGTATTTATCTTTGTAATAGTCAATTGTTGGCTCATATATGGCTTTCGTTTCACAGTCAACTTCCTCAGGTTGGCCACTATGAGTCTCAAAACGAATTGTGGGATCTAATATCATACCAATTTTAGAAGATGGTGTAAATGCAAATATATATATATATACATACATACATACACACACACATTTGTACTTTTTAATAATACTTACTTACTTCACTGGCTCTATCGAACCCGTAGGTTCATGGCCGCGCGGACTTAAGCTCTCCATACATCCCTATCCTGAGCTAATGCTTTCCAATCATTCCCTGTATAATCTACTTACCTCAAATCATAGTTAATGTTGTTCTCCCACCTCATTCTTGGTCTACCAACTGGGCGTTTTCCTTCTGGCTTTCCTACAAGAAGTTTCCATGCACGTCTTTCATTCCCCATACGCGCAACATGTCCTGCCCATCGCAGTCTACGAGACTTAACTGTTCTTATTATATCTGGCTTCCTATAAAGACCATGTAGTTCATTGTTATGTAGTCTTCTCCATTCACCTGTCTGTTCATCCCTCTTTGGTCCAAAAAAAATTGTCCATGTTTCGCACCCATATAATATAACTGGTAGAATAATAGTTTTATATATTTTCAGCTTAAAGTATAAAGTCCTAACATTCCATGTTCCTAGGAACATATCCCTGTGTTTGAGCCTTTGGCATAGGTTTTCTGAAGTAGTCCCCGCCCGGAGAACCGAATGGGGGACTATTTGACCTCCGGAAAATTTTACCCCAGATGAACCCATGTCCGCATTTCTTGACGGTTGTATTTTTACGGTGAAAGATCGTCACTCTTTCGCCCAATGTACTTTTTTCGTCTGGCTTATCACCTTCGACCAGTCCGGCATGCGTAACCCTATCGGCAGCAATGCTACCGCCGGCATAGCTCTCAGGATCATTTAAGCACGCAAGCCACTCCACCACGACAAGGTAAAGATACCATGGAGGGATTTTAATAATGCAAACAATATTCCTAAACTTTAGTATGTTTCAACCGTAAGAAGCGAGATTTCATTTGCAATATTGACAATTTTTTTTGGAGTATTTGATGTATTTATGATTTTGATGAAATATAATTTCGCTTTCCACTTGTCCAGGTTTTTGTCTGTTTGGATTAGTACTAAGTTACATCAAATATTTACTTACTCCCCATCTCTTTTAATGTATTCAAGGAATTCAAAGAGAATCTTCATAAGTAATGCCACGAGTGATTTCCAAATTATCGATAAATTCACGACTCACGAAGTGAGGAGTGAATTTATCTAGAGAATTTGGAAATCAAGAGTGGCATTTGTTAGGACTATTTAACGAATAAAATTAAGCTGTTTACTCACAAATCATTATTTAACTGTAGTTATTTCAAAATATTTATATATTTAATGCAAACGGCGATGTTTGAAAACAAATGAGAAACGATAGGTACGCTTCTACTGCTTCTTTTGTTTATCACTGCAACCAGATCATACTATTTATTGCCAAAGGAACGCAATATTGTTAGAATGCTCTCTAGTGGAGAAAAAATGAAACATCAATCTGTATATTAATTCATTTCTGATGTCGTATGATGTAAATATTACAATTATATTTTTCTGGATTATTACCTGGGAAAAAATACATTTAAGAAAGTCAAACAGTGGTTTCTTTTTTTGGTGGTATAATAAATTGCTACAAATGTTGACATGTATGCACTATATATACAATCTGGTAGCCGTATTTCTTATAGGCTCAGTCACTGCAAAATAACGGTCAGACCTGTTCAGAATATTAAAAAGGAGGAGCTTTGTTTAATATATGGTAATTATAACACTGATAAATATTTCGTGAAACACGACTCTGATTGGTTGTAAAACAGAAATCATTGAAACGTGATTGGTCATTGACTCCCATTTGGGGCATGAGTTAAATAGTCAGAGTAAAGTTTTCATGCTGTTTGTGAAGATCTCCGTCTACATATCATATATATATATATATATATATATATATATCATCATAGTACATTCACGAATTTAGGCCATTTGTTGACCTGTTTCGGCCTCAAGAGAAACACCATCCAGAAGTCTTTTGAGTGGACGTCCTGGTCTTCTTCTTCCTGCAGGTTGATATCTTAACATTAGTTTGGGTATTCTGTGATCTTCCATTCGATGAACATGTTGTATCCATCTTGACTTATAATCAGAAATTTTGTTTTCTAAAGATTCCATGTGTAATTCTTCTAAGATGTCTTCATTTTTTTTGTGATCTAGTAGTGTGTATCCTGCAGTCCTCCGAAGATATCTCATTTCAGCAGATCTAAGTCTCTGTATATCCTTCTGTTTCAACGTCCATACTTCGCTACCATACAAAAGAGTTGGAAGAGCCAGTGTTTTATACACTTTCAGTCTTGAATGCTTTTGGAATATATATTATCCCATTACTCCATTTAATTAATAATTACTAATTATAATATTCAAGATAATACAAACTTTTATTTGTTCAGATGCAGTAGAAATACTCATCAACATACCGATAATTACACTGGTCAACATGATTTTTGTCTCATGAGTACCAAAAGTTGTAATTAATACAGTTTTTATCGTGTTTTCAAATATGTATTCGGAATTTCTCCATCACCCACAGTTTTTTATTTCAATTAATCGATTTAAATAATTATTTTTAATAAACGTTTTTTTCGTCCATTTGTCCATTGTAAAATAAAACCAAATGAGCTAACTCAGGAGATTTCAGCTGTGGAAATGAGACATCAAGGCAAATGGAATCCTAATATGCTGGCCGATTATTGTTGGACCACCAAGAGGGATGCTCCACAGGCGAAATATAGCTGAACATTGACATTCCTTACTTTCTAGGTGAGTCCGAATGTTCGAATATTGTGTAGTTACGAATGTAGAAAATATTAAAGTGTTTGAAATTATAAATTCCTGTCTCTCGGAAACCTTGCGTGATGGAGAATAACCGATATCATATTTGAATTCAGGAGAAAAAATACTATCAGAATCACATATTTTTCTTTCTGGTACAAAAAAAAGTTTATTCTTTGTTGCTCAGTGTAATTACAGGGCTAAGATTTCTATGTAAATACACGTTTGTTTTCACGTTAATTAAATTTAAAATATTGGATATATGTTTATTAGTTAGTGTACTGTAATGGATGGATACTGAGAAATATGAGAATATCCAGGGTACAGCATATTAGAAATACATATATTAGACAAGAAATGGATGCACAAGGAACTGTTATCGATAGGATAACAAAGACAGCTTTACAGTGGTATTGACATGTACACCGGATGTCGGAAGAACAGTGGCCTAAGCACGTGTTAGATTGGATGGTACCAGGTAGAAAGAAAACGGGAAAAGTAGAAGAACATGGTATGAGGGAATATATGATGCCATGATGAAGAGGGGCATGGAAGAAGGAAGATAGTAATCTCTGGAAAGCAAGAATCAAGGGCAAACTGCTGTAAAGTGGAAAGCCTGTATTAAGTAAGTTCATGAGACATTTGTTTTTCCCACATTTGCTCAAATTTCAGTGTTAGTATATATTTCTACATATTTCAGAAAATATCACATATTTACATGAAAGAACGTTTTATTTTAAATATGTTCCATATTTTATGGTTTAAAAAATATAGTTCTCAGATAACTATTTAAAATTTATTTTGCTAGCATCTGTATTTAAAATCTGGATTCTTCAATTTCTACGGAATATTGAAAGCAAGTATCGTTTAAACATACTTGGCTTAAGGGGGGTGATGGGTGAAATTTCAATTTTCTACATTTTGTTAGGTAGAGACTTGATTTTTTTGTACAAACATTCACTGCATGATACATAATGATGTGTTTAAGTTTCATTCTTGTGAGATATTTATTTTATTAATTATTAAATATTATATTTAAAAAAGTGCATGTACTATAATTAAATGGGTTCCACAATTTTTTAGTAAAACGTCTGTTTTTTACAGGACCCCTCAAATATTTAGAAAATCATCATGCATTAGAATTCTTATAATGTGAATACAAAGGGAGAAAAAAAATGTTGTACCTCATGCGTGGAATTACAAAAAAAAATTAATAATTTCATACATTTTATTTTTTTATTTCTTAAAATACTACTTCAATCACGAAACCCATGCACTACTTTGTTATCCATTGTTTTTAGGGCATGCAGTAAAAATTTGAACCTTCTAGGACAAAATTTCTGAATTCCATTCAATTTTAAATGTACAAAAATGCAGTGGAAATAAAAGTGTGGAAAAATAAGTTTAAAGATTTGCATGCAGGTGGTATTTAACAGGCGCAGCCTTTCAACTCTGACGTAATTTAGGGCACTTAGAAGCGACATAGGCCTCTGAAACTTTGCCAACATATACATTAGAGTACAGGCTATTGTTTAGTACAAAAAATATCAATTTTGATCTCAAATAGTCAATTTTTCACCTATAACCTCGTCAACAGACCCCTGTGTGACAAGAATTTGTTCTACCTGACCTCTTCAGATTAACAGAGCTACTATAACTAGTTCACAGGGTAGTTCACCAAGTCAACGAACACATATGAGCATTGAACGTATATTCAGTGTGGGCTATATATTTGTTCATTCGGTATGATGAATAGTTCAAATAACGCCAGAACGATCATCATCTGAATGAAGCGCTATCAACAAATTGTTAAACACTTTTTTGTAATGCTGCCAGAAAACGTTTGCACCATTTCTATAAAAAATAGTCCATATTTTACTCTACGTTTTGAGAATCTTCAGTACATATATATGTACATATTTAGCCATTTTTTTATCACATGTAAACCCTAGCACTGATGATTAAGAGAAACTGTAAGGTCATTAAAAGACTATCAAACCTTAATTTCATGGAGTGAAAAATAGTTTGTATATCCATTACTTTCATTATTTTAGTATCATTATCAGTAACATCTTTATAATCATTACGATTATCACAATAATAATAATAATAATAATAATAATAATAATTATTATTATTATTAATATTATTATTATTATTATTGGTATTATTATCATTAATAATATTATCATTATCATCGCCGTTTATTATTATTATTATTATTATTAGATTCTCAAAGAATTACAAACATAATCAGTCATGGATAATGTACAAAAATAACTGGAAATCTCAAGTAAGAAGAATGAGCAGAACAAGAATACCACGTCAAATCTTAAATTACCAGCCACCAGGCAAGAGATATTTGGGCAGACCCTTCAAACGTTGGATTGAGACCGTAACAGACCACTAGGTCTATCACTAGAAAGGAACAAGATTATTATTATTATTATTATTATTATTATTATTATTATTATTATTATTACCATTATTATTATTATTACCAACGTTATTCAAGAGGTATGAGGGAGTTAGGTCTGGACGAATTGGAATGGGAAGATAGAGAAGAGTGGAGAAAGAAGATAAACATGCGAAAAGCTTTGGGCACAGGAATATTTTGTTTCATTGTAAACCTGTTTATAAATAAATAAATTAATATTATTATTATTATTATTATTATTATTATTATTATTATTATTATTATTATTATTATTATTATTATTATCATTATTGCAAGAAGAAAGATTACCCAGGAAAACATTGGAATGGTGTCCACCTGGAAGAAGGAGGAGAGGAAGACCTCGAAACTCGTGGATGCAGGAAATAAAAACTGGAATGAGAGCAAGGGGACTGGAGGACATGGTTTGGATGGAGAGAGACGAGTGGAGAAGAAAAATAAAACTTTAGGCACAGAAAGATGTGTAAACATTAACATTTTGTATATAAAAAAAATTATTATCATCATCATCATCATCATCATGAACAAATTCGTTTTAGGCCATGTGGCCTGTACGGTAAACCTAGTGAAGATGGTCTTGATCTTTCCACCGATGTTTTGGTCTTCCTTGGTCTCTATGTCCAGTTGGGGTATATTAGAATGCCAATTTTGGAAGTCTATTTCTTGCCATTCTCCTCAGATGATTTTTCCATTCTTGTTGGTATCTTTGTATATCTTCATTTAAACTTGTTACTCCAAGTTTTCCTCTGATAATAATAATATTAATAATAATAATAATAATATTATTATTATTATTATTATTATTATTATTATTATTATTATTATTTTGAGCCTTTAAGTAAATTAAAAAGTGTAATTATTATTAACGCAACATAGCTTTATTATTTTCTCATTCTGAATCTTGTAATTGTAGGCCTATGAATGAGATTCTCAAACGCCTGGACGGAAGCTGCGCAGACTGACAACGCCTACGTAATCAATTTACTTCCTTTTACTGGAAGAGCAAAACAGAGTCCATTTATTTGAATTGTAAACGCAATTTAGTAAAATCAAGGAGGAAAGCAAGTAAACAGTGACAACAACAAAAAAATCATCTCATAGACCAGTAAAAAATAGAGAAAATCGGAAAACTGTCGCTGCTAAACCGCACAAAACGTTGCTTAATATGAACTTGGTTTAACAAATGCCCTCCCTGGACGTCGTACAGACCAATTGCCTTAAACACATCACTTGACCGCAGAGTAGCTGTCAACTTTCCTACAGTTGGTCATTATTCAACTCACAAAATGTAGTAAAGATAAAGTAAAAATAAATTACGAGGATATAATTTAGTTTTATTAACACAGAACTGTATCCTCCTGGAGTTCGGAATTCCTAAAAAGTTAGACTTATACGAATGTGTCTAAATGGCACAAAGAGTAGGGTGCGTGTTGACAAACAGTTTTCGGACACTTTTGAAATCCACAATGGGTTGAAGCAAGGAGATGCACTATCTCCTCTACTATTTAATTTTGTACTAGAGCATGCCATCAAATCTTTAGAGAATGAGGAAGGCTTACAACTGAATGGTATTAATAAGCTGTTAGTTTATGCTGACTATTTAACTCATGCCCCAAATGGGAGTCAATGACCAATCACGTTTCAATGATTTCTGTTTCACAACCAATCAGAGTCGTGTTTCACGAAATATTTATCAGTGTTAAATTTACCATATTAAAGAAAGCTCCTCCTTTTTAATATTCTGAACAGGTCTGACCATTATTTTGCAGTGACTGAGCCTGTTAGAAATACGGCTACCAGATTGTATATATATTGCATAGATGTCAACACATAGCGCTTGCAGGAGTTAATATGAAAACATTTGTAGCAATTTATTATACCACCAAAAAATGAAACCACTGTTTGCACTTTCTTAAATGTATTTTTTCCCAGGTAACAATCCAGAAAAATATAATTGTCATATTTACATCATACGACATCAGAAATGAATTAATATACAGTTTGATGTGTTTCATTTTTTCTCCACTAGAGAGCTTTCTTACAATATTGCGTTCCTTTGGCAATAAATAGTATGATCTGGTTGCAGTGATAAACAAAAGAAGCAGATGAAGCGTACTTATCGTTTCTCATTTGTTTTCAAACATCGCCGTTTATATTAAATATATAAATATTTTAAAATAACTATAGTTAAATAATGATTTGTGAGTAAACAGCTTAATTTTATTTGTTAGATAGTCCTAACAAATGCCACTCTTGATTTCCAAATTCTCTAGATAAATTCACTCCTCACTTCGTGAGTCGTGAATTTATCGATAATTTGGAAATCACTCGTGGCATTACTTATGATGATGTAGTACTATTGACCGATAGCGAGGAGATGCTAAAGGACAACACGCACACACTATTGAGTAACACTAAGAAATTAGGACTCGAAGTAAATATCATCATCATCACTCCAGGGATTAGGCAATTGCCCGTTCCGACTTCATAATGCATCAGCCCAACGTCTTCTAGGTCTTCCAACATCACGTCTTCCTCTTGCTTGATAATTTCTTGCTAACAATGGATATCTCTCCTTACTCATTCCATCCATGTGATCAATCCATTTCTGTCTGTAATTCGTGACCTTATCCAATAAAGGCTGTACTTTCAATTCTTCTCTTATATCCTCATTTCTTATTCTATCAAGTCTTGTACATCCTTTTACTTGTCTTAGGAACCTCATCTCCGCCGTCTGTATTCTAGGAGCTATCACCTTGACGTGGTGGGAGGGCTTAGTACCCCATGAACCAGACGACCCTACTGGGGAAGATTGACTAAGGTTAATCTTGCTGGTGGGTAAGAGGCGAGGGGAACTAAGTATAGCTCACAACGAAGGAATGGCGTCTGTATCCATATTGGGCGGCCACATCTTCGTCAAGTCTTCAACGGTCAACAGGGCGACAAGGAATAGCACAGCTAAACTTGTAGGGCTTGAAGAGCGGAAGAAGCAGCCCTCTCTTGGGGGGTGGATACCCAGAGGAGCATGTTTGGAGGCTCAGAGGAAGCAGCCCTTCCACCATCCTTGTCCTGCGAAGCGCTCGTAACGCTTCCAGGAGACGTTCATATTACTGAGAAGCTTCAAGGAAATCAGCCGGATTGTCATAAATGAAATATCAATAAAACTAAATATACGGTCACACGTAGAAATACATTATATTATGGAAATGGACAATTGATCCCGGTGGACTTCCTTCTGGTTTCAAGGTTCGCGGGTTCAAACCTGTCCGGGATGGATGTATTTTAAGGGTGTGGAAATCTTTACTCTGACTTACTTGAGAAGGGAAGTAGACAGCCAGGAGTGCCGTGTCGTAGATTTACGGACCTCAAATCCCAAACTGTTCATACATACTCTGACTTACTTGAGAAGGGAAGTAGACAGCCAAGAGTGCCGTGTCGTAGATTTACGGACCTCAAATCCCAAACTGTTCATACATTTAAATATTTGGGCAGAAATTACTTGGAAGAATTACAATCATATAGAAATAAAAAACGCATAATAAAGGGTGTCCGTTATTAAAGTGATCCTCATGAACACAAAACCACGTGACCTGCTCGCTTTTCATTGGTTATAAACACCGACGTACGTTGTAGAAGCAGTAAGTACGAGGAAAAGTAGTTCCCTTCATTAAATTAAAAATATGTGATCTGAATATATTAGTTATTTTTCGTGAATGAAAATAATAATATTCAAAACATATAGTAGGATTGTTGCCGATAGGGTTATCCATGCCGGACTGGTCGAAGGTGATAAGCCAGACGAAAAAAGTACCTTGGTCGAAAGAGTGACGATCTTTCACCGTAAAAATAAAACCGTCAAGAAATGCGGACATGGGTTCAACTGGGGTAAAATTTTCCGGAGGTCAAATAGTCCCCCATTCGGTTCTCCGGGCGGGGACTGCTTCAGGGAACCCATGCCAAAGGCTCAAACACAGGGACATGTTCCTAGGAACATGGAATGTTAGGTAACACTAAGAAATTAGGACTGGAAGTAAATATCAATAAAACTAAATGTATGGTCACACGTAGAAATTCATTATATAATGGAAATGGACAGCTAATGACAAATGAGGGAATTTTTGAGGAAGTGGCTGAATTCAAATACCTAGGAACAATAATCACAAATAGGAATGAGATGCACAAAGAAATTAAACATAGGCTCAATTCTGGAAATGCGTGCTATTATGCATTGCAGAGACTTTTGATGTCACAACTCCTTTCAAAAAACGTTAAACTGAAAATATATAAAACTATTATTCTACCAGTTATATTATATGGGTGCGAAACATGGACTCTTACTTTAAGAGAGGAAAGGAGATTACAAGTATTTGAGAATAAAGTACTTAGGAAAATGTTTGGACCAAAGAGAGATGAACAGACAGGTGAATGGAGAAGACTACATAACAATGAACTACATGGTCTTTATAGGAAGCCAGATATAATAAGAACAGTTAAGTCTCGTAGACTGCAATGGGCAGGACATGTTGCACGTATGGGGAATGAAAGACTTGCATGGAAGCTTCTTGTAGGAAAGCCAGAGGGAAAACGCCCAGTTGGTAGACCAAGAATGAGGTGGAAGAATAACATTAACCATGATTTGAGGGAAGTAGATTATACAGGGAATGATTGGAAAGCATTAGCTCAGGATAGGGATGTATGGAGAGCTTATGTCCGTGCGGCCATGAACGTACGGGTTCGATAGTGCCAGTGAGTAAGTATTCAAAACATATAAAATATTCTAAATATAACTAATCAAAAATACAACTTAAATATCGTTGGTTCATTTTAAAATCAGTTATTAAGTTTAAAACTCATATCGTGTCAAGATCAGAAGTCGTAAATATTCAGAAAATTGTAAACGAGGCATTAGAGAGTGAGGTTCTAACTGTATGTGTTTCTATTTCGGAGGTGGAATTAACTATCTCGGGAAAAGCAGTAAAACAAACCCAGGAAATTAATATTGTGGTGATAGCGCAAGTAATGGTCGTGTGAGGAAATTATTGCGAGGACCTAACAACATCTTAAGTAACATCAAATTACCAACAATACATCAGCAACACTAAATTAAAACATTCATTTCACATCTCATGTGCGCGCATGCGTTTTATTCCTATCTTCCCTTGCATTTACACATTAGAGCGCCTCCGTATCCGTAAATACTCTCTATTGAAGACCAAACACAAGCGCCATAAACATAAGGACACCAAAATAAACATTACATAAAACGAATCAACTTTTATAAGATTCATGATGTGTTCCGTTGAGGTATTATTCAAAATTAGAATATACAATTATGGAATATTCACCTGAAAGGTCCGTCTCCTCAGCTCGAAGAGATGGAAATCATGAAAGCAGCTCACAGCAACGACAATCTGATAAACGAAAACGAATCCAATACATGTAACCCCCTCTACGAAATCTTCAGTGAAACACCAGTTTTGAATCCTGCCGATGATGGGACAAGTCCCGAAAGCGCTACAGTTAAATAATTAATTAAGTTGAGGAGACGGACCTTTCAGGTGAATATTCCATAATTTTATATTTAAATTTTACATAAAACTATTTTAATCGTTGCTTCAAATAATTTAATTAAATGTCATTTAAATAGGTGTATGCAATCATTTATTGCAAAACGTTTTGTACATTCCGTAATTTTCGAATTACATTTTTATTCCATAAAATTCATGTTTTATAATTGCAGAATTAAAACAAATTCTGAATTTAAAAAAAAATATTTTTTTACAGATTGGGCACTGAAAATTAGATTGTTTTTCAATAAAATATATGTGGATTAAATAAACAATTTCATGCCTTTCTAATTCAATCGATTATCCCATCGCAACTTTGCACATAAACAATACAAAAATATAAACTTAATCTGGGTAAATCATGGCAGAATGATGTATCCATGGTGGCAACATAGCTCCCTGTAATATCGCCGCACACAAATAACAAAGACTGTTTCTCTTAATTGCCGTATGAGGGCACTCATTTCCTCTTCCTGAAACTTAAACAGTTGACTCACGTCTCAATTGTTCTAATTTACAGACCACAGACATTCCATGTATTTTGGAGTTAACAAAACCGCCTAACTCCAGCTCAAGTACAGAACCTACCATCTCAAAGTCAACTAATTCAGCAAAAATAGTTTTTACTGTCCAATTCATAAGTTCATGGCCGCGCGGACATAAGCTGTCCATACATCTCTATCCTGAGTTAATGTTTTTCAATCATTCCCTGTATAATCTACTTCCCTCAAATCATAGTTAATGTTATTCTCCCACCTCATTCTTGGGCTACCATCTGGACGTTTTCGATCTGGTTTTCCTACAAGAAGCTTCCATGCACGTCTTTCATTCCCCGTTCGTGTCACATGCCCTGTACATCCCAGTCTATGAGACTTAACTGATCTTATTATATCTGGCTTCCTATAAAGACCTTGTAGTTCACTGTTATATAGTCTTCACCTGTCTGTTCATCTCTCTTTGGTCCAAAAAATTACCTCCGATTGAGGGTCTTTCCACTTTTCAGCGGTTGCCCTTTTACCAGCCGGCTGCTGGCCCTTCACATCCACATGTGTCAATCACAGAGGTAGATGATCAACAGCCAGTGTAGGGGTGACATGTGGTTAGCATGTCGAGTCCCCCAGCCGTTATAGCTGGTTCCTCAACCTGGAGCCGCTACTTATTGTAGCTACCCAATTGCCTCACGATGCTGGGTGGGCACCGGTCCCATACTGGCCGAAATACCATGAGAAAATTTCTTCCCCCATGGAGACTCGAACCAGCGCAAGTTCCGTAGCTCTGCGCCAAGGCTTCCTACCTTAAACCGCTCGGCTACCTAAGAACTTTATTCTCAAATACTCATAATATTTTTCCTCCCTTAAAGTAAGAGTCCATGTTTTGCATCCATATAATATAACTGGTAGAATATATAATTTTTTTTTCAAATGCCCCAGATTATCATTTCGATATTTCTGGTGTTATCTCCTGGTGGCCGATCGTTGCTGCGACGATATCAACCATGCAATGAGGCACAGAGTCGACTGTTTTAACACTTATTGTAAAAACATGTCTTCTTCAATACAATGATACATGTACAATTGTTTTGTGTTCATTTCCGACCCTTATGGATGAACACCTTCATGTACGCATAATTCATAAACGACGTGTTTGGGACTATATGTTCCTTCACAAAAAATTATCCACTCTGCATGGCCTATCACCCCTAGCATTTCGTCGGTGAGGTCCTGTTACACCCTGTATATTTTAATATTTTTCTTTGCATAATGATAAGCCTTGTAACTGGTATCAATGTTAAATAACAAGGCTCGTGAGAAATAAATTACATTGTCTCAGCTTAAATGTTTAATTTACTTTAGATAAAACCCGCGGAGGAGTCCTTCGGTACGGTGAACCTGACGGAAGAGGCAACTCTACATCTACTGCCTTGTAGATTGTCAAACGGGCGGATGGGGTTCGTTAGTCCTACAAGACAACCCATCTAGGAGAGACAACTCCGAAATAAAACGGGGCAGGCTGAGCTCTGGAGCTGGGTGAAGGCAATCGGCCTAGGGAGGAAACCCCGAATAATAAACCCGCCATGAAAACGGGCTGCAACCCACTTCAAGGTGTATCTTATACATTGCTCGGAGTCCCAAGGATCAAGCCTCGGATCAAAGACGGGCTAAAGAAGATAGACCAATGGACGGGAGAAGAACAAGAGGAAGACCAGCCAAGAGATGGATACACAGTGAATGCATAGCCAGTACGTCATCCTCCGAGGAGTGATTTTGGAAATAAACAGGATGAAAATCCTACAAATTAAGTTTAAGAAGAAGAAGATATATGCGAAGTCAAAATGCTTATGGTCCAGACAATATGGGCTGAAACTAAATGTAAACAAAACGCAAGCAATAATTATCGGACATCCAAGGCTATTACACCTCATAAACAATGGCAATATGCCGGCTGTCATATTAGATAATGAACAAATTCCTTATACCGACGTCGTTAAAACATTGGGATTTTACTTAGATTCTAATTTAAATTGACATGTGCAAGTAAAACAAAATCTAAAAGGGTCTTCTCCATAATGCATTCCCTAAAGCAACTTAAACATTTTCTTCCTACAACTCTTAAAAGAATTTTAATCCAAACTTCAGTGATGCCGCATTTTGACTACTGTGACGTTCTACTAACTGACATAAGTGACGGATTGTCGGACAAACTGCAGCGTGTCCATAATATGTGTGTCAGATTCATATTTAATGTTCAAAAATACGATCACATTTCTCCATTATTCCACGAATTGTCATGGCTACATCTAAAAGAGAGAAGAAAATCGCACTGTCTAATTCTCCTATTTAAGATCCTACATACCTCGATTCCCAATTATTTATCATCCCGTTTCCAGTATCTATCCTCAAACCATAACTTAAACACAAGATCACAACATAGTCTCTTACTTAATATACCGCAACATAGGACATAACATCACTCCATGTCATATACCATCTTCACTTCTCGCAACTGGAATTCCCTACCACAAGAAATAAGGGGCTGCCGGACATTGGCATCTTTTAAAAGAAATCTAAATTTATATTTGCTCTAAACTCGACTTCATTATTATCCAGTGTAAGGTATATATATTAATTGGTGTTTCCCGTATAATGTATCATATTTATATTATTATTATTATTATTATTATTATCATGCTAAATTATTATTATTATTATCATGCTAAACTGACTTCCCACCAAAGGAACACAATTATCAGAGGAAAACTTGGAGTAGCAAGTTTAAATGAAGCTATCCAAAGATACCAACAAGAATGGAAAAATCATCTGAGAAGAATGGCAAGAAATAGACTTCCAAAATTGGCATTCCAATATACCCCAACTGGACATAGGGACCAAGGAAGACCAAAACATCAGTGGAAAGATCAAGACCATCTTCGCTAGGTTTACCGTACAGGCCACATGGTCTAAAACGAATTTGTTCATGATGATGATGATAAACTGACATCCCTGTAGGCTTACATAATTTCAGACTTAAAATATAGTAGGTCATGTATAGCCAAAAATCAATCTTGAAATGTTGAACACGAAATGCAGTGCTATGTACGGTATCAATGGAAAAGGTGATGTGAAATATGATGAGGCTGTTGAGAGAACAATCATAACTTGAGCTAGGAATGGCTTGGAATTGAGTTGTAAAGGAAATATAAAACAGGAAGTAAGATAAGATATTGCCAAATCAAACAAAAGTTAGAACGTCCTGTTGAAAATATTTCATCATCATCATCATCATCCAGGGATTAAGCCTGTTGGCTCATTCCGGTTTCATGAAAGCTCGAATGGTTCAAATTTTTTCAGATCATCTTCTGTATGGGCGTCCAAAATTTCTCCTTCCGTGCGGTTTATAATCTAGCAATAATTTTGGAAATCTTAACTTTTGGCATTCTATCAATATGTTCTTTCCAGTCGTTCCTATATTTAATTATTCGGTCTGTAAGTTTCAAAATATTTAGTCCTTTCTTATATCTTCATTTCTTTTCTTATCCAGCAGAGTATATCCCGCTATATTTCTTAAAAATCTCATCTCAGCTGCTTCCAATCTTTGTTCTTGTCTTTTAGTGATCGTCCAACATTCTGATCCATACATCAATACAGGAACAGCCATTACTTTATAAAATTTCATTTTTGTTTCTTTTCTTGTGTTTTTAAGGTTTCTTTTAATAATGCCACACATTATATTAAATGTATTTATTTTGTCATTAATATCTTGAGTTTTAACATATGATAAATTGGAACCTAGAAATTTAAAAGTAATCACCCACCTGTTCTAAAATTTTATCATCAATTAATTACTATGCTTGATTTTATTCTATCATGTCCTTTAAATGCTAAACTTTTAGTTTTATTCTTTGAAATGTTTAAATTGTAATTGGCACTTACTTTTTCCAAAATAAAAATAGCTCTTTGCAGATCATGTTCTGAAATGGAAATCACTACCTGATCATCGGCTATAAATATTTATAACAATAAAATATTAAAATAGATACTTTTAATAGAATATATAAAATATAAAGATATGCAAGGAGATACTAAAGGACAACACGCACACACTATTAAGTAACACTAAGTAATTAGGACTGGAAGTAAATATCAATAAAACTAAATATATGGTCACACGTTGAAATTCATTATATAATGGAAATGGACAGCTAATGACAAACGAGGGAAATTTTGAGGAAGTGGCTGAATTCAAATACCTAGGAACAGTAGTCACAAATAGGAATGAGATGCACAAAGAAATTAAACATAGGCTCAATTCTGGAAATGCGTGCTATTATGCATTACAGAGACTCTTGATGTCCCAACTCCTTTCAAAAAACGTTAAACTGAAAATATATAAAACTGCTATTCTGCCAGTATTATTATACGGGTGCGAAACATGGACTCTTACTTTAAGGGAGGAAAGGAGATTACGAGTATTTGAGACTAAAGTTCTTAGGAAAATTTTTGGACCAAAGAGAGATGAACAAACAGGTGTGAATGGAGAAGACTACATAACAATGAACTACATGGTCTTTACAGGAAACCAGACATAATAAGAACAGTTAAGTCTCGTAGACTGCGATGGGCAGGACATGTTGCACGTATGGGGAATGGAAGACTTGCATGGAAGCTTCTTATAGGAAAGCCAGAGGGAAAACGCCCAGTTGGTAGACCAAGAATGAGGTGGGAGAATAACATTAACTATGATTTGAGGGAAGTAGATTATACAGGGAATTATTGGAAAGCATTAGCTCAGGATAGGGATGTATGGAGAGCTTATATCCGTGCGACCATGAACCTACGGGTACGATAGTGCCAGTGAGTAAGTAAGTAAGATATATGATTCCTAGAACGTAAATGGCTTTCAGATTATTTATATATATATATATATATATATATATATATATATAGTGTGCAAGAATGTAAGCAGCTATTGCTTGCGGGATATAATAGAAAAACATTTATAGCAATTAATTATACCACAATAAAAGGAAACCACAGTTTGCACTTTCTTAAACGTATTATTTCCGAGGAATTAACGTTGCAGAAAAATATAATTGACATATCTACATCATAGGACATCAGAAATTAATTAATACCTATAACGTTGGTTATAAATTTCTCCACTAGGGTGCATTCTTACAATATTGCGATCCTTTGGCAATAAATAATATGATCTGGTTGCAGTGATGAACAAAAAAAGGAAATGAAGCGTACCAATAGTTTCTCACTTGTTAAATATTTTAAAATAACTATGTTTAAATAATGATTTGTGAGTAAACAGCTTAATTTTATTCATTAAATAGTCTAACAAATGCCACTCTTGGTTTCCAAATTCTCTAGATAAATTGGAAATCACTCGTGGCATTACTTATGATAAAAAAGTTGATCTTGCCCCTTCTTTTATTTCTCAAACGTTATAAACAATATTTTGTTCCATCCTGTACTTAATATTATAGCCTAATGACATGCAAAAACTGATTTTTATCGCAATTAAAAATATAATATGAACTATATCAACAAATTATGGCCACCACTGTACTGATGTCTCGGTCCAGATGTGTTTATTATCGTCAAGCTGTTACTTCATCTCAATTTGACTGCGATGGGAAAAACAGATGCCGATCTCTTATCATATATGCAAAAGTGAAACAACTCAACTTTCGTACATTTAGAAGTTATGACGTCACGCACTGGTATCATGCTTTTAAAATAATCTGCGACTAATGAATTCATTTCCTTAATATACAAAAACGTTTACAGAGCAGCCACTGTTGCCAGTACGGTGGCTTTCTCACTAAATCCAGTTCATTGACACATCTTCGTCGGTAAAACTTTACAGCCGCACATAGGCAGTCGAAAAACTGAAAAAAAACTATCTAACTAACTGGCTCTATCTCTATCTATTGTAAGTTCGTGGTCGCGCGGACATAAGCTCTCCATATATTCCTATCATGAGCTAATGTTTCCCAATCATTCCCCTTCCATGTATTCTTTCATCCCCATTCGTGTCACATGCCCTGCCCACTGCAGCCTACGACACTTAACTATTCTTATTATATCATCATCATCATCATGAACAAATTCGTTTTTAGGCCATGTGGCCTGTACGGTAAACCTAGCGAAGATGGTCTTGATCTTTCCACCGATGTTTTGGTCTTCCTTGGTCCCTATGTCCAGTTGGGGTATATTGGAATGCCAATTTTGGAAGTCTATTTCTTGCCATTCTTCTCAGATGATTTTTCCATTCTTGTTGGTATCTTTGGATATCTTCATTTAAACTTGCTACTCCAAGTTTTCCTCTGATAGTAGTGTTCCTTTGGTGATCCAGTCTATTAACTCCTAACAATGATCGTAAGAAGCGCATTTGGCTTACTTCTTATTATATCTGGCTTAAAAATGAGAGACAATGGCTAAAACAATGGGTTTACGCCATTACAGATAGATAGATTTTATTATTATTATTATTATTATAATTATTATTATTATTATTATTATTATTATTATTATTATTGTAATAAAAGGCTTTCGTCAAGGTTGTAGCATATCACCAACATTATTTAAGATATTTATACATAAAGCGCTGTCAAACTGGAGCAAAAAATGTTCAGGAATGGGAGTACCAATTGGAGATGGATCAACAGATACAATATATACACTGTTATTTGCGGATGACCAGATAATAATTGCTCAAGAATATGAAGACATGGAGTTTATGTTCAAAAAATTATTGGACGAATACGAAAACTGGGGTTTGAAAATAAATTAAAAAAAAACTTTTTATATGGGATGTGGAGCCGAAACCGAAGATTTGATATTAGAAGATGAAAAGGGGTGTATTAGAGGATGTGAAGAATTTGAGTATCTGGGAGTAAAATTAGATAAAGAGGATAAACAAGAAAGTGATATTAAGAACAGAATAAATAAAGGTAGACCAATAACAGCAATGATGAATGGAGTCTTATGGAACAGACATATAACCAGGAAAAATAAGTTACAAATATATAATTCAATAGTGAGAAGTACTGTCACATATGGAGCTGAAGTTTGGAAATTCAACAAAAACTTATGTCGATGGAAATGGATTTCTTGAGGAGAGCAGCAAGATGTTCAAAATTAGACAAAATAAGAAATACTGTCATAAGAGAAAAAATGAATATTGGTTATTCAATAGTAGATTATATACGGTATAAGCAATTAAATTGGTATGGGCACGTACGACGAATGCAAGAAGAAAGATTACCCAGGAAAACATTGGAATGGTGTCCACCTGGAAGGAGGAGGAGAGGAAGACCTCGAAACTCGTGGATGCAGGAAATAAGAACTGGAATGAGAGCAAGAGGACTGGAGGACATGGATTGGATGGAGAGAGGCGAGTGGAGAAGAAAAATAGAACTTTAGGCACAGAAATATATGTAAACATTAAAATTCTGTATATAAATAAAAATTATTATTATTATTAATATTATTATTATTATTATTATTATTGTTGTTACATAATCAAAAAGGCGTTTGACAGAGTGAATTGGAATACACTCATGAGGATCTTGACGAAAATTGGCATGAACTGAAAGGAGAGGAGGCTCATAAACTTTACAGGAAACAGCGAATAAAAGTGAAGATAGGAGAAGAAATGTCAGAGGGAAAAGAAATTGGAAGGGGGTAAGGCAAGGATGTCCTCTATCACCTACCCTTTTCAACATCTACCTGGAAGACCTAATGAAGAAGTGCTTCAGGAATACGGGAGGCGTAAACAAGGGAGGTAGAAGAATAAAGTGCATAAGATTTGCTGATGATATGGTTTTGCTAGCAGAAGATGCAGTGACACTGAGGAACATGCTGATGGAGCTAAATGACAAGTGCGAGGATTATCGGATGAAAATAAATATAAATAAGACGAAGGCCATGATTATAGGAAAGAAACCAAGGAAGATAAACATGAGGATTAAAGATGAGGCCATTGATCAAATGGAAAGCTTCAAAAACGTGGGTTGTACTATCGGTAGTAACATGAACTGCGGTCAAGAGGTAAAGCAGAGGATAGCAATGGCGAAAGAAGCTTTTAACAAGAAGAGAAACATTTTCTGCGGACCTTTGGCAAAATAATTGTGGAAGAGGCTAGCGAAGTGCTTTGTGCGGAGTGTAGCATTGTATGGTGCATAGACTTGGACATTGCTACGGAATGAGGAAAAACGACTGGAAGCTTTTGTGATGTGGATATGGAGAAGAATGGAACGAATAAAATTGACAGGCAAAGTAAAAAATAAAGATGTGCTAGACAGAGTGGGTGAAAGAAGAACAATGATGGAACTCTTAAAGAAGAGGAAAATAGATTGGATTGGCCAATGGCTAAGAAGAAACTGCCTGCTGACGGATGTCCTAGAAGGAGTGGTCAACGGAAATAAAGTTAGAGGCAGAAAAAGACATCAGATGATAGACAATATTAAAATAAATGGTTTGTATGCAGATACAAAAAGGAAAGCTGAGTTAAGGAAAGAGTGGAGAATGCTGAGTTTGCAGTGAAAGACCTGCTCTTGGGCAGAACACTATGATTGATTGATTGATTATATAATCATAGGGCTACTGATAAGCTTATCTTCTGATCATGTAATCTAATTATCATAAGTAATGCCACGAGTGATTTCCAAATTATCGATAAATTCCACGACTCACGAAGTGAGGAGTGAATTTATCTAGAGAATTTGGAAATTAAGAGTGGCATTTGTTAGGATTATTTAACGAATAAAATTAAGCTGTTTACTCACAAATCATTATTTAACTATAGTTATTTTAAAATATTTATATATTTAATATAAACGGCGATGTTTGAAAACAAATGAGAAACGATAAGTACGCTTCATCTGCTTCTTTTGTTTATCACTGCAACCAGATCATACTATTTATTGCCAAAGGAACGCAATATTGTAAGAATGCTCTCTAGTGGAGAAAAAATGAAACACATCAAACTGTATATTAATTCATTTCTGATGTCGTATGATGTAAATATGACAATTATATTTTTCTGGATTGTTACCTCGGAAAAAATACATTTAAGAAAGTGCAAACAGTGGTTTCTTTTTTTGGTGGTATAATCAATTGATACAAATGTTTTTATATTAACTCCCGCATGCGGCATGTGTTGACATTCATTCACTATATATACAATCTGTTAGCCGTACTTCTTGTGGGTTCAGTCACTGCAAAATAATGGTGAGACCTGTTCAGAATATTAAAAAGGAGGAGCTTTCTTTAATATGGTAATTATAACACTGATAAATATTTCGTGAAACACGACTCTGATTGGTTGTAAAACAGAAATCATTGAAACGTGATTGGTCATTGAGTTCCATTTGGGGCATGAGTTAAATAGTCTAAATAAGTTGTCTGAAAACTGGGTAACTGCAATGAATTAAATTTTTATAGAGATGTTACCCATGTCTGCAATCTCTTAGTCGAAACTTTCTGATGAAATTTCTTCTGTGCTTATTACAACTGATAGTGGGAAAAAATATTAATATTAGAATATTTTAAAGCCACACTAGAAAATTACTGACATAATCAAGTATTTATGCATAAATAATTAAAAATGCGTGACATACGCCACACTTGCCCGCACAGTATGCTCCTCCTCATGAGACAGGATGTCCCCAGATACGAGACAGTACACAAAAACGAAGCACTGGGGTGCGTGTATTCACATTGCGAAAACATTCTTACTTTCCCCACAAAAAATAATAAAGTTAATTTGAAACAATACCACCCTTAAGTTATTCGGTACCAATAACAAAAGATCGACTCTAAACGATCCTCATTAGTAAACTAACTGGCTCTAACGAACCCGTGGGTTCATGGCCCGCGAACATAAGCTCTTCATACATCCCTATCCTGAGCTAATGTTATCCAATTATGCCCTGTATAATCTACTTCCCTCCAATCACGGATATTGTTATTCTCCCACCTTATTATTGGTCTATCAACTGGGCGTTTTCTACCTGGTTTTCCTACAAGAAGTTTCATGCAGCTCTTTCAACCCCATATGTGCCACATGTCCTGCCCATCGCAGTCTACGATACTTAACTGTTCTTATTATATCTGCCTTCCTATAAAGACCATGTAGTTCATTGTTGTGTAGTCTTCTCCATTCACCTGTCTGTTCATCTCTCTTTGGTCCAAAAATTGTCCAAAGAACTTTATTCTCAAATACTCGTAATCTCCTTTCCTCCTTAAAGTAAGAGTCCATGTTTCGCACCCATATAATATAACTGGTAGAATAATAGTTATATATATTTTCAGTTAATGTTTTTTGAAAGGAGTTGGGACATCAAGAGTCTCTGCAATGCATAATAGCACGCATTTCCAGAATTGAGCCTATGTTTAATTTCCTTGTGCATCTCATTCCTATTTGTGATTATTGTTCCTAGGTATTTGAATTCAGCCACTTCCTCAAAATTTCCCTCATTTGTCATTAGCTGCCCATTTCCATTATATAATGGAGTGAAATGGAATAAATAAACTATTAATTTTACAAATTAATTTACAAAATAGCTCTTAATAATTTGTAAACACTATAATAAATTGATAGGTAAACAACACAGGTCAACATGATTTTTGTCTCATGAGTACCAATAGTTGTACTTAATGCAGTTTTTTATCGTGTTTTCAAATATGTATTCGCAATTTTTCCATCTAACCCCTAACCCACTGGCACTATCGAATCCGTAGGTTCATGGCCGCGCGGACATAAGCTCTCCATACATCTAATTCATCATCCACGTTTTTTATTTCAATTTAAATTAATGGATTTAAATAATTACTTTTTTAATAAACGTTTTTTCGTGCATTTGTCCATTGTAAAATAAAACCAAATGCGCTAACTCAGGATATTTCAGTTATGGAAAGTTCGGCGTGAGAAATTTTGTTTTGAGGTCGCTTTATTTGCCGTAATTCTACAACACGAGACTATATAGGCCTAGTAGCTTTACTTCTCTTGCGAAGGATACTATTCTAATGATTCATGTATTCCTCCCGAGTTTGAACCTATGAATCCCGGAACTAGAGACGTGTAAAGTAACAATTAGATATCCATCACAGTGACGTGATCGATATCTTCCCTACCTTCCATTCAGATGACTTGGGTTCGATGACCGATGTGGTGGGACATCATAATTTCCACTTTGGGATTGGTTATTGTCCTGAATTTGTATGAAAATAATGAAACATATATTGCGATAAAACAATATGATACAAATAAGTAAAATTAAGAAGTAAATGGAGGAAAAAACTAAATATATGGCCACACGTAGAAATTCATTAAATAATGGAAATGGACAGCTAATGACAAATGAGGGAAATTTTGAGGAAGTGGCTGAATTCAAATACCTAGGAACAATAATCACAAATAGGAATGAGATGCACAAAGAAATTAAACATAGGCTCAATTCTGGAAATGCGTGCTATTATGCATTGCAGAGGCTCTTGATATCCCAACTCCTTTCAAAAAACGTTAAACTGAAAATATATAAAACTATTATTCTACCAGTTATATTATATGGGTGCGAAACATGGACTCTTACTTTAAGAGAGGAAAGGAGATTGCGAGTATTTGAGAATAAGGTACTTAGGAAAATTTTTGGACCAAAGAGAGATGAACAGACAGGTGAATGGAGAAGACTATATAACAATGAACTACATGGTCTTTATGGGAAGCCAGATATAATAAGAACAGTTGTCTCATAGACTGCGATGGGCAGGACATGTTGCACGTATGGGGAGTGAAAGACTTGCATGGAGGCTTCTTGTAGGAAAGCCAGAGGGAAAACGCCCAGTTGGTAGACCAAGAATGAGGTGGGAGAATAACATTAACTATGATTTGGGGGAGGTGGATTATACAGGGAATGATTGGAAAGCATTGGCTCTGGATAGGGATGTATGGAGAGCTTATGTCCGTGCGGCCATAAACCTACGGGTTCGATAGTGCCAGTGAGTAAGTAAGTATGGAGGAAAAAAATAATCCATTAAGACAGATTTCGTTCTTAGAGTGTTGTAAGTATAACAAAATGTGAAATTTTTGTTCGCAGCTGAACGTTATGATATGACTCAGTTATGTAAGAATTGATTCCTTCTGTTCACAGAAGCAGACGGTTGACACGCGGGAAAATTACCACTTCCGGATCACGCGGACTGAACCAATCACAAATGACAAGAGATTATCAGCAACATGTTGAAACAGCTTCTGTGTTATCGACAAGTAACATTATTGCAAGTATTTCACACAATGCTGTAACATAATTTCTGACAAACATTTGTGTTCGTCTCCCCATTAGCTAGTTCAAATATTCAACTTTTATAAGATTCATGATGTGTTCCGTTGAGGTATTATTCAAAATTAACATATAAAATTATGGAATATTCACCTGAAAGGTCCGTCTCCTCAACTTAATTAGTTATTTAACTGTAGCGCTTTCGGGACTTGTCCCATCATCGGCAGTTTTGAATCCTGCCGATGATGGGGCAAGTCCCGAAAGGGCTATAGTTAAATAATTAATTAAGTTGAGGAGACGGACCTTTCAGGTGAATATTCCATAATTTTATATTTTAATTTAGTTCAAATATTGCAAGTAAGCATTACTTTTAGACATACAGTTTTGATATATATATATATATATATATATATCATCATCTCAGTCATCCTTGCCAAGTGTTCTTTCCAGTTTGTTCTGTATTTTTCTATTGTTGAGTTTAATTCCTCTATTTTTAGTTGTTGTCTTATTTCTGTGTTATGTTTGTTGTCTGTTCTTTGATATCCTGCTATTGGTCTGAGGAATGTCATTTCAGCAGCTTGTATTCTGGCAGATTGTTGTGTTGTCACTGTCCATGTTTCGGATCCATAAGTAATATTAGGCACTGACATTGTCTTGCAAAAGAACGTTGTTATAATAGTACTATATTTCTGGAAGTTTAACTACTACAGGCCTAAAGGCCTTTGGGTTACCAACAATCTGTTGGCCTGACATCCACTTGTCATTTACATAAATGGATGATCATCTAAATAGCATAAGGGGTGACATGAGGTTAGCATGTCGAGTCCTCCAGCCGTTATAGCTGGTTTTCTCAACCTGGAACCGCTACTTATTATAGCTACCCAAATTCCACGTTATACTGATTAGACACCGGTCCCATACTGCATGAAATTCCATGAGAAAATGTCTTCTCCCGTGGGAGTGAAAAGGGGGACAAATTTAACTCAGAGTCCACATATTTGAGGCTATTTTACTTCTAGTAGATCTGACACAGGACCCATTAGTTACTTCCCTTCAGAAGGAAGTTTTTTCAAGATTTTTACGTGCCTAAAAATCCATATTTGATATATACTTGACGTTTACCATACCTGGATTAGCAACAGAAGGATCCTGGGTTGGATAACAGGTTATGCGATAAAATTTTCAATTGATTGTAAAACGAAATTAAAACAGGGTAGGCCCTACATTCGATCTTGTGATAAAATTGAGTAGACTAGCTACTTAAAATTGAGAAGTATCAATATCCGGTTAAGAAAACTTGAACTAAGGTTTAGGTATAGTGTAATGCTAATCGCATGTGTCATTTCATAGATAGTGACATTGATCATGTCTATTGATCTAGGACTTTCGGAGCGTTATGATTATATCCTTTAAATTTATCAGTCCTAGTGCAGATCCTTCACTTACTCACTTACTTACTTACTTACTCACTGGCACTATCGAACCCGTAGGTTCATGGCCGCGCGGAAATAAGCTATCCATACATCCCTATCCTGAGCTAATGCTTTCCAATCATTCCCTGTATAATCTACTTCCCTCAAATCATAGTTAATGTTGTTCTCCCACCTCATTCTTTGGCATGGGTTCCCTGAAGTAGTCCCCGCCCGGAGAACCGAATGGGGGACTATTTGACCTCCGGAAAATTTTACCCTAGATGAACCCATGTCCGCATTTCTTGACGGTTGTATTTTTACAGTGAAAGATCGTCACTCTTTCGACCAAGGTACTTTTTTCGTCTGGCTTATCACCTTCGACCAGTCCGGCATGGGTAACCCTATCGACAGCAATGCTACCGCCGGCATAGCTCTCAGGATCATTTAAGCACGCAAGCCACTCCACCACGACATGGTAAAGATACCATGGAGTCCACTCCAAAACTAACTTTTTTTCCACACATAATGCTACAGTTTTACAAGGAACATTTAGAAATATTATAATTTTCCGTTCCCTTTCAACTTACCACCGTTTCGCATTTTAACGATCACATAGTAACTAAAATAGAGGCGAGGGGAGAGGATTTGTTTAGATAGAACCCTT
Source organism: Diploptera punctata (assembly GCA_030220185.1). Lineage (NCBI taxonomy): Eukaryota > Metazoa > Arthropoda > Insecta > Blattodea > Blaberidae > Diploptera > Diploptera punctata. The sequence continues at coordinate 169,843 of JASPKZ010009823.1, forward strand.
TCGAACTTACCGAAATTCAATCGCCATTAACCTCTGTCCTCCCCCAAGCAAGATTATAGTTAAATAGGTAGGGCCTACTACTTTTCAGGGCGTTGAGTTAATTACCGTATTTTTTCAGATAACGAATGAGTAATACATTTTATTGTAATCAATTTCAACTAATACTATAGATAAAATTGTTATGTAAAGATACAATGTGAAATTTGATAAAGTAATCCCACTACAGGCCTCAGGAGGCCTTTGGGGTAGTAGGAGGTTAAGGCTCCCACTTTTTAGGACAATCGGCACTTGAAGTAAGCTGTGTTGCCAGCCTTGCGTAACGGCCGCCTTTACCCCCAAAACAAGCGTCTGGTACTCATTTCCGTTAGAGTCTGAGTCGACCCCAGTACCATGATACCGCAAGAAGGTTTGGGTAAGTTTAAAAATCCTGACTCCACCGGGACTCGAACCCTCGACCTTCCAGCTTGTAGCACGGTGCCTTAACCACTACGCTACGGCCCATGCAAATCTAAAATGTTCTAAATAATATAACATTAAGAATTCTAAATTACAATTGTAAATCAAACACTCACCAATATTGCAGATAAGTTGTTATCCATTTTTGTCTTCTGTGAAATCTGCAACAAAAAATAATAAATTATACCAATGGGTTTTCAAACTTACATAGAAGACTGAAGTCTTTTTACACGCTTTATATTAGCTTGACCTGTGTCTGTCTGTCTGTCTGTCTGTCTGTCTGTCTGTCTATCTATCTATCTATCTATCTATCTATCTATCTATCTATCTATCTATCTATCTATCTATCTATCTATCTATCTATCTATCTATCTATCTATCTATCTATCTATCTATCTATCTATCTATCTATCTATCTATCTATCTATCTATCTATCTATCTATCTATCTATCTATCTATCTATCTATCTATCTATCTATCTATCTATCTATCTATCTATCTATCTATCTATCTATCTATCTATCTATCTATCTATCTATCTATCTATCTATCTATCTATCTATCTATCTATCTATCTATCTATCTATCTATCTATCTATCTATCTATCTATCTATCTATCTATCTATCTATCTATCTATCTATCTATCTATCTATCTATCTATCTATCTATCTATCTATCTATCTATCTATCTATCTATCTATCTATCTATCTATCTATCTATCTATCTATCTATCTATCTATCTATCTATCTATCTATCTATCTATCTATCTATCTATCTATCTATCTATCTATCTATCTATCTATCTATCTATCTATCTATCTATCTATCTATCTATCTATCTATCTATCTATCTATCTATCTATCTATCTATCTTATCTATCTATTCTATCTATCTATCTATCTATCTATCTATCTATCTATCTATCTATCTATCTATCTATCTATCTATCTATCTATCTATCTATCTATCTATCTATCTATCTATCTATCTATCTATCTATCTATCTATCTATCTATCTATCTATCTATCTATCTATCTATCTATCTATCTATCTATCTATCTATCTATCTATCTATCTATCTATCTATCTATCTATCTATCTATCTATCTATCTATCTATCTATCTATCTATCTATCTATCTATCTATCTATCTATCTATCTATCTATCTATCTATCTATCTATCTATCTATCTACCTACTACCTACCTACCTACCTACCTACCTACCTACCTACCTACCTACCTACCTACCTATCTATCTATCTATCTATCTATCAACCTAGCTATCTACCTAGCTACTTACTTCTACCTATCTATCTATCTATCTATGTAACGGAATCTTTCAACGCGATTTTCACCCACTTAAAATCATTGGATTGACTTGAAACTTTGTATACTTGTAGAGGACCCGTGACAATACAATAATTTCATATTTATTTTCTAAAATCCTGGCCACAATCAACAGAAAATAAAAACAAGTGTTTTTGTGTCAATTTAACGGAATCTTTAAACGCGATTTTCACCCACTTAGAAACATTGGATCGACTTGAAACTTTGTATACGTGTAGAGAACCCGTGACAATACAATGATTTCATATTTATTTTCTAAAATTCTGGCCATAATCATCAGAAAATAAAAAAAAGTGTTTTTGTGTCAATTTAACGGAATCTTTCAACGCGATTTTCACCCACTTAGAAACATTGGATCGACTTGAAACTTTGTATACGTGTAGAGGACCCGTGACAATACAATAATTTCATATTTTGTTTCTAAAATCCTGGCCAGAATCATCCCAAAATCAAAAAAATTAAAACTGGTATAATAGGTTACAGACTTGTCGACTTTTTAGTCAATCGTTGTAAGAGCTCAGTTGTTAGAGCAGTTAACTCTTAGTGATATATAATTTCAGTAATCCATACGTCGTTGGTTCAAATCCGGCTGGGAGGGTTTTTTTATAGAAGAGTATTGCTTTTAGCTCATACTACAATAGCATTGAATTTAAAGATATTTACATTTTTATCTTATTCTGTAAAATATTAAAACTAAAAAATAAAAAATAAATAATAATTTTAAAAAACTAAAAGAACACGCTTTGTTAGAAAACTAAAAAATGAAAAATAGTTTCAATTTCCAATACGCTTGGGATAAAATTAAAGTGGTCAACAAAAAAATCATCTCCAACACATATAGAATAAAACTAGAGTTATCAACAAAAAGAAAATAATTTTACCATCAAAAGCGTGGGGTGATTTTCATGATGTTTACATTTTCTTCTTAGAGCTTACTTTTACCAATATCTGTTTATTATCAAATATATTAATTGATATAGAGCACCCCACGCTTTGATGGTAAAATTATTTTCTTTTTGTTGATAACTCTAGTTTTATTCTATATGTATTGGAGATGATTTTTTTTTTTTGCTGGCCACTTTAATTTTATCCCAAGCGTATTGGAAATTAAAATTATTTTTCATTTTTTAGCTTTCTAATAAAGCGTGTTCTTTTAGTTTTTTTAAAACTATTGTTTATTTTAATGGTTTTATATTTGATGTTCTCCCGGTGCAATTTTATTTAGCATCATTTTAAACAATATATATATCCCATGGCACCCCTCATGGGGCAAGCTAATACAGTTATGCTCAATTCTGTAAAGATGTGAAGTGATGACATGTCACATCAAAGAGACATCTACTAGGCAACTAAGGAATTACTTGGATAGGAAAGGGGGGGGCACGCCGTAGCGTAGTGGTTAAGGCGCTGCGCTACAAGTCGGAAGGTCGAGGGTTCAAGTCCCGTTGGGGTCAGGATTTTTAAACTGACCAAAACCTTCTGGCGGCACTATGGCCCTGGGGTTGACTCAGCCTCTAACGTAAATGAGTACCAGACGTTTGTTCTGGGGGTAAAGGCGGCCGTCACGCAGGGCTGACAACCCGGCTGACATCAAGTGCCGATTGTCTAGAAAAAGTAGGAGCCTTAACCTCCTACTACCCGAAGGGCCTCCCGAGGCCTGTAGTGGGATTACTTTACTTTACTTTACTTTACTTGGATAGGAAAGGGCGATTCAATTTTGCTAAGAAACTCTAATTTAAATTTTGGTTCTTTTACGACTCCAAAAATATTTAGACTCGGGACCCATGGCATTGGCTTAACCCCCCCCCCGTCCACTTGTTCCTAGAATTTTTCTATCCTAAAAACATCTACCCCGGCCGGGCTTGAACCCTTGGCCCTCGGAACTAGAGGCCCGAGACAGATCATGCATGTGAATTCATGTCATGTACAAAAATCAATCAATAGATAGACGAAAATATTGGAAAGGTCATATAAAAAGATTGCAAGACAATCGACTTGTAAAAGGAGCTAAAGAAGATAGACCAATGGACGGGAGAAGGACAAGAGGAGAACCAGCCTAGATATTGATAGAGAGTGAGCGAATGCACATTTTTTGGTCGTCCCAGCGATCTTTTGCCTTGGGGGCAGTAACGAAGCAAAGCTTTTTTAATTCAATGAGATAGCATTCGTTGAAGATGGGCTTTCCAGTTGTTCTGGTAGTTTTGTATATGGTGAAGAATGGGTTCTACATCCAACTCTTCCATAATTTCGTCATTTCTTTTATGGTCCCACTTTGTATAGCCTGCTGTACGACGCATAAATCGCATCTCATTTGCTGTTATTCGGTTTATATATATATAACTCACTGGCACTATCGAACCCGTAGGTTCATGGCCGCGCGGACATAAGCTCTCCATATATCCCTAACCTGAGCCAATGTTTTCCAATCATCCCCTGTATAATCTACTTCCCTCGAATCATAGTTAATGTTATTCTCCCACCCCATTCTTGGTCTACCAACTGGGCGTTTTCCCTGTGGTTTTCCTACAAGAAGCTTCCATGCACGTCTTTCATTCCCCATTCGTGCCACATGTCCTGCCCATCGCAGTCTACGAGACTTAACTGTTCTCATTATATCTGGCTTCCTATAAAGACCATATAATTCACTGTTATGCAAGTCTTCTCCATTCACCTGCCTGTTCATCTCTCTTTGGTATATATATATATATATATACAAGCGTTACTGCTATAAAGTAAATATTCTCTTTAAAAATTGCTTAACTGTTATGTTGGCCACTAGATGGTGTTGGAACGAATTCCCACTACCTCTTGTGTGAATTGAGAATACTACATATATAAGAAAAATGTATGTTTGTGTTGGGATTCTTGAGTAGCTCAGTTGGTTAGAGCGCTAAACGTACAGAGTTTAGAAACTCGGGTTCAAATCCCGACTCAAGCATTCATTTTTCTTTTCATATCATATATATATATACACATACATATATGTGTGTGTGTAATGCACTTTTTGCGTATTCAAATAATATATTTTGATTTTAAAAATATCCAAGATAATAATAATAATAATAATAATATTAATAATAATAATAATAATGCTTTATTTTAGCTGGCAGAGTTAAGGCCATAAGGCCTTCTCTTCCATTCAACCAGCGAATAGTAAAATGATACATAAATTACGTACATATTACAATTTTAAGATATTATTAAAATACAGACTAAACAAAATACAATGATGATGTGATCTAATAGTAGCTAATACTAACAAAAACATAGAATATAATAAAATTAAAATGATATAAAATAAAGTAAGTAGCTTCCTAGATGATTATTAATGGAATACTCCATATAGTTGTTATGCAGTTGCAGATGGCGTGGGGCAAAAACTACCTATATGGGGAAGTTAAACTGGACCAAATAAATAGAACATCAATAAATATATTCAAGATGTATACAATTATTATTTAGGTAATTTTGTTATTGATTTTGTTACTAGCGTCTGAAGATAAAGAAAATAATGCCATCGTTAATAACGAATTTAGTTTCTCGCGTAACTATTATTTCACAAACATTTATTTACGTACAACGTAGAATTAGGTTTAAAGAACAGCCTGGACTGTGGAGTTTGGATGTTGACTATTACTAATAATTTTAACAGAAGTTAAGAAAAATAAACAGGAAATGAGATTATGGAAACACACATTGCTATCAGTTTCTGGAATATCGACATAGTATGAATACAGGGTCTGTTCGGTGGAAACAGAACCTAGCCCATTGTATGTCCCATATTCTCTATTTCACAAATAAAAAAAAAGCTGGCTGCCTTGAATAAAAAAAAAGTAAAAAAAAAAGAGGAAGTACTGAGAATCCAACTGATAATCTTGAATCCACATACACAATTGGAAATGCCACTTACATACTGCAAAATAAATCTAATAGAAAGTACGGTATATATATATATATATATATATATATATAAACATTTTTTTGGGGTGAATACGTATTTATATTTGCGACCTAAGTGGAGGCAATTCAGAAAACTGATGATAATAAAATTGGGGGATAAAATTTGGTATTGCAGTTACATATCTATCATCTACGCCCAAATAAAACTAAAGTGATGGCCTTTTGTGGAAAATACCCTGTACCTAGCAAAATTGTTTTGGATGATGACATTTTAGAAGGAGTAAACGAATTTAATTATTTGGGTTATAATTTAACATTTCAAGATGAAGCTGATATATCAAAGAAAATCACACATTTTACAAAAACAACGGGGATAATTAACAGTATAATGAAACCATCTTTAGTACAGAAGAACACAAGATTACGGCTTTATAAGGTTCTCGCAAAACCAGTATTAAGCTATGGTAGTGAAGCATGGACAATACGAAGAAGAGATGAAAGCCGAATAACAGCAAATGAGATGCGATTTATACACCGTACAGCAGGCTATACAAAGTGGGACCATAAATGAAATGCGGAAATTATGAAGAGTTGGATGTAGAACGCATTCTTCACCATATACAAAACTACCAGAACAACTGGAAACCCCATCTTCAACGAATTAAAGTTCTCTAGTTTTCTTCCTACCATAAACCGTAATATATTCTTTAGGTCGCTAATAACATTTTGGGAATTAATTGATCCCTTTTTTATTTTTATTTTTTTTAGAAACTACACTGTCCAGATATCTGCACTAGAGTCCACAAATATTCAATTACACTAATTGGTAATTTTTATCATGAATTTATTTTATTTCCATTCCATTAACTTGGTTAACATGTCAGTTTGTAGACCCTGTTGACATGGCACACGCCATCTGGGACTTCATTGTATTTCAGTATAATATTACTGATAATTATTAGGCCAGTTGTCAACAGATGTACTTACGCGGCTTTGTAAATAATTTTGTTAATATGAAGAAAACCAATACAATAATATTTATTTATTAAATTTCCAAGATTTGGAACCCTATTTCACAAATGTATGTTAGGGCTGTAGTTACTCGTACATATCGAAGACAATTGAAGATACACACAATTAAAAAATATAAATGAATCAAAAATAACAAATGAACGAAACAAGAACAAATGAAATTAAAACTTATAAAATACGTAGTAATAATTATTATAATGTGGTGAAAATAGCATTTACATTTTTTCTAAATGTTGCGTAACAATATTCTTGCGCGATAGTGCGTTTTGTTGTACTTACAACAATGGCCACCAATCATTGAAAGTTCAATTTCATACATTTCAGGGTTGCCAACCTAAATAACTATACTTTATTATTACAAATTACCTACCTCGTGTGGGAAGTAATACCACTGCCCTTTATGTATACTACATACAATGTATATACAAAAATATATCCAAAATATAGTATTAATTTACATTACACGAAACAAACCACTGCATTTTAAATGAACTGAACTTTATTTGAAACAATATAAAACAATAAATACGTAGTTGCGCCATTTTATGACTGATTGGCGTCACGGCCTGCTGTAGTTTCAACCAATAAACATTGCCTACACTGTTAACGTTAGTCAGTTGTTTATAATGAACGCAAATATTTCCAACAAAGATGTTATTATTTTACTATTATTTATTATTTTGAAAACACCATCGCGCAAAAAATAATGTACAACGCACGTTTGTGAAGTGTTTTACAGAATCTCGGATATTAAAAACCTCGCTATCGCTTGGTTTTTAAACATTTTCCTCACTTCTGTAAAAACCACTTCGCAACCTCGCATCGTAATATACTATTACGTTTAAAATAAGTACTGGATTATGTAATACTTGATTACATTCAGGTAAATGAATGTCTAGAATGTATCGCTTATATATATGAGATGGATAGTTTAAATGAGGTGTTCAATAGTTCTTTCATCATTACCACTGTAGCAGATACATTCATTTTGAGATGGAATATCAAACCTTTTTAGATAAGATTTAAAATAATAATAGCACTTTCAATAAAATAATTCAGTTCCTGGTTTACCCACTTAGCATATACAGACCTAAGGACCTAATTGCTTTTTTATATGCTAAAAATATGTACGTCGGTGATGAATTGGAGCCCGGATTTATATGCAAAATAATGTACTAAATATGCATGCTAATATGTATGAAAAATGTAGAAAATATGCACCCAAAATATGCAAAAACAAATTGTAATAAAATACATTATTTGCTTTGTGGGTAATCTTAGCTGTTACAGAGATAAGGAAGGTTTCCTTGTGTGAAGCTCCTTCATCTGTCACTGAAGAAGGGTTTATACAATGGAAATGTCCTTTCTACATCACGTGATCTCACAGCTGCATGTGAAAAACACCACAGTTCTTCTTCAGTGAATACCTCTTCGATTAGAGTTTTTTTACTATCACCAGAAAGCATTGTTACGAATACATAGATTATTTTACATAGATATTTAATTATTAATATAAAATTATAGAATATTCACCTGAAAGGTCCGTCTCCTCAACTTAATTAATCATTTAACTGTAGCGCTTTCGGGACTTGTCCCATCATCGGCAGGATTCAAAACTGGTGTTTCACTGAAGATCTGGTAGAGGGGGTTGCATGTATTTGGTTCGTTTTCGTTTATCAGGCTGTCGTGGTGAGCTGCTTTCATGATTTCCATCTCTTCGAGTACGTTTATCTTCGCTGGATTATTTTCTCTGTGCATTACTGTTAGGGTGTTTTCAATATTTAACATGCGATGTCCTTCATGGATAACGTGTTTTGCATAGCTTGATTTTACCTTCTGCGTGAATGAAGTCTCCAAAATGTTCTTTGAATCTGACTGACATGTAAGGACTGTAACAAATTTTATATACGAAGGACAAACAGGAGTTTTAACATCAGATTCAAAGAACATTTTCGAGACTTCATTCACGCAGAAGGGAAATCAAGCTATGCAAAACACGTTATCCATGAAGGACATCGCATGTTAAATATTGAAAACACCCTAACAGTAATGCACAGAGAAAATAATCCAGCGAAGATAAACGTACTCGAAGAGATGGAAATCATGAAAGCAGCTCACCACGACAGCCTGATAAACAAAAACGAACCAAATACATGCAACCCCCTCTACCAGATCTTCAGTGAAACACCAGTTTTGAATCCTGCCGATGATGGGACAAGTCCCGAAAGCGCTACAGTTAAATGATTAATTAAGTTGAGGAGACGGACCTTTCAGGTGAATATTCTATAATTTTATATTAATTTTGAATAAACCTCAACGGAATACACCATGAATCTTATAAAAGTTGATTATTTAATTATTTCATAGATTATTTTAATTATTCCAAATAAATAACAGTTGTTGAAATATAAAGCATTTAGACATATTATATTTCAGGATAGAATTTTGACTTATGGCAGGAACAAAGTTTTCAAGGCTAACTGTAAAATCTATGCATTTAGACTGTAGGAATGTTTAGTACAGTTAGTTATAGCTGGGAGCAGAGAAGCTTAGTATGTAAACCTTGCAAAATATGGGACTCGTGTCTCTTGAAGCAGTTAGCTGATGGGTAAGTCTACATACCATTTTTCTTAATAAAATTTGCCTAGGACAATTAGAAATGAAATGAAGTATTTTAAATAGTTTAATACTATATTTCTAAGTGTAAGAGTTATTAGATACTTATTAGAATGTAAGTTAGGATAAATTCGTAAACCCATATCTCCCTCTCTCGAAACTCAGGAAAGTTCGAATGTAGGTTTTCTTAATATAAGCTTAGATTAGTTATTTAGGGTTAGAATACTTAGGGTTACTGTAATCATTATACTTACTTACTCACTGGCACTATCGAACCCATAGGTTCATGGCCGCGCGGACATAAGCCCTCCATACATCCCTATCATGAGCCAATTCTTTCCAATCATTCCCTGTATAATCTACTTCCCTAAAATCATAGTTAATGTTGTCCCACCTCATTCTTGGTCTACCAACTGGGTGTTTTCCCTCTGGTTTTCCTACAAGAAGCTTCCATGCACGTCTTTCGTTCCCCATACGCGCAACATGTCCTGCCCATCGCAGTCTACGAGACTTAACTGTTCATATTATATCTGGCTTCCTATAGAGGTTGTAATCATTATACTCTAGAAATAAAATAGTTAAAATTAAGAATCCATTTATTTATGTTCGAAAACACGTATATCTTTATAAATAATACATCCACATACTAACGCTCGGCTAGAACCTCATGCTACCAAAAATCCAAGTCCCGAAGGTCCTTTAAGCGCTAAGAAACCAACAGTTCGTAATAAGCATTTTGCTGATTTGACAAATTCTATTGTAGCCAGAATTTCTATTTAATACTTCACTAAGCTTATCAAATGTGATTTTAGCAAAACCATGATATTATTTCTCAAGGTCCACGGGTATTCCCCTCTTACACAGATGTAAATACACACGTCATAGTTATACCCAATGCATTGCAGAGACTTTATTAATTTAAAAAAAATATATTAACTAATAATTAATTAATTACTGGTAATTAGCTGAATGCAAAATTATAATTTAATATCACATTTAGGAGTAAAATATGCATTTATGCATTAAAAATCTAAAATAAGCATTTTCTCCAGGAATATGCATTTCTACGCATTATCAAATACCGCTCAAATTGTGTGTGAGCGTCCACTTAACATGTAAATCATTTCCGCATACTTTTTAATGCGTAAAACAAAACATGCATTTCGTATACAAATCCGGGCTCTAGTAATGATGGGTATGTCCAATGTGCGGGAGCTTTGAAGACGAGATATATATATATATTTGGAAAATGTAGCGATCTGGAATATTGGAAGTGTCAGTTATTACCGGAAAGATTTATAAATTCAAATCGTGAAAGATTGGCATGCTACGAGTTACTGGTAAAGCCAGAAAATTGGATAAACTTGGGTAGATTTCTGGACAAAACGCGGAAAATAAGAACAACACTCATTCGTGAATAAATAAATATGTTAGCAAATTGCAATACCATTAATTCTTAATAATTCTACATAACTAAGTTAATGTATAATGTAATTGTATTCACATGAAATTGTAATATTATTGTGTTTTTAAGTTATATTATTACCAAACATCAACTTATTGTAACGGACTGTCAACAGCACGTACGGCTTACTGCCCGTGCGACCCATATTTGTAAATAACATTGTATATATCTTACTTTTAGTCTAATAAAATCCTTATGTATGTATGATAATAATAGTAATAAATAATAAGGATGTGGTCGGTTTTATGTCTCTCACATTTCTACACTTACATTCTTATGCCACTGATGCACTAAACACTTGTAAACACGTTTTGCACTGTTTTAAACATTTTGCAATGATCTTCAAGCTTTCTTCACAATATTTTATATTTATATATTTACGTAAAACGTGATCGTGGATACATCACTTCCTTGCTACTTTCCCCATGTTGTTCCAACGTTGCCACCATTTGAAAATAATTTAAAACTATATTTAGTGTTAGTGTAAGTAAAATTAGTTTATAGTTCATTAAATAGTACACATGTAAATTGCTTTGTTACGTTAGGAAATGGGAAGTTGGTTTACGTCCATTTTTAAGCATTTGGGAAGAAATAATATGCATGTAAATTGTTTTCTTTAGTTAGAAAATGGCAAGTTAGTTAACGTCCATTTTTTTTTTGCATTTGGAAATTTATTCCCAAAGTTGGTGACGCCGACTACCGGAGTCTATATTAACCATTAGAGCAACACGCGCATGCGCGCTGCGATTCTGTGGAACTTAGAAGAATTCCTGAGAGACATAAAACCGACTTTTTCCAATAATAATACTTACTTATGTACTCATTGGCACTATCGAACCCGTAGGTTCATGGCCGCGCGGACATAAGCTCTCCATACATCCCTATCCTGAGCTATTGCTTTCCAATCATTCCCCGAATAATCTACTTCCCTCAAATCATAGTTAATGTTATTCTCCCACCTCATTCTTGGTCTACCAACCAAGCATTTTCCCTCTGGCTTTCCTACAAGAAGCTTCCATGCAAGTCTTTCATTCCGCATACGCGCAACATGTCCTGTCCATCGCAGTCTACGGGACTTAACTGTTCTTATTATATCTGGCTTCCTATAAAGACCATGTAGTTCACTTCTCCATTCACCTGTCTGTTCATCTCTCTTTGGTCCAAAAATTTTCCTAAGTACTTTATTCTCAAATGCTCGTAATCTCCTTTCCTCCCTTAAAGTAAGAGTCCATGTTTCACAACCATGTAATATAACTGGTAGACTAATAGTTTTATATATTTTCAGTTTAACGTTTTTTGAAAGGAGTTGGGACATCAAAAGTCTCTGCAATGGATAATAGCACGCATTTCCAAAATTGTTTAAAGTATGAGTAAATAATTTCCCAAGTACTAAAAAGTATTCAAGAAATCTACTATAATTGATGGGATAATCGTAATTATACAAAATATTCTCTAAAACTTGGCTGGTTTTGTTTCACACAGTAGAATCACTGCACCACGTATGAAACTGTACACTCCCGCGCGCTTGTTAACGCATACTGACATATCACACACTGCTGACTCAAGTCGCTAGATTATCCTCATCTAAACAAACACAACTCAAAGTACAGCATGATCATAAGTTTGTCATCTAAGTACAATTTTAAAATTTACACTTTTAAGAATTATGTAGAATCCATATTAATGAAATTCAAACAAAGCTGCAAAGGTATGGGGATCCCAATAGGCAACAGATTTTTGCTGACATTACAATTTGCCGATGATCAACTGGTTTTAGCACAAGACAAATTTGATATGGAATTCATGATAAAAAGGTTGAAAAACACATATGAATCATGGGGTCTCACAGTAAATTTACAAAAAACAGAATATCTGGCAATAAATAGCAATGAACGAGAAAAAATTTAATATTGGAAGAAGGAATCCAAATAAAGCAAGTGAAACAAACTAAATATTTGGGAATAATTATGGATAACATTGAAGGTATAGGCAAAGAGAACATAAAACATAGAATTGAATTGAGTAGCAAAATAATATCGTTAAATTCCATATGGTGGGATAAGCATATTTGGAAAGACACAAAAAATATATTGGTAAAACATTGGTGGAATCTGTTGCAATGTATGGAAGTGAGGTATGGACAATCAATAAGTACCACAAGAATAGACTAATAGCTCTAGAAATGGATTATTTACGGAGAAGTGCCAGAAAGTCTAGATTAGAACATGTCACAAATAAGGAAATTAGAAACATAATGGAAGCAGAAGAAAGCATAATTGAAAGAATTGAGGAGAAAGGAATTAAAGTGGTTAGGACATGTCTTAAGAATGGAAGATGAGCGATGGCCAAAGCAACTATATGAATGGCATCCGAACAGAAAGAAGAAAAGAGGGAGACCAAGGTTAACCTGGAAGGAAAACATGAAGACAGTAATGCAAGCTAGAGGGCAAAGATGCCCAAGACCGTAGGCTTTGGAGGTTTGGCACGGGAAGACGGCAGCAGCTGTAAAAACCCGAAGATAGATTGACACTTTTAAGAAGTACTAGCTACTACCCGGCGTGCGCTGCTACGCCTAAATAAATGATAAATAATATGTTTTTATGTTTAGTTAAATAAGTAATAGGAAAAATAATTATACATTTATATTTTTTTAGATATGGAAATGGATTTCTTGAGGAGAGCAGCAAGACGTTAAAAATTAGACAAAATAAGAAATACTGTCATAAGAGAAAAAAATGAATATTGGTTATTCAATAGTAGATTATATACGGTATAAGCAATTAAATTGGTATGGGCACGTACGACGAATGCAAGGGGACACGCCGTAGCGTAGTGGTTAAGGTACTGAGCTACAAGCCGGAGGGTCGAGGGTTCAAGTCCCGTTGGGGTCAGGATTTTTAAACTGACCCAAACCCTCTGGCGGCACTATGGTCCTGGGGTCGACTCAGCCTCTAACGGAAATGAGTACCAGACGCTTGTTCTGGGGGTAAAGGCGGCCGTCACGCAGGGCTGACAACCCGGCTGACATAAAGTGCCGATTGTCTAGAAAAAAGTGGGAGCCTTAACCTCCTACTACCCCAAGGGCCTCCGGGCCTGTTGTGGGATCACTTTACTTTACTTTACTTTACGACAAATGCAAGAAGAAAGATTACCCAGGAAAACATTGGAATGGTGTCCACCTGGAAGAAGGAGGAGAGGAAGACCTCGAAACTCGTGGATGCAGGAAATAAGAACTGGAATGAGAGCAAGAGGACTGGAGGACATGGATTGGATGCAGAGAGACGAGTGGAGCAGAAAAATGAATCTTTAGGCACAGAAAGATGTATAAACATTAAAATTCTGTATATAAATAAATACTGTTTAGATACCCCGTGCAGATTACCCGGGAATCTACTTATCCCGATCTTCTTGACATAAATGAACTGAAAGACAAAAATTAATCTACTTCTTATGATTAGTTGAATAAGTAAAATGAAAAATAATTGTAAATGTATATCGTAATTATTTTAAGATTCCCCGTGCTGATTACCCGGTGTTGCCCGGGAATATACTTCTCCCCATCTTCTTGACATAAATTAGCTAAAAGACAAAATTCGTTATTGTGAGTTATCCGCTAAAAATACCTGCCATGTGCTGCTATGCTTGCTCAGGAATCTACATACTTGTCTCGATCTTCTTGGCACCAATGAAAGACAAAAATGGTTATAGTGAGTTATCCGCAAAAGAATACCCGTCAAGTGCTGCTACGCTTGACAAGAGTCTCAATACTGGATAAAATTTGTAATATGAAAATTACAGGGACAGTTGAACAGAATTGATGAATAGTTTGGAAAGAATTGAAATAAAAGAGTTGAAGTGGCTAGGCCACCTTGTACAAATAAGAATTTATGACCGAAGAAGATAAAACTATGGAAAGCAGTCGGAAGAGAGAGAGACCAATGTGGTCTTGAATTGTTTCATTAAAAAAATCGAAGACTTCAGCTTGGAGGATCTGACTGAAATATCGGTTGGGACAGCATAACTACTATCAGCTGTATGAAGCTAAGATGGATGGATGGACTTATTGAAAGATCATCATCATCATGATCATCTTCATGGTAGACCGTCGGCCTGTTCAGCTCTCAGAATTCATCTTTCCATCGTCTTCTAGGACGTCCCACATGTCTATAACCTTGAGGTTGGTACAACAGTGCTTGTTTTGTTAGCCTAGAAGAGTCCATTCTTAAAATATGTTCATCCCATTTTTGTTTATAGTTTCATATTTTTTTCATTTAGATTAAAAATTTTGAGTTCTTTCCTAATTGTTTCGCTAGGAATGTGGTCTCTTAGAGTATATCCTGCAACGTATCTGAGGAACTTCATCTCTGATGTTTCTAGTAATCTTCTTACTTACTTACTCACTGGCACTATCGAACCCGTAGGTTCATGGCCGCGCGGACAGAAGCCCTACATACATCCGTATCCTGAGCTAATGCTTTCCAATCATTCCCTGTATAATCTACTTCCCTCAAATTATAGTTAATGTTATTCTCCCACCTCATTCTTGGTCTACCAACTAGGCGTTTTCCTTCTGGCTTTCCTACAAGAAGCTTCCATGCAAGTCTTTCATTCCACATACGTGCAACATGTCCTGCCCATCACAGTCTACGAGACTTAACTGTTCTTATTATATCTGGCTTCCTATAAAAACCTCGTAGCTCATTGTTATGTAGTCTTCTCCATTCACCGGTCTGTTCATCTCTCTTTGGTTCAAACATTTTTCTAAGTACTATATTCTCAAATACTTGTAATCTCCTTTCCTCCCTTAATGTAAGAGTCCATGTTTCGCACCCTCTAGTATCTTCTGATCTTCCTGGTTGTGAATCTATTTCATGGCCCAGTTCTCTGATCCATATGTCACAATGGAAACTGCCATTACCTAATACAACTTTAGAATCGTTTCTTTTGTTGTTTTTGTTTGTAGTGTTCTTTTAATAGTCCCACACATGCTTTGAAATTTATAACTTTTTCATGTATATAATTTTCCCAATTGTAAGATATGTGACATCCTAAATATTTAAAACTCTGTACTTGTTCGATAATTTCATCGTTTAGAACTATTTTCGATCGAACTGAATATTTTCCACAAAAGGGAATTGACAGATGTAATGCAATAATACCGTTAAAAAAACTAAATTGGAAACCAAGTCCTTGCAGTAAATTGGGTCGGCAGTTACATAATAGACTGGAACACGATATAAAAAATTATTTAAAATTAATTAAGGTAAACGAACGAATAGAATGTACTACAGAATGGGAAAAACAAAAAAATGGAAGAAGTTGTCCTGGTAGAGAACCGCGTACCTAACAAATTCTTAGGGCAAATGTATAGTACTATTTTGTTGTACATATTGCCTTTAGAAATTAAATACTCCTATTTTTAGATTATTTTTGTCTTTATTATTATGAATAATGTTTCCTTATTTAAGAGGTTTCCATTCATTTGAATTAGGATTTTTATTTTTTTGTAACTTTATTTTTATAAATTAAACATAGGGCTCAATTCTGGAAATGCGTGCTATTATGCATTACAGAGACTCTTGATGTCCCAACTCCTTTCAAAAAACGTTAAACTGAAAATATATAAAACTATTATTCTACCAGTTATATTATATGGGTGCGAAACATGGACTCTTACTTTAGGGCAGGAAATGAAATTACGAGTTTTTTGAGAAAAAAGTTCTTCGGAAAATTTTTGGACCAAAGAGAGATGAAAAACAACGGGTGAATGGAGAAGACTACATAACAATTAACTATATGGTCCTTATAGGAAGCGCAGCTATAATAAGAACAGTTAATTCCCTCGTAGACTGCGATGGGCATTACGTGTTGTCGTTGTATGGGGGAATGACTAGAACTTTCACTTTACAAATCTTTATTGTAGGAAAGCCAGAGTTATTAATAAAAAGCCAAGTAGATTAGACCAAGAATGAGGTGTGAGAACAACATTAACTATGATTTGAGGGAAGTAGACTATACAGGGAATGATTGGAAAGCATTAGCTCAGGATAGGGATGTATGAATAGCTTATGTCCGCGCGGCCATGAACCTACGGGTTCGATAGTGCCAGTGAGTAAGTAAGTAAGTAACTTTATTTTTATAGCACTCTTTATATAACTAAGTGTATTTTTAACTCAGTTATCACGCTTTATTAAACTATTTATCTCTGCATCTACGTTTAGAAGTAACGATCTCTCATAGATCAAGTCTTAACTTAGCTAAGATATTATTTAATCTCTTGGCGTCTCTTTAAAAGAATAAAAGTTTATATGGGGCAAATACAGGGCGATTCAGAAAGAAAGAACAGACTTCAAACATTTATTTCTTCCAAACTACAAAAAAATAGGAACACAATTCCAATGTTCTGAAAACGAGAAAGGCGTGTAGTTCCGATAACGGCCGCATTGGCGCTGTTACTTGTCATGTTGATTATTTGTATCAAAATGGCTACACAATACGACATTGGATTGGAATAATAATAATAATAATAATAATAATAATAATAATAATAATAATAATAATAATAATAATAATACTTTATTTATTCTGGCAGAGTTAAGGCCATAAGGCCTTCTCTTCCACCCAACCAGCACAAATACAAATAAATATTTGACAAATATAGATATACACTATACTAATTATAAACAGTTAAAGATACATTAAATGTAGCAATGTAAATGGAAGAGGAGGAGCAGAAAATCAACTTCATCGCCGGTGGCCTTCTAGGTCACGAGACCTAACCCCGTGTGATTTGTATGTGTGGGAATGCGTAAAAGCAAAGTAAAGTAAAGTAATCCTACTACAGGCCTTGGGAGGCCCTTGGGGTAGTAGGAGGTTAAGGCTCCCACTTTTTCTAGACAATCGGCACTTGATGTCAGCCGGGTTGTCAGCCCTGCGTGACGGCCGTCTTTACCCCCAGAACAAGCGTGTGGTACTCATTTCCGTTAGAGGCTGAGTCGACGCCAGTGCCATAGTGCCGTCAGAAGGTTTTGGTCAGTTTAAAAATCCTGACCCCACCGGGACTTGAACCATCGACCTTCCGACTTATAGCGCAGTGCCTTAAACACTACGCTACGGCGTGCCCCCAATACGTAAAAGACCGAGTTTTATCATCCCTATGCCTGCCACTCTTGAAAATCTGGGAATTGTTGAAGCTGTGAATTCGATAACTAGAGACCAGCTGATTCGCGCATGGCAAGAAATGAGCCACCGTTTTGATATTTGTCGTGTAACACATGGTGCTCATATTGAATGCATAAAATAGTGAAATTTGAACTTTTCTCTTTCCAGGAACGTAGGAAACACAATTCCAATGTTCTGAAAATAGAAAAGTTTGAAATTCCGATCATGGCCACATTGGCGCTGTTGCTTGCATGTTGGTTGTTTGTATCAAAATGGCGACACAACAGGACGTTGGTTTGGAAGAGGAGGAGCAGAAAATCAACTTCATCGCCGGTGGCCTTCTAAGTCACGAGACCTAATCCCGTGTGATTGTTACCTGTGGGAATACGTAAAAGGCCTTGCTTTTATAATCCCTCTGCCTGACACCCTTGAAAATGTGCAACATCGAATTGTTGAAGCTGTGAATTCGATAACTAGAGACCAGCTGATTCGTGTGTGGCAAGAAATGAGCCACAGTTTTGATATCTGTCGTGTAACACATGGTGCTCATATTGAATGCATAACATAATGAAATTTGAACTTTTCTCTTTCCATGAACGTAGGAATTGGTTTGTACCGAAATCACTTTATCGATACGTGAAAACTACGTGACAACTGCGCAACAACTACGTCATCGTGTTTTCCCTCTTAAGTGATGTTATAGAACAGTGCCAAATCCCTGTCTTCGTTGTCCTCTTTCCTACGTACCTCCCCCTTCCGTCTTTATGCGCTGCGTGTGACTGCGCATCTTCCCCTCGTTATCGAAAGCCTCAAATAAGCTGTGCAAGTTAGTATCAGGGTCATGATCAACTTTGGGATCGTCGTAGTCAGGTCGACCGTAGCTCGAAGGAGCTGTTTGGTTTCATCAGTCCCATAAGCCAGGGTAGGGCAACCAGGAATGTGAACCCTAGCCCTAGGCTGGACTGGATTGTGTGTGTGCATGTATGTATGAATATTGTTATTATTATTTATTATTATTATTGATTTTTTAATTATTGATGACCGACTTTGTTTATTTCATTCACATATTTTGTTTCAACGGTCAAGAAGATACATTTTTGTTAAATTATTTGTATTATCTGACACATGATTCTTATTAAAACTCATAATTTTTAGTTAACTTATGTTTACTAATTGCATAATAGCTAGTCATGTTTCGTATCGATATATATTCTAAAGCTTTCTCAAGCCAATTTAATCCCCTTTTTCCTTCTAGCTTCCACGATTATAATACTGTTTAGCAGTCAGTATTATCATCATCATCGCCATAGTACATTCACGAATTTAGGCCATTTGTTGACCCGTTTCGGCCTCAAGAGAAACACCATCCAGAAGTTTTTTGAGTGGACGTCCTGGTCTTCTTCTTCCTGCAGGTTGATATCTTAACATTTGTTTGGCTATTCGGTGATCTTCCATTCAATGAACATGTTGCATCCATCTTGACTTATAATCAGAAATTTTGTTTTCTAAAGATTCCATGTGTAATTCTAAGATGCCTTCATTTTTTTTTTGCAGAAGTCAACAATAATATTGGAACATTTGGCGAACCAACCAGCAATAGGAATGGGACAAGATTAACAGATTTTGCTATCTACATTGAACTGAGAATAACAAATACATTTTACAATCATAGAAACATACATAAGTCAGTATTATATGTTAAACAATTTACAAAGGAAAGGTGGATTAATCTTTGCCTTCTATGGGCCCGGGCAAAGGAATGTTGATATAATCACTCAAAACTTTCAAACTCAAAGTAATAAAAGGGTAGGATCGAGCGGCGCAATGTTTCTATTTTTTGTAGTTTGGAAGAAAAAAGTGTTTGAAGTATGTTTCTTCTTTCTGAATAGTCCTGTATTATCAATATTTTGCACTTGCAACAGTGTACTGCAGGGAAGAATGGAAAAATATAAAGCGAGTAGGTGTAAAAAAAAAGGAGTTGGTATCACTGACTAGCGGATTAGAAGAATATTTTGAAAGCGAAAGCAAAGCAATGTCACATATGCCTACTTACCGTTGAAGGATACACCTTATCGGCAGAGATTTTGTGTATTGTGTATTGAAGGGTGGAGTGATGGATGCGGTGGCTCGGGAAATGTCCAGCTGCACTCACATAAATCAACATGGGGTAGGAAGTTGTAAAAATGATGCAGTGCCCAGACCGGGTTGCTTACATGTGTGTAGATATGGCCTCTATTCCATTACATTCCATATTATCAACAAACATACTGCCAGCGAAAGTAGATTTCAAATACATCATAATTTAACTAAACCGGTAACAAGCCATTTATTTTAATGCTTTCGATTTATATAAATATATATATATATATATATATATATATATATATATATATATATATATATATATACAGAGTGAAAATTATTTAAACTGACAAACTCTGGGAGGTTGTAGGGGACACCAAAACAAATATTTTTCTCTAATGCCATTTTTTCCTGTGCCGATTATTTAAACCGGTAGAGGGCGTATTAAGCTCTTCAGTTATAATGACTGCAACTGCTGTTGATGGTAGGAATTGTTTTGTCCACCAGTGTAGTAGTGAATTGTATCTGTTTACTAATGGAGCGATACACCTGGAGTGAGTACACTGATATGTGTGGGCCGGTGTTGTTGGGGACTGTTTAATTGGGACATATCTCCTACCTAGGCCATTAAATGGCAGGCACCATTACAATTTTCTCGCCAGAGCATTGCCAGAATTGCTGGAAGACGTCCCGCTCCCTACAAGACAACACATGTGGTTCCAACATGACGGGGCGCCGGCACATTTCAGTCGTCGTGTGCGTCGATTCTTGAACCAACGGTTTTCAGAAAAGTTGATTGGCAGAGGTGGTCCTGTACCATGGCCTGCTCGATCCCCAGATATGACTCCTTTGGATTTTTTTTTTTTGTGTGGGGAGAGATGCGCAACCTTGTTTACACAACTCATGTTGCATCAGAAAAGGATCTGGTTGCCCGGATAGTAGCAGCAGCAGGAGCAATTAATGATACTCCTGGAGTTTTTGCCCGTGTTAGACAGAACATGATCCGCCGGTGTAACCTTAGTTTACATGTCAATGGAGGCATTTTTGAACCTCTACTGTAATTTAAGTAATTGCGTTGTGTTAATGTGTTGTCTCTTGGTAATAAAAAATGCAAAAGTGTTTGTCAGTTTAATTAATTTGCCGCCAGAGAAATCTTCCTCTACCAGTTTAAATAATCCTCATAGGAAAAAATGACATTAAGGAAAAATATTTGTTTTGGTGTCCAATACAACCTCCCAGAGTTTGTCGGTTTCAATCATTTTCATTCTGTATATATGTACACTGGGTCCTTAAAGTCCGATAACATTTGCTTATTTAATTACTCAAAAACGAAACATCATACAGTTTATCGTATTTGTCATACGAAAGAGTATCTCAAATTTCTTGTGCAATGTCTGAGTTCACAATACCTCAATGTGGGAACCACGTGTAACTCGGCATATGTCTGCACAGTAGTCCAGTTCTAGCCATACTCTTTCGAGCATACTTAATATTATTCTCCCACCTCATTCTTTGGTCTACCAACTGGAGGGTTTTCCTCTGGCTTTCCTACAAGAAGCTTCAATGCATGTCTTGCACAAATAAATTGAACATAAACTCAATTCTAGAAATGCGTGCTATTTTGCATTACAGGGACTCTTGTCCTCCCAACTCCTTTAAAAAAAACTGCAAATATATAAAACTGTTATTCTACCAGTTATATTATATGGATGCGAAATATGAACTCTTACTTTAAGGGAGGAAAGGAAATTACGAATATTTGAGAATAAATTTCTTATGAAAATGTTTGGACCAAAAAGAGATGAACAGGTGAATGGAGAAGACTACTTAACAATGAACTACATGGTCTTTATATTAAGCCAGATATAATAAGAAGTTAAATCTCGTAGACTGCGAT
Source organism: Diploptera punctata (assembly GCA_030220185.1). Classification (NCBI taxonomy): domain Eukaryota; kingdom Metazoa; phylum Arthropoda; class Insecta; order Blattodea; family Blaberidae; genus Diploptera; species Diploptera punctata. Next base: position 191,808 of record JASPKZ010009823.1, read on the forward strand.
GGGCAGGACATGTGACACCAATGGGGAATGAAAGACGTGCGTGGAAGCTTCTTGTAGGAAAACCAGACGGAAAAAACCCAGTTGGTAGACCAAGAATGAGGTGGGAAAATAACATTAATCAAGATTTGAAGGAAGTAGATTATACAGGGAATGAATGGAAAACACTAGCTGAGTATAGGGATGTATGGAGAGCTTACGTCCGCGCAGCCATGAACCTACATGTTCCAGTAATTTAGTTAGTTAATTAAAATAGGAGATACAATGGCAGACTAAGGAATATGACAATTGTTCTGCTTAATCCATACAATCTACAAGTTCATCATACCATAGATATAAATGTTATATGACACACATGACGCAACATGGCGGATTTACCTTATCATGCTTACAGTCGGGAAATATCTTAGAGTTTGCACTATGGATGGATGCTTATATCGTATTCATGGAATTTGATGTAGACTGTACAGCTTCTTTAGAGAAAATCTTGAGCAAGAGCCGATTGTCGCGGGGGATAAGGCGGGAAGGAGGGTGTGGTTATGGATAAAAGGGGGTTGCGGACAAAGGAAGAGTGTGCCAAGTAATATCATGAAGAATGCATTACTCCAAATAAAGATGCCCTTTACAATCTGTAAAAGGTTAGCGCACAAAAGCAACGGATGGAGAAGTACAGTCACCTCCAAACCCAAAAAACTAGTTTGCTTCCCAAATTTCGGTACAAATCTGTAAATAATTTTCATGTAAATCGTATTCACATATCAATACTAGTAACATTGATAGCCAGAACTTTGAAAAAGATAAATAAAAACATTAACATAGCTTATAAAACAGGAAACAAAAAAAAAAAAACCCACCAGATTACGTTTATGTAACACTTTGGCTAGACCAGTGTTGACCTATGGTAGTGAAGCATGGTCACTAAAAAACAAAATGATGAAAGCAAGAATAAAATAAACGGTTTGTGAAATGAGATTTCATGCGCAGTTACAGCGGGTTACACCAGATGCGGATTGGCCTAGACCAGTGTCACCACTGACCTATGGTACGTGAAGCATGGTCCACTTTTAAAAAAAGACACACATGGGTGAAAGCAGAATAAACGGCTTGGTGATGAATGAGATTCATGCGCAGTACAGCGGTTTACACCAGATGGGATCGCGAAAAAGGAACACCGAAATCTTAAAAGAATTGAAGACTACGCCAATTTTGGAATATATTGAACAGTGCCAACTAAATTGGGAAACATCATCTGAAAGAAATGAGATGAGTCTCAAAAATTCGGGATCCCCAAAGATGTTTAAATTATAACCACCAAGAGGACGAGAGATTCACTGGCCGCGACCCGTTCCTATGAAAACGCTGGAGGGAAAATTTTCTATTAGGAATGTAACAGAGCATTGGCCCTAAATACGTGGAAGAAAGAGAGCAGAAGCAAGGAAGACAAATTAACACAACATTAATATACAATGACATTAGAAGAAACACCAACAAATTCAACACACAAGGGAGTCTACAAACTAACATGTAAAGATTGTAAACAAATTTTATATTTGCCAGGGACAAGCCGAATTTTCAATACAAGATATAAAGAACACCTAAAAGATTTCATATACACCCGCGGCCGGTATGATGAAATCACGATATACTAAACATCTCATTAACGCCACGTCAACGAATTGAACACAATTGGAAAAACAATCTCCACCATAATCCACCAGAGAAAAGGGAAAACACTTCCAGCTGGGATAAATATATTTGAAAACCTCGTCGCGAAATTATAAAGGCGGAAGAACAACACCTAACTTCTTATACGGAACGGACGCACCCCAGTCCAAACCCATTTTATACGAAGATCGTAAAAAAAAACAAGTCAGTGTGCTGCTACAAACAGTTGGAGTATACATCACCGTACACAACAACAATTAGCGGAAACTCAACCTGGAGAAGATGGAAGATAGCTTCCGAAAGAACGTCAGTTAATTTTATATACAATATATTAACAAAGTTGAGGACGACGGCACCTACCCCCAGGTTACAATTTAATTTTTAACTTTCACTCATATGACAAGTGAATGTACAAACCTTATTTCATTCATCATCATCATCATCATCACAACAACAACAATGATTAAGCCACCAATGGCCTGTTTAGATCTCATGAGTCGTCGAATTGCGTCCTTCCATATCTTCAATGAGTATTCCCAACATTCATTATACCCCCCCGGTGGACTATACACCTCGGACACGTGGTGGTAGGGCGCCCGCATGCCCTAGTACAAAGGAACCAGATGGACCAAATCGGGGAAGTTTATCTTTGCTAACTTGCCGATTGGTTAGAGGTGAGAGGAAACTAAGGATAGTCCACAACGTGGGAGACATCTGCCAGAAGGTTGACATCGACCAAGAAGTCTGCAACGGTCTACGAGGCGACGTGATACCAGGCGATCATCGCAACGGCTCAAGCAGCAACCCTCTCTAAAGGTGTTAATAACGGGCTTCCAATATAAAACCGGACCGGCCTCACGGAGTTTCATCCGGCACGCAGTGCTGTCTCTTCCTCCCGCAATTCTCCCTGCCTGCCACCCGCCTTGAACTGTTTCTTACCTTATAGAAAATGCTGGAGATGTTGTCCTCCCGCAGTTAAACAGGCATTATACCGAGTAAACACATTTAGATTGACACGCTGTAGTTCGGGCACTGTCAAGTTTCTGATTTCATTTCTTATGTTGTTCTTCAGTTCTTCCAATGTCTAATTTTTCTTCGGTGAGAACCGTACGCTTTCGCGTGTGTTTCTTATTTTGTACTGAATCAGTGGTCTCGAATTTAGTCACAAGATCGTGAATTGTCGATCTGGAAGGAGGTAATTGTCCAGGGAAGTTCCGAATAAATTCCTCGCGAACGCGACGAGCTGATTGGTATTTATAATAACATTTACACACATAAATGCGCTGCTCTAATGTCAGCTGACGTCTCATCTTGTCGAAGGATAGTAAACTGACCATTTGAAGGACGAGCGGCTGGCAAAGTGAAATGCGGACGGGTGAAACCCCGTGAGGCCGGTCCGGGTTTATATTGGAAGCCCGGTACTTAGAGGAGCATGGATAGATGCTCTGAGACAGCAGCCCTGTCATTATCCTTACCCTGTACAGCACTCGTAACGCGGTCAGGGGACATTTATTACTACTGATTCATCTCAAAGCAAAGGCCGGATTGGATTTCAGGATACGACCACAGCAAGAAATAAGGACAAACGATTAGGGATAGCGGAGAGGATTAAACCTTATTTAAAAGCAAATTAATATCAAAAACTGCAAAAATAAGGTTATACAAAACACTCATTAGATTGTAGTTACATATGCATGTGACACTTGGGTCCTAAAAGAAACAATAAAACAGAAATTGTTAATTTTTTTAAAGAAAAAATTTAAGAAGAATATTTGGACCAAATAGAGGAAGTGAAAACTGTTGGAGTATCAAAACAAATAAACTATACAAATGAATAAAAAATCAGAATATAGTAAACTATATAAGATCTCTCAGAATTGGCTGACTTGGACATTTGATAAGAATGGATGATCAGGGACTGGTCAAGAAGCTCTATAAATGGAAACCTATAGGAGGCAGAGCTGTAGGAAGACCGAAGATCAGATGGGAGGATGACGCAATGAACGATCTAAAGAAAATGAAAGTGACTAATTTGAATATGGCAAGAGACAGATTGGCATGGAGGAGGATTGTTGAGAAGGCCAAAACTTTCACTTTTCGCGCCTTTTTATACTTAAAAAAGCGACAGAAACATGATGCAAAAAAGGGCAATAATTTGAATATATAACTATTGGAATTATCTATATGTATCATTCAAAACTACTATAGGGATTAAATAACATAGAAAGAAAATCTGGATTAAAAATCCCCGGTCGGGACTCGAACCAGTGCCAAAATGGATACGAGCTCGGATCGCTATCAAAGAATGCTACTGATGATTCGTACTACTCGTTAACAAAATATCAGCACACTATTATCTTGTAAAATTATTATTATTATTATTATTATTATTATTAAGTTACTATTATTATTAATATTATTATTAACAATAATAATATTAATAATATAATATTTTCAGTTCAACCATCACAATTGTACAAAGTGTAGATTTATAATAAAATTATATATATATATATATATATACTATAAGTCCCGGCCACGCGTTGCTGTGGCTAAGGTATACGTTAAAAATTTAAATTAAGTTGCTGTCTTTCAGCCAGATTACTTAAAACTGATACTTACACACGAAATTAATAATATTGAAAATAAAATAAACCTCAACACACATAAATTATGAAATAATCAATATTTGTAATTCAATTTAAATTCGCGGTTGCAACAAAAAGCACAGCCTTCTGGATCTCTCTTTGTTAAATAATAAACCAATTACCTTATCAAATTACCTTACACCGCCATCTGTTAGAATCGTATGGAACTCACAGATAATTAAATCGTCATCTGTTAGAAACGTATGGAACTCACAGATAATTATAACTCTTTGTTAAATAATAAACAAATAATTTGCAATAAAAATAAAGCGACTATAAATTTAGTTATAAACTACCCTAAGTCTCAAGTTGGATCAAACTGCACACAGTGTGCAAAATTTTATCAGCAGTTTAGGATTCCATCGCGGACAAACAACGCGACACTAAATTTTTATATATTAAGGTATATATGTATGTCCATATATCCATAGTAATTCTGCCCGAAGGCAGGTCTTTCACTGCAATCATAGCATTTTCATGTTATGCTTTGCAGCTTTACTAGGTAATTATACGTGTGGTAGCTTCCCGTTGCTTTCCACACCGGTGAAGGATGGTGATGATGATGATGATGATGAAAATGATAAGGAATATGATGATGACCGGACGATTTTCGGGAACTATTGAGCCCTAAACTTCCTGAAATTTGTTTTACTGGCGAGGAAAAACCCCGAGATAACCTCTCCCAGGAGCCTGGAAGGCAACAGAAGAAAGGGGAGACCAAAAGAACAGTGGGTTGAGTATGGTGTCTAGAGGATTAACAGGGTGATGCAGAGAATATAGATTTATGGAGGAGTAAAATTTACAATGGGTTGTAGGAAAACTACTGTATTATAGAGAAATTCATAATAAAGAAGAAGAATATATAGGCCTAGTAAACAACCCATAATACAATAATAATAATAATAATAATAATAATAATAATAATAATAATAATAATAATAATAATAATTAGTTTGATCCTTCCGGGAAATTCTCGTATAAGACTTGAAAGCATAATAATAGTCCCTTCGATTGGTTGCTGGCCAAAGAAAGGCAAGACCAGTGATGCGATTGCCATCTTATAGCCTCTGGTCAGGCATTTCTGGAGAAGAAAAGAAAATAAAGGAAAGAAGAAATGGAAGAAAGGAAAGACTCCCTAGCCCTCGGATGCCCTAATAGCGTCGGGGTCGAAAAAAACAAGAGTTAATCATGAGAGGTTAGATAGTAAAGTTAAAAGAGTGCAAAACACAAGTGGAAGAAATGTTTTGCTCAGCTTGGGCACCTTGTGGTCGCCATCCACATATCCCCTAGATATGCAAATATCAATTAACAAAACTAAAATTATGGTATTTCATGGGAAGGACCCCATACAAAGTAAAATATGTCTCCAGAATAAAATTTTAGAGAGATCTAATCAATTTAAATATCTTGGATATTATCTCTCTATCTGGGATGAAAAGGATATCCCTGAAAAAGTTACTAGTTATAAATTAAAGTTTAGGAATTATTAATGAAGTTATGAAACCATCCCTTGTACAAAAAACACCAGATTACGTTTATATAACACTTTGGCTAGACCAGTGTTGACCTATGGTAGTGAAGCATGGACACTAAAAAAACAACATGAAAGCAGAATAAAGGCTTGTGAAATGAGATTCATGCTCAGAACAGCGGGTTACACCAGATGGGATCGGAAAAGGAACACCGATATCTTAAAAGAATTGAAGACTACACCAATTTTGGAATATATTAAACAGTACCAACTAAATTGGAAACACCATCTTGAAAGAATAGTTCAAATCGGATCCCCAAAGCTGTTTATAATTATATACCAAGAGGACGAAGATCTCTGGGTCGTCCTATGAAACGCTGGAGGGAAAATTTTCTATAGGATCGTAACAGGCCTTGGCCTAATACTTGGAAGGAAGAAGATAATAATAATAATAATAATAATAATAATAATAATAATAATAATAATAATAATAATAATAATAATAATATCAGATTATTACATGCGTATTAAGCATTTAGGAAAATATAAATCTAGCATTTTTAAATGATTCTAACGTCATAAATGTAGGGAATTCCAGTTGCGGGAAATAGAGATAGTACATAATGTGGAGTGATGGGATGTCAATGTTGAGGTAACTTATATCAAACAAGAGATTGCAATATGATCGTACGTTTAAATTGTGGTTGGATGATAAATACTAGAAACGAGAGGCTAAATATGTAGAGAAGAACTAGGGACGGTGCAATTTAATCTTGGTGATTTAGCCATGACAATTCCTGGAAGAATGGAGAAATGTGTTATCTTTGGCCATTAAACACATTATGAAGACGCTGCAGTTTGACAGCCGATCGCTAATGGCAGTTTCCAGAACATAGGCCTATAGGACTCGTCAAAATGCGGCATCGCTAAGGTTTACACCAAAATTGTAGAAAGTTTTACAGACGCTTTAGGTAATGAATTACTTACTTACTCACTGGCACAATCGAACTCGTAGGTTCATGGCCGCACGGATATAAGCTCTCCATACGTCCCTATCCTGAGCTAATGTTTTCCAATCATTCCCTGTATAATCTACTTCTCTCAAATCATAGTTAATGTTGTTCTCCCACCTCATTCTTGGTCTATCAACTGGGCGTTTTCCCTCTGGCTTTCCTAAAAGAAGCTTCCATACACGTCTCTCATTCCCCATATGTGCAACATGTCCTTCCCATTGCAGTCTACGAGACTTAACTGTTCTTATTATATCTGGCTTCCTATAAAGACCATGCAGTTCATTGTTATGCAGTCTTCTCCATTCACCTGTCTGTTCATCTCTCTTTGGTCCAAAAATTTTCCTAAGTACTTTATTCTCAAATACTTGTAATCTCCTTTCCTCTCTTAAAGTAAGAGTCCATGTTTCGCATCCATATAATATAACTGGTAGAATAATAGTTTTATATATTTTCAGTTTAACGTTTTTTGAAAGGAGTTGGGACATCAAAAGTCTCTGCAATGCATAATAGCATGCATTTCCAGAATTGAGCCTATGTTTAATTTCTTTGTGCATCTCATTCCTATTTGTGATTATCGTTCCTAGGTATTTGAATTCAGCCACTTCCTCAAAATTTCCCTTATTTGTCATTAGATGTCCATTTCCATTATTTAATGAATTTCTACGTGTGACCATATATTTAGTTTTATTGATATTTACTTCCAGTCCTAATTTCTTAGTGTTACTCAATAGCATAATTATTAAATATGTACTTTCAAAGGATCTGTTCATTATTTGCTACATTCAACGTATTTGTTGGAGAGTCAATCACTGCAAAATAATGCTCTGACCTGTTCAGAATATTAAAAAGGAGGAGCTTTCTTTATTATGGTAAACAGAATTCGATAAATATCGAGGTGAAACACGACTGTCATTGGTTGTAAAAGAAAATTCATTCAAATGTGATTGATCATTGACTTCCATTTGGGGCATGAGTCAAATAGTCTCTGTAGAGCATGCCATTAAATCTTTAGAGAATGAGGAAGGCTTACAACTGAATGGTATTAATAAGCTGTTAGTTTATGCTGATGATGTAGTATTGTTGGCCGATAGCGAGGAGATACTAAAGGACAACACACACACACTATTGAGTAACACTAAGAAATTAGGACTGGAAAGTAAATATCAATAAAACTAAATATATGGTCACAGGTAGAAATACATTAAATAATGGAAATGGACAGCTAATGACAAGTGAGGGAAATTTTGAGGAAGTGGCTGAATTCAAATACCTAGGAACAATAATCACAAATAGGAATGAGATGCACAAAGAAATTAAACATAGGCTCAGTTCTGGAAATGTGTGCTATTATGCATTGCAGAGACTCTTGATGTCCCAACTGCTTTCAAAAAATGTTAAACTGAAAATATATAAAACTATTATTCTACCAGTTATATTATATGGGTGCGAAACATGGACTCTTACTTTAAGGGAGGAAAGAAGATTACAAGTATTTGAGAATAAAATACTTAGGAAAATTTTTGGACCAAAGAGCGATAAACAAACAGGTGAATGGAGAAGACTACATAACAATGAACTACATGGTCTTTATAGGAGGCCAGATATAATAAGAACAGTTAAGTCTCGTAGACCGCGATGGGCAGGACATGTTGCAGGTATGGGGAATGAAAGACTTGCATGGAAGCGTGTTGTAGGTGGGAGAATAACATTAACTATGATTTGAGGGAAGTAGATTATACAGGGGAATGATTAGAAAGCATTAGCTCAGGATAGGGATGTATGGAGAACTTATGTCCGCACGGCCATGAACCTACGGGTTCGATAGTGCCAATGAGTAAGTAAGTAAGTAAGTAAGTGTACAATAATTGTGTTTTTAAATAATGATTGTACTGAGTTATTTTCTAAAAAAATACTTAATAACCTGTAATGTTGGTTATAATATACAGTTTGATGTGTTTCATTTTTTCTCCACTAGGGTGCATTCTTACAATATTGCGATCCTATTTGGCAATAAATAATATGATCTAGGTGCAGGGGATGAACAAATGAAACATAACCAAACATTTCTCATTCGTTTTTAAACGTCGCCGATTACGTTAATCGTATAAATATCATTTATTCTGTTCTGTACTCTACTTGCTGTCTCCAATTACTGTTTTCTGTTCTTCTTAAATAGTTTTCCATGTTATCCAACCAATATTGGGTCTACCAAGTCTTTTTTTAGAGTCAGGTTATGCGTCCAATACTACTTGATGATTCAGTTTGTGCCCATTCTATATACAAATCCCAGCCACTTGTCTCTTTCGGCTTTAGAATCTGCTGTTAGCCGATATGTGACAATTGTGCATCAATTTGACAATTTCATTTCGACAATATTTGAGTGATAGTCGCCCGTGATTGATTCATACTGACCAATACTGTAGATTGTATTGGTCAATATTCAATGCCAGTATGTCTACAGGAAAAAAAGTAATTACACAGGTCAACATGATTTTTGTCTCATGAGTACCAGTAGTTGTACTTAATGCAGTTTTTGTCTCATGAGTACCAATAGTTGTACTTAATGCAGTTTTTGTCTCATGAGTACCAATAGTTGTACTTAATGCAGTTTTTGTCTCATGGGTACCAATAGTTTTACTTAATGCAGTTTTTTATCGTGTTTTCAAATACGTATTCGGAATTTCTCCATCGCCCACAGTTTTTTTTAAATTTCAATTTCAATTAATGGATTTGAATAATTATTTTTTAATAAACTTTTTTTCGTCCATTTGTGCATTGTAAAATAAAACTAGGAACACTTTCATCAGGAGATTTCAGCTATGGAAAAGAGATATCAAGGCAAATGGAATCCTAATATGCTGGCTGATTATTGTTGGACCATCAAGAGGGAGGCTCCACAGGCGAAATATAGCAGAAAATCGTCATTTCTTACTTTCTAGGTGAGTCCGAATGTTCCAATATTGTGTAGTTACGAATGTAGAAAATATTAAAGTGTTTGAAATTATAAAAGCCTGTCTCTCGGAAGCCTTACCTGATGGAGAAAAACCAATATCATATTTGAATTCAGGAGAAAAAATACTATCAGAATCGCATATTTTCTTTCTGAGACAAAAAAAAAAGTTTCTTTTTTGTTGCTCAGTGTAATTATTACGGTCATGGTTTATCAACTTTTATATTATATTATTTGAATATTATTATTATTATTATTATTTAAATGCAAGAAATAAGAACTGGAATGAGAACAAGAGGACTGAAGGGAACGGAGTGGATAGATAGAAACGATTGGAGAAGAAAAATAAAACTTTAGGCACAGAAAGATGTGTAAACATTAACATTCTGTCTATAAATAAATTATCATTATTATTATTATTATTACTATTATTATTATTATTATTATTATTATTATTATTATTATTATTATTATTATTATTATTATTATTATTATTATTATTATTTGGATGCAAGAAATAAGAACTGGAATGAGAACAAGGGGACTGGAGGACATGGAGTGGATGGATAGAGATGATTGGAGAAGAAAAATAAAACTTTAGGCACAGAAAGATGTCTAAACATTAAAATTTTGTATATAAATAAATATATAATAATAATAATACTATACAATAATAATATTAATAATAATAATAATACTATACAATAATAATATTAATAATAATAATCAATTGAGTTGGTGTTTATTTATTATTATTATTATTATTATTATTATTATTATTATTATTATTATTATTATACGTGAAGAATTCGCTGCGATTATTTTTGAAGGCACAAAGGTTGAGGGTTCACTCAACCTTCTAGAATTCACTGTTGGTTCAATTGGCATGGAGTGCTTTCTACCCATTGTTCATGATAGGCAAAAAATATGCCAGAAATATTTAATTTGGGGACCAAATATTGCATGGATTCTATACTTTTAAATATTTTAAGAAACTGTTAAATTCTGGATATCCCTTAAAATACAGTAGCACAAATGATGTGAAAGAAATGGACGAACGACCACAAAACAGAGGAGCTGGATCAGGTTTAAACCAGGAACTGAACGCCTTGGGACAAAAACCCGTATGAAGTGAATAGAAACAAAGTTTGTGATCCTGCACAATGGATGTGTAGGGGAGACGAGCCAGCAGCTGTGCTTCCAGTCGCACCAGATGTCCCATAGATTGCATATCCATGAATGTAGGATATCTTCTCAAACTCCCTTCCATAACAATCTCAATGATTGCCAATTATTTTAAAATAGTTGTTCACTCAGGTGAACAAATCAATCTTTTAAAATTTGTTCATTTCATAGATATAAGATTTTAAGGTATACTATCTTAGTTACAACATCATCTTATATCTTGTAAGTCCATGTTTCCCCTAACAGAGATTTAGACGCTCTCCTCCTACAGGGAAGATTTGAATCATACTAATTTAGTTACACTTGTTTTCGTATAGATGTCATTTGAATATTCCATGGTCAGCGTTTCGCCGCATACTGACATCTTCTTCTTCTTCGCGGTTTAGGCTTATTTACTAGCCTGTTCCAGCTCCAAATTGCTGCTCTTTCCATTTCTTCCTTGGTCTTCCTAAACTTCTTCTTCCTCATGGTGAAAAGTAGTATGCTACTTTTGGTATTCTATTCTCAGTCATCCTTGCCAAGTGTTCTTTCCAGTTTGTTCTGTATTTCTCTATTGTGTTTACTTCCTCTACTTTTAGTTGTTGTCTTATTTCTGTGTTGTGTTTTTTTCTGTTCTTTGATATCCTGATATTGGTCTGTATTCTGGCAGATTGTTGTTTTGTCACTGTCCATGTTTCGGATCCATAAGTAATAATAGGCACTGCCATTGTCTTGTATAATTTCATTATAGTCATTCCTAGCTTTATTTTTCAGAGTTCTCTTTAGTGTTCTTGTTATATAATTACACTTATTTAGTTTGTTATTTATATCTGTTTCCGCTGTGTATGATATTTCGCAACCTAGGAAGTTATATCTTACTACTTGTTCTATTGGTTTATTTTCTAATATTATCTTTGTCCGAACTGGATGAGCACCCTTGAAGGCCATTGTTTTTTTTTTGTGAGGATATTTCCATGTTGTATTTTTTTGATATTTCATATAGTTTATATAGCATTCTTTGTAGTTCGTCCTCTGTTTTTTGCTATTAAAATCTGACATCTAGGAAACCAAGGTAGTACTAGGACGGGGGAAATGCGGTAAATTTTACTTAGAGGCATTTTCATTCAGGCTTAAAGATCTATTACGAGCCTGAAAATCTTCAGACTCGGGACTCATCACTTAAAGTCCCTCCCGGAGAACTCGCTCCTTGGATTTTTCCATCCTAAAAAAGTATATCGACCCCGGCCGGGTTTCAACCCGCAATGGGCCCAAAAAAGGAAACAGCTTAGGGGATTATGATAGGCCCTACGATATTGCAATTATGGTTTCCATAAGCCATAGAGGCAATTAGTTATTATAAAAAATGCGACTTTTAAAAAAAATTTAAAATAAATTTTGAATTTTAAAACAAATAGAATGACAGCCAGAGGATGATAATTCAAGAATTTGTATGTATGTAAATTTATGTAAATGCAAGAGTATTTTTACAAACACAATTGAATATATGTAAAGTTCGGCCAAGGTAATTTCATACAGTACCTGTACTTCGTTTGTAGGAAAATATTTTACAACATATTTTGTACCAAGTCCTCTTAATTGGAAGGTTTGTTGTACTTTAAGAAAGTCCTATATCATGTAATGATATGGCAGTGGGGGTACATGACCTTCATATGAAACTAGATATAATAAGAATAGACAAATCTTGCAGACTGCGATGGACAGGGTATGTGGAATGAATGGGGAATGAAAGAGGGGCATGGACTAGAAAAACCAGAGGGAAAACGCCCAGTTTGTAGACCAAGAATGACGTAACACTGAGCAGAAAGAAAAATATGTGATTCTGATAGTATTTTTTCTCCTGAATTCAAATATGATATCGGTTTTTCTCCATCATGCAAGGTTTCCGAGAGACAGGAATTTATAATTTCAAACACTTTAATATTTTCTACATTCGTAACTACAGAATATTTGAACATTCGGACTCACCTAGAAAGTAAGAAATTACGATTTTCTGCTATATTTCGCCTGTGGAGCATCCCTCGTGATGGTCCAACAATAATCGGCCAGCGTATTAGGATTCCATTTGCCTTGATATCTCTTTTCCATAGATGCAAACCATTTGAGTTAGCTCATTTGGTTTTATTTTACAATGGACAAATGGACGAAAATACGTTTATTAAAAATAATTATTTGAATCCATTAATTAAAATTGAAATAAAAAAAACTGTGGATGATGGAGAAATTACGATATATATTTGAAAACACGAAATAAAACTGCATTAAGTACAACTATTGGTACTCATGAGACAAAAATCATGTTGACCAGTGTTATTCGAGGGAAGTAGTTTGTACAGGGGATGATAGAAAAACATTAGCTCAGGATACGGACACATGGAGAGATTATGTCTGGGCACCAATGCCAATTGGTTAGTTACTGTCTTGATACATGCATGGCTAGCACATGACTGCGCCGGTTGGGATACAAGGTTCTAATCCTGGCTTTTCCACGAGGTACCCTTTGGTGGTAGGCAATAGCGGGATTTTTTCGGTTTTTTTTCTCGAGTTATTCCGTTTCATAATTTCATCTCACAACTCTCTTTCATGTTATTCATGTCTCAATCATTCATTTCATATCACCCTTGGCCTTATTTTATGTTAGCAATAATAGTTTGGTTGGCACCCACATGTGTTGAAAATATATGATTGCGGAGATCTAGTGGAATGCCACCATGAAGCTGGCCCACGACTCCGAGCTTGAACAATAAAAAATTGCAAAAAGGGGTCAACGGGACGGTTGTAGTCCCATTTCGTGGGCACTAACCTAACCGAAAATTGCAGTGTGGGTCATTAGTAGAGCTAAGATTTTTATGTACTATAAGGTAAGATTGAAACGTAGTTTAACGAGAAGTTAGACTTCTGACTGTCTTTTGTTTTGGTTTCACATACAAACAGTTGAATAATTTAATGAGAAGTTAGACTTATGGCTGTCTTTTGGTTTGGTTTCACATACAAACAGTTGAATAGTATAATGAGAAGTTAGACTTCTGACTGTCTTTTGTTTTGGTTTCACGTACAAAGTGTTGAATAGTATAATGAGAAGTTAGACTTATGGCTGTCTTTTGTTTTGGTTTCACATACAAACAGTTGAATAGTATAATGAGAAGTTAGACTTCTGACTGTCTTTTGTTTTAGTTTCACGTACAAAGTGTTGAATAGTATAATGAGAAGTTAGACTTATGGCTGTCTTTTGTTTTGGTTTCACATACAAACAGTTGAATAGTATAATGAGAAGTTAGACTTCTGACTGTCTTTTGTTTTAGTTTCACGTACAAAGTGTTGAATAGTATAATGAGAAGTTAGACTTATGGCTGTCTTTTGTTTTGGTTTCACATACAAACAGTTGAATAGTATAATGATAAGTTAGACTTCTGACTGTCTTTTGCTTTGGTTTCACGTACAAACAGTTGAATAATATATACTATCTGCATTGCAATCTTATCTTTTATTACATAAACATCCTAGCCCTAGTCATGTGGGAGGAACCTGATGTGCCAGATCTGGAAGACTACCTACAACTCACATAACATCGTAGAGTAGACTTTATTTAATTCATCCATAGTATACTGGGATGGTGAAACTAACCTTTCAGGTCGCAATGCTCAGGGTAGAAGTAAAGTAAATTATAACGAGACTGACAAATAACTGACAAGAAAACAGAAGTAATCGGCGTGGCCCACTTATTATCTACAACCCAAAATACATAAATTGGGATTCCATTAATTGCATATTTGTTACAGGCAGAAAATAATATTGCATTCAGTAACTACAACAGAAAGAGTTAATATGGAAATTAAATTATCTGCAAATCTGGCTGAATTCAAATACCTAGGAACTATAAACACAATTAGGAATGAGATAACTAACTGACTAACTAACTAACTAACTAACTAACTAACTCACTCACTCACTCACTCACTGACGCTGTCGAACCCGTAGGTTCATGGCCGCGCGGACATAAGCTCTCTTTGAACCCATGTCCGCATTTCTTGACGGTTATATTTTTACGGTGAAAGATCGTCACTCTTTCGACCAAGGTAGTTTTTTCGTCTGGCTTATCACCTTCGATCAGCCCGGCGTGGGTGAACCCTATCGGCAGCAATGCTACCGCCGGCATAGCTCTCGGGTTAAATAGGAATGAGATGCACAAATAAATTAAACATAGGCTCAATTCTGGAAATGCGTGCTATTATACATTACAGAGACTCTTGATGTTCCAACTCCTTTCAAAAGACGTTAAACTGAAAATATATAAAACTATTATTCTACCAGTTATATTATATTAATGCGAAACATGGACTCTTACTTTAAGGGAGGGAAGGAGATTACGAATATTTGAGAATAAAGTTCTCAGGAAAACTTTTGGACCAAAGAGAGATGAACAGACAGATGAATGGAGAAGACTGCATAACAGTGAACTACATGGGTTTTTTAGGAAGCCAGATATAATAAGAACAGTTAAGTCTCGTAGATTGCGATGGGCAGGACACGTTGCACGAATTGGGAATGAAAGACGTGCATGGAAACTTCTTGCAGGAAAACCAGAAGAAAAACGCCCAGTTGATGGACAAGAAATTGACAGTAATTACTAATATTATCAACTTAATCAGATAAAAATATCTGCGTCATCGTACTTAATACTCTCGGAAAATGAATTTAGTACCAATATCAATTAAAAGAGTGAGACAAAGCTGCCCCCTATCCCCAACACTATTTGCGATTTATATCAACGAAGTAATATGTTGCTGGAACAAGAAATATAAATTTGGATTAAGAATATCAGGAAATACAAAATTAAATACCCTATTGTTTGAAGATGACCAAATTATAATTGCAAATTCGAAAGATAATCTGCAGGAAGGTCTGTATGAACTTAACAAAATTACAGAAGTTTGAAGATATCTACAGAGAAAACAAAAAAATATGGCATTTCCTGTCAGAAGTGAAATTGTACTGGACAATAAAATTTTGGAGCAGGTGAATAATTTTACATATCTAGGATGCAATATCTCATATCAAGAAGAAAAGGATGTAAATGCAAAAATATCTAAATTTTTAAGAATTTTAGGGTTAATAAATTCTATCTTCAAGCTACAGTTAGTCCAAGAAGATTCAAGACTAAAAGTGTATAAAACACTGGCTCTTCCAACTCTTTTGTATGGTAGCGAAGTATGGACGTTGAAACAGAAGGATATACAGAGACTTAGATCTGCTGAAATGAGATACCTTCGGAAGACTGTAGGATACACACTAACTAGATCACAAAAAAAATGAAGACATCTTAGAAGAATTACACATGGAAACTTCAGAAAACAAAATTTATGATTATAAGTCAAGACGGGTGCAACATTTTGATCGAATGGAAGATCACAGGATATCCAAATAAATGTTAAGCTATCAACCTGCAGGAAGAAGAAGACCAGGACGTCCACTCAAAATACTTCTAGATGGTGTTTCTCTTGAGGCCGAAACAGGTCAACAAATGGCCTAAATTAGTGAATGTACTATGATGATAATGATGATCAATTAAAAATAAATCATATTTAACAAAATGTGGTACAAAGAAAAGGTATGTGCCCGAAAATGAACATTTTAGATCCTTTCCGTATTTTATTTGCACGCCTAATAAAAAAATAATTAAAATATATATTATGTTCGTTACTTACTTTAAACTATATTCCGTTCATTTTTATTACTAGTAGGCCCAGGTTGTCAGTAAAAGCTGTAACATTATTGAATATGATTAAAATCTATAAACAATGGTGTGAAATTGTGAATGTTAATTTTTAAGGACTATTTAACTCAAGCCACAAATGCTAGTCAATGACCAATCACGTTTCAATAAATTTTGTTTTACAACCAATGACAGTCGTGTTTCACCTCGCTTATCGATTTCTCTTTATCAGCTGCTGCTTTTGTGATAAAGAAAGCTCCTCCTTTTTATTGTTCTGAACAGGACAGAACATTATTTTTCTCCAACAAATACATTGAATATAGCAAATAATGAACAGATTCCTTGATTTTACTGAGTTGTTTACTAAAAAAATAAATGAATAACCCGTAATGTTGATTATGATATATAGTTTGATGTGTTTCATTATTTCTCCACTTGGGTACATTCTTACAATATTGCGATCTTATTTGGCAATAAATAATATGATCTAGTTGCAGTGAATGAACATAACCTCACATTTCTGATTTGTTTCAAACATCGCCGTTTACATTAAATACATACATATTTTAAAATAACTATAGTTAAACAATGATTTGTGAGTAAACAGCTTAATTTTATACGTTAAATAGTCCTAACAAATGCCACTCTTGATTTCCAAATTCTCTAGATAAATTAATTCCTTACTTCGTGAGTCGTGAATTTATCGATAATTTGGAAATCACTCGTGGCATTACTTATGAAAATGTTAGGCTATTGCGGACCACGTGAGGATCACGCGCCTCATGTCCTATCTCCTCGCACTTCCTGTACAAATGTGCTCCCATTTCCTAGCAGGGCAAAGTTCTAGCCTGAGATTTGAGAAGGGAGTGACCTCGCTCAATGAAAGGGATTATTTCTTAAAGGAATTATAATAGCCCCACATGTTTAAAGAAAAGGGGCGGCATAGGTGAAGAATGGGCACCTAGATGTAGAACGTTGAAGAGGAAGGGGGATGCTTTTATTACGTAACTCAAATCTGGAAGCTTCTGAATAGAAGTTTTAAAGAAAGGGGTAGGAGAACTTTTGGGTTTTGTGAGGTCACAAGATGGAGAAGACGTGCAAGAACACCCTGGCTTAGGGCTGTACAAAGAACTGACATCAGAATGCCATTATTAATTTATATTGCCTCACATTTTTATAGTAGACTGCATAAAGAAAGTGGCGTAGTTGGTAAGGCAATACTCTATCAACACGTAGGGTCCTGTGTTCGCTTACCGATTGAGTTCAGGATTTTTAAACTCGCCTCCTAAGTCCTCTAGTGGCACAATTGCCCTGGGGTAGACTCAGCTTCTAATGGAAATGAGTACCAGATCCATGTAGATTATATTAGATTTATTTAGCCTAGTGGAGTTAAGGCCATGTGGCCGTCTCTTCCACTCACCAGGACAAACATATATTACATCAGAATATAACAATCTCAATTAACTCCAATATTAAATACTAAATACAAATTTGATCAAATAATATCTATTATATTACGATCTATAATGCAACCAGTTAATGTTAGTTAAAATTAAGACTAAAACTAATAATAAAATGTATACAAGCAGAACATATTAAATTGTCCCTGTCTAATGTTTATAAAAAACGATGAAAAATAATGATATATAGAAAACTAATTTTACGTTTGTACAATATTTAAAACAAAACAAAAGAAAATATTTGTTAATCTTAATATTATTCTCATAGATAATTAAATTTATTAATTGTTAAAAGAATACTATCAGTGAGGTGTATAAGTTAGTTTGTTATTAAATAATTCTTTAATTTGTTTTTGAAGGATGTTATAGTTTGACAGTCTCTGACATAGGGCAGAAGGGAATTCCATGTTTTGGTAAGTGAGACCGTAAAAGATAATGAATAATATACAGTGTCATGAGGAGGGATATAAAGGACAATGTGCTGATGGGATCGAGTGTCAAGATTATGTGTGTCGGATAGTCTGATGAAGCGGCGTGATAAATAATTAGGCGATGATGTGTGAAGGATTTTATAGGGAAGGGATAGTGAATGGACAGTTCTATGATCTCTTACACGAAGCGACGATAATTGTTGCAGGGACGGTGTAACATGGTCAAATTTGCGAATACCACAAATAAAACGTGCGCAAGAATTATGAACACGTTGAAGTCTTTGAGTGTAAATAATATTTAAGTCTGTAAAAAGAGTGTCACAATAATCAAAATGGGGCATTGCAAGTGTTTCTACTAACATTTTCCTAAGAGCGAATGGCACATGTACTGGGAGCAAAAACAGTCACTCTGGGCTTGATGACCGACTGTAGGAGCCTTATCTATCCATAATGAAGTAGCCCACTGTTGAGCCATAGCCTTTCCTTTTAAGGAGTTACAAGGCCAAGTTAACTTATTTGCTCGTGAATCCCAACTCCTTTTAAAAAAGTTCTTCTTCTTCTTGCTTTCCAGGATTAGGTCAATGCGACCTGTTCCGGTCTCAAGTCCATCGTTTCCTTGGCCGTCCCAAATATCTTTTTCCATGCGGTTTGTAGGTGTTGATCTTGTATTATAGGTAATCTTGTATTGTCATTCTCTCTAAATGCTATTTCCATCGGTATTTGTGCTCGTCTAGTTTATCGAGTATTGAAAATATCTCCAGTTCGTTTTCTTATAGTCATTATGTAATCTATCCACGCGTGTACATCCTTTTACGGGTCTTAAACATTAGTTTCAGTAGCTTGAATATGTGAGATATTTTTTTTGTAAGTACCCAAGATTCAGATCCATATAAAAGAACAGGAACAGCCATAATTTTATAAAACCTGAGCTGAGTTTCTCTTCGAGTCTTCTGAGGGTTCTTCTTATGGTGCCACACATTCAAAAAAGTTAAACTGAAAATATATAAAACTATTATTCTACCAGTTATATTATATGGATGCGAAACATGGACTCCTACTTTAAGGGAGGAAAGGAGATTACGAGTATTTGAGAACAAAGTTCTTGGGAAAATTTTTGGACCAAAGAGAGATGAACAGACAGGTGAATGGAGAAGACTACATAACAGTGAACTTCTTGGTATTTACAGGAAACCAGATATAATAAGAACAGTTAAGTCTCGTAGACTGCGATGGCCAGGACAAGTGGCACGAATAGGGAATGAAAGACTTGCATGGAAACTTCTTGTTGGAAAGCCAGAGAGAAAACGCCCAGTTGGTAGACCAAGAATGAAGTGGGAGAATAACATTAACTATGATTCGAGAGAAGTAGATTATACAGGGAATGATTGGAAAGCCTTAGCTCAGGATAGGGGTGTATGGAGAGCTTATGTCCGCGCGGCCAAGAACCTACTGGTTCGATAGTGGCAGTGAGTAAGTAAGTAAGTAGTTTACCGAGACCAACGATACAATTGGGCATACAATTTTTAATTAAGAAAATGATTAGAAAAATTGTTAAGTCCCCATGCAACCTCTCTCCTCAATCTCCTAAAGACATAAATGCTAAATATAGTTCGATGGATTGATGTGAATTTTTTTCCTGGTTTTCGGTATCTTGGATTATGGCAATACTGAAGTCTGAAGGTGGGATCAAAAATAGCCATGAAAGGAAAGAACAGATCAAACAACGCGACAAAGATAACTTATCAACTTACGATACAATATCTCCTTTTATAAAACTACCATGAACATGTCAAACATGTCTTCAACATTAACAAATACAACATTTGTCAGACATAACTGACAGTGAGAAGTTCAACAACTCGATTAAATTATATTGAGATTTTAATCGTTTCACGTTTTTAATAAAGATGATTTTCCCATTCAAATCTGTCAATAGTATGAATTAAAAAAAAAATACTAAAGTAATCTTGTGCATTACATAATGAAAATGCACGGCTAATGACAAATGAGGAAAATTTTGAAGAAGTGGCTGAATTCAAATAGCTAGGAACAATAATCACAAATAGCAATGAGATACGCAAAGAAATTAAACTTAGGCTCAATTATTCTGGAAATGCAAGCTATTACTGCTGTGGTCTCGAGGTAGCGTGCTGCCTTGTCACGCAGCGGGCCCGGATTCGATTCCCTGTCGGGACAGGCTTCTGCGTAAGTTTTTTTCGGAGTTTTTCCTGGCCTGTAAGACAAATGTCAGCAAGCTTAGTCCTCAACGGTCCCCGAAAATTATCCGACCATAATCATCATCCTTATCAATATCATCATCCTTCACCGGTGTCGAAAGCAACGGGAAGCTACCACACCTATAATTCCCTAGTAAAGGTGCAAAGCATAGCATGAAAATGCTATGATTGCAGTGAAAGACCTGTCCTCGGGCAAAATTACTATGGATGGATGGATTAGAGGGACTCTTCTCGTCCCAACTCTCTTCAAGAAGCATTATGTAAACTGAAAATATATAAAACTATTATTCTACCGGTTATACAGATGCGAAACATAGATTCTTACTTTAAGGGAGGAAAGGAGATTACGGGTATTTGAGAATAAAGTACTTAGGAACATTTTTGGACCAAAGAGAGATGAACAGACAGGTGAATGGAGAAGACTACTTAACAATGAACTATATGGTCTTTATAGGAAGCCAGATATAATGAGAACAGTTAAGTCTCGTAGACTGCGGTAGTCAGGACATCTGGCATGAATGGGGTATGAAAGATATGCATGGGAGCTTCTCGTAGGAAAACTAGAGGGAAAACGCCCAGTTGGTAGACCAAGAATGGGGTGGGATAATAACATTAATCAATATTTGAGGGAAGTAGATGATACAGGGATGATTGGAAAAAGCATTAAGTCAGGATAGGGGTGTATGGAGAGCTTACGTCAGCGCAGCCAAGAACCTACGGGTTCGATAGCGCCAGTGAGTTAGTTAGTTTAATCTACTTTGAATGATCTAACTGTTTACTTATCCAATAATTCATGTAAAACTTTTTAAGGTGCCATTTATGCCTAAGAATTAAAAGTACAGCTTGGCCTTTCGAAACCGGTTCCATTTTCAAAGCTGACCCAATTGGTACCAGTAACCAATAAACAGCTTTGAAAATGGAACCAGTTGAATATTTTAGGGCTAGTTGAATATTTTACACAAACATAACTTTTTGAGGACGACTGCCACAACAGGTACAAATTGTATTTTTTAAATAATAATAATTCATCCACAAAAATCATATTTCATCATCATCCTGCCAGAAATTAGTTCTAGAAGAACTGTTATGGCCTGAGAAAGTGGTTTTCATGCCATCTTTTCGTAGGTCGACCAAGTGACCGTTTCCCATTTGGACAGTAGTTCATTATTGCCTTGGTGATCCTGGATCTAGACATTCTTGAGACATGTTCCTTCCAGTTCAGCTGATATCTGGAGATGTAGTCCAGTATTGGTGACACATTAAGCTCTTGAAGGATTTCTACATTTTTTTTTCGATCCCATTTGGTGTAGCCAGCTGTTCGGCGCATAAATTTCATCTCACAAGCTGTTAGTCTGCTTTCATCTCTCGTCCTTATAGTCCACGCTTCACTCCCATAACATAGGACAGGTCGAGCCATTACTTGATAATGACGAGTACGAGTTGATATTTGCACTAATGAAGGTTTTAAAACTCTATTATTGATTCCCATTGATTTGTTGAATTTCACAAGTTTCTCTGATAAATCCAAATTTTCAACAAAAGAGAGTTTATATCCTAAATAAGTAAACTCATTAACTCTCTCTAAAATTTTGTTATTTAAAGAAATTTTGCTTGGTATTGGGGATTTTTCACGAAAGGCCATTATTTTAGTTTTATTGGTAACTCTCTCTAAACTTTTGTTATTTAAAGAAATTTTGCTTGGTATTGGGGATTTTTCACGAAAGGCTATTATTTTAGTTTTATTGGTAGATATTTCCACTGACTATTAACTTCGCCAAATGGGAGTCAATGACCAATCACGTTTCAATGATTTCTGTTTTACAACCAATCGGAGTCGTGTTTCACGAAATATTTATCAGTGTTAAATTTACCATATTAAAGAAAGCTCCTCGTTTTTAATATTCTAAACAGGTCTGACCATTATTTTGCAGTGACTGAGCCTATAAAGAAATACGGCTACCAAATTGTATATATAGTGCATAGATGTCAACACATAGCGCTTGCAGGAGTTAATATAAAAACATTTGTAGCAATTTATTATACCACCAGAAAAAGAAACCACTGTTTGCACTTTCTTAAATGTATTTTTTTCCCAGGTAATAATCCAGAAAAATATAATTGTCATATTTACATCATACGACATCAAAAATGAATTAATATACAGTTTGATGTGTTTCATTTTTTCTCCACTAGAGAGCATTCTTACAATATTGCGTTCCTTTGGCAATAAATAGTATGATCTGGTTGCAGTGATAAACAAAAGAAGCAGATGAAGCGTACCAATCGTTTCTCATTTGTTTTCAAACATCGCCGTTTACATTAAATATATAAATATTTTAAAATAACTATAATTAAATAATGATTTGTGAGTAAACAGCTTAATTTTATTCGTTAAATAGTCCTAACAAATGCCACTCTTGATTTCTAAATTCTCTAGATAAATTCACTCCTCACTTCGTGAGTCGTGAATTTATGGATAATTTGGAAATCACTCCTGGCATTACTTATGAATATTTCTGGGCTATCAAATTTAAATTATGTACAGACCATTGTAAATCATCTTCAGATGTTGCTAGTAAAACAAGATCATCTGCAAACATTATTATATCTAATTTTAAATCATATTTAAACTCTTTAAATACATTTTGATTATGTAACTTATTAAATATATTGGATATGAAATGAATGTGCAATCACGAATTACGCACATTTCAACTTTGATATCCTGCCAGCATCAATGATAAACTGTAGACCTAGATATGTCTGCATTTGCTACAACATCTGCCAATGTAAAGATAAAGGAGAAATGTAAGAATTTGTTCATGTAGATAAAGTTAATCTCATTATAGTGGATGAATGAACTGAACGCGATAGGAATTGTGGGAAAGATTACGATATCACTCTACTCGAATGAATAATCTTTTTTGTTCTGTAATGCATGCTTCAGTTTGAAGTTTTTATGATCAGTTATTTTCCTGTCTGCTATCTTCTCAAGAATTCCACTCATGTTAAATATGTTCCTTTATACCATACGATGTATGTTTCAGAAATTGCAATTAACAAGTCTATATTTTGTTATTTTTGTAGCGTTGGACCCTATTTTCAAAATTCTTCTTCTTCTTCTTCGGCTTTCCCCTCTTATAGTTTTGCCATCTTCAACTTCCATTAATTTCTATTATTCCAATCTCCTTCTTCCAAATTCCTATCATCCATTATAGTTCTGATATAAGTTTTCCATTTCCTTCTTGGTCTACCACGTTTATTTATTACAGGGGGTGACCATTGCAAAAAATTGCCTCATTAATATTAATTTCATATACAATTAATTTTAATGCATTTATTGTATTAATTATTCATAAAATAAAATAAGTTAAAATACCTTCTTTGATAAAATCCGTCAACTTTTAAAATATGCGATCTTTATGCCTGTAGGCCTTTCAGGACATCCGTCCCATCTTAAAAGTTGAGGACGACGGATTTTACCTAAGAAGGTATTTTAACTTATTTCATTTTATTACTCTCCACCTCAACGGTTTTAACAATGAATTTTATTAGTATTGAGTGTGTTAATTATTCTTATATATTTTTTGCCATCTTTCATTTTCCATTCTTTGAACGTGGTCATACCATTTAACAGTTTGATTTTCAATCCTCTTACCAGATGTGGTGACATTCATTTCTCTACGAAGGAATTCATTTCTTATTTTATCCTCTCTCTCTCTCTCTCTCTTTTTTTTTTTTTTTTTTTTTTGAAGGCTTCTTCAAGATAATCAAATTCAACTGTTCTAATTTTATTATTTTGTAATTCCGTCAAAGACCTAAGTTTCAGTTTCCATATGACAAAATAATTCTGTATTATGCTCTTAGAAATTTTCAGCTTAGTTTCCTTTTGTGATATTTTTGTTCCAAATTATTACACTATTTCATGTCTTAAGTTCGTCTTTTTTTTTGCCATTGCAATTTTAGTTTGTACATCTCTCTCACATGTACCTAACCTTGTAATTATTGACCCAATATGTTTTGAAATTTCACATTTTTTTTTCTTTTCCCTTGTTTTCTGCGTATTCTGTTTTCCTCCCCCCCGATCCTTTCCCTAACACATATATTCTGTTTTTTGTAAATTTATATTCGGTCCCCATTTTATATATTCTTCCATTAGTTTATTTATCATATATCTCATATCATCTTCATCCCCTGCAAAAATTATTTGATCATCTGCAAACAATAATGAATGTAGTATTTTTTTTTGCTCTTATAGGGATACCCATTCCAGAACATTTTTATACCATAAATTAAGAGCCTGGTGTATTTTCAAATAAACAATATATGAAACATGCACAAATAAGGCATATTATTCAGCTTTCTATCTCCAACTGTTGGAATGTTGCTTAAGATACACAAGCCTACTTTGAGCGACACAACACAAACATTTGGTGTCAAGTTGCTGTCGTATCAGACGAATGGGCTTCTTACAATTCGGTATTACGGGTTATAAACAAACATACACGCTAGCAACAAGCAAAACAACAAATCCGTGTCTTGTTGCTGTCGCTTGTCGTTCCAGTGGGCGCTCTGCATAACACACTAGACTTATGTCTGTCTCCTTAAGTCCCCACATTAGATAAAGTGCTCGCGGGAGTTACTTAACCAAGGCTAATTTAGTTATGGTTACTTTCCTACAGGTGTCAGCAAGTGACAAGTTGTTTGTTGTCCAAGATCCGGGAACAAGATTACTACTTTCATGGAGTGTATGAAGAAAATCCATTTTTTTTTCATAAAATTGTGAATGACTGAATACATTTTTCCCTAGTTGCCTACTAAAATTCGGCCGCAAGTATGTTTAATTAAAATATAATTAATTACGAGTAATTTATTCGAAATAATTTGATTCACTCGTTATTAAAATAAATTATAATCCAGTTCGCAGAAATCGATTTATAGAGCTTGGAAAGTTTGAGTTGTCATTGCACACTTGGCCGTAAACCTCCTCCCGGAACTTCTTGTCGATCACCTCCAAAAATCCATTTCTACTACTAACAGTTAACTTTCTGTCCAGGTTTCGGATCCATATAATAAAATGCTTTGTAACAGAACTTGAAATTTAGTTTTCTTCGTTCTGTATATTATATTTCTATTCCAAGACACTCACTTCAACGCACCAATGATTCTTCTTCCATCCGTTATTCTTCTTTCAATTTCTGTAGTTGAATTCTCACTTTTATCTAAAATACATCCTAAATATTTAACATTTTTAACATAACGTATTCTTCCTGAATTACATTTTAGCTCATCTTTTCTTCTACTTCTTCTACTACAAGGTTTAGGCTATGCAGCCTGTTCCGGCGAAGTTAAAAGTGGAGTCCATCTTCTGCGTGGTCGGCCAACATCTCTTGTTCCTCTGGGATTATACAGGGAGGTTCTTTTTGGTATTCTTTCGTTGTTCATTCTCATTACATGTTCTGTCCATTTCTTATTATTTTCACTGATTTTATGTTCAATTTTATATATATATTTAATTCTTCTCGTATAGTTTCATTCCTTATTCTATCCGCTCTTGTGCATCCTTTCACATTACGTAAAAACAACATTTCCGCAGTCTGTATCCTGTTTTTATCCCTTGACTTCATTATCCAATTTTCACTTCCATACTTCCGAATTTTCCCGTCCTAGTACTACCTTGGCTTCCTAGATGTCAGTATGAGGCGGATCGCTGACCACGTACCACTCAAAATGACATCTATACGAAAACAAGTGTAACTAAATTAGTATGGTTCAAATTCTTCCCTGTAGGGGGAGAGCGCCTAAATCTCTGTAAAGGGAAAACATAGGCTTACAATACAATTATTATTATTATTATTATTATTATCATTATCATTATTATTATTATTATTATTATTATTATTATATTTACATTTATAACTAGTAGTAAATGGTCAATCGATCATATGAAAATTCGTCCGTAAATACTAATATAATAATAATAATAATAATAATAACAATAATAAGTTATAAACAAAACAGAATATAGAGTATAATAGCTTGTTATTCACAGTTTAGGTCGGACTGTGTGTACAGTAGATTATGCGCATTTTTGATAATCGAAACACTAACTTCCTCCTGGCTTTCTCACCGAGACAATGACGTGATATCCGGCCTTTCAAGTCTCTAATTAATTGTCCCGGTCAAATGCTTAAAACAATCAATTGCTCGACTTTTTTTTTTACATATCACAGTAGGCTATATGTCCATAATATCTGTGGAAACAGTATAGACAGAGGTCAAGGATTCCACAACAAATTCAAATTAGAAAATCCCCACAAATAATTTAAATTGGGAAATAAATGCTGGCATAATAGCGATATGCTATGCATTTGCCAGTGTTTGTGGATGGCAAGGTGTGAATAATGACACCGTAAATGTATACCGAGCGTTGCAATGAATCGTTCTTAACCCTTAAATTGGCAAAACACATATTTATTCTGTTAGTTATACGAATGTGACGGACCGCAGTGAAAACGGAATCTTGTGTAACTGTTATTATTAGGTACGAGTATATTGTATAATTATACACACATTTAAGTGGTTTATTTTTGTTCGTTTTCTTCTGATTTATTAAAACAATTTAATTAATCAAACCAACTGATGTATCCAAAAGGATACATTGCGAATATAAGGGTTAAAGCGTTTGATGAATTGAAGAGAAATAAAAGAAGTGGACAAACAAATGTACAAACAATACCAATGACTGAATCGAAAATTATTTTAAAACATTACTATCAGATAACAGGGTATTTAATTTAGATAAAGTTCAGAATATTCCAGAAATAAATTAAGATGAACATATACAATTGGACATAGACGGTATTAAAATGAATATTCAATCATTAAAACAATAAAAGAGCTAGTGGTCCAGGAGGAATATCAGCGGAACTATTAAAACATGGATCCGACCATTTATTTGAACGACTGAGAGAATTACTTACAAATTGTTTGTAATTCTTTGAGAATCTAAGAATCCCTTTTATGGTCTGTTCTTGAGTAACCTGCAGTACCTCTCATAAATTTCATTTCTGCCGCAGGTAGTCTTTGTTCATCTACATTACAAATTGTAAAGGCCTCACTGCCGTAACATAATATGGGCCTGGCCGGTGTTTTATAAATTCTAGTTCGTGTGTGTTGCTGTACTGTGTTTGACTTGAAAATATTATTTATAATTCCTGTTACTCTGTTAAATTATATAATTTTTTTACTAAAATCTTTTTCCTCTTCGTATGTAACTTTACTAAAATCTTTTTCCTCTTCGTATGTAACTTGGTATCCGAAATAGTTAAATGTATTAGTTTGTTCTAATATTTTATTATTAATAACAA
Source organism: Diploptera punctata (assembly GCA_030220185.1). NCBI lineage: Eukaryota > Metazoa > Arthropoda > Insecta > Blattodea > Blaberidae > Diploptera > Diploptera punctata. Next base: position 219,945 of record JASPKZ010009823.1, read on the forward strand.
TTTTTCTGCGAACTAGGTCTTTTCCTAGGAAAGCCATGACTTTAAATTTTTCTGTTGAGATATCCATGTTGTAGTTTATTGCAATTTGCTGAAAAGAGTGGACTAAACGTTGTAGGTCATCTTCTGAATTCGCTATAAACACAATGTCATCTGCAAATAATAGGGTGTCTAAACTATATAATATATTAAGTGGTTTACTGCCATGTGGTTGTAGTCTCCATTCTGTAATAATTGAGTTCATGTATATTATGAAGAGCATTGGTGAAAGACCACATCCTTGTCTAACTCCTTGATTAATTGGTCTGCATTCCGATATTTTATTTTCAATCTTAACTTGGATGTAATTATCCTTATAAATATCATATATAGCTTTTCTCAGTTGGTCTGGGATTCCATCATATTTGAGGATTTCTAATAATTTGTTTCTATTTACTTTGTCATTAAATGTCCTAAAATAAGGAATTAATAATAATAATTTTGCAATTTATATCAATGAAGTAATATGCTGCTGGAACAAGACATATAAATTTGGAATAAGAATATCAGAAAATAGAAAATTAAACACCTTATTGTTTGCAGATGACCAAATAATAATAGCAAATTCAGAAGATAATCTACAGAAAGGTCTGTATGAACTTAACAAAATTACAGAAGAATATGGTTTGAAGATATCTACAGAAAAAAACAAAAATTATGGCATTTCAAGGTGTAGATTCTGTCAGAAGTAAAATTGTACTGGACAATAACATTTTGGAGCAGGTGAATAATTTTACATATCTAGGATGCAATATCTCATATCAAGAAGAAAAGGATGTAAATGCAAAAATATCTAAATTTTTAAGAATTTTAGGGTTAATAAATTCTATCTTCAAGCCACAGTTAGTCCAAAGGCATTCAAGATTAAAAGTCTATAAAACACTGGCTCTTCCAACTCTTTTGTATGGTAGCGAAATATGGACGTTGAAACAGAAGGATATACAGAGACTTAGATCTGCTGAAATGAGATACCTTCGGAGGACTGCAGGATACACACTACTAGATCACAAAAAAAATTAAGACATCTTAGAAGAATTACACATGGAACCTTTAGAAAACAAAATTTCTGATTATAAGTCAAGATGCATGCAACATGTTCATCGAATGGAAGATAACAGAATACCCAAACAAATATTAAGATATCAACCTGCAGGAAGAAGAAGACCAGGACGCTCACTCAAAAGACTTTTGGATGGTGTTTCTCTTGAGACCGAAACAGGTCAACAAATGGCCTAAATTCGTGAATGTACTATGATGAATAATAATAATAATAATATTAATAATAATAGTAATAATAATAATAATAATGCTTTATTTTAGCTGGCCTTCTCTTCCACTCAACCAGCGAATAGTAAAATTATACAAAAATTACGTACATATTACAATTTTAAGATATTATTAAAATACAGACTAAACAAAATACAATGATGATGGATCTAATACTAGCTAATACTAACAAAAACATAGAATATAATAAAATTAAAATGATATAAAATAAAGTAAGTAGCTTCCTAGATGATTATTAATGGAATGCTCTATATAGTTGTTATGCAGTTAATGTTTTCATTGTGTCGAACTTAAGATATCAGTTAATTTGTATTTAAATAATGATAGCGATTGACAGTCCCTGACATGACTGGGAAGTGAGTTCTATGCTCTAGTAATAGATACTTACTTACTTACTCACTGGCACTATCGAACCCGTAGGTTCATGGCCGCGCGGACATAAGCTCTCCATACATCTCTATCCTGAGCTAATGCTTTCCAATTATTCCCTGTATAATCTACTTCCCTCAAATCATAGTTAATGTTGTTCTCCCACCTCATTCTTGGATTACCAACTGGGCGTTTTCCTTCTGGCTTTCCTACAAGAAGTTTCCATGCACGTCTTTCATTCCCCATACGCGCAACATGTCCTGCCCATCGCAGTCTACGAGACTTAACTGTTCTTATTATATCTGGCTTCCTATAAAGACCATGTAATTCTTGTTAAGTAGTCTTCTCCATTCACCTGTCTGTTCATCTCTCTTTGGTCCAAAAATTTTCCTAAGAACTATATTCTCAAATACTCGTAATCTCCTTTCCTCCCTTAAAGTAAGAGTCCATGTTTCGCACCCATATAATATAACTGGTAGAATAATAGTTTTATATATTCTCAGTTTAACGTTTTTTGAAAGGAGTTGGGACATCAAAAGTCTCTGCAATGCATAATAACACGCATTTCCAGAATTGAGCCTATGTTTAATTTCTTTGTGCATCTCATTCCTATTTGTGATTACTGTTCCTAGGTATTTGAATTCAGCCACTTCCTCAAAATTTCCCTTATTTGTCATTAGCTGTCCATTTCCATTATATACCGAATTTCTACGTGTGACCATATATTTAGTTTTACTGATATTTACTTCCAGTTCTAATTTCTTAGTGTTACTCAATAGTGTGTGCGTGTTGGCCTTTAGTATCTCCTCGCTATCGGCCAGTAGTACTACATCATCAGCATAAACTAACAGCTTATTAATACCATTCAGTTGTAGGCCTTCCTCATTCTCTAAAGATTTAATGGCATGCTCTAGGACAAAGTTAAATAGTAGGGGAGATATATCTATGCCTAGAGAAAATTTTTTCATCCGGGGTAAAATTTTCTCTAGTCATAGATATTATTAATAAACGAGAATTTGGAAAGAATAGAGAAATAAGCGTGGAAAGAGTGTGTGTGTGTGTGTGTGTGTGAGAGAGAGAGAGAGAGAGAGAGAGAGAGAGAGAGAGAGAGAGAGAGAGAGAGAGAGAGAGAGAGAGAGAGAGAGAGAGAGAGAGAGACAGACAGACAGAGAGAGAGAGAGAGAGAGAGAGAGAGAGAGAGAGCAAGATATGAACTGTTGCAGGGAAACGCAGTGCTGGGACGTTGACACAACCCAGCATGATGAGGATGTAGTCTATTAACCACAATGGAATATTATTACACAATGTCCGATCTCAGGCTGCACCGTATAATACTTACCCCAGTATGGGGTATCATACCTCTACGGGGTATTATACGCATCGTCCATTATCACAAGTGTTACTGGAATTGTTCATTTCGGTACTAATCCAGCATCTCGCTAATATGTATACAGCACAACTTCAATTTTACGTTAAGAAGCCATGATCCCGTCTGTCCCACCTTAGTTCTTAGAAATTAAACGCGACAGCTTCCAGCTATATTGTTTTAATATTGCAATTTTATACAATAATGACACAATTAGCCGAGTGGTACAAATCATGATTTTGCAAAGCTGTGAGAGTCTTCTTCTTCTTCTTCTTATTGTTATTGTTATTATTATTATTATTATTATTATTATTATTATTATTATTATTATTAAACCGATATCAAATGATGTGTGGTACCATAAGAAGAACCTTCCGAAAGACTCGAAGAGAAACTCAGCTCAGGTTTTATAAAATCATGGCTGTTCCTGTTCTTTTATATGGATCTGAAAAATAAGATATCTCACACATTCAAACCACTGAAATGAAATTTTTAAGATCTGTAAAATGATGTACACGCATGGATAGATTACACAATGAATCAATAAGAAATGAACTGGAGATATTTTCAATAGTTGATAAACTAGAAGAGCACAAATACCAATGGAAGGAACATTTAGACAGAATGGACAATATAAGATTACCCAAGAAGATCAACGTCTACAAACCACATGGAAAAATATCTTTGGGACGGCCAAGGAAACGATGGGCTTGAGACCGGAACAGGTCACATTGACCTAATCCTGGAAAAGATTATTATTATTATTATTATTATTATTATTATTATTATTATTATTATTATTATTGTTGCAAGGATTGAAACATTTTGGTTCGTTCCGGCTCCAAGTATTACAGCTGCTGTGTCTATCTCTTTCGTGGGCGTCCACGATCTCTTTTTCCTCCTCTTGGTTAATAGTTCTGACTTTTCCTAGGCAATCTGTTGGTATCTGTAAGAGTAGTTTTGAAATTAATATATTTGAAGTTATTCGGTAACAAATTGTAATAATGGTATTTAATTTTTATTTATTATTTAGGAATATTCCACAATACAGTGTTTCTCCTTCAACCCAAAGTGATTTGTCGCCAGAGGTTCCTGTCTAGAGCATCTTCTTCCCTCAGATCTCTAGCTCCCATACTTCTCTTCACTCCATGCTTCCATCGTTCTGTAGGCCTGCCTCTTCCATTTCTTCCATTAGCTTTCCAATTAAGGATGTTCTTTGGTATTCTCTCTTCTTCCATTCTTATGAGAAACATTTCAAACGTTTTCCATCAATTTTTCCTGATATTTTATTTTCTCAAATTGCATAATTTCCCTTACTGTGCTGTTTCTGACCTTATCCATTTTTAAAATTCTTGTCGATTGCCTCTAAAAGTCCATTTCTACTGCAAACAGCTTGTTGGCTTGTTTTATACTTACTGTCCAGGTTTCGGACCTGTTGCTTTTGTAACATAACTTGAAAAATATTTTTCTTCGTTCTGTATATTATATTTCTATTCCAAAGCACTGAGTTCAACATACCAATGATTCTTCTTCCATCAGTTATTCTTATTTCAATTTCTGTAGTTGAATTCTCACATTAATCTAAAATAGATCCTAAATATTTAAAAAAAATTAACATTACGTATTCTTCCTGAATTACATTTTAGCTCATCTGTTGTATCCAATGAAAGATATTTTGTTTTATTGTAATTTATATGTAATCCCCATTTTTGTATTTTTAATTCCTGAAAAAATCTTTTGTCGTCCGAGCTATGTGCTAGCGTCGACTTTTTTAAAACTCGGAAATTGACAGTGGAGTGGCCAATTAGGCAGTGTACTTAGAATTTCAAGAAACTGTGATGAATGAAAAAAAATCAAGCAATGACGCTTTTAATAATAATAATAATAATAATAATAATAATAATAATAATAATAATACTTTATTTATTCTGGCAGAGTTAAGGCTATAAGGCCTCTCTTCCACTCAACCAGCACAAATACAAATAAATATTTGACAAACATAGATATACACTATACTAATTATAAACAGTTAAAGATACAATAAATGTAGCAATGTAAATGTCATGTACAAACAACATTTTATTTAGATCGCCGGAAAAAAAACTGCATTAATTATTAACTGTAGTAATCCCTTTGATCCGAGGCTTGATCCTTAGGACTGCGAGCAATTTATAAGATACACCTTGAAGTGGGTCGCTAGCCCGTTTTCATGGCGGGTTTATTATTCGGGGTTTCCTCCCTAGGCCGATTGCCTTCACCCAGCTCCAGAGCTCAGTCTGCCCCGTTTTATTTCGGAGTTGTCTCTCCTAGATGGGTTGTCTTGCAGGACTAACGAACCCCATCCGCCTTATTAATAAGCACATGTGAAATGAAGATCTGAATAACTATTCGGGGGAAAACATTATTTGATAAAATACACAACACAAAAATTAGGGACAAATGTCATATTCAAGACATAACCAAAATTATTATAGATAGACGAAAATATCGGAAAGGTGATATAGAAGGAATGGAAAACAACCGACTTGCAAAAAGAACTAAAGAAGATAGACATAATGGACGAGAGAAGAACAAGAGGAAGACCAGCCAAGAGATGGATAGACAGTGAATGCACATCCAATACGTCTTCCTCCGAGGAGTGATTTTGGAAATAAACAGAATGAAAATCCTGCAAATCTAATATATAAAAATGTTTGTTTGTACTTAATGCCGTTGATCCGAATGTGATGATGCTTTTTGCAAAGTGTTCAGGAGATTCCCAGGATGAACATAGGCTATAAGAGAGTTCTGATACTCAACTCCTATACCCTTAAAAATCAGCCTTTATAGTGGAAAACGTGAAAAAAGTAGCTCTTTGGACGCTTAAATGGCTTACGCTGCCTAAACCATAACAAATGCACAAAATTAATGTACACAGAATTGAGTATCTAAAAAAGCTCTACAAAAAAGTCCACGACAGCATATGTTTATCTCTTACGAATAACTCACAATAACCAATTTTGTCTTTCATTTCTGCCAAGAAGATCGAGACAGTACGTAGATTCCTGTGCAAGTATAGCAGCACATGACGGGAGTATTCTTTTACGGATAACTCACAAAAACGAATTTTGTCTTTTAGCTCATTTATGCCAAGAAGATCGAGATAGGTAGATTCCCGGCAACACGGGTAATCAGCACAGGGAATCTTAAAATAATTACGATATGCATTTATAATTATTTTTCGTTTTACATATTCAATTAATCATAAGAAGTACATTAATTTTTATCTTTCAGCACATTTATGCCAAGAAGATCGGGATGAGCAGATTCCCTGGGCAACGCCGCGCCGGGCAATCAGCAGGTGGTATATAAAAATTTATATTTTCTTCTACTTATTCAACTAAACATAAAAGCACATTCATTTTCATTTATTTAGGCGTAGCTACGGACGCCGGGTATTAGCTAGTTATGAATAAGAAGAAGAAGAAGAAGAAGAAGAAGAAGAAGAAGAGTAATCCCCAAGAAATTACAGTTCATTTACTCTAGTCTAATTTTTTTCAAATTAAGTTAAATTAAATTCGTAGAACGTTTTTTAGAAACGTCTTCTTTGTCAATATTAATAATATAATATTAATAATAAAAAACAATGTACATCATAGTTGTTTAACACGATCATCTTCATTTGAAAATAATTTTTGAAGCAATATAATAATATATCTATCTAACTTTCTAAACGAATTGAACTTCAGGAGTAGTTTAATCCAAGAATCAGTTTCGTGTTATCCATAAGTTCAAACTTTTTAGTTTTTCCTAAAGATATTACAAAACTTGTTCCCAGATATTTAAGCTTTTAAAAGTATAAGCCTGGTGACTAATTGGATTTTGTTCGGATGTCCCTGAAAAAAAAAAATTGAAATCCGACATGTGTCGGATACACTCCAGCAGAATCTATACTATATGTGCATTTTTTTAGCCTCAGGGTGGATATGAATATTTTCATAAAAAATCAGTTATTCATTTTTCAATTTTACCCTGAAACTAAATACATTTAGGTCCCTATCATATATAATTCTGAATGGATATATATTTTACCCATAAGAAGTCATCAAGAGGAGCCGGACATCATAGACATTATAGAAAAGAAAAGATTACAGTGGCCATGTCAAAAGAATGCCAGAGCAAACATTGCCAAAAATTATTATGGAATGGATCCCAATGGAAAGGAGGAAGAGAGAAAGACCGAAGAAAACTTGGATAGGTGGGGTACAAGCAGCTATGAATATCAGAGGAATGGAGGAAGATCAATGGATGGACAGAGAGGAATGGCGTTTGGTTTCCGGAAGACGACGGCAGCTGCCATGATACCGGATGATGATGATGATGAAGTCATCAACATTTCTAGTTTCCTTGTGATACAAACAACTTTATAGGTCCACTTGAATCGCCATTTTAACACAGTGATTGTGTAATACACATTAATGCAGACATCTAACTTAAAATAGATAATAGTTTAAAAAAACTAAAACAACACGCTTTATTAGAAAACAGAACTAAAAAATGAAGAAAATAATTTTAATTCGCAACACGCTTGGGATAAAATTAAAGTGGTCAACAAAAGAAAAATCATCTCCAACGCATCTAGAATAAAACTAGAGTTATCTACCAAAACAATTATTTTACAATCAAAAGCGTGGGGTGCTTTTTATGGTTTTTGCGTTTTCTTCTTAGAGACTTTACTTTTACCAATATCTGTTTATTATCAAATATATTAATTGGTATAGAGCACCCCATGCTTTCGATGGTATTTTTTTTGTAGATAACTCTAGTTTTATTCTAGATGTGTTGGAGATTATTTTTTTGTTGACCACTTTAATTTCACCCAAGCGTGTTGGAAATTAAAATTATGTCATTTTTTAGTTCGGTTTTCTAATAAAGCGCGTTGTTTTAGTTTTTTTAAACTATTATTTATTTTTCATTTTTAGTTTGGTTTTCTAAAAAATGTAAATATCTTTAAATTCGATACTACTGTCGTATGAGCTAAAATTAATACTCTTCTGAAAAAAAAAAAGAAAAATCCCCCGGGCCGGATATGAACCAGAGATCTATGGATTACTGAAATTATATATATTAGGCCTATGGTCTTCCTCTTGTTCTTCTCCCGTCCATTGGTCTATCTCTTTAGCTCTTTTTGAAAGCCGATTTTCTTCGATTCTTTCTATATGACCCTTCCGATATTTTCGTCTATCTATAATAAATTTGGTTATGTCTTGAATATGGCATTTGTCCCTAATTTCTGTGTTGTGTATTTTATCAAATAATGTTTTCCCCTGAATAGTTTTTCACGTGTGGTCATTAATACTGCGATTAGAACGTGCTTAAGAATAATTTTCTGTCTTACTGAGGTAAAAATTAACTATTGGTACTTTAAAAACCAATCCGTTTCCGCGTTATGAAGGTTTCCGGCTTATACAGGACGATTTTACATATAAAATTGTACCGTTCTGGAGATTTTTTCCGTCTCTACAGGTTTCCTTCTTATAAAGGTTCCGGCTAAGACAGGTTTCACTGTACATGTTTGTGTTTTTTAAGAAAAATCCTCAAAAACCATAAATTGAATGATAATTACATTTAAATATAATCTAGAAATCACCATATGCCTATTTTATCGTTGCAACATTTTTGCATGGATAAATATAGGCCTATATACTCTGTGATGGCATTTTCATAGAGGAATAAGCCCTACGATAGCCAGCCTATCTAAAGAATGAAGATACATGGCACATTAGAAAAAAAAACTCTATACGAACGATTAGTCGCTGTTTTCGGAAATTCCAATTGAGTACAGAAGTCTTTTTTTTTTCTTCTTCATCACGGTTTAGGCTTATTTACTAGCCTGTTCCGGCTCCAAACTGCTGCTGTTTCCATATTTTCCTTGGTCTTCCCAAACTTCTTCTTTCTCGTGGTGAATAGCTGTATGCTGCTTTTGGTATTCTATTCTCAGTCATCCTTGTCAAGTGTTCATTCCAGTTTGTTCTGTATTTCACTATTGTTGTGTTTAATTCCTCTACTTTTAGTTGTTGTCTTATTACTGTGTTATGTTTTTTGTCTGTTCTTTGATATCCTGCTATTGGTCTGAGGAATTTCATTTCAGCAGCTTGTATTCTGGCAGATTGTTGTGTTGTCACTGTCCATGTTTCGGATCCATAAGTAATAATAGGCACTGCCATTGTCTTGTATAATTTCATTATAGAGTATTTCCTGGCTTTATTTTTCAAAGTTCTTTTTAGTGTTCCTGTTATATAATTAAACTTATTTAGTTTGTTATTTATATCTGTTTCCGCTGTGTATGATAGGAAGTTATATCTTACCACTTGTTCTATTGGTTTATTTTCTGATAATATGTTTTATCATTCTAAGAAAATGCCCATGATAAACACGTACTCCCATTTTCAACAAACTATGTGTAACTAATTCCTTTTCCATTAAAATATGCTGACCTAACGATATGAATTGCCTACATATTATCCATTATACGGGGCACCCCATGGCGTAGTAGTTAGGGCAATACACTAGAAGCCGGAGGGTCCAGTGTTCGAGTCCCGGTGAAGTCAGGGTTTTTAAACTGACCCAAACTTTTGGCGGCACTATGCTCTAAGGCAGGTGTGTCCAACCCGCCGGCCGCTTGCGGCCCTCGATCCCATCGCATGAGGCCCGGAATTATATTTGCTCTATCTCATCGGATTCGGCCGGCAGTGATAATTGCAAGTTACAGTCTAATATAATTTATTAAATAAGTAATTCTATTTGGAATAAGATAAACTTGAAAGAGCAAGAATTTTTCTGTTTCCAACACATGTGTTTGCGAAAGTTCATCCTCTTACTCAAAACATGGAGAAATCACATCTGTTTTAAGAAACATCCAGCCCACATTTTTATTTATGATCCTACCTACCGCGCATCGCTTTTAAATCTCCATACATTGTTCACCGCACAGTTACTATTTCACAAAGGCGAATGTGTGCCAGATGTTTTATTATCGTTACATTTTGTACATTTCAAGTTAGTTTCCAGTTTGTTCACATTTTGGTGTCAATATGTTAATAGTTTAATAAAATTTTAATGGTTAATATTTTAATAAAAATAACATAATATATTAACTATTTTATATTTATATTAATTCGTTTATCTGAGATCTTATTTAATATGGTAAAAAATCGAATATTGTTTTATAAAAATAACATAATATATAAAGCTATTTTATATTTAAATTAATTGGTTCTTTTTAGATCCTACTTAATACTTAATACGGTGGTCCGCAAATCAATTCACCTTATCCAAAGTGGACCTTTTCCAAAAAAAGGTTGGACACGCCTGTGTCTAAGATCCATACAACCTATAACGAAAATAAGTACCAGACATTTGTTTGGGTGATAAAGGTGTCGGTCTCGCAAGGCTGACAACCCGGCTGACATCAAATGCTGATTGTCTAGAAAAAGTGGGAGTCTTTATCTCCTACTACTCCAAGGGCCTCTTACGGCCTGTAGTGGTACCTTTACTCATTATAGTGTAAACAAGTATGTATTACATTAACTTGCCCATTTTCTCACCTAACTGCAAATTCTCTCGACTTAACGAGATAAATTGAGTACATAAACCGCAATCTGACTTCAGAATTATAACAAATTATCATCAAAATATGCACATCAAATTGAATTTTCATCAAAATATGCACATCAAATTGAGTTTTCGTCAAAATATGCGCATCAAATTGCCTTTTCATCAAGTGTAAATGCATTTTCATCAAAATATGCTAACATAACGAAATAAATTGCATGCATTCCAATTAACTTTAAACTAATATGTTATACATTTTCTCACCTAATTGCTCATTTTCTCAACTAACGAGATAATTTGAGTACATAACCAGCAATATCTCGTCAGAATTATTACAAATAATCAAAATATGATCATCAAATTGTTTTTGAGTCAAAATATGCATATCAAATTTCCTTTTCATTAGAAATTAATATACGGTAAACATGCAAACTAAATTGCCTCTAGCGAAAATTTAAGTAAACATTTTTTTTATACCTGGAACACAATGACATATGTTTGACAACAAGGGATAACTATCAATATATTTGATAATTAATGTTCATTTTAAGATACATAGGTGATACCAGTTGAGCCGATTTGTATGTTAAAACATCAAAAATGGGAATGTTATGGAATTATAAAATTTTTTAAACTTCAAAATATAGGGTGAATCATAAATATGGCTATACGTTTGATCGCGTTGTATGATGAAAATATTACCATTACAGGAAACATGAAATTGCCGTTGGAAAGACAATTATTCAAATTACAACAATGGAATAAAACAAAACAGTGTAGAACTTACGTCATTAGTCAAAATGGCGTTGAATATGTAACAGCAAATTACAATTGCTGCATGGGCAATAACGTATGCTAATGATCGTGAGACCGCAAGACGTGAGTTTAACGTAGCATTGCAGTCGTCGACTGTGGGGAAGTGGAGGAAACGACTGCTGGAAACGGGAATGATGCAGAAAATCAAATACCCTGGAAGGCCTCGCATTAGCACGGATGCAGAAACTCCGAAGAGAATTGAGGAGGCGTTCGATGCTAGCCCACAAAAATAAACCCGCCAAGCTGCACGTGAGCAGTGATTTGTTTTGTTTTGTTCTATTGTTGTAATGTGAAGAATTCCCTTTCCAATGATAACATCATATTTCCTTTAATAATAATATTTTCATCACAAAATGCTATCAAATGTATAGCCATAATTCTGAATCACCCTGTGATTTAATTTCAAATTTAATATACATATATTTCAATACATTCAGCCATAGACTAAATATGGTCTACAACCTTCAATAACCAATGATTGTGTATTTTTTGTGAAATTTTTACTCGCTCATAAGAGCATATTTTATTTTGAAAGTAAGACATTGTAAATGATTAAGGCCAAATGTATTTGGTACTTTTTTTTACTGAAACTATTTCTTTTAGAATGGAATAAGTAGAGGCACCTAAAAGGGAGAGGTTAAATAAAGGCAGATATATATAAACTCACTCACTGGCACTATCGAACCCGTAGGTTCATGGCCGCGCGGACATAAGCTCTCCATACATCCCTATCCTGAGCGAATGCTTTCCAATCATTCCCTGTATAATCTACTTCCCTCAAATCATAGTTAATGTTATTTTCCCACCTCATTCTTGGTCTACCAACCGGCCGTTTTCCCTCTGGCTTTCCTACAAGAAGCTTCCATGCAAGTCTTTCATTCCCCATTCGTGCCACATGTCCTGCCCATCGCAGTCTACGAGACTTAACTGTTATTATATCTGGCTTTCTATAAAGACCATGTAGTTCATTGTTATGTAGTCTTCTCCATTCATCTGTTTGTTCATCTCTCTTTGGTCCAAAAATTTTCCTAAGAAATTTATTCTCAAGTACTTGTAATCTCCTTTCCTCCCTTAAAGTAAGAGTCCATGTTTCGCACCCATATAATATAACTGGTAGAATAATAGTTTTATATATTTTCAGTTTAACGTTTTTTGAAAGGAGTTGAGACATCAAGAGTCTCTGCAATGCATAATAGCAGGCATTTCCAGAATTGAGCCTATGTTTAATTTCTTTGAGCATCTCATTCCTATTTGTGATTATTGTTCCTAGGTATTTGAATTCAGCCACTTACTCGAAATTTCCCTCATTTGTCATTAACTGTCCATTTCCATTATATAATGTATTTCTACGTGTGACCATATATTTAGTTTTATTTGATATTTACTTCCAGTCCTAATTTCTTAGGGTTACTCAATAGTGTGTGCGTGTTGTCCTTCAGTATCTCCTCGCTATCGGCCAATAGTACTACAATCATCAGCATAAACTAACAGCTTATTAATACCATTCAGTTGTAAGCCTTCCTCATTCTCTAAAGATTTAATGGCATGCTCTAGTACAAAATTACATAGTAGAGGAGATAGTGCATCTCCTTGCTTCAACCCATTGTGGATTTCAAAAGTGTCCGAAAACTGTTTGCCTACACGCACCCTACTCTTTTTGCCATTTAGACACATTCGTATAAGTCTAACTAACTTTTTAGGAATTCCGAACTCCAACAGGATACTATATAATTTATTTTCTCTCAAGTTTGTGTTCTAAACAAACAATTCTTAGTTTTGTTTGGTGAACTACAGTCTAGTCGTCATGATTTTAGCAAATGTAAAACAATTTTTCGTCCTATTTCAGTGTATGTTTACTATACACTTCATATTGTGAGATTTTAAATTTAAATACATTCTCAATTACGAATCATTTTAGGCCTTTACAGTATAAAATGTATGATTTATGACATTATTTCTTTGGAAAATCGTCTTAATATAACAAAGTCATGGATGAATTCTATAAACTTATAACAAAACACTACTTTAATTTATATACCGTATTTATGAAATTTCTCTATCTATCTTCGGGTTTTTACAGTTGCTGCCGTCTTCCCGCGCCAAACCTCCAAAGCCTACGGTCTTGGGCATCTTCGATGTTTAGCCATCTAGCTTGCATTACTGTCTTCATGTTTTCCTTCCATGTTAACACTGGTTTATAAGTGTGATTTACAAGTTTCCCCCCCCCCTTTAAAATACGAGTCGAAAAAGGAAACGGAACATCTAGAAAGTAGTTTTTATATAAAACCTTACACCAAACGGATAAATAAGTTTTATATTTGAATAATAATAATAATAATAATAATAATAATAATAATAATAATAATTTAAGTCTCGTAGACTGCGAGGGCAGGACATGTTGCACGTATGGGGAATGAAAGACTTGCATGGAAGCTTCTTGTAGGAAAGCCAGAGGGAAAACGCCCAGTTGGTAGACCAAAAATGAGGTGGGAGGATAATATTAACTATGATTTGAAGGAAGTAGATTATACAGGGAATGATTGGAAAGCATTAGCTCAGGATAGGGATGTATGGAGAGCTTATGTCCGCGCGGCCATGAACCTGCGGGTTCGATAGTGCCAGTGAGTAAGTAAGTAAGTAAGTAAGTAAGTAAGTAAGTAAGTAAGTAAGTAAGTAATAATAATAACATAACATACTATACTGAAAATAATTCTATTACATATATACGTCAATACAACAAAAAAATGGTTTCACTTTTACAATTGGGAATTAAAACAGAACCGTCATCCCAGCAGCGAACTAAAGATATTTGCGTCAACTCTGTAGTTCAGAGAAGAGTGAAATAAATAAACTGTATATCTTAGAGCTAAAATATAATTTATTACATGATTTAAAGTTAGAATTTTGCATGGCTTGTGGAAGATTAACGTTTAAATATGAGAATATACACTGAGCTGACGTAAATACATTTCTCGGGACACCATGACAACTTGCAAAAAATTATGATTGTTCTAGAAACAGTGATGAGTCTCATTCTGATAATAGCGGGAATGGCTGAAAACCAATTATCATATATATATATATATATATATATATATATATATACATACATACAAAGTGTTGATCTAAATAATGGCAAACGTTTAAACGAAATTTAAGTTCATTTTAAATTTAAGAATAATATATTTCAATACTCGCCTTAAGTCTGTGTTCATTTTGACATCGCTGGGTCACCATAACCTCAAACTCATTTTACGATATTTTCATTATAAACATTTCCAATTTTAGTTACATTCGCACAATTACAGTTCATACAAAATAAATAAAACAAGTTATTTTAACAAATATTGTGTTGAATCCATTATCGTTTCTTTCTTATCGATAAAAAGTACTTCTACAAAATGATACTATGTCACGTATTTACGACAACCAGTTTCACTGAATATAACTTTTTTAAATTCAAAGAAACACTGTGGTTATATGATGTAATGAAGTCACTGGATGAATGATGCGCGCACTCGGACTTATCAGTCACAAATTACGGAGTACAACTGAGTGACTGCGTTTACCCCCTCCAAACCTCTCTGTTTCACTATTTCGCATCCTGCTGCTGTTCTGACCCCTGTCTGCTTATCCCCTTTCCCCCGCCGCCCAACAAGTCAACACCACAAGAAAAAAAAAAAGTAGGGATCCCATACAGTACAGACGTAGATCAAAAAACTGCACCAATCTCTGAAATTACATCCTCTTCATTAAAATGCATTTCAAGAATACCATTTCCAGTTAATAGATTTCGACAAAAATAAAAAAATACTGGAAACTATTTTATATGGACTCCACAAAGACTTTTGCATTAATAATTGGCAAAATAATCTAATTTACAGAAACAGAAATAAAAAAGCAAAATTTGCAATTGCTTGCCTCAATGGAATATTATGAGATAAAAATATAAGTAATAAAAACATAAAATTAATAAATTATATATCATACAATTGTTAGTCCACCGCTGTGGTCTCGAGGTAGCACGCAGCGGGCCCGAGTTCGATTCCCGGTCGGAACAGACTCCTGGGTGAGTTTTCTTTTGGAGTTTTCCCTCACCAGATGTAATCTAATACTAGCTAAAACTAACAAAAACATAGAATATAATAAAATTAAGATGATATAAAATAAATTAAGTAGGTTTCTAGATGTTTATTTATAGAATTCTCTATATAGGTGTTATGCAGTTAATGTTTTGATTGTGTCGAACCTAAGATATCAGTTAATTTGACAGGTGTGTGGGGAAGATCATTCGTATATTTTGGCAAAATATTATTTTCAATCAAAATCTATGAAAAAATAATCAAATGAAGAACCCGATGATATAAAAAGGAGGAAACTATAGTAAAGAAGTTGTCCTCCAATGGCTACTCTCCCACTGTGAGATTGCCAATAATGAAACAGCCGATCTCCTCGCCAAAAAATGATCTTGCATTAAACAATGCCTGGATCTAAACAACATCTTACTCCTCAGAGAAACGCCACATAAAGTTAAAATCCAAAATTATGAATGGCAATAGACTTCAAACAGTGCCCAGAAACAAAAAGTAGGAATGCCTAATAAAACATATGTTTGTTCAAATGCTCTAATTTAGGTTTGATATTCTTTCATAAATCCAAAAAATCTTCAGAGTCGGGACCCCCCCCACCTCCTTCCATCCTAAAAAATCCATCGATCCCGGCCATGTTTGAACCCACGACGCTCAGTACCAGATAAACGTGACTTTAACATCTAGACCGCCGACGCCAATCAAAAAGAACGTTGGCCTGACTTTGTCAACACAATTTAACAACAATTTTTAACGTAGCCTTCGAAAAAAAATCCTTTTAACAAAATAAAGAAAGCAGAAATTTTTACTTCTACTATTTAAGCAATCATCATCATCATCATCATCATCATCATCATCATCATCATCATCATCATCATCATCATAGTACAATCACGGATTTAGGTCATTTGTTGACCTGTTTCGGTCTCAAGAGAAACACCATCCAGAAGTTTTTTGAGTGGACGTCCTAGCCTTCCTCTTCCTGCAGGTTGATATCTTAACATTTGTTTGTGTATCCTGTGATCTTCCATTCGATGAGCATGTTGCATCCATCTTGATTTATAATCAGATTTTTTTTTCTAAATGTTTCATGTGTAATTCTTCTAAGATGTCTTCATTTTTTTTTGTGATCTAGTAGTGTGTATCCTGCAGTCCTCCGAAGGTATCTCATTTCAGCAGATCTAAGTCTCTGTATATCCTCTCTTTCAACGTCCATACTTCGCTACCATACAAAAGAGTTGGAAGAGCCAGTGTTTTATACACTTTCAGCCTTGAATGTTTTTGGACTAAGTGTGGCTTGAAGATAAAATTTATTAACCCTAAAATTCTTAAAAATTTAGATATTTTTGCATTTACATCCTTTAAGAAATCATGGAACTTTAATTTAGAAATTTTCTTTTTGTTAGACATGTTTGAAAAACGCATTGAACATTGTTAATATATGCTCGATATTTTTTCGTTTTCAAATACGATGTGACTGAAGGATGATTTTTTCGGGTTTTATATATATAAGACATATGCTAGGAAACATGCCAAAATTGTCCCCGAAGATCATACGACAATTATAATCATACATATCATATCGCTGTCTTCTTCTTTTCATGGTTTGGGCCAAATGGTTTGCTCCGGCCTCATTCCATCTATGTTTCTGTCGTCCAGATCTTGTCGTTCTAATGATTTATATCACAGAATTACTATCGTGCATTCCTTCCAAATGTTCCTTACATTTATGTATATATTTATATATTTTTTATTTATTGAAAATATGTTTAATTTATTTCTAATTTCTTTTTTATTTTACTTTATCTGATTATGTATATCTCAATATGAGTGAAATATGTGTCGTCTTAAATGTTCGCGTTGTCTAGGGAGAGGCCCCGGCATTGATGTGATAACTTATAAGATAATAATGTCCTGTGTGGTCAAACACATAATGTAATGCATGTAATCCAGTTTGAAAATACTCTCGGGACAAGTAGTTTCTCTGTAAAGACCGAGAGGCATGGGATATATAGTACATACAAAGGAAGACGTTAAACAAAATAAAAAATTAATAAATCTAATATATAAAAATGTTTGTTTGTTCGTACTTTATGCGCGGCCATACCGTTGATCCGATTGTGATGGGGTTTTTTGAAAAAAAATATTCAGGAGATTCCCAGGATGAACATAAGCTATAAGAGAGTTGAAATACACAACTCCTACACCCTTAAAAACACCCTTTGTAGTAAAAAACGTGAAAAGTCCCT
Organism: Diploptera punctata; assembly: GCA_030220185.1. Taxonomy (NCBI): domain Eukaryota; kingdom Metazoa; phylum Arthropoda; class Insecta; order Blattodea; family Blaberidae; genus Diploptera; species Diploptera punctata. Next base: position 237,749 of record JASPKZ010009823.1, read on the forward strand.
TTTTATACCCTTAAATGGCTTACGCTGCCTAAACCATAACAAATACCCAAAATTAATGTACACAGAATTGAATATCTTAAAAAAACTCTACAGAAAAGTCCGCGACAGCATATGTTTATCTTATAGGGATAACTCACAATGACCATTTTTGTCTTTCATTGGTGCCAAGAAGATCGGGATATATAGATTCCCGAACAAGCATAGCACAACGGATATTCTATTATGGATAACTCAAAATAACGAATTTTGTCTTTCAGCTGATTTACGCCAAGTTATATCAGGATGCGTAGATTCCCGGACAACGCCGGGTAATCAGCACGGGGTATCTAAAAATAATACTTACTTATTCACTGGCACTATCGAACCCGTAGGTTCATGGCCACGCGGACATAAGCTCTCCATACAACCCTATCCTGAGCTAATGCTTTATATCATTCCCTGTATAATCAACTTCCATCAAATCATAGTTAATGTTGTCCCCCCACCTCATTCTTGGTCTACCAACTGGGTGTTTTCCCTTTGGCTTTCCTACAAGAAGCTTCCATGCAAGTCTTTCATTCTCCATACGCGCAATATGTCCTGCCCACCGCAGTCTATGAGACTTAACTGTTCTTATTATATCTGGCTTCCTATAAAGACCATGTCGTTCATTGTTAAGTAGTCTTCTCCATTCACCTGTCTGTTCATCTCTCTGTGGTCCAAAAATTTTCCTAAGTACTTTATTCTCAAATACTTGTAATATCCTTTCCTGCCTTAAAGTAAAATAATAACGGTATAAATTTATATTTATTTTTCTTTTACTTATTCAACTAAATGCAAAAATCACATTATCATTTATTTAGGTGTAGCAGCGCACCCCGGGTATTAGCTAGAAAATAAATAAAAATAATTGAATGCTCACTGGGACGAACAGTAGCAAAAGGAGGGGATCGAATTTCTGTTTCAATGCTCGCGTTTTATGATATATTCTGAGAAGTCTTTGGCAAATTCAGTTGACAATTTTCACTAAAATATGGTTATGGTGATACAGTGCATGCGACCTAACGAACTTTGAACAAGACATTTCGTCATACCTGAGTCAACACTGAGAATCAGATGACATGGGGTCACTGTTTGCTATTTTTGTAACTACAGCAATCAACACAGAACAAGCATTTTACTTCAGATAATATATACTAACACTTGTAACAACTTAACAACACAGAGTGTATTGAAAAGAATGTTACAATTTTACAAGTCTATAGAAATGTATTAAAACAAATTACAAAAATAATCAATTGAATTGGCGTTTACTTAATGAAAATCCATCATCATCATCACTCCAGGGATTAGGCAATTGTCCGTTCCGACTTCATAATGCATCAGCCCAACGTCTTCTAGGTCTTCCAACATCACGTCTTCCTCTTGCTTGATAATTTCTTGCTAACAATGAATATCTCTCCTTACTCATTCCATCCATGTGATCAATCCATTTCTGTCTGTAATTCGTGACTTTATCCAATAAAGGCTGCACTTTCAATTCTTCTTTTATATCCTCATTTCTTATTCTATCAAGTCTTGTACATCCTTTTACTTGTCTTAGGAACCTCATCTCCGCCGTCTGATTCTATCCTTCTGTTTTTTCACTGGAGCCCAAGTTTTATATCCATACAATATTGTGGGAACCGCCATAACATTATACATTTTTATCTTGTTTCTTTTCTAATTTTATTTTTGAATGTTCTCTGTATTGTTCCACACACCGTCTGAAATTTATTTATTTTGGAGTCAATATCTCTTTCCACATTGTAGCCAACATCACAGCCCAAGTATTTGAAACTAGACACCTGTTCTATATTTTCCATAATTCATTTAATTAAATAAAAAAACTTGAAGTTTTATGTGATTTTCATATTTATTAAAATACAAATTAGTAACAGCTGTTACGGTACTTTGTACCTTTTTAGACACGATTACAAATTAATGCATTTTGTTATTACAGTACATAACAACTGCAACTATGCAACTTTTTAAAAATAACAATCTCTTATTATGAAGTTAAAAGAGGCGATTCATTCAAATCTAGTTGGGAATTTAACAGCTTATTACCATATTTCAATTTATTTATCATAAGTAATGCCACGAGTGATTTCCAATTTATCTAGATAATTTGGAAATCAAGAGTGGGATTTGTTAGGACTATTTAACGAATAAAATTAAGCTGTTTACTCACAAATCATTATTTAAATATAGTTATTTTAAAATATTTATATATTTAATGTAAAACGGCGATGTTTGAAAACAAATGAAAAACGATTGGTTAGCTTCATTTGCTTCTTTTGTTTATCACTGCAACCAGATCATATTATTTATTGCCAAAGGAACGCAATATTGTAAGAATGCACTCTAGTGGAGAGAAAGTGAAACACATCGAACTGTATATTTACTTTATGATGTAAATATGACAATTATATTTTTCTGGAATGTTATTACGTGGGAAAAATACATTTAAGAAAGTGAAAACAGTAGTTTCTTTTTTGGTGGTATAATCAATTGCTACAAATGCTTTTATATTAACTCTCACATGCGCTATGTGTTGACATTCATGCACTATATATACAATCTGGTAGCCGTATTTCCTAGAGGGTCAGTCACTGCAAAATAATTCTCTGACATATTCAGGATGATAAAAAGGAGGTGCCTTCTTTATTATGATAAACTTTAGTTGGTAAATTCTAGGCGAAACACGACTGTGATTGGTTTTAAATAAAAAATCATTGAAATGTGATTGGTCATTGACTCCCATTTGGGGCATGAGTTAAATAGTCTCTACAACTTCTAAAAGATCCAACTTCTTTCCTTTGTCACAAACATGTATAATTTTAAAATTCGAATGAAAACAATGATCGTATTGGAGTAGGTGGTTAGCATACTTTGAATTATCTAAATTGGTGCTGAGGGATGGACTTTGGTAGAGGGACAAAAAACTAAGATCTTGGCAGTGGAGATGGATGGAATAAGACGCAGTGCCAGGGTGTCCAGGTTGGAAAGAAGAAGAAATGAAGAAGTGAGGCAGATGATGGATATGGAGGAGACAGGTGGAAAGGATCGAAAGACGAGCTCTTCAGTGGTATGGCCATGTCAGGAGAATGGAGGATGATAGGTGGCCCAGAACTCTTTTGGAATGGTCACCTTCTGGTAGAAGGAAACGGGGCAGGCCAAGAACAACTTGGAGAGGAGAGATCCATAGATTGATGAACGACCGAGGTCTGGAGGAGGATGAGTGGCGTGATCGGCAAGAATGGCGAATGGGAATACAGGGTAACCGCTGAAAAGTGGAGAGGCCCTCAAAAGTAAAAAAAAAAAAAAAAGTAAGAATTATCTAAATTTCTGTTATATGCTCTCATATGTTCCTTTATACGAGAATTAAAATAATTGATTAAGATATCATAATTATGCTTCATGTATTTTCCTGTTCCGATGTCACATCTGTTCAGCACTTTCTTGGTCTTCCTATAGACCTTCGTCCTCCAGGATTATACATCAGTGCCATCTTTGGTATCCTATCCTCTGTCATTCTTTGCAGATGTTCTATCCAATTGTTCCTGCGTTCTTCTATTTGTTGAAGAAGTGGTTGTACTTTTAGTTCCTCTCTAATATTCTCATTTCTAATATGTTCTTCTCTTATACAACCTTTCACAGCCCATAGAAATCTCATTTCCGTTGTCTGAATTTTACTTTCTTCTTTTTCCTTTAGAACCCAGATCTCAAGTACCGTTATATTTTGTCTGTTTTGAATGTCTGAAAATAGGCAATGTAATTTACGGTAACTAAATCCGGTTTCTGGAAAATGCGTTGATAAATGTGTTTTTGCCTTCACCATTATTGTGATCTCAAGTACAGTTATATTTTGTCTGTTTTGAATGTCTGAAAATAGACAATGTAATTTACGGTAACTTAAATCCGGTTTCTGGGGAAATGCATTGATAAATGTGTTTTTGCCTTCTTCCTTATTGTGATCTCAAGTACCGTTATCTTTTGTCTGTTTTTAATGTCTGAAAACAGACAACATAATTAAGGTATCTAAATCCGGTTTCTGGGGAAATGCATTGATAAATGTGTTTTTGCCTTCATCCTTATTGTTATCTCAAGTATCGTTATCTTTTGTCTGTTTTGAATGTCTGAAAATATACAATATGATTTAGGATAACTTAAATCCAGTTTCTGGGTAATGCATTGATAATTGTGTTTTTCCTTCATCCTTATTGTGATCTTAAGTACCGTTATATTTTGTCTGTTTTGAATGTCTGAAAATAGACAATGTAATTTACGGTAACTTAAATTCGGTTTCCGGGGAAATGCGTTGATAAATGTGTTTTTGCCTTCATCCTTATTGTGATATAAAGTACCGTTATCTTTTGTCTGTTTTGAATGTCTGAAAATAGACAATATAATTAAGGTAACTAAATCCGGTTTCTGGGGAAATGCATTGATAAATGTGTTTTTGCCTTCATCCTTATTGTGATCTCAAGTATCGTTATCTTTTTCTGTTTTGAATGTCTGAAAATAGACAATATAATTAAGGTAACTAAATCCGGTTTCTGGAGAAATGCGTTGATAAATGTGTTTTTGCCTTCATCCTTATTGTGATATAAAGTACCGTTATCTTTTGTCTGTTTTGAATGTCTGAAAATAGACAATATAATTAAGGTAACTAAATCCGGTTTCTGGGGAAATGCATTGATAAATGTGTTTTTGCCTTCATCCTTATTGTGATCTCAAGTATCGTTATCTTTTGTCTGTTTTGAATGTCTGAAAATAGACAATATAATTAAGGTAACTAAATCCGGTTTCTGGGGAAATGCATTGATAAATGTGTTTTTGCCTTCATCCTTATTGTGATCTCAAGTATCGTTATCTTTTGTCTGTTTTGAATGTCTGAAAATAGACAATATAATTAAGGTAACTAAATCCGGTTTCTGGGGAAATGCGTTGATAAATGAGTTTTTGCCTTCATCCTTATTGTGATATAAAGTACCGTTATCTTTTGTCTGTTTTGAATGTCTGAAAATAGACAATATAATTAAGGTAACTAAATCCGGTTTCTGGGGAAATGCATTGATAAATGTGTTTTTGCCTTATCCTTATTGTGATATGAAGTACCGTTATCTTTTGTCTGTTTTGAATGTCTGAAAATAGACAATATAATTAAGGTAACTAAATCCGGTTTCTGGGGAAATGCGTTGATAAATGTGTTTTTGCCTTCATCCTTATTGTGATATAAAGTACCGTTATCTTTTGTCTGTTTTGAATGTCTGAAAATAGACAATATAATTAAGGTAACTAAATCCGGTTTCTGGGGAAATGCGTTGATAAATGTGTTTTTGCCTTCATCCTTATTGTGATATAAAGTACCGTTATCTTTTGTCTGTTTTGAATGTCTGAAAATAGACAATGTAATTTACGGTAACTTAAATCCGGTTTCTGGGAAAATACATTCTGCATTTAAACCTGAAACGAATGGGTTAATACGATTATTTACTGTATTTTATTAAAAATTTGACTGATATAGATTTATTGATGCTTCATTGGAGTATGCATGTGGCATTAAGGGATTAAAAGATTAAGATAAGTACATGGTATTAATTTTAACTTTTAAATTCATTCCATGTACATGTTCCCTTTTAACCAAAAACCGTGGCAATGCACGAACCGTTGGTTCTAGAAATAATATCCACTGTTTGTCCGGAACTTTTCGATTTGTGGAACAAAGTTAGGAAAACGTCGACTAACATAAACAGCATTATTTTCCATCCCAGTTGTTTTCCCTTTTGCAGTTTACGCAGGAATAGCGTTTCTTGTTTTCTAGCACTTTGCTTGATTGGGCTTAAGTTTAGAAAGCTTTTTGGTATTGCCTAGTGAAAATAAACTGCAGACAACATCCTCAGCAGGAAATACATTCTTATGCGCTCTTAGAGGTCAATTCAACACCTGTTACGGTCATACATTAATTAATATGATAACAAACGTATTGTAGCTGTTTTATGACTTCACTGGTGTCTGTATACAAGTAGACGCATAAAATGATCGAATGATTTCCAGAAAACAATAGTATTGCGATACGACTGTGGTAAACACTTCAAACGGATCGAGGAAAAGTTTAAAAAAATGAGGCGCTTGCGCCAAGTTATTTTAAATATCCGAGATTCCGTTGTGTGTTTACCACATGAGTATTGCATACTATTTTTTTGCACTATGTGTATTTATTTTATTAATTACGATATAAAAAGAACCTTAGGTCGGAAAACAAGGAAAGATACGAAACTTAAATTATATAAAACAATGGCTGTTCCTTTGTTGTTGTATGGAAGTGAAAATTGGATAATGAAATCAAGGGATAAAAGCAGGATACAGACTGCGGAAATGCTGTTTTTACGTAATGTGAAAGGATGCACAAGAGCGGATAGAATAAGGAATGAAACTATACGAGAAGAATTAAATATATATCAAATTGAAGATAAAATCAGCGAAAATAATAAGAAATGGACAGAACACTTAATGAGAATAAACAACGAAAGAATACCAAAAAGAACCTTCCTGTATAATCCCAGAGGAACAAGAGATGTTGGCGAACCACACAGAAGATGGACTCCACTTTTAACTTCGCCGGAACAGGCTGCATAGCCTAAACCTTGTAGTAGAAGAAGAAGAAAAATTACGATATTAGCTAAAATAATAATAAATAATTTTTTTTTGCAAATACCCCAGGTTGTCTTTTGACATTCCTGGTGTTCTCTCCTCGCTTTGCGTACTTGTAACCCACTTCTGAGGTTGGGGCGCCTGAAACGCGGGATAAGTTGCCCCGATGATATGATGAGTGATGATGATGATAGTGTCTAATAGTCCCTAATCCTAAACTTAATCAAAGATGAATATGAATGATGATTATTGCGATGGCCATATGATTTCGGGGACTCTTTGGGCCTTAAAGTTTCCTGACATTTGTCTTACAGGTGAGGAAAAACTCTGATAAAAACCTCACCTAGAAAAACTGTCCCGACCGGGGATCGAACCCGGGCCCACTGCCTCACAAGGCAGCACGCTACCTCGAGACCAGAGCTGGATTTCAGAAGGTGAATCCGCTATGCGTGTGCTATGGATATATAATAAGTATTGTTGCTCATGTCGTCATCTTATATTTGTTAAAACTGTAAAACCAATTTGTCTTGGGATTTATTTTTGATTATGCACAAAGTTTTAGACGATGTGTGCAGTGATGATGAAATAGAAGATGCGTGGAGTCTTTATAACAAAATTAAATGAAACTATTATTGAAATTTGATATAGGCTATTTATGCTTAAAGAGACTGCACCAATATATTTATTTTTCAAAATAAAGTTCGGCCAAGGTCGTTAGAATTTTTCGATTGAGCAAAATTTAGAGAATTTGCTTTCTAACGAAAGGAACTTACAAAAAACAATTGCTCCCATGCTATAGAGGTGTCAAAAACATTAGTCTAACCCACAAACATTTGAACGTTGAGTTTTCAGTGGATTATCGACCTATCCGGAGAAAGCCACGGCGCAATGCATGTAAAATTATCCACACTCTCTTCCATACCTCTTTTATATATCTTTAAAAGTTTGCTTTTACGCGAATAATGATCTATCTGTAGCAAAATTGAAAAAGCAGCTATTCAAGTCACGAGTAGCAGTGCAGAAAAACAATTATTGCACATGTGTAAATTCATTCCACCACAGTTCTGTGAATTCTATTCAGAATCTTAGAGAAATTGAGTGAAAATAAGAAAAAACACAAATTACACTGGTCAACATGATTTTTGTCTCATGAGTACCAATTGTTGTACTTAATGCAGTTTTTTATCGTGTTTTCAAATATGTATTCGGAATTTCTCCATCACCCAAAGTTTTTTATTTCAATTTCAATTAATGGATTTAAATAATTCTTTTTAAATAAACGTGTTTTCGTCAATTTGTCCATTGTAAAATAAACCCAAATGAGCTAACTGAGGAGATTTCAGCTATGGAAAAGAGATATCAAGGCAAATGGAATCATAATATGCTGGCCGATTATTGTTGGGCCATCAAGAGGTATGCTCCACACGCAAAATATAGCAGAAAATCGTCATTTCTTACTTTCTAGGTGAGTCCGAATGTTCGAATATTGTGTAGTTACGAATGTAGAAAGTATTAAAATGTTTGAAATTATAAACTCCTGTCTCTCGGAAACCTTGCGTGATGGAAAACCGGTATCATATTTGAATTCAGGAGAAAAAACTATCACATAGGCCTACTTTTCTTTCTGAGACAAAAAAAATTCCTTTTTGTTGATCAGGTGTAATGTAACGAAATAACATTAAATAAAAAAAAAGTACGAAAAACTGATAAAGTTAGAAATTTTTCTAACTGCTTCAGTGTTGAATGTGTCTTTTCTATTTCTAATTACAGTATTTTTAGTTAAATATATGTTAATCATTTTTCCACTCTATACAGATAGATCACTTTTGCACTCAATTCTGTATTAAATTGTTAATATTTAGTTACTAGCATGTTATTTTGCATTCAAATAGGTTGCATATGATTCCAATAGGATGAGAGATTAAAATGTATTATGTCATATATGGGGGTTTTGCTCACCTGTCAGGAAGCTTAGGGCCCAAAGGTCCCCGAAAATCATCCGGCCATCATCATTATCTTCATCCTTATCATCATCATCATCATCCTTCACCGGTGTGGAAAGCAACGGGAAGCTACTACACCTATAATTCCCTAGTAAACCTGCAAAATGTAGCATAAATTCTTTGATTGCAGTGAAAGACCTGCCTTCGGGCATAATTACTATGGATGGATGGATGGTATTACGAATACATATATTACTTTACATAGATGTTTAATTATTTCATAGATTATTTAAATTATTCCAAATAAAAAACAGTTGTTGAAATATAAAGCATTTAGACATATTATATTTCAGGACAGAATTTTGACTTATGGCAGGAACAAAGTTTTCAAGCCTAACTCTAAAATATCTGCATTTAGACTATAGGAATGTTTAGTACAGTTAGTTATAGCTGGGAGGAGAGAAGCTTAGTATATAAACCTTGCAAAATATGGGACTCGTGTCTGTTGAAGCAGTGTTCTGAAGGGTAAGTCTGCATACCATTTTTCTTAATAAAATTTAGGACAGTTAGAAATGAAATCAAATATCTTAAATATTTTGATACCATATTTCAAAGTGTAAGAGGTATTAGATAATTATTAAAATGTAAATTAGGGTAGATTTATAAAACCCCATCCCCCTCTCTCGAAACTCAAGAAAGTAGGTTTTCTTAATATAAGCTTAGATTAGTTATTTAGGGTTAGAATACTTAGGGTTATTGTAATCATTATAATTACAGAAATAAGATAATTTAAATCAAGAATCCATTTATTCATGTTCGAAAACACGTATGCATTTATAACTAATACGGCCACATACTGAATAGTGCAAGAATGGAAACAAACAGTAAATAGTGGAATTTCAATAACTAGGAATAAAATAATTCAAACAATATTATATGCTGATGATCAAATAATATTATCAGATTCCGAAGACAGCTTACAAATAGCAGCGTATCAATTATTCAAAATTGCCAGCAAATATTATATGAAAATTTCCACTTCAAAATCCAAAACAATGGCAATGTGTGGAAAAAAACATACAACGGGTGAAAATTGAGATTGATGGAAAAATTATAGAACAAGTGTCAGATTTCTCTTACTTAGGAAGTGTATTTGCAGAGTATAAGAGTGACATTGATTCAAAATTACAAAAATATAATAAAATGAATGGGGTAATACGAAGACATTTTGGTAAACAGATGAGGACAGAGACAAAACTAAGATTACATAACATCACATCAAAAGCTGCTCTAAAATACGGAAGTGAACTTTGGATTTTAAATAAAAGAAACTCTCATAAACTTCAAGTAAGCCAAATGCGCTTCTTACGATCATTGTTAGGAGTTAATAGACTGGATCACCAAAGGAACACTATTATCAGAGGAAAACTTGGAGTAACAAGTTTAAATGAAGATATACAAAGATACCAACAAGAATGGAAAAATCATCTGAGGAGAATGACAAGAAATAGACTTCCAAAATTAGCATTCCAATATACCCCAACTGGACATAGAGACCAAGGAAGACCAAAACATCGGTGGAAAGATCAAGACCATCTTCGCTAGGTTTACCGTACAGGCCACATGGCCTAAAACGAATTTGTTCATGATGATGATGATGACATCCACATACTAACGCTAGGCTAGAACCTCATGCTATCAAAATTTCCAAGTCCCGAAGGTCCTTTAAGCCCTAAGAAAACCAATGTTTCGTAACAGACGGATATCATAAATAAAGGTAATAGCCTCAAAATTGACATTATACATTTTTTTGTTTTCCCAACAATTTGTAGTTTGTCGGTCAGATCTCTATTTGGGGCAACATGCAATTGTAAATATAGAAAAAAATTCATTTGTTTTAGAGTTAATTCCTCATGGCGATTAAGTGGGGAGTATTCTGCTTCTCATAATTATGTAGGTGATATTACATCCAATAAACAAACGAATAGGTTGCGCACAAGTGTTGAATGGACAACCCCGATATAGGCCTAGGAGAAGGACGTCGATGTCAGAAGGAACAGATTGTATGGAAGTGGCAGCTTCTGCACCGAGGAGATAACCAGTTTCCTGTCGCCTAAACCTCTTTGTCGCTATCTTAGCCGGTCACTCCACCCCACATAAGGGTAACCACCCCTTCCTGTTTTCCGCTTCCGTTCCCATCTAAATGTCATCATCGTGCTTACAATATTCTGCTTGTCTCCATGAAAATAATTTATCAAACAGAAGTAACACCTGTAGCACAAGTAGCTTAACACACCATTTAACAAAAATTAGAAAATTATAATTAAATACACACTCATATCTGACATCAGGAAAATTATAACAATGCCAATTTCCTCTCTTTTTGTTTCCAAATTCATTATATATATAGCTGTATATAGGAGAAGAATTGGAAAATATAAATTTCAACAATGGAGAAGAACTAAAACCTAGTATTGAATGCACTTATTTAGGAACAAAATTAGACCATTCAGGCTAAAACACAGTGGAAATTAAAAATAGAATCGCACAAACAAAACAAGCAATAAATGCTTTAAACTCTGTTTGGTGGAGCAAAAATATTACAAATAATAGAAAATTACAAATATATTAAACCATATTTCAGAGTATTAACATATGGTGCTGAAGACTGGCAAATTCCTACCAGGGAAATGAAAAGAATTTTAAGAACAGAAATGGATGTTTTAAGAAGATCAGCTGGAAAATCTAGAATGGATAGAATACGAAATAAAGAAATAAGGGAAATTATGGGTGTACAAGGGGAGCCGGACGTCATAGACATTATAGAAAAGAAAAGATTTCAGTGGTATGACCATGTCAAAAGAATGCCAGAGCAAAGATTGCCTAAAATTGTTATGGAATGGATCCCAATGGAAAGGAGGAAGAGAGGAAGACCGAAGAAAACTTGGATAGAAGGGGTACAAGCGGCTATGAATAGCAGAGGAATGGAGGAAGATCAATGGATGGACAGAGAGGAATGGCGTTTGGTTTCCGGCCGGAAGACGGCGGCAGCTGTCATGATACCGGATGGTGATAATGATATATATATATATATATATATATATAGGCACCTATACACACACACACACACACACACACATATATTTATGATCCGCGAGTGTACATGGGAGCTTGCTAACGGGAGTTTCTTGACCAATCTAATTTAGTTAGCCAATGCTTATTTCCAAAAATATGCCAATGAAAGACATGTGGGCAGCATGTGCGATATCTAGTAGATAAATATGATATTAACTGGATGGGTAAAGCGGATACAATTTTGTTTAGAGGCATCATTTAAGCTTGAGGTTCTTTTAGGAGTCCGAAAATTTTCAGACTCTGGCTTAAAGTCCCTCCTGGAAAACTAGTCCTTTTGTTTGTAAAAATGCATCCACCCCGGTCAGGTTTCAAACCTCGGGACTAAAGACAAGGAATATGACCACCGATGGCAGCATTTAAATATTTTTAAAATATAGCTATTTATAGACCTATTGGCGACAGCAATTTAGCTAACTTGTCTTGATTTTTTCTTATTTTTCATCATTGTTTTCTTCCTGATTTCGATTTTGAGATTTCAAAAACAGAGCCCATTTTCAATAATAATTACACTGAGCAACAAAAAATAAAAATTTTTGTCTCAGAAAGAAAAATATGTGATTCTGATAGTATTTTTTCTCCTGAATTCAAATATGATATCGGTTTTTCTCCATCACGCACGTTTTCCGAGAGACAGGCATTTATAATTTCAAACACTTTAATATTTTCTACATTCGTAACTACACAATATTCGAACATTCGGACTCACCTAGAAAGTAAGAAATGACGATTTTCTGCTATATTTCGCCTGTGGAGCATCCCTCTTGATGGTCCAACAATAACACTGGCCGACAAGGTTTTCTTCACACGAAATCTGATTAGTGAATCTAGTGCATTTTTTCATTCTGATTTCAGATATGTAGTCAGAATTTTTCCATCAGGCACAGTTTTTTTTTATGACAGCTACTGTTTTAAAATTGATTTTAGCATTCTCTTTGACCTGTCATGTAATGCAACATGTCCTTAAAAATGAACTTTTTGGACTCTCACTTAGACTTCTTTCCGGAAAATCAAGGGCTGTCTCTGATAAGCAGGTGAGCGTTTTTATCAGCAAATTTCCACAATGGAAAAGAGGTACCAAGACAAGTGGAGTTCTTATATGCTGGCTGACTACTGCTGGACCAAGAAGAGAGATGTTCCAGATGCAAAATATGCCCGAAAATCACTATCTACCACTTTCTAGGTAAGTCAGAATGAGTTAGAGTTAGATGGATTTTATTTAAAATTATAAAAAATGTAAATGAATATCACAGAAAACTCTTGTCTGATAGGAAAAAAACTGAAATGATATTTAAATTCAGGATGAAAAATACTTCTAAAATCTCATAGTTTTATTCTTGTGAAAGAAAAAGTTCATTTTTGTGGACCAGTTTAATCGGCCAGCATATTAGGATTCCATTTGCCTTGATATATCTTTTCCATAGCTGAAATCTCCTGATGAAAGCGTTCCCCGTGCTCATCGCTCACTGCGCCAAGATAATAAATGGACGAAAAAACGTTTATTAAAAATTAATTATTTAAATCCATTAATTGAAATTGAAATAAAAAAACTGTGGGTGATGGAGAAATTCCGAATACATATTTGAAAACACGATAAAAAAAACTGCATGAAGTGCAACTATTGGTACACATGAGACAAAAATCATGTTGACCAGTGTAATCACAACTTCTTCATAAATAAAAAAAAGTGAACAGATATATTATGCTATTACTGTATCTAATCCTAAACAGTCTAAAATATTAAAACATTGTATATAATATAAATAAATCTGTGCACCGCTGTGGTCTCGGGTTAGCGTGCTGCCTTGTCACGAAGCGGGCTCGGGTTCGATCCCCGGTCGGCACAGTTTTTGTGGGTGAGGTTTTTATCGGGGTTTTTCCTCACCTGTAAGACAAATGTCAAGAAAACTTTAAGGCCCAAACGGTCCCCGAAATCACATGACCATCACAATCATCATCATTCATATTCATCTTAGATTAAGCTTAGGATTAGGGACTAACCTGGCGCACCATTATCATCATCATCATCACCCATCATATCATCGGGGCAACGTAACCCCGCCTTGCAGGCGCCCCAACCTCATAAATGGGTTTCAGTGTCGAAAGACAAACCTGGGGCATTTGAAAAAAAAATATAAATAAATCATCATTAAGCAGATAAGGATAAATCACTAGTGGCCTGTTCCGGTTTCATTATCCATTCAGTGGTCGACTTCGTTTCTCATCTTTACTTTAATATTAAATTGAGCAGTCTTCCTCTAGACATTCTTCCAATGTTTAGTCTCCATTCGTTTATGTAATTTTGTATTTTTCTAAGCTTTTCGTTCCGATAATTTATTGTGCTTGTTTTATGATCTTGTGGTGTGTATTTTGATATTCTCCTCATGATTTTCATCTCTGCTGCCGGGATGCAGGATGAATACTTTCTGTTTATAGCCCTAGTCCATTTTTCACATATATTTAACAATGTAGGCACTGCAAGAGTATTATCGATTTTTAGTCTTCTTTTTAATTGGATGGGTTTTCATATTCTATTTTCATTTACTTTATTTTGTAAAAAAATCATTGTTTTGTTAGTGATGTAGGCCTAATTCTCATATTCGTATGAGTAAAAAAATAAAACAAAATAAAAAAATCCAAACTTCTTAAAAGCATTGTCTTGGTACATTTTCTCAAAACTACTTATTCAATTGTTTCCAAAATTTAGTATGTTTTTGTCCATAGAAGTCCACCGCTGTGGTCTCGAGGTAGTGTGATGCCTTATGACGCAGCGGGCCTGGGTTCGATCCCTGTTCGGGGCAGTTTTTCTGGGTGAGGTTTTTATCGGGGTTTTTCCTCACCTGTAAGACAAATGTCAGGAAAACTTTAAGGCCCAAACGGTCCCCGAAATCATATGGCCATCATCATCATCCTTATCATCATCATCATCCTTCACCGGTGTGGAAAGCAACGGGAAGCTACCACACCTACAATTCCCTAGTAAAGCTGCAAAGCATAGCATGAAAATGCCATGATTACAGTGAAAGACCTGCCCGCGGGCAGAATAACTATGGATGGACTATGGATGGATTGTTCATAGTTCATTTGACAATAATAAGGCTTACTTGTGTTCAGATATAGATTGTGATTTATTAAAAAACATTCGAATACTAACCAGTTTTTTTTTGTTAAAAATGTTCCATACATTTTTAAATTGCAAACACTATCAATAGCACAAAGCTAAAATTACCTTATTATTATAGAGTTCTTTAAACTGCATATCCATGCCAAAAAATATTCTCCAGTCTTTCATAGCTTCAGAGAAAAGTGTACCAAAATATGAAAAATAAAAGTTACCGGAAAATGCAAAAACAAAAAGTATGCACATTAGCAGCACATAGAGACACCACTTTTAAAAATAATTTTTTATGGGTTTAAATGTCCAAAATCGACAAAATAATATTAAAGATCGATAAAATAGACCTTCCTGGATTTTTGAAGCAAAAAGAAAAAAAATCGACTTTTTAAAACTGAAATAAGTACCCGGTGCCTATAAGGAAAAGAGAAAGATTTATTTTTTTCGCCGGATTGTACATAAGGAAAATGTACGAAGATAACTGGCAGTATTCTGTGCGTTCTGTTTTAATGTAAACAGATCGCGTGTTCCATTAGAATGATATGACGACATGCTTTCATTTTTAGCTATCGTCGTAAACACCAATATTCTGAAACGAATTGAATTCTGATCTCGTTATGCTTACAGTTGTAAGTAACTTACCGTGACACAACATAACAATTGTTGTAACAAGATTGTTTCTAGTTACACAACCTTTACAAGGTACTTTACCTAAACTCTAGCCATTTACGTACTCTTGTTAAATGAAGACCGATCCAGAAAGTCTTCTTCTTCTTCCTTCCAAGTATTAGGCCAAGGCCTGTTACGATCCTATAGAAAATTTTCCCTCCAGCGTTTCATAGGACGGCCCAGTGATCTTCGTCCTCTTGGTATATAATTATAAACAGCTTTGGAGATCCGATTTGAAGTCATTCTTTCAAGATGGGGTTTCCAATTTAGTTGGTACTGTTTAATATATTCCAAAATTGGCGTAGTCTTCAATTCTTTTAAGATATCGGTGTTCCTTTTCCGATCCCATCTGGTGTAACCCGCTGTTCTGCGCATGAATCTCATTTCACAAGCCGTTATTCTGCTTTCATGTTGTCTTTTTAGTGACCATGCTTCACTACCATAGGTCAACACTGGTCTAGCCAAAGTGTTATATAAACGTAATCTGGTGTTTTTTTGTACAAGGGATGGTTTCATAACTTGATTAATAATTCCTAAACTTTTATTATAACTAGTAACTTTTTCAGGAATATACTTTTCATCCCAGATAGAGAGATAATATCCAAGATATTTAAATTGATTAGATCTCCCTAAAATTTTATTCTGGAGACAGATTTTACTTTGTATGGGGTCCTTTCCATGAAATGCCATAATTTTAGTTTTGTTAATTGATATTTCCATATTAAATTTGACAGCTGTTTTTCTTCTTCTTCTTCTTCTTCTTCTTCTTCCGAATGCAGTATTGGGTGATGATACCCGTTCTGCGACTACAAAAACTGATCTTTCCATCGGTTGAAGGGTCTTCCGAAGTCTGTTTTGCCTTTAGGGTTGAGGTGGTAAATCATCTTTGGTAAACGGGAATTTGACATTCTCTGGACGTGTTGGAACCATTTAATCTGACTATTTAACTCATGCCCCAAATGGGAGTCAATGACCAATCACGTTTCAATGATTTCTGTTTTACAACCAATCAGAGTCGTGTTTCACCAAATATTTATCAGTGTTATAATTACCATATTAAAGAAAGCTCCTCCTTACAATATTGCGTTCCTTTGGCAATAAATAGTATGATCTGGTTGCAGTGATAAACAAAAGAAGCGGTAGAAGCGTACCTATCGTTTCTCATTTGTTTTCAAACATCGCCGTTTACATTAAATATATAAATATTTTAAAATAACTATATTTAAATAATGATTTGTGAGTAAACAGCTTAATTTTATTCGTTTAAATAGTCCTAACAAATGCCACTCTTGATTTCCAAATTCTCTAGATAAATTCACTCCTCACTTCGTGAGTCGTGAATTTATCGATAATTTGGAAATCACTCGTGGCATTACTTATGATAATTTTGTATATGTTCAACCATTTCCCTACTATTCCACTGCATCCTTATCTCATCACTTTTCATTCTATCCCTTAATGTTACTCCAGTTAGTGATCGGAGGAATCTCATTTGTGAACTATTAATGCGGGATTTATCTTTTGCTCGAAGTGTCCAGCATTCACTTCCGTATAGTAGAGCAGGTTTGGCTATGGCATTATGAAATCTCAATTGGATTTCTTTCCTCATTTGTTTTCCAAAATTTGGCAGCTGTTTTTGTAAATTATAAATTGATCGTTGCAAATCATTTTCGGAAAGTGCCAGAAGCGCTAAATCGTCTGCAAAAAGAACAGCAGATCCAAAAAGTAACATCGATAATGACAGAAAATAATGTACGAGTTAATAACGATTAAAACCAATGTTTTATAGTGATGGAGCAGCAATAAAACATTCTGGATGCTAATAATGAAGAATGCGATTTTTACGTAATACTAACTAACACCCGACATGCGCTGTTACGTCTAAATAAATTGAAAATTAATGTGTTTTTATGTTTAGTTGAATAAGTAAGAGGAAAAATAATTATAATTTTAAATTTATATTTTTTTAGATATCTCGTGCTGATTACCCGGCGCTGCCCGGGAATCTACTTATCCCGATCGTATTGACATAAATGAGCTGAAATAGGAAAATTAATGTGTTTTATGTTTAGTTAAATAAGTAGAAGGAAAAATTATTAACGTAATTATTTTTAGATACCCCGTGCTGTTTACCCGGCGTTGCCCGTGAATCTACTCATCCCGATTTTCTTGGTATAAATGAGCTGAAAGATAACAATTAATATATTTCTGATGATTAGTTGAATAAATAAAGTGAAAAATAATTATAAATGTATATCATAATTATTTTAAGATTCCCCGTGCTGATTACCCGGTGCTCCCCGGGAATCTACTTATCAAGATCTTCTTGGCATAAATGAGTTAACACAAACTGGCAAAACATAAATTTCTTCTGTTAAATATTTGAATGTGGCGGACCGCAGTGAAAACGGAATCTTGTATAATAACCGTTATTATTAGGTATATTGTATAATTAGACACACATTTAAGTGGTTTATTTTTGTTCGATTTCTTCTGATTTATTTAAAATATTAAATTAACTAAACCAAGTGATGTATCTAAAAGGATACGTCCGCGCGGCCATGAACCTACGGGTTCGATAGTGCCAGTGAGTAAGTAAGTAAGTAAGTAAGTAAGTAAGTAAGTAAGTAAGTAAGTAAGTAAGTAAGTAAGTAAGTAAGTAAGTAAGTAAGTAAGTAAGTAAGTAAGTAAGTAAGTAAGTAAGTAAGTAAGTAAGTAAGTAAGTAAGTAAGTAAGTAAGTAAGTAAGTAAGTAAGTAAGTAAGTAATTAATTAAGTAAGTATGTAAGTAAGTAAGTAAGTAAGTAAGTAAGTAAGTAAGTAAGTAAGTAAGTAAGTAAGTAAGTAAGTAAGTATATAAGTAAGTAAGTAAGTAAGTAAGTAAGTAAGTATTAACAGGGTCCACTCAAACCGAAGGGTCCACATTGCCCGAGCATCTTCTACCTCTACAACTTTCAAATTCTGCAGTCAAATTTATTAAGAAACACTCTGAGTAATAGAATGAACAAGAATAATGAAATGTTGGTTTATTGAAGAGGTTTTTGAGTATATATTGGGAGTATAATTCTCAATGCGGAATTTCACCACAAATTCTAAATTAATTAATTGAGTGTTTGAAAACAAAACTCACGTGAATGGAAAGAAAAAAAATGTTGAAGGGTGACTTGAGTCTGTCCTCTTTAATTAGTGCCGCGCCCTGCAGTCAATAATAAGGCAAAGGGGGTTGACGGGCTTAACCCTTGTTCGCCATTAGCTGCACACATCTTGCTGCACCTGGTTCATAAATCACACATCAGAACAATAGTCCTACCAGAACATAATTATTATCGTCAACATTTCAATTAATGTTCAAGATCAAATTCAATTATATTTTTTTACAGCGTAAGATATAAACTTTACAAAATACTCCATATATATTTGTTAAATAACAGAGGTGACATCAAATATTGAATATTGTACCTGCATTTTTTCTTTTATATATGAATTTCTGATTTTATCCTTCCTGGATATTTTTACAGCACATCTCCAGTAGTCCATTTCAATGGCGAGCAATTTTTTTTTTCAATTTGTGCATTTAAAGCCCACACATCAGCTCCATAGGTAATAATGCTTCAGATTATTGTATTAAAAATAGTTTTTTTTTTGTTTCTTTGAAGATATGTTTGTCCCATACTATCCCATTTATAATAATAATAATAATAATAATAATAATAATAATAATAATAATAATAATAATAATAATAATAATAATAATGATGATGATGATAATAATAATAATAATGAACAGGAGTAAAATAAAAAGGCTTTTTAATTTTTATATTGTCTGTACCAATGATTGCCAAGCAATTAAGTTTCTGGGGTTGGAGGAAGGGTTCAATGGAGGAAGTGCCAATACAGTTGTAGGCCCATATAGTAGCTCTAGGTTGGCAGCAATCCAGTACCTGGTTTTCGTTCCAGCTCGGATTTCATCTCCCGCTGATTATTTTACATCAAGAATTTGTTCTTTTTACGTACATAATGTTTTCCGAAGTGTTCTCAACGGACCAACGAAAAAAGTATGTCATACGAAGAGCAAATATATAAGATATGAGTACATCCAACACGCCGTGCTTTATAGCATTGTGTTACCGGTAATGTGTGATCCAGAAAGAGAGGAGCAATCATATATTTTCTCTCTTTCTATCGCAGCTGCAGTAGAGTTTCGCGTAAAGCGAGTGAATTATTTCATGCAGATACAGCGAGGTATTTTAGCATAGTGGTTAAGGCACTGAGCTACAAGCCGGAGGGTCGAGGGTTGAAGTCCCGTTGGGGTCAGGATTTTTAAACTGACCCAAACCCTCTGGCGGCATTATGGCCCTGGGGTCGACTCAGCCTCTAACGGAAATGAGTACCAGACGCTTGTTCTGGGGGTAAAGGCGGCCGTCATGCAGGGCTGACAACCCGGCTGGCATAAAGTGCCGATTGTCTAGAAAAAATGGGAGCCTTAACCTCCTACTACCCCAAGGGCCTCCGGGCCTGTTGTGGGATCACTTTACTTTACTTACTAATAGCTTGAATTTCCAGCCCCGCGGCGTTACCTAGTCGAGACCTTGCAACCAAGCCATCATGTTTCTTTCCATGCGCTCGGAAGGAGCTCGTTTTATCTTCATATCAGTAAAATTTCCAAAATTGCGAATACCGAAAGAAAGAAGCAATTGATGTTATTGTCATAAGTAATATCACGAGTGATTTCCAAATTATCGATAAATTCACGACTCACGAAATGAGGAGTGAATTTATCTAGAGAATTTGGAAATCAAGAGTGGCATTTGTTAGGACTATCTAACAAATAAAATTAAGCTGTTTACTCACAAATCATTATGTAACTATAGTTATTTTAAAATATTTATATATTTAATGTAAACGGCGATGTTTGAAAACAAATGAGAAACGATTGGTACGCTTCATTTGCTTCTTTTGTTCATCACTGCAACCAGACCGTATTATTTATTGCCAAAGGATCGCAATTTTGTATGAATGCACCCTAGTGGAGAAATTTAAAACTAACATTATAGGTATTAACTAGTGAATGATGACAAATCAAGAGCTTCAGAACATTTCAATACTACTACTTATAGGTATTAATTAATTTATGATGTCCTGTGATGTAAATTTGTCAATTATATTTTTCTGCAAAGTCATTAACTGGAAAATAATTCGTTTAAGAAAGTGCAAACAGTGGTTTCTTTATTTTGTGGTATAATCAATTGCTATAAATGTTGTTATATTATCTCCCACATGCTCTATCTGTTGACATTCATGCACTATATATACATTCTGGTAGTCATAATTCCTGGAGAGTCAGTCACTTCAAAATAATGCTACGACCTATTCAGAATGTTAAAAAGGAGGTGCTCTCTTGAATATAATAAACTTTCGTTGATAAATTCGAGGCGAAATACGACTGTGATTGGTTGTAAGTAAAAAATCATTGAAATGTGACTAGTTATTGACTCCCACTTGGGGAATAAGTTAAATAGTCATAAGTAATGCCACGAGTGATTTCCAATTTATCTAGAGGATTTGGAAATCAAGAGTGGCATTTGTTAAGTCTATTCAACGAATAAAATTAAGTCTTTTACTCACAAATCATTATATAAATATAGTTACTTTAAACTATTTATATATTTAATGTAAACGGCGATGTTTGAAAACAAATGAGAAATGTTTGGTTATGTTTCATTTGTCCATCCACTACAACTCGATTATATTATTTATAGCCAAATAGGATCGCAATATTATAAGAATGCACCCTAGTGGAGAAAAAAAGAAACACGTCAAACTGTATATTATTATAATTTATAACCAACATTATACGCTATTAATTAATTTTTTTTAGGATACAACTGAGTACAATCATTATTTAAAAACACTATTATTAAACACAGGGTTATCAAATGTGTAGTTCAAAGGAATCTGTTCATTATTTGTTATATGCAACGTATTTATAGGAGAGTCAGTCACTGCAACTTAATGTTCTGACCTGATTAAAATATTAAGGAGGAGGAGCTTTCTTTATTTTGGTAAACAGAATTCGATAAAAATCGAGGTGAAACACAACTGTGATTGTAAATTTATCGTAAGTAATGCCACGAGTGATTTCCAAATTATCTAGAGGATTTGGGAATCAAGAGTGGCATTTGTTAGGACTATTTAACGAATAAAATTAAGCTGTTTACTCAGAAATCATTATTTAAATGTAGTTATTT
The DNA here is from genome assembly GCA_030220185.1 of Diploptera punctata. NCBI lineage: Eukaryota > Metazoa > Arthropoda > Insecta > Blattodea > Blaberidae > Diploptera > Diploptera punctata. The sequence continues at coordinate 259,533 of JASPKZ010009823.1, forward strand.
TAAAATATCTATATATTTAATGTAAACGGCGATGTTTGAAAACAAATGAGAAACGATTGGTACGCTTCATTTGCTTCTTTTGTTCCATCACTGCAAACAGATCATATTATTTATTGCCAAAGGATCAGAATGTTGTAAGAATGCACCCCAGTGGAGAAATTTATAACCAACGTTATAGGTATTAATTAATTCATGATGTCCTATGATGTAAATATGACAATTATATTTTTCTGCGCCATTTCCTGGAAAATAAGTCGTTTAAGAAAATGCAAACAGTGGTTTATTTTTTTGTGGTACAATCAATTGTTACAACTGTTTTCATATTATCTGTCGTATGCGCTATGTGTTGACATTCATGCACTATGTATACAATCTGGTAGCAGTATTTCTAAGAGAGTCAGTCACTGCAAAATAATGCTCTGACCTATTCAGAATGTTAAAAAGGAGGTGCTTTCTTTATCATGACAAACTTTAGCTGGTAAATTTTAGGTGAAACACGACTGTGATTGGTTATAAATAAAAAATCATTGAAATGTGATTGGTCATTAACTCCCATTTGGGGCACGAGTTAAAGGAAGAAGAAGAAGAAGAAGAATAGTTCAAGAAAAAATTATAGTATCTTCAGTACTACTGAAAAATTGTTTTCTTTTTCAGAGTGATTAAATACATCCATCCATCCACAGTAATTCTGCCCGAGGACAGGTCTTTCACTGCAATCATAGCATTTTCATGCTATGCATTGTAGCTTTACTAGGGAATTATAGGTGTAGTAGCTTCCCGTTGCTTTCCACACCGATGAAGTATGATGATGATGATAATGATAAGGGTGATAGTGATGACCGAATGATTTTCGGGGATCGTTGGGCCCTAGGCTTCCTGAAATTTGTCTTACAGATGAGAAAAAAACCCGAGAAAAACTCACCCAGGAACCTTTCCCGACTGGGAATCGAACCCGGGCCTACTGCGTGACAAGGCAGCACGCTACCTCGAGACCACAGCGGTGGACTGGTTAAATACAATGCATTATAATTGCAATGGTCCACCGCTGTGATCTCGAGGTAGCGTGCTGCCTTGTCACGCAGCGGGCCCGGGTTCGATCCCCGGTCGGAGCAGTTTTTCAAACGGTCCCCGAAATCATACGGTCATCATTATCATCATCATCATCATCATCCTTCACCGGTGTGGAAAGCAACGGGAAGCTACCACACCTACAATTCCTTAGTAAAGCTGCAAGCATAGCATGAAAATGCTATGATTGCAGTGAAGGACCTGCCTTCGGACAGAATTACTACGGATGGATGGATGGATGGATGGATTATTGCAATGTTCAAGTAAATGTCTATTAGAAACGGCTTTGAGAGGATAGTAAAATAGTTTTCCTTGTTTTAATTTTCTGTATGAAAACACATGTCTTTAACACCCAATCATGTAATGAAGGTTTGTTAATCGTTAGAAAATATGTGACTTTGCACTTATGCCTTACGGACTAAGCGTATCAAATTCAGCGATTTTTAAATACGAACTTTTGTGACGTAATATTTTTATGATTACATTTACATCGAGATAAGAACAGTGAGGAGAAGTTCCACTCTGCAAATATTAGTACGTTATTAAAAAAAAAATGAAGGGTGGTGGGGTGGTAAAAGCGAAAGCTGATGTGTCTGCAGATCGATGCAAGTTTTCACCCCCTCGAGTCAACATGCCCTGCTGATTGCAATCCGGGGTTGATCGCAGAAACACCTTAGTGATAGTAACTTAATCCCCAGAAGGAAAACATCCGGAGCGCGCCTAAATGGTCATTCTGCCCGCCATTGCATACACGTGGTTAGAAAACACCATACCAAACGCTTCAAAGCTTCCCTTACGTGCTTTTACTTTTGAACTTGCGGTAACAGCTTTGCGAAAACACAAAATTTAAAACAAGTTCAGTAGAAGTGCTTTTTCTATCTACTATGTTTTGGAGCTCATTCTTCTTCTTCTTCTTCCTCTTCTTCTTCCTTTCATGTGATAGACCTCTTGGTCTGTTACGGTCTCAAACCAACGTTTGAAGGGTCTGTCCAAAGATCTCTTGCCTGGTGGCTGGTAATTTAAGATCTGACGTGGTATTCTTGTTCTGCTCATTCTTCGTACGTGAGATTTCCAGTTGTTTCTGTATTTTTGTACATATTCCATGACTGATTCTGTGTGTAATTCTTTGAGAATCTCAGAATTCCTTTTATGGTCTGTCCTTGAATAGCCCGCAGTACGTCTCATAAATTTCATTTCTGCCGCAGTTAGTCTTTGTTCATCTACACTGCGAATTGTCCAGGCCTCACTGCCGTAACAGAGCTCATTCTTTTTGTTAGATTTTCTAATGGAACTGCTCTATTTCCATAATGAATTCACTGATAATGCATTTTTTAATTTGTTCCATTATTTTATTATTTTTGTACATTATCGAGTAATAGTAGTAGTAATAGGAATTCTTCTTCTTCTTCTTCCTTTCATGTGATAGACCTAGAGGTCTGTTACGGTCTCAATCCAACGTTTGAAGGGCCTGCCCAAAGATCTCTTGCCTGGTGGCTGGTAATTTAAGATCTGACGTGGTATTCTTGCTCTGCTCATTCTTCTTACGTGAGATTTCCAGTTGTTTCTGTATTTTTGTTCATATTCCATGACTGATTCTGTTTGTAATTCTTTGAGAATCTCAGAATTCCTTTTATGGTCTGCTCTTGAGTAGCCTGCGGTACGTCTCATCAATTTCATTTCTGCCGCAGGAGTTTATTAGACTAAAAGTGAGATATATACAATGCTATTTACAAATATGGGTCGCACGGGCAGTAAGCCGTACGTGCTGTTGACAGTCCGTTACTATAAAGTAATATTTGGTAATAGCATAAAGAAAACAATAAGAAAACAATAATATTACAATTACATAAAAAACACAATATTATACGTTAATTAAGTTCTGTAGAATTATTAATAATTAATGGTATTGCATTTTGATAACATGTATTCATGAATAAGTGTTGTTTTTATTTTCCGCGTTTTGTGCAGAAATTTATCCAAGTTTATCCAATTTTCTGGATTTACCATTAACTCGTAGCATGAAAATCTTTCACGATTTGAACTTAGAAATCTTTCAAGTAATAGTAGGCCTATATTACGATGCGAGTTTGGGAAGTGGTTTTTACAGAAGCGACGAAAATGTTTAAAACCAAGCGATAGCAAGTTTTTAATTTCCGAGATTCAGTAAAAACTGCACAAACGTGCGTTGTACATTATTTTTTGCGCGAAGGTGTTTTCAAAATAATAAATAATAGTAAAATGGTAACATCTTAGGAAATGTTTGCGTTTGTTATAAACAACTGACTACCGTTAACAGTGTGGGCAAAGATTATTAGTTAAGACTACAGGAGGCCATGTCAGTCGTAAAATGGCGGCAAATACGTATTTATTGTTTTATATTGTTTCAAATAAATTTCAGTTCGTTTAAAGTGCAGTAATTTGTTTCGTATAATGTATATTAACACTACCTTTTGGATTTTTTTGCATATAGATTGTATGTAGTATACATAGAGGGCAGTGGTTTTACTTCCCACATGCGGTTTGTAATATCTAATATAACAGTATAATTATTTTTATTACAGTAGAGTTATTTAGGTTGGCAACCCCGAAATGTAGGAAGTTGAAATTTCAACCATGGTCGCCATTGCTGTAAGTACGACAAAACGCACTATCGCGCAAAAAGGACATTTGGACACAGATAAGAATATTTAAAGGAGAGCTAAAAACATCAGTGCTTTATATAAAACAAATATTATATACATTAAACAGTCACTTTTCTTCTTGTAAGCCCATTTTTCCCTTAAGAGAGATTTAGGCGCTCTCCCCCTACAGGGAAGAATTTAAACCATGCTAATTTAGTTACACTTGTTTTCGTTTAGATGTCATTTCAGTGGTACGTGGTCAGTGTTCAGCCTCATATTGACATCTAGGAAACCAAGGTAGTACTATGACGGGAAAATTTGGTAAATTTTGCTTAGATGCTTTTTGATTCAGGCTTAAGGATCTTCTACGAACTTCAAAATTTTCAGACTCGGGACCCACGGCTTAAAGTCCCTCCCGGAGGACTTGCTCCTTGGATTATTCCATCCTAAAAAAAATCCATCAACCCCGGCCGGGTTTGAACCCGCGACCCTCGGGATCAGAGGCAAGGAGCATAACCACTAGTCCACCGCTGCCGATATGACATCAAGTCTGAAATGAATAAGCTCAGAGGATGACTTTTCAGCCATTTCATGCCTAGCTTTGAAATTTGAGCATGACTTTGTTTGGAAAGCGGTCCGTTTGGTAGACCTATCGCACGTAAAAGAACCTCATGTTTGAAGTAAGGGGCCTCTGAATACAATTTTTCGATTTTTTAATGACCTAAGCTGTTAAAAATTAATATAAAATTATGCAATATTCACCTGTCTCCTCAACTTAATTAATCATTTAACTGTAGCGCTTTCGGGACTTGTCCCATCATCGGCAGGATTCAAAACTGGTGTTTCACTGAAGATCTGGTAGAGGGGGTTGCATGTATTGGGTTCGTTTTCGTTTATCAGGCTGTCGATAGAAATCCTGAAAGCAGCCCACAACAACGACAGCCTGATAAACGAAAACGAACCCAATACATGCAACCCCCTCTACCAGATCTTCAGTGAAACACCAGTATTGAATCCTGGCGATGATGGGACAAGTCCCGAAAGCGCTACAGTTAAATGATCAATTAAGCTGAGGAGACGGATCTTTCAGGTGAATATTCCATAATTTTATATTAAATTTGAATAATGCCTCAACGGAACACATCATGAATATTTTAAAAGTTGATTAAGCTGTTAAAGCGCGTCGTTAAATAAAATTATATTCACTATATTCTCTTCTCTATGATCGTTGCTTGAGTGTAACTTACGTAACATAAAACAAACAAAACGTACCTTGAGTGTAATGGTTTCTCATTTTGATGTTTGAGGTCGCTGAGATAGGCAAGGTCTGCATCTGGAAAAATAAACAAGCGGTTGTAAGCGGATTTGCAAATAAAACCTTCCTAGCAACTAACAGTATACATTTAATGATATAACGAAACATCATTATTCAAGTACTAGGTTTGAGATCATGACAAACGAAACATGAAAAAAAATGCATCTATGTTTAAATGAATGTAATACTGTTGTTTTAACAGTTTATATGTTCATTTGCAGAGCTTGGACTACTCTTAAATAATTTTTTCTGACTATTTAACTCATGCCCCAAATGGGAGTCAATGACCAATCACGTTTCAATGATTTTTTATTTACAACCAATCACAGTCGTGTTTCGCCTAGAATTTACCAACTAAATTTTATCATATTAAAGAAAGCACCTCCTTTTTAACATTCTGAATAGGTCATAGCATTATTTTGCAGTGATCGACCCTCCAAGAAATACGGCTACCATATTATATATCATCATCATCATCATCTTCATTCATGGATTAGGTCTGTTGACCCGTTCCGACTTCAGCCCATCTCTTTCTAGGTCTGCCCACATCTCGGGTGCCTTTAGGTTTGTATTTTGTTATTTGTTTTGGATATCTATCTTCATTCATTCTGTCTATGTGTTGCTTCCATTTTTGTCTATATGTATCCATTTTATCAGTTATTGCAAATATTTCAAGTTCCTGTCTTATTTCTGTGTTCTTGATTCTGTCTTCCTTAGTGCACCCTTTAACAGATCTCAAAAATTTCATTTCTGCCGCCGTTATCCTACTTAGGTCTTGTTTTTTATGTATCCAGGCTTCTGAACCATAGAGCAGTACTGGTACTGCCAACATTTTATAAAATTTCAGTTGGGTCTCTCTTCTTGTTTTGTTATTTAGTGTTCGTTTTATCGTACCACATATTCCCTGGAATTTTGCTATTTTATTATTTATATCATTATCATTAATTAAATGAAATGTCACATCCTAGATAATTGAGATGGTTCACCTGTTCTATGATTTTGTTTCCTATTACTATTTTCGATCTGATTTGATTTTTCCCTTGGAATGCCATTACCTTAGTTTTTTCTATGGATATTTTGAGATTATATTGTTCACATATATTATGTAGTTTAAAAATATTCCTCTGAAGTTCGTCTTCTGTATTTGCTATTATTACCTGGTCATCAGCGTATAATAATGTTTTCAAGTAGTGTGTTTTATCTAATTTTATTCCTTTATTTGTTTCTTCGTTCCATTTTTTTTATTATATCATTGATGTATAGGTTAAATAAAACTGGAGAGATACTGCATCCTTGTTTAACTCCTTGATTAGTATGAATTTTATTTTTACTTACTTCATTTCTAGTTTTTATAACAAAATTTGTGTTCCAGTACAAACTCTTTATAGCTGCTATTAAGTGTTTCGGAATTCCTTTTTCTTTTAAAATTGTCCAGAGTTTTCCTCTGTCTACTTTATCAAATGCCTTGACAAAATCAATAAAAGCTATGTGTGTTTCCATGTTATATTCTCTTCTTTTGTTTATAAATTCGTTTATCGTAAAATATATTATCCATACATGAACGCCCTGGTCTGAATCCACTTTGTTCTTCTGTTAACATTACCTCTGTTATTTGTTTTAATCTAAATGTTAAGATTCTTGAGTATATTTTATAGCCTGCAGTTAAAATGCTTATTCCTCTGTAGTTGTTGCAGTCTTTACGTTCTCCTTTCTTAAAAATAGATTGTACTATTGCTGTTGTCCAGGTTTCTGGTATTGTTGCTTGTTTCCAACATAAATTAAAAAAATGTAATAATCTCAGTTTTAAAAAAATTCCTCCATATTTTATTAATTCCATATTAATTCCGTCTATTCCAGCTGCCTTTCTGTTCTTTGTTGTTTTCAGTACTTCTTCTAATTCTTCCATTGTTATCATATCTATTCCTATCTCACACTCATATATGTTATCTTTAGTTATTTTATTTTCATTATACCACAGTTTTTTATAATGTTCTTCCCATTGTTTCTCCTCAATTGCATTGATCTGTATTGTATCTTTTTCTTGTTTATTTAGATGTTTCATTACTTTATAGGCTATTTTTTGCTGCCCATGTATATCGTATTCTAGTCTGCTTATATATCTATCCCAACTGACTTTGTGTGCTTTTTTAATTTCTCTTTTGGCTATTGCACTTTTATGTTTGTAATCAGCTCTTAATTCTGGTGTTCTATTCTGTAAATATTTGTGATAAGCCTCTTTTTTATCTTTTATTATCCTCTCTAATTCTTCATTCCATATTCTTAAACCCTTCTTGTTATATATTTTATATTTTGTTCCTAATGCCTCATATGCTGCTTTATCAATGCTTTCTTTTATATTATCCCATTCTCGGTTTATTTCTTCGGAAGTAGGTTTTAATATTAATTGTTCATTTAGCCTATTCTGATACAGATTTTGTATACTTTTATCTTGTAATAAATGTACTTTGAATGTGGTCTCTTTATTTCTATATTTGTTTTTAGTTTTCTTCCATCTCGCTAATATATTTATTTTGAGATTACTAAATAGTGATCTGAATAGATGTCACTTCCTCTAAATACTCTCGTATCTGTTAATAATGATGATGCTTTCTTATTGATTAACACATAATCTATCAGTGAACGAAAACCTCGTGCTGACCATGTGTATTTGTGAATATCTTTTTCTTATAAAATGTATTTGTTATTTTAAAATCATTAAAAATTGCAAATTGTTTTAATTCTTGTCCATTTTTATTTATAACATTTTCTCCATGGATCCCAATTACATTTGCCACTGGTTGATTCCCCACTCTAGCATTAAAGTCTCCTAATAATATTATTATGTCGTTCTTGTTTATCTTATTTATTTCCTTTTGTAGAGTAGTATAAAATGTTTTTGTTTCTTCATCTCTCCCTTCCTCCGGTGCATATATTGCTATAATTGTCATATGTCCTCTATTATGCTTAAATCGAATTGTCATTATTCTTTCGTTAATACAATTATACGTGTCTATTTTGGATCCCCATTTCTTATCCACAAATATCGCCACTCCTGCTTTCGCTCTTTCTTTCTGACTTACTCCACTGTAAAACATCATCATATCATTTATCATTTGTGATCCTTTCAATTTTTCTTTGTTTCTGAGGCAGCTAATATATTTATACTTTTATTTTTCATTTCTTTTGTTAGTTCAAATTCTTTGCTTCCCAAGCCTCTGACATTCCAAGTCGCTATTTTAAGCTTGGTCATGTATTCCAAAACTCTTTTTATACTTTTTCTTGCTGTGGTCGTCATAAGGTTTATCAATCCGGCTTTTCTTCTGCTGAAGTTTATGAGTAAGTTATTTTTTACTAGTAGAGGTTACCAGCCTCTAGCCAAACCCCTCTTCCTGGAGGGCAGGGAACTGGAATTTCGGAGTGTTCGTCTCCTAGAGAAGTTGCCTTCACTACGGCTTTGGGGACTTCTCTTCTCCCCACGTAACCCTGTGGACGGGGCCCTACCCAGGTACTACCCACTGGGCGAGTGGGACCTGGAGCTCACAAAAGGGCAGGGGCGCCTACTCCCTGGAGTGGACCTCTATCAAGGGTTCCACTCTGTTACCCTAACCATATTATATATATATATATATAGTGCATGAATGTCAACAGAATGCGCATACGAGAGATAATATAAAAAACATTCGGAACAATTGATTATACCACAAAAAAAAAAGCACTGTTCGAATTTTCTTAAACGAATTACTTTCCAGGAAATGACGCAGAGAAGATAATTCAAGTTTTGGTTTGAATGTTGGTACTACAAACTATTTGTATGTAACAGCTTTTAAATAGATTATAGAGATCAGTTATATGAAATACATAACATGATGGTTATAGTGTTAATTGTGTTACCTGGCAGTCGTTTGTGACTCAATTTCAACGTCAGTTCAATGAACAGTAAATCCATAAAACTCTGAGTTCATGTGACATTAAAAAAACTACTTTTAGGTTCATACGAATTGGTTAACTCCGATAATGTGTTTCAACTAGAATTATGGTGAGTTAATTTTTTGGGTTGTATACAAACACACGTATTAAGTGTTTTTAATAAATTCCATCCATCGATAGTAATTCTGCCCGAGGGCAGGTCCTTCACTGCAATCATAGCATTTTCATGCTATGCTTGTAGCTTTATTAGGGAATTGCAGGTGTGGTAGCTTCCCGTTGCTTTCCACATCGGTGAAGGATGATGATGATGATGCTGATGATGATAAGGGTGATGATGGCCATATGATTTCGGGGACCGTTTGGGCCTTAAAGTTTTCCTGACATTTGTCTTACAGGTGAGGAAAAACCCCGATAAAAACCTCACCCAGAAAAACTGCCCCGACCGGGGATCGAACCCGGGCCCGCTGCGTGACAAGGCAGCACGCTACCTCGAGAACCACAGCGGTGGACTTAATAAATTGAATACTAGTACAATTCATATCAAATTCCGTTGAGGTGAAGTCATATGATGAAAGTTAAAAATTAAATTGTACCTGTTGGTAGGCGCCGTCGTCCTCAACTTTGTTAATGTATTGTATATAAAATTAACTGGAGTGCTTTCGGAAGTTATCTTCCATCTTCTGCAGGTTGAGTTTCCGCTACTTGTTGTTGTTGTGTACGGTGATGTATACTCCAACTGTTTGTACCAGTGAAGACCATCTTATATATGAAGAGGACAACGATTGCGACGAAGAGGAAGAAGAAAGTTCAGATGGCGATTTTCAGGGATTTTAAAAATCAGATCGGTTTTATAAACTAAGATTTCTTTTGTCTGGCTTTGCAATCTAATAATAACAATGGTAAAATATCATTTTAAAAAATGCTTAAAAATTAAGATACGTCCTATAGTCCGTAGCGTCTTGTAGTCCGTAAAATACGGAATTTAGTTATATTTTTATTTACATAAATGCTACAACCCGTGTTTCACCAATGGTATATCACGGGATATTTATAGTTTTACAATTGTTCAATTATTGTTCTAGTTTTTTCTTGCAGTTGACGGAAGATCCTCGTAAGAAATTCTGCAACGTTGACTGTGTTAAAGTGGAACTTCAGAATATTTGATGGAGTAGCAATTTGTAGTATAGCTGGTCGATCTCTGGAGAACATGTTGCATTCAGTCATCAGATGGCAGTTGCAATAAGGTGAAGCACTTTTGTTCGTTTTGTGTAGGTAGGATTTAAATAGTCCATGGTTGGTGAGAAATCGTGTGGTTATATAGTTAGACCATAGAGATAGAGACAGTCTCTAGGGTATGTTGGGGATGAACATATGGTATGGAAGGCGTCATTTGATTTGGCGTAAATTAAATTCCAGATTGTTTCATAATATTATTTTAATAACCGATTGCCTTTTGTTATAGTTAGATAGAGAATAAATGGATTGCGCACAAATGTGCAAAGGTGATAGCACTTTAACAATCACTAACACTTTAGGTTTGTCTTGCGTAATCGCTAATTGTTTTTGTTTTTTGTTTACATGTTTCGATGTGATATCTTTCGTATTTCTCTTCACACACTTCACATATGCATGACGTCTTCGGGTAATGGAATGTTTTATTTATACACATTAAGTGGTGGAATCCATGCACGCTTAATCTTGTGATGACGTGTCGTATCTGGAAATTTGCTTCTGTCCAGTTCCTGTCTATCATCGCTCCGGTGCTGAAGAATTCCGGCCATACTTCGTCTCTTTTTCTGCGTAGTATTTGTAGAGCTTGTTCATAGGATTCCGTGGTTGGTAGTAGGTATGCTGTTTTCAAGTCCTCGATAAGGAAAGTCTCCCTTGCCAGTAGGTACACTAGACGGCTTCTTGTCGTTCTTGATACTCCTATTGCTCTTTTTATGTAAGTAGCTTTCAATTTTTCCAGCATGTTTAGATTAGCTTCTGTAAGATTTGCCTATATGACTTCTATCCCGTAAGTTATTATTGGGAGGATCTTTGCATTGAATAGTTTCATCGCTGATTCCAGGCTTAGAGCTTGTATATTGCATATATGGTTTATAAAGAATAAGAATTGGTGCTTGTGTCACTCTAACACGCATTTCATACTTGTATCGCAAAGCAGTGCAGGGTTACATAACTACAAAGAGCTCGGAGAAGTTGAAAATCCTGTGATGAGTATAATACTCCCACAAATGTTGTATTTTGAACCCACAAATAAGTTTGCGGAGCTCATCACCATGTCTGCTAATTACTCATAATGTTGCATCTTTGTGCTTCAATACCGACCTCAAAAGCTTCTCCGGAAATATCTTTTTCATATTATGCAACTCGCAAAACTAACATTACCTCTAGGTTCAAGTTAAAAGTCATTTACCACTCTTGTTTCTTTACAGCATCCTCAATGTTGTCATGTCAATATGTAATGTCACGAGTGATTTCCAAATCAAGAGTGGCATTTTTTAGGGCTATTTAACGAAACAAATTAAGCTGTTTACTCAAAAATGATTATTTAATATAGTTATTGGTGCTGTAAAATATTTGTATATTTAATGTTTTTTTTGTCTAATGCCACAGGGTTGTATTTTATGACATTTTGGCTTTCTCCCCTAGCATTGGTAGAATTGTAATCCATTTATTACGTTGGGGCACCTGGGAAGCGGAGTTACGTTACCCCGATGGTAAGATGGGTGATAAATGATAATGAAGCACCAGGAGAGTTCTTAACCTGAAGTTAACTTAAATTCCAGACCATGGGCAACCACAGGAATAATTATCTTAAAAGAAAAATTCCTATTGTTTGACCGGGAATCCAACCCGGGACCTCATGAACAGTAGTCAGGAACGCTGACCACTAGCCCATGAGGCTGGTCATATATATTTAACGTAAACTGAGATGTTTACAAACAAATTAGACATGTGAGGTTATGTATATTCACTGCAACTTGATCATATTATTTATTGCCAAATAGAATCGCAATATTTTAAGAATGCAATAATGAAACACACCAAACTGTATATTATAATCAATATTATAGGTTATTAATTTACTTTTTAGTAAACAACTCAGTAAATATATGAAACTATTATTCTACCAGTTATATTATATGGGTGCGAAACATGGACTCTTACTTTAAGGGAGGAAAGGAGATTACGAGTATTTGAGAATAAAGTTCTTAGGAAAATTTTTGGACCAAAGAGAGATGAACAGACAGGTGAATGGAGAAGACTACATAACAATGAACTACATGGTCTTTATAGGAAGCCAGATATAATAAGAACAGTTAAGTCTCGTAGACTGCGATGGGCAGGACATGTTGCGCGTATGGGGAATGAAAGACGTGCATGGATGCTTCTTGTAGGAAAGCCAGAAGGAAAACGCCCAGTTGGTAGACCAAGAATGAGGTGGGAGAACAACATTAACTATGATTTGAGGGAAGTAGATTATACAGGGAATGATTGGAAAGCATTAGCTCAGGATAGGGATGTATGGAGAGCTTATGTCCGTGCGGCGATGAACCTACGGGTTCGATAGTGCCAGTGAGTAAGTAAGTAAACAACTCAGTAAAATCACGGAATCTGTTCATTATTTGCTATATTCAGGGTGTTTGTTGGAGAAAATAATGCTCTAACTTGTTCAGAATGTTAAAAAGGAGGAACTTACGACAAAAGGAAGAGCTGATAAAGAGAAATCGATAAAGAGCGAGGTGAAACACAACCGTCATTGGCTGTAAAACAAAATTCATAGAAATGTGATTGGTTATTGACTATCATTTGGGTCATGAGTTAAACAGTCAAATTCTCATTTATAACACTGGTGAACATGGTTTTTGTCTCACGAGTACCAATTGTTGTACATAATGCAGTTTTTTTATCGTGTTTTCAAATATGTATTCGGAATTTCCCCATCACCCACAGTTTTTTTATTTCAGTTTCAATTAATGGATTTAAATAATTATTTTTAATAAACGTTTTTTTCGTCCATTTGTCCTTGTAAAATAAAACGGGAAACACTTTCATCAGGAGATTTCAGCTTTCGAAAAGAGATATCAAGGCAAACTGAATCCTAATATGCTGGCCGATTATTGTTGGACCATCAAGAAGGATGCTCCACATGCGAAATATAGCAGAAAATCGTCATTTCTTACTTTCTAGGTGAGACCGAATGTTCGAATATTGTGTAGTTACGAATGTAGAAAGTATTAAAGTGTTTGAAATTATAAAATCCTATTTCTCGGAAACCTTGCGTGATGGAGAAAACCGGTATCATATTTGAATTCAGGAGAAAAAATACTATCAGAGTCACATATTTTTCTTTCTGAGACAACAATGTCTTTCTTGGTGCTGAGTGTTATTTACGTCTAGAAATTTGACGATAATTTTGTATTATTTAGAGATGTTGGCGCACGTAAATTGGTTTCAAATTGAAATTGTTATTAAAAGAGAACAGATAGTTTGTATGGTGAGTGGTAGATACAAATGGATTCCAGTTTAATATTCAGTGTACATAAAAAAGTAAACCCAATTTCAATCTAAAATAAAAAAAGACATTTCATGCTTGCAGTTAATACCAGTGGATTACCTGGGCAATGCCTAGTTACACATTTCCGTATCACCATTAGAGTATGGTGCAGTTGGCAACACTTTCACATACATAATGAACAGAAATGTTCAACAAAGATGGTAAAGAAATGAACCCTACAGGGATCCCCATCTAGAGGATATGTGGATGGCGACCACAAGGTGCCCAAGCTGAGCAAAACATTGCTTCCACTTACTTGTGTTTTGCTCCTTAATTTTATCTTTAACCGATCTGGTATTTCTTCCTTTCTTCCACTTACTTATATCAGACTCTTTTAACTTTGCTATCTAACCTCTCTTGGTTAACTCTTGTTTTTTTTCGATCCCGATGCTATTAGGGCATTCGAGGGCTAGGGAGTCTTTCCTTTCTTCCATTTCTTCTTTCCTTTATTTTCTTTTCTTCTCCAGAAAAGCCTGACCAGAGGCTATAAGATGGCAGCTCCATCACTGGTATTGCCTTCCTTTGGCCAGCAACCAATCGAAGGGACTATTATTATGCTTTCAAGTCTTATACGAGCATTTCCCGGAAAGATCAAACTTACGACTAACTAAATTGGAAACACCATCTTGAAAGAATGAGTTCAAATCGGATCCCCAAGCTGTTTATAATTATATACCAAGAGGACGAAGATCTCTGAGCTGTCCTATGAAACGCTGGAGGGAAAATTTTCTATAGGATCGTAACAGGCCTTGGCCTAATACTTGGAAGGAAGAAGAAGAAGAAGAAGAAGAAGAAGATGATGATGATGAAGAAATAAATAAAGGAACAAGTGAATCATTAAGAATGGAGTATATGACTTTTGTACCTAAATAATGAATCAATGAATTCAGAGTTCATATGCATGTCCTACCCTGGCACTAAATTAATTTAGATATATAGAGTGTTACCTTGAAATGGACCTAAATTCTGTTGCTTTTAAAATGTATTGATTGTGGATATCTGAAAGGCAAACTCACCAAGTTGTATCCAGAAGGTCTTAGACTCTAGTGGTGTAAATCTTATCTTTCATTTGTTTATAACATTTTATTTACAGCATGTTCCATCACAAAGCAAGTAATGCTAACTAACTAACTCACTGGCACTATCGAATCCGTAGGTTCATGGCCGCGCGGACATAAGCTCTCCATACATCCCGATTCTAAGCTAATGCTTTCCAATCATTCCCTGTATAATCTACTTCCCTCAAATCATAGTTAATGTTATTCTCCCACCTCATTATTGGTCTACGAACTGGACGATTTCCCTCTGGTTTTCCTACAAGATGCTTCCATGCACGTCTTTCATTCCCCATTCGTGCCACATGTCCTGCCCACCGCAGTCTACGAGACTTAAGTGTTCTTATTATATCTGACTTCCTATAAAGACCATGCAGTGAAAGACCTGCCTGCAGGCAGAATTACTATGGATATAATTGGGATAACGTAACTCCGCCTTCCAGGTGCCCGAATCTAAGAAATGGATTACAATTGCGTCGATGCTAGGGGAGAAAGCCAGAAATGTCATAAAAGACAACCTGGTGGCATTAAAAAAAGGTGATCTTGTGAAACCATAACAAAAACATAATTTAAGTGTGGGTGTGGTGTACCTCATGCCAGGTCATACAAGGTGGAGATACATAGATAAAATTTCAGGTTAAACATATTAACCATAAACATATTAAACATAAAAAGAACCTTAGATCGGAAAACAAGGAAAGATACAAAACGTAAATTATATAAAACAATGGCTGTTCCTTTGTTGTTGTATGGAAGTGAAAATTGGATAATGAAATCAAGGGATAAAAGCAGGATACAGACTGCGGAAATGCTGTTTTTACGTAATGTGAAAGGATGCACAAGAGCGGATAGAATAAGGAATGAAACTATACGAGAAGAATTAAATATATATAAAATTGAAGATAAAATCAGCGAAAATAATAAGAAATGGACAGAACACTTAATGAGAATGAACAACGAAAGAATACCAAAAAGAATCTTCCTGTATAATCCCAGAGGAACAAGAGATGTCGGCCGACCACGCAGAAGATGGACTCCGCTTTTAACTTCGCCGGAACAGGTTGCATAGCCTAAAACTTGTAGTAGAAGAAGAAGAAAACATATTTTTTTAAATCTTCAAAATACTGTTAAACAATATCACCAACTATAATTTAAAAAAGAGCGATGATCTCAAACTGCATTGACACCTGTAGATTTTAACACATCCTGTAGAGATAATAGGAATTAACAGTTTTTAGTTTAAATTTATTTATGAGGCAGAGTGCTTAAATCATAACAAATGAACGTGCCATAATAACTCCTAACATTGAGGGATAAAGCCAAGGTGCTACGAGAAACATTATAAATTGCCAGACACAAACTGTAATTTTGATATTAGAGAAGCTAGCTTCCAGAAATTCCTGTTGTTTCAAGCCCCTATTATGTGCTGTAATCTCAAGGCAAGGGACGAAAGCAATGTAATGCCACCTCACCTCTCCTCATTCCCCTTTGTTCCAACTCTGCCTTTGTACCCACTGTCAATACACAAGTATAATTACGGACTCCTAGCATGCCCCAGCCTGCACATGAATTTCAGTTTACTTATATGTTTCAGTGTAGTAAATGGAGGAATATTTATGTCAAATTTTATGAAGTAATGGCTGTTCCTGTATTGATGTATGGATCAGATTGTTAGACGATCACTGAAAGACAAGAACAAAGATTGAAAGCAGCTGAGATGAGATTTTTAAGAAATATAGCAGGATATACTCTGGTGGATGAGAAATGAAATGAAGATGGAAGAACGGAACTAAATATTTTCAAACTTACTTCTTCTTCTTCTTCCTTCCAAGTATTAGGCCAAGGCCTGTTACGATGCTATAGAAAATTTTCCCTCTAGCGTTTCATAGGACGGCCCAGAGATTGCTTTGATCGTCATTAGTTTGGTTCTTCCGAGAAATTCTCGTATAAGACTTGAAAGCATAATAATAGTCCCTTCGATTGGTTGCTGGCCGAAGGAAGGCAAGACCAGTGATGGCTGCCATCTTATAGCCTCTGGTCAGGCTTTTCTGGAGAAGAAAAGAAAATAAAGGAAAGAAGAAATGGAAGAAAGGAAAGACTCCCTAGCCCTCGGATGCGCTAATAGCGTCGGGGTCGAAAAAACAAGAGTTAACCAAGAGAGGTTTAGATAGTAAAGTTAAAAGAGTCTGGTATAAGTAAGTGGAAGAAATGTTTTGCTCAGCTTGGGCACCTTGTGGTCGCCATCCACATACCCCCGAGATGAGGACCCCTGAGGGTTCAAACTTACAGATCGAATAATTAAATATAGGAACGCCTGGAAAGAACATGTTGATAGAATGCCCCACAAGAAAGATTTCCAAAATTATTGCTAAATTATAAATCACGAGGAAAAAGACATGTTGGACGCCCACGCAGAAGATGGACTGAATGATTTTAAGAATTCTAACTTTCATGAAACCGGAACGAACAAACAGGCTTAATCCGTGGATGATGAAGTCTTCTATGCATGGTAACTGAAGCCGTGGGTCTCGAGTTGTAGATTTACGACACTTTTTTTTTGTAAACCCATGTTTCCCTTAACAGAGATTTAGGTGCTCTCCCCCTACAGGGAAGAATTTACGGCACGCACAGAATAATTTATTTTACAAAAAATCACTCTAGTTTCTCATTCTTTGTTGTCATAAAAGATTTATCTAGTTCGTAACACCAAACTGGTTTATAAAATTGTATAACCTGTTAATATATTTTGATTTATGCTGTTTACACAAATCACCAATATTTCTATTCCATGTACTTGATCCTCATAAAATCATATTTACAATTTTCATCATATCATCATATTACATTCATGAATTTAGGCCATTTGTTGACCTGTTTCGGCCTCAAGAAAAACACTATCAAGTCTTTTGAGTGGACGTCGTGGTCTTCTTATTCCTGCAGGTTGATATCTTAACATTTGTTTGGGTATTCTGTGATCTTCCATTCGATGAACATGTTGCATCCATCTTGACAGATAATCATACATTTTGTTTTCTAAAGGTTCCAAGTGTAATTCTTCTAAGATGTCTTCATTTATTTTTTTGTGATCTAGTAGTGTATATCCTGCAGTCCTCCGAAGGTATCTCATTTCAGCAGATCTAAGTCTCTGTATATCCTTCTGTTTCAACGTTCATACTTCGCTAACATACAAAAGAGTTGGAAGAGCCAGTGTTTTATACACTTTTAGTCTTGAGTGTTTTTGGACTAACTGTGGCTTAAAGATAGAATTTGTTAACCCTAACATTCTTAAAAATTTAGATATTTTTGCATTTACATCCTTTTATTCTTCATATAAGATATTGCATCCTATATATGTAAAATTATTCACCTGCTCCAAAATTTTATTGTCGAGTACAATTTTACTTCTGACAGGATCTACACCTTGAAATGCCATAATTTTCGTTTTCTCTGTAGATATCTTCAATCCATATTCTTCTGTAATTTTGTTAAGTTCATACAGACCTTTCTGCAGATTATCTTCTGGATTTGCTATTATTATTTGGTCATTATTTATATATATATATATATTTTTTTTTATTTGTAACTCAATATTAATAGAGCATACAGACACTAATCTCTAGTTCTGGAGTCACCAATTGACGGACTGCGGTCCTGATCCGGACCCTGGGACTTTGGTTTCCGGACCGATTAAATATCCAATTAATACACATTTTTAAAACCGGTTAAACATAGAATAAAACCAGTTTACTAAATTTCATGCCATGATAGTATTATTGTTGGCTCAGTTGGCAGTACTGCTTATGGTCGGAGATTTGACTGAAGATGAACGGGATTCCGTTTGAAACCTGATATCGTGAAAAACGCGAAATTTGTGAAGTGAGATATTTAAATATTACTCTAAACATATGTTAGGTTTATCATAAACGTATTAATGATACTGGTCGACACGGTTTTCTTCACAATAAATCTGATTAGTGAATCTAGTGCATTCTTCATACTGAATTCAGATATATAGTCAGAATTTTTCCATCAGGCACAGTTTTTTTACAGCGACTTTTTTAAAATTGATTTTAGCATTCTCTTTGACCTGTCATAGAAATCTTTACCTTATATGTAGCGATTTTATTCAAGCTGTATTTAAGGGCTGTCTCTGATGAGCAGGTGAGCGTTTTCATCAGCAAATTTCCACAATGGAAAACAGGTACCAAGGCAAGTGGAGTTCTAATATGCTGGCTGACTACTGTTGGACCAAGAAGAGAGATGTTACAGATGCAAAATATGCCCGAAAACCACTATCTACCACTTTCTAGGTAAGTCAGAATGAATTAGAGTTAGATGGATTTTATTAAAAATTATAAAAAATGTAAATGAATATCATAGAAAACTCTTGCCTGATAGGAAAAAAACTGAAATGATATTTAAATTCAGGATGAAAAATACTTCTAAAATCTCATATTTCTATTCTTGTGAAAGAAAAGGAGTTCATTTTTTATCGACCAGTGTAATATTAGAATTAATAACTGTGTACTACTGGGCTGTATCCTTTTATATTTACCACGTGTTTTGTTTAATTTGTGTAATTCATACCCATAACATAATTTTAAATAATTTCCTTATATTAATTACTTAATAAAAGCTTCGTGTGTTTAATCAACTTGATTCCGGACCTCGACTGAATTTACTACTTTCAAAATGCCAGAAAATACAATATGGAAATTAACACGAATAAGACAAAATTCTTAACAATATCAAAAGAACCAGTAAGATGCAAATTATAAGTGGAAAGAAAAATTATAGAACAAGTATCAGAATTTAGCTATTTAGGTGTATTAATAACAATATTTGGAAATAATTATGGATAACATTAAAGGTATAAGCAAAGAGAATATAAAACATAGAATAGAATTGAGTAGCAAAATAATATCATCGTTAAATTCCATATGGCGGGATAAGCATATTTGAAAGACACAAAAAAATATATTGGTAAAACATTGGTGGAATCTGTTGCAATGTATGGAAGTGAGGTATGGACAATCAATAAGTACTACAAGAACAGACTAATAGCTCTAGAAATGGATTATTTACGCAGAAGTGTCAGAAAGTCTAAATTAGAACATGCCACAAATAAGGAAATAAGATATATAATGGAAACAGAAGAAAGCATATTTGAAAGAATTGAGGTGAAGGAATTAAAGTGGTTAGGACATGTTTTAAGAATGGAAGATGAGCGATGGCCAAAGCAACTATATCAATGGCATCCGACCAGAAGGAGGAAGAGAGGGAGACCGAAGTTAACATGGAAGGAAAACATGAAGACATTAATGCAAGCAAGAGGGCTAAGCATTGAAGATGCCGAAGAACGTAGGCTTTGGAGGTTTGTCACGGGAAGACGAGATAAACTCGCCGGCCGTTGTATTGCCTTCAACGCAGAAGACGAGGTACACTCGCCTAATTCTGCTGTTATATATTTTGCAATATTTTGTAGATCCCTTGGCGGGATAATCTTTTGTTAACATTTATGAATAGTAGAGGAATGTGTTTTTGCCTTCACCCTTATTGTGATTTGATGTACCGTTACCTTTGTTTGTTTTGAATGTCTGAAAGTAGGCAATATAATTTACGGTAACTTAAATTCGATTTCTGGGAAAATACATTGAGCATTTAAAGCAGAAGCGAATAGGTTAATTCGTGTTGAAGCAGTTGTTCGATGTGAGTGACATAAAGCCAAAGAGAGAAAAATGTCACGAGATTATTCTGATTTAAAGCATTTTACAGAATTATGAATTACGATAGTTGGTGTGACATTACACAGGATTAATAAACAATCTACGCGAGCTCTGATAAGAAAAGGGAAAATAGATTGATGGGAGAAGAGAGGTAATTTTTTCCCCCCCGCAAGAACATAAACTTACGTCGTTAGTAGCAATTTGTCTCAAGTTCGGTTTGTCTTTATGCTTCGCTTTTAAGTCTCCTCATTATAAGTTTTCTACAAGATTACTCATTACGGCAATGATACGGACAATCAACGTATTATCTTTCGTTAAACTCTAAATTTACTTTAGCAAGAAAAGCTTCACTTTCTGAGCATCAGGATTTACATTACATCCATGCGTTCACTTTCTGAGCATCAGGATTTACATTACATCCATGCATTCACTTCCTGAGCATGATGATTTACATTACATCCATGCATTCACTTTCTGAGCATCATGCTTTACATTACATCCATGCGTTCAGTTTCTAAGCATGAGGATTTACATTACATCCACGCATTCACTTTCTGAGCATGATGATTTACATTACATCCATGCGTTCACTTTCTGAGCATCAAGATTTACACTACATCCATGCGTCCACTTTCTGAGCATGAGGATTTACATTACATCCATGCGTATTTTCTCTAGTACAGGTGTGCCCAACCCGCGGCCCGCAATTATATTTGCTCTATCACATCGCATTCGGCCCGCAGTGATATTTGTAAGTTATAGTCTTATATAATCTATGGAATAAGTATCGGTAATTCTATTTGGTATAAGATAATCTTGAAACAGCAAGACTTTTTCTGTTTCCGACACATGTGTTTGCGAAGTTCATCCTACTTATACTCTTACTCAAAACATGGAGAAATGGCATCTGTTTTAAGAAACAGCCAGCTCACATTTTTATTTATGATCCTACCTACCGTTCATCATTTTGAAGTCTCCGTGCATTGTTGACTATTTACAAAGGCGAGTGTGCCAGATGTTTTATTGTGGGTTCCTTTCTTGGCCAGCAAATCTCCCATTTCGTTCCCTGTACTGCCACATTGACATGGTATCCACTGCAGATAATCAGTTTTACCTGCTATATTGAGATTTATGATGATCTGTTTACTCTGTAATATTTCTTTGTTATCTATTTCTTTGTTTATCTTACAAGTAAGGAAAATCCCCGAAAAAGAAACTTCACCAAGGAAATGTCCCGACCGAGGATCAAACCCTTGCCCGCTGTGTGATAAGGCAGCACGCTACATCGAGACCATGGCGGTGGACTAATGACAGGCTTTTTATAATATTATGGTTTGACTTTGCCATCAAATTGTCGATGTTGATAACGCTTTTGTGTTTAGTGTATAATGGTTACGAGGAGTAATCAGAGAGAATGATGCAGTATTCACCTGGATGTGGTCGAGATTTTAATTAAACTGGAGTGAGATCATTATCTGCATCAACACAGTAGTTGGGACGCTGTAGTGCCGCAATACTGGGCAAAATAATCATTTCTTTACTCTCTAAGCATTCATTTCGCGTTCAAAGTAAATTGTGGACAAGTAAAACACATCCCAATATTGTTATTATAATTAATTAAATAACTCACTGGTGCTACCGAACTCATTGGTTCATGGCCGAGCAGACATAAGCTCTCCATACATCCCTATCCTGAGCTAATGTTTTCCAATCATCCCCTATATAATCTACTTCCCTCAAATCATACTTAATGTTATTCTCCCACCTCATTCTTGGTCTACCAACTGGGCGTTTTCCCTCTGGTTTTCCTACAAGAAGCTTCCATGCACCTATTTCATTCCCCATTCGTGCCATATGTCCTGTCCGTCGCAGTCTACGAGACTTAACTGTTCTCATTATATCTGGTTTCCTATAAAAACCATGTAGTTCATTGTTATGTAGTCTTCTCCATTCACATGTCTGTTCATCTCTCTTTGGTTCAAAAAAATTCCGAAGAACTTTATTCTCAAATACTCGTAATCCCCATTTCTTCCTTAAGGTAAGAGTCCATGTTTCGCATCCATATAATTTAACTGGTAGAAATAATAATTTTATATATTTCCGGTTTAAAGTTTTTTTTGAAAGGAGTTGCGAACTCAAGAGTCTCTGTAATGCATAATAGCGCGCATTTCCAGAATTGAGCCTATGTTTTATTTCTTTTTGCATCTCATTCCTCTCTGTGATTATTGTTCCTAGGTATTTTAATTCAGCCACCTCCTCAAAATTTCCCACATTTGTCATTAGCTGTCCATTTCCATTATATAATGTATTTTTATGTGACCATATATTTAGTTTCATTGATATTTACTTCCAGCCCCAATTTCTTAGTGTTACTCAGTAGTGTGTGCGTGTTGGCCTTTAGTATCTCCTCGCTATCGGCCAGTAGTACTACATCAACAACATAAACTAACAGCTTATTAATACCATTGAGTTGTAGGCCTTCTTCATTCCCTCAAGTCAAGGCTGATGTTATTCTACCACCTCAATCTTGGTCTACAAATTGGGCGTTTTCCCTCTGGTTTCCCTACAAGCTCCATCCTCTCTTTCATTCCCCATTCGTGCCATATGTCCTGCCCATCCCAGTCTAACTAATAAATCAATGACATTATACTGTACGATTTCATTAAATAACTTAAATTATGTTAAATTTATTAAATTATCTTAAATAAAATGAATGAGAAGTACTGCAGGTTACTCAAGAACAGACCATAAATGGAATTCTGAGATTCTCAAAGAATTACAAACAGAATCGATAATGAAATATGTAGAAAAATATAGAAACAACTGGAAATCTCACGTAAGAAGAATGAGCATAACAAGAATACCACGTCAGATCTTCAATTACACTGGTCAACATGATTTTTGTCTCATGAGTACCAATAGTTGTACTTAATGCAGTTTTTATCGTGTTTTCAAAAATGTATTGGGAATTTCTCCATCACCCACAGTTTTTCTTATTTCAATTTCAATTAATGGATTTAAATAATTATTTTTTATGAACGTTTTTTCTTCCATTTGTCCATTGTAAAATAAAACCAAATGAGCTAACTCAGGAAATTTCAGCTATGGAAAAGAGATATGAAGGCAAATGGAATCCTAATGTGCTGGCCGATTATTGTTGGACCATCAAGAGGGATGCTCCATAGGCGAAATATAGCAGAAAATAGTCATTTTTTACTTTCTAGGCGAGTCCGAATGTTCGAATATTGTGTACTTAGGAATGTGGAAAATATTAAAGTGTTTGAAATTATAAATTCCTGTCTCTCGAAAACTTGCGTGATGGAGAAAAACCAATATCATATTTGAATTCAGTCTGCCAGAATACAAGCTGCTGAAATGATATTCCTCAGACCAATAGCAGGATATCAAATAACAGACAAAAAACGTAACACAGAAATAAGACAACAACTAAAAGTAGAGGAATTAAACACAACAACAGTGAAATACATAACAAACTGGAAAGAACACTTGGCAAGGATGACTGAGAATAGAATACCAAAAGCAGCATACAGCTATTCGCCACGAGGAAGAAGAAGTTTGGGAAGACCAAAGAAAAGATGGAAAGAGCAGCATATTTGGAGCCGGAACAGGCTAGCAAATAGGCCTAAACCATGAAGAAGAAGAAGAAGAAGAAGAAGAACTCAGGAGAAAAAATACTATCAGAATTACATATTTTTCTTTCTGAGGAAAGAAAAAAGTTTATTTTTTGTTGCTCAGTGTAACTTGGAAATCACTCGTGGCATTAGTTATGATAACAGATTTCAAGCATGGGCACAAAGCTAATTTTCATGCTAAGAATGTTGTGCACAAGAAGGAAATCTGGAATATGAATTTTAGTTGGTCCTCTCTCTCTCTATTAGTGACATCTCTGGTGTCATGACAGTATGGTCCGCTGTGAACAAACACAACAAATGACGGTGTGAGTGCGCAGAGCCCCCTATCATCTTCCCGGTCCAGCCTGTCTCCATGGCAACACAAGGGGAGCTGCAGTCCTGCCTGCCGCACGTAAGGATGATACATCATGCAATGTGCATGTCAAATTGCTTGCCTCATAATAATAATAATAATAATAATAATAATAATAATAATAATAATAATAATAATAATAATAATAAATAATAATAATAATTATTATTATTATTATTATTATTATTATTATTATATGTATATCAAGTAAATATCAATAAAACTAAATATATGGTCACACGTAGAAATACATTATATAATGAAAATGGACAGCTAATGACAAATGAGGGAAATTTTGAGGAAGTGGCTGAATTCAAATACCTAGGAACAATAATCACAAATAGGAATGAGATGCAAAAGAAATGAAACATAGGCTCAATTCTGGAAATGCGTGCTATTATGCATTGCAGAGGCTCTTGATGTCCCAACTCCTTTCAAAAAACGTTAAACTGAAAATATATAAAACTATTATTCTACCAGTTATATTATATGGGTGCGAAACATGGACTCTTACTTTAAGGGAGGAAAGGAGATTACAGGTATTTGAGAATAAAGTACTTAGGAAAATTTTTGGACCAAAGAGAGATGAACAGACAGGTGAATGGAGAAGACTACATAACAATGAACTACATGGTCTTTATGAGA
The DNA here is from genome assembly GCA_030220185.1 of Diploptera punctata. Lineage (NCBI taxonomy): Eukaryota > Metazoa > Arthropoda > Insecta > Blattodea > Blaberidae > Diploptera > Diploptera punctata. Next base: position 284,459 of record JASPKZ010009823.1, read on the forward strand.
AGCCGAATATAATAAGAACAGTTAAGTCTCGTAGACTGCGATGGGCAGGACATGTTGCACGTATGGGAAATGAAAGACTTGCATGGAAGCTTCTTGTAGGAAACCCAGAGGGAAAACGCCCAGTTGGTAGACCAAGAATGAGGTGGGAGAATAACATTAACTACGATTTGAGGGAAGTAGATTATACAGGGAATGTTTGGAAAGCATTTGCTCAGGATAGGGATGTATGGAGAGCTTATGTCCGTGCGGCCATGAACCTACGGGTTCGATAGTGCCAGTGAGTAAGTAAGTAAGTAAGTAATAATAATATGTACAGGGCAAGTCAAAATGTTGTGCAGGTTTTCAGAAATTTATTATGTGAAATGTAATGAACATATAATATCGTGAGACATATTGTATGAAAGGTAAACTCTCAAAGTTTAGTTGTCCACTTCTAAAGTTCCGCGTTCACCCGCAAGATGTCAACAGCAGAGCAGTAAAGGAAAATGGCGTTGACTGGGGATCAGAAGTCTTTCTGTGTGCTTGATTACCATGTAAACAACTCTGTGACTAGTGTTCAACGACATTTCCGTACCAGATACGATAAAGACCCGCCGGATGGGAGATCCATTCGTAAGTGGTACACACAATTTAGGGATTCAGGCTGTATCTGTAAACGAAAATCGACTGGCCGTCCGTCGACGAGTGAAGAGACAGTCGAACGCGTTCGCACATGCTTCGTGCGGAGTCCACAGAAATCCACCTACCGGGGAGCGACAGAACTTCAACTACCACAAAAAACTGTATGGCGGATTCTCCGGAAACGTTTACAGATGAAACCCTACCACTTGCAACTGGTTCAAGCCTTAAAACCCGCCGATTATGCTTTGCGAGCGTCCTTCTGTGTTGATTTTCTCGCATTAATGGAAGAGAATGAGTTCCATGAGAGGGTAGTTTACAGTGATGAAGCGACTTTCCACCTTTCAGGAAAAGTGAATAGACACAATGTAAGGATTTGGGGAACTGGTAACCCCCATGCAACTCTGGAACATCAACGCGATTCTCCGAAAGTGAATGTCTTTTGTGCCATTTCCCATGCAAAGGTTTATGGGCCCTTTTTCTTTCATGAACGTACTGTGAACGGACATGTTTTCCTTGATATGCTACAACAATGGCTCCTTCCGCAGCTTGAAGCGGATAGTCCAGATTTCATTCTGCAGTTGGATGGTGCCCCTCCACATTACCATGGCAGTGTTCGAGACCATTTGAATACGGCTTTACCACAACGCTGGATAGGCCGTGCATCTCAGGGCAGGGTGATCAACAACTCATTCATTGGCCACCTCGTTCACCAGATCTAACCCCGTGTGACTTCTTCATGTGGGGTCTTGTAAAGGATCATGTTTACGTACCACCACTTCCAACAACACTGCATGAACTGCGTGCCCGCATCACAGCAGCCATTGCTGATATCGACCGCGGACTGCTACAGAAAGTTTGGCAGGAGATTGAATATCGGCTTGACATCCGTCGTGTAACAAAAGGCGCTCACATAGAACATCTGTGAATATTTAAAAAAAAACTTTGAGAGTTTACCTTTCATACAATATGTCTCACAATATTATATGTTCATTACATTTCACATAATAAATTTCTGAAAACCTGTACAACATTTTGAGTTGCCCATAACAATGAACTACATGGTCTTTATGAGAAGCCGAATATAATAAGAACAGTTAAGTCTCGTAGACTGCGATGGGCAGGACATGTTGCACGTATGGGAAATGAAAGACTTGCATGGAAGCTTCTTGTAGGAAACCCAGAGGGAAAACGCCCAGTTGGTAGACCAAGAATGAGGTGGGAGAATAACATTAACTACGATTTGAGGGAAGTAGATTATACAGGGAATGTTTGGAAAGCATTTGCTCAGGATAGGGATGTATGGAGAGCTTATGTCCGTGCGGCCATGAACCTACGGGTTCGATAGTGCCAGTGAGTAAGTAAGTAAGTAATAATAATATGTATATCAATACGTGTAGGAAAAAGTTTGTACACTTCATAAGCACATTGTATGCACGGAGCAGTGTGATATTTGGCATAATTCAAGTTCATATGGAGAAGGTGTGCAGAAAACTAAAATGTATATACAATATGTGTTACAAGTAAATTAAATTCAACAAAATAAAATTAAGGGAATTCAACACAAACATGAGCAAGAAAAATATGACAGAAGCGACATGCAAGACCGGGAACTGTGGAAAAAAAAGTTATATATATATATTTTTTTTTTGGTTGAGCATACCTGTGTATATAGCAGAAAGAACCCTGAAATATATATATATATATATACATCTCCATCCATAGTAATCCTGTCCGAAGGCAGGTTCTTCACTGCAATCGTAGCATTTTCATGCTATGCTTGCAGCTTTACTAGGGAATTACAGGTGTGGTAGCTTCCCGTTGCTTTCCACTCCGGTGAAGGATGATGATGATGATGAAAATGATAAAGATGATAATAATGATGATGATGGTCATATGATTTTGGGTACCATTTGGGCCTTAAAGTTTTTCCTGACATTTGTCTTATAAGTGAGGAAAAACTCCGATAAAAACCTCACCCAGAAAAACTGCCCCGACCGGGGATCGAACCCGGGCCCGCTCCGTGACAAGGCAGCACCCTACCTCGAGACCACAGCGGTGAGCATATATATATTCCCTTGAAATTCGAGATGCAATATTCCAAATATAAAAAATATATTTTTTTGTTGGCTACGATTTCCTTCCATTCGATCAGGATTCATAAAATCCTAAAATCTACATTAAACTAAATCTTCTTCTTCTTCTTCTTCCGAATGCAGTATTGGGCGATGATGCCCGTTCTGCGACTACAAAAACTGATCTTTCCATCGGTTGAAGGGTCTTCCGAGGTCTCTATTGCCTTTAGGGTTGAGGTGGTAAATCATCTTTGGTAAACGGGAATTTGACATTCTCTGGACGTGTTGGAACCATTTAATCTGATAATTTTGTATATGTTCAACCATTTCCCTACTATTCCACTGAATCCTTATCATCACATTTCATTCTATCCCTTAATGTTACTCCAGTTAGTGATCGGAGGAATCTCATTTGTGAACTATTAATGCGGGATTTATCTTTTGCTCGAAGTGTCCTAATGACACTAATAAACACAGGATGCCTAAAACTAAATTACTCATCACTCTCTTGCGCGCTCATTCTCCACGTTTCGGATCCACATAATTACACATTCCAGCGATTAAATAAATACAAACAAGTGGAATAAAATGACATTTTAAAACATAATTACAAATTGCGAAGGACTAGTAATAAAATACACCAATATTCTAAAGAGTAAATTGAAATAATGTAAAAAAAACCGATTCCGATTGAGGGTCTTTCCATTTTCAGCGGTTGCCCTTTTACCAGCCGGCTGCTGGCCCTTCAGATCCACATGTGTCAATCACAGAGGTAGATGATCAACAGCCAGTGTAGGGGTGACATTTGGTTAGCATGTCGAGTCCCCCAACCGTTATAGCTGGTTCCTCAACCTGGAGCCGCTACTTATTGTAGCTACCCAATTGCCTCACGATGCTGGGTGAGCACCGGTCCCATACTGGCCGAAATACCATGAGAAAATTTCTTCCCCAATGGAGACTCGAACCAGCGCAAGTCCCATAGCTCTGCGCCAAGGCTTCCTACCTTAACCGCTCGGCTACGGCGCGGGACAAAGAAAAACCAAAAGAGAGAAAAAAAAAGATGGTACTATATTTATCGAGATCTGGTTGAAGATGGAATGAAATACTGAAAACATATCTTTCGATAAAATTTAAGGAAGGAATGCACAGTATAAGAATAATAAAAACACTGATCAACTAAAAATTAACTTTTTTTTGTCTCAGAAAGAAAAATATGTGATTCTGATAGTATGTTTTCTCCTGAATTCAAATATGATATCAGTTTTTCTCCATCACGTAAGGTTTCCGAGAGACAGGCATTTATAATTTCAAACACTTTAATATTTTCTACATTCGTAACTACACAATATTCGAACATTCAGACTCACCTAGAAAGTAAGAAATGGCGATTTTCTGCTATATTTCGCCTGTGGAGCATCCCTCTTGATGGCCCAACAATAATCGGCCAGCATATTAGAATTCCATTTGCCTTGATATCTCTTTTCCATAGCTGAAATCTCCTGAGTTAGCTCATTTGGTTTTATTTTACAATGGACAAATGAACAAAAAACGTTTATTAAAAAAATATTATTTAAATCCATTAATTGAAACTGGAATAAAAAACTGTGGGTGATGGAGAAATTCCGAATACATTTTTGAAAAAACGATAAAAAACTGAATTAAGTACAACTATTGGTACTCATGAGACAAAAATCATGTTGACCAGTGTAATAAAAAGGCAAAATTGAAGAATTTAGAAAAAAGTTAATATCTCAAAATGGAATAATAAATGAAACAATGTAGATTACCGTATTATTAAAAAAATATGAGCCCAAAAAAAAAGCGATAGCAAGAAGAATATACGAGGTGATATCTATATAATGGAGAACGATGATGAGGTATGTACATTGTACACTGATTTTAAATATTTCAATTTGATAAAAAGTTAACATTATAACAATTTTTTAGTTCTTTAATTAAATAGAAATATAATTTGAAATTTTATGTGATTTTGATATTTATTAAAATATAAAATAGTTAGAGCTGTTTCGGTACTTTGTACCTTCTTTAGATATGATAACAAATGAATGAATTCTGTCATTATAGTACATAACAGCTGTAACTATGCAACCATTTTTTTTACAATCTCTATTATAAATTTAAAAGAAGCATGCATTTCCAGAATTGAGCCTATGTTTAATTTCTTTGTGCATCTTATTCCTATTTGTGATTATTGTTCCTAGGTATTTGAATTCAGCCACTTCCTCAAAATTTTGAAGTTTCCTGGATCACTTTATTTTTCAGGATTTTCCTCACCATTTAGACAAGTGCCAGTAAAATGGTAACTGTAGTCCCCGTATACCATATGGTTATTATAACCATTCGTATAATTTTCAGCTTGTTTAAATATCACATTGCAACTACAGAACAGAAACTCACTAATTGTTATAACTATATATCTTAAGAAGTGCTATGTCCTTGACGTTAATAGTGTGTAAATATATTGAAATAAAAAGCAAGTAGACACTGTAATAACTAGAGACCGGATGTTAGGCACTTAAAAAGTTCAAAATGGGCAGGCAAAAAGGCACTAAAAATCAAAATAGGCTCTTACAAAAAATGGACTACAACATAACATTTTATAGCCTTATGTAAAGATTACAAACATATGCTATCAATAGTATATGAAGATATCAGAGATAATTTTGGAACTTGTTTTGCCTTTTTACAAAGAGCATACTTAAGTTTTGCAGTGTGTAAGTGCTGCGAAACATGGCACTTCTTTGCGCAATTCACTGAAATTTTACACACTTTGCGAAACAATATCACTTGAGAATATTTCTGCACCAAATTATTTCACGAAATTGGTCAGTTTGTCTTATTGTCCGTTTATTAGGCATCGAGAAACAACTATTCTCAGGGTTAAAAAAAAACACACACACACACTTGTGGCACAACTGTGTCTTTGAAGCACCTGTCTGTGAACGAGGACTACAGACTGAATTCAGTGTTATCAACATCATCATCATCGTCATCATCATCATCCTGGCAGGTATTAGTCCTAGAAGAACTGTTACGGCCTGAGAAAGTGGTTTTCGTGCCATCTTTTCATAGGTTGACCAAATGACCGTTTCCCATTTGCACAGTAGTTCATTATTGCCTTGGGGATCCTGGATCTAGCCATTCTTGAGACATGTTCCTTCCAGTTTAGCTGATATCTGGAGATGTAGTCCAGTATTGCTGACACATTAAGTTCTTGAAGGACTTCTACATTTTTCTTTCGATCCCATTTGGTGTAGCCAGCTGTTCGGCGCATAAATTTCATCTCACAAGCTGTTAGTCTGCTTTCATCTCTCGTCCTTATAGTCCACGCTTCACTCCCATAACATAGGACTGGTCGAGCCATTATTTGATAAAGACGAGTACGAGTTTATTTTTGCACTAATGAAGGTTTTAAAACTCTATTAATGATTCCCATTGATTTGTTGAATTTCACAATTTTCTCTGGTAAATCCGAATCATGAAGTTTGTCCATTTCAATTAATTTCATTGAAATACTAAGTTAATTTCGAGAAAAATGGCAAATAGGCATTTATAGGCATTGTAAGCTAAAATAGGCATTTATAGGCAAAATTAACTTCATGGAAAACAACTCTAGGTTCGTCGGTATGAACTTATATGAAGTCACTTTTACAATATATTGTCTGCCATTCGCTCTAAGGAAAATGTTAGTAGAAACACTTGCAATGCCCCATTTTGATTATTGTGACACTCTTTTTACAGACATAAATATTATTTACACTCAAAGACTTCAACATGTTCATAATTCTTGCGGACGTTTTATTTGTGGTATTCGCAAATTTGACCATGTTACACCGTCCCTGGAACAATTATCGTGGCTTCGTCTAAGAGATCGTAGAACTGTCCATTCACTATCCCTTCTCTATAAAATCCTTCACACATCATCGCCTAATTATTTATCACGCCGCTTCATCAGACTATCCGACACACATAATCTTGACACTCGATCCCATCAGCACATTGTCTTTTATATCCCTCCTCATCACACTGTATATTATTCATTATCTTTTACGGTCTCACTTGCCAAAACATGGAGTTCCCTTCCGACCTATGTCAGAGACTGTCAAACTATAACATCCTTCAAAAACAAATTAAAGAATTATTTAATAACAAACTAACTTATACACCTCACTGATAGTATTCTTTTAACAATTAATAAATTTAATTATCTATGAAAATAATATTAAGATTAACAAATATTTTCTTTTGTTTTGTTTTAAATATTGTACAAACGTTTTCTATATCTCATTTTTCTTTGTTTTTTATATACATTAGACAGGGACAGTTTAACATGTCTTGATTTTATACATTTTATTATTATTTTTAGTCTTAATTTTAACTAACATTAACTGGTTGCATTATAGATAGTAATATAATAGATATTATCTTTTTGATCAAATTTTTATTTAGTATTTAATATTAGAGTTCATTGTGATTGTTATATTCTGATGTAATATATGTTTGCCCTGGTGAGTGGAAGCAATAAAAAAATAGTACATAACTGTAGGCATTTTCCCTAACATCCAGTCTCTAGTAATAATATTCACTTAATCTGGATACTGTGTAAAAATCGAGGATTTTGATTCGTTAAAATTGCATTTCGAAAAGAACATAGTCTACCTAAGCTAAATTATATGTTCATTAAAAAATACTCATAAAAGGATGTGATAAAAGTATTCATGTTACATAGAGCTAGAAGCTATTCTTGTTATATTCACAGAGTATAAATGCGAATAACTGAGGATTTTATTTGGCAGTTACTTGTTTTTCAAATGATATTCATAAACCAGCTAGAGTACGGTCAGGGGGCAGGGGGAGGGAAGAATTTACTCCGCAAGCAAGCAGATAAAAATGCAAACGTTAACAGTTTTAAAGCGCAAACATGGCTACTTGTCACATGACTTTTACACGATTGTTACGTAATAATGTCAGATGAGTTCAACAATTGGATTATCTTACTGTTAGAAATAGAATTACTGTCCAGTAGCAAGTCCAACTGTCAGAACAGAAAATCCCATTTAATTCGATACACTGTGGGCAACATGATTTCTCACACCCTGGAATCATGGAGACAACTAACAAACCTTCACATTTCTATTTACTCTGAAGAGAAAAGTTTTTCAGTTCAAGTTACGGAAATTCAGTCAGTGGTGTTAAAGAGACAAGACAGATACACACATATAACATTTTCTAATAAAAATACATACCTAAGAAACAACCTTGATAATAATTATACTTACTTACTTACTCACTGGCACTATCGAACCCGTAGGTTCATGGCTGCGCGGACATAAGCTCTCCATACATCCCTATCCTGAGCTAATGCTTTCCAATCACTCCCTGTATAATCTACTTCCCTCAAATCATAGTTAATGTTGTTCTCCCATCTCATTCTTGGTCTACCAACTGGGCGTTTTCCTTCTGGTTTTCCTACAAGAAGTTTCCAGGCACGTCTTTCATTCCCCATACGTACAACATGTCCTGCCCATCGCAGTCTACGAGACTTAACTGTTCTTATTATATCTGGCTTCCTATAAAGACCATGTAGCTCATTGTTATGTAGTATTGTATAAAGTCCTAACATTCCATGTTCCTAGGAACATGTCCCTGTATTTGAGCCTTTGGCATGGGTTCCCTGAAGTAGTCCCCGCCCGGAGAACCGAATGGGGGACTATTTGACCTCCGGAAAATTTTACCCCAGATGAACCCATGTCCGCATTTCTTGACGGTTGTATTTTTACGGTGAAAGATCGTCACTCTTTCGCCCAAGGTACTTCTTTCGTCTGGCTTATCACCTTCGACCAGTCCGGCATGGGTAACCCTATCGGCAGCAATGCTACCGCCGGCATAGCTCTCAGGATCATTTAAGCACGCAAGCCACTCCACCACGACAAGGTAAAGATACCATGGAGGGCTTGATAACAATAATAGTAATAATAATAATAATAATAATATTAATAATAATAACAATAATAATAATTTTATGTATTTATTTATATACAGAATTTGAATGTTTGCACATCTTTCTGTGCCTGAAGTTTTATTTTTCTTCTCCACTCGTCTCTCTCCATCCAATCCATGTCCTCCAGTCCCCTTGCTATCATTCCACTTCATATTTCCTGCATCCACGAGTTTCGAGGTCTTCCTCTCCTCCTTCTTCCAGGTGGACACCATTCCAATGTTTTCCTGGGTAATCTTTCTTCTTGAATTCGTCGTGCGTGCCCATATCAATTTAATTCCTTATACTATATAATCTACTATTGAATAACCAATATTCATTTGTTCTCTTATGACAGTATTTCTTATTTTGTCTAATTTTGAATATCTTGCTGCTCTCCTCAAGAAATCCATTTCCATCGACATAAGTTTTTGTTCTTAGTTTTTGTTGAATTTCCAAACTTCAGCTCCATATGTGACAGTACTTCTCACTATTGAATTATATATTTGTAACTTATTTTTCCTGGTTATATGTCTGTTCCATAAGACTCCATTCATCATTGCTCTACCTTTATTTATTCTGTTCTTAATATCACTTTCTTGTTTATCCTCTTTATCTAATTTTACTCCCAGATACTCAAAATAATAATAATAATAATAATAATAATAATAATAATAATAATAATATCCATCCTTAGTAATTCTGCCCGATGGCAGGTCCTTCACTGCAATCATAGCATTTACATGCTATGCTTGCAGCTTTACTAGGGAATTGTGTAGGTGTAGTAGCTTCACATTGCTTTCCACACCGGTGAAGGATGATGATGATAATGATAAGGATGATGATGGCCATATGATTTCGGGGACCGTTTGGGCCTTAAAGTTTTCCTGACATTTGTCTGATAGGTTAGGAAAAACCCGATAAAAACCTCACCCAGAAAAACTGCCCCGACCGGGGATCGAACCTGGGCCGGCTGCGTGACAAGGCAGCACGCTACCTCGAGACCACAGCGGTGGACATAATTAGTATATATATATATATATATAACAATGAACTACATGGTCTTTATAGGAAGCCAGATATAATAAGAACAGTTAAGTCTCGTAGACTGCGATGGGCAGGACATGTTGCACGTATGGGGAATGAAAGACGTGCATGGAAGCTTCTTGTAGGAAAACCAGAGGGAAAACGCCCAGTTGGTAGACCAAGAATGAGGTGGGAGAACAACATTAGCTATGATTTGAGGGAAGTAAATTATACAGGGAATGATTGGAAAGCATTAGCTCAGGATAGGGACGTATGGAGAGCTTATGTCCGTGCGGCCATGAACCTACGGGTTCGATAGTGCCAGTGAGTAAGTAAGTAAGTATATATATACTTGCAATTTGTGCTGGTTATGGCTTTAACTCTGCCAAAATAAATAAATAAAACATCCCATCCATAGTAATTCTACCCGAGGGCAGATCTTTAACTGCAATCATAGCATTTTAATGCTATACTTTGCAGGTTTACTAAGGAATTATAGATGTGGTAGATTGCCGTTGCTTTCCACACCGGTGAGGGGTGATGATGATAATGATAAGGATGATGATGATGTCCGGATGATTTTCGGGGACCGCTGGGTCCTAAGATTCCTGACATTTGTCTTACAGGTGAGGGAAAACCCTGAATAAAACCTCACCCAGGGGTCTCTCCCGATCGGGAATCAAACCCGGGCCATCAGCGTGGCACGCTACCTCTATATCCCTCGTCCAATCGCGTTTATTTTATGTCTTACAAATATATAACAATTGCTGCCCATAGGGTTACCCATGCAGGACTTGTCAAAGGTGATAAGCCAGACGAAAAAAGTACCTTGGTCGAAAGAGTGACGATCTTTCAACCGTAAAAATACAACCGTCAAGAAATACGGACATGGGTTCAACTTGGGTAAAAATTTCCGGAGGCCAAATAGTCCCCCATTCGGTTCTCCGGGCGGGGACTTCTTCAGGGAACCCATGCTAAAGGTACGAATGGGTAATGAAAGACGGGTATGGAAGAAAACCAGAAGGAAACGTCCAGTTGGTAGACCAAGAATGAGGTGGGGGGGAAAATAACATCTAACTATGCTTTGAGGGGAAGAGAGTAGATATACAGGGAATGATTGGAAAAAACATTAGCTCAGGAGCTTAAGTCCGCCGCGGACATGAACCTACGGGTTCGATTGTGCCAGTGAGTTAGTGTGTTTAAACATTTACAAAAATCATCATCAATCATCCTGCCAGTGTAGGTATGCGTCCCTGAAGAACTGTTTACGTCTGAGGATGAGAAAGCGGTTTTCGTGCAATCTTTTCATAGGGTCGACCCAAATGACCGTTTCCATTTTGGACAGTAGTTCATTAGTGCCTTGGGGATCTTGGATCTGACCATTCTTGAGACATGTTCCTTCCAGTTTAGCTGATATCTGGAGATGTAGTCCAGTATTGGTGTGGACACATTAAGTTCTTGAAGGATTTCTACATTTTTCTTTCGATACCAATTTGGTTTTGTTGTAGCCAATGAGCCAACTGTTCGGCGATATAAAATTTCATCTCACAAGCTGTACAGTCTGCTTTTCATCTCTCTTCGCCTAGGTAAGACATTTACAAAAATAAATAAATAAATGAGAGTCCCGCACCATAGTGGAATGGTTTAAGGCACTGTGTCTTGGTGGAGAGCTACGGGTCTTACGTTGGTTCGAGTCTCCATGGGGGAAGAAATTTTCTCGTGGAAATTGGGCCAGTATGGGTCCGGTGCCAACTCAGAATCGTGGGAAAATTGGGTAGTTAGAATAAGTAGCGGCTACAGGATGAGAAAAACTGTTATTACGGCAGATGAATCCAATATGCTGACCAAATCTCACCCCTACATACACTGTAAGTTCGTCTACCTCTGCGATTAACCAATTCGCCTCAGAAGACGACTTGCACTCACTTAATTCTGCCTGTTATACATTTCGTAATATTTTGTACATCCTTCGGCAGGGCATTCTTTTGTTATCATTTATGATTAGTAGAGGAATGTGTTTCGGTCTTCACACGTATTGAGATCTCAAATACCGTTATCTTTTGTTCGTTTTGAATGTCTGAAAACAGACAATATAATTTACGGCGATTTAAATTCTGTTTTTGGGGAAATGCGTTGAGCATTTAAACTTGAAGCGAATGGGTTAATACATGTGGCCATGAGGCAGTAGCCGGCTGGTAGGCAAAGACCCTTCTATTTTGTGTCCAGTCTAAGAAATACACTTTAGGAAAATAAATGGGCGATTAATCCACGCAGCACATGACTGCTGCAGTTACTGCGATTCGTTCACGACCAAAGCACAGTTCAGCGGAAGCGAAAAATAGATCATGTACTCGATTAAAATAATTACGTATTTAAAGCTATTTATGTTAACTACAGTTGATCAGAATACAGTGTGTTCCTACACGTTCCTTCAAAGGTCGGAGACTAACCTAAAATTCGCGTTTGTTTGAAACTGAACGATTCTTGAGAAGAAGTTGAATGTCAGTTACAAATATGGCGGTTGTTGGGTAGTTTATGTTAACATATCTCGGTTATTTTAATTAAAATGTTTGATTTGAATTAATTTGTTTAATATCAACAATTATAATTTAATTACTTTTCGACATACCATTGTAAATGCTAATACAACCTGTAACATTAAAAATTAAAACAATTGTTGTGCAATAATTTATCGGTTTCTAACAAACAGCTGACAGAGTTCGCCTGCACTCTTACACGTGCTACGCGGAGTAATGCATTCGGAAGTGTGCTTCTTACGTTGGACAGAGAATAAAACTGCCGCGCCATGCAGTTTTCATAAATGAGAAATAAACTAGTAGCATGGGCCGAAAAGAACGACCTCGAAATAATTGAAAAAAAAGTATAAATGACCTTCAGGAAAGGAGGAAGAGTCGCAGCGAATGACTGCATCCGCTATAAGGGAGACCCACTGCAAAATGTAAACCAGTTCAAATATCTGGGGATCACGCTGCAGAGCCGAGGTGACACCTTCGATAAGCACATCAAAGAACGCGCCTTAGCGGCCAGAACAGCAACGAACAGTATTAAAAACCTGAGTAAACTATCCCTGGAGACAGCAATGACCATCTTCCGCTTAAACATAGCACCAATCATGCATGACCTATGGACTAGAAGTGATTTGGAAGAACCTAAATAAGGCAAACCTAGAGGAAATAGAAAAAGTCAAAGCACACTTTTTAAAGACAGCAATAAGCGTATCAAAATACACGCCTTCACGCCTAACATACATACTGACAAAGGAACCCTTCTTCATAGAAGAGCTCCACCTGGACCTTCTCATACCAGCAACAGATGCCTACAAAGAACTGCTGTGGGAACTCAACGAGAAGAGAGAACAGATATGGCCTGAGTTCTACGCAACGGATGCGATGATCTACAGGGAATGGACAGCAGCCAGATACGACCTCAGACACACCGTGACGAGAGTCGCGGTCCGTGGTTTCCACCACAGGATATTCACAACAGTGAAGCGCCATAACCCAGAAGAAAAGTGCAAGTGCAAACTATGTGGGTCGCACTGCGACCGATATCACCTATTACAGTGTAAAAACATAGGAACATCGATAACGGACTTCTGTAAGACATGAAAACCATTGTTTCTACATGGCCATTGGCTGCTATAATACCTATTACTATAAATGAGAAACAGAGTTAGAAATTACGAACCTGAGACTTGAGCGCAAATAATTCCACCCCTCGGATATGGAATGAACCATCCGTTGATTTAATTTATTATCGTAGGACAGATAACGCTTTAATGACACAGGTATGAAGCTACAGAGTTGTTTTACCGAAGCCGATCGATTGAATTAATTTAGCGCATCTGTCTGTAAATTAACAAGATGACGTCATATCCGACATGGCGCCTGCTGGTCCAGTTCCGGTTCCTTTCATTTATTTGCTTTCCCATTTCCTTGTTATCACCTCATAAAAATACCACCCAGAGCCATCCATATAGTGTTTATATGGGTTCATTACACACTCATTTTTATTACATCTAATGTGTTTGCTACAGTTATTGAACAAAATTATTTTCTATTATTACAAACATTGTTAGGAAGCCAGATATAATAAGAACAGTTAAATCTCTTAGACTGCGATGGGCAGGACATGTGACACTTATAGACAATGAAAGACGTGCATGGAAGCTTCTTGTAGGAAAACCAGAGGGAAAACGCCCAGTTGGTAGACCAATAATGAGGTGGGAGAATAACATTAACTATGATTTGAGGGAAGTAGATTATACAGGGAATGATTGGAAATCATTAAGCTCGAGATAGGGATGTATGGAGAGTGTATGTCCGCGCGGCCATGAACCTACGGGTTCGATAGTGCCAGTGAGTAAGTAAGTGAGTTATGCCAAGAAGATCGAGATATGTAGATTCCCGGGCAACACCGCGTAATCAGCACGGGGAATCTTAAAATAATTACGATATACATTTATAATTATTTTTCATTTTACTTATTCAACTAATCTTAAGAAGTACATTAATTTTTATCTTTCAGCTCATTTATGCCAAGAAGGATCGGGATGAGTAGATTCCCAGACAACGCCGGGTAAACAGCACGGGGTATCCAAAAATAATTACAATATACCGGTACATTTTTCCTTTCACTTATTTAACTAAACATAAAACATATTAATTTTCGTACTTCAGGTGATTTAGGTCAAGAAGATCGGGGTAAGTAGATTCCCGGGCAACGCCGGGTAATCAGCACTGGGTATCTAAAGCATATAAATTTGTAATTATTTTTCCTTTCACTTATTCAACTAAACATAAAAAAACACATTAATTTTCATTTATTTAGGCGTAGCAGCGCACGCCGGGTATTAGCTAGTATATATATATATATATATATATATATATATCCATCCATAGTAATTCTGCCGGAGGGCAAGGCTTCCACTGCAATCATAGCATTTTCATGCTATGCTTGCAGCTTTACTAGGGAATTGTAGGTGTGGTAGCTTCCCATTGCTTTCCACACCGGTGAAGGATGATGATGATAAGGATAATGATGATAAGTTTAATGATGATGGCGATATGATTTCGGGGACCGTTTGGGCCTTACAGTTTTTTTGACATTTCTCTTACAGGTGAGGAAAAATCCCGATAAAAACCTCACCCAGAGAAACTGCCCCGAGCGGGGATCGAACCCGGACCCGCTGCGTCAGAAGGCAGCACGCTACCTCGAGACCACAGCGGTGGACTATATATATATATATATATATATATATATATATATATCTGGGTTTAACAATGTTGATACATTTTTCCGGCACGAATGAGTTGTCTTCAATTTTACTTTATAATTTTCCTCCATTCGTCTCTATTATAGCACATTTCTTCCTCAATTTCCCAGTCCTTAAAAGTTTCTCTAATCCCTTGGATCCAAGAGAGATTTGGTCGTCATTTCCTTCTTGTTCCTGATGGTGTCAATTCCATTATTATTTTGGTAATGTTTCATCCTTCATTCGCCTAATATGTCCGTACCATTTCAGTTGCTTTTCTTGGATAAATTCTAAAATTGAGTTTTGTACATTCATGTTTTCTTTTATAACATCATTTCTAATTTTCTCTCTCCTTGATATCTTCTCCAATAGTTCATTTCTGCTACCATTAATTTTCTTTTCATCTGACAATTTATAGTCCAAACCTCTGAACCATAAGTCATAATACTTCTAACTATTGCTTTAAAAAAATTAACTTTAGTTTCTCTTTTGATATGTTTATCCCATAATATTCCATTCAGGGCAGACATATTTTCCTGAGTTTATCTTTGATCTTATTTCGTTTTCCTGCTCCCATCTTCTGTAATTTTTACTCCCAAATATTTGTATTCCTCTATGTGTTTAATTGCCCCCATTTCATCCTCCAGTATCAAATCTTGATGAATTTCTCCTATGGCCACATACTTGGTTTTTTCCATATTCACCTTTAGTCCCCATTTATTATATTCTTGAATCAATTTTCGGGTAATATATTCAATGTCTTCATACAATTTACATAAGATAATTAAAATAAAAATGGCTAGAAGTGACTAAAGAGAAGGGAATAAATTGCTAGAAAAGCTATTAGCAGCTTTTTCATAAATTTGAAGTTAGATATGTTTTCAAATGGCCAGATCTAGCCACAAAGTGGCTAAATTGGCAGCCCTGAGTAGTGGGAACTTGGGTAAGGTCAAAATACTCCGGAAGTAAAATTAGTAATCTTATCTTCTCTCGTTGTTGACTAAGAATCGTGGAGTCTTGGTTTCGTGAAACACGGGTCTTCACGATCTGCTAACTTTAATCTTAATATCAACATTGATAAACGCCAGTAATATTTCTGGGAAGGCAATTTCATGAAATAACAACTATTGTAATTTATTTTATCAACTATCTTTATATGAATTTACAAAAGGTGGATTTTTACATTGCCCACCGCTGCAGTCTCGGGGTAACGTCGTTGTCTGGTACTCAATGAGCTTGAGTTCGATCCCCGGTGGGGAAAAGTTTCTTGGGTGAAGGTTTTTGCTCACTTGTAAGACAAATATGAGAAAAAATTAAGGTTCTTAAATGATCACTAAACATAATCTGGCCATCTTAATCATCATCAATATCATACTCGCCTTATTTATTATGAGTGAGTGAATGTTTATGTTTTGTATAAAATGTTCGTGTTGTCTCGGAGGTGGAACTGGCATTGAGCGGATCACTTATCCAGGGAGGTCCTTCATGCCCTTGTATACTAAAAAAAAACGTAGGTTGTGTATGTAGCCCAGAGTTAAAAATCCTTTCCCGTAAAGCTGTGTCCCTGCAAATGGAGCATGTAAAAGTACCTATACGAGGTGGGCCTATATTATTCATAAGTAATGCTACGAGCAATTTCGAAGCGACTCACGAAGTGAGGAGTGAATTTTTCTACAGAATTTGGAAATCAAGAGTGGCATTTGTTAGGACTATCTAACCAATAAAATTAAGCTCCTTACTCACAAATCATTATTTAAAATATAGTTATTTTAAAATATTTATATATTTAATGTAAACGGCGATGTTTGAAAACAAATGAGAAAGGATTGGTACGCTTCATTTCCTTCCTTTGTTCATCACTGCAACCAGATCATAATATTATTTATTGCCAAATGATCGCAATATTGTAAGAATGCACCCTAGTGGAGGAATTCATAACCAACGTTTATAGGTATTAATTAATTTGATGTCCTATGATGTAAATATGTCAATTATATTTTTCTGCAACATAATTTCCTGGAACATAATTAGTTTAAGAAAGTGCAAACAGTGTTTTCGTTTTTTTTGTGGTATAATGAATTGTTACAAATGTTTTTATTTTATCTATCGCATGCGCTTTCTGCTGACATTCATGCACTATATATATACAATCTGGTAGCCGTATTTCTTAGAGTCAGTCACTGCAAAATAATGCTATGACCTAATCAGAATGTTAAATAGGAGGTACTTTCTTTATTATGATAAACTTTAGTTGGTAAATTTTAGGGGAAACACGGCTGTGATTGGTTGTAAATAAAAAATCATTGAAATGTGATTGGTCATTGACTCCCATTTGGGGCACGAGTTAAATAGTCTATGGTAAAGAGATACATACGTAGATAAATAGACAGAGATTTTTAATATAATATTTAGTATATTAATTTGGCGACGCTCTTTAACAGCTCAGGTCATTATCGATGCAATTCATATCTGGGTGCAAAACAACTAATAAATTTGTCTCGGAAACCTCTGATTTCAGGTTTGAAGTCCATTCAAATACATCGTGTCCACAAATATAGTATCATACTCCAATCTACTACTACGTCGCTTTGGATAACACTGGTCAACATGATTTTTGTCTCATGAGTACCAATAGTTGTACTTAATGCTGTTTTTTTACCGTCTTTTCAAATATATATTCCGAATTTCTCCATCACCCACAGTTTCTTATTTCAATTTAAATTAATGGATTTAAATAATTATTTTTTAATAAACGTTTTATTGTAGTTTTGTCCATTGTAAAATTAAACGGGGAACACTTTCATCAGGAGATTTCAGCTATTAAAAAGAGATATCAAGACAAATCCTAATATGCTGGCCGATTGTTGTTGGACTGTCAAGAGAGATGCTCCACAGGCGAAATATAGCAGAAAATCGTCATTTCTTACTTTCTAGGTGAGTCCGAATGTTCGAATATTGTGTAGTTACGAAAGTAGAAAATATTAAAGTGTTTGAAATTATAAATTCCTGTCTCTCGGAAACCTTGCGTGATGGAGAAAAACCGGTATCATATTTGAATCCAGGAGAAAAAAACTATCAGAATCACATATTTGTCTTTCCGAGAACAAAAAATGTTTCTTTTTTCTTGCTCAGTGTAATACTGGTTTCCTATAAGAATCTCATAGCTCATTTATGCAGTTTCTCCAGTTATCTATCTGTTAATCTCTCTTTTAGCCCAAAAAATGGTTTAATATTCTATTCACATATATGCCTACTAGAATACAAAAGTTCAAGTATTGAAACTTGAGGTATTAAAGTTCAAAAAGCTGTTGGAACATCTGAAAGTGTAATAAAACCAACGAAGAATGAAAACCAAATAAAAAAAAAGAATTAGATTAGATTTATTTAGCCTGGTGGAGTTAAGGCCATGTGGCCTTCTCTTCCACTCACCAGGACAAACATATATTACATCAGAATATAACAATCACAATTAACTCTAATATTAAATACTAGTAAAATTTGATCAAAAAGATAATATCTATTATATTACGATCTATAATGCAACCAGTTAATGTTAGTTAAAATTAAGACAAAAACTTGTAATAAAATGTATACAAGCAAGACATATTAAATTGTCCCTGTTTAATGTATACAAATAACAAAGGAAAATAATGAGATTTAGAAAACTAATTTTACGATTATACAATATTTAAAACAAAACAAAATAAAATATTTGTTAATCTAAATATTATCTTAAAAAATAAATAAATTTATTAATTGTTAAAAGAATACTATCAGTGAGGTGTATAAGTTAGTTTGTTATTAAATAATTCTTTAGTTTGTTTTTGAAGGATGTTATAGTTTGACAGTCTGAGAATGTAGACGAGGAAAGAGAAAAGAAGAAACAATTAAGTCAAATATTAGACAACGGAAAGGATTGACGGTAAAATATGGTATAAGATTTTTCAAGACTAAATTAAAAAAAAAATTGTAAGATAAAATTTTAGAAAGGCAAGACATTCTGCATAATATTATTCGCCTGGATGGGAGGAGAGCTGTTGCATTCATTAAGTTAAATCAAGTTTTACTTTATAACGCTCTTTCAAAGATATAATTAATTCACAGTTTTTTAAAATAAAAATATAACCTAACTTTGTTAATGTAAAATTTAGTGCTGCGTTAGTGCTAAACACTATACAATATGGAGCGAAGTGAGAGTGATAACTCAATTTCCATCATACCAAGCCGAATTTCCCTCCCTCTAATCTAATTTTCTCGGAAAAAGCCAGTGAAATTCTGAGATATTTCAAATTAATTTATTGTGAGTAGAGATATAGTTTGTTACTGAGAAGTATTTGTTCTTCTTGTAATTATTATTGTTCCAGAATATCGAAGAATGGTTTTAACGTAAAAAACGAGTTCGACAACACTCATACACAATAACTACAGCTTCAAACATAATTTTCTTGGCAGTCATTGAAAGATATATCTGGTTTTATTGATTTTATATTCCAGTTTTATATATTTATTTTGACTATTTATCTCATGCCATAAATGGGAGTCAATGCCCAATCACATTTCATCTTCTGTGTGGGCGGCCAACACTTCTCCTTCCGTGCAGTTTATAATTTAGCAATACTTTTGAAAATCATTCTTCTGGCATTCTATCAAAATATTCTATCCTGTCGTTCCTACATTTCATTTTTGCTAGCTTTCTTTTCTTTACAATGGCGGCACATTCCTCATCAAACCTCCTCTTTTTTAAACAACCAATGCTTTCTGATGCTGTGTCTAAATGGCTCAAAGAGTAGGGTGCGTGTAGGCAAACAGTTTTCAGACACTTTTGAAATCCAGAATGGGTTGAAGCAAGGGGATGCACTATCTCCTCTACTATTTAATTTTGTACTA
The DNA here is from genome assembly GCA_030220185.1 of Diploptera punctata. Classification (NCBI taxonomy): domain Eukaryota; kingdom Metazoa; phylum Arthropoda; class Insecta; order Blattodea; family Blaberidae; genus Diploptera; species Diploptera punctata. The sequence goes on from JASPKZ010009823.1 coordinate 304,338, forward strand.
GAGCATGCCATTAAATCTTTAGAGAATGAGGAAGGCTTACAACTCAATGGTATTAATAAGCTGTTAGTTTATGCTGATGATGTAGTACTACTGGCCGATAGCGAGGAGATATTAAAGGACAACACGCACACACTATTGAGTAACACTAAGAAATTAGGACTGGAAGTAAATATCAGTAAAACTAAATATATGGTCACACGTAGAAATTCAGTATATAATGGAAATGGGCAGCTAATGACAAATGAGGGAAATTTTGAGGAAGTGGCTGAATTCAAATACCTAGGAACAATAATCACAAATAGGAATGAGATGCACAAAGAAATTAAACATAGGCTCAATTCTGGAAATGCGTGTTATTATGCATTGCAGAGACTTTTGATGTCCTAACTCCTTTCAAAAAACGTTAAGCTGAAAATATATAAAACTATTATTCTATCAGTTATATTATATGGGTGCGAAACATAGACTCTTACTTTAAGGGAGGAAAGGAGATTACGAGTATTTGAGAATAAAGTTCATAGGAACATTTTTGGACCTAAGAGAGATGAACAGACATGTGAATGGAGAAGACTACATAACAATGAACTACATAGTCTTTATAGGAAGCCAGATATAATAAGGACAGTTAAGTCTCGTAGATTGGGATGGGCAGGACATGTTGCGCGTATGGGGAATGAAAGACGTGCATGGAAACTTCTTGTAGGAAAGCCAGAAGGAAAACGCCCAGTTGGTAGACCAAGAATGAGGTGGGAGAACAACATTAACTATGATTTGAGGGAAGTAGATTATACAGGGAATGTTGGAAAGCATTAGCTCAGAATAGGGATGTATGGAGAGCTTATGTCCGCGCGGCCATGAACCTACGGGTTCGATAGTGCCAGTGAGTAAGTAAGTAAGTAAGTAAGTGAGTCGTTTCTACATTTAATTATTCGATCTGTGAGTTTGAAAATATTTAGTTCCTTTCTTATATCTTTATTTCTTTTCTTATCCAGCAAAGTATATATAATTATTCAAATTTCCATCCATTCTATCAAAATAAAAAAATGCCAAGTTCTTCAATATTTTTAACAAATAGCCTGTAATACAAAATTATTAATTAATCAATTGAGTTGGTGTTTACTTGATGAAGAAATATGTTGTAATGTCATACATAGGCCCACTTTCAAATAAAATATCTAAACACTTTAAAAAGTTGAACATTAATGTGGCATTTGAAACTAATAAAACTCTACAAAATATAATAAAAAACAATAAAACAAAAACAAAAAAATAAAAATTATCAGGTATATATAAATTGAAGTGTGGCACATGTGACAATGTCTATAATAGGACAAACTGGTAGACCTTTTATCTCTCGGATAAAGGAACACATGAGAGCATATAACAGAAATTTAGAAAATTCAAAATATGCTAACCACCTATTCCAATTTAATCATTGTTTCGATCCAAATTTTGAAATTTTACATATTTGTGATAAGGGTAAGGAGTTAGATCTTTCGGAGGCTGTAGAAATTATTAAATTTGAAAGTAGTAAAAAACTGTTAAATTCTCAACTTGATTTGAATGAATCCCCTTTGTTAAATTTAAAAATTTAAATAAATATTGTTGTATTGTTGCTTACATCAGTTGGAACAGAATTCATAATTTGTTAACATGTCTGAAGAAGGTACAGTGTACCGAAACAGCTGTCATTGAATTATATAATAAATATGACTACTTAACTCATGCCCCAAATGGGAGTCAATGACCAATCACGTTTCAATGATTTCTGTTTTACAACCAATCAGAGTCGTGTTTCACCAAATATTTATCAGTGTTATAATTACCATATTAAAGAAAGCTCCTCCTTACAATATTGCGTTCCTTTGGCAATACATAGTATGATCTGGTTGCAGTGATAAACAAAAGAAGCTGTAGAAGCGTACCTATCGTTTCTCATTTGTTTTCAAACATCGCCGTTTACATTAAATACGAGTATATAAATATTTCAAAATAACTATAGTTAAATAATGATTTGTGAGTAAACAGCTTAATTTTATTCGTTAAATAGTCCTAACAAATGCCACTCTTGATTTCCAAATTCTCTAGATAAATTCACTCCTCACTTCGTGAGTCGTGAATTTATCGATAATTTGGAAATCACTCGTGGCATTACTTATGATAATCAAATAAAACTACGTTTTATTTTTATTTAATTAACAAAATGATTAGTTTCCATTTTTTTACAAACTAATGAAGTCATGAACAGTACGCAGTACAGACATTTGTTATAAGTTAGGAAGCTTCTAATTCTCTGGGCTTACGTTGCTGATCAGTAAAACACGTAGATGCACTTCTCTCTGTGATTCAATTAAGACACTAGATGTGTGAATCGTGTATGGGAGAGATAGAGGGAGAGGATAAGATACGGCTCTAGGATTAAATCAAGCATTTTCTTCCAAAAGATTTAACATTTAATTTCGAAACTCCATCACCAGCAGCTACAAAATTTTATTTAATATTCATTATTCAAACGAGATAATTTTATACTACCCGAATATTTTCCTTGCAAACATATATGGTCAAACTCGTAATAGACAACAAACCTCTGGAACAAGTTACAAATTTTAATTATTTCGGTTGTAATTTTACCATAAACACAAAAACTGAATTGCTGTCCCTGTCCTTTTGTATGGGAGTGAATCTTGGATTACCATTACCAAACAAGAAAGTAAAATCCAAGCAGCCGAGATGAAATTTTTAAGAAGAGTAAAAGGCTGCACTAGAATGGACCAGATAAGAAACGAGGATATCCGTGAAGAACTGCAGATCTACTCCATAAAAGAAAATATATTTAACAACAAGATACAGTGCAAAGAACATGTAGAAAGAATGGAAGGAAGTAGATTACCAAATAAAATCTTCCATTATTTTCCAAGAGGAAGAAGAGATGTCGTACGTCCTCGGAAGAGATGTTCTTAGATCTATTAGTGAAGACGGAACAGGCAACTCTTGCCTAAACCAGGAAGTGAAGAAGTAGAAGACACAAAACTGAGACATACATTTGAAACTGTCAAAATTTAAAATGTTATGCGGACCTATACATAAAACATTGAAGAATAAAACAAGAAAATATACTAGATTGAAGTTTTGTAAAACATTGGCAGTTCCTGCATTACTTTATGGGAGCGAAACTTGGTTAATGACCAAAACATTACAAAGTAGAATACAAAGCGCAGAAATGAACTTCCTTAGAAGAACAAAAGGCTGCACAAGATTGGATCAGATAAAGAATGAAGATATAACAACAGAATTATATATATATCCATTGAATGATAAAATCAGAGAATATAGAGAGAAATGGTTTACACATGTGGAAAGAATGAATGTAACAAGATTACCAAGAGCAGCATTCAACTACAAGCCAAGAGGTACAAGGAATGAAGGAAGGCCAGTGAAAAGATGGACAGAACAACTATGAGGCGAAACAGGCAATTTTTGCGTAGCCCGTGAAGTGAAGAAGAAAAAGAAGAATGCTTTTCAGAAAGGTTCTGAGTTCAATTTTTGAAGGCATGAAAACAGGCCTATACATTTTTATTGAAGCACATGCAATTCTATTTCTCGTTCATTCATTTCATATAGTTCTTCGCCACATCTCATTTTAGGAAAAAATAGTTTGGTTGGCGCCCACAGGCGATGAAAAGTTTTAGATTTTCGAGGGTATGAGCCACTATGAGTAAAAACCCAATTAGAGAATAAAATAACAGAACAGGTGAGCAATTAACAGAACAGGTGAGCAATTTTAAATACCTGGGATACAATGTATCATATAGGGAAAGTGAAGAAATTAAAAACAGAACAAATAAATTTAATTATATGTATGGCGCCATAAAACGAAGTCTCAAAGGAACTAGAAAGGAGACTCTTTAAAAATTTTATAAAACAATGGCGGTTCCAACACTACTATATGGATCGGAATACTGGGTCTTAACCAAAAACCAGTAACGAATAGAAACGTCAGAAATGAGGTTTCTGAGGATACAATAATGTATCAAAGGCGAAATTAGGAAATACGAAGAGAACTGAATATATTCAAACTATTAGATAGAATTACACAATACAGAAATGAATGGATGGACCACATCAATAGAATGGATAACAATAGAATTCCGAAACAGATTCTTCATTACAAACCACTAGGACGAAGAAATGCAGGAAGACCCAGTAAAAGATGGAGAGATCAATTCTAGCGTGAGATCGGAACAGACCTTAAGGCCTAATCCTTGATGCTGATGATGATGATGACGTTTTTATACATGTATTAGAATGTAGTGCACTAATATTGAATTGATATGAGATAACAGGATGTAAGTTGCGTTTATGTTATGTTGTCCTTCGTCTTTGTTATTATCCGACACAGAGGAATATTGATCTGCATGGTTTGTGGATGATTTGCGAACTAATGCCGTGTCATCCCGCGTACACTCGCTTCACGTCAGTCTGCGTTTCAATTAATGTACGCACGGGGTGAATCATAAATATGGCTAACGTTGATCGCGTTGTGTGATGAAAATATTACCATGAAATTACCGTTGGAAAGGCAATTATTCAAATTACAACAATGGAATAAAACAAAGCAGCGTAGAACTTACGTCATTAGTCAAAATGGCGTAGAATATGCAACAGCAAATTACAATTGCTGCATGGGCAATGACGTATGCTAATGATCGTGAGGCCACAAGACGGGCAAGACGTGAGATTAACGTAGTATTGCAGCCGTCGACTGTGGGGAAGTGGAGAAAACGACTGCTGGAAACGGGAAGGATGCACAAAATCAAACCTCCTGGAAGGCGTCGCATTAGCACGGATGCAGAAACAACGAAGAGAATTGTGGAGGCGTTCGACACTAGCCCACAAAAATCAACCCGCTAAGCTGCACGTGAGCAGTGATTTGTTTTGTTTTGTTCTATTGTTGTAATTTGAAGGATTTCCTTTCCAATGATATCATATTTCCTTTAATAATAATATTTTCGTCACAAAATGCGATCAAACATATAGCCATATTTCTGTAACAGTCTGTATGGGGGAATACTAGCAATAATGAACAATGTATGTGCTTCATTTGCTATTTGTTCCTGACTATACATGGTTAGTATCTACGTCCGTGCGACGCATCAAAAGTGCTGCTATGATTGGGAGTAAACGTTCCGTATAATAGTACTGTCCGTCCAAGCGATGAGACGGGTAGTTGCATGTTTTGTTTTGATGTTGGTATGCACATAATGAACAGGGCTCTCCGTTTAATTGCTTGGACGCACAATATATAATTATCGGTCTTCTCATTATAAGAATATTTACATTCTAAACAAAAAAGCAACTAACATAAAAAATACTCGATCTATTCTGCGCTAATTCTGCCGGAAGCCAGGTCTCCCACTGCAATAATATAATTTTCAAGCTATGCTTTGCAGCTTTACTAAGGAATTTTGGATGTGGTAGCTTCCCGTTGCTTTCCACACGGTAAAATGATGAAGATGATAATGATGATGATGGGCGGATGATTTCCAGGGACCATTGGGTCCCAACTTCCTGACATTCGCCTTACAGGTGAGGAAAATCCCGAAAAACCCAGGAGCCAGTCCCGACCGGAAATCGAACCCGGGCCCGCTGCGTGACAAGGCAGCACGCTACCTCGATACCACAACGGTGGACATATATATATTTCCATCCATAGTAATTCTGTCCAAGGGCAAGTCTTTCATTGCAATCATGGCATTTTCATGATATGCTTTGCAGCTTTACTAGGGAATTGTAGGTGTGGTAGCTTCCCGTTGCTTTCCACACCGATGAAGGATGATGATGATGATGATGTGGATGATGGCCATATGATTTCGGGGACCGTTTGGGCCTTAAAGGTTTCCTGACTTTTGTCTTACAGGTGAGGAAAAATCCCGATAAAAACCTCACCCAGAAAAACTGCCCCGACAGGATCGAACTCGGGCCCGCTGCGTGACAAGGCAGCACGCTACCTCGAGACCACAGCGGTGGACATATATATAGGAAAACGAGAAGGAAAGCTTCCAATAGGTAGACCAAGAATGAGGTGGGAGAATAACATAACATACAGGGGATGATTTGAAAATATTAGATCAAGATAGGGATGTGTGGAGATCTTATGTAAGCACGGTCATGAACCTACGGGTTCGATAGAGCCAGTGAGTTAGATAGTTAATGAGTTCTCATTGCATTGGGGGACTAATTTTGCGGTGTTAAGTGTTTTAATATGCCCCTGCAATGTGGAGCACACAGAGCTAATGTGGAAGAAGCGAGATGAAGGGATTCACGTAAGACATTTTATGGAGGTTAACATGGGTGCGACACCCTCTACGGAATCTAAATGTCGCATTAAGCCGTCTCCACCATAAAACAGAGCTGGTGAATAATCGCCTGTACGCGACACTCTTAGCTTCATTACTACGTGGTACCCGGTTCGACGCTTGGATCGATATGTCTGAGTTTTTCTGAAAGCACCAATCTCAGTACACAAATTAACATTAGTTCTCTCCTCCTTTGACCTTGGAATAATATTACATTAATACTCATATAAGAAGAAACCTCCGAGAGATTCGAAGATAAACTCAGCTCAGGTTTTACAAAATTATGGCTGTTCCTGTTCTATTATATGGATCTGAATCTTGGGTACTTACAAAAAAAGATATCTCACACATTCAAGCCCTGAAATGATTTTTTTAAGATTCGTAAAAGGATGTACACGCATGGATAGATTACACAATGAATCAATAAGAAATGAACTGGAGATATTTTCAATAGTTGATAAACTAGAAGAGCACAAATACCATTGGAAAAAACATTTCGACAGAATGGACAATACAAGATTACCCAAAAAGATTAACACCTACAAACCACATGGGAAAATATCTTTGGGACGGCCAAGGAAGCGATGGACGTGAGACCGGAACAGGTCACATTGACCTAATCCTGGAAGGGAAGAAGAAGACTCATATGTCTACTTCTGTGGTTTCGAGGTAGCGTGCTGCCTTGTCACGCAGCGGGCTCGGGTTCGATTCCCGGTCGGGGCAGAGTTCTGGGCGAGGTTCTTTTTTCGGAGGTTTTCCTCACCTGTAAGAGAAATTCCAGGAAGCTTAGGGCCCAACGGTTCCGAAAATCATGCGGTCATCATCCTTATCATTATCATCATCCTTCACCGGTGTGGAAGGCAACGCGAAGCTATCACACCTATAATTCCGTAGTAAAGCTGCAAAGCATAGTATGAAAATGCTATGATTGCAGTGAAAGACCTGTCCTCGGACAGAATTTCTATGGATGGATGGATGGAATATTGATATGTACGGCACGTAAAAGAACCTAAAGTCTGAAAAAAAAAGATTCTGGGCAAAATTTGACTACCCTTTCATTGTTTTGTTGCAGGTGTGTAGCCATATAGGTATTTGTTTACATTATGATTATTTTAATCTTTTTATTCATGGAACGTACGGCCAAGCAGGCCCGTGCGCAATGTAAATACATATGTATTTCCTTTCTTTTGAAAAAAAAAAGGCAATACATTTCATTCCATTACTTTCTATTACGTCATGCGTTATTATTTGTAAGCCCAGAAAATTGGATAAACTTGGGTAGATTTCTGGACAAAACGCGGAAAATAAGAACAACACTCATTAATGAATAAATAAATATATTAATAAATTGCAATACCATTAATTCTTAATAATTATACATAACTAAGTTAATGTATAATGTAATTGTATTGTTATCTAATTGTAATATTATTGTGTTTTCTTTTTTGTTTTAAGTATATTATTACCAAACATCAACTTATTGTAACGGACTGTCAACAGCACGTACGGCTTACTGCCCGTGCGATCCATATTTGTAAATAACATTGTATGTATCTTAATTTTAGTCTAATAAAGTCCTTATATAAATTATACTTTTCTCAAATTTTGTCCCCCCATAAAATAAAACTTTATAAATAAAGTTTAAACAATGGATCCACTATAAATTTCATTTAATAGTGCATTCTGCAATAGGAATAAACATAAAGTGTCTCCTCCCATACTTTTTTCTTCGATTTACTTGGTATTAAGTTTCTCATCCCTTTATTACATTTTTTTTCTGATATTTGTTTGATATTAAAAATATTCATCCCACTCTTCTACCACGATTAATAATGAGCATTCATTTGTTTCTGCACGGGCGATCTTTTAATGAGCCAAGTTCATCTACCGACTTCTACTTTACATACGGAGAAATTTATTCAGAATATGTACATCCTTTGAAAAAAATGATGGCGCAACTCTTGATGATGGAAAGTTAAAGAGTTTTGAAGAGCGATTCACACCAGTACGTTGTTACATGTTCTGACTGGTTTGAGTATAAAGCGGACGGCGTAAGTCTCTCTTCATGCAGCATTCGTATCGTTCGCTTCAGTGGAGCAGTCGGTAAGATGCTCTTTTTTCGACGACGCGGGTCCACGTTCAATTCCTGTCTAGTAGATTTTTTTATTTACTATTATTTAATAACGTCGTTAATTTTCATAACGACATGTTACCAGGCTTCGTTACATAAATACATTTGATGTCCCAACTCCTTTCAAAAAACGTTAAACTGAAAATATATAAAACTATTATTCTACCAGTTATATTATATGGGTGCGAAACATGGACTCTTCCTTTAAGGGAGGAAATGAGATTACGAGTATTTGAGAATAAAGTTCTTAGGAACATTTTTGGACCAAAGAGAGATGAACAGACAGGTGAATGGAGAAGACTGCATAACAATGAACAACATAGTCTTTATACGAAGCCAGATATAATAAGAACAATTAAAGCTCGTAGACTGCGATGGGCAGGATATGTTGCGCGCATGGAGAATGAAAGACTACATGGAAGCTTCTTGTAGGAAAACCAGAGGGAAAACGCCCAGTTGGTAGACCAAGAATGAGGTGGGAAAATAACATTAACTATGATTTGAGGGAAGTAGATTATACAGGGAATGATTGGAAAGCATTAGCTCAGGATAGGTAGTATGGAGAGCTTATGTGTGCGAGGCCATGAACCTATGGGATCGATATTGCCAATGAGTAAGTAAGTAAGCAAGTAAGTATGTATATAAATATATATATGGAAATATTCCCGGTCGGAATTTTTTTTAGTTTTTCCTCACCTGTAAGGTAAATGTCAGGAAGCTTAGGGCCCAAGGGTCCCCGAAAATCATCCGACCATCATCATCATCCTTATCATTATCATCATGCTTCACCTGTGTGGAAAGGAACGGGAAGCTACCACATCTACAGTTCCCTAGTAAAGCTGCAAAGTACAGCACGAAAATGCTATGATTGCAGTGAAAGACCTACTCTCGGTCAGAATTACTATGGAATGGAATATATATAAATAAATAAATTAAAGAAAACTGCTCATATATATATATATATATATATATATATATATATATATATATATAGAGAGAGAGAGAGAGAGAGAGAGAGAGAGAGAGAGAGAGAGAGAGAGAGAGAGAGAGAGAGAGAGACAGAGAGAGACAGACAGAGAGAGAGAGAGAGACAGACAGAGAGAGAGACAGAGAGAGAGAGAGAGAGAGAGAGAGAGAGAGAGGAAGAGAGAGAACGATTGTAACGTCTCATTACTTTACAAAGTAATGAGACTTTGTTTACAAAACACAACATGGCGTAATAAAATTATTTATTTACATTACTAATACAAAATGCGTCTGATTATTTTAAATTAAATTCATATCTTCTTCTTCTACTACAAGGTTCAGGCTATGCAGCCTGTTCCGGTGAAGTTAAAAGCGAAGAAGTTCATATGTAATTTTATTAAACAAGTAAGTCCTGAAGTACTGCATCACTTCATACAGACAATTTCAAGGAGAGATGGTTGTGATCTAGTGGAGGGAGCTTCTGTTTCTCGTGTATAGGTCGCGTGTTCGATCATGCTGTCATGCTTATTTTCTCTTTCGTCCTTATTTCAATTAATTTTCTTTCTTTGTTTCATTTCTTTTGCTTTGTTTTATTTTCAGTATTTACCGCACTACTTATTTACACGAAATTGTTTTCCGTTGCACGACACACAACGAAATAGAACGGATTTAGTTTCTTAAATACTTGTATACCTGTGAACCAAATAGCTGACCTCTGATCATGCGCAGTGGCTTCGTTGTGTGACTTGGAAAATTATCTCTGCGCCATCAATTATTTCAAAGGCTGTACATATTAATAATATAAATGAAAATTATAATAAAATAAAGTTGTATAGTTGGAAGGATTGAAAATATTTTACGAATTCGTTAGGTAGTTCCGGCCGAAGCGTAGCTGAACATTTTAACTGATCCGTAAAACCTCAGATTAACTCCTTGCAACATAAATAACTATTAAATGGTTGTATAGGAAGGAAATGTATCCGCCGTGAATTGGATTCTATCCAACGTTACAGGTCCCAGCTGCTGTAAAACAGTAAGATAATCATTCCAACAATAATCGTTATACAGCCAAGGTATACAGCCAAGGTATACAGCCAAGGTATACAGCCAAGGTATACAGCCAAGGTATACAGCCAAGGTATACAGCCAAGGTATACAGCCAAGGTATACAGCCAAGGTATACAGCCAAGGTATACAGCCAAGGTATACAGCCAAGGTATACAGCCAAGGCAAAATCACTTTGAAGAGATATTCAGCATTATAAAAGAGGATGAAAAAAACTAATTTAGATTTCATATTATCTTTAACTGCTAGTGTTTACGTCACTCTTGCACAATTACTTCCTGGAGAAAGGTTACTGAATCGCGAATTTTAATATCAATAGAATAGAATTTAGAATATATTTATTTAGCCTGGTGGAGTTAAGGCCATGTGGCCATCTCTTCCATTCACCAGGACGAACATATGCTACATATAAATACAAAAAAATACAATAATAGTCATACTAAACAATTAATTATCTGTCAAATTGAATAATAATGAAAATAATGTCTAATAATACAATAAAATTAAATACAATTAAAATTGAATTAATGGTAGAATGAATACAGAAAGGAATAACAGCTCGAATCTACTATAAATAAAAAGAAAAGAAAGAAAAAATACAAAGAAAGAAATAAACCACAATGAATTAATCTATCGCTTATTATACAAGGCATTAGGTAAATATATTAACGAATCTTAAATCCATTTGATTAAATAATGAAAAACACATTAATTTTTAAAAGGTCATATTAGTGAGTTATTTCTGTTAGTAATTTTATTTTCAATTTGTTTCTGAAAGATGGTCAAGTTTGGCAGTCTATGACATAGGGTGGAAGGGAATTCCATGTTCTAGCAAGAGAAATTTTATTGTAAAAGATTTCGAATAATAGGTAGTGTGATGAGGAGGGATATAAAGGAAACTGCGCTCAAGGGATCGCGGTCTTTGTAGGATAGTTCTATTTCAAATGTATATTGAACGATTAATGCATTCTTAATTAAAAATAATTAGCTCATAACTAATTTAGAAAATTGGACACTGATATGGAATACTGTTCCCTTCAATTAATAATATAGAATAGATTTATTCAGCCTGGTGGGGTTAAGGCCATGTGACCTTCTCTTCCACTCACCAGGACAAACATACGACGTTAATTTTAGATACTGAAAGACATACAGTCAAGTTCTCCCTAGATCTATGGTTTAATTAGTCCCATAATTTTTTTAGTAAAATGTTTGAATTTTTTCTACACGACCACTGACTTATTTAGAACAACACTATGCATTAACTTTTCTGTATCATTATAATAAAGGAAGAAAAAAAATATATACATCCTCTACATATGGACATTTAATTTTTTTAAAATTAATAAAATTATTTTATTTTTTATTTAAAAACTATGAACATTGTTTCAAAATCCATGCATAGAATTATTAGCCATAGTGTGTGGGACATGCAGTGAAAATTTTGTGTTTCTATTATTAAAATTGCCAATGCTATTTTGATTTGAATGTCTTGAAATGCAATGAAAATAGTGTGTAAAAGCCAATTTGACAGTTTGCATGCAGTTAAATTGTAAATGTAACATACACGCCCTCCTACAGTAATTAGGGAGACTTACAAGCGCCATAGGACACTGAAACTTCGCCAACTTATACTTTAAGGTACATAGTATTATTCAATACAAAAAACAAAACAAAAACAGCTAAATTTGACCGAAAATGTCGAAAATTTCACCCATCACCATCCTTAAGCTATTTACTCAAAAATCATTATTTAAATATAATTACCGGCATTTTAAAACATTTATATATTTAATGTAAACGGCGATGTTAGAAAACAAATAATAAGTGTATGGTTAGCTCTCATTTGTTTATTCACTGCAACGTGATCATATTATTTATTGCCAAATAAGATCGAAATATTTTAAGAATGCACCCTAGTGGAGAAAAAAATTAACACATCAAACTGTATATTATAACCAACATTATAGGTTATTAATTTATTTTTAGTAAAGAATTCAGTAAAATCATTATTTAAAAACACAATTATTGAACACACAATTAGCTGAAAATATATAAAACTATTATTCTACCTGTTAAATTATATGGGTAATTAAGCCAGATATAATAAGAACATTTAAGGTGCGTCGGTGGGGAGACTGCGATGGGCAGGACATGTTGCGCGTATGGGGAATGAACGGGGACTTGCAATGGTAACGTCTTGGGAGAGGTGGGGAAAGTCAGAAAGAAAACGCCCAGTTTTGTAGATCCAAGAATGGGGTGGGAGAAATAACAAACATTAACTATGATTTTTAGTGGAAAGTAGAATCTCCAGGCAATGTATTGGAGAATTCAATTATTCTAAGGATAGGGATGTATGGAGAGCTTATGTCCGCCCGGCCATGAACCTACGGGTTCCATAGTGCCAGTGAGTAAGTAAGTAAGTAAGTAAGTAAGTATAGTTCCAAGGAATCTGTTCATTATTTGCTATAATCAATGCATTTGTTGGAGAGTCAGTCACTGCAAAATGATGCTCTGACCTGTTCAGAATATTAAAAAGGAAGAGCTTTGTTTTTCACAAAAGCAGGAGCTGGTAAAGAGAATTCGATAAAGAGCGAGGTGAAACAAGACTGTCATTGGTTGTAAAACAATATTCAATGAAACGTGATTGGTCATTGATTACCATTTGGGGCATGAGATAATAGTCCTTGTAATTTAATTGTTTATAAAGTTATTTATAGCCTAAAAATAACCCATTTTAATTACTTGTCACACACGAATTATTATACAAATAAATTGACCGCCACAACTTAGCATAAAAGTTTGTGGGTTTGTGATTTGCTATTCGAGTTTCATATTTTCGATGAAAGGGCCAAGTGAAAAAAGAAGAGCAATAACTGGCAAATAAAAAGTGCGGGTTTGGCGGAATCAGACACATTCATTAAATAAAGACAGCCAGGGTAGGGGGACATGGGTGTGGTCACGGTGGGGGTGTTGTCACGTGACGGGGGGTGCCGGATTAATTATTGAAGTCGTTAGCTCCAACATGCCTTATGGTCAACTGTGAGACAGGGGTGACCACTGACATTCAACCAATTTTAAAACCCTGGATCAACTAATTAGTAAAAATTATTTCCTGACCCCTAAATAGACTACCATATTTTTTTACTGAGAATTACTTAAAGCAATTTTTCCAACCAAATTTATAATAATAATAATAATAATAATAATAATAATAATAATAATAATAATAATAATAATAATAATAATAATAATAATAATAATAATAATAATAATAATAAAGAAATTAAACATAGGCTCAATTCTGGAAATGCGTGCTATTATGCATTGCAGAGACTTTTGATGTCGCAACTCCTTTCAAAAAATGTTAAACTGAAAATATATTAAACAATTATTCTACCAGTTATATTATATGGATGCGAAACATGGACTCTTACTTTAAGGGAGGAAAGGAGATTACGAATATTTGAGAATAAAGTTCTGAGGAAAATTTTTGTACCAAAGAGAGATGAACAGACAGGTGAATGGAGAAGACTAAATAACAATGAACTAGATGGTCTTTATAGGAAGCCAGATATAATAAAAAACAGTTAAGTCTCGTAGACTGCGATAGGCAGGACATGTTGCACATATGGGGAATGAAAGACGCGCATGGAAGCTTCTTGTAGGAAAGCCAGAGGGAAAAAGCCCAGTTGGTAGACCAAGAATGAGGTGGGAGAATAACATTAACTATGATTTGAGGGAAGAATTAGGCTTTCACGGCCGGAGTTGCTATGATGATCTTGATGAAGATTTTCGGGCTGTAGGCCGTGGTCTTGAGGCTTGTAGTTCCCCGACGTTTCGCCAGAGACTGCGTCTGGTATCCTCAAGGGTTGTTTTAAGATGCCAGACGCAGTATTTGGCGAAACGTCGGGGAACTTCAAGCCTGAAGACAACGGCCTACAGCCCGGAATATATAGACCTATATTAAGCATGCATTGCCCAATGTCAAAAAGTCACTGCTATAAAGTAAAAAAATATTCTCTTTAACTTGCTTACTTGTTACAGTAGCTACCAGATGGCAGTGGAGACCGAGTTCCCGCTCCATCTCGTAATACTAAGAGAATACATACATACATACATACATGCATATATATATATATATATATATATATATATATATATATATATATATCTTATATATATAGCCTATATATATATATATATATATATATATATATATATATATCCATCCATAGTAATTCTGCCCGAAGGCAGTTCCTTCACTACAATCATAGCATTTTCATGCATTATTTTTCTCCAACAAATACATTGAATATAGCAAATAATTGAGATAGATTCAGTGATTTTACTGAGTTGATTATTCAAAATATAATAACCTATAATGTTGATTATAATAGTTTGATGCTTCATTATTTCTCCACTAGAGTGCATTCTTACAATATTGCGATCGTATTTGGCAATAAATAATATGATCGAGTTGCAGTGAATATACATAACCTCACATTTCTAATTTGCCTATATATAGCCTATATATATATCCATCCATAGTAATTCTGCCCGAAGGATGTTCCTTCACTACAATCATAGCATTTTCATGCATTATTTTTCTCCAACAAATACATTGAATATAGCAAATAATGAATAGATTCAGTGATTTTACTGAGTTGCTTATTCAAAATATAAATGATTAACCTATAATGTTGATTATAATAGTTTGATGCTTCATTATTTCTCCACTAGAGTGCATTCTTACAATATTGCGATCGTATTTGGCAATAAATAATATGATCGAGTTGCAGTGAATATACATAACCTCACATTTCTAATTTGCCTATATATAGCCTATATATATATATATATATATCCATCCATAGTAATTCTGCCCAAAGGCAGTTCCTTCACTACAATCATAGCATTTTCATGCATTATTTTTCTCCAACAAATACATTGAATATAGCAAATAATGAATAGATTCAGTGATTTTACTGAGTTGCTTATTCAAAATATAAATGATTAACCTATAATGTTGATTATAATAGTTTGATGCTTCATTATTTCTCCACTAGAGTGCATTCTTACAATATTGCGATCGTATTTGGCAATAAATAATATGATCGAGTTGCAGTGAATATACATAACCTCACATTTCTAATTTGTTTTCAAACATCGCCGTTTACATCAACTGTATAAATATTTTAAAACATCGGTAACTATATTCAAATAATTATTTTTTAGTAAAGAGCTTAATTTTATTCGTTAAATAGTCCTAACAAATGCCACTCTTGATTTCCAAATTCTCTAGATAAATTCACTGCTCATGTTATCGATAATTTGGAAATCACTCGTGGCATTACTTATGATAAACTTTAGTTGGTAAATTCTAGGCGAAACACAACTGTGATTGGTTGTAATTAAAAATCATTGAAATGTGATTGGTCATTGACTCCCATTTGGGGCATGAGTTAAATAGTCAACAAAATTGGTCTGGTTGTTTAGGAGGAGTTCGGTGACAAACACAGATACAGAAGAATTATGTAGGCCTATATAAAGATACGGGGGCTAGGATATTTTTGTCAAAATGAACTGGCTTTATATAACGCAAGCCTACATGTGGTTGTTAAGTTTTTACCCTAAAAATATCGGTAACAGCTACAAATCGCCAAGTCAGAATCTGGCCGTGTGGACAAAGCAGAAAACACAGTGATTTAGCTGTGGAAGAAACAAACAGCAAATATGTCTGTCAGCTGATGCAGTCATGAATGTTTGTGACAAAAGAGTGGACATTTTTCAAGTCAACACCGTGATGAATGCTGGGTTGTCAGGCTCAGCTCCTGTCCGTCCATGTTAACATGTGCCTATCTCACAGACTCCACTACTAGGCTGTCTTATTACTTTTTACTGGTTGTCACTCTAAACAAATACAGTAAAAGGTCCTTATTCGTAGGGGATATGTTCCGCAGATATCCAGCGAATAAAGAATCCGTGAATATTGAATTGTAATTTATTTGGGTATATAGGGGATACATTCAAAAGTTACAAAATAAAATATGGATTATCGTCATTTCGTGCCTCGTGAATTTATCGATAATTTGGAAATCAAGAATATCAATAAAACTAAATATATGGTCACACGTAGAAATACATTAGGCCTATATAATGAAAATGGACAGCTAATGACAAATGAGGGAACTTTTGAGGATGTGGCTGAATTCAAATACCTAGGAACAATAATCACAAACAGGAATGAGATGCACAAAGAAATTAAACATAGGCTCAATTCTGGAAATGCGTGCTATTATGCATTGCAGAGACTCTTGATGTCCCAACACCTTTCAAAAAACGTTAAACAGAAAATATATAAAACTATTATTCTACCAGTTATATTATATGGGTGCGAAACATGGACTCTTACTTTAAGGGAGGAAATGAGATTACGAGTTTTTGAGAATAAAGTACTTAGGAAAATTTTTGGACCAAAGAGAGATGAACAGACAGGTGAATGGAGAAGAATACATAACAATGAACTACATGGTCTTTATAGGAAGACAGATATAATAAGAACAGTTATCTCTCGTAGACTGCGTTGGGCAGGACATGTTGCGCGTATGGGGAATGAAAGACTTGCATGGAAGCTTCTTGTAGGAAAGCCAGAGGGAAAACGCCCAGTTGGTAGACCAAGAATGAGGTGGGAGAATAACATTAACTATGATTTGAGGGAAGTAGATTATACAGGGAATGATTGGAAGGCATTAGTTCAGGATAGGGATGTATCGAGAGCTTACGTCCGCGCGGCCATGAACCTACGGGTTCGATAATGCCAGTGAGTAAGTAAGTAAGTATATAGAGGATACATTCCAAGGTTACAAAATAAAATACGTCACTTCGTGTCTCGTGAATTTATCGATAATTTGGAAATCAAGAGTGGCATTTCTTAGGACTATTTAACGAATAAAATTAATCTGTTTGCTCACAAATCATTATTTAAATACGGTTATTTTAAAATATCTATGTATTTAATGTAAACGGTTATGTTTAAAAACAAATGAGAAACTTTTGTCATGTTTGATTTGTTCATCCACTGCAACTAGATCATATTATTTATTGTCAAATAAATATTGTAAGAATGCACCCTAGTGGAGAGGAAATTAAACACACCAAATTCTACATTATAACGGGCATTATAGGTTATTAATAAATTTATGACGTCTTATTATGTAAACATGTCAATTATATTTTTCTTGAACGTTAATCCTGGGAAATAATACGTTCAATAAAGTGCAAACAGTAGTTTCTTTTTATTGTGGTATAATCAGTTGCTACATTTATTCTATTATATCCCGCAAGCTGTATCTGCTTACATTCGTGCACTATATATACAAGCTGAGAGCCACTTACATCCTAGGATTCTTACATCTTAATGTGTAAATTACTATATTCAATGTATTTCTTGGAGAGTCAGTCACTGACCTATTCAGAATGTTAAAAAGGAGGAGCTTTATTTAATGTGATAAACGTAAGTTGATAAATTTGAGGTGAAAAACGACATTGATTGGTTGTAAAACAAAATTAATTGAAACGTGATTGGTCATTGATTCCCATATGGTGCATGAGTTAAATAGTCATAATAAAGAAAGGACCCCCTTTTAACTACCTATCCAAAGATATTATTATGATACCAGATTATTAAGAAAGCCCTTCGGAGAGCCTTTAAAATCGTAACAGTGATATTTATGAAAATGACCACTTTAAAAGTTTTTCAAGCTAAGAATCGTTTCTTAATTCCTGCTATTGAATATTACAAATGTTGAAAAAACTCCTGAATATATTATATTATGTAGATGCTGTTTTAACATACTGACGGGTTTGGTTTGATATTATGTGACGTGGTGACTGTATAAAATAATTAAACATAACAAAGGAATTCGGTTAATGTGAACTCTCTGGGTCCACTTTGCACGAAAACGTAGATTTTATCAATGAGGATGCTATCTGTAAAAAAACGATTCACTTAATTAATTTTATTTAGTATCCTAGTAGTTTTACTAAACTCAAGGACCGTCGCTTTCTGCAGTTGAATGACGTGTGAATGTTATAATCAATATTTTTTTTCAAAACATTAAATAAATATCAACGCTTTTTAATTATGATCAGTCATAAATACTTCCAAATTAACCTGCGCCTGTCTGTATAATTTAGTAGAGTAAATAAACTTGAAAATAGACTAAAAACTGAGGTGGACTCTGGGGTCCATTTTACCCAAATATAGAGGTTAAAGTGGACCTTTCTTGTAATGTAAAAACTTTATAAATTATGAAGATGTTTCCATATTTGAATAAATTAAAATGCTATTTCATAGTTACAACACTAATGGTAATTACTGCAATTAAATAAAATTCAACTTAATATATAATTTTTGGTCCACCGCTGTGGTCTCGAGGTAACGTGCCGCCTTGTCACGCAGCGGGCCCGGGTTCGATCCCCGGTCGGGGCAGTTTTTTTGGGTGAGGTTTTTATCGGGGTTTTTCCTCACCTGTAAGACAAATGTCAGGAACATTTTAAGGCCCAAATGGTCCCCGAAATCATATGGCCGTCATCCTTATCATTATCATTATCATCATCATCATCATCATCCTTCATCGGTGTGGAAAGCAACGGGAAGCTACCACACCTACAATTCCCTAGTAAAACTGCAAGCATAGCATGAAAATGGTATAATTGCAGTGAAGGACTTGCCTTCGGGCAGAATTACTATGGATGGATTTAATTTTAGGAAGTGATATTTTGAGGTTATTTTAATTATATTATTTTTAGTCTGATCATCTTACCTCATTATTATTTTTTTTGGTAAATTCTTCCTTTCCCTTTCCTTTGATTTATTTAACAAATTATTTATCTTTTTCTTCTGTTTCCCAATTTTCGTTTTCATGGTTAGGTTCAAAAAAAGTGAAAAAAAATTATTTTCTAGGTTTTCCCCACATGATGTTTCCTAATATTTTAGACAGTTTGATACGTAACAAATATATTTCAATATCCAGATTACTGATTATTTCATAGTGTTTATTCTTTTCTAGTTTAAGTAATTTGTTTTCCAAAAGTTTTTGTTGTTTGTTGTTATTGTTACTCCTGACGGATTTTCTGATGAACATGGGAACCAATTCTAATTTTAAACATTGGTTGATGAATTTAATGTCCGCTAATCTTTTAAATTTCTTCTGTCTTAATTAAAAAAAAAAACTTTTTGATTTCATATTTAGTTTCCAAGAAATAGTTATTAAAGTTGAGTTTGGAAGACGCCATCTTGTTTTCCGTTATTTATAACAACAAACACAAGTTCTGGTTTTGTTTCTTCCTTGTAACTTAAGAAGTTGTAATTAATAGGAAGTTATATTTTCAATCGTGAAAATACAACCGTTAAGAAATGCGGACATGGGTTCAACTGGGGTAAAATTTCAAATAGTCCCCCATTCGGTTCTCTGGGCGGGGACTACTTCAGGGAACCCATGCCAAAGGCTCACATAACAATGAACTACATGGTCTTTATAGGAAGCCAGATATAATAAGAACAGTTAAGTTTCGTAGACTGCGATGGGCAGGACATGTTGCACGTATGGGGAATGAAAGACTTGCATGGAAGCTTCTTGTAGGAAAGCCAGAGGGGAAACGCCCAGTTGGTAGACCAAGAATGAGATGGGAGAATAACATTAACTATGATTTGAGGGAAGTAGATTATACAGGGAATGATTGGAAAGCATTAGCTCAGGATAGGGATATATGGAGGGCTTATGTCCGCGCGGCCATGAACCTACGGGTTCGATAGTGCCAGTGAGTAAGTAAGTAAGTAAGATATTTTCAGGTTATTTTAATTATATTATTTTTAGTCCGATTATCTTACCTCAATATTAATGTTGAGGTAAGATGATCAGACTAAAAATTATATAAAATTCAACTTTCTTAATTAAAAGAAAACAACAAATTCAAAATAAGGGTCCACATTACCCGACGTTACTACAGTATATTTAGTTTCCTATTTAGTTAATCTTCATGTGCTCTAAATTATTCTCTTCATAGATGCATTGATTATAGGAGATATTGTTAGCCTGTACCACCATATTTTTGAAAGACTGTGTACAATCGAGAAACAATAAATTTGAACACCATCTGAGTGGGATTGGACCACGATTCGGTCAGCATGTATTCAGTAAACTTACCACAAATGTTGGGGTGAAACTAAGGTGGTTGGTTACGTCATGGGGGTGATGAGTGGGCATCCAGTAAATTAGATGGAAGTGCTTTCATGTATCAGTTGTTGTTTGTTTGTTAGTCAGTTGTTGGCCTTCTCAGTGCCAGCTGTTGTAATTAATTCCACTGACGAGTAGAGGGAGGGGGATGTCATACAAGATGGATTTATATGCACAGTCAAAAGTAACACTGATTCACAACAGAGACGTTCACATGCATTTTTAGAACTCATACGGTGCAATACTATCATTATTTGTAGGGTCTTGTAGGCAGAGGAGCACGATCTAGGTGGCTGAAGATACAAAATACCAACATTCTCGTAACTATTCCTATAAAGAGAATGACAAGTTTTCTATTTTGTTATTACGTTGTCGATTTGGAAATGGAAACATATAATTGTTAATATTTAATTTTAGGAAGCGATATTTTGAGGTTATTTTAATTATATTATTTTTAGTCTGATCATCTTACCTCAATATTAATGTTGATTTGTTCTTGGACATGTTTCAAAACAATTCTTTTTATCGTCAGCTTGTCGAGAATTGTTTTGAAACATGTCCAAGAACAAATCAACATTAATATTGAGGTAAGATGTCCAAACTAAAAATAATATAATTATTATTAATTAAATAAAAATAAAACGTAGTTTTATTTGATTTTCATATTTATTATATAATTCAGTGACAGCTGTTTCGGTACACTGTACCATCTTCAGACATGTTAACAAATTATGAATTGTGTTCCAACTGATCTAAGCAACAATACAACAATATTTATTTAAATTTTTTAATTTAACAAAGGGGATTCATTCAAATCAAGTTGAGAATTTAACAGTTTTTTACTACTTTTAAACTTATTAATTTCTACAGCCTCCAAAAGATCTAACTTTTTATATAGGACAAACTGGTAGACCTTTTATATCTCGGATAAAGGAACATATGAGAGCATATAACAGAAATTTAGAAAATTCTAACTATGCTAACCACCTATTCCAATTTAATCATTGTTTCGATCCAAATTTTGAAATTTTACATATTTGTGATAAGGGTAAAAAGTTAGATCTTTTGGAGGCTGTAGAAATTAATAAGTTTAAAAGTAGTAAAAAACTGTTAAATTCTCAACTTGATTTGAATGAATCCCCTTTGTTAAATTAAAAAATTAAATAAATATTGTTGTATTGTCGCTTAGATCAGTTGGAACACAATTCATAATTTGTTAACATGTTTGAAGAAGGTACAGTGTACCGAAACAGCTGTCACTGAATTATATAATAAATATGAAAATCAAATAAAACTACGTTTTATTTTTATTTAATTAATAAATATGGATTCTCATCAAGTAAACACCAACTCAATTGATTATATAATTATTAACTTATTTGATAATAATCGGAGATTAAAATTAATTTTATGAAGTAACTGAAGTTCTAGTACAAATGTTTGATTCGAAGAGTTTTCCAGTTTATATCTTATTTTTTAGATTATTATTAATGCAATTTACTTATAATACTTTATTTTAATTGTTAGTGACACAATATTAAATATAATCAAATCTCTATCACAACTTTTCAGCAATATATATATATCCATCCATAGTAATTCTGCCCGAAGGCAGGTCCTTCACTGCAATCATAGCATTTTCATGCTATGCTTGCAGCTTTACTAGGGAATTGTGTAGGTGTGGTAGCTTCCCGTTGCTTTCTACACCTGTGAAGGATGATGATGACGACGATGATAGTGGTAATGATAAGAATGAAGATGATGATGATGGCCATATGATTTCGGGGACCGTTTGGGCCTTAAAGTTTTCCTGACATTTGTCTTACAGGTGAGGAAAAACCCCGATAAAAACCTCACCCAGAAAAACTGTCCGGACCGGGGATCGAACCCGGGCCCGCTGCGTGACACGGCAGCACGCTACCTCGAGACCACAGCGGTGGACATATATATATATATAATTGAGGATTGTTTCTGTTATTTACACAGGTATCCTTAACCAAAATATAACTTTTTTGAGATTTTTAAGAAATATAGCAGGATATACTCTGCTGGACAAGAAAAGGAATGAAGATATAAGAAAGGAACTAAATATTTTAAAACTTACAGACCGAATAATTAAAGATAGGAACGACTGGAAAGAACATATTGATAGAATGTCAGAAGAAAGATTTCCAAAATTATTGTTAAATTATAAACCGCACAGAAGGAAAAAATGTTGGACGCCCACACAGAAGATGTTCTGAACAATTTTAACAATTCTAGCTTTCATGGAACCGGAACGAGCCAACCGGCTTAATGTCTGGATGATGATGATGATGTTGATGTTATAAGCTGTTAAAGTCATAACAGAAGCAGCCGTTAATTTTCATTAAGTGATCCGTAAGAACATCAAACTGTTACGTACAAAATTTGTTTTGTAATCTAATATTTTAATAACATCATTCAATGTATTCATAAAAAGCTACAGGATCATACCTCGAAAAAGTAATAAAGCTTCTTAAAAGAAGAAGAGAACAAAATTTATTCTGATTAATGAGAAAATTAAAGTTATAGCAGCAGAAATTTGGCTTATAAAGTTTAATGTTCGACAATCAGATCCGAGTTTGGGTGCCACATGAATACTGGAATTAGCAATAAAACTGTTGTTGTTGTTTTCAAATGGCTGGAGCTTGGTTTACACCATAGTCCTTTTGCTTCCCAATAAAGTTCTGCAATGTCTTTCCTGTCCTTTCCCTCGGGGTCAAGTCGCCTGTAATTTAGTAAATGTTTCTTGCTTAGAAGAAGATTTTCTCCACACAAGGAGCATCCCATAGTTCTAGGGACATTACCATTCTATGAAGGTGGTCATCCAGACAGTCATGGCCTGTTTCCAATCTGAAGAGAGCTATTGCTGTTGTTCTAGGGAGGTGTTTTATTGTTTCAGCATATTTCGCTATGTCTTCATATTTCTTATTTTGAAGATCTTTTATATTATGTTCTCTTCTTTTGAGATGTATTTTTTGTTTAGTTCCTGTTGTCTTTTTTGTAGGGATATCTTTTTTGTCGATTTTGGAGCCTTTCTTTGCTAATTACTATATATATATATATATATATATATATATATATATATGTATATATATATATATATTATAAGCTTCCATGGACTATTTAAGTATAAAATATAATCTTACTAATGCCATTTTTAGGTTAATATATTATTGATTGTAGAAGAGCTACAACAAAATTGTTTGATAATTTTGGAAAATGCATGATGTCACATTGTTGTAGCGCGGAATATGTCGATAAAGCAGATGACTACACATCTAGATATACAAGCGTTACTGCTATAAAGTAAATATTCTCCTTAAAAAAATTGCATAACTGTTATGTTGGCCACTAGATGTCAGTTGGAACGACTTACCGCTACCTCTTGTGTGAATTGAGAATACTACATATATAAGTAAAATGTATCTTTGTGTTGGAATACTTGAGTAGCTCAGTTGGTTAGAGCGCTGAACGTACAGAGTTTAGAGACACGGTTCAAATCACGACTCAATCATTCATTTTTGTTTTTATATCATATATATATATAAATATATATATATATATATATATATTGAAGATTTTCGCGGACATAAGTATGAATATGAGTGTTTTCTTGGGTTTTCCGCGTCTTGGATTCAAGTTCGGCCACTGATTCATAAGAACTAAACCTTGGATGGGTGTACGTCTTCGGAAACGGACCACAGCGAAAACTCTATGTGTTTTATTATATAAGACCTAAACCTGTGACTCGAACTTATCATTCCTTGATAATGACATGTGGGATCATGCCGAAACGTCAGAATCAGTGGCCAGAGGCCGAACTTGAACCCAAGACGCGGAAAACCCAAGAAAACACTCACATATATATATATATATATATATATATATTCATTCATTCATAGTGTTCTGCTCAAGAGCATTTCTTTCACTGCAAACTCAGGATTATATATATATATATATATATATGTATGGTATGATAAGAAAAATAAATGCCTGGACGGGATTCGAACCCGGATCTCTGAGTCTGTACCTCAGTGTGATATCCATTACATCACCAGGCGAATCCAATTCAAACAATTATTTTTCTTATATATGTATTATATTCTCCATTATTACTAGATGTCGCGAGAACTCGGTCTTCACTGCCATCTAGTAGCTGACTATAACAAGTAAGCAAATTAATATATATATATATATATATATATATATATATATATATATATCACAATCTGCTAATTATATAAAAAAAAGCTTAAAATCGTGCCAGAAAAAACCTAGTTGGTGAAGGAAAAAAAAAAAAAGAAAAGAACTTGAAACTGATTTTTGTCTATCGGTTTTATGTATCCAAATGACGCATAAAAAAATGAACAACTATATGAAGAATTAAATTTCCAACCAATTTGACCAATTATGTAGAGAGAACAGGGAAAAGAAAGATGATGTAAATAATTAGTATAATAGCACTAGAATTCAAGTTGAATTGAAATATATTCCAAGTTCATAAGAGATTTGTTGGTGAGGGCACTGCAGAGATGATAAAAAGGAATGAATAGTTAGGGTAAGGGAAAGATGTTCTCGAAAGCAATGACAGAAAGAAGATAAAAAGTCGATGAAAAAATTGTGAGGGAAGAAAATGATTTGTACCTTAATTCACTATCGCCCTTATTTCTCCCTCTCTTTTCTCGAGAACAGGGAAGTGTAGGTGGGGGTTGAACGTCCAAAATTGGCCCACACTGCAACTACAAGATTCTCCTCTCCCCAACTTTCTCTGCAAAGACGGGGGTAAAATAAAAAGACAAGTTAGTGCAGTTAGATCTTTCTTTCGGCAAACTTGAGTCCTAGCGCCTTCTCATTCCTAATATCTCACAGCTTCACTGAACTCGGTTCAAAATGTTGAATATAGTTTCATTCACAAATAATCGATATTCATTCTCACATCTTTTCTTTTGCTTTCGACTCAAAGTGGTCGAGAGTTGCCTCAGAAAAATTAATAATTATATAAACTAGTAGTTGCCCAGCGGTCGAAATTCGACCACAATTCATTACATTTTAAGCTTGTCACAGATACGTCTAGGCTCAATTCTGGAAACGCGTGCTATTATGCATTTCAGAGACTTTTGATGTCCCAACTCCTTTCAAAAAACGTTAAACTGAAAATATATAAAACTATTATTCTACCAGTTATGTTATATGGGTGCGAAAGATGGACTCTTAGTTTAAGGGAGGAAAGGAGATTACAGGCATTTGAGAATAAAGTACTTAGGAAAATTTTTGGACCAAAGAGAGATGAACAGACAGGTGAATGGAGAAGACTACATAACAATGAACTACATGGTCTTTATAGGAAGCCAGACATAATAAGAACAATTAAGTCTCGTAGAGTGCGTTGGGCAGGACATGTTGTACGTATGGGGAATGAAAGACGTGCATGGAAGATTCTTGTAGGAAAGCCAGAGGGAAAAACACCCAGTTGGTAGACCAAGAATGAGATGGGAGAACAACATTAACTATGATTTGAGGGAAGTAGATTACACAGGAAATGATTGAAGGCATTGGCTCAGTATAGGGATGTATGGAGAGCTTATGTCCGCGCGGCCATGAACCTACGGGTTCGATAGTGCCAGTGAGTAAGTAAGTCACAGATATGTCATTATGCATTAATTTTCGATTTATCTTAAAAATACGAACGATAGGAAATATGTAGTATAGCTTGGCTGAGCCAAATTTAAAAAACAATAACGCGTCATTTGACATTTGTATACAATTTAAATTTATATTCGGTCTATTATTATGTGTACAGGAATGTAATATATCCCTTCTTCTTTGTCTCTCACTCCAACCCGTCAATGTTCAATGTCGAGGCATAATGGAACAAGTTGCGAATATCTAAATATAAAAGAAAATGTAATGAAATTACTGAGAAGCACATGATTCAATTAAGAGGGAGAAGTTATATAGTATCCTGCTGGAGTTCGGAATTCCTAAAAAGTTAGTTAGACTTATACGAATGTGTCTAAATGGCTCAACGAGTAGGGTGCGTGTAGGCGAACAGTTTTCAGACACTTTTGAAATCCAGAATGGGTTGAAGCAAGGAGATGCACTATCTCCTCTACTATTTAATTTTGTACTAGAGCATGCCATTAAATCTTTAGAGAATGAGGAAGGCTTACAACTGAATGGTATTAATAAGCTGTTGGTTTATGCTGCTGATGTACTACTACTGGCTGATAGCGAGGAGATACTGAAGACCAACAAGCACACACTACTGAGTAAAACTAAGAAATTGTGACTGGAAGTAAATATCAATAAAACTAAATATATGGTCACACGTAGAAATACATTATATAATGGAAATGGACAGCTAATGACAAATGAGGGAAATTTTGAGGAATTGGCTGAATTCAAATACCTAGGAACAATAATCACAAATAGGAATGAGATGCACAAAGAAATTAAACATAGGCTCAATTCTGGAAATGCGTGCTATTATGCATTGCAGAGACTCTTGATGTCCCAACTCCTTTCAAAAAGCGTTAAACTGAAAAATATATAAAACTATTATTCTACCAGTTATATTATATGGGTGCGAAACATTGGACTCTTACTTTAAGGGAGGAAAGGAGATTAACAGTATTTGAGAATAAAGTTCTTAGGAAAATTTTTGGACCAAAGAGAGATGAGCAGACAGGTGAATGGAGAAGACTACATAACAATGAACTACATGGTCTTTATAGGAAGCCAGATATAATAAGAACAGTTTAAGTCTCGTAGACTGCGATGGGCAGGACATGTTGCGCGTATGGGGAATGAAAGACGTGCATGGAAACTTCTTGTAGGAAAGCCAGAAGGAAAACGCCCAGTTGGTAGACCAAGAATGAGGTGGGAGAACAACATTAACTATGATTTGAGGGAAGTAGATTATACAGGGAATGATTGGAAAGCATTAGCTCAGGATAGGGATGTATGGAGAGCTTATGTCCGTGCGGCCATGAACCTACGGGTTCGATAGTGCCAGTGAGTAAGTAAGTAAGTAAGTAAGAAACCAAGATTAGACAAGTTTCAATTTAAATTTCAATAATACTGTACTCACTTTTTTAAATCACTAATAACATACAACAAAGAATTACTCGCAGGCTCGAAATGTATCAATAACTATATTTTTGGACTCGCAGAAGACGAAAATGATATTAGTTCTTTCAAATCACCTAACCGGAGTCAAATATTTCGACGACAACCTTTAACAGAAGTGATCGTTTCCGTGAGGGGGCACGCCGTAGTGTAGTGGTTAAGGCACTGCGCTACAAGCCGGAAGGTCGAGGGTTCAAGTCCCGGTGGGGTCAGGATTTTTAAACTGACCCAAAACCTCTGGCGGCACTATGGCCCTGGGGTCAACTCAGCCTCTAACGGAAATGAGCACCAGACGCTTGTTCTGGGGGTAAAGGCGGCCGTCACGCAGGGCTGACAACCCGGCTGACATCAAGTGCCGATTGTCCAGAAAATGTGGGAGCCTTAACCTCCTACTACCCCAAGGGCCTCGTGAGGCCTGTAGTGGGATTACTTTACTTTTTTTTTTATCGTTTCCGTGAAAGTCGCAGGCGCTATTGTCTCTCAAACTGGTCACCCTTCTCTTTCTTTTGCGCGGTTTTATTACTCTTAGGGATTGTTAAACCCTCAGGAATACACAGGTATACATAATGTCCTGATTGCCACTGCCAAATACGTGAAGTAATGGCTTGTAATACCTCGTTTTGTGCAGTTCGTCTTACATTACATCACGTGATTGTGAAGTGTCGATATTTGCATTATTGTGCATCATTAGAAATAAATTGAATTAAAACAATCTACTATAATATATTTTAATACGTAAGTTTTAATGTTTTTATAATTTTGCAATGTCTCGCCGGTGTAGGAATTCTCCTAATTTATTCTGTTACGTATGTGGACAGTATTGTACAAAATCTCAGCGCAGAACTAGTTATAAAGGCGTACTTACTTACTCTTACTTAGTCACTGGCACTATCGAACCCGTAGGTTCATGGCTGCGCGGACATAAGCTCTCCATACATCCCTATCCCGAGCCAATGCCTTCCAATCATTCCCTGTATAATGTACTTCCCTCAAATCATAGTTAAAGTTGTTCTCCCACCTCATTCTTGGTCTACCAACTGGGCGTTTTCCCTCTGGCTTTCCTACAAGAACCTTCCATGCAAGTCTTTCATTCCCCATACGTGCAACATGTCCTGCCCATCGCAATCTACGAGACTTAACTGTTCTTATTATATCTGGCTTCCTATAATGACCATGTAGTTCATTGTTATGTAGTCTTCTCCATTCTCCTGTCTATTCATCTCTCTTTGGTCCAAAAATTTTCCTAAGTACTTTATTCTCAAATACTTGTAATCTCCTTTCCTCCCTTAAAGTAAGAGTCCATGTTTCGC
Source organism: Diploptera punctata (assembly GCA_030220185.1). Lineage (NCBI taxonomy): Eukaryota > Metazoa > Arthropoda > Insecta > Blattodea > Blaberidae > Diploptera > Diploptera punctata. The sequence goes on from JASPKZ010009823.1 coordinate 333,559, forward strand.
ATCCATATAATATAACTAGTAGAATAATAGTTTTATATATTTTCAGCTTAACGTTTTTTGAAAGGAGTTGGGAGATCAAGAGTCTCTAGTTATAAAGGCGTACAATTTATATTTCGAGAACTATAATAACTTTGGTGATACTGATAAATATTGGGCCCCTAATTTTTGCTTTACAAACTGCCAAATGATTTTAATAGGGTGGTTAAAAGCTTCGCATTCGTGCATGCTATTTGTCATTCCAATGTTGTGGAGGGAACCTACGGACCACATCACTGACTTATTTCTGTATGGTCAATATATCTGGTTTCATTCTCAGCCATGCGACCTGTTAAACATAGTGATTCTTAACCGAACTTGGGTGACGTCAGTGATGAACATGACGAAAGGTTCCACGAAGACATTTTAGAAATGGAAAGGCGTTATAAAGGGAAATCAGTGACCAACATGCTTGCTGATTACTGCTGGCAACTTATCACAGACGTTTCGGAGCCATCTTATCGGCGGAAGTCATCCAGGAAGAAGTTTTGAAAGATGAGATTTTTGCTACAATTTAAGCATGTGTTGTAACGTAACTACTTATTTATCCTTCTTAGAAAAAAATATTTTAACTTTTTGGATCTTATATGATTTGGTTTTACATAGATAAATTGACTCTAGCAATATTATTGCAAACAATAGAAAGTAAGTGCAGATAAGCAATAATATGCGAAATATAACGAAAAACGTTCAACACGTCCTCGCAAAAACCTGTTAGGCGATGGAGAAAAACGGACTTCAAATTCGAAATCAGCGCATGCCAGTTAACTAAAATCACCTATTTTCATTTCTGCGAGCGGCAAAAAGTTCAAATTTGTTGTTGTGTGTAATAAATACGCGAGAGTAAGTCAATTCACTTTGCTGCTGCACAATTTTCTTTTTGCAACAATGTACTTTCAGTATGAATGTAAACAAATGAATAATACACACATAAATTCCTTAGAGACAATTCACTTTATTTTGTTAAATTTTATTTATTTGTAACACATAAAATAAAATTTATTTTTGTACACTCTTTCTCTATATGAATTTCAATTATACCAAATATCACACTCCTCCGTGCGCGCAATCTGCTTAAAAAGGGGTGCAAAGTTTTTTCTTCACGTATTAATATATGTATAGGCCTATACACTTTTTAAAATAATTCGGCCAATTGTTATGCTCTAAGTGAGCTATAATCATCTATTTAGGGCAGGGTGAACATATGGATAATATTTGAGGACCAGAAAAACTTTTACCTCTCAATGAAGGGCCATATCGCTTCGAACCCTGAATTTCAGATAACTCGTTGCTGCTCAAGTTAATAATAATTATGGCTGTTTTTTACAACCTATGACGCGACTTTTTAATTCCTTCATAAACACCTGTCAAATATCATTCTTAAAATTTGGGAACCACTACCGGTTCCAGCTGAAAAACCGAGCAATAACGGCTGGGGGACCCGACAGATTAATCGCATGTCACCTCTATACTGGCTGAGATTACCATATGTAGATGTAAGGCCAGCAGTCGGATGGTAGAGTAAGGACCATCTAGGCCTGTCCCTCTAAGGTGTTTCTACTTATTTTAAAGAGCCTTTAGTTGTAAAATGGTGGACCTACAAGATTTTTTAACGCACAACAATATTCCTCTTTTGCTACTCTATCATCGCTTAAATGTTGCAGGCGAGATTTCTAACCATGTTTAAAATTTGCACGTGTTCAACATTTAATTTAATCTTCTTCTTCTTCTTCTACTACAAGGTTTAGGCTATGCAGCCTTTTCCGGCGAAGTTAAAAGTGGAGTCCATCTTCTGCGTGGTCGGCCAACATCTCTTGTTCCACTGGGATTATACAGGAAGGTTCTTTTTGGTATTCTTTCGTTGTTCATTCTCATTAAGTGTTCTGTCCATTTCTTATTATTTTCGCTGATTTTATCTTCAATTTTATATATATTTAATTCTTCTCGTATAGTTTCATTCCTTATTCTATCCGCTCTTGTGCATCCTTTCACATTATGTAAAAACAGCATTTCCGCAGTCTGTATGCTGCTTTTATCCCTTGATTTCATTATTCAATTTTCACTTCCATGCAACAACAAAGGAACAGCCATTGTTTGATATAATTTAAGTTTCGTATCTTTCCTTGTCTTCCGACCTAAGATTCTTTTTATGGTTCCACAAATAGCCTGAAATTTATTTATTTTATTTTCTATATCTTTATTTTCTCTATAAGTTATATCACATCCTAAATATTGGAAATGTGATATTTGTTCTATTATTTTGTTATCCAGTACAATTTTTGATCTAATTCCATATTTACCAATAAATGCCATTACTTTTGACTTATTTATTGATATTTTACAATTATATCTATTGGCTATTAATTTAAATTTATATGCTAACATTTGGAGCTCATTTTCAGATTCTGCTAAAAGTACAACATCGTCAGCGAATAATAAAGCTTAATTTAATACAGTTTGTAATCTAATCAAATTTTGTGTTTGTTAAATGACGTATTGGATGAAGTAAGAATTTATTTTAATCTTGATTAAAGTAAACGGATAAGAGTTATATAAAATACCTGTCGTATGTGAGTATATAAAATTATGTATATTACTTTATTTAATCTAATAAAGTTTTATGTTTTTGGAGGTTATTGTACTTCGAATTGACCTGAAACTTGCGAAGCAAAAAACTGCATTAAACAAGGAAACTTGCTAAATTAAATTTCCAAGGCAATAATGTTTAATATAGCATTGCATGCGCTATGCACAACTATCCAACATAATAAACAATGTTTAGTTTATAATTGAAACTTATATTGAAGAACTAGACGAATGGACGGCGTGAATTTCAGTAGAAAAATCCTCTCGCACAATAATCTACCTAGAAATATGACCATCCGTATTAATAGATGACATTATCTTATAGAATTGAAATATGGATGGCGTTATGCATCAACCGGCCATGCGTCATTATGCAAGTTTCGAGAAAAATACGTTTAAAGTTTAAGTCAAACTTCACTATTTATTGTAGCGACTAACTAACAATACTGGATATTGCAAGTTATTTTCCTTGTTTGACAGTTATGCATCAACAATTTAAGAGCGGGAACATTTGGCTATTAGCTGTATGATGTTGTTATGAATACATAGTCTTTTATATAGAATTTTTTATTGTTTTATAGATTATTTTAATTATTCAAGAAAAGTCTTTTCTAATAGAGTTTAGACATTCAAAGTCTGTTGAAATAGAGTTTAGACATGATATACCTAGTTCAGAGCAAAGTTTTGCATAGCTAACTGTAAACATCCCTACATTTAGTTTATTGGAATGTTAGTGAGTACAGTTAGGGTAACTAGAGGTCAAATTGAGTATATAACCCTGGGGTAGTGAGGGTCTCGGTCTGTTGATGTGTGACAACCAGAGGTGTTGATGGGTGAGTAAGCTACCATTTTTCTTAATATGTATTCTGTACTTTTATGATATGAATCAAGTACAATTAACATTTTTTCTGTACTTTTATGATATGAATCAAGTACAATTAACATTTTTGATATTAAATTTTCAAAAAGGGATATAACATTTTTAAACATGTAGATTAGGTTAGATTTATAAATTCCACAACTCCCTCTTCTCAACCCCCCAAGGAAGTACTGTAGTTTTTAATATAGGCTTAGATTAGATTTAGGGCTAGAATACTTAGGGATTCTAATTATTTATACTTTAGTAATAAAATAGTTTAAAATAAGACTCCGTTTGTTTATTTCAACACATGTATACTGTACATCCTCATACTAACGCTCGGCTAGATAAACGCTACCAAATTTTCCAACTCCCGAAGGTCCTTTAACCTAAGAAATCCAGTTGGGTTATAATAGATGTAAAATTTAGGTTAGCATTTATGAATATTTGGTTTGATAGCCGTTTGTTACAAAAATCATATAATCTCTGTAGGATTAGAAATAGCCGTGTACGTCAGCAATGAGGCGTGGCTCCTCCTTTGCGGTTCTGGATGCAGAAAGATAACTACAAGTTGATCGCGGAGTATACCCAAAAAAGCTCTAACCACACGAGCTGAAGAAGAGAAGAGAAGACGAGGAAATCGCGATAGAATAAGTACAATTTGAACTTAGCATATATCAACATGTATACTTGATAAATTGTAATATTAAGTTTAACTTAAGTATATATAAGTATATATATATATATATATATATATATATATATATATATATAAGTTAAAGTATATATAAGATTAATACTTCCATCTTATGTACATTATGTACATTTATTATAGTTGTTATATAAGAAAAAAATTAGACTAAGAAACCATAATGTAATATAACTGTAAACACCTTAGATTAAGTTTCAACTAGCCGCACTCTGTAAAAGTATCATCATCAATAGTAATTCTGCCCGAAGACAGGTCCTTCACTGCAATGATAGCATTTCCTTGCTATGCTTGCAGCTTTACTAGGGAAATGAAGGTGTGGTAGCTTCCCGTTGCTTTCCACACCGGTGAAGGATGATGATGGTGCTGGCCATATGATTTCGGGGACCGTTTGGGCCTTAAAGTTTTCCTGACATTTGTCTTACAGGCGAGGAAAAACCCCGATAAAAACCTCACCCAGAAAAACTGCCCCGACCGGGGATCGAACCCGGGGCCGCTGCGTGACAAGGCAGCACGCTACCTCGAGACCACAGCGGTGGACCTGTAAAAGTATAGTGAATTAAATAAAGCAATCACGCTTGATAATAAATAGGGACAAGAGCAGACCTGGGGACATGAGCATTTATCCCAAGGAAACCTAGGGGAATGGTGGCGGGGCTCTTAAAAAAAAGGACTGAAGGCGACTTTACTCCAAGAACACAGTATGGCACTCATTTTCGTTATAGGCTGAGCCCACTTCAGGGCCACGGTGACGGCTGAACTTTTATGCAGTTTAAAATTGTTGAACCCATCGGAGCTTAAAACTGTAGCGCCTTAAGCAACTACGTTACGACCTGCTCTGGGAAAATTCAGTAAATGGGAAGGTTTAAAAACGAATGTAAAATGCACTGTTATTTATGTAATCTTCCCTTACTCAGTGTGTAGCTGGCATATTGCAAAGTATATGACATGATTTATCAGTTGATTGAACTACGTTTATATAGCAAGTATTAATGACTCTAAGTACTAAAATATAATTATACAATTAATAGTAATAACTGGAAGGCGCACAAACGTGCACACGAGTCTATTACCAACATAGAAACCCCAAACGAATGGTACCTACCCCTCTAAGGTATAATGAATAACATGTACATTTGGAGTGGGGAAGGTGACTTTATGGGAGGAGTCATCGCCCTTATAAGGCAAGGACACGTGACAAAACGCTTTCACATACACTCACACTCATACGTTCTACAAGAAACAAGCCCTTCAGCAACCGTTCGCGACCTTCAGTAAATTTTAAAATCTTAAGTACTTTATAATTTACTGAAGGTCGCAGACGGTTGCTGAAGGACTTGTTTCTTGTAGAACGTATGGGTGTGAGGGTATGTGAGACCGTTTTGTCACGTGTCATTGCCTTATAAGGGCGATGACTCCTCCCATAAAGTCACCTTCCCCACTCCAAATGCACATGTTATATTCATTGTACCTAAGAGGGGTAGGTACCATTCGTTTGGGGTTCCTATGTTGGTGATAGACTCATGTGCACGTTTGTGCGCCTTCCAGTTATTACTATTAATCGTATAATTATATTTTAGTATTTAGAGTCTATTAGTTCTTGCTACAGTTATAAGATCATGTTTCATCTAGAGATATGCCACGCAAAATTGGTGGCCACTTCTTTAATCGAGGGCGGTTCTTGTTCTTCAAAGTAGAATACGTAATAATCCCTATGTTAAGATGTTGAAGTTTTCCCACTAAAATTTGCAAACAACTAAACAAATATAGTTTTGGGGAGAAAACTGAAGCGGACATTTAGTTAATTTTAAAATCCCCTGTAATTATTATTTAACATCAAAGAACATTAAACAAGCGATACATTAAATTTTGTTGCTACTGTACGTCATTTTAACTCTTTCCTACGCATAAAATCATTTCTTGATTTTCCTCACCCCTGTTGCTTACATCCACAAGATTCCTAATCCATAAAGTAAAGTGATCCCACGATAGGCCTCGGGAGGCCCTTGGGGTAGTGGGAGGTCACGGCTCCCCCAGAAAAAGCATCTGGTACTCATTTCCGTTAGAGGCTGAGTCGACCTCAGGGCCATGGTGCCGCCAGAGGGTTTGGGTCAGTTTAAAAATCCTGACCCCATCGGGACTCGAACCCTCGACCTTCCGGCTTGTAGCGCAGTGCCTTAACCACTACGCTATATATTTGATATATCTATATTAACCACGTCTTAGATTTGAATAGGTCTAGACTATAGAAAGGGAAATGTATACATAAAACCATTTTTATCATAAAATATAGGTTCCAAATTTTAATGAAATAATTTGAATTATTCGCGTAAATAAGCTACACGAGTAAGCCAATCATAAAAATTATATAATATTATTATGTTTAGAAAGTCATTCAGCGCTAATACCAGATAATGTTAATAAAACAACCAGAAATTCAGGGGTATTTTTAAATTCTGCAAGGAAATTGGATTATTGTAAACACAAGATATAACGACATTATGTTTATAGCGAATTCAGAAGATGGCCTACAACGTTCACTCCACTCTTTTCACCAAACGGCAATAAACTACAACATGGAAATCTCAACAGAAAAATCTAAAGTCATGGCTTTCCTAGGAAAAGACCCAGTTCGCAGTAAAATTGTTATTAATAATAAAATATTAGAACAAACCAACACATTTAACTATCTGGATACCAAGTTACATGCGAAGAAGGAAAAGATTTTAGTCAAAAAATTATAACATTTAACAGAGTAACAGGAATTATAAATATTTTCAAGCCAAACACAGTACAGCAGCACACGAACTAGAATTTATAAAACACTGGCCAGACCCATATTATGTTACGGCAGTGAGGCCTGGACAATTCGCAGTGTAGATGAACAAAGACTAACTGCGGCAGAAATGAAATTTATGAGACGTACTGCGGGCTATTCAAGGACAGACCATAAAAGGAATTCTGACATTCTCAAAGAATTACAAACAGAATCAATCATGGAATATGTACAAAAATACAGAAACAACTGGAAATCTCACCTACGAAGAATGAGCAGAACAAGAATACCACGTCAGATCTTAAATTACCAGCCACCAGGCAAGAGATATTTGGGCAGACCCTTCAAACGTTGGATTGAGACCGTAACATACCACTAGGTCTATCACATGAAAGGAAGACGAAGAAGAAGATATAACGAAGTAAATGCATGGAACACCACAAATGGTTCAATGTCCATGGGTTGAGAAACACTGGTTTAGATCAAGTTTAAGACTTAAAAAATATATCTCATTGGAATTGTGTTTAAGCACTGGACTTAGAGCCAGGAAAAAGTATTGACAAACAAGCCTGTAAATTGGTTGGGATGTTGATGAGTAAATTATCCAGATAGGAGATGAAGTAGGAGAATTTCTTGTTAGAGGAAGGCGCACAACGTAAAGTCAGAGAGAAGAGCAATGTGCATTCCTGGTGAAGCGAAGCGCATAACTTGCATGTTTCCCTTTCATCCCAGATTCCAAACTCACCACTTGTGTTACACAACTCATTTAACTATTTATGGAATTATCATATTTACTCTATTTAACTTCCATGATAAAATTAATATCGCCGTTATATAACCTTTTCAATGCTGAGACATTTTCAGCCTTTAAAACCCTCCTTGCTCAATGCAGGGAGAAATATGGAAAAAGTTTATTTAGGTTCCTAAGAGATGGCAGTATATGCCTGCCTAGTTTGAAAGCAATGCAATACGTATTATATAACTAACAGGCGTTTGGAGTTGAGAATGGATATACACACCCATAGCACGTCAAGCATTTTCTTTGACAACGGATATACCCGTTCGTAGCAGTGTAAAGGATAATGCCATCCAAATGGAAAGAGGCAACACAGAGACTGAATTTTGTTTGTCCCTTGAAAAATTATCATAAGTAATGCCACGAGAGTTTTGAAAATCAAGAGTGGCATTTGTTAGGACTATTTAACGAATGAAATAAAGCCGTTTACTCACAAATAATTACTTAAATATAGTTATTTTAAAATGTTTGTATATTTAATGTATACGGCGATGTTTGAAAACAAATGAGAAAGGTTTATTATGTTTCATTTGTTCATCACTGCAACTAGATCATATTATTTATTGCCAAATAGGAACGCAACATTGTAAGAATGCACCTAGTGGAAAAAAATCAAACACATACAAATGTATATTATAACCAACATTATAGGTTATTAGTCCACCGCTGTGGTCTCGAGGTAGCGTGCTGCTTTATCACGCAGCGGGCCCGGGTTCGATCCCCGGTCAGAGCAGTTTTTCCTCACGTGTAAGACAAATGTCAGGAAAACTTTAAGGCCCAAACGGTCCCCGAAATCATATGGCCATCATCATCATTATCATCACCATCCTTCACCGGTGTGAAAGCAACGGGAAGCTACCACACCTACAATTCCCTAGTAAAGCTGCAAGCATAGCATGAAAATGCTATAATTGCAGTGAAATACCTGCCCTCGGGCAGAATTACTATAGATGGATAGGTTATTAATTAATATCTGATGTCCTATGACAAATTATAATTTTCTGGAACGTTACTACCTGGGAAATAATACGTTTAAGAAAGTGCAAAGAGTGGTTTCTTTTTATTGTGGTATAATCAATTGCTACAATATACAATATTTTTCTATTATATCTCGCAAGCAGTCTCTGGTTACATTCGTTTATTATATATATATATATATATATATATATGCAATCTGGTAGTCATATTAATTCTAGGATTCTTACATTGGTGCTATGTGAATATAATATATAAATTTCTATATTCAAGGTATTTGTTAGAGAGTGAGTCACTGCAAACTAATGCTCTGACCTGTTCATCTATCTATCGTCGGGTTTTTACAACTGCTGCCGTCTTTCCCGTGCCAAACCTCCAAAGCCTACGGTCTTGGGCATCTTCGATGCTTAGTCCTCTAGCTTGCATTATTGTCTTCATGTTTTCGTTCCATGTTAACCTTGGTCTCCCTCTTTTCTTCTTTCTGATCGGAAGCCATTCATATAGTTGCTTCGGCCATCGCTCATCTTCCATTCTTAAGTCATGCCCTAACCACTTTAATTCCTTCTCCTCAATTCTTTCAATTATGCTTTCTTCTGCTTCCATTATGTTTCTAATTGCCTTATTTGTGACATGTTCTAATCTAGACTTTCTGGCACTTCTTCGTAAATAATCCATTTCTAGAGCTAATCTGACCTGTTCAGAATATTAAAAAAGAGGAGATTTCTTTAATATGATAAACAGAAGTAGATAAATATCGAGGTGAAACACGACTTGATTGGTTGTAAAACAAAATTCATTGAAACGTGATTGGTCATTAACTCCCTTTTGGGGCATCAGTTAAATAGTCATACAATTTAGAGTACATTACAATAATTACAAACTTCGGTCGACATTCTATTTATAGAGTAAAATGCTTTTCCCTTTCATTGGAACTTAGTATCTGGTTGACATTAATATGGCGTTATCTAATTTCCACAAATTTATTCTTGTAAATTACATAATTTCTACGAATAATGTTTTCGTAACCGCTAGACATTCTTAGAACTGACGAATCCATGAAACTGCATCTAGCATAATCTAGCATTCGTGGAAATTTTTAGTTCTCATATTTGGAGTAAGAAGAACTGTTTTTAAATTAATTTAATATATATAATTCAACGCTTTTTTTGCAAATTCGTAGTTTTATGATTATAAGACAAGTTCATTTTTATTTCAGGGAATAAACAATTAACTGTGTTTATATTTAATATTGGTAAATTTCAGGTAAAATTTGAGAGAACACATGGAAAATAAAGTCCATTCTGTGCTTCTCATAGTGGTGTATGCGCTATTAAAACATTGTAAAATATGAACAAAGTCATACAGTAACAAATAATTGTTATTTATTCTAAACAAAACTCTTACACCACTCCGAAACGTTAGTGTTACGTCAGTTACCTTTATTTTGTATAATAATAATTAGTGACTGAAGTTTATTACAACGTAAAACTCAAAACATGTACTTTATATATATATATATATACATCCATAGTAATTCTGGTCGAGGGCAGGTGTTTCACTGCAATCATAGCATTTTCATGCTATGCCTTGCAGCTTTACTAGGGAATTGTAGGTGTGGTAGCTTCCGTTGCTTTCCACACCGGCGAAGGATGATGATAATGATAAGGATGATGATGATGATGATGGCCGGATGATTTTCGGCGATCGTTGGGCCTTAAGCTTCCTGAGATTGGTCTTACAGGTGAGGAAAAACCCCGAAAAAAACTTCACCCAGGAGCCTGTCAAGACCGGAAATGAAACCCGGGCCCGCTGCGTGAGAACGCAGCACGCTACCTCGAGACCACAGCGGTGGACCATATATATATTACATTCACAACTGCTTGTTGGAATAAAATTAAACATTTTGCACAGTTTATTATTTCACTCTCACTCTGTAAAACAATACGCCATTCTACAGTTACATCAGTTACCTACATAAAATCTTACAGTTTAAGTAAATTAATAAAGAAAGAACACTGTATTTTCTATTGAAGGTATTGAAACCTATGTATAAATGTATTGAAGAGAAAGTAGAGTCCTACAATCTGAAAAAAAAAATGTACTTTGTTGCAATAGTTACATCAGTAACTGTTAAAGTAGAATTCACATCTTCATGAAATTACGTTTGTGTTTGCTTGACAGTGAAAAGACAGAAGGATAGAATACAGACGGCAGAGATGCGGTTCCTAAGACAAGTAAAAGGATGTACAAGACTTGATAGAATAAGAAATGAGGATATAAAAGAAGAATTGAAAGTACAGCATTTATTGGATAAAGCCACGAATTACAGAGAGAAATGGATTTGATCACACGGATGGAATGAGTAAGGAGAGATATCCATTGTTAGCCAGAAATTATCAAGCAAGAGGAAGGCGTGATGTTGGAAGACCTACAAGACGTTGGGCTGATGCAATATGAAGTCGGAACGGGCAATTGCCTAATCCCTGGAGTGATGATGATGATGATGTTTGCTTGACTATTTAACTCATTCCCCACATGTGAGTCAATGACCAATCACATTTCAATTAATTTTGATTTACAACCAATCACAGTCGTTTTTCACCTCGATTTTGTCAGTTTAATCTCATCATATTAAAATCAAGCTCCTCATTTTTAACATTCTGAATAGGTCAGATCATTATTTTGCAGTGACTGACTCTATAACAAATACAGCTACCAGATTGTATATATTGTGTACGAACGTAAACTTGAGGGATACTGCAATCGGGATAAAATAGAAAAACATTCGTATTAATTGATTATACCACAATGAAAAGAAACCACTGTTTGCACTTTCTTAAACGTATTATTTCCCAGGAAATAATGTTCCAGAAACATATAATTTACATCATAGGACATCAGAAATTAATTAATAACTTATAATGTTATAAACAGTTTGATGTGTTTCGTTTTTTCTGCACCAGGGTGCATTCTTACAATATAGCGATCCTTTGGCAATACATAATATGATCTGGTTGCAGTGATGAACATATGAAGCGTAACAAACGTTTCTCATTTGTTTTCAAACATCGCCGTTTACATTAAATATATAAATATTTTAAAATAACTATATTTAAATTATGATTTATGAGTAAACAGCTTAATTTTATTCGTTAAATAGTCCTAACAAATGCCACTCTTGATTTCAAAATTCTCTAGTTAAATTCACTCCTCACTTCGTGAGTCGTGAATTTATCGATAATTTGAAAATCACACGTGGCATTACTTATGATAAACCAACTAGAAGTGATAAAATTCTAAGATTTGTTAGGTTAGGAAGAGTGATGTTAGTGTACAGCCATTTCTAATAAACATTTAAAAAATGCGGGTGGCTTTATAATGGATTTAAGATGTACGACATGATAAGGTTCTGTTATAAATATTGCATATAATAATAATAATAATAATAATAATAATAATAATAATAATAATAATAATAATAATACTTTATTTATTCTGGCAGAGTTAAGGCCATAAGGCCCTCTCTTCCACTCAACCAGCACAAATACAAATAAATATTCGACAAATATAGATATACACTATATTAATTATAAACAGTTAAAGATACAATAAATGTAGCAATGTAAATGTCATGTACAAACATTTTATAGGGTAATAACAATAATGATACGATAATAATAATAATAATAATAATAATAATAATAATAATAATAATATAAATATGATACATAATAGGGCCTAAATATTGTATAAAATATGCATGTGAGAATAAATGGGTAGGTCAATTGTATATATTTAAAAGAACTCATAATGCACGTGTTTAAATTTTAATAAACGAAAATAAATTATCATGTTTTATTTATTTCCTCTCTCCTGTTAAAATTTAAATTTAAAATATCTTGAGATCAGATGGTGTTGTATAATTGTAATTCATAATTTTACCACCAGACGGTGCTGAATTTCATATAGTACCACAAAAAATGGGGGCACGCCGTAGCGTAGTGGTTAAGGCACGTAGTTACAAGCCGGAGGGTCGAGGGTTCAAGTCCCGTTGGGTTCAGGATTTTTAAACTGACCCAAACCCTCTGGCGGCACTATGGCCGTGGAGTCAACTCAGCCTCTAACGGAAATGAGTACCAGACGCTTGTTCTGGGGGTAAAGGCGGCCGTCACGCAGGGCTGACAACCCGGCTGACTTAAAGTGCCGATTGTCTAGAAAAAGTGGGAGCCCTAACCTCCTACTACCCCAAGGGCCTCCGGGCCTGTTGTGGGATCACTTTACTTTTTTTTTACCACAAAAAATATAAAAAAATTGGTGTCGCTAATTCTACACTAGCGCCACTTGTGGCATATACGCGAAACTTGTCCACTTTCTCCTCTGGATACTCTGTGGTATACACTGCGACGAACAAACATGGCAGCTGCTGAAGTCAATGTTTAATTTCGAATTTGAGATAAAGTCCCATTTCTAACTGTCGAATTTATTTGATTTGTTAAAATAATACCAACCTCGGTTTATTTTAATAGGGCATACTGAGTTCGGTTGTAAAACTTCGAAAATTGCGAAAATTTAAAATGTTCGTTTCAGGTGAACTCCTACACCTAATGGTTTTCGAACATAATAGATAGTGGCTAAACACTCTCTGTACACGAAACCCTATTTGTATAAATTTTCAAGAAGATCGGCTGAGCGGTTTAGAAGTCAATCTCAGATATACCAACATTCATTTATATATTTTGGATACACAGCTTATGAGGAAGTTCGTGGTGTGGCCACTAACAGACGAATAGATATTATTGCATTTAGACCATCTTCTAAAATTGGTATGATATTAGATCCCACAATTCGTTTTGAGAATCATAGTGGCCAACCTGAGGAAGTTACCAACTAGATAGTATAACTGTCACAGGATTGATGATCGGGGCAAGATGTACTATACCAGGATTCTTAGCCAAATTTTGGAATTCCATAGATTTGGACAGGGTGTATCTTTCTAAAATTGCCATCGCTGCCATTAGAGGATCAATTTCAATTTTAAGAAACCATTTTTACAAAATTGCTACTTTATAGTATGTATACTTCAGTTAGACCTACAAGTTGATTTTTTAAAATGTATTTACAAAATGTATTTCATCAATTTAGAAAATTAATTGTCTGTATCACTTTGTCCTTGAGGCAATCCTCTAATGAGAAAAGTTATATATATGCCTCACGTATAAGAAAAAAATGAGACGTCATATTTCCAAAATACAGAACAAGCAGATGAGCGAAGCCCTGGTTTCTAGGTTAATTGGTTTTATTTATGTCTTGGATACAATACATGTTATTTTTATTTTATCCCTACATTCTAACCTACATATATGCATTTTTCATTACTGTTATATTTTGATTTGTGTAGATGCTATGCTTGCATTTATATTGTAATTTGTTTTCAATCAATTCGTTTTTAATTGTGGGCTTGTGTTGGAATTTAAATAAATTCATTTTTATTTTTCCATCGTTCTTTAGGCCACATTCAACGCAAGAGATTAACTGAGAATAACAAGTGGCCACGTGGATTAAATATATTATAAATGCAGCATGAGGAAATAATTCAATTGTATTTTAGGAATAACAGAGGAAATATAAAAAAAAATAATTTCGGCAAAGTTCAGAGATAGTGGGTGTTCTATCAAATTGAAAGGAATATGGTATGTGAGAAAAAAAATAGAATTCCGATCCACATTATCATCATCATCATCGGTCACGAATTACAGTAATAGATATTATTGCAGCCAATGGCCACGTAGAAAGAATTGTTTTCATGTCTTACAGAAGTCTGTTATCGAGGTTCCTGTGTTTATTTTGACTATTTAACTCAAGTCCCAAATGGGAGTCAATGACCAATCATATTTCAATGATTATTTATTTACAACCAATCACAGTCGTGTTTCACCTCGAATTTATCAAATAAGTTTATCATATTAAAGAAAGCTCCTCCTTTTTAACATTCTGAATAGGTCATAGTATTATTTTGCAGTGACTGACTCTGTAAGAAATACGGCTATCAGATTGTATATATAGTGCACGAATGTCAGCAGACAGTGCTTGCGGGAGATAATATAAAAACATTTGTAGCAATTGATTGTACCACAAAAAAAACAGTTTGCACTTTCTTAAATGAATTATTTCCCAGGAAATAACGTTGTAGAAAAATATAATTGACAAACCGGAATCGGTCGCAATATTAGAAGTATCCGCGGATCGAAAGCTGTGGGTAGCGAGACGCATGCAGCCCGAGGATCCTGAGTTGGACAAGCATGATATAGTTGAATATACTGACTTCCAAAATTGGCATTCCAATATACCCCAACTGGGCATAGGGACCAAGGAAGACCAAAACATCGGTGGAAAGATCAAGACCATCTTCGCTAGGGTTTACCGTACAGGCCACATGGCCTAAAACGAATTTGTTCATGATGATGATGATACTGTTTGTTTTCTAAGTATAATACAGTTACGAAAGCAGGACATTCATAATATAACTTTATATAACTGTTTATTTATAATTTACGAGATGAAGGAAACTGAAACAAAAGTCCCTTCTTCGTATTCTCTCTATAATTTATTTCTGTAACTTTCTCTACGTGAAAAAGAGCCGAGTGAAGAATTTGTCACTTACGACTGACAACTTTACATAGACTGCCCGCATAGCGGACAAGTCAGAGGAGTTGCGGAACCTGCAGGCGCACATAATCATATCACTCATCATCAGAGAGAACACGAAGACAAAGCAACAAGATAGTACAGTATTTTGAAATTTTACAGAATATGATGGAAACTTTAGAAAGCACACAAAGCACACAAAATGACATATTATTTTACTTACTCATCCGTGTGGATTATTGAATAGCAATTTGAAACATGTCAAAGTATTAAGTGATAATGCTAAGAAATAAATAAAATTACTTAAATGCGAAATAAATTCTTTTTCTTCTTCTTCTTCTTCACTTCACGGGCTAGGCAAATTACCTGTTCCACCTCACAGTTGTTCTGTCCATCTTTTCACTGGCCTTCCTACATTCCTTTAACCTCTTGGTTTGTAGTTGAATGCTGCTCTTGGTAATCTTGTTACATTCATTCTTTCCACACGTGTAAACCATTTCTCTCTATATTCTCTGATTTTCTCATCCAATGAATATATCTTTAACTCTGTTCTTATATCTTCATTCCTTATCCGATCCAATATTTGTGCAGCCTTTTGTTCTTTAAGGGAGTTCATTTCTGCGCTTTGTATTCTACTTTATAATTTTTTTGGTCATTACCCAAGTTTCGCCCCCATAAAGTAATGCACGAACTGCCAATGTTTTATAAAACTTCAATCTAGTATCTCTTCTTGTTTTATTCTTTAATATTTTATGTATAGTTCCGCATATCATTTGAAATTTCGACAGTTTCATATGTATGTCTCTTTCAGTTTTTGTGTTTATGGTAAAATTACAACCCAAATTTAGGGATGTATGGAGAGCTTATGTCCGTGCGGCCATGAACCTACGGGTTCGATAGTGTCAGTGAGTAAGTAAGTGAGTAATAATTAAAATTTGTTACTTATTCCAGAGGGTTGTTTTCTATTACGATTTTTGATCTTATGTGATCGTTTCCCCAAAATGCCACTATTTTTGTTTTTTCTTTTGATATTTTGAAATTATATTCTTGGCATAACTGATTTAATTGATGTAAAGAGCACTATAAATTATTTTCATTTTCTTGCATAATAAAAACCACATCCTCAGCATACATTAAAACGTTTAATATTTTAAAACGGTCCATTCTTATACCTATATTAACAATATTTTTCCAATTTTGTGATGTCATTAATATTTAGATTAAAAAGAGTAGGCGATAAACTACACCCTTGTCTTACGCCTCTATTTATTAAAATAGCTTCGGTCTTTGATGTGCCTATGTTTATTATAATTTGAGACTTTACATACAAACTTTTTATCACATAAATTAATTTTGCGGGGTAGCCATGTATTTTCATTATTTTCCATAACTTATCTCTATCAACACGATCAAATGCCTTCTCAAAATCAATAAAATCAACATGCATCTGTAGGTTATGTTCTCTTTTTTGCGAAATAAATTAAAGACACACATTTTAGTACAAGTTGAGATTGTGGTTTCTATTTTTTTTTCTATATAACTAACTCAGCCTTATTTTTAATGTGAATTGTGCCTCCGATCCAGAATTTTTATAAAGCATGAAGAGTTTTTCTCTCCGTAACAATCATACTTTTTTATTTAAGAAAGAAACAATGTTGAACCGGGATTTGAACCCTGGACCCCCAGTTTTTGTACTAGTGTGCTGTCCATTACACCATTCAAACGACGATACAAACATTAATATTTCTATCAACTTATACAATTCTTGTTCGTCCGAAGTCTGATAGCTGTCGCCACCATCAAGTCAACTAATGGCTTCTATTCAGAAGAATTTTTATTGAGAATTTTATACATTACTTTTTAGCACAAAAGCTTCATTATTTAGATGTTTTTACTTAAATTGACACATTCCAATTCTGGATAGAATATAATTTAAGAAAGAAAAATTCAGAAGCTCACTTGATCTGAATTCCACCAGAATATATACAGAGTGTTCCAAAATGATGGACGGGGTTTCAAAGTTATTTAATTTCCCTTACATGATATACATGATATATATAAGAACAAAAGTTACATGGGATTAAAGAGAAACTATTCAAGTTTTCATAACATATTTTATAATAATAATTATAATAATAATAATAATAATAATAATAATAATAATAATAATAATAATAATAATAATAATAATAATAATAATAATAGCTTTATTTTACCTGGCAGAGTTAACGCCTTTAGGCCTTGTCTACCACTCAACCAGGTTTAAAAACATACAAACAAAAAAATAGTCTTAAATCTAAATTACGATATATATATATATATATATATATATATATATATAAACGATTACAAGTTATGAAAGTGTTCGATGTGAGCACCTTTCGTCACAAGGCACACATCTAGCCGATACTCGAATTCCTCCCAACCCTTGATCAGCATATTTGGAGCAATGGATTCAACAGCAGCAAAAATCCTTCTTCTCAAGTCTGGAAGGTCGACCGGAAGTGGTGGTACGTATACATTGTCCTTCACATACCCCCACAGGAAGAAATCACAAGGTGTGAGATCGGGAGACCGTGGAGGGTGTGGGAATGAATCATGTCATCCGGACCGACGCGTCAATTAGTGTTCGTGGACGTCCTGGACTTTTCCTTTTACAGATACATCTAGTTGTTTCTAACTGTTTATAACATAGACGGATAATTTTATCTGTCGGAAAATCAATTCCAAATTGCCGTCGGAAAGCTCGCTGTACTGCAACAATGGAACCAGACCTCGCAAATTGCAATACTCAGAATGACGTCTGTACAGAAATCGCCATTTTCACAAATTTAACGCTGACGACGTAATAATGACAAGAAACAAATTACAGCATACAGGATATGAAACTGTCATAGCTTTTCTTTCATCTTCTTCTTCTTCTTCCTTCCAAGTATTAGGCCAAGGCCTGTTACGATCCTATAGAAAATTTTCCCTCCAGCGTTTCATAGGACGGCCCAGTGATCTTCGTCCTCTTGGTATATAATTATAAACAGCTTTGTGGATCGGATTTGAACTCATTCTTTCAAGATGGTGTTTCCAATTTAGTTGGTACTGTTTAATATATTCCAAAATTGGCGTAGTCTTCAATTCTTTTAAGATATCGGTGTTCCTTTTCCGATCCCATCTGGTGTAACCCGCTGTTCTGCGCATGAATCTCATTTCACAAGCCGTTATTCTGCTTTCATGTTGTTTTTTAGTGTCCATGCTTCACTACCATAGGTCAACACTGGTCTAGCCAAAGTGTTATATAAACGTAATCTGGTTGTTTTTTTGTACAAGGGATGGTTTCATAACTTGATTAATAATTCCTAAACTTTTATTATAACTAGTAACTTTTTCAGGGATATCCTTTTCATCCCAGATAGAGAGATAATATCCAAGATATTTAAATTGATTAGATCTCTCTAAAATTTTATTCTGGAGACAGATTTTACTTTGTATGGGGTCCTTCCCATGAAATGCCATAATTTTAGTTTTGTTAATTGATATTTCCATATTAAATTTGGCACCTATTTTTTGTAAATTATAAATTGATCGTTGCAAATCATTTTCGGAAAGTGCCAGGAGAGCTAAATCGTCTGCAAAAAGAATAGCATCGAGTTTGAGGTTCCTATTGATGGGTATATATCCTCGTTGTGTTTTCCTCCATTCATTTATTATAGCAAATAATCAGTTCGACACAATGAAAACATTAACTGCATAACAACTACATAGAGAATTCCATTAATAATCACTAGGAAGCTACTTACGTTATGTTATATCATTTTAATTTTATTATATTCTATGTTTTTGTTAGTATTAGCTAGTATTAGATTGTATTATGTTTAGTCTATATTTTAAAAATATCTTAAAATTGTAAGATGTATGTAATTTTTGTATAATTCTACTATTGGCTGGTTGAGTGGAAGAGAAGGCCTTATGGCGTTAACTCTGCCAGCTAAAATAAAGCATTATTATTATTATTATTTATTATTATTATTATTATTATTATTATTATTATTATTATTATATAACAGCACCGATAGCGATCATAGGCTGGAGTCATACTAAATTGCATTAATCTTATAGCATTGTCATTTAATCTTCTTTAATTTCTTTTAACTCTGCCGAAAGTTTTGCAATAATCCACGAATACTAAGGGTGTGTTGTATTAAGTTCATGAAGTGTCCCAAAATACTTTTATTTTTATCGAAACCACTTTCGCTTTTGGATTTAGAAATCGCCTTCCTGTGATCCTCTTGTAACATTACCAGTTGATCGAGGATCACAGTTGTGTAGAACTGGAAACTCTAACTGAAAATAAAATAAAAATAAAGTTAGACGAACTGAATTAAAGGTGAAAAGAAAAACATGTGGAATAACGAAAGTTGGTCTGTCTGACAATGAAGTGCATGAACCTCGGTAATTGACTGGGTTGAGAAAACATTTTGCTAGAATGTTCTCGTGTTTTCTGCAAGGCGCAGCTACCCGATAAATCAACATGGGAAGAATAGGAAGGGGGGTGAGATGGCAAGGGGATGATTTGTACCCTCCGTTGAACTCTGAGCTTTCCTCAACTCGTCCGGGAAATTACATTTCGTTACATCTGAGGAGAGTTTCTCTAGCCAAGAGACTGCAAATACATCTAGGTCTGTCTCCGATTTTATTAATGCATAACCTTGAAAGTGAAGACTTGCCTCAGGGACGCAATATTTCTCATATTAATTTCTATAATATTCCAGCCTGACTTAAAACAAAAAGACAAAATTCAATGTAAAAATTTATCATAAAATTGATGATAAGTAATGCCACGAGTGATTTCCAAATTATCCATAAATTCACGACTCACGAAGTGAGGAGTGAATTTATCTAGAGAATTTGGAAATAAAGAGTGACATTTGTTAGGACTATTTAACGAATAAAATTAAGTTGTTTACTCACAAATCATTATTTAAATATAGTTATTTTAAAATATTTAATGTAAACGGCGAAGTTTGAAAACAAATGAGAAACGATTGGTATGCTTTATCTGCTTCTTTTGTTCATCATCACTGCAACCAGATCATACTATTTATTGCCAAAGGAACGCAATATTGTAAGAATGCACTCTAGTGGAGAAAAAATGAAACACATCAAACTATATATTAATTCATTTCTGATGTCCTATGACAATTATATTTTTCTGGAATGTTATTACCCGGGAAAAAATACATTTAAGAAAGTGCAAACAGTGGTTTCTTTTTTTGGTGGTATAATCAATTGCTACAAAGGTTTTTATATTAACTCCCAATTGCTCTACGTGTTGATATTCATGCACTATATATACAATCTGGTAGCCATATATCTTAGAGAGTCAGTCACTTCGAAATAATGCTATGACCTATTCAGAATGTTAAAAAGGAGGTGCTTTCTTTATTATGATTAACTTCAGTTGGTAAATTCTAGGCGAAACACGACTGTGATTGATTGTAAATAAAACATCATTGAAATGTTACTCCCATTTGGGGCATGAGTTAAATAGTCATAACAAATATGTTTGTGAAAAATAGTAGTAACGGATATACACGCATGGATATATTACACAATGAATCAATAACAAATGAACTGGATGTATTTTCAATACTCGATAAACTAGAAGAGCAGAAATACCGATGGAAAGAACATTTAAACAGAATGGACAATACAAGATTATCCAAAACGATCAACACCTCCAAACCACACGGAAAAAGATCTTTGGGACGGTCAAGGAAACGATGGACTTGAGACCGGAACAGGTCACATTGACCTAATTCTGGAAAGGAAGAAGAAGAAGAATAAGGAGAAGAAGAAGAAAAATAGTCAACATACATGTACCTAAAGCAAAAAGAGTAAGTTATTACAACATTTTATTATGAAATCCGATTTCCATTACATTTATATTCTAAATTCACTGTGGGATCATGGACGCGCGGACATAAGCTCTCCATACATTCGTATCCTGAGCTAACATTTTCCAATAATATCTTCTATAATTCACTTCCCTCAAATCTTGGCCAATATTATTCTCCAACCTCATCCTTGGCTTGCCTATTGTGCGCTTTCCCTTTGGTTTTTCTACAAGCAGCTTCCATGCCTCTCTTTCATAGTATAATATATAAATAATATAATTACAATTTGTTATATTATTTGTAATATTTATATTAATTTATATTACTGATAAAAATTTCGTTTTAATTTGTACAGAAAATTAGCTTCATAATATATTACTATTTTTTTATTGCGAATGAGCCCATGCAGGACTACACAGAGTACTTAGAGGCGTTTCCTTTTACTCCATATTTATTATTATTATTATTATTATTATTATTATTATTATTATTATTATTATTATTATTAGAATATATGACTTGAAAATTAATAGAAGAATACGAAAAATGGGGATTAATTTTGAAAATAAAAAAAAATATTTATCAATTGGTGAACCAGAACAAAATTTAATTTTGGAGACTGGAGAAACAATAAATTCTTGTAGTGAGATTACATATTTAGGAATTAAAATAAATAAAAATGGGAGTTATGAAGAGTAAATAAGAAATATAAGTAATAAAGGAAAATTTGCAATTGCTTGCCTCAATGGAATATTGTGGGATAAAATATAATAAAAATAAAATGAATATATATATCATACAATTGTTAAAAGCATCATTACTTATGGAGCAGAACTTTGGCCATTAACAACAAAAACAAATAAGTACCTTTTGGCAACGGAAATGGATTTTATACGAAGGGCAGCAAGAATTTCAAGAAGAGAAAAAATTATGAATTCAGTTATAAAGGAGAAAATGAACATTGAAGACACTATTCTAGATTATATTAAAACTTAGCAATTAAGATGGTACGGACATGTCCA
This sequence comes from Diploptera punctata, assembly GCA_030220185.1. Lineage (NCBI taxonomy): Eukaryota > Metazoa > Arthropoda > Insecta > Blattodea > Blaberidae > Diploptera > Diploptera punctata. The sequence continues at coordinate 355,851 of JASPKZ010009823.1, forward strand.
GCGAATGGAAGAGGATCGGCTACCAAAATCTGTTTTGCAATGGAAACCTGAGGGAAGACGAGGCAGACGAAGACCTAAAACCTCCTGGAGTCAGGGAATATGTTTATACATGAAGGAAAACATCTACAACCAGGAGATTGGATGGACCGACAAAATTGGCTATTAAGAATCAGACGATGTCAAAGACATTAGTCAACCGATGATCTATCTTTGTATTATTTATTATTATTATTATTATTATTATAAATAGTTTTACCCATATTTTGTGTTCTGTAGTTATATTTACTTATCATCATCATCATCATCATCATCATCATCATCAACAACAACAAGGATTAAGCCCAATGGCCTGTTCCGATCTCATTATAGGTCGAATTGGTCCTTCCATCTCTTCAATGGTCTTCCCAACATTCTTCTCCCTTTTCGTTTTAATTATACTTTCTTCTTGGTATGCGCTGTTCATTCATTCGTAATACGTGCTGAAGATAAGCATTTTGATAGTATTTACTTATTATTTTGTTATAAAGAATCAATTTAATAGGCAATAATTCTCATTTGTTGGAATACCTGGTTTAAAATATAATTTTATAAGAATTAGATAACAGAAATATATTAAATAAATAATTAAAATCCCAAATGACAATAATTGGCAATCTTTCTTTTCTATCTATTTGGTGTTTTTACAGCTGTTGCCGTCTTCCCGTGTCAAACCCCCAAAGCCTACGATCTTGGGCACCTTTGATGCTTAGCCCTCTAGCTTGCATTACTGTCTTCATGCTTTCCTTCCATGTTAATTTTGGTCTCCTTCTTTTCTTCTTTCTGTTCGGATGCCATTCATATAGTTGCTTCGACCATCGCTCATCTTCCATTCTTAAAACATGTCCTAACCACTTTAATTCCTTCTCCCTCAATTCTTTCAATTATGCTTTCTTCTGCTTCCATTATGTTTCTAATTTCCTTATTTGTGACCTGTTCAATTTAGACTTTCTGGCACTTCTGCGTAAATAATCCATTTCTAGAGCTATTAGTCTATTCTTGTAGTACAAATACAAAAATCTTTATTTTCAAATACCTTTAACTTCATCTTGTTTAATCATTTCTAACTTTGAATTTTTGAATTATGTATATCATAATTTTAGTAATATTTAATGTATTGTAAAGTGGATTTAATTTTGCCCTTCCTGCTTGTAACTAAGTGTTGGAAATGGGAATTGTTTAGTTTTGGGAGCAGATAAACGGAAGGAGAATCTGGAAACTATGCAAAGTGCAAGGAAGTTCTCGCGGTTTGCGGTATTTCCTTGGCAGTCAAATATCCACTGATCCATATGTTACGTAGACAAGCGGTCTAGACCCTCCCTTACTAAGTGACTCACTGATATATAGGTATCTTCCCCATCTTCAGAATAACCCATCAGCAGGCCATCAGTTACTAACTTTTCAGTTTATCATTTTTATCTTACATATTTTATACAAAATAAGACAATTATTTCTTCTTCTTATATTTATTTTCTCCTTATATTAAAACAGAACATATGGTAATCGGAGCAAATTCAGAAGACCTACAAATAAATAATATGATAATTAAACGTGTTGAAGAATTTAAATATCTTGGATCTATAATAGATAAATCTGGTACTTGTGAAAGATATACTATTAACAGAGTAAATTGTGCAAGGAAGGCGATTAGATCCCTGAATGGTCTTTTATGGAATAGAAATTTGACCAGAAGAACAAAAAAAAAAAAAAAGAGATTATACAGACAATAATAGAAAGTATACTCACATATGGATCAGAAAGCTGGACAATAAATGAAAGGATGCAGAAAATAATCTTGGCGACAGAAATGGATGGATTATGGAGAAGTATGAGAATATCCAGGCTACAACATATTCGAAATACATATATCAGACAAGAAATGGATGCACAAGAAACTTTTATCGATAGGATAACAATGAGAGCTCTACAATGGTATGGACATGTACAACCGATGCCGGAAGACCAGTGGCCTAAACAGGTGTTGGATTGGACGGTACCAGGCAGAAGGAAGAGCATTATATGAGGGAATATATGATGCCATGATGAAAAGGGGTATGGAAGATGGACAATGGGAAGATAGGAATCTCTGGAAAGCAGGAATCAAAGGCAAACTGCTGTAAAGTGAAAAGCCTGTATTAAGTAAGTGTATTTATTTTAACCTTTCCCTTTATAGGCACGTTCATGTGACCTACACCTCAGAGGGGACACTAAACCTCGAGTGTATTTTTTATTTTGGATCAACACATACTTTTTTTTTTGTCTAAGCAAGTGCATGGAGGACCTCCCGGATTAGTGATCAGCTCAATGCCAGGACCATCTCTGAGACAACACAAACATTTAAGACAAAACACCATTCATACTAAACAAGACGAAATTAATAGAGCGATATTGATGGACATACGAAATTCCGGGATTATTTAGGCTTTAAGATTTTCTGGGGGCTGAATATAAATTTACAGAAAACAGAACATATGTGTTTGGGAAAGAATGTGGATGACCTCATACTCGAAACAGGGAAAATAAAAAAAAAAGTGATTTTTTTTAAATATCTTGCGTCCTGTGAGACAGATGTACAGACTAAAATTACAATGGCAAAAAATGTAACTAAAACATTATATGGAATAATTTGGAACAAAAATAACATAAAGGAAAATAAAATGAAAATTTATGAGAGCGTAATACAGAATATTTTGTCATATGGAAGTGAAAATTGGTCTTTGACGGAAGTACAAAAAAATAAAATTGAAACAGTTGAATTTGATTATTTTAGGAGAAACCTCCAGAAAACAAGACAGGATAAAATAAGAAATGAATTCCTTTGGAGAGAAATGAATGTTGCAACATCTGTTGTTAAGAGGATTGAAAATCAAACGCTTAAATGGTATGGCCACGTACAAAGAATGGGAAATGAAAGATGGCCAAAAAATATATACCAATGGTCACCCCCTGGAAGAAATAAACGTGTCAGACCAAGATGGAAATGGAAAACATACGTCAGAACTATAATGGATGATAGGAATTTGGAAGAGGGAATTTGGAATGACAGAGATAAATTCCAACTGAAGACGGCAAACCTATACATGAGGGAAAGCCGAAGAAGAAGAAGGTTTTCTGACATTTGTTTTTTAGGTTAGGAAAAACTCGTAAGACACCTCAACAAGGAGAGTTATTCTATCCTAGTATCGAACACGGACGCTTGCTTCCGAGACAAAGACGCTACTCTGAGATTACAGAGATAGACAAGAAAATTAACTAAATTAAGAAACGAAATTATGTCGTTTCCCCTCAGGGGTCTCATCTAGGGGATATGTGGATGGCGACCACAAGGTGCCCAAGCTGTGCAAAACATTTCTTCCACTTACTTGTGTTTTGCACTCTTTTAACTTTACTATCTAACCTCTCTTGGTTAACTCTTGTTTTTTAGACCCCGATGCTATTAGGGCATCCGAGGGCTAGGGAGTCTTTCCTTTCTTCCATTTCTTCTTTCCTTTATTTTCTTTTCTTCTCCAGAAAAGCCTGACCAGAGGCTATAAGATGGCAGCCCCATCACTGGTCTTGCCTTCCTTTGGCCAGCAACCAATCGAAGGGACTATTATTATGCTTTCAAATCTTATACGAGAATTTCCCGGAAGGCCATCCTATGAAACGCTGGAGGGAAAATTTTCTATAGGATCGTAACAGGCCTTGGCCTAATACTTGGAAGGCAGAAGAAGAAGAATTATGTCGTTAACGAATGACGTGGATATAGGAATCAACAAATTCTCGAGGTAAGTGTCCTAGATCTGGTCTTCCAGTTTTACATATTGTGTTGTGTCAAGGTAGAATAAGGTTGGACCCAGGTTCTATGTGAACTCGAAAGGAGGAGGACAATTTCTATATTTTCCGGGTTATCATTTGGTACTCAATGAACACGACGTGTCGAACTGCCTGGTGTACTAAAGTGTTATCTATGTTCACAATCTGTTGTTTAGTTTCGCATATCGGATGAGAACCCGGACCAATGATAACAAACACTAAAAATAATAACAATGTACATCATACATTTTTTATTTCTTTCTTTGTCGTTTTCTTTTTGTTTACACTGTTCTTCCTTTTTTGTTTTACCTTTGTTAACCTCTTTATCTTATTCACACATACAAACACAAGACAGGACACACACCCAGACCCAAGGTGGATATTTAAAATCCCCTACCCCGCCGGGAATCGAACCCGGGTCGCCGGAGTGGACGGTAGGGACTCTACCGGCTACGTCACGGTGACGGTCATAAATGTATTGCATTACCGGCATTTTTTTTTTCGTTTATATTGTTTTCCATTTTGTTTTACTTTTTTTTCCTTTTTTGTTTACCTCTTTTGTTAACTTTCTTTTATTCTGACGTAGACACAAGAACAGGGCACACACACCCAGACCCAAGGTGGAGATTTAAAATCCCCTACCCCGCCAGGAATCGAACCCGGGTCGCCGGAGTGGAAGGTAGGGATTCTACCGACTACGCCACGGCGATGGACTAAATAAAATAGAGGTAAATTTAAATTTAAATTTCACTTAAAAAAATTACATCGAAACTGACCACGACGCATCTGATGAAACTCACAAAACCTTTGATGACATGGCTACTAGACGGGTACGCACTTGGTAAAGATAACCCAACAAGTCAGAAGATCGGGAGTTCGAGTCTCGTTGGGTCAGAATTTTTGAATTGATCTAATTCTAATTTTTCTGGATGCGTGCTATTATGCATTGCAGAGACTTTTGATGTCCCAACTCCTTTCAAAAAACGTTAAGCTGAAAATATATAAAACTGTTATTCTACCAGTTATATTATATGGGAGCGAAACGTGGACTCTTACTTTAAGGGAGGAAAGGAGATTACAAGTATTTAAGAATAAAGTTCTTAGGGAAATTTTTGGACCAAAGAGAGATGATCAGACAGGTGAATGGAGAAGACTTGCATAACAATGAACTACATGGTCTTTATAGGAAGCCAGGTATAATAAGTACGTAGTGTTTTGTTTAACAGTGTTATGTAACAGCTATGGCAATAATTCTAAGATGGGCGTGAAAGGGTCTACAAATTTTGATCAGAATTCGTGTTTCAGACTCGTAGTCCTTCTGCGTGCCATAAACGTACGGCACGAGACCAAAGGCTTAAGTATTTTTACGTCCTGAAAATTCATCCACCCAGGCTAGGTTTGAACCCGAGAACCTCCGAATCAATCATAGAGATCGTGATATAACGATGTGTTTAAGTTTCATTCTTGCGAGACATTTATTTCATGAGTTATTAAATATTATATTTTTAAAAAATTGCATATAACATAATTAAATGGGTTCCACAATTTCTTAGTAAAAGTCTGATTTTTTTACAAGATCCCTAAAATATTTAGAAAACATCATGCATTAGAATTCTTATAATGTGAATACAAATGGAGAAAGAATAATGTTGTACCTCAGGCGTGGAATTACAACAACAAAAATTAATAATTGCATACATTTTATTTTGTATTTCTTAAAATACTACTTCAATCATGAAAGCCATGCACTAATTTGTTACCCATTGTTTTGAGGACATGCAGTAAAAATTTTAACCTTCTAGGACAAAATATCTGAATTCCATTCAATTTTGAATGTACAAAAATACAGTGAAAATAAAAGTGTGGAAAAACAAGTTTAAATATTTGCATGCAGGTGGTATTTAACTGGCGCAGCCTTTTAACTCTGACATAATTTAGGACACGTAGAAGCGTCATAGGCCTCTGAAACTTTGCCAACATATATATTTGAGTATAGGCTATTTTTTAGTACAAAAATACAAAAGAATACCCATTTTGATCTCAAATGGTCAATTTTTCACCCACCACCCCCTTAAATACCATTTATAATTGTAAACATCTCAGAGTTCTGTAATGTGTTCAGGGAACCATAGGTTCCTTACATCAAAACAGTAAACATCTATGTACAACTTCCGAAAGTTTGTACACAGAATTTCTAACCGTCTACAGGCCAATTTGAGTTTTAAGCCCTTATGTTTGAGGGCGCTACACTTATTGCTTCCACGTTTATTATCAGTTAGAATATTATAATAAACAGAACACAGGCTACCCTTCATTAACACCATTCCCTTCATTAAAGCTTCTTAGGGAACATTGTTTGCTTCAAGAATTCATTACAGAACTTCTAGTTATCTGTGTTCACTGGCGCAAGATTTTGAAATAAAACTGACCATTCACCGTGCAGCTTTCTTCCTTCCAACTTGGCGATTATTAAATTTTAAATAAAACAAGCATAGCAGGGAGTTCGCTTTTACAAGGAAAGGATGGGAATGTAGACATGAATAACAAAGGAATTACAACAGAAAAAAGTACAGACTCTATGCGGATGAAAACTAAGAGGCATGCAAAATATAAAACAAGTGGGATTCATTTTTATCGAATTTAAAATACTTTGCATAAACAAGTGAAAGGAATTCTAGGGAGGGATTGGATTATGGCATATTACATCTAATATTATAGTAAGAAAACGTTGAAACGGGAATTATTAAGAACTCCTCTACGCTTTTACTCATACATAAGTTTCCTTTATTATGGACTTACATAATATTAAACACTTTGTCCATATTCTGCAGCTTATTCCGGTTAAATTCACCATAAAATTGAAGTTATGCATAAAAAAGACATTTAATACTTGACAAAGAAATTTCTATCTATCTTCGGGTTTTTACAGCTGCTGCCGTCTTCCCGTGTCAAACCTCCAAGGCCTACGATATTGGGATCTTCAATGCTTAACTCTCTTGCTTGCATTACTACGAGGGCGGATCGGTAAGTAACGCACAATAATTTTTTCTGCCTTGGTATTGCAGCTAGAATGTTGAAATTTCACAGAGATATAGATTGAAGTTTTCACTACAGATGGTATTTTTTTCTCAGGTGCACCTCTTGCGAGAGAAGCTTGAACTATGCAACAAAGATGGCGCGCATGCTACAGTCGTCCACCTGTCAGGAACAGAGAAGTGTTGTTCGATTTTTGTGGGCCAAAGGGCATAAACCCAGTGAAATTCACAGGGACATGCGTGGCGTGTATGGGGATGATTGTATGGACTGTAGCAATGTCTCCAGGTGGTGCACATTCTTCCAAGAGGGACGCGTGAACCTTAGTGATTCGCCACGTGATTCGCATTAGTGATTCCTGGCCGGCAAACGCTTTGAGACAGATGTGGAAGTGAAATCAGCAGTGCACAGATGGCTACACTCCAACCAAACGGACTTCTACGAACAGGGCATATTGAAACTGGTAACACGATGGGAAAAATTTGTTGAAAAAGTTGGTGACTATGTCGAAAAGTAGGTAAAAGATGTAAGTTCATTTGTGATTTTTTTCCTTTTTTTTACTATTAAACTTTTTAAAAAAAATATTGTGCGTTACTTTCCGATCCGCCCTGTGGACGACTGTAGCATGCGCGCCATCTTTGTTGCATAGTTCAAGCTTCTCTCGCAAGAGGTGCACCTGAGAAAAAAATACCACCTGTAGTGAAAACTTCAAACTATATCTCTGTGAAATTTCAACATTCTAGCTGCAATACCAAGGCAGAAAAAAATTATTGTCCGTTACTTTCCGAACCGCCCTCGTATCTTCATGTTTTCCTTCCATGTTAACTTTGGTCTCCCTCTTTTCTTCTTTCTGGTCGGATGCCATTGATATAGTTGATTTGACCATCGCTCATCTTTCATTCAACCACAAAGAAATTTAAGTTTATATAATAGCAATGGAGTCCACTGCTGTGGTCTCGAGGTAGCGTGCTGTTTTGTAACGCAGCGAGCACGGTTTCGATCCCCGGTAGTGAAAAGTTTCCTGGGTGAGTTTTTTCGGTTCCTCACAGTAAGACAAATGTCAGGAAAACGTTAAGGCCCAAACGGTCCCAGAAATCATATGGCCATCATCATTATCATCATCATCATCCTTCACCGGTGTGGAAAGCAACAGGAAGCTACCACACCTACAATTCCCTAGTAAAGCTGCAAAGCATATCATGAAAATGCTATGATTGCAGTGAAAGACCTGCCCTCAGGCAGAATTACTATGGATGGATGGATTACCAAATATTACTTTATTGTAACGACTGTCAACAGCATGTACGACTTACTGCCCGTGAGACCCATGACCATGTTACACCGTTCCTGGAACAATTATCGTGACTTCGTCTAAGAGATCGTAGAACTGTCCATTCCCTATCCTTTCTCTATAAATACTTCACACATCATCGCCTAATTATTTATCACGCCGCTTTATCAGACTATCCGACACACATAATCTTGACACTCGATCCCATCAGCACATTGTCCTTTACATCCCTCCTCATCACACTGTATATTATTCACTATATTTTACGGTGTCACTTACCTAAACATGGAATTCCCTTCCGCCCTATGTCAGAGACTGTCAAACTATAACATCCTTCAAAAACAAACTAAATAATTATTTAATAACAAACTAACTTATACACCTCACTGATAGTATTCTTTTAACCATTATTGAATTCAATTATTTATGAAAATAATATTAAGATTAACAAATATTTTCTTTTTGTTTTGTTTTAAATATTGTATAATCGTAAAATTAGTTGTCTATATATCATTATTTTTCTTTGTTTTTTATATACACTAGACAGGGACAATTTAATATGTCTTGCTTGTATACACTTTATTATTAGTTTTAGTCTTAATTTTAACTAACATTAACTCGTTGCATTACAGATCGTAATATAATAGATATTATCTTTTTGATCACATTTTTATTTAGTATTTAATCATCATCATCCGGTATCATGGCAGCTGCCGCCGTCTTCCGGAAACCAAACGCCATTCCTCTCTGTCCACCCATTGATCTTCTTCCATTCCTCTGATATTCATAGCTGCTTGTACCCCTTCTATCCAAGTTTTCTTCGGTCTTCCTCTCTTCCTCCTTTCCATTGGAATCCATTCCATAACAATTTTTGGCAATCTTTGCTCTGGCATTCGTTTGACATGACCATACCACTGCAATCTTTTCTTTTCTATGATGTCTATTTAATATTAGAGTTAATTGTGATTGTTATATTCTGATGTAATATATGTTTGTCCTGGTGAGTGGAAGACAAGACCACATGGTCTTAACTCCACCAGGCTAAATAAATCTAATATAATCTAATCTATTTGTAAATTACATTGTATATATATATATATATATATATATATATATATATATATATATGTGTTTCTCGTATAAGACTTGAAAGCATAATAATAGTCCCTTCGATTGGTTGCTGGCCAAAGGAAGGCTAGACCAGTGTTGACCTATGGAAGTGAAACATGGACACTAAAAAAACAACATGAAAGCAGAATAACGGCTTGTGAATTGAGATTCATGTGCAGAACAGCGGGTTACACCAGATGGGATCGGAAAAGGAACACCGATATCTTAAAATAATTGAAGACTACGCCAATTTTGGAATATATTATACAGTACCAACTAAATTGGAAACACCATCTTGAAAGAATGAGTTCAAATCGGATCCCCAAAGCTGTTTATAATTATATGCCAAGAGGACGAAGATCACTGGGCCGTCCTATGAAACGCTGGAGGGAAAATTTTCTATAGAATTGTAACAGGCCTTGGCCTAATACTTGGAAGGAAGGAAGAAGAAGATATATATATATACATATATATGTACACTTTTAGTCTAATAAAGTCCTATTACTATTATTATTATTATTATTATTATTATTATTGTTATTATTATTATTATATTATTATTATTATTATTATTATTATTATTATTATTATTATTATGGGTGACGATCTATTATCAGCTCATAGTCATCCCATTTATGACATTCATACCGTTGCAAGTGTCTCCTGAATATTCTACATACATGCTATGTGTGTTCCTTGCCGACCGCATGTTATAGCCAATAATAAATTATTCTGTATGTGACAATCGATTTCAGTAACCATAGCAGCTAGGTTTCCATTGGTCGACGAACAGCAACATTCGTGTGATTGGTTACTGCGGTAGTTACTAAGGAAACAATAGAACTGCGATTAATCATGGACACTATAAAATAAATATTACCTACACATGATACTATCAATGAATTAAAATTAAAAATTTATGTACACTCCAATACATTATAAACGTTCAAATTTTGATTTGCAATTTCTAACTTAATTACATTTATGTAAACTAGATAAATAACTATTTTATAAAGCTTTTAAACTAACACCATTTTTTGCGTTCATCTTTCCTATGGCGATTATTTAAACCGGTAGAGAAAGATTTCTCTAGCGGCAAATTAATTAAACCAACAAACACTTCTGCATTTTTTGTTACCTAGGTACAACACATTAACACAACGCAATTAATTAAATTACAGTAGAGGTTAAAAAATGCCTCCATCGACATGTAAACAAAGGTTACACCGGCGGATCATGTTCTGTCTAACACGGGCAAAAACTCCAGGAGTATCGTTAATTGCTCCAGCTGTTGCTACTATCCGGGCAAACAGATCCTTTTCTGATGCAACATGAGTTGTTTAAACAAGGTTGCGCATCTCTCCCCACACAAAAAATGCAAAGGGGTCATATCTGGGGATCGAGCAGGTCATGGTACAGGACCACCTCTGCCAATCAACGTTTCTGAAAATCGATGGTTCAAGAATCGACGCACACGACGACTGAAATGTGCCGGCGCCCCGTCATGTTGGAACCACATGCGTTGTCTTGTAGGGAGCGGGACGTCTTCCAGCAATTCTGGCAATGCTCTGGCGAGAAAATTGTAATAGTGCCTGCCATTTAATGACCTAGGTAGGAGATATGTCCCAATTAAACAGTCCCCAACAACACCGGCCCACACATATCAGTGTACTCACTCCAGGTGTATCGCTACATTAGTAAACAGATAAAATTCACTACTACACTGGTGGACAAAACAATTCCTACAATCAACAGCAGTTGCAGTCATCACAACTGAAGAGCGTAATATGCCCTCTACCGGTTTAAATAATTCTCATAGGAAAAAATGGCATTAGGGAAAAACATATGTTTTCGTGTCCCCTACAACTTCCCAGAGTTTGTCGGTTTAAATAATTTTAACTCTGTATAATACCTTAACAGAAAATATCTGATTCTTAGTTTGGTAATTATTAGAATCCATCTCTTTTTCGGTCTACCAACATTCGTGTCTTCTTTTGGTTTGTAACTAAGTATAATTTTTGGTATGCGTTCATCTTACATTCTTTGAACATGTTCTTTCCAGTTTTTTCTAGAGTCTTCTATTTTCTCTAAAATTTTAAAAATATGTAGCTCATTTTCTTCTTCTTTTATCTAGAAGTTTGTAGCCAGGTACACTTCTCAGAAATCTCATTTCAGCTGCTTCTTTTATCTTCTCTTCTCTTTTAGTTAAAACCCAAAATTCACTGTCATACAACAGAATGCCACAGCTTTATAAAATTTTATAAAATACAATACATGTAATTATTCCTAATTATTCTAGTCATACTTGCAACTTCTCATAGATAACCTACAAATAAATAATACATACATAAATAAATAAATAAAGCCTGATATGTCCCTTTAGGGCAAAGGCCTCCCTGTACAGGGGTTAAGCTCTATTTGAGAGTGTCACCTGGTGAGCTACTCCGTGGTGAGAAGTTGACTTGGATGTAGCACTTGGTTTGTATACACTGTCTGTTCTGTGATTAGTTATTACACAGTTGGCTCTCCATCGGTTTACAGGAAATAGAGGTGAAGGACTAGAGCTGCATGTAAATAGATATGATGAGAATAGAGCAGGAGAGAGAGAGAGAGAGAGAGAGAGAGAGAGAGAGAGAGAGAGAGAGAAGAGAGAGAGAGAGAAAGAGAGAGAGAGAAAAAGAGAGACGAGAGAACGCGAGAGATACGAGAGATCAACGAGAGATACAGAAGCGATAGATCGAGAGAGCTATATATATAGAGAGTCGCTCCTCAATCTCTATCGCTTCTCTCGCTCTCTCACCCCCTCTCTCACTCTCTTTCTCTCTCTCCCTCTCTTCTCTCTCTCCCCTGCTCTCTCTCTTTCTCTCTCTCCCCTCTCTCTCTCCCTTCTCTCTCTCCACTCTCTCTCTCTCCCTCCTCTCTCTCTCCCTCCCTCTCTCTCTTTCCCTCCCTCTATCTCTCTCCCTCTCTCGCTCTCTCCCTCTCTCTCTCTCCCTCTCCTCTCTCTGCCCTCCCTCTCTCTCCCTCTCTCTCCCTCTCTCTCTCCCCGCTATCTCTCCCTCTCTCTCTCTCCCATCTCTCTCTCCCTCTCTCTCTCGCCCTCTCTCTCCCTCTCTCTCTCTCTCCCCTCTCTCTCTCCCTCCCTCGCTCTCTCTCCCTCCCTCTCTCTCTTTCCCTCCCTCTCTCTCGTCTCCCTCCCTCTCTCGCTCTCCCACTCTCTCTCGCCCTCTCACTCTCTCCGCTCTCCTCTCTCTCCCTCTCATCCCCTCTGCTCTCCCCTCTCTCTCTCTCCCTCTCTCTCATCCTCCCCTCTCCCTCCTCTCTCTCTCCCTCCACAGAGAGAGAGAGAGAGAGAGAGATTGGCGGTATAAACCGCTTAACCAATATGCATCGGGATATTTGAAAATGACAATACAAAATAAATATGGCAACATTGTAGTTTGTGCTGAAATTTGTGGCGAATAGTCACGTTTCAGCAAATCGCCACGTGAAGCTAATAGATGCTACAATGGATTAGAACCAAATTCTCTGCAGCAGTGTGATGATATTATCAAATAGCAGCAAATGTTAATACATATTCGAGAAATAAGTACTAGATGTAAGCAATCAATTTTTTATTAAGATTTGGGGAGTGTAAAGAAGTAATCTTAATATAAATATGTTAAGAGAGGAAAGAAGATTGCGAGTATTTGAGAATAAAGTTCTTAGGAAAACTTTAGGGCCAAAAAGAGATGAGCATACAGATGAATGGATAAAACGACATAATAGTGAACTAGATGATATGTATAGGAAGCCAGATATAATAAGAAAAGTTAAGTCACGTTGACTGTAATGGGCAGGATATGTGGCACGTATGCGAAATGAAAGAGGTGCACGGAAGTTTCTTGTAGGAAAACTAGAGGGAAAACCCCCATTTGGTAGACCTAGAATGAAGTGGAAAAATAACATATGTAATGCATAATAACACGCATTTCCAGAATTGAGCCTATGTTTAATTTCCTTGTGCATCTCATTCCTGTTTGTGATTATTGTTCCTAGGTATTTGAATTCAGCCACTTCCTCAAAATTTCTCTCATTTGTCATTAGCTGTCCATATCCACTATACCTATAATGCATTTTTATGTGTGACCATATATTTAGTTTTATTGATGTTTACTTCCTGTCCCAATTTCTTAGTGTTACTCAATAGTGTGTGCGTGTTGGCCATTAGTATCCCCCCGCTATCGCCCAATAGTACTACATCATCAGCATAAACTAACAGCTTATTAATACCATTGAGTTGTAAGCCTTCCTCATTCTCTAAAGATTTAATGACATGCTCTAGTACGAAATTAAATAGTAGAGGAGATAGTGCATCTCCTTGCTTCAACCCATTGTGGATTTCAAAAGTGTCCGAAAACTGTTGCCTACACGCACCCTACTCTTTGTGCCATTTAGACACATTCGTATAAGTCTAACTTTTTTAGGAATTCCGAACTCCAGCAGGATACTATATAACTTCTCCCTCATAATGGAATCATATGCCTTTTGGAAGCCTACGTATAGTTGATGCGATGTAATATTATTGGCCGATAGCGAGGAGATACTAAAGGACAACACGTACACACTATTGAGTAACACTAGGAAATTGGGACTGGAAGTAAATATCAATAAAACTAAATATATGGTCACACGTGGAAATTCATTATATAATGGAAATGGACAGCTAATGACAAATGAGGGAAATTTTGAGGAGGAGGCTGAATTCAAGTACCTAGAAACAATAATCACAAATAGGAATGAGATGCACAAAGAAATTAAACAAAGGCTCAATTCTGGAAATGCGTGCTATTATGCATTACAGAGACCCTTGATGTCCCAACTCCTTTCAAAAAACGTTAAACTGAAAATATATAAAACTATTATTCTACCAGTTATATTATATGGGTGCGAAACATGGACTCTTACTTTAAGGGAGGAAAGGAGATTGCAAATATTTGAGAATAAAGTACTTAGGAACATTTTTGGACCAAAGAGAGATGAACAGACAGGTGAATGGAGAAGACTACATAACAACGAACTACATGGTCTTTATAGGAAGCCAGATATAATAAGAACAATTAAGTCTCGTAGATTGCGATGGGCAGGACATGTTGCAGGTATGGGGAATGAAAGACTTGCATGGAAGCTTCTTGTAGGAAAGCCAGAGGGAAAACGCCCAGTTGGTAGACCAAGAATGAGGTGGGAGAATAACATTAACTATGATTTGAGGGAAGTAGATTATACAGGGAATGATTGGATAGCATTGGCTCGGGATAGGGATATATGGAGAGCTTATGTCCGCGCGGCCATGAACCTACGGGTTCGATAGTGCCAGTGAGTAAGTAAGTACGTATAGATGACGTACAGTACCATTATATTCCCATTTCTTTTCTAGAATCTGTTTTTTAAGGAAAACCTATTAAAAATTCTCTATGTCATTTTTTTTTCTGAGCAATATCTGATTGTAATAGCACCGAACATGGTAGCGTACTACAGTTGTATTTCCGTACTGTTTTACTGTGAATGCGAAACAAATAATATAAAAATATCAAGAGTGAAACCTACCGGTACATATTTCCGATTTCTTGTTGTTCACCAGTTGTAATGTAGCTACAAAATATGAGCATTGTTTCGGGGAATGGAAAAAAAAAAGCAACTATGAGAAATAACTGAGCCATTTCTAACGTGCCATGAAAATGTCGGCGTAAGCCTTCAACTATAATAATGAAATTCCAGTAAAGCTGCGCCACCCCACACCACCCCTCTTCCCCCCCCCCGCATATATAAATGTTCCAATAAAATGCAGCTACCTCTACCCTAGTGGTGATCTATACGCCATCCCATGTCTCTGCTTTTACCTACTTTGTGCTTTTATATTTAGAATTCATTACTAAAATTGTCACGGAGTCAGTGAAAATAATTCCACTCAAAACTTTTTTTTTAAATATATCCAAACAAATATAGAATCGCACCGCTGCTATTTTATTCATAAAGCTGATATTTTTATGTACTCAGCGATGAACATATAATGCGTGAACTGTGAGTAATGTAAAAATAAACACCTTTCAAATCTCTACTTAATGGAATTACATTATTCTCAAATAGGCTACTAATGGAAGTAACAGACGAATATATATTATTGCATTTAGACCATCTTCTAAAATTGGTATGATATTAGATCCCACAATTCGTTTTGAGACTCATAGTGGCCAACCTGAGGAAGTTGACTGTGAAAAGAAAGCCATATATGAGCCAACAATTGACTTACTTACTTACTCACTGGCACTATCGAACCCGTAGGTTCATGACCGCGCGGACATAAGCTCTCCATACATCCCTATCCTGAGCCAATGCTTTCCAATCATTCCCTGTATAATCTACTTCCCTCAAATCATAGTTAATGTTCTTCTCCCACCTCATTCTTGGTCTACCAACTGGGCGTTTTCCTTCTGGCTTTCCTACAAGAAGTTTCCATGCACGTCTTTCATTCCCCATACGCGCAACATGTCCTGCCCATCGCAGTCTATGAGACTTAACTGCTCGCATTATATCTGGCTTCCTATAAAGACCATGTAGTTCATTGTTATGTAGTCTTCTCCATTCACCTGTCTGTTCATCTCTCTTTGGTCCAAAAATTTTTCTAAGAACTTTATTCTCAAATACTCGTAATCTCCTTTCCTCCCTTCAACAATTGACTATTACAAAGATAATTACCAATTAGATAGTATAACTGTCACAGGATTGATGATCGGGGCAAGAGGTACTATACCAGGATTCTTAGCTAAATTTTGGAATTCCTTAGATTTGGACAGGTTGTATCTTTCTAAAATTGCCATCGCTGTCATTAGAGGACCAATTTCAATTTTAAGAAACCATTTTTACAAAATTTCTGCTTTATTGTGTGTATGCTTCGATTGCAATTTGAAAGTTTTTTTTAATGTATTTACAAAATGTATTTCATCAATTTAAAAATGAATTGTCTGTATCACTTTGTCCTTGAGGCAATCCTCTAATGAGGAAAGTTAAAAAATCAGTTCCACCTCAAAGTTCTGGGGAAGAATATACACGTTATTTTTTTCCATTTTTTGACTGCTGCACGCTAACATTTAGACTTTCATTATCGAAAATACATTCGTATCATCATCATTTATTATTATTATTATTATTATTATTATTATTATGATTATTATCATTATTATTATTTACCAAGAATGAGGTGGGAGAATAACATTAACTATAATTTGAGGGAAGTAGATTATACAGGGAATGATTGGAAAGCATTAGCTCAGAATAGGGATGTATGTAGAGCTTGTGTCCGTGCGGCCATGAACCTATAGATTCGATAGTGCCAGTGAGTAAGTAAGTATCATTATTATTATTATTATTATTATTATTATTATTATTATTATTATTCAACCAGTTATATTATATGGGTGCGAAACATGGACACTTACTTTAAGGGAGGAAAGGAGATTACAAGTATTTGAGAATAAAGTACTTAGGAAATTTTTTGGACCAAAGAGAGATGAACAGACAGGTGAATGGAGAAGACTACATAACAATGAACTAAATGGTCTTTATAGGAAGCCAGATATAATAAGAACAGTTAAGTCTCGTAGATTGCGTTGGGCAGGACATGTTGCACCTATGGGAAATGAAAGACTTGCATGGAAGCTTCTTGTAGGAAAGCCAGAGGGAAAACGCCCAGTTGGTAGACCAAGAATGAGGTGGGAGAATAACATTAACTATGATTTGAGGGAAGTAGATTATACAGGGAATGATTGGAAAACATTAGCTCAGGATAGGGGTGTATGGAGAGCTTATGTCCGTGCGGCCATGAACCTACGGGTTCGATAGTGCCAGTGAGTAAGTAAGTATTATTATTATTATTATTATTATTATTATTATTACCATGACTTTTAGAGGAAGAGATCCAGTGAGATCCAAAATTATTTTAGAAAATCAAAGTATAGAACAGGTGTCTAGTTTCAAATATTTGGGCTGTGATGTTGGCTACAATGTGGAAAGAGATATTGACTCCAAAATAAATAAATTTCAGACGGTGTGTGGAACAATACAGAGAACATTCAAAAATAAAATTAGAAAAGAAACATAGATAAAAATATATAATGTTATGGCGATTCCCACAATATTGCAGATGTGAAACTTGGGCCCCAATGAAAAAACAGAAGGATAGAATACAGACGGCGGACATGAGGTTCCTAAGACAAGTTAAAGGATGTACAAGACTTGATAGAATAAGAAATGAGGATATAAGAGAAGAATTGAAAGTACAGCCTTTATTGGATAAGGTCACGAATTACAGACAGAAATGGATTGATCACATGGATGGAATGAGTAAGGAGAGATATCCATTGTTAGCAAGAAATTATCAAGCAAGAGGAAGACGTGATGTTGGAAGACCTAGAAGACGTTGGGCTGGTGTATTATGAAGTCGGAACGGGTAATTGCCTAATCCCTGGAGTGATGATAATGATGATTATGATGATTATTATTATTATTATCATTATCATCAACTTTTTCACTTCAAGGCTTAGGCAATTCGCCTGTTCCGAATTCACAATGATTTTTTCCATCTGTTTGCCTGTTCATTATGAACACTTTGAGTTATTACACAGGTCAACATGATTTTTGTCTCATGAGTACCAATAGTTGTACTTAATGCAGTTTTTTTATTGTGTTTTCAAATATGTATTCGGAATTTCTCCATCCCCACAGTTTATTTATTTCAATTTCAATTAATGGATTAAAATAATTATTCTTTAATAAACGTTCTTTCGTCCATTTGTCCATCTTGGTAAAATTACCGATGACCACGGGGAACACTATCATCAGGAGATTTCAGCTATGGAATAGAGATATCAAAGCAAATGGAATCCTAATATGCTGGCCGATTATTGTTGGACCATCAAGATGGATACTCCACAGGCGAAATATAGCAGAAAATCGTCATTTCTTACTTTCTAGGTGAGTCCGAATGTTCGAATATTGTGTAGTTACGAATGTAGAAAATATTAAAGTGTTTGAAATTATAAATTCCTGTCTCTCGGAAACCTTGCGTGATGGAGAAAAACCGATAGTATATTTGAATTCAGGAGAAAAATACTATCAGAATCACACATTTTTCTTTCTGAGACTAAAAAAAAAAGTTTCTTCTTTGTTGCTCAGTGTTATTATTATTATTATTATTATTATTATTATTATTATTGCCCGGCTTTAAATCTTTAGACTTTGTAGCATTGTTATGTTTTTTGTGACGAATAGGGAGCTGACCTGATGTTCAAAATTACAACAAATAAGAAATACTGTCATAAGAGAAAAATAATACGAGATATTCAATAGTAGACTATATAAGATACAAGTAATTAAAATGGTATGGGCACGTACGACGAATGCAAGGAAAAGCTTACCCAGTAAAGCATTGGAATGGTGTCTACCTGGAAGAAGCAGGTAAGGAAGACCTAGAAACTCGTGGATGCAAGAAATAAGAACTGGAATGAGAATAAGAGGTCTGGGGGAAATGGAGTGGATGGATAGAGAGGAGTGGAGAAGGACAATGCAACTTTAGGCACTGAAGGATATGCAATCATTGAAAATCTCGCACGTGGGTGTAAATGTAATATTACAGTATGGTTATTTAGTTGATAAGCCCCAAAATATAGGAGGTTCAACTTTGAATAATGGTCGCCATTGCTGGTAAGTACGAGAAAGCGAACTATCGCGCAAAAATAAATTATATGCTTTAAGCTTGCTTCAGAATGTAATTTTGAACTGTCCATGTTTTTAAAAATACGGCATAAACCAGTTAACAAGAAAAAAATCAAAATTTCTAATGATGTGAATGTAGTGGACATTGGATTTTGAAGAATGAAGTAAACAGTTTTCATAAGTAATGCCACGAGTGGTTTCCAAATTATCGATAAATTCGTCCCTACCATCCCCTCTTTACAAAAAAAAAGAGGTAACTGTTAAAATAATAAACTGAAAATGATAACAAATCTATTCTCAGTTTTTGACCCATCAACAAGAGTTTATAGTCACTTCGTGAGTCGTGAATTTGTCTAGAGAATTTGGAAATCAAGAGTGGCATATGTTAGGACTATTTAACGAATACAATTAAGCTGTTTACTCACAAATCATTATTTAACTGTAGTTATTTTAAAATATTTATATACTTTATATAAACGACGATGTTTGAAAACAAATGAGAAACGATTGGTATGCTTCTTTTGCCTCTTTTGTTCATCACTACAACCAGATCATACTATTATTTATTGCCAAAAGATCGCAATGTTGTAAGAATGCACCCTAGTGGAGAAATTTATAACCAACGTTATAGGTATTAATGGATTTCTGATGTCCTATGATGTAAATAAGTCAATTATATTTTTCTGCGTCATTTCCTGGAAAATAATTCGTTTAAGAAAGTGCAAACAGTGGTTTCTTTTTTTAGTGGTATAAACAATTGCTACAAATGTTTTTATATTATCTCTCACATGCGCTTTCTGTTGACATTCATGCACTATATATATACAATCTGGTAGCCGTACTTCTTGGTGAGTCAGTCACTGAAAAATAATGCTATGATGTATTTGGAATGTTAAAAAGGAGCTGCTTTCTTTATTATGATAAAGTTTAGTTGGTAAATTTTAGGCGAAACACGACTGTGATTGGCCGTAAATAAGAAATCATTGAAATGTGATTGGTCGTTGATTCGCATTTGGGGCATGAGTTAAATAGTGCAACTAAAGTTGGTAGCATTGCTGCCGATAGGGTTACCCATGCCGGACTGGTCGAAGGTGATAAGCCAGACGAAAAAAGTACCTTGGGCGAAAGAGTGACGATCTTTCACCGTAAAAATACAACCGTCAAGAAATGCGGACATGGGTTCATCTGGGGTAAAATCGTGCATGGAAGCTTCTTGTAGGAAAGCCAGAAGGAAAACGCCCAGTTGGTAGACCAAGAATGAGGTGGGAGAACAACATTAACTATGATTTGAGGGAAGTAGATTATACAGGGAATGATTGGAAAGCATTGGCTCAGGATAGGGATGTATGGAGAGATTATGTCCGCGCGGCCATGATCCTACGGGTTCGATAGTGCCAGTGAGTAAGTAAGTAAAGTTCAAATACTGTGAATGAATCACGTGTTAACGATTCCATTTGCATTCATGAGGATGTACTTTGTACACGTGTTACTACAAGAAGAAATTTATTTTCTACTTTTACAAAAAAAAAAATACAAGTCAGTTTAGATATGCAAGAAAATCACGGAAGAGTTTCTCCCCCGTTCGCCCCTTTCTGGTCCATTCAAACATCTGTGACTTAAGAACTGGAAGAGCCTCAAAAATCTCCAATTCAAAAGACATAAAAGTCCAAATATTACGTGCAGCTGATGGGAAGGGGAGGTCAGAATTCTTCTTATTACAGAATGCTCGGGAAGTCATATTAAAACTTACACGTGGTGGTTTCAGAAACCCACTGCGCATTCCTCTGGTGAAAATTGAATGTGCATATACTGTAAGGAATTTTACCTACCGAATTCTTTCCCTCACACTCGGAATCCAACATTTCTAATAAAAATATAACTTTTTGGTAGAGACATATTCAAAATATACAGAGTGGAGGGAAAACAACTGCGACATTCAACGCATATGTTCTAAGTTATGTATCGCATTTTTGTCATCATCATCATCATCATCATCATCATCATCATCATCGTAGTCTTAATTTGGAATCGAAATTATGGATTTTAAACTTTAATGCGTATGCATTTATCAACAGTAATCTAACAAGAGGTTGTGTTTTTCTGCAAAAAAAATCACGAGCGATAAAGACGCGAGTGGTTTTATCTAATGAAAAACTCAACCTCGCGTTGGATTTGGAGCGACTATTTAGCGATACCAACTAGATAGTGTAACTGTCACAGGATTGACGATCGGGGCAAAAGGTACTATACCAGGATTCTTAGCCAAATTATGGAATTCCTTAGATTTGGACAGGGTGTATGTTTCTAAAATGGCCATCGCTGCCATTAGAGGATCAATTTCAATTTTAAGAAAGCATATTTACAAAATTACTACTTTATAGTATGTATACTTCAATTAGACCTACAAGTTGAATTTTTTAAAATATATTTACAAAATATATTTCGTCAATTACAAAAATTAATTGTCTGTATCACTTTGTTCTTGAGGCAATCCTCTAATGAGGAAAATTGTATATAATAATAATAAGCTAAAAAATAATTATAATGTTTAATATTTACCAAATGTGAGGTTATGTATTCCGATCTTACTTCAGGGCGATTTCCAAGCCGGCTGTATAGTTATAAATATCACATATTTACTGTTAAATCTCTTTGGGTCTAATAGCTCGAAATTGATTATTTACGCAGAAGTGCCAGAAATTCAAAATTAGAACATGTCACAAATAAGGAAATTAGAAACACAATGGAAGCAGAAGAAAGCATAATTGAAAGAATTGAGGAGAAGGAATTAAAATGGTTAGGACATATTTTAAGAATGGAAGATGAGCGATAGCCGAAACTACTATATCAATGGCAACCGACCAGAAAGAAGAAAATAGGGAGACCAAAGTTAACATGAAAGGAAAACATGGAGATAGTAATGCAAGCAAGAGGGCTAAACATTGAAGATGCCCAAGATCGTAGGCTTTGGAGGTTTGGCACG
Organism: Diploptera punctata; assembly: GCA_030220185.1. Taxonomy (NCBI): domain Eukaryota; kingdom Metazoa; phylum Arthropoda; class Insecta; order Blattodea; family Blaberidae; genus Diploptera; species Diploptera punctata. The sequence goes on from JASPKZ010009823.1 coordinate 377,849, forward strand.
GGAAGACGACAGCAGCTGTAAAACCCAAAGATAAATAGAAAATCTCTTTGAGTTTAGGAAAATTCAGTAACAGATAATTGTATGAGAAATAACCATTAACAATATTGCAGATTCATTATACAATATTTAATATTTTTTTTAGAGCAACAGAACTAACCTTTTTTTTGGTAATTTTTGTAGTTATTTTCTTTTGGCACTTCTTGCTGAACCATATCGATCGTACATTGTTGAATCGATATCCTTGTCAATTGTTGAATCGATATCCTTGTCAATTGTTGAATCGATATCCTTGTCAATTGTTGAATCGATATCCTTGTCAATTGTTGAATCGATATCCTTGTCAATTGTTGAATCGATATCCTTGTCAATTGTTGAATCGATATCCTTGTCAATTGTTGAATCGATATCCTTGTCAATTGTTGAATCGATATCCTTGTCAATTGTTGAATCGATATCCTTGTCAATCGATCGTACATTGTTGAATCGATATCCTTGTCAATTGTTGAATCGATATCCTTGTCAAATCGATCGTACATTGTTGAATCGATATCCTTGTCAAATCGATCGTACATTGTTGAATCGATATCCTTGTCAATTGTTGAATCGATATCCTTGTCAATTGTTGAATCGATATCCTTGTCAATTGTTGAATCGATATCCTTGTCAAATCGATCGTACATTGTTGAATCGATATCCTTGTCAATTGTTGAATCGATATCCTTGTCAATTGTTGAATCGATATCCTTGTCAATTGTTGAATCGATATCCTTGTCAATTGTTGAATCGATATCCTTGTCAATTGTTGAATCGATATCCTTGTCAATTGTTGAATCGATATCCTTGTCAATTGTTGAATCGATATCCTTGTCAATTGTTGAATCGATATCCTTGTCAATTGTTGAATCGATATCCTTGTCAATTGTTGAATCGATATCCTTGTCAATTGTTGAATCGATATCCTTGTCAATTGTTGAATCGATATCCTTGTCAAATCGATCGTACATTGTTGAATCGATATCCTTGTCAATTGTTGAATCGATATCCTTGTCAAATCGATCGTACATTGTTGAATCGATATCCTTGTCAAATCGATCGTACATTGTTGAATCGATATCCTTGTCAATTGTTGAATCGATATCCTTGTCAATTGTTGAATCGATATCCTTGTCAATTGTTGAATCGATATCCTTGTCAATTGTTGAATCGATATCCTTGTCAATTGTTGAATCGATATCCTTGTCAATTGTTGAATCGATATCCTTGTCAATTGTTGAATCGATATCCTTGTCAATTGTTGAATCGATATCCTTGTCAATTGTTGAATCGATATCCTTGTCAATGTTGAATCGATATCCTTGTCAATTGTTGAATCGATATCCTTGTCAATTGTTGAATCGATATCCTTGTCAATTGTTGAATCGATATCCTTGTCAATTGTTGAATCGATATCCTTGTCAATTGTTTTGAATCGATATCCTTGTCAATTGTTGAATCGATATCCTTGTCAATTGTTGAATCGATATCCTTGTCAATTGTTGAATCGATATCCTTGTCAATTGTTGAATCGATATCCTTGTCAATTGTTGAATCGATATCCTTGTCAAATCGATCGTACATTGTTGAATCGATATCCTTGTCAATTGTTGAATCGATATCCTTGTCAAATCGATCGTACATTGTTGAATCGATATCCTTGTCAAATCGATCGTACATTGTTGAATCGATATCCTTGTCAATTGTTGAATCGATATCCTTGTCAATTGTTGAATCGATATCCTTGTCAATTGTTGAATCGATATCCTTGTCAAATCGATCGTACATTGTTGAATCGATATCCTTGTCAAATCGATCGTACATTGTTGAATCGATATCCTTGTCAATTGTTGAATCGATATCCTTGTCAATTGTTGAATCGATATCCTTGTCAATTGTTGAATCGATATCCTTGTCAAATCGATCGTACATTGTTGAATCGATATCCTTGTCAATTGTTGAATCGATATCCTTGTCAATTGTTGAATCGATATCCTTGTCAATTGTTGAATCGATATCCTTGTCAATTGTTGAATCGATATCCTTGTCAATTGTTGAATCGATATCCTTGTCAATTGTTGAATCGATATCCTTGTCAATTGTTGAATCGATATCCTTGTCAATTGTTGAATCGATATCCTTGTCAATTGTTGCATCGATTATCCTTGTCAATTGTTGAATCGATATCCTTGTCAATTGTTGAATCTGATATCCTTGTCAATTGTTGAATCGATATCCTTGTCAAATCGGTCGTACATTGTTGAATCGATATCCTTGTCAATTGTGAAATCGATATCCTTGTCAAATACGATCGAGACATTGTTGAATCGATATCCTTGTCAAAATCGGAATTATCCTTGTCAATTGTTGAATCGATATCCTTGTCAATTGTTGAATCGATATCCTTGTCAATTGTTGAATCGATATCCTTGTCAATTGTTGAATCGATATCCTTGTCAAATCGATCGTACATTGTTGAATCGATATCCTTGTCAATTGTTGAATCGATATCCTTGTCAATTGTTGAATCGATATCCTTGTCAATTGTTGAATCGATATCCTTGTCAAATAAATTAATTTGTGGAGATATCTCTCATTACGAACAGGGAAAGGCAAGATTATCAACAGGAAGAGGCAAAATTATCGGTCTATGAGTTAAAAAGTCGGGCGAATTGACTGAGGTGATATACCTTCACTGCTTTCGTATCAGCTAAAAAGCTCTTGCACCTTGATGCTAGGGGAACGCGAAGAGAAGGAATTTCATAACAATACATCATGTTGAACAAAATATCGCCTCCATAACAAAGATCCTGACTTTTCTTGCTACTATTGTCATGTGAATGTTTTATCAAATATTTAATAGTGTGGTGACAAGCAATCACACACCATATTTGCATCATCGTATTTCCACAGAGCTGTCGGTGTCTTTTAGCAAAGTCTTCATCTGTGCACTTATTTCGTTTTATTTATTTTGGATATTACATTTATTTAGCCTGGTGGAGTTAAGGCCATGTGGCCTTCTATTTCACTCACCAGGACAAACATATGTTACATATAAATACAAAAAATTACAATAATAGTTATACTAAACAATTAATCATCTGTCAAATTGAATAATAATTAAACTAATGTCTAATAATACAATAAAATTAAATACAATTAAAATTAAATTAATGATAGAATGAATACAGAAAGGAATAATAGTTCGAATCTACTATACATAAAAAAGAAAAGAAAGAAAAAAATACAAAGAAAGTAATAAACTACAATGAATTAATGTATCGCTTAATATACAAGGCATTAGGTAAATATATTAACAAATTTTAAATCTATTTTTATTAAATAATGAAAAAACACATTATTAATTTTTAAAAAGTAATATTAGTGAGTTCTTTCTCTTAACAATCTTATTTTCAATTTGTTTCTGAAAGATGGTAAAGTTTGGCAGTCTCTGACATAGGGTGGAAGGGAATTCCATGTTCTGGCAAGAGAAATTTAAACATATTTCGAGTAATAGGTAGTATGATGAGGAAGGATATAAAGGACACTGCGCTCAAGGGATCGGGTATCTATTTTATGTGTATCAGAGAGTCTAGTGAAGCGGTGTGATAAATAATAAGGTGATGATGTGTGTAATATTTTATAGAGGAGAGATAGGGAGTGGATGGTTCTACGATTTTGTAGACGAAGCCATGACAATTGTTCCAGGGATGGTGTAACGTGATCAAATCTGCGTATACCACAAATAAAACGTATGCAAGAATTATCAACACGTTGAAGTTTTTGGGTGAGAACAGTATTTAGGTCAGTAGGAAGTGTATCACATACTATTGATTAACACTAAGAACTTAGGACTGGAAGTAAATATCAATAAAACTAAATAAATGGTCACACGTAGAAATTCATTAATAATGGAAATGGACATCTAATGACAAATGAGGGAAATTTTGAGTAAGTGGCGGAATTCAAATACTTAGGAACAATAATCACAAATAGAATGATATGCACAAAGAAATTAAACATAGGCTCAATTCTACAAATGCATGCTATTATGCATTGCAGAGACTCTTGATGTCCCAACTCCTTTCAGTTAAACTGAAAATATATAAAACTATTATTCTACCAGTTATATTATATGGGTGCGAAACATGGAGGAAAGGAGATTAGAAGTATTTGAGAATTAAGTTCTTAGGGAAATTTTTGGACCAAAGAGAGATGAACAGACAGGTGAATGGAGAAGACTACATAACAATGAACTACATGGACTTTATAGGAAGCCTGATATAATAATAACAGTTAAGTCTCGTTGACTGCTATGGGCAGGACATGTTGCACGTATGGGGAATGAAAGACTTGCATGGAACCTATTAGGTTCGTCTTCCGGGCATATAGGCCGTGGTCCAGTCGTTCTTCTACTCGACGTTTCGTCTACTGCTGCGGTAGACATCTTCAGGAGATACTGCGTGCTCTCTGTGAACTCCTCAACAGTCGGCTGCAGACTGGCTGGTCGTTGGAAACTCCCTTCCTATTTATAGGCACGCCCCTGGTTGAGAGGCGGTTTTCTGCGCGGTCCGTGTTGCGTGCTGTTTTGTCCAGGCTGTCGCTAGCAGAAGTCATAGGCTTCGTTGTCGTATTGTGCAGTGCCGGGATCCAGATTTTGTTTATCTTCATGGTTTCTTCTTTTTTGTTAAAGGAATTTTTGTGTTTATATATTTCAATGGCTTCTCTGTACAGTCTGGTGTAATAATGTGATGTTTGGGACAATACCTGTGTTTCTTCGAATCTTATTATATGTTCTTGGTTGTTCATCCAGTGTTCCGCTACGGCTGATTTTTCCTTTTGTTTTAGTCTGCAATGCCTCTTGTGTTCTTGCAATCTTGTGGTAACCATTCTTTTTGTTGTGCCGATATAAACCTGTCCACAACTGCAACGGATGCGATATATCGGCAGTACTTAACGGATCTCTTGTATCTTTGGCTGGGCGCAGTATATTGCTGATTTTTTGTGTTGGCTTGTAGGTTGTAGATACGTTATATTTATTTAATATTCGACCAATTCTCTCCGTTATTGTCTTGATATATGGTAGGTACACCTTACCCTCAGCCTCCTCCTTGTTCCCGTTTTCGGATTTGCTGTATACAGCAAAACAGATTTTCGCCGAGCCATAAATCCCAATAAATACAAATCAGCAATATACTGCGCGCAGCCAAAGATACAAGAGATCCGTTAAGTACTGCCGGTATATATCGCATCCCTTGCAGTTGTGGACAGGTTTATATCGGCACAACAAAAAGAATGGTTACCACAAGATTGCAAGAACACAAGAGGCATTGCAGACTAAAACAAAAGGAAAAATCAGCCGTAGCGGAACACTGGATGAACAACCAAGAACATATAATAAGATTCGAAGAAACACAGGTATTGTCCCAAACATCACATTATTACACCAGACTGTACAGAGAAGCCATTGAAATATATAAACACAAAAATTCCTTTAACAAAAAAGAAGAAACCATGAAGATAAACAAAATCTGGAACCCGGCACTGCACAATACGACAACGAAGCCTATGACTTCTGCTAGCGACAGCCTGTACAAAACAGCACGCAACACGGACCGCGCAGAAAACCGCCTCTCCACCAGGGGCGTGCCTATAAATAGGAAGGGAGTTTCCAACGACCAGCCAGTCTGCAGCCGACTGTTGAGGAGTTCACAGAGAGCACGCAGTATCTCCTGAAGATGTCTACCGCAGCAGTAGACGAAACGTCGAGTAGAAGAACGACTGGACCACGGCCTATATGCCCGGAAGACGAACCTAATAGGGATCAAGACGCCGGCCGTGAAAGCCTACAGTTATACACTTGCATGGAAGCTTCTTGTAGGAAAGCCAGAGGGAAAACGCCCAGTTGGTAAACCAAGAATGAGGTGGGAGAATAACATTAACTATGATTTGAGGGAAGTAGATTATACAGGGAATGATTGGAAAGCATTAGGTCAGGATAGGGATGTATGGAGAGCTTAGGTCCGCGCGGCCATGAACCTACGGGTTTGATAGTGCCAGTGAGTAAGTAAGTAAGTAAAAAGAGTATCACAATAATCAAAATGGGGCACTGATACTGGTTTAGATTTTTATATGGTGCAGATCTGGGATCAAGTCAGTCTTGTATATTCACCATTTTATCGATAGAGAGATATCGAATTCCAGGGATTAAGCATAAATTCAACAAAGCATGTTACAATGTTCACTTCCAACGGTTGTTGAAGCTGTTTGCAACTAATGGCTATACATAGGTTGAACCCGTGTGCAATGATTTTCTGACTTGCTCAAATCACCATGGATTATGTAGATGACCATTGCAGCTGCAGCAACACGACCAACCAATTATTCTGCAATAACAACAGGGGATTCGAACACAAGACGTTTAAACTTTATCGATCCGTGAGATCTGAAATTCTACGTGGTCATGTTACAAACCCGGCCGCTGCACAGTCACGGGCTGAATGGTTTTAAACTGACTAACTCATGCCCCAAATGGCAGTCAATGACCAATCAAATTTCAATGAATTTTGATTTACAACCAATTACAGTAGTTTTTCACCTCGATTTTATCACTTTCATTTTATCAAGTGGCTCACAGATTGTACATATAGTGCACGAATGTAAACAGATTTTGCTTGCGAGATATAATAGAAAAATATTCGTAGCAATTGATTATACCAAAAAAAGAAAGAAACCACTGTTTGCACTTCTTAAACGTATTATTTCCCAGGTAATAACTTCCGAGAAAAATATAATTGACATATTTACATCATAGGACATCATAAATTAATTAATAACTTATAATGATGTGATTAATTTTTTCACCACTAGGGTGCATTTTTACAATATTGCGATTCTATTTAACAATAAATATGATATTATTGCAGTGATGAACAAATTAAGCGTAACATTTCTCATTTGTTTTCAAACATCGCCGTTTACATTAAATATATACATATTTTAAAATAACTATATTTCAGTAATGATAAGTGAGTAAACAGTTTAATTTTATTCGTTAAATAGTTCTAACAAATGCCACTCTTGATTTCCAAATTCTCTTATCGATAATTTGGAAATCACTCGTGGCATTACTTATGAAACAATAAGTCAATATATCGATGTGTAAAGAATAAAAAATGAACCATCGCGGCAGAAAGAATGAACAATTCTAATTCCTACATAATCCATTTTAAATGGCTTTGGTGGTAGAAAAGTAGACCTAAAATATTTTTTGAAGATTCTTCAGTTGTGGATTCCATAAAAAAAATTGGTAAGGTCATGTAAAAAGAATGGCAGAAGACAGATTCCCAAGAAAAATACTAGAATGGGTGTCACATGGTGGAAGAAGAAGAAGAAGAAGAAGAGGACGGCCAAAAGTAACGTGGATTGATGGTGTTTTGAGCAGTATGGGAGTAAAAGGATTGGGCCATGGAGATTGGAATGATAGAGAGATATGGAGGGGATTGACAGTAGACTACTTGGGCGCAGAAAATGATGTAAAACATTGTCAAACCTACCATAAATAAATAAATAAATAAATAAATAAATAAATAAATAAATAAAATATTCCCTTAAGCTCATTTATTATTCCTAAACGTTACATAATGTATTTTAGAGTCAAATCAAGTATTGTAAATCTCTAAAATAGTGTTGACAACACACTTATTTTAACAACATTATTTAGTAAAATAATCAATTGTTTCAGCAGAACCTTTTTTGCACTTTTTGTATGTATTTTTATAACATTTCTCCCCTTTTTTACGACCTAACTTTGCACCTTAAAATCCTTTCCCATGTTACAAGCAGGTTAACTGACAATTGCTAATGTATACAGTAGCTCCATTTTGCTGCGAGGTGGGTGACATTAGGAATGAGCTGTGGTGGACCTTGTTTCTCACTGCAATATAAGACATTATAATGGAGATGTATGCGTTTTTGTATAGAAAATCGCATAAGGCGACAAAATGACAGACTGGCAGTGCTTTATTGAATGAGTGTTTCAGCCATGTATCATTCATAGGAGATGCTTCTGATTTGGAGCAAATTTGAAATTCAACAGGTTTTTTTTTTTTTTTTTTCCTTCTTGTATTTTTGAACATATTCTGTGCAACACAGACTTTCTTTCTATTGGCGTCAACAATCCTTGGCTGAAGTGGAATATCGTGTCAGGTTTTTATTATTTATTTAGAGCTAAATTATTTATTCGTGTAATAAATAACATATCCGTGTTCTTATGGCTATTGTCGTCCCAACTCCTTTCAAAAAAAACGTTATATTATATGAATGAAAAACATTGACTCTTACTTTAAGGGAGGAAAGGAGATTACGAGTATTTGAGAATAAAGTTCTTAGGAAAATTTTTGTACCAAAGAGAGATGAACAGACAGGTGAATGGAGAAGACTACATAGCAGTGAACTACATAGTATTTATGGGTAGCCAGATATAATATCAGAATGTCTCGTAGACTGCGATGGGCAGGACATGTGGCACGAATGGGAAATTAAAGACGTGCATGGAAGCTCTTGTAGGAAAACCAGAGGGAAAACACCCAGTTGGTAGACCAAGAATGAGGTGGGAGAATGGCATTAACTAAGATGTGAGGGAAGTAGATTATACAGGGAATAATTGGAAAGCATTAATTCAGGATAGGGATGTATGGAGAGCTTATGTCCGCGCGATAGTACCAGTGAGTAAGAGTATATGGGACTCAGAATTCTCTTCCGAGAGGTCGTGTAAGACGGAGGAGGAGCTGAGCACATAAATGCAGGTATTTTAAGAGGCGAGGTTAAAACTAATGACCAAAAAGAAAGAATATAGCTAAGACAGCAAATTTATTTCAAATGGATTTTTATGTTAACAATATTTAATAACATTTCGAGAGAGAATATAAATATGTATATATTTAATGTATCGTATTTTAATGGTGATGTGTAATAAGACACTGTGCCTTAAATATCTTCTTCTTCTTAATAATAATAATAATAATAATAATAATAATAATAATAATAATAATAATAATAATAATAATAATAATAATAATAATAATAGCTTTATTTTACCTGGCAGAGTTAAGGCCTTAATGCCTTGTCTACCACTCAACCAGGTTTAAAAAAAATACAAACAAAAAATAGTCTTAATTCTAAATTACAATATATATATATATATATATATATATATATATAAACGATTAGAAGTTATGAATACAATGCAATTAATCTTCATCATCATCTTCTTCTTCTTCTTATTATTATTATTACTATTATTATTATTATTATTATTATTATTATTATTATTATTATTATTATTATTATTATTATTTTTACTATATTTTTGTTATTGGATTATAGAAATAAGCAGTAATGACCATAGTCTTTGAGCAGTGTTATCTAATATATAAAAATCAATGTTTGTTTGTTTGTTTGTTTCTTGGTTTGTTTGTTCGTATTCTATGCGTGGCCATACCGTTGGTCCGATTTTGATGGTTTTTTTGTAAAATGTTCAGGAGATTCCCGGGATGAACATAGGCTATAAGGGAGTTGAAATACTCAACTCCTTCACCCCTAAAAATTACTCTTTGTAGCGAAAAACGTGAAATAAAGTCCCTATTTTTACGCTTAAATGGCTTACGCTGCCTAAACCATAACAAATATACCAAATTAATATACACAGAATTGAACATCTCAAAAGACTCTACAAAAAAGTCCGTGACAGCATATGTCTATCTTTTATGGATAACTCACAATAACCATTTTTGTCTTTCATTGATGCCAAGAAGATCGGCATAAGCTGATTCCCGGACAAGCATAACAGCTCAAGGCTGGTGGTAAAAACATTAACATTTATTTAGGAGTAGCAGCGCACGCCAGGTATTAGCTAGTAGTGTTTTGTAAAACTTTATTACCGGTATACTATCAAATTAATTCCACTACTTTATTAAAATTTCAAAGTGGATTTTAGAGTCAAATCAAGTATTTTTAATCTCGAAAATAGTGCTGACAATACACTTATTTTAACAGCATTATTTTGTAAAACTAATATTTGGTATTAAATAATAATAATAATTATTTTACTTATTTATGAATTTGTATATGAATGAAATCATAAAATTATGGCAAAACCAATCACAATCACACTTTATGATTGATGGTCGACCTCGCAATACGTTAATGTATGCAGATGTTCAAGTAATAATGGCTACTTCTGAAGATCACCTACAGAGAGCAGTACATAGATTGTCAAATCTAACCCAAGATTATAATTTTACAAAATTTCGGTGAGTAAGATAAAAACTATGGCGTTTCAAGGGAAAATACCAATACGAACTAAAATTGTTATTAACAACAATATAATAGAACAAGTTAATAACTTTACTTATCTTGGCTGCAATCTTTCCTACGACACATGTAAAGACATAGACATAAAAGTGGCCAAATTTCAAAAACTTATAGGAACAATAGAAATCACTCTTCTCCGAAAAGCACGCCCAGATACAATTCTAAAATTTTATAAAACAATGGCTCTTCCAATTCTACTTTACGGTTCTGAAACCTGAACTCTTACTACAGGTAAATTAAATAGGATAGTAGCTGCAGAAATGAAGTTATTAAGACCTTTAGCGGGTTATACGCTTTAAGACCACATGCGTAATGAAGCTCTCAACACACCAGCAATAACTGAAACCATTCAAAAAATATCAAAATAATTGGCATGAACACCTTCTTAGAATGCCAAACAATAGACTAACTATGCAGCTATAGAACTACAGACCCATAGGACGAAGAGACCCAGGAAGACCTAAGAAGAGAGGGAGGGATAAATTTTATCCTGAAGTGGAACAGACCATGACTGTACTTGATGCTTATGATTATTAATTTAATGCCAAATAAGAGAAAGGCGAAACAAATCTTCAGTGCACAACCTCAAGGAACCAGATTGAGGGGAAGACCTAAGAACATATGGAGGGAATGTGTATGCAAATATCTCAAAAATGTCAAATTAACCACTGGGAAAGGCTTTCTACGGAGATATGTCTGGAGGAGGTTCATTGAGAAGGCCAAGATCCTTATTGGCTGCAATGCCATTTAAGAAGAAGATCTTCTTCTTCTTCACTTCCTGGATTAGGCAAGAGTTGCCTGTTCCGTCTTCACTAATAGATGTAAGACCATCTCTTCCGAGGACGTCCGACATCTCTTCTTCCTCTTGGAAAATAATGGAAGATTTTATTTGGTAATATACTTTCTTCCATTCTTTCTACATGTTCTTTCCACTGTATCTTGTTGTTAAATACCTTTTCTTTTATGGAGTAGATCTGCAGTTCTTCACGGATATCCTCGTTTCTTATCTGGTCCATTCTAGTGCAGCCTTTTACTCTTCTTAAAAATTTCATCTCGGCTGCTTGGATTTTACTTTCTTGTTTGGTAGTGGTACTCCAAGATTCACTCCCATACAAAAGGACAGGGACAGCCATTTTTAAGAAGAAGATTATTGTTATTATTCAGATAATAAATCATATGAAACCTGAAGACTGGTTCTCTGATATTAACTTACACGCCTATATTTAACCAATAACACTGGTCAACATGATTTTTGTCTCATGAGTACCAATAGTTGTACTTAATGCAGTTTTTTATCGTGTTTTCAAATATGTGTTCGGAATGTCTCCATCACCCACAGTTTTTTTATTTCAATTTCAATTAATGGATTTAAATAATTATTTTTTAATACTTTTTTCGTCCATTTGTCCATTGTAAAATAAAACCAAATGCGCTGACTCAGGAGATTTCAGCTATGGAAAAGAGATATCAAGGCAAATGAAATCCTAATATGCTGGCAGAATATTATTGTTGCATCATCAAGAGGGATGCTCCACAGGCGAAATATAGCAGAAAATCGTCATTTCTTACTTTGTAAGTGAGTCCGAATGTTCGAATATTGTGTAGTTACGAATGTTGAAAATATTAAAGTGTTTGACATTATAAATGCTGTCTCTTGGAAACCGTGCATGATGGAGAAACACCCATATCATTTTTGAATTCAGGAGAAAAATACTATTAGAATCACATTTTTTTTTGTGAGACAAAAAAAAAGAGTTTTTTTTTGTTGCTCCGTCTCATCCTTCATTTTCTGATGTATAGTATTTAGGAAACAATTTTATTTAAATTCAATGCATATTTACTACTATATTAATTTTTGCTTAGGATTGCAGAACAACCGATGCTGATAATGATTTTCACTAAAATTTACTCAGTGTCGATTTTTCAATACAATGGAAACTTTTAATATGGTACAATTTACGATAGATTAAAAATAAAGTACGCAAAAATTCCATATCGAGATTGTGACAACGTATCGATTCCAGGGAAAACGAAAAAAGATAATGAATCCAGTAAAGCCAATACTGTAAGCTTGTGCTGCTCCCTGGCGAGCAGTAGCCTATCTAATACCAGTTTTAATATTCTCTAGTGCTCTTTATTTATTGAAAATACGTCATAAATATGTAATAAAATATATAACAAAGTAAGGAACATAATTTTTTTCCACTTAAGCATGAATTATTTTTTCACAATGTTAATATTTTACTGTCTGATTTGTTAAAATCTCCTTTTATTTAAGTTTGAAACCATCTCGATGGTTTAGTTTGCATTTTGCTTAATAAATTGCTTTAATAGCTAAGATCACTAGGCGTTGAAATTCATATCTGACGTGGAAGATCACACAAAGGTTGATGAGAGGACTCTTAATTCAGGTTTGCAGATGAGCAAATAATTTTTGCAGGGGATGAAGATGATATGAAATATATGATAAATAAACTAATGGAAGAATATAAAAAATGGGGACTGAATATAAATTTACAGAAAACAGAATATATGTGTTTGGGAAAGGATGTGGATGACCTCATACTTGAAACAGGGAAAATAAAAAAATAGTGTGAATTTTTTAAATATCTTGGGTCAATAATTACAAGTTTAGGTACCTGTGAGACAGATGTACAGACTAAAATTGCAATGACAAATAATGCAACTAAGACATTACATGGAATAATTTGGAACAAAAATATTACAAAGGAAACTAAAATGAAAATTTATTAGAGCATAATACAGAATATTTTGTCAGATGGAAGTGAAACTTGGTCTTTGATGCAATTACAAAAGAATAAAATTAGAACAGTTGAATTTGATTATTTTAGAAGATGCCTCCAAAAAATAAGACAGGATAAAATAAGAAATGAATTCCTTTGGAGAGAAATGAATGTCAACAAAATATGTTGTTAAGAGGATTGAAAATCAAACGCTTAAATGGTATGGCCATTTACAAAGAATTGAAAATGAAAAATGGCCAAAAAATATGTACCAGTGGTCACCCCCTGGAAGAAATGAACGTGGCAGACCAAGATGGAAATGGAAAATCTACGTCTAGAATTATAATGGATGATAGGAATTTGGAAGAGGGAGATTGGAATGATAGAGATAAATGGAAACTGAAGACGGCAAACGTATAAGTTGGGGAAAGCCGAAGAAGAAGAACAAGAAGAAGGGGTCCATAACTTTACTTCTCTTCTGAAGGAATTTATACTCCTAATTTTATGCTCTTAAAAAATGCATGTAGTGAATAATTTTACATATCTAGGATGCAATATCTCACATGAATAGGAATAGGATGTAAATGCAAAAATATCAATTTATTAAAGGATTTAAGGTTAATGATTTTATCTTCAAGCCACAGTTAGTCCAAAAACTTTCAAGACTAAAAGTGTATAAAACACTGGCTCATCCAACTCATTTGTACGGTAGCGAAGTATGGACGTTGAAAGCAGAAGGATATACAGAAGGGCCACATGAAAATACATTAGTCTCTACTCAAATTACTTCCAATCACTGGTGAGCTGACTCACCGTGAGCAATTGCTGAGATCGAATTAACGGCCGACTTACCGGTCATGCATGAAAGTTGACGTTTTCGTAATATTGGCAATGAATTACCCAGAATTCTCAGCGATAAAATCACTTCAGTTATTTTCGTCTGCTATAGAGGAACGCATTTACGCTTGCGTCCCGCAAATAATACCGTATACAACGACGTCTGCGTCGCGCAATATTACGCCGATTCTCCTGTTCTTCCAGTTGAATTCTTTGGTAGACTCTATCAAATTCCTCTTCTCCGCGTATACCGAAAACATGATCGAAGTCTTCAAGGTCCGACATCTTGGATAAAGCTGCAAAGGTTTCAAACTACATCGGTTACCATCGGTTCCCTTCGGGATTTTTACGATAAGTTTCTATCTTGAGCTATGATCTTAAGGTACCTCGTCAGGTAGCTTACAATTATTATCGCATGAATAGATTTCTGAGTAAGCAAAATGTATTTGGATACAACTTTCTCAGCAGAGAACGCGTTTTACTGTCTAATGCGTTCAAACATTCGACCCTTAGATCTGCTGAAATGAAATACCTTCGGAGGACTGCAGGATACACACCACTAGATCACAAAAAAATGAAGACATCTTAGAAGAATTACACATGGAACCTTGTTCAAGGTACAGCAAAGCTCTAAGCTGTGTGAGAGTGTAAGTTATAATCGATTGAGACAAATAAAATAGTTTGTAACGAGGTGCATGTGCCATAAGTGTGGCAGATTTCAATGTCAAGGTGATAGAATTGCTTTTAAGATTGTAGTTTTTATGGAGGCCTCTGACAGAAGGGGAAGTCTGAAAGCGTCATATTCAGAAGCAATATATTATTCAAATCTCGGCATTAAATATACGTGAGCTGTAAACTGAAGCACGGGTTTATATGGCGATAAATTATTACTGTTCTCCACAGTTAATACTCTGCTAGCATCCATTCTTACCTACAATACTAAGATCTCCTTTCTTACAAATTGTTCCATTTGCTTTACTATTACACTGGTCAACAGTGGTTTTATTGCTCTTGATATAAGATTAATTTCGGATATATTTATGCTCACAATTCATGAAACTATCAATGATTTTGGAAAATTTACTCTGGTTTCTTTTAACCTTTATTTTCATTTTACTCTACAAAAAACGGAAAACATGAAACGATATAACAGATATATTTATAATGCCAGGGGCACGCCGTAGCGTAGTGGTTAAGGCACTGAGCTACAAGCCGGAGGGTCGAGGGTTCAAGTCCCGTTGGGGTCAGGGTTTTTAAACTGACCCAAACCCTCTGGCGGCACTATGGCCCTGGGGTCGACTCAGCTTCTAACGGAAATGAGTACCAGACGCTTGTTCTGGGGTAAAGGCGGCCGTCACGCAGGGCTGACAACCCGGCTAACATCAAGTGCCGATTGTCTAGAAAAAAGTGGGAGCCTTAACCTCCTACTACCCCAAGGGCCTCCTGAGGCCTGTTGTGGGATCACTTTACCTTTTTTTATTTATAATGTCAATTGTTTTTTTGAAAAATTAGTATGTACTGATGTAAATAGGAAGAAAAATATCGAAAACCTATGTTATACTTCGTAAGTCTCGTAGACTGCGATAGGCAGGACATGTGGCACGTATGGGGAATGAAAGACTTGCATGGAAGCTTCTTGTAGGAAAGCCAGAGGGAAAACGCCCAGTTGGTAGACCAAGAATGAGGTGGGAAAATAACATTAACTATGATTTGAGGGAAGTAGATTATACAGGGAACGATTGGAAAGCATTAGCTCAGGATAGGGATGTATGGATAGATTATGTCCGCGCGGCCATGAACCTATGGGTTCGATAGTGCCAGTGAGTAAGTAAGTAAGTAAATAAGTAAGAAGTAAGTAAGTAAGTAAGTAAGTAAGTAGTAGGTAAGTAAGTAAGTAGTAGGACTTTATTAGACAAAAAAGTAAGATATTTACAATATTATTTACAAATATGGGTCGCACGGGCAGTAAGCCGTACGTGCTGTTGACAGTCCGTTACAATAAAGTAATAATTGGTACTAGTGTAAAGAAAAATAAACAAAACAGCAATAACATTACAATTACATAAAGAAAAACAATAATATTACAATTACGTAATAACACAATAGCAATAACATTACAATTACATAAAGAAAACAGAAGTAAGTAAGTAAGTAAGTAAGTAAGTAAGTAAGTATGTTATACTTCAGTGAAACGCCTTTTATAAGATTTTCTTTTATAATTTTTTAGGGGACAATCTCTTTTTAAAGACCAGTAGTAATATGCCATCATGTGATTGTCCCATCTACCCTGATACCTTCCTCCATTACTTTTAGATCATAGTGAAAGCGCACTCCCTGTTCGTCGCTATAATTTCCTAAATTTCCGGAAATCTATCCAGGTGACTGTGGAGAAAGTGTAACTTTATATTCATAATTGATTCCAGGATCTTGAAGCTTATCAAACATGTTTTGGACAATTTCTTTATAATTTGGTGTTTTATAGTTATCTAGGAAATTTTCTACTACCAATACAAAACCCTTCCAAGCTTCACTTGGAACAGTCATAACTTGATAAAATTTGCATCTTTCATCAATTGCCGAATTTGAGGACCATCAAATATTCCGCCTTTTAACTTTTACATACTGAGCTTAGGAAATTTTCTACAAATGTATTTGAAACATTCTCCTTCCTTGTCCAACGCTTTGACGAATTGTTTTATCATATCCAGATGCACGTCGTGACTACTTTATTTTGTGAAATAACTGAGATCACGGCCTATGTGTGGAGTGAGGGGCGTGAGAGTGGAGATCACGTGATATTTGCATACGCAACAAAAATGCGCAGAAATCAAATCATGACTGGAAACATGATTTTATTAGTAGCAAGCCGTTTACTGTTTAAGATATAAGATACGCAAAAATCATAAAAACCTAGAGCACATTCAGCACTTTCATGAATATATTCGTAAACTGTGCACTTGAAAACATAGAAATTCGCTGATATATCCAAGGCAACAATTTTTTTTGTAAAGCTATGTTATCAGTGGTTTCTGTTTCAAGATAAATTAATGTCCATGCATACATAGTAATTCTGCCCGAAGGCAGGTCCTTCACTGCAATCATAGCATTTTCATGATATGCTTTGCAGCTTTACTAGGGAATTGTAGGTGTGGTAGCTTCCCGTTGCTTTCCACACCGGTGAAGGATGATGATGATGACGATGATGATGATGATTATGGGCATATAATTTCGGGGACCGTTTGGCCCTTAAAGTTTTCCTGACATTTGTCTCACAGGTGAGGAAAAACCCCTATAAAAACTGTCCCGACTGGGGATCGAACCCTGGCCCGCTGCGTGACAAAGCAGCACGCTACCTCGAGACCATAGCGGTGGAATTAAAGTCATATTTAGTAAAATTAAAGATTAACCTATGTTGTGAGAATAACCTGATTTAAATTAGTGTAGGCCTATTAAAAGACAAAATTTTGGGTCCTGAAGGAAAAAGAAAAAATATTTTGCTTCCCGATTCAATCACGGTTAACTATCATTGAAATATTGTCGAAATTAAATTGTCAGACCTGTGCGAATTGCTCGGAAGTTGTCAAACCTGACTCGCAAATGAATCTAGTTGGTAAGTTACAGAACACAGAAAGCCGTTCTACCAAATCATTGCCAATCATTTCTATTAATAATCTTTATATAGGGCTATTCGGAAAGAAGGAACCGACTTCAAAATGTATTTCTTCCAAAACTACAAAAAATAGAAACACGATCTCGTATAATGGGTTTGATCGTCAAAAACAAGTCAGTTGCTGCTACAAACAGTTGGAGTAAACATCACCGTACACAACAACAACAAGTAACAGAAACTCAACCTGCAGAAGATGGAAGATAACTTCCGAAAGCGCTCCAGTTAATTTTATATAGAATATTTTAACAAAGTTGAGGACGACGGCACCTACCAACAGGTACAATTTAATTTTTAACTCTCATCATATGACTTCACCTCAACGGAATTTTATATGAATTCTACTAGTACTGATTTTTATCTAGCCTCCACATGTGTTCCAAACCACACATACATAACAAATGTAACATCATCATCATCATAGGACATTCACGAATTTAGGCCATTTGTTGACCTGTTTCGGCCTCAAGAGAAACACCATCCAAAAAGTCTTTTGAGTGGACGTCCTGGTCGTCTTCTTCCTGCAGGTTGATATCTTAAACATTAGTTTGGGTATTCTGCGATCTTCCATTCGATGAACATGTTGCATCCATCTTGACTTATAATCAGAAATTTTATTTTCTAAAGATTCCATGTGTTAATCAAAATAAGTTTAAAACTTACGTTATATCCTCTAATTTATTTCAAAATGTCCAACCTATTTTTTACATTAATTTTTAATTATTTGGTTTTTTAGGGTAACAAAATAGGCCAAATTTGAAAACAACCTAAATGCAAGCAAATTGAATTAGTAAATCACGGAAGTATATTATTACATTTTATCTTACTTTTATTAAAAACAGACGGATTTAATTGGCAGTCTAAAACGTAAATAATGTGAAAGTAATGTAATTATATAAAACTTTTTGCGTTGACTAAAAAAACATAATTTATTATTATGGAATTCTACACAAACCATAAATTAATGTAACATGCTATTACATATATTTGTACATACGTTTAATGACTGCAGGAATAAATTCCAGAAGATGATACTTTATCAAAACGAAAGAACGTCTACCTGCAACAAAGAAAAAAATAATTAAAGTACAAACAAATCATATTCCAATTTAATCATTGTTTCGGTTCAAATTTTGAAATTTTACATATTTGTGATAAGGGTAAGAAGTTAGATCTTTTGGAGGCTGTAGAAATTAATAAATTTAAAAGTAGTAAAAAACTGTTAAATTCTCAACTTGATTTGAATGAATCCCCTTTGTTAAATTTAAAAATTTAAATAAATATTGTTGTATTGTTGCTTAGATCAGTTGGAAACAATTCATAATCTGTTAACATGTCTGAAGAAGGTACAGTGTACCGAAACAGCTGTCACTGAATTATATAATAAATATGAAAATCAAATAAAACTATTTAATTAATAAATCATATGTTGGTAACTTTTTCCTATTAGATAGGATATTGTAAAATTCACTCTCGGCGTTTCGTCTGTGAGTGCGAGGGACATCCTCAGGACACTTTGACAACACACGAGTTTTATTACTCTACAGTTTCCTAAAATTTAGCTAAGTAGTAGAGTAAAACAAACATTTCGCGCCCTAATATATTGACTTAGGCTTTTACGGCCGGAGTTGTTATAATGATCTTGTAGAAGATTTCCGGGCTGTTGGCTGTGGTCTTCAGGCTTGTAGTTCCCTGACGTTTCGCCAGAGACTGCGTCCGGTATCCTCAAGAGTTGTCTTGAGGCTGGCACTTTTGTGAGTACCTGCCCTATTTATACATGTATACACGCCGCGTATGGTTAATTTCTAGCGTTACATAATGCAATATGAACAAATGAATAAATAAATTAACAAACTCAAGAAAAAACTAACTCAAAGTCTCTTAAAAATATGATGGATAAAGTCACACAGCTTTCTATAGCAACACTTCTTACATAAAATATTTGACAAAGGCAGTTGAAATCTATTATGGCAATAACCTAATTTTTTAATAAATTCATGTCTTTTGGAATGAAATGTGGGACACTCAAATAACAGATGTGAGATAGTCTGGGTGGAGGTTTTGCAAATACAGGTATCTGTACCCTATTTTAAATCGTTCCAAATAATGTCAAAATTTACCGTGTCCAGTCATAGATTGTGGTAGAATAATAGTTTTATATATTTTCAGTTTAACGTTTTTTGAAAGTAGTTGGGACGTCAAGAGACTCTGTCTTCTTCTTCTTCCTTCCAAGTATTAGGCCAAGGCCTGTTACGATCCTACAGAAAATTTTCCCTCCAGTTTCATAGGACGGCTCAGAGATATTCGTCCTCTTGGTGTATAATTATAAACAGCTTTGGGGATCCGATTTGAACTCATTCTTTCAAGATGGTGTTTCCAATTTAGTTCTTGTGTTTTGCACTCTTTTAACTTTACTATCTAACCTCTCTTGGCTAGCTCTTGTTTTTTCGACCCCGACGCTATTAGGGCATCTGAGGGCTAGGGAGTCTCTCCTTTCTTTCATTTCTTCTTTTCTTTATTTTCTTTTCTTCTCTAGAAAAGCCTGACCAGAGGCTATAAGATGGCAGCCCCATCACTGGTCTTGCCTTCCTTTGACCAGCAACCAATCGAAGGGACTATTATTATGCTTTCAAATCTAATACGAGAATTTCCCGGAAGGATCAAGAGACTCTTTCCGGTTTTGAATCAATTTAAGACACACTCTTATATTCAGATGATCAGGCTCTTTTCGGCAATAATGAAGATGAATTACAATATTCCACTCATCATCTTAATATAATAGCCCATCGATTTAACATGGAAATATCAACAACAAAATCTAAAATTATGACCTTTCAAGGGAAATTCCCAGTAAGAAGTAAACTTTGTATTCAGAATTCAATATTAGAGCAAGTTAATTCATTTAAATACTTAGGATATAATCTAACTTATAATGAGGAATGTGATATATCCTTTAAAATACAAAACTATAATAAAGCTTTAAGAATTATCAACCAAGTATTTAAACCATCAAAAGTGCAGAGACACACAAGAATGAAAATCTATAAATTCTCGCTAGACCCATAACTGTTATGGCAGTGAAGCTTGGATCATCAGAACTCAGGATGATCGTCATATTACAGCCACGGAGATGAAATTTCTGCGACGAACTGCAGGTTATAGCCTTCTAGACCACCAAAGAAATTCAACAATAGCCAGAGAGTTAAGCATCGTACCTATATCTGAGTACCTCCAAGAATATAGAAACAATTGGATAGCCCATATTCAGCGCATGGATCGTCACAGAATACCAAAACAAATTCTTCACTACATTCCTCGAGGCAGAAGATCTGTGGGTCGACCTTTTCGGAGATGGCGGGAGATCGTAACGGGCCACTGGGCCTAATACTTGAAAGGACGATGATGATCAAGAGACCCTGTAATGCATAAAAATGTCCAAATTACCGGTATTAACAAATCCAGAGGTTTCGCTGTTGCTAAACTGATAGGTGACAAGAATATTGGGATAGATAAATTCTCGGGCAGCTTCGGATAATAAGCTTGTAAAAACCAAATGCGGGTCTATTGTAGATTGAGTAAAATTTTCATACGTGAAAATTTGCAGAGGCAATAAAAACGTTATACATGAACAGTATTGATCTAAAAAGTGACATGAATGCATTTCATCAGCACATTAAAACCTGGGTTCGATAGAGAGGCGATAGAACTGTTTATGTGCTACATGCAGTATCTGCTCATCCTATATACAAAAGGGATACATCTAATGACATCAAATTTATACATTATCTCCGCAAGATTGAGTTATAAAATTGCCATCTAGCAACTGTATCATAAACTACAATTGATAATATTTACGTTCACTTTATCTCATCAAGCGGAAAAATCCTGTTAATTACGTCATCAAAATGTTTTTTCATATGTGCGTGATTCTAAAAAAAAAGCACGTCTACAAGCGAAGTGAGAAAATGCATAGAAAGCTCTCGAACGTCATTGTGAATGAAATAACTCAAGAGATAAGTAAAATGAGATTACCCAAACGATATTTTTATTCATTAAGTAGCTAATACCCGGCGTGCGCTTGTACGCCTAAATAAATGAAATGTGCTTTTGTGTTTATTTGAATAAGTAGGAAAATTTTTGGACCAAAGAGAGATGAACAGACAGGTGAATGGAGAAGACTACATAACAATGAACTACATGGTGTTTATAGGAAGCCAGATATAATAAGAATAGTTAAGTCTCGTAGATGCGATGGGCAGGACATGTTGCGCGTATGGGGAGTGAAAGACATGCATGGAGGCTTCTTGTATAAAGGCCAGAGGGAAAACGCCCAGTTGGTAGACCGAGAATGAGGTGGGAGAACAACATTAACTATGATTTGAGGGAAGTAGATTATACAGGGAATGATTGGAAAGCATAGCTCAGGATAGGGATGTATGGAGAGCTTATGTCCGCGCGGCCATGAACCTACTGGTTCGATAGTGCCAGTGAGTAAGTAAGTAAAGTAAGTAAGTAAGTAAGTAAAGGGAAGAATTATCCCTCCATGGTATCTTTACCTTGTGGTGGTGGAGTGCTTGCGTGCTTAAATGATCCTGAGAGCTATGCCGGCGGTAGCATTGCTGCCGATAGGGTACCCATGCCGGACTGGTCGAAGGTGATGAGCCAGACGAAATAAGTACCTTGGTCGAAAGAGTGACGATCTTTCACCGTAAAAATACAACCGTCTAGAAATGCGGACATGGGTTCTACTGGGGTAAAATTTTCCGGAGGTCAAATAGTCCCCCATTCGGTTCTCCGGGCGGGGACTACTTCAGGGAACTCATGCCAAAAGATACAGGGAATGATTGGAAAGCATTAGCTCAGATAGGGATGTATGGAGAGCTTATGTCCGTGCGGCCATGAACCTACGGGTTCGATAGTGCCAGTGAGTAAGTAAAGGGAAGAATTATATCGTAATTATTTTTAGATACGCCATGCTGTTTACCTGGCATTGTCCGGGAATCTACATGTCTCGATCTTCTTGGCATAAATGAGCTAAAAGACAAAATTCGTTATTGTGAGTTATCCGTAAACACAGAAATAAGACAACTAAAAATAGAGGAATTAAACTCAACAATAGAGAGATACAGAACAAACTGGAAAGAACACTTGACAAGGATGACTGAGAATAGAATACCAAAAGTAGCATACAACTATTCACCATGAGGAAGAAGAAGTTTGGGAAGGCCAAGGAAAAGATGGAAAGAGCAGCAATTTGGAGCCGGAACAGGCTAGTAAATAAGCCTAAATCGTGAAGAAGAAGAAGAAGGAGAAGTGAGTTATCCGTAAAAGAATACCCGCCATGTGCTGCTATGCTTGCACAGGAATCTACGTACTTGTTTCGATCTTCTTGTCATCAATGAAAGACAAAAATGGTTAATGTGAGTTATCCGAAAGAGATAAACAAATGCTGTCGCAGACTTTTTTGTAGTTTTTTCTTCAGATATTCAATTCTGTGTACATTAATTATATTATTTGTTTAAGGTTTAGGCAGCGTAAGCCATTTAAGCGTCTTAAGAACTATTTTTTTCACGTTTTCCACTAGAAAGGGCGATTTTTAAGGGTGTAGGAGTTGAGTATCACAACTCTATTATAGCGTATGTTCATCCCGGGAATCTCCTGAACATTTTGCAAAAAGCCCCAACACAATCGGATCAACGATATGGCCGAGCATAAAGTACGAACGAACAAACAAACAAACATGCATTTTTATATATTTGATTTTGCGAATTTCCTAATCATTGAGGGGTTTCTCCGACCAATCTTAGAAATTAACATGAATTAAAAAAAATACATAAATGACTACGGACTTACAGACTATCAGTTTGTAACAAACATTCACAACTTTCCCTTAATTAAAGTTCTCCATCGTTCTCTGTCCTCTGTGTCTTCATCTGTTACACCAAATTTCCTCATTGAATTTGAACGTTATTCTTCCAGGTTGTTCTTGGTCTTCCTTTTCTGTTCCTTCTTTCAATTTTCCATACATAGACAGCCTTTGGTAGTCTTCCATCCTGCATTCTTCTTACGTGTCCATACCATTTTAGCCTTCTGTGTTCAATCTCATCCATTATACTTGTTTCTGCATTCATCCATTTTCTAATTTGTGTATTTCTAATTTTTTCCAGTCGAGATTTTGTGGCAGCTCTTCTCCAAAAATGCATTTCAACTGCAGTTATTTGTTACACGTTTAGTGCAACACACAATGTAATTTTAACGTTTATAAAAACGAATTTAAAATAGACCTAAAGTTAAAATACTATATCTAACTAACAAACTCACTAGCATTATGAAACCCGTAGGTTCATAGCCGCGCGGACATTAGCTCTCCATACATCCCTATCCTGAGCTAATGTTTTCCAATCATCCCCTGTATAAACTACTTCCCTCAAATCATAGTTAATGTTATTCTCCCACCTCATTCTTGGTCTACCATCTGGGCGTTTTCCCTCTGGTTTTCTTACAAGAAGCTTCCATGCATCTCTTTCATTCCCCATTCGCGCCACATGTCCTGCCCATCGCAGTCTACGAGACTTAACTGTTCTTATTATATCTGGCTTCCTATAAAGATCATGTAGTTCATTGTTATGTAGTCTTCTCCATTCACCTGTCTGTTCATCTCTCTTTGGTCCAAAAATTTTCCTAAGTACTTTATTCTCAAATACCTGTAATCTCCTTTCCTCCCTTAAAGTAAGAGTCCATGTTTCGCACCCAAATAATAGTTTTATATATTTTCAGTTTAACGTTTTTTGAGAGGAGTTGGGACATCAAGAGTCTCTGCAATGCATAATAGCACACATTTCCAGAATTGAGCCCATGTTTAATTTCTTTGTGCATCTCATTCCTATTTGTGATTATTGTTCCTAGGTATTTGAATTCAGCCACTTCCTCAAACTGTCCCTCATTTGTCATTAGCTGTCCATTTCCATTATATAATTTATTTCTACGTGTGACCATATATTTAATTTTATTGATATTTATTTCTAGTCCTAATCACCCGTGACATTACGCATTATAACATTTATGTTAGGTTATTCATACGAGCATACCGATAAAATACGTATTTAAGGCTACCAACACACAGGCACATGTCTGCATTAGGTATATACTCCCAGTCATTGCTGCGAAGTAACTTTCCGAACGCACTGTATTTTTATTATCGGTATCTTAATGCGAAGACAAATAAGTTGCGACCCACAGGTGAGGAATCCATACTCGTGACATTACAAATGAGGGAGCCAGTTCATCATTTTGGGTAAGAGAGACAAGAGAGACATTTGTAAGTGAAAGAGATGAACTGCAAGAAAGCGAGATGGCGTAGCGTGTGTGTCTGTGTGCGTGTGTGTGTGAGCCAGTCAATATCGGTCTCCGGTGTCTATGGCAACCAAACCGCGCCCTTCAGCGTAGTGCCAGCGACCCCCAAACTAAAGAGAACACTCCCATTCATTCACAATTACTCATCTTCTCGTCTTGACCATATAATTTCGCTCTGTCAATTAAGATTGCAACGTGCAACGTATTCAAAACACCGGAAATTGCCTCAAAATTAACGTGAAATTTAACATTCATAAAAAACAGATGCTTTTACACTAAAAATCTTATATCATGTCCATCGTATACAAACAATTTAACAACTTTAGATAATCCAAACAAGCTTGCCTCAATACTTTATAACTTAAAGTGCTGTTGATTGATTGTAACTTATGCCATTTTTTGTTAAATTATTATATATAATAATGATAATGATGATCTTGAAGAAGATTTTCGGGCTGTAGGCCGTGGTCGTGAGGCTTGTAGTTCCCCGGCGTTTCGCCAGAGACTGCGTCTGGCATCCTCAAGGGTTGTCTCAAGACAACCCTTGAGGATGCCGGAGAGACAACCCTTGAGGATGCCAGACGCAGTCTCTGGCGAAACGCCGAGAACTACAAGCCTCACGACCACGGCCTACAGCCCGAAAATCTTCTTCAAGATCATCATAGCAACTCCGGCAGTGAAAGTCTACGTGAATACAATAATGATAATAATAATATATTCGGTTTTAACAATGTTATACATTTTTCCGGTACCACTGATTTGTCTTCAATAAAATACATCTCTTCCTCTATTTCCCAGTCCTTGAAAGTTTCTCTAATCCCTTGTATCCACCTGAGATTTGGTCGTCCTTTCCATCTCGTTCCTGATGGTCCATTATCTTTTTGGTAATCTTTCATCCTCCATTCATCTAATATGCCCGTACCATTTTAGTTGCTTTTCTTGGATAAATTTTAAAATTGGGTTTTGTACATTCATGTACTCTTTTATAAATAATAATAATAATACTAATAATAATATAATAATAATAATAATAATAATAATAATAATAATAATAATAATAATTATAATTAATAATAATAATGGTTTAATTTAGGTGGCAGAGTTAAGGCCAAGGCCTTCTCTTCCACTCAACCAGCGAATAGTAAAATTATACAAAAATTACGTACATATTACAATTTTAAGATATTATTAAAATACAGACTAAACAAAATACAATGATGATGTGTTCTAATACTAGCTAATACTAACAAAAACATAGAATGTAATGACATTAAAATAATATACAAAAAAATTATATAAATAAAGCTTCCCTATGATTACACTGGTCAACATGATTTTTGTCTCATGAGTATCAGTAGTTGTACTTAATACAGTTTTTTATCGTGTTTTCAAATATGTATTCGGAATTTCTCCATCACCCACAGTTTTTTTATTTCAATTTCAATTAATGGATTTAAGTAATTTTTTTTTTAATATACGTTTTTCGTCCATTTGTCTATTGTAAAATAAAACCAAATGAGCTAACTCAGAAGATTTCAGCTGTGGAAAAGAGATATCAAGGCAAATGGAATCCTAATATGCTGGCCGATTATTGTTGGACCATCAAGAGGAATGCTCCACAGGCGAAATATAGCAGAAAATCTCATATTTCTTACTTTCTAGGCGAGTCCGGATGTTCGAATATTGTGTAGTTGCGAATGTAGAAAATATTAAAGTGTTTGAAATTATAAATTCCTGTCCGTCTCTGAAGCCTTGCGTGATGGAGAAAAACCGATATCATATTTGAATTCAGAAGAAAAAATATTACCAGAATCACATATTTTTCTTTCTGAGACAAAAAAAAGTTTGTTTTTTTTGCTCAGTGTTATTTACAAAATGCTGAATACAGTTGTTATGCAGTTAATGTTTTCATTGTGTCGAACGTAAGATATCAGTTAATTTGGATTGACAGTCCCTGACATGACTGGGAAATGAGTTCCATGCTCTAGTCATAGATATATTGTAAGATTCAGGCCATTTTATATGTACATACATCCATACATATATTATATAAACATTATTTTCATATAGGAGTAAATATTTAATTATTTAACAACACGTTTTCAAAATTTATCGGCTCATCACAATTTAGGAACAAGATCACAAGACTCTTCTTTACTTTTTATACCACAGCACAGGACCTGTCTATACTCTGAATCTTACACAATATCTATGTCTAGAGCATGGAACTCACTTCCCAGTCATGTCAGGGACTGTCAATCGCTATCATTATTTAAATCCAAATTAACTGATATATTAAGTTCGACACAATGAAAACATTAACTGCATAACAACTATATAGAGCATTCCATTAATAATCATCTAGGAAGCTACTTACTTTATTTTACGTAATTTAAATTTTATTATATTCTATGTTTTTGTTAGTATCAGCTAGTATTAGATCATATCATCTTTGTATTTTGTTTAGTCTGTATTTTAATATCTTAAAATTGTAATATGTATGTATTTTTTTGTATAATTTTACTATTCACTGGTTGAGTGGAAGAGAAGGCCTTATGGCCTTAACTCTGCCAGCTAAAATAAAGCATTATTATTATTATTATTATTATTATTATTATTATTATTATTATTATTATTATTATTATTATTATTATTACTATTATTATTATTATTATTATTATTATTATTATTATTATTATTATTATTATTATTAAATAAGTCATCAAAGCTGTAAATATAAAAAAAATTGAAAGTAATATTTTGAGGAAAAAGATCTTTTTTCACTCATTCAGTGAGGTCCTCCATGTCCTTGTGTGGTCAAATATTATATATGTGATTCAAAGTTGAAAATCCTCTCCCCGACAGGTAGTATCCCTATAAGGCTCGGGTGGCGCGAGGCAAGGGAGAGATAAAGTAAGGAAAAGAAATAAAGCATTTTCTTCTTCTTCTTCGTCACGGATTAGGCTTTTTACTAACCTGTTCCGGCTCCAAATTTCTGAAAATTCCATATTTTCTTTGGTTTTCCCGAGAAAACATATAATAAAAAATAAATATCCTCAACTCGTGTCCAACTCAGTGTCGAATCGAGGGATGAGATGAGATGAACCCCTATATATAGAGGTCTTAATGACAAGGGTGCCGGCCGACCACGCCTGGAGCACGATCATAGGGGCAGATGAACGAAATCAATGAGACGAGTTGGAGAAATAGTGGAGTTAAATTATGGCAGGGGAAAACTTGAGAAACCCCGAGAAAATCCTGTCCAAGCTCCGTTTCGTCCACCACGAAACCCACATGGAGTGACCGAGACTCGATCTCGGGACCCCAGCGCAGCGGTGAGAGGCGAGCGTCTAACCGCTTGCGCCACGGAGCCGCCCTAAATAAAACATATATAACCTGTTTATATTCATAATAAACTTTATTAGGTGCCGACAATCTAATTATTGAAACAATCCAAAATATGACAATGGAACATTCGAGATTATAAATGTTTCCAACTGGCATATTTTAGCAAATAACTGGAAAGCGGTTTCCAGGCACATAATATCGTTATTTTTACTGTCTGTATTAACGCCATCACTTATCACTTTTACTTAAATTTAAGATGATCTAACATTTTTGGACAAATGGGTCTTAGATTTTGGGTGTGTAACTGTAGGCAATTTATGTCTGTTATTGTATAGATTCATATAATTTGCGGAAATGAAAATTAAATACAGATAGATCATCGGTTGATTAATGTCTTTGACATCGTCCGATTCCTAATAGCCAATTTTGTCAGTCCATCCAATCTCCTGGTTTTAGATGTTTCTCCTTCGTGTATAAACATATTCCCTGACTCCAGGAGGTTTTAGGTCTTCCTCTGCCTCGTCTTCTCTCAGGTTTCCATTCCAAAACAGATTTTGAAAGTCGATCCTCTTCCATTCGCTGGACATGTCCGTACCATCTTAATTGCTGAGTTTTAATATAATCTAAAATAGTGTCTTCAATCTTCATTTTCTCCCTTATAACTGAGTTTCAGTTTTTATATCTTCTTGAAATTCTTGCTGCCCTTCGTATAAAATCCATTATGTTGCCAGAATATATTATTTGTTTTTGTTGCTAATGGCTAAAGTTCTATTAAATTAAATTATAAAATGACAAATTGCAAAATTATTCATGTTAATTGAATTAAAACCGTGGACAACCGAGAGAAAACCCTGGAATTAGGCTGGTTCCTTTTTCACGGCTTAAAAGTCTAGCCTTGTCCTTCACGTAACCTCGTGGCTGGAACCCTTAGCTGGTACTATTTTTCCGGGTCACGAGGAATATATATATATATATATATATATATATATATATATATATGGCACCTTCCAATATCACTTTTTTTACAAAGAAAACAGAATATTGCCTCTAGTGCAATATTTTGTAGATTTAAAATCTAGGTATAATCATAATTTTCCCCTGAGGGACAGTTATGTATATATATATATATATATATATATATATATTATTGCCTCTAGTGCAATATTTTGTAGATTTAAAATCTAGGTATAATCATAATTTTCCCCTGAGGGACAGTTATGTATATATATATATATATGTATATATATATATTATTGTCTCTAGTGCAATATTTTGTAGATTTAAAATCTAGGTATAATCATAATTTTCCCCTGAGGGACAGTTATGTATATATATATATATATATATATATATATATATATATATATATATATATTATTGCCTCTAGTGCAATATTTTGTAGATTTAAAATCTAGGTATAATCATAATTTTCCCCTGAGGGACAGTTATGTATATATATATATATATATATTATTGCCTCTAGTGCAATATTTTGTAGATTTAAAATCTAGGTATAATCATAATTTTCCCCTGAGGGACAGTTATGTATATATATATATATATATATATATATTATTGCCTCTAGTGCAATATTTTGTAGATTTAAAAATCTAGGTATAATCATAATTTTCCCCTGAGGGAAAGTTATGTATATATATATATATATATATATATTATTGCCTCTAGTGCAATATTTTGTAGATTTAAAATCTAGGTATAATCATAATTTTCCCCTGAGGGACAGTTATGTATATATATGTATATATATATATATATATATTCTCTTTAATTTGCTTACTTGATATAGTCAGCTACTAGATGGCAGTGAAGACAGTGTTCTCGCGACATCTAGTAATAATGGAGAGTATAATACATATATAAGAAAAATAAGTGTTTGAATTGGATTCGCCTGGTAGTGTAATGGATATCACGCTGAGGTACAGACTCAGAGATCCGGGTTCGAATCCCGTCCAGGCATTTATTTTTCTTATTATACCATATATATATATATATATATATATATATATATATATACATAACTGTCCCTCAGGGGAAAATTATGATTATACCTAGATTTTAAATCTATAAAATATTGCACTAGAGGCAATATTCTGTTTTCTTTGTAAAAAAAGTGATATTGGAAGGTGCCATTTCATGGCAGATTCTGGAATTTTATAACAGAATAACAATAATGTTAGTAATGATAAAATAGGCTACAATAGTACTTCGTGTGACCTGACAGGTTTTTAATATAGTTTAACTTAAACCGAAAGAAGTTGATTGTAATAAATAATGTAAATAATAGTTCTTATGTTATTATAAATAAATAAATAAATATATATATATATACATATATATATATATATACATATATATATATATATATATATATATATATATATATAACATACATAGGCATTTATTTTTCTTATCATTCCATACTAAGCTTGCATTGCTCAATGTCAAAGATTTAATTATAACATTGATAAAGCGTCACTGTTATAAAGTAAACAATTCTCTTTAATTCGCCTACATGATATAGTGGCTAGCTACCAGATGGCAGTGAAGACCGAGTTCTCACTACATCTAGTAATAATGGAGTTGTGTTAGATTTGCTCGGTGTTGTAATGGAAATCGCGCTGAAGTACCAATTTAGAGATCCGGGATCAAATTCCGTCCAGGCATTTATTTTTCTTATCATGTATATATGTGACATGAAAAGAAAAATACATCCTTGGACGGGGATTTGAACCCGGGTCTCTGAATTGATACTTCAGTGCGCTGCCAGTTACGCTATACAAGAATCCTCGTACAAACATTTATTTTTCTTTATATAATTATATTCTCTGTAGCGTAGTGGTTAAGGCACTGAGCTACAAGCCGGAGGGTCGAGGGTTCAAGTCCCGTTGGGGTCAGGATTTTTAAACTGACCCAAACCTTCTGGCGGCACTATGGCCCTGGGGTCGACTCAGCCTCTAACGAAAATGAGTACCAGACGCTTGTTCTGGGGGTAAAGGCGGCCGTCACGCAGGGCTGACAACCCGGCTGACATAAAGTGCCGATTGTCTAGAAAAAGTGGGAACCTTAACCTCCTACTACCCCAAGGACCTCCGGGTCTGTTGTGGGATCACTTTACTTGGGGCACGCCGTAGCGTAGTGGTTAAGGCACTGAGCTACAAGCCGGAGGGTCGAGGGTTCAAGTCCCGTTGGGGTCAGGATTTTTAAACTGACCCAAACCCTCTGGCGGCACTATGGCCCTGGGGTCGACTCAGCCTCTAACGGAAATGAGTACCAGACGCTTGTTCTGGGGTAAAGGCGGCCGTCACGCAGGGCTGACAACCCGGCTGACATAAAGTGCCGATTGTCTAGAAAAAGTGGGAGCCTTAACCTCCTACTACCCCAAGGACCTCCGGGTCTGTTGTGGGATCACTTTACTTTACTTTACTTTATTACCAGAGGTAGCGGGAACTGGATTTTACTGTCCTCTGGTAACCACTATAACAAGTAAGCAAATTAAAGAGAAATTTTACTTTATAGGAGTGACGGATTCTTTATTTCGCTCTTATAATTAAATTTTTGACATTGAGCAATGCAAGCCTAGTATGACATAAAAATAAAAATAGAAGCTTGGACGGGAATTTGAAGCCGGACCTCTGAATTGGTACTTCAGTGCGCTGCCTGTTACGCTAACCAAGAATCCTAGTACAAACATTTTAAATATTATAAAAACATTTAAAACATAATCAAGAAATGTTTGTACGAGGATTCTTGGATAGCGTAACTGGCAGCACATGAAGTATCAATTCAGAGGTCCGCGTTCAAATCCGCGTTCAAGCATCTATTTTTCTTTTCATGTCACATTAGGCTTGCATTGCTCAATGTCAATATATATATATATATATATATATATATATATATATATATATAACTATATTAAAAAGCTGTCGGGTGAGACGAAGTGCTATTGTAGCCTATTTTAGCATTATTAAATTACAGTTATTCTATTATATATATATATATATATATATATATATATATATGTGTGTGTGTGTGTGTGTGTGTGTGAGTTTAATTTTACTTCAGATAACCATCCATAGTAATTCTGCCCGAGAGCAGGTCTTTCACTGCAATCATAGCATTTTAATGCTGTGCTTTGCAGTTTTACTAGGAAATTATAGATGTGGCAGCTTCCCGTTGCTTACCACACCGGTGAAGAATGGTAATAAGGATATAATGGCCGGATGATATTCGGGGAACTTTGGGCCCTAAGCTTCCTGACATTTGTCTTACAGGCGACGAAAAACCCCGAAAAAAGAACCTCACCCAGGAGCCTGTCCCGAACGGGAATCGCCTGGAATCGAACCCGGGCCCGCTGCGTGACAAAGCAGCACGTTGCCTCGAGACCACAGCGGTGGACTACTCTTAAATTATTATTATTATTATTATTATTATTATTATTGTTATTATCTACTAGCTAGTACCCGATGTGCGCTGCTACAGCTAAATAAATTATGTGTTTTTGTATTTAGTTGAATAAGTAAAAGGAAAAATAAATATAAATTTATATCGTTATTATTTTTAGATACCCGTTGCCCGGGAATCTACGCATCCCGACGTACTTGGCTTAAATGAGCTAAAAGACAAAATTCGTTATTTTGAGTTATCATAAGTAATGCCACAAGTGATTTCCAAATTATCGATAAATTCACGACTCACGAAGTGAGGAGTGAATTTATCTAGAGAATTTGGAAATCAAGAGTGGCATTTGTTAGGACTATTTAACGAATAAAATTAAGCTGTTTACTCACAAATCATTATTTAACTATAGTTATTTTAAAATATTTATATATTTAATGTAAACGGCGATGTTTGAAAACAAATGAGAAACGATAGGTACGCTTCTACTGCTTCATTTGTTTATCACTGCAACCAGATCATACTATTTATTGCCAAAGGAACGCAATATTGTAAGGAGGAGCTTTCTTTAATATGGTAATTATAACACTGATAAATATTTGGTGAAACACGACTCTGATTGGTTGTAAAACAGAAATCATTGAAACGTGATTGGTCATTGACTCCCATTTGGGGCATGAGTTAAATAGTCCATAAAAGAATACCCGCCGTGCGCTGCTATGCTCGCCCTGCAATCTATTTATCTCGATCTTCGTGGCGTCAATGAAAGACATAAATGGTTAAAAGATAAACATATGCTGTCGCGGACTTTTCTTTAGAGTTTTTCGAGATATTCAATTCTGTGTACAATTATTTTGTGTATTTGTTATGGTTTAGGCAGCGTAAGCCAAGTGAGCTTACAAAAAGCTACTTTTTTCACTTTTTCCACTACAGAAGGTGATTTTTAAGGGCGAAGGGCTTGAGCATTAAAGCTATCTTATAACCTATAATCTTCCCGGGAAAATCCTGAATATTTTGCAAAAAGCCCCATGACAATCGGATGAATGCTATTGCAGCACATGCTTGCCCGGGAATCTACTTATCCCGATCTCCTTGGCATCAACGAAAGACAAAAATGGCTATTGCGTGTTATCTGTAAAAGATAAACATATGCTGTCGCAGACTTTTTTGTAGAGTTTCTCGAGGTATTCAATTCTGTGTACATTGATTATTCTACCAGTTATATTATATGGGTGCGAAACATGGACTCCTACTTCAACGGAGGAAAGGAGATTACAAATATTTGAGAATAAAGTACTCAGGAAAATTGTTGGACCAAAGAGAGATGAAAAAAGAGGTGAATGGAGAAGACTACATAACAATGAACTACATGGTCTTTATAGGAAGCCAGATATAATAAGAACAGTTAAGTCTCGTAGACTGCGATGGGCAGGACATGTTGCACGTATGGGGAATGAAATACTTGCATGGAACCTTCTTGTAGGAAAGCCAGAGGGAAAACGCCCAGTCGGTAGACCAAGAATAAGGTGGGAGAATAACATTAACTATGATTTGAGGGAAGTAGATTTACAGGGAATGATTGGAAAGGATTAGCTCAGGATAGGGATATATGGAGAGCTTATGTCCGCGCGGCCGTGAACCTACGGGTTCGATAGTGCCAGTGAGTAAGTAAGTATTGATTTTGTGTATTTGTTATGGTTTAGGCAGCGTAAGCCATTTATCGGTAAAAGTAAAGATACTTTTTTAACGTTTTTCGCCACAAAGGATGTTTTTTAAGGATATAGGATTTGAGTATCTCGACTCTCTTATAGCCTATGATCATCCCGGGAATCTCCTGAACATTTTGCATAAAACCCCATCACAATCGGATGAACGGTGTGGCCGCGCATAAAGTACAAACAAACATTCATTTTTATATATTATACCGCAATCTTTTGAGACATCTTGAAAATAATTGTGCGGTTTTGCTCTCTTAATATTTTGAGAAAAATTACTGTATGTAAAATTGTATTGAATGTGTGAAGACAGGAGTTCAGCGATGGATGCTGCATGTTAGATATTCTATCCCCTTTAAGAGGGTGGTATCACCCCAGTAACAAAAATCCATACGGTCTGTAGAGTTGCAAGTAGAGCCGTCTGTGATCGCGTACGTTCCAAACTATGTCAGTACTATACCTACCACAGACTAAACAACGCACTTCCTTCCAACTATTTCAACACATTATCCATTAACATAACGTAATGCTACACGTGGTTTCATACTATCTGTCCAATGTGCGGGAGCTTTCAAGACGAGATACATATATTAGGAAAATGTAACGATTTGGAATATTGGAGGCGTCAGTTATTACCGGAAAGATTTCTCAATTCAAATCGGGAAAGATTGGCATGCTACGAGTTAATGGTAAATCCAGAAAATTGGATGAACTTGGGTAAATTTCTGGACAAACAGTTATTACCAGAAAGATTTCTAAATTCAAATCGGGAACGATTGGCATGCTACGAGTTAATGGTAAATCCAGAAAATTGGATGAACTTGGGTAAATTTCTGGACAAACAGTTATTACCAGAAAGATTTCTAAATTCAAATCGGGAACGATTGGCATGCTACGAGTTAATGGTAAATCCAGAAAATTGGATGAACTTGGGTAAATTTTTGGACAAACAGTTATTACCAGAAAGATTTCTCAATTCAAATCGGGAAAGATTGGCATGCTACGAGTTAATGGTAAATCCAGAAAATTGGATGAACTTGGGTAAATTTCTGGACAAACAGTTATTACCAGAAAGATTTCTAAATTCAAATCGGGAAAGATTGGCATGCTACGAGTTAATGGTAACTCCAGAAAATTGGATGAACTTGGGTAAATTTCTGGACAAACAGTTATTACCAGAAAGATTTCTAAATTCAAATCGGGAACGATTGGCATGCTACGAGTTAATGGTAAATCCAGAAAATTGGATGAACTTGGGTACATTTTTGGACAAACAGTTATTACCAGAAAGATTTCTCAATTCAAATCGGGAAAGATTGGCATGCTGCGAGTTAATGGTAAATCCAGAAAATTGGATGAACTTGGGTAAATTTCTGGACAAACAGTTATTACCAGAAAGATTTCTAAATTCAAATCGGGAAAGATTGGCATGCTACGAGTTAGTGGTAAATCCAGAAAATTGGATGAAGTTGGGTAAATTTCTGGACAAACAGTTATTACCAGAAAGATTTCTAAATTCAAATCGGGAAAGATTGGCATGCAACGAGTTAATGGTAAATCCAGAAAATTGGATGAACTTGGGTAAATTTCTGGACAAACAGTTATTACCAGAAAGATTTCTAAATTCAAATCGGGAACGATTGGCATGCTACGAGTTAATGGTAAATCCAGAAAATTGGATGAACTTGGGTAAATTTCTGGACAAACAGTTATTACCAGAAAGATTTCTAAATTCAAATCGGGAACGATTGGCATGCTACGAGTTAATGATAAATCCAGAAAATTGGATGAACTTGGGTAAATTTTTGGACAAACAGTTATTACCAGAAAGATTTCTAAATTCAAATCGGGAAAGATTGGCATGCTACGAGTTAATGGTAAATCCAGAAAATTGGATGAACTTGGGTAAATTTTGCACAAACAGTTATTACCAGAAAGATTTCTAAATTCAAATCGGGAACGATTGGCATGCTACGAGTTAATGGTAAATCCAGAAAATTGGATGAACTTGGGTAAATTTCTGGACAAACAGTTATTACCAGAAAGATTTCTAAATTCAAATCGGGAACGATTGGCATGCTACGAGTTAATGGTAAATCCAGAAAATTGGATGAACGTGGGTAAATTTCTGGACAAACAGTTATTACCAGAAAGATTTCTAAATTCAAATCGGGAACGATTGGCATGCTACGAGTTAATGGTAAATCCAGAAAATTGGATGAACTTGGGTAAATTTCTGGACAAACAGTTATTACCAGAAAGATTTCTAAATTCAAATCGGGAAAGATTGGCATGCTACGAGTTAATGGTAAATCCAGAAAATTGGATGAACTTGGGTAAATTTCTGGACACACAGTTATTACCAGAAAGATTTCTAAATTCAAATCGGGAACGATTGGCATGCTACGAGTTAATGGTAAATCCAGAAATTGGATGAACTTGGGTAAATTTCTGGACAAACAGTTATTACCAGAAAGATTTCTAAATTCAAATCGGGAACGATTGGCATGCTACGAGTTAATGGTAAATCCAGAAAATTGGATGAACTTGGGTAAATTTCTGGACAAACAGTTATTACCAGAAAGATTTCTAAATTCAAATCGGGAACGATTGGCATGCTACGAGTTAATGGTAAATCCAGAAAATTGGATGAACTTGGGTAAATTTCTGGACAAACAGTTATTACCAGAAAGATTTCTAAATTCAAATCGGGAAAGATTGGCATGCTACGAGTTAATGGTAAATCCAGAAAATTGGATGAACTTGGGTAAATTTCTGGACAAACAGTTATTACCAGAAAGATTTCTCAATTCAAATCGGGAACGATTGGCATGCTACGAGTTAATGGTAAATCCAGAAAATTGGATGAACTTGGGTAAATTTCTGGACAAACAGTTATTACCAGAAAGATTTCTAAATTCAAATCGGGAACGATTGGCATGCTACGAGTTAATGGTAAATCCAGAAAATTGGATGAACTTGGGTAAATTTCTGGACAAACAGTTATTACCAGAAAGATTTCTAAATTCAAATCGGGAACGATTGGCATGCTACGAGTTAATGGTAAATCCAGAAAATTGGATGAACTTGGGTAAATTTCTGGACAAACAGTTATTACCAGAAAGATTTCTAAATTCAAATCGGGAACGATTGGCATGCTACGAGTTAATGGTAAATCCAGAAAATTGGATGAACTTGGGTAAATTTCTGGACAAACAGTTATTACCAGAAAGATTTCTAAATTCAAATCGGGAACGATTGGCATGCTACGAGTTAATGGTAAATCCAGAAAATTGGATGAACTTGGGTAAATTTCTGGACAAACAGTTATTACCAGAAAGATTTCTCAATTCAAATCGGGAACGATTGGCATGCTACGAGTTAATGGTAAATCCAGAAAATTGGATGAACTTGGGTAAATTTCTGGACAAACAGTTATTACCAGAAAGATTTCTAAATTCAAATCGGGAACGATTGGCATGCTACGAGTTAATGGTAAATCCAGAAAATTGGATGAACTTGGGTAAATTTCTGGACAAACAGTTATTACCAGAAAGATTTCTAAATTCAAATCGGGAAAGATTGGCATGCTACGAGTTAATGGTAAATCCAGAAAATTGGATGAACTTGGGTAAATTTTTGGACAAACAGTTATTACCAGAAAGATTTCTAAATTCAAATCGGGAACGATTGGCATGCTACGAGTTAATGGTAAATCCAGAAAATTGGATGAACTTGGGTAAATTTCTGGACAAACAGTTATTACCAGAAAGATTTCTAAATTCAAATCGGGAACGATTGGCATGCTACGAGTTAATGGTAAATCCAGAAAATTGGATGAACTTGGGCAAATTTCTGGACAAACAGTTATTACCAGAAAGATTTCTAAATTCAAATCGGGAACGATTGGCATGCTACGAGTTAATGGTAAATCCAGAAAATTGGATGAACTTGGGTAAATTTCTGGACAAACAGTTATTACCAGAAAGATTTCTAAATTCAAATCGGGAACGATTGGCATGCTACGAGTTAATGGTAAATCCAGAAAATTGGATGAACTTGGGTAAATTTCTGGACAAACAGTTATTACCAGAAAGATTTCTAAATTCAAATCGGGAACGATTGGCATGCTACGAGTTAATGGTAAATCCAGAAAATTGGATGAACTTGGGTAAATTTCTGGACAAACAGTTATTACCAGAAAGATTTCTAAATTCAAATCGGGAAAGATTGGCATGCTACGAGTTAATGGTAAATCCAGAAAATTGGATGAACTTGGGTAAATTTCTGGACAAACAGTTATTACCAGAAAGATTTCTAAATTCAAATCGGGAAAGATTGGCATGCTACGAGTTAATGGTAAATCCAGAAAATTGGATGAACTTGGGTAAATTTCTGGACAAACAGTTATTACCAGAAAGATTTCTAAATTCAAATCGGGAACGATTGGCATGCTACGAGTTAATGGTAAATCCAGAAAATTGGATGAACTTGGGTAAATTTCTGGACAAACAGTTATTACCAGAAAGATTTCTAAATTCAAATCGGGAACGATTGGCATGCTACGAGTTAATGGTAAATCCAGAAAATTGGATGAACTTGGGTAAATTTCTGGACAAACAGTTATTACCAGAATGATTTCTAAATTCAAATCGGGAAAGATTGGCATGCTACGAGTTAATGGTAAATCCAGAAAATTGGATGAACTTGGGTAAATTTCTGGACAAACAGTTATTACCAGAAAGATTTCTAAATTCAAATCGGGAAAGATTGGCATGCTACGAGTTAATGGTAAATCCAGAAAATTGGATGAACTTGGGTAAATTTCTGGACAAACAGTTATTACCAGAAAGATTTCTAAATTCAAATCGGGAACGATTGGCATGCTACGAGTTAATGGTAAATCCAGAAAATTGGATGAACTTGGGTAAATTTCTGGACAAACAGTTATTACCAGAAAGATTTCTAAAT
Organism: Diploptera punctata; assembly: GCA_030220185.1. Lineage (NCBI taxonomy): Eukaryota > Metazoa > Arthropoda > Insecta > Blattodea > Blaberidae > Diploptera > Diploptera punctata. The sequence continues at coordinate 417,307 of JASPKZ010009823.1, forward strand.
TCAAATCGGGAAAGATTGGCATGATACGAGTTAGTGGTAAATCCAGAAAATTGGATGAACCTGGGTAAATTTCTGGACAAACAGAAAGATTTCTCAATTCAAATCGGGAAAGATTGGCATGCTACGAGTTAATGGTAAATCCAGAAAATTGGATGAACTTGGGTAAATTTCTGGACAAACAGTTATTACCAGAAAGATTTCTAAATTCAAATCGTGAAAGATTGGCATGCTACGAGTTAGTGGTAAATCCAGAAAATTGGATGAGCATGGGTAAATGTCTGGACAAAACGCGGAAAATAAGAACAACACTCATTCATGAATAAATACATGTTATCAAAATGCAATACCATTAATTCTTAATAATTATACATAACTTAATTAACGTATAATCTTATTGTATTATTATGTAATTGTAATATTATTGTGTTTTCTTTATGTAATTGTAATGTTATTGTTTTCTTTTTGTTTTTCTATATACTATTACCAATTATTACTTTATTGTAACGGACTGTCAACAGCACGTACGGCTTACTGCCCGTGCGACCCATATTTGTAAATAATATTGTATATGTGTTACTTTTAGTCTAAAAAAGTCCTATTACTACTGTGTTATATGTATATATTGTATTATCTCCTAAGATAGCTTACAAATAGCAGCGTATCAATTATTCAAAATTGCCAGCAAATATAATATGAAAATTTCCACTTCAAAATCCAAAACAATGGCAATGTGTGGAAAAAACATACAACGGGTGAAAATTGAGATTGATGGAAAAATTATAGAACAAGTGTCAGATTTCTCTTAGTTAGGAAGTGTATTTGCAGAGTATAAGAGTGACATTGATTCAAAATTACAAAAATATAATAAAATGAATGGGGTAATAGAAAGACATTTTGGTAAACAGATGAGGACAGAGACAAAACTAAGATTACATGACATCACATCAAAAGCTGCTCTAAAATACGGAAGTGAAATTTGGATTTTAAATAAAAGAAACTCTCATAAACTTCAAGTAAGCCAAATGCGCTTCTTACGATCATTGTTAGGAGTTAATAGACTGGATCACCAAAGGAACACTATTATCAGAGGAAAACTTGGAGTAACAAGTTTAAATGAAAATATACAAAGATACCAACAAGAATGGAAAAATCATCTGAGGAGAATGGCAAGAAATAGACTTCCTAAATTGGCATTCCAATATACATCCAATTGGCATCTTTTAAAAGAAATCTAAATTTATATTTGCTCTAAACTCGACTTCATTATTATCCAGTGTAAGATATATATATATATATATATTAATTGGTGTTTCTGGTATAATTTATCATATTTATTATTATTATTATTATTATTATTATTATTATTATTATTATTATTATTATTATTATTATTGTATCATTATTGTTACTACCCTATAAAATGTTGTTTGTACATGAAATTTACATTTCTACATTTATTGTATCTTTAACTGTTTATAATTAGTATAGTGTATATCTATACTTGTCGAATATTTATTTGTATTTGTGCTGGTTGAGTGGAAGAGAGGGCCTTATGGCCTTAACTCTGCCAGAATAAATAAAGTATTATTATTATTATTATTATACCCCAACTGGACATAGGGACCAAGGAAGACCAAAACATCGGTGGAAAGATCAAGACCATCTTCTCTAGGTTTACCGTACAGGCCACATGGCCTAAAAAGAATTTGTTCATGATGATGATGATGTTGTACTATCGAAGACAATACCGTTTACTAATAAGATTAAAAACATACTATTATTCTTTTGTAAAAAGAATGTCACTAAAGGAAGAGGGAACGAAAACAGTAATTAATATTTTTCCACTGTTTGGCTTTGATTAAGTCCTTTATATGGCTAGTTTTAATTATTGCATTTCGACATTTTAATCAAGCCGGGACGCAATTCAATTTCCTTTATGTTTAATGAATTCAGTAAATTTAATCTCGTAGCTATCTTCAAGGGTGCTGCATGTACATATTTCAGCCTTTATTAGTCAAAATCTCGGATCTCGGTAAGTAATTTCGAGCTTAGAAAAATATGTATTATAATAAAAAAACACAAATATCGATTTTTTGTTTCATATTTCTACTTCGGCCTATGATTACACTGGTCAACATGATTTTTGTCTCATGAGTACAAATAGTTGAACTTAATGCAGTTTTTCATCGTGTTTTCAAAAAAATGTATTGGGAATTTCTCCATCACCCACAGTTTTTTTATTTCAATTTCAATTAATGGATTTAAATAATTATTTTTTTAATAAACCTAGATTTCTTCCCGGAAAATCTTGGCGCAGTGAGCGATGAGCTCGGGGAACACTTTCATCAGGAGATTTCAGCTATGGAAAGGAGATATCAAGGCAAATGCAATGCTAATATGCTGGCCGATTATTGTTGAACCATCAAGAGAGATGCTCCACAGGCGAAATATAGCACAAAATCGTCATTTCTTACTTTCTAGGTGAGTCCGAATGTCCGAATATTGTGTAGTTACGAATGTAGAAAATATTAAAGTGTTTGAAATTATAAATGTATGTCTCTCGGAAACCTTGCGTGATGGAGAAAAACGGATATCATATTTGAATTCAGGAGAAAAAATACTGTCAGAATCACATATTTTTCTTTCTGAGACAAGAAAAGTTTCTGTTTTGTAACTTAGTGTTATTCCTATGGCGTCTTTATTGTTTATAAAAGCAGACTTGGACAATAAAGCGAATAAATTATATAGAATGTGTGACATGATACGACGTAGGCTTACGCTAAAAAAGTAAATCCTTGAAGAATACACAACTAAATTTCTGTAAAATGATGGCAATGTCAGTTTTCATATATATGGAAGAAAAACTTGGACTTATCAAGAGCATAAAAAATAAAAATTGAAATTGTTGATATTAAGTTTTTACGTTCTTTAATAGGTTTTACAATCTAAGATATAAAAATTAATGTTTGTTTGTTTGTTTGTTGGTATTCTATGCGCGGCCATACCGTTGATCCGAATTTGATGGGTTTTTTTGCAAAATGTTCAGGAGATTCCCGGAATGAACATAGACTATAAGGGAGTTGTAATACTCAACCCCTTCACCCCTTTGTAGTGAAAAACGTGACATGTTAGGAAAATGTAATGATTTAGAATATTGGAGACGTCAGTTATTACCGGAAAGATTTCTAAATTCAAATCGGGAAAGATTGGCATGCTACGAGTTATTGGTAAATCCATAAAATTGGAAAAAACTTGGGTAAATTTCTGGACAAAACGCGGAAAATAAGAACAACACTCATTCATGGTATAAATATATATTTTATCAAAATGCAATACCATTAATTCTTAATAATTATATATAAATTAATTAGTGTATAATGCTATTGTGTTATTATTTAATTGTAATATTATTGTGTTTTCTTTATGTAATTGTAATGTTATTTTTTTTGGTGTATAATGCTATTGTGTTATTATTTAATTGTAATATTATTGTGCTTTCTTTATGTAATTGTAATGCTATTGCTTTTTTTGTTATTTATTTTTCTTTACACTAGTACCAATTATTACTTTATTGTAACGGACTGTCAACAGCACGTACGGCTTACTGCCCGTGCGACCCATAGTTGTAAATAATATTGTAAATATCTTACTTTTTGTCTAATAAAGTCCTACTACTACTAGTTTTAGAAAAACATGAAATAGGGTCCATATTTGGATGCTTAAATGGCTTACGCTGCCTAAACCATAACACATTCACCAAATTATTGTACACGGAATGGAATATCTCAAAAAACTCTACAAAAAAGTCCTCGACAGCACATGTTTATCTCTTACGGATAATTCAGAATAACCATTTTTGTCTTTCATTGATTCCCGGGCAAGCAAAGCAGCTCAAGGCTGGTGGTAAAATCACATTAACATTTATTTAGGAGTAGCAGCGCACGCCAGGTATTAGCTGGTTCTGTATAAAACTAAGACAGATATAGAAGAACGTAACTAAATATATTTAATCACATAGAGAATAGTATATTTCCATGCGAGGTTGGGAAATGGTTTTTACAGAGTCGAGGAAAATGTTTAAAACCGAGCGAGTGCGAGATTCTGTAAAACACTTCAACAAACGTACGTTGTACATTCTTTTTTGCGCGATGGTGTTTTGAAAATAATAAAATAATAGTAAAATAATATATTTGTTAGAAATATTCGCGTTCATTGTAAACAATTGACTAACGTTAACAGTGTGGGCAATGTTTATTAGTTGAAACTACAGGAGGCCGTGAGACCAATTAGTGGTAAAATGGCAGCAAGTACGTATTTGTTGTTTTATCTTGTATCTTGTAAGCCCATGTTTCCCTTAACATTTTGGCGCTCTCCCCCTACAGGGAAGAATTTGAACCATACTAATTTAGTTACACTTGTTTTCGTATAGATGTCATTTGAGTGGTCCGTGGTCAGCATTCTGCCTCATACTGACAACTAGGAAACCAAGGTAGTACTAGGACGGGAAAATTCGGTAAATTTTGCTTAGAGGCCTTTTCATTCAGGCTTAAGGATTTTTACGACCCTGAAAATCTTCAGACTCGTACCCATGGCTTAAAGTCCCTCCCGGAGGACTTGCTCCTTGGATTTTTTCATCCTAAAAAGTCCATCGACCTCGGCCGGGTTTGCAAGGAGCATAACCACTAGTCCACCGCGGCCGATTTGTTGTTTTATATTGTTTCAAATAAAGTTCAGTTCATTTAAAATGCAGGTTACGTGTTTCGTATAATGTATATTAACACTACCTTTTGGACATTTTTTTGTGTATATATTTATGTAGTCCGAAATGTAGTAAGTTGAACTTTCAATATTGGTCGTCATTGCTGTAAGTACGACAAAACGCAATATCGCGCGAATAATATAAAACTTTGAATAAAATTGGAATAGCAACGTAAAGAGAATGCTTCCTGAGAGAGTACTTCATAATCTACTAACCAATAGAATGTGGAAGTGTGGGCCGTCCGTTTTCCAAATGGCATGTCTCCCTGAATCTCCCTAAATGTGAAAACATATCTACACTCTAATTCCGAGAAGTTAAAAAAATATAAGTGTTTTTATTCTCCCTACCACAATATATAAAGGGCTACCGGACATTGGCATCTTTTAAAAGAAATCTAAATTTATATTTGCTCTAAACTCGACTTCATTATTATCCAGTGTAAGATATATATATTAATTGGTGTTTCCCGTATAATGTATCATATTTATATTATTATTATTATTATTATTATTATTATTATTATTATTATTATTATTATTATTATTATCGTATCGTTATTGTTATTACCCTATAAAATGTTGTTTGTACATGACATTTACATTGCTACATTTATTGTATCTTTAACTGTTTATAATTAGTATAGTGTATATCTATATTTGTCGAATATTTATTTGTATTTGTGCTGGTTGAGTGGAAGAGAGGACCTTATGGCCTTAACTCTGCCACAATAAATAAAGTATTATTATTATTATTATTATTATTATTATTATTATAAGACAAATTTCATGAATCGTTAAGGCCCAAAAAGTCCCTGAATACCATCGATCACCTTAATAATTCTCATCGTATTCGCCTTGTTTAGCATGAATGATTGAGTGAATATTTTTGTGTTGTGTTATCTGTACTCCTAAGACATTATTAGTCAGAGAGTATAAATATCGTCTCTCGTAAAGTCGAGAATCTGTAAGACTTAGGAGTCACGAGGAATTTGGAACTAATGGTGTTGTGTAGGTTGTATAACGGATTTACGTCTGCGGGTATGTTCTCGTTGAGTAGGTCTTTATTCCTTGATTCTTTTAGAATTTCTAATGTCTTCAAGGATGCTGATCCTGTTGTTATTATACTCTCTGTGTAATAATTCCATAGAGTTATCGATTTTTTTAAATCGATGACCTGTTTCTAGTATGTGTTTGACAATACTAATAATTTGAAGAGAAAAATTATACGCTCAGACCGGGACTTGAACCCGGGACCCTTGGTTCTCTAGATCAAGTGCTCTACCAACTGAGCTACCTGAGCAAGTACCGATCTAAACGCAAATCTTTCTCTATATACATTGTAATTCCCATCCACAATGTATATAGAGAAAGATTTGCGTTTAGATCGGTACTTGCCCAGGTAGCTCAGTTGGTAGAGCACTTGGTCTAGAGAACCAAGGGTCCCGGGTTCAAGTCCCGGTCTGAGCGTGTAATTTTTCTCTTCAAATATGATTTATCCATCATTGAGATGTACGAAATCAATAATAAAAACTTGGAAAAAGCCGTACTGGCTGTAATGTATAATTCCCAAATATGTCTTCTTATAAGGAGCCGCCATTTGCAAGATAGAAGCATGGCTTCACAACATTTGGTGGATGGGAATTACAATGTATATAGAGAAAGATTTGCGTTTAGATCGGTACTTGCTCAGGTAGCTCAGTTGGTAGAGCACTTGGTCTAGAGAACCAAGCGTCCCGGGTTCAAGTCCCGGTCTGAGCGTATAATTTTTCTCTTCAAATATGATTTATCCATCATTGAGATGTACGAAATCAATAATAAAAAAAATACTAATAATATTTTTGAAATGTTCCGAATATCGTGTGTTAAAGTTTCTTATTGTTTTGCCTATGTGGAATTTTTCACAACTATTGCATTTTAGTTTATAGACGTCTTTATTTTCGTACTTATTTGTTGTTTGTGTTTTGTTACAAATTATGTTATTGAGTTTATTATTAGCTTTAAAGGCGATTCTAATGTTTTTATCTTGTTTCTTGATCGAATTAGCTAATTTGCTCGTTTCACTTCCTGTATAAGTTAGTGTAATCCATTTGTGTTAATTCGTTTTCTAGTTTTGTTATATTTGTTAGATTGATTCTTTTTTTTCTGACTAATTTGTTGATCATTTCTTATTTGTGTCCATCGTTATGTGCTAGGGGTTATATATAATTTAGTTATTATTATTTTGTAGTTTGTTTTGTTTAGTGGTAGCTTTAACATTCTGTTGATTAGGCTGATGAAGGTACTCATTTTCTGTTTTATTGGGTGTCTTGATTTTTGGTGTATAGCTGTTGTATTATTTGTTGGTTTTCTGTATATGCATATACAGAGTGATTAAAAAAATATGGCTATACGTTTGGTCGCATTTTGTGACGAAAATATTATTATTAAAGGAAATACGAAGTTATCATTGGAAAGGGAATCCTTCACATTACAACAATAAAACAAAACAAAACAAATCACTACTCACGTGCAGCTTGGCCGGTTGATTTTTGTGGGCTAGCATCGAATGCTTTCACAATTCTCTTCTTTGTTTCTGCAATCATGCTAATGCGAGGACTTCTAGAAGGTTTGATTTTCTGCATCCTTCCCGTTTCCAGCAGTCGTTTTCTCCACTTCCCCACAATCGAAGACTGCAATGCTACGTTAAACTCACGTCTTGCCCGTCTTGCGATCTCACGATCATTAGCATACGTTATTGCCCATGCAGCAATTGTAATTTGGTGTTGAATATTCAACGCCATTTTGATTAATAACGTAGGTTCTACACTGTTTTGTTTTATTCCATTGTTGTAACTTGAATAATTGCCTTTCCAACGGTAATTTCATATTTCCTGTAATGATAATATTTTCATCACACAACGCGTTCAAACGTATAGCCCTATTTATGATTCACGCCCGTATGTAGACTTATTCATAAGACATTTTTTCCTCCATTTACAGTCAGGTATCAGTCCCTGCAGTTTGTCCATGCATTAAAATTCACCCTGTATTTAATGTTATTTCAATAGATAAAATCTACTAATAAAGTTCGTGTCTGCTGCACCACTATGATATCAGCACATATTTGTAACATTCTTTGGTAAGCCTCAAAATAACACTGAATAGTATATGTATTAATTATGGTTTTGATTCCATAAAACCTCAATATTTTTAAATAAACAGAATACCTGCGGACGGATATGGAAGTGGGCGTAAATCATTGGTGCGAGCGCCACAAATCACCATCAGAGATGAAATAATACATTCACGTAAAATAACGTAATGTGTTTTCTTCGTATCTCCATGAAAAACTGTACAGGATCAAAATAATTTAGGATGCAGATGGATAACACCGTGTTCATTAAATAACAATACCTAAAACACGTCTGGGGGAAAAGAATCGTATATACTCAACCTAGGATTTAAAGAGAGATCAGGGCTTGCTTGGTTTAGGCTAGGGGCATGGAAATTTCTAAAAATTAGCGACGATCACGATATGCGAATATGTCCAATGTGCGGGAACTTTGAAGATGAGATAGGCTACATATATTAGGAAAATGTAATGATTTAGAATATTGGAGACGTCAGTTATTACCGGAAAGATTTCTAAATTCAAATCGGGAAAGATTGGAATGCTACGAGTTATTGGTAAATCCAGAAAATTGGATAAACTTGGGTAAATTTCTGGACAAAACGCGGAAAATAAGAACAACACTCATTCATGAATAAATATATGTTAAAATATATATACAGTCAATATGCCCATTTCACCAATTAATGTTTTAAAATGGTCAACAAGTTTCTACAGCCAAGCTGTCATTCTCAAGACCAGATATTGACTGAAGACAAAATTGATAATAAATAAATAAACAAATTCAGTTAAAACAAAAACTAGTTTCAGTCAATATCTGGTCTTGAGAATGACAGCTTGGCTGTAGAAACTTGTTGACCATTTTAAAACATTAATTGGTTAAATGGGCATATTGACTGTATATATATTTTAATATTTTATCACCAAGAAGATCACTTGTGTATTAAATATATGTTATCAAAATGTAATAACATTAATTCTTAATAATTATGTATAAATTAATTAATGTATAATGCTATTGTGTTATTATTTAATTGTAATATTACTGCGTTTTCTTTATGTAATTGTAATGTTATTGCTTTTTTTTTGTTGTTTATTTTTCTTCACACTTACTCACTGGCACTATCGAACCCGTAGGTTCATGGCCGCACGGACATAAGCTCTCCATACATCCCTATCCTGAGCTAATGCTTTCCAATCATTCCCTGTATAATCTACTTCCCTCAAATCATTGTTAATGTTGTTTTTCTTCACATCAGTAGCAATTATTACTTTATTGTAACAGACTGTCAACAGCACGTAAGGCTTACTGCCCGTGCGACCCATATTTGTAAATAATATTGTAAATATCTTACTTTTTGTCTAATAAAGTCCTACTACTACTACTACTTAAATAACAAAAAAAAAATGCTGGAATTATACAGTTTATCCCAGAATTCACATGTACATCCGTTGAAAGAATTGATGGCGCACAGCTGATTTTTAAGCTCCTGAACGAAGCCATTGCGCATGATCAGAGGAAACTTTAAGGCCTAAACGTTCTCCGAACAACATATGACCATCGCAATCATAATCATCATCCATATTTGTCTTATATTAAGCTTAGGATTAGGGATTCTCCTGACGCACCACTATCATCATCATCATCATCATCACTCATCATATCGGGACAACGCAACTCCGCCTTCCAGGTGCCCCAACCTCAGAAGTGAATTAGGGGTTGCCACATACTTGACACCTTTAAGTCACACTTATACAGTTACCTGTTGTCTAATAATTAATTTTTCTGTATTTATTTAATTTTATACTATGTCATTAATAATCTTTTCCTCGTTTTTTTATATATCTTGTACATATTATATATTTAATTCGTTAAATTTAGAGTAAATCAAAATACATTATAAGTATTAATTGTATTGTATTTATAACATGTAATCTTTGATGTATATTGTAATTTAGATATAAGACTATTTTTTCTGTATTTTTTAAAACTTGGTTGAGTGGCAGACAAGCCCTTAAGACCTTAATTCTGCCAGGTAAAATAAAGCTATTATTATTATTATTATTATTATTATTATTATTATTATTATTATTAGTATTAGTATTATTGTTATTATTATTAATTACGCCATTGTCAGGAGAGAACACCAGAAATGTCCAAAAAAGAACAAACTGGGGAATTCAAAAACTATTGTTATGGCTTGTATTTTGTAAACGAAGTAATAAGATGTTGGAATCGTTATTTATTTTCTGTTTGGAATAAGAATATCAGAAAATAGAAAATTAAACACCCTATTTTTTGCAGATGACCAAATAATAATAGAAAATTCAGAAGATAATCTACAGAAAGGTCTGTATGAACTTAACAAAATTACAGAAGAATATGGTTTGAAGATATCTATAGAAAAAAACAAATTATGGCATTTCAAGGTGTAGATCCTGTCAGAAGTAAAATTGTACTGGACAATACAATTTTGGAGCAGGTGAATAATTTTACATATCTAGGATGCAATATCTCATATGAAGAAGAAAAGGATATAAATAAAAGAAATATCTAAATTTTTAAGAATTTTAGGGTTAATAAATTCTATCTTCCCCTCCATGGTATCTTTACCTTGTCGTGGTGGAGTGGCTTGCGTGCTTAAATGATCCTGAGAGCTATGCCGGCGGTAGCATTGCTGCCGATAGGGTTACCCATGCCGGACTGGTCGAAGGTGATAAGCCAGACGAAAAAAGTACCTTGGGCGAAAGAGTGACGATCTTTCACCGTAAAAATACAACCGTCAAGAAATGCGGACATGGGTTCATCTGGGGTAAAATTTTCCGGAGGTCAGATAGTCCCCCATTCGGTTCTCCGGGCGGGGACTACTTCAGGGAACCCATGCCAAAGGCTCAAACACAGGGACATGTTCCTAGGAACATGGAATGTTAGGACTTTATACAATAGTGGGGCACTAGAGATATTAACGCGGGAACTAGATAAATCGCCCTTGGATATAGTCGCTTTACAGGAAGTTAGGTGGCCAGGAGAAGGTAGTCAGGAATCAGGAACCTTTGCATTATTCTATGGGGGTGCAGAAAGACCTGCATTTGGAACGGGTTTTTTAGTCAGAAGGAGGATCCTATCCGCTATCCGAGATATTAAGTTTTGTTAATGATAGGATATCATACATAATTCTAAAGGGTAAACGACATGATTTTATAATTGTAAATGTACATGCCCCCACAGAAGATAAAGATGACAAGATCAAGGATGAGTTCTATGAAGAATTAGAATGCTTATTTGATAGCCTTTCACGATATCATATGAAAATTGTCTTAGGAGATTTTAATGCAAAAGTGGGGCGGGAAGATATATTCAAACCAACAATAGGCAAATTCAGTCTTCATGAAGATAGTAACGACAACGGGGTTAGATTAGTCACATTTGCCACATCAAAGAATCTCATTGTTAAGAGCACAACATTTCAGCATAAGGATATTCATAAATACACCTGGACGTCCCCAGATGGAGAAACTCGGAACCAGATAGATCATGTATTAGTGGATAAACGCTGGCACAGTAGCATCATTGATGTTAGATCAGTTAGAGGGACAGACTGCAATTCGGATCATCATCTGGTCAGAGTGAAAATCAGACAACGGCTATCGCTTATGAGAGGAACGAATGCTAAAGATGATTCTGTAAAATATGAATTAAAAAACTTGAGAAATGATGAAATGCGGCAAGAATACCAAATCAAAATTGCTAATAGATTTGAAGTACTGGAATCTTCAGATGACAATGTGGCAAACGAAGAAGAACCTGATATAAATAAAGAATGGGAGGCTATAAGAGATACTATTAAATTGTCAGCATCAGAAAGCATTGGTTGTTTAAAAAAGAGGCAAAACAAGAAATGGTTTGATGAGGAATGTGCCGACATTGTAAAGAAAAGAAAACTAGCAAAAATTAAATGGTTACACGAGCCAAATGAGGTAAATTTAGAGCAATTGGGTAGTATTAGACGGGAAACCACTAAGTTACTAAAGAGTAAAAAGAGGGAATATTTGAGAGAGAAGATTAATGATCTTGAAATGAATGCAAAAAATAGGAACATTAGAGAATTATATCAGGGAATTAGTATAGAGAAGAAAGGGTTTCAGGCTAGAACAAACATAATTCGAAATGAAAATGGGGATATGATTGCAGATTCTAGGAGTATATTAAATAGATGGAAAAGTTACTTTAATCAGCTATTAAATGTACATACAGAACAGGACATTGAGGAGGATAAGTTACAGACAGCAGAAATGCTAGTCGCAGAGCCAAGTGCATTAGAGGTTGAAATGGCGATTGAAAAATTGAAGATGTATAAAGCATCAGGTTCAGATGAGATCCCAGCAGAACTCATAAAATCAGGAGGAGAAAAATTGATAGACAAAATACGCTGGTTGCTTAGTATGATTTGGGAAAAAGAAGCTCTTCCAGATGAATGGAAGGAATCAATTATCGTACCAATTTATAAGAAAGGAGATAAAACTGATTGCAACAACTACAGGGGCATCTCATTACTTTCAACTTCATACAAAATTCTAACAAATATATTAGTAAGCAGACTTACTCCCTACATTGATGACATTCTAGGAGATCATCAATGTGCATTTAGAAGAAACAGGTCTACAACAGATCAGATTTTTAGTATAAGACAGATTTTAGAAAAGAAATGGGAATATAATGGCACTGTACATCAACTATATGTAGACTTCAAAAAAGCATATGATTCAATTAAGAGGGAGAAGTTATATAGTATCCTGCTGGAGTTCGGAATTCCTAAAAAGTTAGTTAGACTTATACGAATGTGTCTAAATGGCTCAAATAGTAGGGTGCGTGTAGGCAAACAGTTTTCAGACACTTTTGAAATCCAGAATGGGTTGAAGCAAGGAGATGCACTATCTCCTCTACTATTTAATTTTGTACTAGAGCATGCCATTAAATCTTTAGAGAATGAGGAAGGCTTACAACTGAATGGTATTAATAAGCTGTTAGTTTATGCTGATGATGTAGTATTATTGGCCGATAGCGAGGAGATACTAAAGGCCAACACGCACACACTATTGAGTAACACTAAGAAATTAGGACTGGAAGTAAATATCAGTAAAACTAAATATATGGTCACAGGTAGAAATTCAGTATATAATGGAAATGGACAGCTAATGACAAATGAGGGAAATTTTGAGGAAGTGGCTGAATTCAAATACCTAGGAACAATAATCACAAATAGGAATGAGATGCACAAAGAAATTAAACATAGGCTCAATTCTGGAAATGCATGCTATTATGCATTGCAGAGACTTTTGATGTCCCAACTCCTTTCAAAAAACGTTAAGCTGAAAATATATAAAACTATTATTCTACCAGTTATATTATATGGGTGCGAAACATGGACTCTTACTTTAAGGGAGGAAAGGAGATTACGAGTATTTGAGAATAAAGTTCTTAGGAAAATTTTTGGACCAAAGAGAGATGAACAGACAGGTGAATGGAGAAGACTACATAACAATGAACTACATGGTCTTTATAGGAAGCCAGATATAATAAGAACAGTTAAGTCTCGTAGACTGCGATGGGCAGGACATGTTGCACGTATGGGGAATGAAAGACGTGCATGGAAGCTTCTTGTAGGAAAGCCAGAGGGAAAACGCCCAGTTGGTAGACCAAGAATGAGGTGGGAGAACAACATTAACTATGATTTGAGGGAAGTAGATTATACAGGGAATGATTGGAAAGCATTAGCTCAGGATAGGGATGTATGGAGAGCTTATGTCCGCGCGGCCATGAACCTACGGGTTCGATAGTGCCAGTGAGTAAGTAAGTAAATTCTATCTTCAAGTCACAGTTAGTCCAAAAGCATTCAAGATTAAAAGTGTATAAAACACTGGTTCTTCCAACTCCTTTGTATGGTAGCGAAGTATGGACGTTGAAACAGAAGGATATACAGATACTTATATCTGCTGAAATGAGATACCTTCGGAGGACTGCAGGATACACACTACTAGACCACAAAAAGTGAAGACATCTTAGAAGAATTACACATGGAACCTTTAGAAAACAAAATTTCTGATTATAAGTCAAGATGGATGCAACATGTTCATCGAATGGAAGATCATAGGATAACCAAACAAATGTTAAGATATCAACCTGCAGGAAGAAGAAGACCAGAACGTCCACTCAAAAGACTGTTGGATGGTGTCTCAATTGAGGCCGAAACAGGTCAACAAATGGCCCGAATTCGTGAATGTATTATGGTGATGATGATGATTTATTTCCTGTATGACCTGTTTCCTTTAATTAATTTATTTCGCTGCATGTAGGCTACAAATTTATTTATTTAACGAAGCCTGATAACATGTAGGTACTTTGAAAATTAACGACGTTATTAAAAAAAACCTCCTGCCCAGAATCGAACCTGGACCCGGGTCGTCGCAAGAGAGCATTTTACCGATTGCTTGATTGAAGCGAACGATACTATTACTGCATGAAGAAACTTCAGCCGCCTGTTTTGTACTCAAACGAGTCACACACGTGACAATGCACTGGTGTGAATCGCTCTTCACTACTCTTAACTCATTCCATCATTTCACAAGAGTTTATCGAAACCGTTGAATTTGATTTTTTAGAAGAAGAAGAAGCCTCCAAACGACAAGACAGGATAAACTAAGAAATGAATACCTTTGGAGAGAAATGAATGTCACCACATCTGTTGTTAAGCAGGATTGAAAATCAAACGCTTTAACTGTAGGGCCAGGTACAAAGAATGGAAAATGAAAGATGGGCAAAAACATATACCCCGTGGGCACCCCCTGGAAGAAACGTGGCAGACCAAGATGGAAATGGAAAACCTACGTCAGAACTATAATGGATGATAGGAATTTGGAAAGAGGGAGATTGGCATGCATAGAGATTAAATGGAAAACTCAAGACGGCAAACCTATACGTGGGGGTGGGCAAGCCCGCAGCAGAAGGAGAAGAAGAAGAATTCCGATATAACGTTGAGCTTTTGAAACGGTTTGTACACATTCTACAATGAATGCTGAACAGCCCCAGAAAACATATTGAACAAGAGATAATGCGTGGTAATTAATTTTGCCAGGAGAAAATTTACAAACTGCGTTTATTTAATTGGATTTGTTAATAATAATAATAATAATAATAATAATAATAATAATAATAATAATAATAATAATAATAATAATAATGATTTATTTTAGCTGGCAGAGTTAAGGCCATAAGGCCTTCTCTTCCACTCAACCAGTGAATCGTAAAATTATACAAAAATTACGTACATATTACAATTTTAAGATATTATTAAAATACAAACTAAACAAAATACAATGATGATGTAATCTAGTACTAGCTAATACTAACAAAAAATAGAATATAATAAAATTAAAATTATATAAAATAAAGTAAGTAGCTTCCTAGATGATTTTTAATGGAATGCTCTATATAGTTGTTATGCAGTTAATGTTTTCATTGTGTCGAACTTAAGATATCAGTTAATTTGTATTTGAATAATGATAGCGATTGACAGTCCCTGACATGACTGGGAAGTGAGTTCCATGCTCTAGTCATAGATATTGTGTAAGATTCAGAGTATAGACAGGTCCTGTGTTGTGGTATCAAAAGTAAAGTAGACTCTTGTGATCTTGTTGCTAAATTGTAATGAGCCGATAAATTTTGATAACATGTTGTTAAATAACTTGGTAAATATGTGTGCAGAATTTGGAATAGTAAGGTATGTGAATGTAAAGTTCTTCTGTCATTTAGGCGTAGCCATGATAAGGCCTGAAATGAAGGAGACACGTGGTCATAACGACGGAGATTGAATATAAATCGAATGCACGCATTATGAGCACGCTGTAGTCTGTCAGATCAGTTGTCAGATTAGTCAGTAATATGTCGCAATAGTCGAAATGTGGCATTATAAGAGTCTGTACAAGTATTTGTTTTAATTTTGTAGGAAGGAAGTTTTTAAAACTATTAAGGGAGTGAAGAACTGAGAACACTTATTGTCAATTAAATGAATGCTTGTAGATGATACGTGATCAAAATGATTACCTGCTGCGACAGACGAAATAATTTTCATTCAGTGCACAAACTATTCAGTGGCCACTATGATATTTAACATTATGCTGTATTAGTAAATTCATATTTCAGTAAGTCTGTACACATCTCTGATAAAACAGGTACATTTGTATCTACTTGTGTGAGACATATATTTGTAAAGGCCTACCACGCCATGAAGAAATTTAAAAATGGCGAGATAACACATGGATTATGCTCTTATAAGAATTATCAAATCGTAAAAGTTAGGTTCTCAAACTTTTGTCTGGGACATCTTCCTCAGTACGTGGAATTTGTGAGCATATATATATATATATATATATATATATATATATATACAGGCCTATAGCACAAGAGGTTTTCAACGTGCCTGAGGAATGCGAGTGCAGGTCCTTGAATGCACTCTGTAATTTAATAAAAACATGAATCTCTCTAGAAATTGGCAATAAAAGATTCCGGGCTATGTGGCCGTGGTCTATAACTGGCGTTTCTTCCAGACGTTTCTCCCTCAACTGTGGAGGGCATCTTCAGTGGCGAGCGCTTCCAGCTGTTGTTTCCCTGTCGTAGACTCGCAGTCGACTTACACCAGATGGGATCGGAAAAGAACACCGATATCTTAAAAGAATTGAAGACTACGCCAATTTTGGAATATATTAAACAGTACCAACTAAATTGGAAACACCATCTTGAAAGAATGAGTTCAAATCGGATCCCCAAAGCTGTTTATAATTATATACCAAGAGGACGAAGATCACTGGGCCGTCCTATGAAACGCTGGAGGGAAAATTTTCTATAGGATCGTAACAGGCCTTGGCCTAATACTTGGAAGGAAGAAGAAGAAGAAGTATTTTTAAATGTTTGTGTTGTTTAACAAAGAAATCTACAAACCTTACGCAAACTGATCCCAAAATAAAGATGAAACAGGCTAACTGGTTCATATTGATTTTGATTACCGGGCTGGCGGATTCAAAGTGGTCATAGGCGATGAACTTTTTCAAGGAATATAAATTCTGAGCAAATTTTTTTTTCGGAAGGTAAATTAAGTTGTGTCCTGTGTCGTAGATATATGGCAGCTAAATTTCGAATATCATCATCATCATCATCATCATCATCATCATAATTGGCTCGACAGCCCCATGTGGGCCTTGGCCGCCTTCAGAAACCTATACCAGACTTCCCTGTTCTGCGCTTCATTCTTCCAGTTTTTTATTTTTAAAATTTTAATGTCTTGAATTATACCATCCTGCCATCTTAATTTAGGTCTTCCAACTTTTCTGGCCAATAGTGGTTGTTCATTGTAAATTCTTTTTGTAATCCTTTTGTTGTCCATGCGAATAATGTGTCCAGCCCATGCCAATCTATTAACTTTAACAAAATTCAAAATATCTGGCTGATTGTACAATTTATACAATTCATTATTGTATCTCTTTCTCCATGCATTATTTTCTTTCACGGCACCAAAAATGGATCTCAGTATCTTCCTTTCAAAACGCCCTAATAATTCCTCATCAGATTTCAACATGGTCCAAGTTTCTGATGCGTAAGTTAACACTGGTCTAAGGAGAACTTTATACATGAGTATTTTTGTCCTTCTAGATATAAACTGAGATCTAAACATTGTCCTGAGTCCAAAAAAGCATTTGTTTGCAGCCGTGATCCGCAGATGTATTGTCATTTCTACAATTTACTTCAGATCCTAGATAAATAAAGCTATGAACCAGTTCAAATTTATATGTGCCAACTTCCAAACTAGATGGGCAAGCTTCACATTTACCTTTAATCACAGGCATATATTTTGTCTTGGCCTGGTTAATTTTAAGATTCATTCTTTTTGCTGCCTTCTCTAGGCTAATAAATGCATCCTTCATGGCTAATTGACTTCTTCCTATTATATCTATATCGTCGGCATATGCAAGAATTTGCACGGATTTATGAAAGATGGTTCCCCTTACATTAAGGCCTGCGTCTCTTACCACTTTTTCAAGGGCAATATTAAAAAGTAGACATGCAAGAGAATCTCCTCGTCGTACTCCATTTTTTGTATCAATAGGCTCAGTTAATGCATTATTAATCTTAATCTGACATTTAGTATTATTCATTGTTATTTTAACCAATGCAATAAGTTAAATTTCGAATATCAAGTAAGAAATCTCTGATCAAAACTTACCCGGCCTTTCATTAATTATTGGTCTTAGTTAAGAGCATCGATAAATAAAATGAATTCAGAATTATCTCTCATGTGGAGTAAAACTGGGTCGCTCAAGCGCGTGAGTTGGATTTGAGTATTTTTCTCCGTGACTTTTAACATCGCCTGCTCCGAGGCTTACGGAGACACCAATGTCTAAGCTCCACATCTCACAATTTTTCGAGGTATTTCGTTTCTTTATCCGCATCTCTATGACATATGACCGACAGCTTTCAACTTATCATAAGTAATGCCTCGAGTGATTTTCAATGTATCTAGAGAATTTGGAAATCAAGAGTGGCATTTGTTAGGACTATTTAACAAATAAAATTAAGCTGTTTACACACAAATAATTACTTAAATATAGTTATTTCAAAATATTTATATATTTAAAGTAAACAGCGATGTTTGAAAACAAATGAGAAACGATTGGTACGCTTCATTTGCTTCTTTCGTTCGTCACTGCAACTAGATCATATTATTTATTGCCAAAGGAACGCAATATTGTAAGAATGCACTCTAGTGGAGAAAAAATGAAACACGCCAAACTGTATATTAATTCATTTTTGATGTCCTATGATGTAAATATGACAATTATATTTTTCTGGGAAGAAATACATTTAAGAAAGTGCAAACTGTGGTTTCTTTTTTTGATGGTATAATCAATTGCTACAAATGTTTTTATATTACTCCCGCATGCGATATGTGTTGACATTCATGCACTATACACACAATCTCACACTGTATATTATTCATTATCTTTTACGGTGTCACTTACCAAAACATGGAATTCCATTCCACCCTATGTCAGAGACTGTCAAACTATAACATCCTTCAAAAACAAACTAAAGAATTATTTAATAACAAACTAACTTATACACCTCACTGATAGTATTCTTTTAGCAATATTAATATATTTAATTATTTATGTAAATAATATTAAGAATAACAAATATTTTTATTTGTTTTGTTTTAAATATTGTATAATCGTAAATTAGTTTTCTATATCTCATTATTTTCCTGTTTTTTATATACACTAGACAGGGACAATTTAATATGTCTTGCTTGTATACATTTTATTATTAGTTTAGTCTTAATTTTAACTAATATTAACTGGTTGTATTATAGATCGTAATATGTATATTAGATATTATCTTTTTGATCAAATTTTTACTTAGTGTTTAATATTAGAGTTAATTAAGATTGTTATATTCTTATGTAATATATGTTTGTCCTGGTGAGTGGAAGAGAAGGCCACATGGCCTTAACTCCACCAGGCTAAATAAATCTTAAATCTTAAATCTTAAATCTAGTAGCCGTATTTCTTAGGGAGTCAGTCACTGCAAAATAATGCTATGACCTATTTAGAATGTTAAAAATGAGGTGCTTTCTTTATTATGATAAATTTTAGTTGGTAAATTCTAGGCGAAACACGACTGTGATTGGTTGTAAATAAAAAATCATTGTAACGTGATTGGACATGGACTCCCATTTGGGGCGTGAGTTAAATAGTCATTTCAAGAGTTTAGTGTTTTTCTTTGGCTAATGTCTCATCCCTGTTTAGTAATGGATCTGAAGTTAGCTGTAGTCTATTTGTTATATCCAACTTTAATTTCTCTCGTAACGATTTCCTGGAAAAAATGCTTAAAGTATTTTTCTTCATCGGAGAAGGTAAGACAATATATAATTTTCGTAAAATCAAGTATTTTTATAAACTTGTTCTCGGGACATTTTTTCGTATGATCATAAAGATATTTTGTTGTCACAATTTTGACATACGAAGGATGTAGGATAGGAAAATTTATTTCAGAAAGCATTTCGAAAGTGGCATTATTATTTTTCCCATCAACTAATGAAAGTAAGAAAATAAAACAACAAAAACACTTCTGTGACATCCTGCGCCGAGATTTTGTTTTTATTTTCAGTAGAGGAATAATTACACAGGTCAACATGATTTTTGTCTCAAGAGTACCAATAGTTGTACTTAATGCAGATTTCTATCGTGTTTTCAAATATGTATTCTGAATTCCTCCATCACCCACAGTTTTTGTATTTAAATTTCAATTAATGGATTTAAATAATTATTTTTTAATAAACTTTTTTTGTCCATTGGTCCATTGTAAAATAAAACCAAATGAGATGACTCAGGAGATTTCTTCTTCTTCTTCTTTCCAAGTATTAGGCCAAGGCCTGTTACGATCCTATAGAAAATTTTCCCTCCAGCGTTTCATAGGACGGCCCAGTGATCTTCGTCCTCTTGGTATATAATTATAAACAGCCTTCCGGGAAATTCTCGTATAAGACTTGAAAGCATAATAATAGTCCCTTCGATTGGTTGCCGGCCAAAGGAAGGCAAGACCAGTGATGTGGCTGCCATCATATAGCCTCTGGTCAGGCTTTTCTGGAGAAGAAAAGAAAATAAAGGAAAGAAGAAATGGAAGAAAGGAAAGACTCCCTAGCCCTCGGATGCCCTAATAGCGTCGGAGTCGAAAAAAATAAGAGTTAACCAAGAGAGGTTAGATAGTACAGTTTCAGCTATGGAAAACAGATAGCAAGGCAAATGGAATCCTAATATGCTGGCCGATTATTGTTGGACCATCAAGAGGGATGCTCCACAGGCGAAATATAGCACAAAATCGTAATTTCTTACTTTCTAGGCAGGTCCGAATGTTCGAATATTGTGCAGTTACGAATGTAGAAAATATTGAAGTGTTTGAAATTATAAATTCCTGTCTCTCGGATACCTTGAGTGATGGAGAAAAACCGATATCATATTTGAATTCAGGAGAATAAATATTATCAGAATCACATATTTTTCTTTCTGAGACAAAAAAAATCGTTTATTTTTTTGTTGCTCAGTGTTATTTAAAAATCGACTTCAGACCAGCTTTTAAGGCAAAACATCCCTTCATAAAGGACCCAGCCCACGATTTAGAATTCATAGGTGGATACAATACTCTTCATCGATCAAAGCCGCTGCAATGAATCTAACTTTAAGATTTAAGCATTTTTTTTATGTTCATTAATAAAAATAAAACTGTTAAAGTTTTATATGATTTTCACATTTATTAATACACAAATTCGTTACAGCTGTTTCAGTACTTTGTACTTTCTTGAGACGAATACCATGATTACACATGTATTTTGTTATTAACCAGCTGTAAATAATTTTTATTTTAATAAATATGAAAGTCATATAAAACTTCATCAGTTTTATTTTTATTAAAGAAGATAAAAATGGATTTTCATCATGTAAATGCGAAATCAATTATTTTTCTTCTTCATTTCACGGGCTAGGCAAATTGCCTGTTCCACCTCACAGTTGTTCTGTCCATCTTTTCACTGGCCTTCCTACATTCCTTGAACCTCTTGGCTTATAGTTAAATGCTGCTTTTGGTAATCTTGTTCCATTCATCCTTTCTACATGTCTAAACGATTTTCTTTATATTCTTTGATTTTATCATTCGATGGGTATATATTTAACACTGTTTTTGTCTTCATTCTTTATCCGATCCATTCTTGGCCAGCCTTTTGTTCTTCTAATGAAGTTCATTTCTACGCTTTGTGTTCTACTTTAGTAATTGTTTTGGTCACTACCCATGTTCCACTCCCATTAAGTAATGCTGAAGTGCCAATGTTTTATAAGACTTCAATCTAGTATCTCTTCTTGATTTAATTATTTTTTTGGCGGTAGTACATTGCTAAGATTAGTAAAGCCCACAGAAATTAATGCTCCACTCAAAATTGTGATTTCCAAACCTCAAACAGCATCAGAAAATGCTTTACAACAATTCCTTTATACTTTAAATAATATCTCTCTAAAATACAATTTAAGAATATCTACATCTAAAACAAAAATATTAGCTCTGAAAGGAAAATGTGCAATAAGAACAAAAATAATGATAAACAATGTAATTATAGACCAAGTTCAGAATTTTAATTATTTGGGATGTCATTTAGACAATGACAGAAATTTAGATAAACACACTAAAATACAACGACTCAACTATCTATGTGGCACAATTAAACGCACTTTATTGAATAAGACTAGAAAATAAACTATTTTGAAGTTTTACAAAGTATTGGCAGTTCCATCTCTTATCCATGGATGTGAAACTTTGGCATTAACAAAGGCAGATACTAAACAAATAGAGGCTGCAGAAATGAAGATGTTGAGAGCAATAGCAGGATACCAAAAGGACCGATAAAAAGAAAAACGAAGATATAAGAACAGAACTTAATATATTTAATCTCTGTGAATGAATAAACTATTATCAAAATGCTTATCTTCAGCACGTATTACGAATGAATGAACAGCGCATACCAAGAAGAATGTATAATTATAAACCAAAAGGCAGAAGAATGTTGGGAAGACCATTGAAGAGATGGAAGGACCAATTCGACCTATAATGAGATCGGATCAGGCCATCCTTGTTGTTGTTGATGATGATGATGATGACAAACCTCAAATGCCCTCTAAAAATAACACTAACTGATTATATAATATACCGTTCTGTATGAATGATGCATTTTAAAAATAACGTTGGTAACAGTTTTTTCCCCCCTAGAAGCGTGATATGTTACAAGGAAAATCACAAAGTAGTATTATAGAGTTTACGTAAATGCGATTGAGTACTATGGAACTGCAGCTCGGTCTAGAGAGAGGCTGGTTGCCTAGCAACAGAAGTTTGATCCCAGAATCGCCCTCTCTCTCCCCAACTACCCCCCTCTCCCCGTCATAGCCACACAAGGGGTGCCAAATGCGAGATACATCCTATTAGTAAGATAAAAGCAATCCTTGTTATATAATCTGAGACCAGGATATTCAATCTGGAAATGATTCTGAAAGGACATTCAATATCCTCCTACAAGCTACATGTCGTCTCATTTGAATAGAATATCTTGCTCACTTCACTATCAAACTGTTACGAACACACTTTCAAGAGTTACACTTCAGCGTGGCAATTCTGTAGAATAACTTATACGGCCATATAAAAAATGAAGCATAGGTTAATGCAAGTGAAATTATTAAGAAATAATCACAAGTAATACCATGAGCGGTTACTAATTTATCTAGACGATTGGGAAATCAAGAGTGACATTTTTCAGGACTATTTATAATAATAATAGCAAATTCAGAAGATAACCTGCAGAAAGGTCTGTATGAACTTAACAAATTTACAGAAGAATATGGATTGTAGATATCTACAGAGAAAACGAAAATTATGGCATTTCAAGGTGTAGATTCTGTCAGAAGTAAAATTGTACTTGACAATAAAATTTTGGAGCAGGTGAATAATTTTACATATCTAGGATGCAATATCTCATATGAAGAAGAAAAGGACGTAAATGCAAAAATATATAAACTTTTAAGAATTTTAGGTTTAATAAATTCTATCTTCAAGCCACAGTTAGTCCAAAAATATTCAAGACTAAAAGTGTATAAAACAGTGGCTCTTCCAACTCTTTTGTGTGGTAGCGATGTATGGAAGTTGAAACAGAAGGATATACAGATACTTAGATCTGCTGAAATGAGATACCTACGGAGGACTGCAGGATACACACTACTAGA
Organism: Diploptera punctata; assembly: GCA_030220185.1. Classification (NCBI taxonomy): domain Eukaryota; kingdom Metazoa; phylum Arthropoda; class Insecta; order Blattodea; family Blaberidae; genus Diploptera; species Diploptera punctata. The sequence goes on from JASPKZ010009823.1 coordinate 441,038, forward strand.
TCACAAAAAAATGAAGACATCTTAGAAGAATTACACATGGAAACTATAGAAAACAAAATTTCTGATTATAAGTCAAGATGGATGCAACATGTTCATCGAATGGAAGATCATAGGATAACCAAACAAATGTAAAGATATCAACCTGCAGGAAGAAGAAGACCAGGACGTCCACTCAAAATACTTTTGGATGGTGTTTCTCTTGAGGCCGAAACAGGTCAACAAATGCCCTAAATTCGTTAATGTACTATGATGATGATGATGATGACGAATTAAGCTGTTTACTTGCAAATCATCATTTAAATATAATTATTTAAAATATTTATATATTTATATACGCCAAAATTATTCTCCTATCTTTCATAATTTCAAAGAAAAGTGAACGAAAATATGAAAATAAAATCAAGTTACGGGAAAATGTAAAAAACAAAAAAATCTGCCCGTTAGCAAAACACAGTTATGTCATTCTTAAAAATAAATTTGTATGGGTTTAAATGTCCAAAATCGGCAAAATAATATCACACACCGATAAAATAGATCTTCCTGGATTTTTGAAGAAAAAATCGATTTTTTAGACAAATAAGTACTGAATGTCCTGATGCAAAGAAAACTATTAGATGTGGATACATAAAAACATGTGATGATGGCATGTATTAGGTACTAAAAATAATTTGTACTCTACTTTGTAAGTTATAGTGGACATTGCACATACTTTTGGAGATAGGTTCTCTCCCATAAAATTGTCAAATCCAGGTCCATCGCCACGTACTGCGTTTTACCAGTTATTTTTCAAATATTCTAAAGACACAATATAATCTAATTTTCACTTTCGCTTCGAATTTCGTTCTAAAAATTATTCTTTCAATCAGTTGCAAAACAAATTCTTAAACGCAACCAAGTTTTTACAATATTTTTATTGTTTCCATTACAATATTATCTATGTATCTTCGGGTTTTTACATCTGCTGTCGTCTTCAATGCTTAGCCCTGTTGCTTGCATTAATGTCTTCATGTTTTCCTCCCATGTTAACTTTGGTCTCCCTCGTTCTTCATTCTGGTCGGATGCCATTGATATAGTTGCTTTGGCCATCGCTCATCTTCCATTCTTAAAACATGTCCTAACCACTTTAATTCCTTCTCCTCAATTCTTTTAACTATGCTTTCTTCTGCTTCAATTATGTTTCTAATTTCCTTATTTGTGACGTTCTAATTTTGACTTTCTGGCACTTCTGCGTTAATAATCCACTTCTGGAGCTATTGGTCTATTCTTGTAGTACTTATTGATTGTCCATGCGTCAAAATCATACATTGCAACAGATTCCACCAATGTTTTACCAATATATTTTTTGTGTCTTACCAAATATGTCCACCATATCCACCATATAGAATTTAACGATGATACTATTTTGCTACTCAATTCAATTCTATGTTTTATGTTCTCTTTGCCTATACCTTCAATGTTATCCGTAATTATTCCCAAATATTTAGTTTGTTTCACTTGCTTTATTTGGATTCCTTCTTCCAAGTTATAAAATATTAAATTACAGTTGAAGAGTTCACAGAGACCATGCAGAATCTCCTGAAGGTATCTACTGCAGTAGTAGTAGAAACGTCAAATTTCAAGAAAAGTGGGCCACGGCCAGGAAGACGAACCAAACTTGAATCAAGATACCGGTCACGAAAGCCTAAAATTTTAAATATTATAAAAAAATGAAAATCACAACAGGAGGCAATATTTCAGATTTTGCTTTTTGCAAATTGACTATCATGTTTTTTTATAGTTATGGAAACAACATGAAGTTATGAAATCATATCCTCTTTTAGACTTTTTTCTGCACTTGACTATTTTTGTTCTGCTGCAGTTACTCGAAACAATGATGATATATTCGATTAAGGGATTATTAGAATGAGGTAATAATTTTTTTGGTCGATGTGACTAATTTCTTATACTTACCAATATTGTTGTTACTGGAAGTAAGCCAACGTTCCCACATCTAACCTGGTTGCTATGCAAACAAAAGAAATCGCAATGCCGATATGGACTCAAAAAGCACACGTTCGGTAAGTAAAACAAAACATTTCTTGAATGTTTTGTACACTAACTCGTACCTTTCTTTAGACTTTTCCGGAATTAATGCAGAACATCCCACTCTCCAGGCTTCTTCAATTTCTCTATCATCTATCAGGACTCCTTCCATAATAAAATTATCAAACAGATTCTAATCACGGTACTACATATAAAAATGTCTCCACAGCCAACAATCCTTGCTTATAATAAAACAAATGAAAGCTACATAGCAACGATCTCACCAAATGTTTCTTTCTCATAGAAGTCATTTACATCCAACCAATATTTTAATTCATTTACTACTATATTTAATAAAAATTAGTCAAATCGACCAAAAAATAGTATGCAATACACATGAGGTAAGCACGTAACAGATCTCGAAAATTGAAAAAAAACTCGGCGCAAGTGCCTCTTTTTTTTCAAACTTTTTTTTCGATCAGTAACAAGTGCTTACCTCACATGTATCGCAATATACTATTAGATCATCGTAATTTTGATTTTGCGAGCAATATCGATACATTGAATTGTTGTCTCATGACAATGCAACTAAAGCATAACAAAGCATTGATTTGATATAATGAGATGTGTAACTTGCGTCAGAAGTCTATTGTTAGGAGGATTCTAGATGGCAGCACGGGTGTTCATTAGATCCAACATGGCTGAGCGCTTCTGCAAACAGTTCTGACAGACTGGAGGCATGCAAATAATGCAGCATGGGAGGAGAACATGCCAACTGGATACAATTTCTCTTCAATTTGTTGAATCCACAATACAATACAGATTATACAGAATGTTAAGAAATTGTATTAAATTTAGAGAATCAGCATATCAACAGAAAAATCAGGCTAGTGATATATTTTGAACAACCTCATGGGCTATTGGTCAGCGTTCCTGATTACTGTTCATGATGTCCCGGGTTTCGATTCCCGGTAAAAACCATACGAATTTTTCCTTTAAGGAAATCATTCCTGTGGTTGCCCAGGCCTGGAATTTAGGTTAAGTTTAGGTTAAGAACACTCCTGGCGCTTCATTATAATTTTTCACCAATTATGTCATCGGGGTTATTTGCAGATGATCAAATAATTTTTGCAGGGGATGAAGATGATATGAAATATATGATAAATAAACTAATGGAAGAATATAAAAAATGGGGACTGAATATAAATTTACAGAAAACAGAATATATGTGTTTGGGAAAGGATGTGGATGACTTCATACTTGAAACAGGGAAAATAAAAAAGTGTGATTTTTTTTAATATCTTGGGTCAATAATTACAAGTTTAGGTACCTGTGAGAGAGATGTACAGACTAAAATTGCAATGGCAAAAATGCAACTAAGACATTACATGGAATAGTTTGGAATAAAAATATTACAAAGGAAACTAAAATGAAAATTTATAAGAGCATAATTCAGAATATTTTGTCATATAGAAGTGAAACTTAGTCTTTGATTCAATTACAAAAAGAATAAAATTAGAACAATTGAATTTTATTATTTTAGAAGAAGCCTCCAAAAAACAAGACAGGATAAAATAAGAAATGAATTCTTTTGGAAAGAAATAAATGTCAACACATCTGTTGTTAAGAGGATTGAAAATCAAACGCTTAAATGATATGGCCATGTACAAAGAATGGAAAATTAAAGATGGCTAAAAAAATATACCAGTGGTTACCCCCTGGAAGAAATGAACGTGGCAGACCAAGATGGAAATGGAAAACCTACGTCAGAACTATAACGGGTGGTAGGAATTTGGAAGAGGGAGATTGGAATGATAGAGATAAATGGAAACTGAAGACGCCAAACCTATAAGTGGGGGAAAGCCGAAGAAGAAGAAGATATCATCGGGGTAACGTAACTCCGCCTTCTAGGCGCCCCAACTTCAGAAGTGGGTTACAATTAAGTCAGTGCCAAGAGAGAACACCAGAAATGTCGAAATAACAACCTGGGGCATTGAATAAAGAGTATATAATTATTTTTTTAAATGTCACTTTTTATCAGTATCTACAGTTAGATGATTTTAATGACGGTTTTAACATTTTAGGTTATCTAGATTCAATACTGGGCTTGAAAAGGCATGAAATATAGCCCGGATGACTAGCATTGCCATCTTATGGCTTCTATTAAATTAAACCCTTTTAATGAAGAATTTTTACTTTATAGCAGTTCCGCTTTTTGAATTCGATGTTACATTTAAATTCGATGTTACAATATATACGAGTATATACCCAACTAGACAGTATAAATGTCACAGGATTGATGATCGGGGCAAGAGGTACTATACCAGGATTCCTAGCCAAACTTTGGAATTCCTTAGATTTGGAAAGGGTATCTTTCTAAAATTGCCATCGCTGCCATTAGAAGATCAATTTAAATTTTAAGAAACCATTTTTACAAAATTTCTACTTTGTAGTTTGTATACTTAAATTAGGCCTACAATTTGAATTTTTTAAATGTATTTACAAAATGTATTTCATAAATTAAAAAAAAAGTCTGTATCACTTTGTCCTTGAGGCAATCCTCTAAGGAGGAAAGTTGTATATCATCATCATCATCATCATCATCATCATCATCATCATCATCATCATCATCATCATCATCATCATCATCATCATCATCACCATCATCATCATCATCATCATCATCATCATCATCAGCATCATCATCATCATCATCAGCATCATCATCATCAGCATTCATGGATTAGGTCTGTTGACTTCAGCCCATCTCTTTCTAGGTCTGCCCACATCTCGGCTGCCTTTAGGTTTGTATTTTGTTATTTGTTTTGGATATCTATCTTCGTTCATTCTGTCTATGTGTTGCTTCCATTTTTGTCTATATGTATCTATTTTATCAGTTATTGCAAATATTTCAAGTTCCTGTCTTATTTCTGTGTTCTTGATTCTGTCTTCCTTAGTGCACCCTTTAACAGATCTCAAAAATTTCATTTCTGCCGCCGTTATCCTACTTAGATCTTGTTTTTTTTTATGTATCCAGGCTTCTGAACCATAGAGCAGAAGTTATATATATATATATATGACGCGATATATGGCCTTAGATTTTAAAGCATTTATAAAATTAAGAATGAAAATAGCACTTAAGCGATTCTTAATATCAGCATTAAAATCATTCAAGTTTTCTTTTTTCTTTTCACTTGAAATACAATATGTAACGATTTTCGAGCATATTATGCAATTAGCGTGACATTGATAACAGTTCATACGATAAAAACTGAATTAGTACAAAAAATCCACAAGAATAAAACTATGTTATATTTTGGCATTACTTTCCCTTTTATACGGACGTGAGATTTAGACATTAAGAAAAAGAGACAGGAGCAGAATCAAAGCAACAGAAATTAAATTTCTCAGAAGGACAGCAGAATACACTCCTTTAGATCGAAAAAAAATTAAGAAATTTTAGAACAATTAGAAGTAGAATCAGTAAAAGAAAAACTCAACAGATATAAATTAAACTGGCTCGGACACGTAAAAAAAATGAATAATTCAAGAATTCCAAAAACGATGACAATATAAGCCCAAAGGATAACGTCGACCAAGAAGACCTCTTAAATTACTGACTGCTGGATGAGGCCGAAACAGATTTACAAAGGCCTAATTGATATAACGGATGATTATGATGATGATCTAAAAAAGGGGTTTGACAATGTTCTAACATAGGTTTTGAACCTAGTGACGGTAAATCTTAGTAAGTAAAGGACAGTGTTTGAAGAATCAAAATATGAGGTAAGAAGTAAAAAATGACTCATTAATATACGAATTAAGAACCTCATAATAATATGATACTAAAGGATAACACGCACACACAATTGAGTAACACTAAGACATTAGGACTGGAAGTAAATATCAATAAAACTAAATATATGGTCACACATAGAAATATATTATATAATGGAAATGGACAGCTAATGACAAATGAGGGAAATTTTGAGAAAGTGGCTGAATTCAAAACATAGGAACAATAATCACAAATAGGAATGAGATGCACAAAAAATTAATCATAGACTCAATTCTGGAAATGCGTGCTATTATGCATTGCATAGACTCCCAGCTCATTTAAAAAAATGTTAAACTGAAAATATATAACACTATTATTTTTCCAGTTATATTATATGGGTGTGAAACAAGGACTCTTACTTTAAGGGAGGAAAGGAGATTACAAGTATTTGAGAATAAAGTACTTAGGAAAATGTTTGGACCAAAGAGAGATGAACAGACAGGTGAATGGAGAAGACTGCATAACAATGAACTACATGGTTTTTATAGGAAGCCAGATATAATAAGAACAGTTAAGTCTCGTAGACTGCGATGGGCAGGACATGTTGCACGTATGGGGAATGAAAGACTTGCATGGAAGCTTCTTGTAGGAAAGCCAGAGGGAAAACGCACAGTTGGTAGACCAAGAATGAGGTGAGAGAATAACATTAACTGTGATTTGAGGGAAGTAGATTATACAGGGGATGATTGGAAAGCATTAGCTCAGGATAGGGATGTATGGAGAGCTTATGTCCGCGCGGGCATGAACCTACGGGTTCGATAGTGCCAGTGAGTAAGTAAGTAAGTATAATGTTATTTCCCATATTTAACTGTGAAATTATTTGTCATTCACATTTGAGTATCAGATCAGATTTTTGTGTTAGTTAATTAATTTGTTTTGAACGTTATCAGGTGATGCTAGGTGTTTGTGGAGAGCTACAGGGAGGCAAATTTAAATAATAATGAGGTGTTGTAATAACCACGGACATGGCCAGTTTTATCACTCCCAGACATTGTATATAGAGCGCCATGATGGATGTGAGCATGCCCTCTTCTTCAAACATGAACTGCTGGAATATGACAAGGGATACGCACTCTAGCAACTAGTACAGGTAAAAGACATTCAGATTGTAATATTAAATTTAAAATATCTCTGAAATAAAAATCATGTGCCCAGGAGAATCTACTTTTAGTGGAATTGAAAATGAAGTAGAAACATTAAAGGAACAAAATATTACTTAGATATTACAGAGACTCTTGGCTTCCCAACTACTTTCAAAAAACGTTAAACTGAAAATATATAAAACTATTATTCTAGCAGTTATATTATATGGATCACCAATGTGCATTTAGAAGAAACAGGCCTACAACAGATCAGATTTTTAGTATAAGACAAATTTTAGAAAAGAAATGGGAATATAATGGTACTGTACATCAACTATATGTAGGCCTATACTTCAAAAAAACATTTGATTCAATTAAGAGGGAGAAGTTATATAGTATCCTGCAGGAGTTCGGAATTCCTAAAAAGTTAGTTAGACTTACACGAATGTCTCTAAATGGCACAAAGAGTAGGGTGCGTGTAGGCAAACAGTTTTCGGCCACTTTTGAAATCCGGAATGGGTTGAAGCAAGGAGATGCACTATATCCTCTACTATTTAATTTTGTACGAGAGCATGCCATTAAATCTTTAGAGAATGAGGAAGGCTTACAACTCAATGGTATTAATAAGCTGTTAGTTTATGCTGATGATGTAGTACTATTGGCTGATAGCGAGGAGATACTAAAGACCAACACGCACACACTATTGAGTAACACTAAGAAATGAGGACTGGAAGTAAATATCAATAAAACTAAATATATGGTCACACGTAGAAATTCAGTATATAATAGAAATGGACAGCTAATGACAAATGAGGGAAATTTTGAGGAAGTGGCTGAATTCAAATACCTAGGAACAATAATCACAAATAGGAATGAGATGCACAAGGAAATTAAACATAGGCTCAATTCTGGATATGCGTGCTATTATGCATTGCAGAGACTCTTGATGTCCCAACTCCTTTCATAAAACGTTAAACTGAAATATATAAAACTGTTATTCTACCAGTTATATTATATGGGTGCGAAACTTGGGATCCTACTTTAAGGCAGGAAAGGAGATTACGAGTATTTGAGAATAAGGTCCTTAGGAAAATTTCTGGACCAAAGAGAGATGAACAGACAGGTGAATGGAGAAGAATGAATAACAGTGATACATGGTCTTTATAGGAAGCCAGATATAATGAGAAGAGTTAAGTCTCGTAGACTGCGATGGGCAGGACATGTGGCACGAATGGGGAATGAAAGACGTGCATGGCAGCATCTTGTAGGAAAACCAGAGGGAAAACGCCCAGTTGGTAGACCAAGAATGACGTGGGAGAATAACATAAACTATGATTTGAGGGAAGTAGAATATAGAGGGAGTGATTGGAAAGCATTGGGTCAGGATAGGGTTGTATGGAGAGCTTATGTCCGTGCGGCCATGAACCTACGGGTTCGATAGTGCCAGTGAGTAAGTAAGTAAGTCAGATACAGGTTTATAAAAATGAACAAAATCCAAACCGTCATGTTGCAAATTGAATTTTTCATGGTTGATTTAACATGGACTTAAACAAGGTCCTGTTGGTCTGTCGCGTCATGGAGTTTTGTTTACTGTGCATTTAAATTGGTGTTTAATAGTAAACAACATTTCCAACAATTTGTACTAAATGAATTTTGAAATTTTACGTTTAGCTTTGTGCATTCGAAATAAGTTCTTGCAATTTTCTTCGCAACGTGTGATATGAGCAGAGGAATTTAATTTCGTGAAATGTTTTAATTGAGAAATGCGCGGCGGCAGTACGTCTAACACAGGGTGGAACGTATGCAACTCGTTTAATTTCTCACTTCTTTCTAGCAGTGTCTGAGCGAGCGTGGAGATCCAACAGCCCGTGACCATTCAGAGGAGCGCTGCAATTATTAACGTGAATCAAGATGATATTCTAAGGGTTTGTAAACTGAATATTTTTCGTGATTTATCGCCTAAACCTTGATTTTTTTTTTTCAATTTAAGAAGAATAACACTGGCCAACATGATTTTTGTCTCATGAGTACCAATAGTTGTACTTAATGCAGTTTTTTTATCCTGTTTTCAAATATGTATTCGGAATTTCTCCATCAGCCACAGTTTAATATTTCAATTTCAATAAATGTATTTAAATAATCATTTCTTTAATAAACGTTTTTTCGTTCATTTGTCCATTGTAAAATAAAAACCAAATGAGCTAACTCAGAAGATTTCAGCTATGGAGAAGAGATATCAAGGCAAATGGAATCCTAATTGCTGGCCGATTATTGTTGGATCATCAAGAGGGATGCTCCACAGGCGAAATATAGCAGAAAATCGCCATTTCTTACTGTATAGGGAGTCCAAATATTTTAATAATATGTAGTTACGAATGTAGAAAATATTAAAGTGTTTGAAATTATAAATTCCTGTCTCTCGGAAACCTTGCGCGATGGAGAAAAACCGATATCATATTTGAATTCAGGAGAAAAAATAGTATCAGAATCACAAAATTTTATTTCTGTGACAAAAAAAAGTTTATTTTTTGTTGCTCAGTGTAATCTACCGTGTAATATAATTTTTACTAATGGTTACTTACTTACTGGCACTATCAAACCCGTAGGTTCATGGCCGCGCGGACATAAGCTCTCCATACATCCCTACACTGAGATAATGATTTCCAATCATTCCCTTATAATCTACTTCCCTCAAATCATAGTTAATGTTGTTCTCCCCACCTCATTCTTGGTCTACCAACTGCGCGTTTTCCCTCTGGCTTTCCTACGATAAGCTTCCATGCACGTCTTTCATTCCCCATACGTGCAACTTGTCCTGCCCATCGCAGTCTACGAGACTTAACTGCTATTATTATATCTGGCTTCCTATAAAGACCATGTAGTTCATTGTTAAGTAGTCTTTTCCATTCACCTGTCTGTTCATCTCTCTTTGGTCCAAAAATTTTCCTAAGAGCTTTCTTCTCAAATACTCGTAATCTCCTTTCCTCCGTTGAAGTAGGAGTCCATGTTTCGCACCCATATAATATAACTGGTAGAATAATAGTTTTATATATTTTCAGCTTAACGTGGTTATCTCTTGCGAAATAGTATTTCCATCATTTACTTAAATATAATTTTTGGAGCCATAGCATGCAGAAATGCCTAACCTCCGAAATAAAAATAATAATATTGACAGGTAACAGAGGAGAAATGTATTAAAAAAGAACACTCCACAATGAAGATACTGTACATATCACGCAAGATTGATAAATTTTAAACGTAGACTGCCTTTTTATTTATCTACTTGATATCGACGATTTGGGCGCCGAAGTAGGTGTAAGTAATTCTGTCCTAGGGCAGGTCTTTCACTGCAATCATAGCTTTTTAATGCTATGCCTTGCAACTAGGGAATTATAGGTGTGGTAGCTTCCCGTTGCTTTAGACACCGGTGAAGGATGACGGTGATAATGATGGCCGGATGATTTTCGAGGACCTTTGGGCCCTAAGCTTCCTGACATTTGAGGTTCCCGCGTTGGAGCTAGTTCGCTTCCCTTCTCCTCTAACTAGGTAGTTACTAGTAAAAAAAACAGACTTCTCTATGTGAACAAAAAATGATTAATGCAGTACATTCATTAAAACGAATCGTGTAATCATACGCGAATATAAGATACTCGTTAAACAACGTCATTCGCAGATAAGGGACGTCGAGACGACGGTTTTGTGAGCGTCCATTTTATCATTTGCTTTGTGGATGACAGATAAATTTGTATGCAGAGTTTGACTTCCCGGTTGGTGATATTTGGAATACTTGCTGAAGTAACCTGTTCACGAAATTGGAATGTATGTGTTCAGATAATGAATATAAAATCACTTCTAATTTATCTGATGATTCTACCAGTTATATTATATGGATGCGAAACATGGACTCGTACTTCAAGAGAGGAAAGGAGATTACGAGTTGTTGAGAATAAAGTTCTTAGAAACAAATTTCAACCAAAGAGAGATGAGCAGACAGGTGAGTGGAAAAGACTACATAACAATGAAGTACATGGTCTTTATGGGAAGCCAGATATAATAAGAACAGTTAAGTCTCCTAGACTGCGATGGGCAGAACATGTGGCACGAATGGGAAATGAAAGACGTGCATGGAAGCTTCTTGTAGGAAAGCCAGAGGGAAAACGCCCAGTTGGTAGACTAAGAATGAGGTGGGAGAACAACATTAACTATGATTTGAGGGAAGTAGATTATACAGGGGATGATTGGAAAATATTAGCTCAGGATAGGGAAGTATAGAGGGCGTATGTCAGCGCGGCCATGAACCTACGGGTTCGATAGTGCCAGTGAGTTAGTTAGTGATGTACTGTGTCCATATGTTGAATGCAACACAGTGAAATCTTATTTAATTCCTGCTGATTTCCTTTCTCTTCTCAACCCAGATGCTACTTCTTTACAAGGAAAGTCGGGAATTTTACTATAATGTTTCTATCCCAAGTATGTTTAATTATAGTTTATTAATATTAATACGCTAGTGAAGTGATTTGTGTGGAGTGTAGCATTATATGGTGCAGAGACGTGGACATTACGATGGAATGAGGAAAAGCGACTGGAAGCTTTTGAGATGTGGATATGGAGAAGAATGGAACGTTTAAAATGGACAGACAAAGTAAGAAATGAAGATGTGCTAGACAGAGTGGGTGAAAGAAGAACAATGCTGGAACTCAGAAAGAAGAGGAAAAGAAATTGGATTGGCCACTGGCTAAGAAGAAACTGCCTGCTGAAGGATGCTCTAGAAGGAATGGTCAACGGAAAGAAAGTTAGAGGCAGAAAAAAGACATCAGATGATAGACAATATTAAAATAAATGGTTTGTATGGAGATACAAAAAGGAAAGCTGAGTCAAGGAAAGAGTGGAGAATGCTGAGTTTGCAGTGAAAGACTCTCCTCTTGAGCAGAACACTATGAATGAATGAATATTAATAAATGGTATTTAAAATTTGAAGTTGGACTGTAAACTGTATGGATCTGCTCGCATAAGTTTATGATTTCTAACAGAATACAGGCTGGGGAATCTTTACTTTAGAAAGTAAAGAGTATAAGATACAATGCAAAAAATGTGAATAATATAAACTGTCCGGGGATATTGGAAGCACTGAGTAGACGAGATTGGACCTCACACAGTATTTGATATGCTGCTGAACAATGTGTTTTGTTTTGTGACAATCAATAGATTGATTTAAAAAAAATTGAGGGGTCAGAGTGGCAATCTGCGCATGCCAGGTACTTTTTTTGTTGTCGTAAATGAACCTAATAGACTGAAATATTTACTCAACAGAGCAAGTATAAAATCAACTAAACTGCATTCAATGCAGTTTTCATATACGGTGTTCCAAAGCACGTGTTTCATTCACTGAACGAATCAAAATGTTTATGCCAAACTTCGACTCACTCATATAAGCCTAAAACATAGTTTTGTTTCGCGTATTAAAATACAAAGTTGTAGAATACAAAATTGTGAAAATAAATGCCTGTTAAGTACCGGCTTCCTCTCTTAACCCATTGGCTTCAGGTTTAAATGCTCAATGCATTTCCCCAGAAACCGGATTAAATCATCGTAAAATTTAATTGTTTATTTTCAGACATTCAAAACGATCAAACGATAACGGTACTTGAGCTCACAATAAGGGTGAATGCCAAAACACATGCGTCTACTATTCATAATTGTTAATAAAAGATAACCAGCCAAGGGATGTACAAAATAATGTAAAATATATAACAGCAAGAGTTAAGCGAGTGTACCTCGTATTCTGAGGCGAATGGGTTAAGGGACCCTAGACGCTAAAGACCCGATGCTATACCTGCGGTAGCGATCTAAGCGAAGCATAGACAACTTCGGGAAGCTAGCTGGCTCCCGGCAATAGTCCAGCCAGGGTTGGTAAGGGGTAGGATGGTGGATAACGATGTCTGAATGACTGTGGAGGACGGATACCACCTACTCTGACCAAAGGTAGGATCTAGGGGGCAGTGTGTGAGCTTCACTTTCCTCTGTCGGACTGGAGAAGGTCAGTTCCACTTCTCTCTCAATCCTGTGTAACAAGTGAGTCTAGGTCCTTCTGGGCGCTGTCTGGTAACTGAAGTCAGTGACAACAAGCTGGAGTAGGAATGTCCTCGGGTCGCTGTGATGGCCGCCCAGGGATCCAGGCAGTCCTGTTCGCCAGTTAGTGTGTGGGGCCTTGTTACACACACTTGTCTCCAGGAGGGGACAGCTGGGGATGAATAACACACCCCATGAACGGCACAGGGGGCTTAGTTCCTCCACTTGAAGCATTGCTTAGCTTTGCGAGTCCTTGACTGCGCTACCTATGAAGGTAGAACTATGGCAGCAAGGGCTGCGGGCCTGCAGTAGCAGGGTGAACACCTTCGCGAGGGTTTCCCTGTTGAGATTCTCTTGCTCCTTAATAGTAGGAGACCGAACTAAGTTCCATCCCCTTTGGGGGGACCCGCTTGTCTGATTCTCCAAGCTCTCATTATTAAATTTCAAGCAGGAGAGTTTTCTAAATTGAAACCACCCTAGCAGTGATAGTGCCACTATGAAGGTAGAACTATGGAACTATGGCAGCAAGGGCTGCGGGCCTGCAGTAGCAGGGTGAACACCTTCGCGAGGGTTTCCCTGTTGAGATTCTCTTGCTCCTTAATAGTAGGAGACCGAACTAAGTTCCATCCCCTTTGGGGGGACCCGCTTGTCTGATTCTCCAAGCTCTCATTATTAAATTTCAAGCAGGAGAGTTTTCTAAATTGAAACCACCCTAGCAGTGATAGTGCCACTATGAAGGTAGAACTATGGAACTATGGCAGCAAGGGCTGCGGGCCTGCAGTAGCAGGGTGAACACTTTCGCGAGGTTTTCCCTGTTGAGGTTCTCTTGCTCCTTAATGGTAGGAGACCGAACTAAGTTCCATCCCCTTTGGGGGGACCGGCTTGCCTGATTCTCCAAGCTCTCATTATTTGATTTCAAGCAGGAGAGTTTTCTAAATTGGAACCACCCTAGTAGTGATAGTGTCATTCGGTGGTCTCGTAAATCTGTGGGCTTGTGGATAAGTGCATGACCCAGGCCACTTGCTCTCCACTCTCTATAATTGTCTTCGGGCGACTGAGGTATCCAACGCCTTACAAAAAAGTTGCAAGTGATCCCGCGAGGTTGATCAATCAATAGCCAAATGCCTCGTAATATAATTAGTGACGCGCATGAATGGATTAACGAGATTCCCCCTTCCTTGGATGTGATGTATCTTCTTTATTATTTTTATTTGAAATTAAGTTTTATTTCATTTTTATTTATTTTATCTACTATCTATAAAATTATATTCCACAACTTACGAAATCAGCAGACTGTTACAAAGGTTTGTAAACATTAAATGTAAGAAATACCCTTACGACGATTGAATAGGTCCTAAAATGTTTAATTGTATTGTATTGTATGTTTTCGTATAGATACCATTTTGAGTGGTCCGTGGTCAGCGTTCCGCCTCATACTGACATCTAGGAAACCAAGGTAGTACTAGGACGGGAAAATTCGGTAAATTTTGCTTAGATGCCTTTTCATCCAGGCTTAAGGATTTTTTACGAGCCTGAAAATCTTCAGACTCGGGACCCACGGTTTAAAGTCCCTCCCGGAGGACTTGCTCCTTGGATTTTTCCGTCCTAAAAAAATCCATCGACCCCGGCCGGGTTGAACCCGCGACCCTAGGGACCAGAGGAAAGGAGCATAACCACTAGTCCACCGCGACCGACTAAAACGTTTAAACAATATTTAAAAAATCGAGGAAGATCTATCTTAAGAGGTATCGAATTTTACACTTCCATACTTTAAAATTGTATAGCCTATTTGGCTGATACATCCACGAAAATTTATCATGTGCTAACTAATAGCCGGCCTGCGCTGCTACGCCTAAATAAATAAAATGTGTTTTTATGTTTAGTTGAATAAGTAAAAAGAAAAATAATTATAAATTTATATCGTAATTAATTAGTCTATAGATGACCCCGTTTCTCATTACACGGCGTTGCCCCGGAGTCTCCTTATCCCCATCTTGTTAGCATCAATAATCTGAAAGGCAAAAATGGTTATTGTGAGTTATCCGTAAAAGATAGACATATGCTGTCACGGATTTTTTTGTTGAATTTTGTTAAATTATTCGATTCTGTGTACATTAATGTAGTGTATTTGTTATGGTTTAGGCAGCGTAAGCCATTTAAGCGTCAAAATAGCGACTTTATTTCACGTTTTTCACTACAAAGAGTGATTTTAAGGGTGAAGGGATTGAGTATTACAACTCCCTTATAGCCTATGTTCATTCCGGGAATCTCCTGAATATTTTGTAAGAACCCCATCAAAATCGGATCAACGGTATGGCCGCGTATAGAATTCGAACAAACAAACATTAATTTTTATATATTAGATAGAAGATATACATATATAAAAATAAAGATTTAGTAATATTGAATCACATATTTATGGTAGGGAAATATCGTTTGATCAACCAATACTCCCAGTTAGTCAAACATAGTAAATGATCTGTTCTAAAACAATATATCAAAGAATTGTGTGAACTGGAAATTATATATTTCGTGTTTTAATACTGTTCCATTATTTTTCCATGAGTTACTACGAGGGTTGGGGCATGAGTCATGCCAACAATTTTTTGAGAGAATTTCAGCGTGGGTGAAAAATCTAAAATATACATATGAAAGAACAAAGGATAAACGAAATTTAGGGATAATCAATTGAGTTGGTGTTTACTTGATGAAAATCCATATTTAAGATTTTTTTAAGATTTAAGATTTAAGATTTATTTAGCCTGGTGGAGTTAAGGCCATGTAGCCTTCTCTTCCACTCACCAGGACAAAACATTTATTACATAAGAATATAACAATCTTAATTAACTCTAATATTAAACACTAAGTAAAAATTTGATCAAAATATAATATCTAATATACGTATTACGATCTATAATACAACCAGTTAATATTAGTTAAAATTAAGACTAAAACTAATAATAAAATGTATACAAGCAAGACATATTAAATTGTCCCTGTCTAGTGTATATAAAAAACAGGAAAATAATGAAATATAGAAAACTAATTTTACGATTATACAATATTTAAAACAAAACAAATAAAAATATTTGTTATTCTTAATATTATTTACATAAATAATTAAATATATAATATTGCTAAAAGAATACTATCAGTGAGGTGTATAAGTTAGTTTGTTATTAAATAATTCTTTAGTTTGTTTTTGAAGGATGTTATAGTTTGACAGTCTCTGACATAGGGCGGAAGGGAATTCCATGTTTTGGTAAGTGACACCGTAAAAGATAATGAATAATATACAGTGTGATGAGGCGGGATATGAAGGACAATGTGCTGATGGGATCGAGGAAAATGTGCTGATGATATTTATTAATTAAATAAAAATAAAATTAATTTCACAATGGAATTAGAAACAAATAATAGTATAAATTTCTTGGATTTATCAATAAAACACATTGATAATAAGTTTGAGTTTGGTATCTTTCACAAACCATCTCATACTGATACCACTATCCATAGTTCTTCTCTTCACCCATATACTCATAAGATGGCAGCCTTTAATAGTTACATTCATAGACTTTTAAATATCTCTCTTTCACCCTTGGAATATAATAATGAATTGAATATTATTAAACAATTGGCTGTTAATAATGGCTACGACCCTGAAATTATAGAATGTTTAATTAAGAAGGTTCATTACAAAAAAGCAATTAACAAAGTTTTTCCTTTACCCAAAGAAAACAATAAGAAATATGTCGTAATGTCATACATAGGCCCACTTTCAAATAAAATATCTAAACACTTTAAAAAGTTGAACATTAATGTGGCATTTAAAACTAATAAAACTCTACAAAATATAATAAAAACAATAAAACCAAAACAAAAAAAGAAAAATTATCAGGTGTATATAAATTGAAGTGTGGCACATGTGACAATGTCTATATAGGACAAACTGGTAGACCTTTTATCACTCGGATAAAGGAACACATGAGAGCATATAACAAAAATTTAGAAAATTCAAAATATGCTAACCACCTATTCCAATTTAATCATTGTTTCGATCAAAATTTTGAAATTTTACATATTTGTGATAAGGGTAAGAAGTTAGATCTATTGGAGGCTGTAGAAATTAATAAATTTAAAAGTAGTAAAAAACTGTTAAATTCACAACTTGATTTGAATGAATCCCCTTTGTTAAATTAAAAAAAAAATTAAATAAATATTGTTGTATTGTTGCTTAGATCAGTTGGAACACAATTCATAATTTAACATGTCTGAAGAAGGTACAGTGTACCGAAACAGCTGTCACTGAATTATATTATAAATACGAAAATCAAATAAAATTACGTTTTATTTTTATTTAATTAAGAAATTTAGGGAATTTAACAACACACCAACATTTTGCTCCTCGTTTTTATTAAGGTGATTGTAATGTTAATACAGTTTTCATGTTCCAGAATCATTACATCACACCTTTTTATTTCTTTCACTCTCTTTTTTACGGTTTGGGACACGAATGAACATTACAAACGCTGTTCAACAACAGATGAACAGATTCACATAAGGTGAAGAAAATGGTGAAGCAGATGGTATTCGGCGCCTCCCACATCGTTGTCCCCGAAATCATATGGCCATCATCATCATCCTTATCATCATCGTCTTTCACCGGTGTAATAAGCAACGGGAAGCTACCACACCTACAATTCCCCAGTAAAGCTGCAAAGCATAACATGAAAATGCTATGATTGCAGTGAAAGACATGCCCTCGGGCAGAATTACTATGGATGGATATTTATTTAGTTTGGCAAACCCGAAATGAAGGAAGTTGAACTTTCAATCATGGTCGCCATTGCTGTAAGTAAGACAAAACGCACCATCGCGCAAAAAATAAATTGTTACGACATTCTGTCGTATTCCAAATCTGCAATACAATTCGCGATATTTCAACAATTACATAATTGGTCTTTGACGGAAGTACAAAAAAATATAATTAGAACAGTTGAATTTGATTATTTTAGAAGAAGCCTCCAAAAAACAAGACAGGGTATACAGTTAGAAATTAATTCCTTTGGAGAGAAATGAATGTCACCACATCGGTTGTTAAGAGGATTGAAAATCAAACGCTTAAATGGTATGGCCACGTACAAAGAATGGAAAATTAAAGATGGCCAAAACATATATACCAATGGTCACCCCCTTAGTAGATATAAACGTGGCAGACCAGGATGGAAATGGGAAATCTACGTCAGAACTATAATGGATGATAGGAATTTGGAAGAGTGAGATTGGAATGATAAAATGTTAAACTGAAAATATATAAGACTATTATCCTACCAGTTATATTATATGGGTGCGAAACATGGGCTCTTACTTTAAGGGAGGAAAGGAGATTACAGGTGTCTGAGAATAAAGTACTTAGGAATATTTTTGGACCAAAGAGAGATGAATAGACAGGTGAATGGAGAAGACTTCATAACAATGAACTACATGGTCTTTACAGGAAGCCAGATATAATAAGAACAGTTAAGTCTCGTAGATTTCGTTGGGCATGACATGTTTCGCTTATGGGGAATGAAAGATGTGCATGGAAGCTTCTTGTAGGAAAGCCAGAGGGAAAACGCCCAGTTGGTAGACCAAGAATGAGGTGGGAGTACAACATTAACTATGATTTGAGGGATGTAGATTATACAGGGAATGATTGGAAAGCATTAGCTCAGGATAGGGATGTATGGAGAGCTTATATCCGCGCAGTCATGGACCTACGGGTTCGATAGTGCCAGTGAATAAGTAAGTAAGTATCCCGAAATGTAGGAATTTGAACTTTCAACGCACTATCGCGCAAAAACTAAATTGTTACGACATTCCATCGTATTCAGAATAGGCTATAGAAGTCGGGATATTTCAACAATTACATGATTTTCTTAACTTGTCCTTTTTAAAGCAACTGTTTCCTTAAAAAAGACAACAGTAAAATCTCACAAAGAAGAATCTTTCAGTATTTATAAGTTAACATAAAAGCAACATTTTCTAAGAATTGAAATACTGCTTCTTAGAGTCGTCAGCAGATGCCTTTGCCGTGTTGTGAAAATGGGGTGAGGAAAATTAATGAAAATTTCCATTTGTGAGTGAGCAGCAACAACGATGGAAAAGTTTTCAGTGTTTGCAATGTGAAGGCAGACTTAATATTCCGACCCTTGAGGTTTTCAAAGTCTGGAGCGCGAGTTTTCCACTCCACGTGCTTTCTCAAAACAGTTCTGTGCAACAGTGACACATGCGCAAATCTTAATTCAAGTTCAAGGTTTCCAGACGTCTGTTACGATTTGAGGTGTGAACAGTTTAAGCTTTTGAAAATCTAATGAGATGTTTGTCATATTAGGGTTGGCACCCTCAAGAATAAAATTAACAGCACTCTTGTTGTAAACTCTAGTGACCTTGGCTATATATCAAGTAATTATATTTGGGAATACAGTATAATTATAGGACTAACTCAAACAACTCAAACTTACAGGCTCTGTCGAACCCATAGGTTCGTGGTCACGCGGACATAAGCTCTATCCTGAGCTAATATTTTGCAATGTTCCCCTGCACAATCTATTTCCCTCAAATCATATATAATGTTATTATACCACCTCATTCTTGGTCTACCAACTGGGCGTTTTCCCTCTGGTTTTCCTACAAGAAGCTTCCATGCAAGTCTTTCATTCGCCATACGTGCAACATGTCCTGCCCATCGCAGTCTACGAGACTTAACTGTTCTTATTATATCTGGCTTCCTATAAAGACCATGTAGTTCATTGTTATGTAGTCTTCTCCATTCACCTGTCTGTCCATCTCTCTTTGGTCCAAAAATTTTCCTAAGTACTTTATTCTCAAATACTCGTAATCTCATTTCCTCCCAAATAGTAAGAGTCCATGTTTCGCATCCATATAATATAACTGGTAGAATAATAATTTTATATATTTTCAGTTTAACGTTTTTTTGAAAGGAGTTGGGACATCAAGAGTCTCGGCAATGCATAATAGCACGCATTTCCAGAATTGTGCCTATGTTTAATTTCTTTGTGCATCTCATTCCTATTTGTGATTATTGTTCCTAGGTATTTGAATTCAGCCACTTCCTCAAAATTTCCCTCGTTTGTCATTAGCTGTCCATTTCCATTATATAATGAATTTCTACGTGTGACCATATATTTAGTTTATTGTTTTTTATTTCTTCCCAATTTTTTCTTCTTTTGTTACTCCCCTTTTTCTAATCTTCTTCTTCGTCAGGCTCTACAACTTCCAGTGGAATGTCTTGGCCTTCTCAACCAGTTTACGCCACTTCTTCCTATCTTGTGCAGTAGATTTCAAATCAAAAATCCCCATCTCTCTCAAATCTTCAATTACGTCATCTTCCCATCGATCCTTGGGTCTTCCCCTTGGTCTTGTTCCCTGTGGCTTCCAATTCAAAATATCTTTCACCAATCTTCCCTTTGGCATCCTTAGTGTATGTCCAACCCATTGTAATCTTTTGGATTTGATGAAACTAACTATATTTTCTTTATTATTCTTGAGGTATAATTCGTCATTCCTTCTCAACCTCCAATTTCCATTTTCCTTTACTAGACCTAGCACTCTTCTAAATATTTTCCTCTCAAACGTTAATAGTCTTAATTTATCTGCTTCTTTTACCCCTTTTTCTATTCCTACATATATAAATATGAAATATATTCTAGAAAGTTATTGAATTCAATTTTGACAAAACATAAGAAGACGTTGTAAGTGAAACAATGATTTATGTAGCATAAGCCATTAAGGAGCAGTACATAGCTCTTTGGAAAGATGATTTAAAAATCCTCATAACTGGAAGATGGGATGTGCCAAGATCACAAACACACACTCACACATACACAAGGAAATAGGAACGACGGGCGAAGATGCAATATAGATGCTAATCTCAAACTAAAATGTTATTCCTCTATTAGCCGTAGGGTAGCTAGTCTTGCCTGTATAGTGCATTCTCCCCTCAGTTGCGGTTTTCTTCCCTCTTTTTTTACGAGTTAAGTAAATTCAGTGATTTAGTAACGGTTTGCAAACTCGATTCATTTACATACAAATCTTGCAAGTGTCGAGTCTTCAGATCCAACATGTGGTCAATTATAGGTTAGATTATGTTTTTGTATAACGCAATATATTCATTCAATAATTGAATACATACTTACTCACTGGCACTATCGAACCCGTAGGTTCATGGCCGCGCGGACATAAGTTCTCCATACATTCCTATCCTGAGCTAATCCTTTCCAATCATTCCCTGTATAATCTACTTCCCTCAAATCATAGTTAATGTTATTCTCCCACCTCATTCTTGGTCTACCAACTGGGCGTTTTCCCTCTGGCTTTCCTACAAGAAGCTTCCATGCAAGTCTTTCATTCCGTGTTTGAGCCTTTGGCATGGGTTCCCTGAAGTAGTCCCCGCCCGGAGAACCGAATGGGGGACTATTTGACCTCCGGATAATTTTACCCCAGTTGAACCCATGTCCGCATTTCTTGACAGCTGTATTTTTACGGTGAAAGATCGTCACTCTTTCGACCAAGGTACTTTTTTCGTCTGGCTTATCACCTTCGACCAGTCCGGCATGGGTAACCCTATCGGCAGCAATGCTACCGCCGGCATAGCTCTCAGGATCATTTAAGCACGCAAGCCACTCCACCACGACAAGGTAAAAGTACCATGGAGGCAATTGAATACTATAACATATGGAATTATAGTCCACTTTAAACCAAGGAAGATAAACACGAGGATTAATGACGAGACCATTGAGCAAGTGGAGAGCTTCAAATACTTGGGTTGTACTATCAGTTGTAACATGAACTGTGGTCAAGAAGTAAAGTAGAGTATAGCAGTGGCAAAGGAAGCTTTTAACAAGAAGAGCATTTTCTGCGGACCTTTGGTAAAATAATAACGGAAGAGGCTTGTGAAGTACTTTGTTTGGAGTGTAGCATTGTATGGTACAGAAATCGATACTAGTAAAATTCATGGTAAGTTTCCGTTTGAGGTGTTAGTTCACAGTAATATAATATACAGTTAAAAACTATAACATAGTTACCTTGTAGGTCCATCTTCTCAACTTAGGTTCAGAAGACGGACCTACAAGGTAATATTTTATAGTTTTTAACCGTACATTATATTACCATAGTGCAGAGACTTGGACATAACGAGGGAATGAGGAAATGCGACTGGAAGCTTTTGAGATGTGGATATGGAGAAGAATGGAACGTAATACATAGGCAGACAAAATAAAAAACGAAGATGTGCTAGACAGAGTGGGTGAAAGAAGAACAATGCTGGAACTCATAAAGAAGAGGAAAATAAATTTAATTGGCCACTGACTAAGAAACTGCCTGCTGACGGATGCGTTAGAAGGAATGGTCAACGGAAAAAAAGTCAGAGGCTGAAGAAGACATCAGATGATAGGCAATATTAAAATAAATGGTTAGTATGCGGATACAAAAAGGAAAGCTGAGTTAAAGAGAGAGTGGAGAATGCTGAGTTTGCAGTGAAATACCTGCTCTGGGGCAGAAGACTATGAAAGAATATTTTATTTAATTATTTATTGTAAAAGTATGTTTAATATTCTCTATGACCACGCCTTTTTCTGTAATAGGACCCTTGCTCCACACTGAAAAAAATATATCACCTGTATCCTTTGTCTTCTTGTTGTCAGAATTACAATGTGTGAGTGCATTAACTATCTCACTGGCACTATCGAGCCCATAGGTTCTTGGTCGCACGGATATAACCTCTCCACACATCTAATCTGGGCTAATATTTTTCATTCATCCTCTGCAAATCTCTTTTCCATAAATAATGGTTAATTTTATTGCCCCACTTGATTCTTGGTCTACCAACTGAGCGTTTTCCCTCTGGTTTTCCTACAAGAATCTATCAGGCACTTCTTTTATTCCCCATTCGTGCCATATATCCTTTCCATCACAGTCTACGAGACTTAACTGTTCTTACCTAGGAAACTTGTTCCGATCGAGGATCGAACCCAAGCCCGCTGCGTGACAAGCCAGCACGCTACCTCGAGACCACAGCGGTGGACTAATTTCTTAATTTGAAAGATATAAAATGAAATACATTTTTACGTTGAGAATCATGTGTTTCTTTCAATTTACGTTGTCCATCATCAAATATACGTAACATAGAGGTAATATTTTTTAACAGACTGAAGTAATTAATTAATTGTGAAAGACGAAGAGAGAGAGAGAGAGATAATTAATTTGATTGTGGGAATTTGTAGTAATGGCGTGTAAAAAGATTTTCACTACTTCTTGAGATAAGCAGGACGAGGTAAAGTGGATCAAGAGAGATCTTACAAATGTACAGAAGTAATTACTGCGATGCTCTACTGTTTAGCTGATAGTTAAAGCAGCACACACCTTCCATTGCTTCAACTGTTTTTACACGCTTTATATTAGCTTGACCTGTATCTATCCATCTATGTAACGGAATCTTTCAACGCGATTTTCACCCACTTAAAATCAATGAATCTACTTGAAACTTTGTATGCTTGTAAAGGACCCGTGACAATACAATCATTTCATTTTTTCTTCTAAAATCCTGGCCAGAATAATCAGAAAATCCAAAAAAAGTGTTTTTGTATCAATGTAACGGAATCTTTCAACGCGATTTTCACCCACTTACAAACATTGGATCGACTTGAAACTTTACATACTTGTAGAGGACCCGTGACAATACAATAATTTAATTTTTTCTTCTAAAATCCTGGCCAGAATAATCAGAAAATCAAAAAAAGTGTCTTTTTATCTATGTAAAGGAATCTTTGAACACGATTTTCATCCACTTAGAAACATTGGATCGACTTGAAACTTTACATACTTGTAAAGGACCCGTGACAATACAATAATTTAATTTTTTCTTCTAAAATCCTGGCCAGAATCATCAGAAAATAAAAAAAAGTGTCTTTTTATCTATGTAACGGAATCTTTGAACACGATTTTCATCCACTTAGAAACATTGGATCGACTTGAAACTTTGTTTACTTGTAAAGGACCCGTGACAATACAATAATTTCATACTTTCTTTCTAAAATCCTGGCCAGAATCATCAGAAAATCTAAAAAAAGTGTATTTTGTATCTATGTAACGGAATCTTTGAACACGATTTTCACCCACTTAGAAACATTGGATCGACTTGAAACTTTGTTTACTTGTAAAGGACCCGTGACAATACAATAATTTCATATCTGTTTCTAAAATCCTGGCCAGAATCATCAGAAAATAAAAAAAATGAAAACTGGTTTAATAGGTTGCGGACTTGTCGACTTTTTAGTCAATCATTTTAAGAGCTCAGTTGGTAGAACGGTGAACTCTAGTGGTATATAATTTCAGTAATTCATAAGTCACTGGTTCAAATCCGGCTGGGAGGGTTTTTATTAGACGAGTATTACTTTTAGCTCATACTACAATAGTATCAAATTTAAATATATTTACATTTTTATCTTATTCTGTAAAATATTAAAACTAAAAAATAAAAAATAAATAATAGTTTTAAAAACTAAAACAACACGCTTTATTAGAAAACCGAAATAAAAAATGAAAAATAATTTTAATTTCTAACACACTTGGGATAGAATTAAAGTGGTCAACAAAAAATCATCTCCAACACATCTAGGATAAAACTAGAGTTATCAACAAAAATAAAATAATTTTACCATCAATAGCGTGGGATCCTTTTTAGGATTTTTACATTTTCTTCTTAGAGACTTTACTTTTACCAATATATGTTTATTATCAAATACATTAATTGATATAGAGCATCCCACGCTTTCGATGGTAAGTTATTTTCTTTTTGTTGATAACTCTAGTTTTATTCTAGATGTGTTGGAGATGATTTTTTTGTTGGTCACTTTAATTTTATCCCAAGCGTGTTGGAAATTAAAATTATTTTTCATTTTTTGTTTGGTTTTCTAATAAAGCGTGTTGTTTTAGTTGTCCGGGAATCAGCTTATCCCGATCTTCTTGGCATCAATTAAAGACAAAAATTGTTATTGTGAGTTACCCGTAAGAGATAAACATTGGCCTATGCTGTCGCGGACGTTTTTGTAGATTTTTTTTGAGATATTCAATTCTGTGTAAAATAATGTTGTGTATTTGTTATGGTTTAGGCAGCGTAAGCCATTTAACCGTCAAAATAGGGGCTTTATTTCACGTTTTCACTAGAACGAGTGATTTTCAGGGGTGAAGGGGTTGGGTATTAGTACTCTCTTATAAGCTTATGTTCATCCCCGGAATCTCCTGAATATTTTTCAAAAAAGCCCCATCACAATGGGATGAACGGTATGGCAGAGAACGCTTGCCCGGTTATCTCGATCTTCTTGGAATCAATGAAAGACAAAAATGGTTATTGTGAGTTATCCGTAAGAGATAAACATATGCTGTCACGGACTTTTTTGTAGAGTGTTTCGAGATATTCAATTCTGTGTACATTAATATGGTGTATTTGGTATGATTTAGGCTACAAAAGGTGATTTTTAGGGGTGAAGGGGTTGAGTATTACAACTCCCGTACAGCCTATTTTTATCCCGAGAATCTCCTGAACATTAAAAAAAACCCCATCAAAATCGGATCAACTGTATGGCCGCGCATAGAATACGAACAATCAAACCAACGAACAAACAAACAAACATTGATTTTTATATATCTTACTTACTCTTACTCACTAGCACTATCGAACCCGTAGGTTCATGGCCGCGCGGACATAAGCTCTCCATACATCCGTATCCTGAGCTAATGCTTTCAAATCATACCCTGTATAATCTACTTCCCTCAAATCATGGTTAATGTTATTCTCCCACCTCATTCTTGGTCTACCAAGAGGGCGTTTTCCCTCTGGTTTTTCTACAAGAAGCTTCCATGCAAGTCTTTCATTCCCCATACGTGCAGCATGTCCTGCCCATCGCAGTCTACGAAATTTAACTGTTCTTATTATATCTGGCTTCCTATAAAGACCATGTAGTTCTTTGTTATGTAAGTCTTCTCCATTCACCTGTCTGTTCATCTCTCTTTGGTCCAAAAATTTTCCTAAGTACTTCTTCTTCTTCTTCTTCCTTCCAAGTATTAGGCCAAGGCCTGTTACGATCCTATAGAAAATTTTCCCTTCAGCGTTTCATAGGACGGCCTAGAGATCTTCGTCCTCTTGGTATATAATTATAAACAACTTTGGGGATCCGATTTGAACTCATTCTTTCAAGATGGTGTTTCCAATTTAGTTGGTACTGTTTAATATATTCCAAAATTGACGTAGTCTTCAATTATTTTAAGATATCGGTGTTCCTTTTCCGATCCCATCTGGTGTAACCCGCTGTTCTGCGCATGAATCTCATTTCACAAGCCGTTATCCTTCTTTCATGTTGTCATTTTAGTGTCCATGCTTCACTACCATAGGTCAACACTGGTCTAGCTAAAGTGTTATATAAACGTAATCTGGTGTTTTTTTATACAAGGAATGGTTTCATAACTTGATTAATAATTCCGAAACTTTTATTATAACTAGTAATTTTTTCAGGGATATCCTTTTCATCCCAGATAGAGAGATAATATCCAAGATATTTAAATTGATTAGATTGATTATTCCCAAATACTATGTTTATATAACAGATGACCAAAATCAAACAATCGAAACTATATTAAATTATTCTCTACAAAAACGAAAACAAAAATATTGGAGTTTATATAAGATCAAAATTTAAATGTCTTCCTGATTTTTACCATTTTTCTCTCTCTCTCTCTCTCTCTCTCTCTCTCTCTCTCTCTCTCTCTCTCTCTCCAAAAATTTAGTCAATCTTAGAAGGGGATCAAAGTCGGTAAACGTCTGGTACCGCAAATTGAAGAACAGTCTATAACGACCAACTCGTATCGAATAAGAAATTCCGTTTTAACCATTCCTGAGGAAAGAAGAAATGAACTGCTAGCATTTTAAAAAATCTAATGCTGTAATTAAATTGCAAAGCAAATAACTTATCCCGATGTTAATGGAATGTATCGGACTTCCCTCTATAATTGGAAATTCTATAGGAGAAAAAAAAAACACTGACAATGAATGGTCTATTTTAATATTGCTACAGCAGATATGAAGCAACGAAGGCGAAATTCTTTCTGTTTTACGAAAAAAAAAATTAAAATGTTATGAATAGCAGTTGATTAATGTATTGAAAATAACATAGCAAATTTAAACATTAAAATTTTATCAGGAATTTTATACGTGTGTATTTTTATTATTCTCTGGAACTATATTAATAAAAATGGGTCATTTTATGTGTAACCTGAGAAAGGCAGACCTATATTTGAATCAGTCATTTCGAAAAGGGATCATCTACGATTTTTTTGTGAAATTAACTTTTTTCGTTATTCCATGTTTACATACGTCCTTACATCGATTCCGCGTGAGAAATGATCAAATACGCAATTATTTTACCACTTTCTGACTTTACCTTTCATTTCGAAAAAGGATCAACTCGCCGAGTTGTTCCCTTTCCGAACGGACTGACGCACGAATGTGATCTTGACTTCAGCTGCATATCTATCCTCATGCAGTCTTTCTGTGTTATCAGAGTTAACAATATTAAAACCATGCTACAATCGTTATTTATGTATTATTTATTTAATGCAAGGCACTCCGTATACAGAGTATAGGTAAAGGTGTTCCAAAAGAACAAAAACATTATTTTGAAATAAATACATTTTACGAATTTGAGTGTAATAGTGACAAGCCTAGAACCGTAATCGGCCGGAATTCATTGACACCATTTTCGGGGAACAAGAGTTCAACTTGCTCAGACCATAGCCCCCAGAAATACTGCAAATACCAGATGTGAAAACACACCCTGCCTACATCAACAAAGTACCAATCAATCACAAAAAAAAAGATGGATGATGCAAAGAAACTTCATCAGTACATTCCTGATATCCATCGACATTTTTATGATGATTTATTGAAATGGCCTACAACTACAGCTGAAGTAGTAGAGAACGCCGAAGATGTTCAATGATGAAATTTTTCGGATGTACTTTTTTTTTATAGCCACTTCCAAATGATGAAATGTAATAAAATGTATACAGTATTATTCCATGTATGTAGTTATTTCGCAATAATATATTTTTTGAAATACATGTGTTTAATTTTGTAAACGTTTCTTCGTTCATTTCGAAAAGGGATCATCTCTGGAAAATTGTAATTAGTTTTTTGGGAAAACCATAATCAAGAAAGTCATGTAAATCGGTAAGTGAACGTGAATGGGCATGAAAATTATTCAGTAGAAATTTCAGATTCATAGCTTTATCCTGGAGAAACTGAATCAGTTTTTTCCCTCTCCTGTAAAATTTGATCAGCTGTACATGATCCCATTTCGAAATGACTGATTCATTTATACCCGGCGTGCGCTGCTACACCTAAATAAATGAATGCGTTTTTGCATTTAGTTAAATAAGTAAAAGAAAAATAAATATAAATATATATCGTTATTATTTTTAGATACCCCGTGCTGATTACCCGGCGTTGCCCGAGAATCTACACATCCCGATGTACTTGGCATATATGAGCTGAAAGACAAAATTCGTTATTTCGAGTTATCTATAAAAGAATACCCGCCGTACGCTGCTATGCTTGCCCGGGAATCTACTTATCCTGATCGTTTTGACTTCAATGCAAGACAAAAATGGTTATTGTGAGTTATACTTAAAAGATAAAAATATGCTGTCGCGGACTTTTCTGTATATTTTTTTGAGATATTCATTTCTATGTACAATAATTTGGTGTATTTGTTACGGTTTAGCCAGCGTAAGCGATTTATTTTTTATTATATACAACTTTCCTCATTAGAGGATTGCCTCAAGGACAAAGTGATACAGACAATTTTTGGAATTGATGAAAAACATTTTTTAAATACATTTTAAAATATTCAAATTGTAGGCCTAATTGAAGTAGTAGGGTGCGTGTAGGCAAACAGTTTTCAGACACTTTTGAAATCCAGAATGGGTTGAAGCAAGGAGATGCACAATCTCCTCTACTATTTAATTTTGTACTAGAGCATGCCATTAAATCTTTAGAGAATGAGGAAGGCTTACAACTCAATGGTATTAATAAGCTGTTAGTTTATGCTGATGATGTAGTACTACTGGCCGATAGCGAGGAGATACTAAAGAACAACACGCACACACTATTACGTAATACTAAGAACTTAGGACTGGAAGTAAATATCAACAAAACTAAATATATGGTCACACGTAGAAATTCAGTATATAATGGAAATGGACAGTTAATGACAAATGAGGGAAATTTTCAGGAAGTGGCTGAATTCAAATACCTAGCAACAATAATCACAAATAGGAATGAGATGCACAAAGAAATTAAACATAGGCTCAATTCTGGAAATGCTTGCTATTATGCATTGCAGAGACTTTTGATGTCCCAACTCCTTTCAAAAAACGTTAAGCTGAAAATATATAAAACTATTATTCTACCAGTTATATTATATGGGTGCGAAACATGGACTCTTACTTTAAGGGAGGAAAGGAGATTACGAGTATTTGAGAATAAAGTTCTTAGGAAAATGTTTGGACCAAAGAGAGATGAACAGACAGGTGAATGGAGAAGACTACAAAAAAATGAACTACATGGTCTTTATAGGAAGCCAGATACAATAAGAACAGTTAAGTCTCGTAGACTGCGATGGGCAGGACATGTTGCACGTAATGGGAATGAAAGACGTGCATGGAAGCTTCTTGTAGGAAAGCCAGAGGGAAAACGCCCAGTTGGTAGGCCAAGAATGAGGTGGGAGAACAACATTAACTATGATTTGAGGGAAGTAGATTATACAGGGAATGATTGGAAAGCATTAGCTCAGGATAGGGATGTATGGAGAGCTTATGTCCGCGCGGCCATGAACCTTCGGGTTCGATAGTGCCAGTGAGTAAGTAAGTAAGTAAGTAAGTAAGTAATTGAAGTATACGTACTATAAGGTAGAAATTTTGTAAATATCGTTTTTTAAAATTAAAATTGATCCTCTAATGGCAGCGATGGCAATTTTAGAAATATACACCCTGTCCAAACCTAAGGAATTCCAAAATTTGGCTAAGAATCCTGGTATAGTACCTCTTGCCCTGATCATCAATCCTGTGACAGTTATAAGTACTATCTAGTTGGTATTTATCTTTGTAATAGTCAAATTACAAATAGCGACATTTTTTCACGTTTTTTTACAGAAGATGATTTTTAAGGGTGAAGGGCTAGAGAATTAAAACTCTCTTATAACCTATAGCCTTCCCGGGAAAATCCTGAACATTTTGCAAAACCCCGTGACAATAAATTGGATGAATGATATGGCAGCACACGCTTGCCCGGGAATCTACTTATCTCGATCTCCTTGACATCAACGAAAGACAAAAATGACTATAGTGTGTTTTCTGTAAAAGATAAACATATGCTGTCTGGGACTTTTTTTGTAGAGTTTTGTTGAGATATTCAATTCTGTGTACATTAATTTTGTGCATTTGTTATGATTTAAGCAGTGTAAGCCATTTAAGGGTAAAAATAGAGAATATTAAAAATAAATGGTTTGTATGCAGATACAAAAAAGGAAAATCGAGCTAAAGAAAGAGTGGAGAATGTTGAGTTTGCAGTGAAAGACCTGCTCTCGGGCAGAACACTATGAATGAATTAATGTAGACTCTAGCAGAATTAATTTTTGTGTAAAGTATTCCAAGTGAAATGGACTCATGTTCACTAAGGCACTCAGTGACGTAATTCTTATTCCTTCAATAACTGGTTTAAAATAAAACCATTTAACGTAATTTGAGAAAAAAATCTAATATCGGTATATAAAAATGAATGTTTGTTTGTCCGTACTTTATGCTCGGCCATACCGTTGATTCGATTGTGATGGGGCTTTTTGCAAAATGTTCAGGAGATTCCCAGGATGAACATAGGCTATAAGAGAGTTTTGATACTCAACTCCTACACCCTTAAAAATCATCCTTTGTAGGGGAAATTGTGAAAAAAGTAGCTCTTTGGACGCATAAATGGCTTACGCTGCCTAAATCATAATAAATACACAACATTAATATACACAGAATTGAATATCTCAAAAAACTCTATAAAAAAGTCCGCGACACCATATATTTATCTCTTACGTATAACTCACAATAACCATTTTGTCTTTCATTAATGCCAAAAAGATCGAGACAAGTACGTAGATTCCTGTGCAAGCATAGCAGCACATGGCGGGTATTCTTTTGCGGATAACTCACAATAAGGAATTTTGTCTTTTAGTTAATTTATGCCAAGAAGATCGAGATAAGTACATTCTCAGACAACGCCGGGTAAACATCACGAGGAATCTTAAAATAATTACGATATATATTTATAATTTTTTTCGTTTTACTTATTCAAATAATCATAAGAAAGTGTGCATTAATGTTTGTCTTTCAGCTCACTTATGCCAAGAATATCGGGATGAGTAGATTTCCGGACAACGTCGGGTAAACAGCACGTTGTATCTAAAAATAATTACGATATAAATGCCTCCTCCAGTTATTTAACTAAACATAAAACTCATTACGTTTCGTTTTTTCAGCTCATTTATGTCAAGAAGATCGGAATAAGTAGATTCCCGGACAACGCCGGGTAATCACGTGGTATCTAAAAAATACACTGCTCAAAACAATTAGAGGAACACTATGAAATATGCAAATATTTTTTCATTGGATAAAGGTACAACATGAAATTAATAAAGTGCATTATTTGTGGTTATTTATTTATTTATTGCTCATGTCAGTAAAAACAAATGAATAACGCTGACAATTAACTTTTCACATAATTCCGCTATGTAAGCAATTGAATCTTGTGCTTATTTTTCAAAGTTAAACACTCGTTATATAGAGTTAGTATCGTGTATGGCCTCCACGACATTCGATGACACTTTGGCACCTTCGTGGCATGCTCCCAATAAGATTCTGGATTTCCTCTTGCGGGATATTCTCCCATTCCTCCTTCAGAGCATCTCCAAGTTGATGCAGAGTTTGTGGAGCTTGATGTCGGTTCCTGACCTTCCTGTCTAGAAGATCCCACAAGTGTTCAATAGGGTTGAGGACTGGGCTGACCGCTTGCCACTCCATTACCTCAATTTCATCCCTCCTCAGGAAATCCCTGGTAACAGCCGCAGAATGTGCCCTGGCATTATCCTGCACAAACAGAAATCCAGGGCCTACTCCAATGGCAGCAGGTACTGTATGCTCTTCCAGAACGTGCTCGATATACCGGACAGCATTCAGTCGCTGGGGAACAAGTACAAGGTCCGTACGACTGTTGTACATAACTCCGGCCCACACCATTATGGAACCACCTCCGAATCTATCAATTTCCTGTACAGCCTCTGCAGAAAATCTTTCTCCTGGCCATCCCCACACCCTCAATCGACCATCACAACGTGTAAGACGATACCTGGATTTGTCCGAGAAGAGCACAGACTCCCACTGGTTCAGGTTCCAATCACTATGGTTTTCAGCATACGTACGTCTTGCTGCCTTATGCCAATTTGTTAAGCGTGGTTTTTTAACGGGCCTTTTTGGACGAATATTCTCTTTCCTTAATTTATTCCTTATGATTTGGTCTGAAACCCGGATTCCGGAAGCCATATTAAGGTCATTCTGCAGGTCTTTTGCAGTTTTTGTACGCTGTCGAAGAGGAGAAACAACGTATCTCTCATCCTGGGGGCTTGTTTTAAATTTACGGCCCTGGCCACGTCTTCTAGAATGGCCACGTCTTCTAGTACTGGACCTGTCTCTGTGCATTGTTTGCGTAACCTGGACACCATGGAAGGAGAAGAAACCAGGCTATACTTGTCGCAGAGATGGACCTGGTCGTAAAAAGAGGTAGAGCATGATACACTTCAAACTCATTTAAATTCCTCATTTTGTCAGAGACTTCAATAAACAAGGCAATA
The DNA here is from genome assembly GCA_030220185.1 of Diploptera punctata. Taxonomy (NCBI): domain Eukaryota; kingdom Metazoa; phylum Arthropoda; class Insecta; order Blattodea; family Blaberidae; genus Diploptera; species Diploptera punctata. The sequence continues at coordinate 474,052 of JASPKZ010009823.1, forward strand.
ATCAACATTCGTCACTATAGCAACATCTGGAAGCTTACCAATTAGAAGTGGCCAGTGCCTTCCAAAATAAAAAAAAAATCTCTATATTTGTTATTTGAGGTAATTTCTCTGTATTTAGGCCATGGATCTTTAAAATTTGTATTCAATGATAAAATTAATAATTCAATTTACATATTGTCCAACTTTCAGCATCACAGCTTTATTCAATTTATTACAAGTGTTCCTTGTTTTGAGCAGTGTATAAATTTACAATTATTTTTCCCATTACATATTCAACTAAACATAAAATCACATTAATTTTCATTTATTTAGGCGTAGCAGCGCACGCCGGGTATTAGCTAGTAAGTAATAAAATAAACTATGGTTAATTCAGTCATAATGTTAAAAAATGTAATGAAAAGAAGTAAATAGAATCAGAAGGAAATTAAAGATGATGTCACACATATATTACATTGAAGCCTCCCAACTGGTAGATCATTTCACGTAATCTCAGCATCAAGACTGTGACTGGAGGATTTTTTCGGAAAGTTGAATGCAGAAATTTGGATAAGGGATGAAATGTCTTTGTTGTTGGGAAGAACAACACACAATAATCAGGGTAGTCTATCTGTGACAGCTTCCTACCCTCAATCCTATTCATTACAAAGAAAAGCTTGGAATCGATAAAAATAATAAAAAAACTGCCACGAACAAAGGAGTGAATACGCCTCTCTTGGTGACGTCCCTCTTCCTTCAATGTTAAGTTCAGTGGAATACTGAGCCAACTCTTTGTCTTCAAAAAACTTCATCATGTATTGTACGTACTGTATGTTCGATAAATTGAAGACGTTCCCTAATAAGGAAGTAGAAAAAAGTGTGACATTTGTCTTAAATGGAGCACTATTTACAGCTAAATTTAATCGAGTAATAAATGGTGTAGTTATTATTCAAGAAAATGAAAATAATTTGCAGCACTCTTTACATCAATTGATTCAATTATGCCAAAATTATAATTTTAAAATATCATCATCATCATCATCATCATCTATGCAAGTATTAGGCCGTGTGGCCTGTTACGGTCTCAACGAGGACTTTTCCATCCAGCGCTTTTTTGGACGTCCCAGCGATCTTTTGCCTTGGGGGCAGTAGCGAAGTATGGCTTTTGGAATTCTATGACACGGCATTCGTTGAAGATGGACTTTCCATTTGATCCCATAACTTAATACTGGTCTTGCGAGAACCTTATAAAGCCGTAATCTTGTGTTCTTCTGTACTAAATATGGTTTCATTATACTGTTAATCATCCCTGTTGTTTTTGTAAAATTTGTGATTTTCTTTTCAGAGCCTCATTTGTAATAGCAGGTTGCACCACGAGCAGGTTGAAGATGAGATTTGGATAGGAGAGGTGATGAAATGCACGTCACTATCCCTTGCAACCCATTTAAATATATATATATATATATATATATATATACATATATAAACAAATATAATGGCATTTTGAGGAACTGAACATTCATTCATTCATTCATTCATTCATTCATTCATAGTTTTCTGCCCAAGAGCAGGTCTTTCACTGCAAACTCAGCATTCTCCACTCTTTCCTCAACGCAGCCTTCCTTTTTGTATCTGTATACAAACCATTTATTTTAATATTGTCTATCATCTGATATATTTTTCTGCCTGTAACCTTCTTTCCATTGACCATTCCTTTTAGGGCATCGGTCAGTAGGCAGTTTCTTCTTAGCCAGTGGCCAATCCAATTTATTATCCTCTTCTTTATGAATTCTACATTGTTCTTTCTTCACTCACTCTGTCTAGCACGTCTTTATTTTTAATTTTGTTTCATCATGCCGTGTTTGCAGCTTTACTAGAGGTATTGAACATATAACAAAGGTCATAATAGACAACAAGCCTCTAGAACAAGTAACAAATGTTAATTATATTTGGGTTGTAATTTTACTATAAACACAAAAACTGAAAGAGACATAGGTATGAAACTGTCGACATTTCAAACGATATGCGGAACTATACATAAAACGTTAAAGAACAAAACAAGAAGAGATACTAGATTGAAGTTTTATAAAACATTGGCAGTTCCTGCATTACTTTATGGGAGCGAAACTTGGGTAATGACCAAAAATTCACAAAGTAGAATACAAAGCGTAGAAATTAACTTCCTTAGAAGAACAAAAGGCTGCACAAGATTGGATCGGATAAAGAATGAAGATATAATAACGGAGTTAAATGTATATCCACTGAATGATAAAAATCAAGGAATGTAATACATGGTTTAAACATGTAGAAAGAATGAATGTAACAAGATTATCAAAATCAGCATTTGACTACAAGCCAAGAGGTTCAAGGCATGTAGGAAGGCCAGTGAAAAAATGGACAGAATTGTGAGGCGGAACAAGCATTTGCCTAACACGTGAAGAGAAGAAGAAGAAAAAGAAAAAGAAGCTGAGATACGATTTTTAAGAAATATAGCAGGATATACTCTTCTGGATAAGAAAAGGAACGAAGATATAAGAAAGGAACTAAATATTTTCAAACTTTTAGACCGAATAATTAAATAGAGGAACGACTGGAAAGAACATATTGATAGACAGGCAGAAGGAAGTTTTCCAAATCCATTGCTAAATTATAAACCGCACGGAATGAGAAATGTTGGACAGAAGATGGTCTGAACAATTTTAACAATTCTAGCTTTCATGAAACCGGATCGAGCCAATAGGCAATATCCCTGGATGATGATGATGATGATGATTGACGTGAAAACAAGTCAAAAGACCTAATTTTATGAAGTAGAAGAAGAGTACATATACACACTCACTCACTCATTGGCACTATCGAACCCGTGGGTTCATGGCTGCGCGGACATAAGCTCTCCAGACATCCCTATCCTGAGCTAATGCTTTCCAATCATTCCCTGTATAATCTACTTCCCTCAAATCATAGTTAGTGTTGTTGTCCCACCTCATTCTTGGTCTACGAACCGGCCGTTTTCCTTCCGGCTTGCCTACAAAAAGCTTCCAAAAGACTATATATATATATATAATTCAATTATTTTTAACAGCGTTTTGTTAAAGATAATGTAATTAAGTGATTACAAGTATTCTTAACTGTGAATTGCTCACAAAATACGTTTGGATTACGTTTGCGAAATTGCATCAACTCTTTTAAAAAAAATAATACACCGACATAAATCACTGTTGAACTGAAGAATTAAAGCCTGTGGTGACAGTTGGAATATTTTCCATTGTGGTGCTGCGTTTCATAGTGCACATGGATCTTCATTAAGAGCATAGAGCCTGCGGCAGAGACGCGTTCCAATGTGGCTACTTGTACGCAAATTAAAATCTCCCACTCACTACTTTATAAATATCCATATTTTTTTAAATTGTCAAATTTAATCCCATTTTTCGTGAATTTTGTTAGTTTTTAAAGATAATTTTTCATTTGCCTTTTTTCGAATATCCATCCATCCATACTAATTCTGCCCGAGGTCAGGTCATTCACTGCAATCATAGCATTTTCATGCTATGCTTGCAGCTTTACTAGAGAATTGTAGGTGTGGTAGCTTCCCGTTGCTTTCCATACCGGTGAAGGATGATGATGATGATGATGATGATAAGAATGATGATGATGGCCATATGATTTCGGGGACCGTTTGGGCCATAAAGTTTTCCTGACAATTGTCTTACAGGTGAGAAAAACCCCGATAAAAACCTCACCCAAAAAAAGCTGTCCCGACCGGGGATCGAACACGGGCCTGCTGCTTGACAAGGCAGCACGCTACCTTGAGACCACAGCAGTGAAATTTTTTTGAATATAAGAAATTAATAATAATACGGATGGGAAATTGAGGTTTTTCAAAATTTGTAAATTTTTCTATAATTTTGATTTAAGGATCCTTTACACTGAACTTCTATTTTAATAAAATAATTAATATTCAAGACGTTCTTGGTGATCATAAATTTATGTTAAACATAATAACAATTAAAACAAATCACCAAACAGGAAACAAAAAAAAAAAAAAACCGGCACGTTTCGATAGCAAAGCTATCATTTTCAAGATTGAGTATTAAATATTTTGTTTGGTGACTGGGTTTTAATAATTGATAATATGTTTAAAATAATATAAATTAATTTCTTCTTCCTCCTTTCATGTGATAGACCTAGTGATCTGTTACGGTCTAAATCCAACGTTTGAAGGGCCTGCCCAAAGATCTCTTGCCTGGTGGCTGGTAATTTAAGATCTGACGTGGTATTCTTGTTCTGCTCATTCTTCTTACGTGAGATTTCCAGTTGTTTCTGTATTTTTGTACATATTCCATGACTGATTCTGTTTGTAATTCTTTGAGAATCTCAGAATTCCTTTTATGGTCTATTCTTGAGTAGCCTGCAGTACGTCTCATAAATTTCATTTCTGCCGCAGTTAGTCTTTGTTCATCTACACTGCGAATTGTCCAGGCCTCACTGCCGTAACATCATATCGGTCTGGCCAGTGTTTTATAAATTCTAGTTCGTGTGTGTTGCTGTACTGTGTTTGGCTTGAAAATATTATTTATAATTCCTGTTACTCTGTTAAATTTTATAATTTTTGACTAAAATCTTTTTCCTCTTCGTATGTAACTTGGTATCCGAGATAGTAAATGTGTTGGTTTGTTCTAATATTTTATTATTAGTAACAATTTTACTGCGAACTGGGTCTTTTCCTAGGAAGGCCATGACTTTAGATTCTTCTGTTGAGATTTCCATGTTGTAGTTTATTGCAATTTGGTGAAAAAGTGGACTGAACGTTGTAGGTCATCTTCTGAATTCGCTATAAACACAATGTCATCTGCATATAATAGGGTGTCTAAATTATATAATCTATTAAGTGGTATACTGCCATGTGGTTGTAGTCTCCATTCTTTAATAATTGAGTTCATGATTAAATATAAATTATTTTAATATTTTCAATTAAAGCTGTTTGTAAATATTTTGACAGTACGGTCAAGTTGATTTTAAATTCTGCTTATAAAATAATAATAATAATAATTATTATTATTACTATTATTATTATTATTATTATTATTATTATTATTATTATTATGGTTATCAAGTATTAACCAGAGAAAATCCAAGGTGTAAAAATCCTGATTTCCCCTTCCACTAAATTGTTTGAGAATGCAAAGTAAATATTATTTTACAGTGTTCTGCCCTAGAGCATTTTCATGCAATACTTCGCAGCTTCTCTAGGGAATTATAGGTGTGGTAGCTTCCCTTTGCTTTCCACACCGATGGATCATAAAGATGTGATGATGGCTAAATGGTGTTCGGGGACCTTTTGGGCCTCAAAACTACCCGACATTCGTCTTAGAGGCGAAGTAATAACTCCGGGGAAAAAGTCACCTAGGAAGTTTGTCCCGACCGGGAATCGAATCCGGGCCCGCTGCGTGACAAGGCAGCACGCTACCTCGAGATCACAGCGGTGGACATATTTTACATAATCACACAAGGAAACAATATGTTAGTTAAAATATATAAAGCCATTTTAATAGCTCATTTCTTCTCTTTTCTTCCATGGCAAGACAGTCCTACCAACCGGCTGCTGGCCTCACATCCACATGTGGATTGGATTGGCGAGTAACCAATCGCGAGTCTAGGGATCCACCGATATTTTCGGCTAATAGCCAGAGAGTTCTATGGACATCTACCCCCCCCCCCCATTCGAGAAACATCTCGTTCATGGACCTGGAAATTTTCGTCTACTCGGCTATAAATATGTGGTGAGGACGAGACGACCCCCCAGTCTAGTGTTGCAGGGCGAGAGGTTAATTGTAAAAGAAACCGTAAGGAAGTACTGTGTCTGTAATTGTCTGATAAGTGATTATCTGATAAAACTTTCAAAGAGAAATAGTTGTAAGATAAAATTGTGATTGAAGATTTAGTGATAATTGTGAGAAAAAAAAGTGAAAAGAAGAATTTTACATCGACTGTGTATTCACGTAGACTATGTCGACTAGACCATCAAACAGCAATCTCATTGGAGCAATGGAAGTCCCTACCGCTGACCAATCAGAAGACAGATATAACGTACAGTCAACTAGACCATCAAACAGCAATCTCATTGGAGCAATGGAAGTCTCTAATGCTGACCAATTAGAAGGCAGATATAACTTACGAACACATCGCGGTGGATGTATAAATAAGACAGACAGCGGACAGAAATGCCAGACTCAAGACAACCCTTGAGGATGCCAGACGCAGTCTCTGGCGAAACGTCGGGGAACTACAAGCCTCACGACCACGGCCTACAGCCCGAAAATCTTCTTCAAGATCATCATTTACATCGACTATTTAACTCATTTCGCAAATGGTAGTCAATGACCAATCACGTTTCAATGAATTATGTTTTACACCAAGGACAGTCGTGTTTCACCTCGCTCTTTATCGATTTCTCTTTATCAGCTCCTGCTTTTGTGATAAAGAAAGCTCCTCCTTTTTTAATATTCTAAACATGTTAGACCATTATTTTTCTCCAAAAAATCATTGAATATAGAATATAATGAATAGATTCAGTGATTTTACTGAGTTGTTTATTTAAAATATAAGTGATTAACCTATAATGTTAATTATAATAGTTTGATGTGTTTAATTATTTCTCAACTAGAGTGCATTCTTACAATATTGCGATCCTATTTGGCAATAAATAATATGATCGAGTTGCAGTGAATATACATAACCTCACATTTCTAATTTGTTTTCAAACATCGCCGTTTAAATTAACTATATAAATATTTTAAAACACCGGTAACTATATTCAAATAATTATTTTTTGGTAAAGAGCTTAATTTTATTCGTTAAATAGTCCTAACAAATGCCACTCTTGATTTCCAAATTCTGTAGATAAATCCACTCCTCACTTCGTGAGTCGTGAATTTATCGATAATTTGGAAATCACTCGTGGCATTACTTATGACAACTGTGTATTTATTCAGCTCGAAATGCGTAAAAGGAAAACCCTGTGCCATCCTGTGACAATATGTAAGTTATGCGTGGAAAATGCACGTACTTAAATTGTAGGAATGATCTTTTGTAAAATTCATAGTTTCGGAATTTTTTTTCAGTGTAGCCAGTTATCCTGAAATATGTAGTCTGTGCACGGCAGACAATAGAATCTGCCAAATTATGGTAGCACCAAATTCTATTAATTTTCCAAGTATTATATGATTGTTGTCCACCGCTGTGGTCTCGAGATAGCGTGCTGCCTTTTCACTCAGCGGGCCCGGGTTCAATCCCCGGTCGGAGTAGTTTTTCTGGGTGAGGTTTTTATCGGGGTTCTTCGTCACCTGTAAGACAAATGGCAGGAAAACTTTAAGGCCCAAACGGTCCCCGAAATCATATGGCCATCATCATTATCATCATCATCATCCTTCACCGGTGTGGAAAGCAACGGGAAGCTACCACACCTACAATTCCATAGTAAAGCTGCAAGCATAGTATGAGAATGCTATGCAGTGAAGGACCAGCCTTCGGGCAGAATTACTGTGGATGGATATGATTGTTTAGTAGGACGATTTTTTTCGCAGCAAATATAAATACGGTTTAATAATTAAATTAATGTTTTTATTACCTCTGGTTGACCGATACTGACGATGGAGATAAGCTCCGAAACTGCAGTATAGAAGAAAAGGATGTGAGGTGAGGTAATAAAAACATTAATTTAATTATTAAATTAAACCTCAGAGTGTTCTTTCCCTGTGAAAGTTAAATAAATAAATACGGTTACTCAACGTTGAAATACTGGGGACTCATTAAACTTTAATGTTTAACGTTTTCTTCGTACTCTGGCAAAAACTAGGACAGAATATTCTTCAATGATTTGTTAATGTAATCTTAACAAGAAAATGTGTTAGAAAAAATCTGAAATCTTGAATATTTCCTGACACCTGGATTTAAGTACGTTACTGAAAGCGAAACTCCGTTTTTGCTAGTTGAATCTGGAAAAGGGAACTTGATACAGATACATTTGAGATTGTCATGGACTGCAATTTGATAGATGGGCTCTCAAAATCCCGGATATCAGGGGTGGTCGATAATATTAGCAGACTGCCGGGGTACGGCAGCAGCTCTTTTCCTCTCTTGTAAATGTTTTCGTAAAGCCATTCGGGTCTTAAAGTGGAGCCGTAGGATTTATCAAATTGCTTTACCCTGCTCAACAACACAATTGTAAAGTTGCATTCACAACAAGGTGCTACGTAAGCTTGGTTACATTTCAACAAAATCAGTGCTGAATCCAGGCAATTTCCTTCCAGAGAGGTTATCAACTTTTATAAGAGGAATGAAAATGCCTGCCACAGACAACACATGTTATATATAACTTACAAATTAATACTATATATATATATATATATATATATATATATTATATAAACCAACAAGATATTTTCGCCGAATGTACGGGAAAACGCTCACTGTGTTTACAAACAGACCTTAAAAACGTTTGGGGAAAATAATCTTATATACTCAACCTAGGATTTAAAGAGAGATCAAGGCTTGCTTGGTTTAGGCTAGGGGCATGTAAATTTCTAAAAATTAGCGATGATCACGATATGCGAATATGTCCAATGTGCGGGAACTTTGAAGACGAGATACATATATTTGGAAAATGTGATGATTTAGAATATTGGAGACGTCAGTTATTACCGGAATGACTTCTAAATTCAAATTGGGAAATATTGTCATGCTACGAGTTAATGATAAATCCAGAAAAATGGATAAACTTTGGTACATTTCTGGACAAAACGTTTTTTCGTCCATTTGTCCATTGTAAAATAAAACCAAATGAGCTAACTCAGGAGATTCCAGCAATGGAAAAGAGATATCAACGCAAATGGAATCCTAATAGCTGGGCGATTATTGTTGGACCATCAAGAGGGATGCTCCACAGGCGAAATACAGCAGAAAATCGTAATTTCTTACTTTCTAGGTGAGTCCGAATGTTCGAATATTGTGTAGTTAAGAATGTAGAAAATGTTAAAGTGTTTGAAATTATAAATGCCTGTCTCTCGGAAACCTTGAGTGATGGAGAAAATCCGATACCATATTTGAGTTCAGGAGAAAACATACTATTAGAATCGCATGTTTTTCTTTCTGAGACAAAAAACACTTCTTTTTTGTTGCTCAGTGTAGTTAGAGATTATAGTTATAGGCTATGTTTATTTCGTCATCGTGTGAATTACGCCTGTTTGATTCAGGTTTTCCAATTCTAAAGTGCTCTACCAGACTATGAAGTGAGTAATATTGGGAAAAGGATCCTATAAATTAGTGAAAAATACAATATTTAATCATAAGAAGACCTTGTTCTTGTATTTAGTTTACAAATGCGTATACAACATAATTAGGAGAGTGGAATTAAATTAGTATAAATAATAGTTTGAAAAAACTAAAACGACACGCTTTATTAGAAAACCGAACTAAAAAAAGAAAAATAATTTTAATTCCCAACACGCTTGGGATAAATAATTTTACCATCAAAAGCGTAGGGTGCTATTTATCAATTAATATATTTAATAATAACACAAAAAAATATATTGGTAAAACATTGGTGGAAACTGTTGCAATGTACGGAAGTGAGGTATGGACAATCAATAAGTACTACAAGAATAGACTAATAGCTCTAGAAATGGATTATTTACGAAGAAGTGCCAGAAAGTCTAAATTAGAACGTGTCACAAATAAGGAAATTAGAAACAAAATGGAAGCAGAAGAAAGCATAATTGAAAGAATTGAGGAAAAGGAATTAAAGTGGTTAGGACATGTTTTAAGAATGGAAGATGAGCGATGGCCGAAGCAACTATATGAATGGCATCCTAACAGAAAGAAGAAAAGAGGAAGACCAAGGTTAACATGGAAGGAAAACATGAAGACAGTAATGCAAGCTAGAGGGCTAAGCATCGAAGATGCCCAAGACCGTAGGCTTTGGAGGTTTGGCACGGGAAGACGGCAGCAGCTGTAAAAACCCGAAGATAGATAGATAGATATTTAATAATAAACAGATATTGGTAAAAGTAAAGTCTCTAAGAAGAAAATGTAAAAAATCATAAAAAGCACCCCACGCTTTTGATGGTAAAATTATTTATCCCAAGCGTGTTGGAAATTAAAGTTATTTTTCTTTTTTTAGTTCGGTTTTGTAATAAAGCGTGTTGTTTTAGTTTTTTCAAACTATTATTTATTTTTTAGTTTTAATATTTTACAGAGTAAAATAAAAATGTAAATATCTTTAAATTCGATACTATTATAGTATGAGCTAAAACTAATACTCTTCTAACAAAAACTCCCACCCGGATTTGAACCAGCGTCCTATGGATTACTGAAATTATATACCACTAGAGTTCACCGCTCTTCCAACAGAGCTCTTACAACGATTGACTAAAAAGTCGACAAGTCCGGAACCTATTATACCAGCTTTCATTTTTTTTTCTGACGATTTTTGCCAGGATTTTAGAAACAAAATATGAAATTATTGTATTGTCACGGGTCCTTTACAAGTATACAAAGTCTCAAGTCGATCCAATGTTTCTAATTGGAAATCGTGTTCAAATATTTAGTTACATAGATACAAATACACTTTTTTTGATTACACTGGGGAACAAAAAAATATTTTTTTCTTGGTGCCTGAAATTTTTCACCTGATTCTGGGTATTTCGGCACTGCTGATTCCAAAAATGTCATCCATTTTGTTGCAGCAGCTCTAGTTTGCAAGATATTGATGATACTGCTCTTATGTACCACCATTGTAAATCGATTGTTTGCATAATACTAATTGATTTAATCCAAGTTATATTCATGTTGTTGTTGCCGTTTGCATATGTAATTTTACTAATTTGACAATTGTTTATCCTTTTTCTAGACTGACATGGCTTCAACACGAAGAAAATGTGTGAATAATCCTGATGTGTTTTGTTTCATCTGTGGGGAGTACACATTCACTCAACAAGAAAACCTATAACTGACTTTGTAAGAAGAGCTTATTTGGCCTATTTCAAAGTACAACTGGGAGATCAAGATAAGCCTTGGGCACCTCACATTGTATGTAAAACGTGCACAGAGCATCTACGACAATGGACAAATGGGAAACGGAAATGCTTGAAATTTGGGGAACCAATGATCTGGCGAGAACAAATTAACCATAGTGATGACTGCTATTTTTGTTCAGTCAATGTAAAGGGCATCAATAGCAAAAACCGGAATAGATGGGTATATCCCAATCTACGCTCCGCAAGACGCCCTGTTCCACATTCAGAGGAGATACCTGTTCCAATTTTTACCAGTCTTCCAGAGTCACCAGAAGAAGAGGATGATTCAACTGAAAGCTATTCTGAGGGAAATGACAGCGATTTCCCAGGACCTTCATCAGTTTCATCCGGTTTTAGTCAAGCGGAACTGAACGACCTCATAAGGGATCTAAGTCTTCCAAAGAAGTCATCTGAGTTGTTAGCTTCCAGGCTGGCAGAGAAACAATGTCTGTTACCGGGAACAAAGGTCACAGTCTATCGCAAAAGAGAAACAGACTTCCTGCCATTCTTCACAGTAGAAAATCAATTTGTTTTTTGTATGAATGTTGAAGGACTGTTAATGAAGCTGGGTGTAAGAAAATACACACCAAGTGAATGGCGGTTATTTATAGATAGCTCCAAACGCAGCCTAAAATGTGTTCTTTTGCATAATGGGAACATATACAGGTCAATCCCAATTGGTCACTCAGTTTCTATGCGTGAAAATCAACATACAATAGCTACAGTGCTAGAGAAGATCTCTTACCGTGATCACCAATGGGTAATGTGTGTCGATCTCAAGATGGTGAATTTTCTTCTAGGACAACAAGGTGGGTACACCAAATACCCATGCTTTATATGTTTATGGGACTCTAGAGCCAAAGATCAACATTGGGTGAGAAGGCATTGGCCTCTTAGAGAAAGCATGACTGTTGGAGAAAAAAACATCGTTGCAGAACCTTTGGTTGACAGAAACAACATCATCTTGCCACCACTGCATATTAAACTTGGTTTAATGAAACAGTTCATCAAGGCGTTGAATAGAGATGGAACATGTTTTGGCTACATATGTACAAAATTTCCTGCACTGAGTAAGGAAAAAATAAAAGCAGGTATATTGGATGGACCACAAATCCGCCAACTTATTAATGACCATCAATTTCAAGACTCAATGAATGATACTGAAGCAGCCGCATGGTCTTCGTTCTGTATGGTAGTGAAGAATTTCCTTGGAAACTATAAGTCTCCTAATAGTGATGAACTAGTGGAGAATATGCTCACTGCTTTTTGTGCACTAGGTTGTAACATGAGCATCAAATTACACTACCTACACAGTCATTTGGATCGATTTCCAGACAATCTTGGAGATGTAAGTGAGGAACAGGGTGAGCGTTTTCACCAGGAATTAAGTACAATGGAAGAAAGGTATCGTGGACGGTGGGATATACATATGATGGCGGACTACTGTTGGAGCATCCACCGAGAAGAATGTCCAAGATCATTGCATCGGAGGAAATCACAGAAACGGGGATTCTGCGACCTGATGGAGGAAAATTAATGATTCTAACGAGACTAATGTGTAAATAAATTATGGTAGTTATATAGATACAGTTGTTTCATGAAAAAGAAAGTATTTGTTCTTTTGTATTTAATTGTATGCGAGTAATATAGTTGTATATGTGGACCAGTATTTTTGAACTGGTATATAATTTGAATAAACTCTATCTCAAAAACTAGAGCTGATAGGACGAAACTGAAATCATCTTTGGAATCAGTGACCCAAATATACCCATAAATAGGTGAAAACATTAAGGCACCAAAATCACTGTTCCCCAGTGTTATCTGACGAATCTGGCCAGATTTTAGAAACAAAATATGTAATTATTGTACTGTCATGGGTCTTTTACACGTATACAAAGTTTCAAGTCGATCCAATGATTTTAAGTGGGTGAAAATCGCGTTGAAAGATTCCGTTACATAGATAGATAGAGAGATAGATACAGGTCAAGCTAATATAAAGCGTGTAATAAAATTATACACAGTCAATTATTTCTAAAGTTGTAGTATGAATGATTTTGAATTTTATAAAATTAAAATAAATATTTTTTTTGAAGTACCAATTTGTATCTTGAAGACAAAATTACATTATTTTTAAGAGAGTAACTAACCCACCGGCACTGTAGAATCCATAGGTTAATGGCCGCGCGGATATAAGTTCTCCATACATCCCTATCCTGAGTTTGTTTTTCATTCATCATCATCATCTGCCTTTCAAGTATTAGGCCCAGTGGCCTGTTACGGTCTCACGCCATCTCCGAAAAGTTCCCTGTATAATTTACTTCCTTCAAATAATGGTTAATGTTATTCTCCCACCTCAATCTTGGTCTACCAACTGGGAGTTTTCCTTATGGTTTTCCTACAAGGAGCTCCTATGTACGTCTTTTATTCCCCATTCGTTCAACATATTCTGCCCATCGCAGTCTATGAGACTTAACTGTTCTTATTATATCTGGCTTCCTATAAAGACCATGTAGTTCACTGTTATGCAGTTTTCTCCATTCACCTGTCTGTTCATCTATCGTCAGTCCAAAAAAAATCCTAAGAACTTTATTCTCAAATCTCCTTTCCTCCCTTAAAGTAAGAGACCATGTTTCGCATCCATATAACTGGTGGAATAATAGTTTTATATATTTTAAGTTTAACGTTTTTTTCAAAGGAGCTCGGACGCCAAGACTCTGTAATGTATAATACCACGCATTTCCAGAATTTTGAGCCTATGTTTAATTTCTTTGTGCATCTCATTTCTATTTGTGATTATTGTTCCTAGGTATTTGAATTCAACCTCATTTGTCATTAGCTGTCCATTTTTATTATTTAATCCATTCTTATGTGTGGCCATAAATTTAGTTTTATTGATATTTACTTCCAACCGCAATTTCTTAGTGTTACTCAGTAGTGTGTGCTTGTTGGCCTTTAGTATATCTTCGCTATCGCCCAATAGTAGGCTACTACATCATTAGCATACACTAATTGCTTATTACTACCATTGAGTTGTAGGCCTTCTTCATCCTCTAAAGATTTGATGGCATGCTCTAGTACAAAATTAAATTGTAGAGAAAATAGTGCATCTTGCTTCAACCCATTGTGGATTTCAAATGTATCCGCAAACTGTTTGCCTATACGCACCCTACTCTTTGTGCCATTTAGACACATTCGTATAAGTCAAACAACGTTTCAGGAATCCGAACTCTAGCAGGATACTATGTAACTTCTCCCTCTTAATTGAATGTATGCCTTTTTGAAGTATAGTTGATGTACAGTACCATTATATTCTCATTTCTTTTCTAAAATTTGTCTTAAGGTAAAAATCTGATCTGTTGTAGACCTGTATCTTCTAAATCCACATTGATAATCTCCTAGAATGTGATCAATATATGGAGTAAATCTGCTTACTAGTATATTTGTTAGAATTTTGTAAGAAGTTGGAAGTAATGAGACGCCCTTATACTTGTTGCAATCAGTTTTATTTCCTTTATTATAAATTGGTACGATAATCGATTCTTTCCATTCATCTGGAAAGCTTCTTTTTCCCAAATCATATTAAGCAACTGGCGTATCTTGTCCATCAATTTTTCTCCCTCCGATTTTATCAGTTCTGCTACATTTTATATTTCAGTTTTATTAAAGGTTTCCACCATTTTATAAAGATGTATTTATTCAATTAATGGTGTAAAACGAATGAATGTAAACGTGAGAGAAATTGTGAGAAATGCAATTTTACTGCTAAATCATCGTATATTGAATTGTGGAGACATTTCATCAAATTAGTGTTGTTGCACAGAAATCCATACACTACTTTATCGAGTAATTAAGGGAAATGACCAGCTATTTCCATATTAAAATGTCAAATGGTAATTAATTCATTTATGGCTTTGTTTCTATTCCAAATGATGCCACTGTACCCTATCATTCCCCAACATCATTACCATGCATTATCCATCAGCAATGTTGTTCAATGTTTCATGCCACAAGAACCTTCTAATTTCTTTCGATACGTTCAACTCATACGTGCCTTACGGCAAATTAAATATATCCCTTAGAAAACACGATAAATAAACTCATAACAGAAATTTAGAATATTCAAAATATGCTAACCACCTATTCCAATTTAATCATTGTTTCGGTCCAAATTTTGACATTTTACATGTTTGTGATAAGAGTAAGAACTTGGACCTTTTGGAGGCTGTAGAAATAGATAAATTGAAAAGAAAAGTACTTATAAACTGTTAAATTCTCAACTTGATTTTAATGACTTTGTTAAATTAAAAAATTTAAATAAATTATTGCTTATATCAGTTGATATGTACTATAATAACACAATTCATAATTTGTTAACGTCTGAACAAGGTACAGTGTACCGAAACAGCTGTCACTGAATTATATCTTAAAAAATATGAAAATCTAATAAAACTAAGTTTTATTTTTTATTCAATTAATAAAACTAATCAGTTTTAAGCTATTTGTGGCACAATAAATCATCATCATCATCATCATCACCATAGTACATTCACGAATTTAGTCTATTAGTTGACCCTTTTCGGCCTCAAGAGAAACACCATCCAGAAGTCTTTTGAGTGGACGTCCTGGTTTTCTTCTTCCTGCAGGATTTATATCTTAACATTTGTTTGGGTATCCTGTGATCTTCCATTCGATGAACATGTTGAATCCATCTTGACTTATAATCAGACATTTTGTTTTCTAAAGGTTCCATGTGTGATTCTTCTAAGATGTCTTCATTTTTTTTGTGATCCAGTAATGTGTATCCTGCAGTCATCCGAAGATATCTCATTTCAGCAGGTCTAAGTCTCTGTATATCCTTCTGTTTCAACGTCCATACTTCGCCACCATACAAAAGAGTTGGAAGAGCCAGTGTTTTATACACTTTTAGTCTTAAATGTTGCACAATAAATAGAACATTGAATAATAAAGCCCATAAATAAACAAAATTAAAAATGTTATAAAACAGTGGCAGCCCCTATCCTTTTGTATGAGAGTGAATCTTGGATTATCACTACCAAACAAGAAAGTAATATCCAAGCAGCCGAGATGAAATTTTTAAGAAGTGTAAAAGGATGCACTAGAATAGACCAGATAAGAAACGTGGATATCCGTTAGGAACTACAGATTTACTCCATAAAAGAAAATATATTTAACAAGAAGAACATGTAGAAAGAATGGAAGAAAGTAGATTACCAAATAAAATCTTTCATTTTTCCGAGAGGAAGAAGGTATGTCGGACATGCTCGGAGGAGATCAATTAGTGAGGACAGAACAGCAATTAATGCCTAAACCAGGAAGATGTCCAGTACCATTATATTCCCATTTCTTTTCTAAAATTTGTCTTAAGCTAAGAATCTGATCTGTTGTAGACCTGTTTCTTCTAAATCCACATTGACGATCTCCTAGAATGTCATCAATATAGGGAGTAAGCCTGCTTACTAATATACTTGTTAGAATTTTGTAAGAAGTTGCAAGTAATGAGATGTCCCTGTAGTTGTCTACATTCCCAGAAAAATAAAACTTTCTGGTACTCATTACCGTTGGAAATATAATTGAAAGAATTGAGTAGAAGGAATTATAATGGTTAGGACATGTTTTAAGAATGGAAGATGAGCGATGGCCGAAGCAACTATATCAATGGCAACAAAGAACAAAAGAGGGAGACCAAAGTTAACTAGCAAGGAAAGTGTGAGGATACTAATGCAAGCAAGAGGGCTAAGCATTGAAGATGCCTAAGATCGTAAGCCTTGGAGGTTTTTCACGGGAAGACGGCAGCAGCTGTAAAAACCCGAAGATAGACAGATAGAAAACGTGATAGTAAAGGTTAGAGATAAAACGATCCCACTACAAAACGTTAGAGATTTTTGAAGTAGTGGGTGATTAAGGCTCCCACAGTTTTAGACAGTCGGCAAGAGATGTCAAGTGGGTGAAAATCGTATTCAAAGATTCCGTTACATAGATACAAAGACACAAGACACTTTTTTTTAATTTTCTGATGATTCTGGCCAGGATTTTAGAAAAATAAATATGAAATTATTGTATTTTCACAGGTCTTTTACAAGTATACAAATTTTCAAGTCGATCCAATGATTTTAAGTGGGTAAAAATCGCGTTGAAAGATTCCGTTACATATATAGACAGATAGATACAGGTCAAGCTAATATAAAGGGTGTAAAAAAGACCCATAATCATGGTATACCTTAAAAACGGAAGATTCCAGAGGATAATTGTAGTTTATAGCATTTGGGAAACGGTCGCATATTAGCTGCATTCACACGAAAATATTATTCATTGATTCTTGATTTCAAGTTGGTAACTGTGAAGGATGTCATCCATCAATGGCACGTATAACATACGCATTAAGTGAGATACTTTGGAATATCTTGCTATTTTTTGTCTTAAGAGTACATAATCTTTTCTACCACAATAACTACATGTGTTGTTAAATACTTTTCTTGCGCGATAGTGCGTTTTGTTGTACTTACAGCAATGGCGACCATGATTGAAAGTTCAATTTCCTACATTTCGGTGTTGCCAACCTAAATAACTACACTCTAATAAAATAACTATACTGTAATATTACACATTACAAAATGCTTGTATGAAGTAAAACCACTATCCTCTGTGCATACTGTATACAATTTATATCATGAATATATAAATATATGTTATCAAAATGCAATACCATTAATTCCTAATAATTATACATAACTTAATTAATGTATAATGTTATTTTGTTATTATGTAATTGTAATATAATTGTCTTTTCTTTATGTAATTGTAATGTCAATTTTTTTTGTTTTTCTTTACACTAGTACCAAATTACTATTTTATTGTAACGGACTGTCAACAGCACGTACGGCTTACTGCCCGTGCGACCCATATTTGTAAATAATATTGTAAATATCTTACTTTTTGTCGGATAAAGTCCTACTACTACTACTCCTACTACAATATATATATATATATATATATATATATATATATATATATATATACAAAAAATATCCAAGAGGTAGTGTTAATATACAAATCACTGCATTTTAAATGAACTGAACTTTATCTGAAACAATATAAAACAATAAATACGTACTTGTGGCCTTGTTATCAAAAATTGTTCTCAAGGCCTCCTGTTGTTTCAACTATTAAACATTGCCCAGACTGTTAACGTTAGTCAAATGTTTATAATGAACGCAAATATTTGTAACAAAGATGTTATCATTTTACTATTATTTATTATTTTGAAAAAATATTATCGCAAAAAAATATTATACAACGCTCGTTTGTGAAGTGTTTTACAGAATCTCGGGGATTTTTTTCCTCGCTTCTGTAAAAACCACTTCCCAACCTCCCATCGTAATATTCTATTAAATATATCAGAACAAGGAATTGTCTCATAAGAGTTTATACACGTCCAGTGTCTAATAAATTTTCTTCGCTTTTTATCATTGCTTATATATATAAATTGGCGTTACTCGTATCACAGGTTGAAAACAGTTTGTGTAAACTATGAAGAACTGAACCACGGACAGCTGTAGTGACAGCTTATGCTACCAATTCTCAAAATACCTCCATGTAGATGTAGATGCAGACATAGACAATTAACAATAGTATGTCAAGATGCCTTGGTTCGGGTCCAGGGGATTGGCAAGCTAATTGGTTTTGTGGCTGGGATTAGAATCAATACTGCCATGTATAGGATTTACCACCTGGCACAGTGTCCAGACTCCAGAAACCCCTATCTTAACATCAAACTGTGATATATCTTTTAAGGTCGGTTCATGTTGCTGAAAATAGCAGTACTTTCTAGAAGAGATAGGGCTACAGATGAACAGTTTATGCTTCGTAAAAAATTCAAGACAAAACAAAAAGTATACGAATTAGATAAATATAATATTTATCGCTGAAAAAATCGACAGTTTAATGTAATCAGCCTAAAAGCAATGCTGAGAATTTTACATCCTCAATTGAGTTTATAATTAAATGTAGTAATTTTCTAGCTGTTTAGTTTAATATACTGTTGATTATACAGGTCAACATAATTTTTGTCTCATGAGTACCAATAGTTGTACTTAATGCAGTTTTTATCGTGTTTTCAAATATGTATTCGGAATTTCTCCATCACCCACAGTTTTTTATTTCAATTTCAATTGATGGATTTAAATAATTATTTTTTTAATAAACTTTTTTTGGCCCATTTGTCCATTGTAAAATAAAACCAAATTATCTAACTCAGGAGATTTCAGCTATGGAAAAGAGATATCAAGGCAAATGGAATCCTAATATACTGGCCGATTATAGTTGGACCATCAAGAGGGATGCTCCACAGCCGAAATATAGCAGAAAATCATCATTTCTTACTTTCTAGGTGAGTCCGAATGTTCGAATATTGTGTAATTATAAATGTAGAAAATATTAAAGTGTTTGAAATTATAAATTCCTGTTTCTCGGAAACCTTGCGTGATGGAGAAAAACCGATGTCATATTTGAATTCAGGAGAAACAATACTATCCGAATCACATATTTTTCTTTCTGAGACAAAAAAAAGTTTCTTTTTTGTTGCTCAGTGTTGTTTGAATTACGTAATATCCTTACATTTTGATGATATTTTAAACTCATGTTACATTATAGAATGCTGGCTCTCACGACCGGTAGTCAGAGTACTAGAAGATTGTTGGCTATGAGGCCTTGGTCCATAACTGGTGGTTCTCCAAGACACCCAGCCGAGCTTCCGACCAGGGAAAAACACCTAGAGGAACTCGCTTCTGAAATGCACTCCATATGCGAGAAAGAAACGTCTGACAGAAACATCAGTTATGGATCATGATATCATAGCACGGATTCTTGTAGTACGTAGTTACTTACTCACTGGCACTATCGAACCCGTAGGTTCATGACCGCGCAGACACAAGCTCTCCATACACCCGTATCCTGAGCTAATGCTTTCCAATCATTCCCTGTATAATCTACTTCCCTCAATCATAGTTAATGTTATTCTCCCACCTCATTATTGGTGTACCAACTGGGCGTTTTCCCTCTGGTTTTCCTACAAGAAGCTTCCATTAACATATTTCATTCCCCATTCGTGCCACATGTCCTGCCCATCGCAGTCTACGAGACTTAACTGTTCTCATTATATCTGGCTTCCTATAAAGACCATGTAATTCACTGTTATGCTGTCTTCTCGATTCATCTGTCTGTTCATCTCTGTTTGGTCCAAAAATTGTCCTATGGACTATATTCTCAAATACTTGTAATCTTCTTTCCTCCCTTAAAGTAAGAGCCCATGTTTCGCATCCATATAATATAACTGGTAGAATAATAGTTTTATATATTTTCTGATTAACGTTTTTTGAAAGGGACCAGGGAAAAACACCTAGAGGAACTCGCTTCTGAAGATGCCCTCCATAGGCGAGGAAGAAACGTCTGGGAGAAAAACCAGTTATGGATGATGATCATGTTAAATTTTTATGTGAAAAAAGTAGTATTATTTTTATACCATAAATAGTATATTATCACTTGATACGCATATTACAAACACATCTTCAGCCCCTTTGTGCTCCCCTGCTTTAGTAGTACTTATCTCTGTCTTTCTTCATCTATCCATATCTGGCGTAGATCTATGGTTCTGGATTTATCTTCGGACTCTTTCCTCTTATTTTTGTCAGAAGTGTCGTTTTCGGTAATTTTAATACATGTGCCTAAACTGTTTTAATATTGTTCTTTCTATGTCATTTTTATTTATTTCCTATACTTTTATTAACTCATCTCTTATTACTCTGTTTCTAATTTTATCTTTTTCCCCCTAAACTTCCTCTAAAAGTTCATTTCCATAGCTTAAATTTTACTTTAATATGTTTTCTTGTCCATGTTTCTGCTCCATATAACACAATTATCTTGAAATAAAAAAAATGTACATGTCAACTTCATCATCATCATCGTCACGCCAAGGATTTAGGCAATTGTCCGTTCCGACTTCATAATGCATATAGATCTTCCAACATCACGTCTTCCTCTTGCTTCATAATTTCTAGCTAACAATGGATATCTCTCCTTATTCATTCCATTCATGTGATCAGTACACTTTTGTTTGTAATTCGTGACTTTATCCAATAAAGGCTGCACTTTTAATTCTTCTCTTATACCTTCATTTCTAATTCTATCAAGTTTTGTAGGCTATATCCTTTTACTGGTTTGAGGAACCTCATATCCGCTGTCTGTACTCAATCTTTCTGCTTTTTCATTGGAATTCAAGTTTCACATCCATACAATATTGTGGGAAATACCATAAGTTTATACATTTTTACTTTTTATTTTTTTTGTTATTTTTGAACGTTCTCTGTAATGTTTTACATACAGTTAGAAATTTATTTATTTTGTAATCAACATCTCTTTCCATATTGAAGCTAATATTGCAGCCCAAATATTTGAAACTAGACACCTGATCTATACTACTGGGTAAATTTCTGGACAAAACGCGGAAAATAAGAACAACACTCATTCATGAATAAATACATGTTATCAAAATGCAATACCATTAATTCTTAATAACTATACTATTATTGTGTTTTCTTTATGTAATTGTAATGTTAATGTTTTTAGTGTATAATGCTATTGTGTTATTATTTAATTGTAATATTTTTATTGTGTTTTCTTTATGTAATTGTAATGTTATTGCTGTTTTTGTTTATTTTTGTCTTTATCAGACACTAAGTACCATATTATTACTTTATTGTAACGGACTGTCAGCAGCACGTACGGCTTACTGCCCATCTAACCCCCGATTTGTAACTCATATTGTAGGTATCTTACTTTTTTGTCTAATAGCAGTCCGACGTCTACTACTACTGTGACTGGAACTACTATACATAACTTAAATCATGTATAATGCGTCTTGTACTAGTCGTCGAGTTATGTAGTTGTAATATTGTTGTGTTTTATTTATTGCGATTGTAATGGGTTGATTTGTTTCTCTTTTTTTGTTTTTCTTTACACTAGCAGCAATTATTACTTTATTGTAACGGACTGTCAACAGCACGTACGGCTTACTGCCCGTGCGACCCATATTTGTAAATAATATTGTACATATCTTACTTTTTGTCTAATAAAGTCCTCAACTTTTATAATATTCATGATGTGTTCCGTTGAGGTTTATTCCAAATTAATATAAAATTATAGAATATTCACCTGAAAGGTCCGTCTCCTCAACTGGAAATCATGAAAGCAGCTCACAACGACAGCCTGATAAACGAAAACGAACCCAATACATGAAACCTCCTCTACCAGATCTTCAGTGAAACACCAGTTTTGAATCCTGCTGATGATGGGACAAGTCCCGAAAGCGCTACATTTAAATGATTAATTAAGTTGAGGAGACGGACCTTTCAGGTGAATATTCTATAATTTTATATTAATAATAAAGTCCTACTACTACTACTACTACTACTACTACTACTACTACTACTACTACTACTACTACTACTACTACTACTACTACTATTTTGTTAGTAATATAATGCATATTTTTTATATTATAAAATATATCTGCCTTTACAAATATTGCTGACTATTCTTTGTTTGAAAGTACTGGGGGATCCTAAGAATTATCGAATTTCTAAATTCACGTAACAAGAATCACTACAACTGCTACTAATGATAAAATAATAACAATAACAGTAATAATAATGATAATAGTATTGTAATTATAATTATTACATCTACTTACATTTCAAGTTTATCCAATAACAGTTGTAACGAGCGTTACTCACCTGCAACAAAGAAATTAAGACTTTAATTCATTAAAAATATTTATCATTAACATATTATGTTTTTAACGAAATGTTTGAAATTGTTAAAATTGAAGATATTAATGACAAAATAAATAAATTTAATATAATGTGTGGCACTATTAAAACAACCCTTAAAAACGCCATCTATCACCACTTCTATTTAATGTATACATTAATGCTATCATCAGACACTGGAGATTGACAGTTCATGGTAATATTCCTCTCTCAAGACACACAATTTTAGACACACTCTTATATGCAGATGATCAGGCTCTTTTCGGCAATAATGAAGATGAATTACAATATTCCACTCATCATCTTAATATAATAGCCCAACGATTTAACATGGAAATATCAACAACAAAATCTAAAGTTATGGCCTTTCAAGGGAAATTTCCAGTAAGAAGTAAAATTTGTATTCAGAATTCAATATTAGAGCAAGTAAATTCATTTAAATACTTAGGATATAATCTAACTTACAATGAGGAATGTGATATATCCTTTAAAATACAAAACTATAATAAAGCTTTAAGAATTATCAACCAAGTTTTCAAACCATCAAAAGTGCAGAGGCACACAAGAATAAAAATCTATAATATTCTCGCTAGACCCATAATCTGTTATGGCAGTGAAGCTTGGACCATCAGAACTCAGGATGATCGTCATATTACAGCCACGGAGATGAAATTTCTGCGACGAACTGCAGGTTATAGCCTTCTAGTCTACCAAAGAAATCCAACAATAGCCAGAGAGTTAAACATCGTACCTATATCTGAATAGCTCCAAGAATATAGAAACAATTGGCTAGCCCATATTCAGCGCATGGGTCGTCACAGAATACCAAAACAAATTCTTCACTACATTCCTCGAGGCAGAAGATCTGTGGGCCGACCTTTTCGGAGATGGCGGGAGACCGTAACGGGCCACTGGGCCTAATACTTGAAAGTTCGATGATGGTGATGACAAGCACAAGAAAAGAAACAAAAATTAAATTTTATAAAGTAATGGCTGTTCCTGTATTGATGTATGGATCAGAATGTTGGACGATCACTAAAAGACAAGAACAAAGATTGGAAGCAGCTGAGATGCATTTTTAAGAAATATAGCAGGATATACTCTGCTGCATAAGAAAAGAAATAAAGATATAAGAAAGGTACTAAATATTTTCAAACTTACAGACCGAATAATTAAATACAGGAACGACTGGAAAGAACATATTGATAGAATGCCAGAAGGAAGATTTCCAAAATTATTGCTAAATTATAAACCGCGCGGAAGGAGAAATGTTGTTCGCCCACACAGAAGATGGTCTGAACGATTTTAAAAATTCTAGCTTTCATGAAACCTGGAAGATGAAGAAGATGATGATGTTTGAAATTTTGGCTAAACGTTAAACCTTTGCATTATTCAGAGTTTTAAATGAAAAAAATATATAAAGAAATAAATATTATAATTCCAGGTTTTTCAGTCAATCTAATTTAAATGCTAGGTTTTAGATAATATTTACAAACTATAAAACACTTCATATAATCAATCCGCAAGATGTTGATTTATTTTTCACGTCATTATTTCAAGTTTTCACTGTATACGGGCTGCTCTAAAATTCCCCTTACAAACTTCTATGACCTCTAGACGGAACTGAGTTGATAATATTTAGAATTGGAAACCATGTCCGAAAACTTAACATTTCCGTGCTACAGCCGTTTGAAAACAAGCATTGCCTGAACGTACGTCGCATGTCTCAACAAGTAATAGCTTCGCGATTCGTCTAAATTGAATATTTCCCTATCGAGTATTCCAAGACGTGGTGTTTCTTTCACAATTTTTTTTGAAATTTTGAAAACTGCAAAAATGGAATGTGGGAGGGTGTATCCGGGATTATTAAGGCAAGTCATGATTCAGTTTCCATTTTGTTTCTTTGGTTATTAATGAGTTGAATTGTAAAACAAGTGATGTACTGTGTCACGTCTCATAATAAATTACTTGTAAAAGTGGTCGCGTTAAAAACGTGTTTTCAAACAGCTGTACCACGGAAACGGTAATTTTCCGGACATGCTTTACAATTCTATATATTATCAACTGAGTCCCCTCTACAAGTCATAGAAGTTTGTAATGGGAATTTTACAGCACCCTGTATACTGTTATATGCTGAGCTAAACAACCCGATGTAGGGATGGAAAGAAATGAAAACAAACCAGATGGGATAGCTAGTGCAACTGCAGAGATGAAATCGTATACAGAGTGATTCAGAAGTATTGGCTATATATTTGATCGCATTTTGTGACGAAAATATTGTTATTAAAGGAAATCTGATGTTACCATTGGAAAGGGAATCCTTCAAATTACAACAATAGAACAAAACAAAACAAATCACTGCTCACGTGCAGCTTGGTAGGTTGATTTTTCTGGGCTAGCATCTAATGCCTCCACAATTCTCTTCGTTGTTTTTGCATCCGTGCTAATGCGAGGCCTACCAGGAGGTTTCATTTTCTGCATCCTTCCCGTTTCCAAAAGTCGTTTTCTCCACTTCCCCACAGTCGACGGCTGCAATGCTACGTTAAACTCACGTCTTGCCCGTCTTGCGGCCTCACGATCATTAGCATACGTTATTGCCCATGCAGCAATTGTAATTTTCTGTTGCATATT
Organism: Diploptera punctata; assembly: GCA_030220185.1. Taxonomy (NCBI): domain Eukaryota; kingdom Metazoa; phylum Arthropoda; class Insecta; order Blattodea; family Blaberidae; genus Diploptera; species Diploptera punctata. The sequence goes on from JASPKZ010009823.1 coordinate 499,574, forward strand.
CAATGCCATTTTGACTAATGACGTAAGTTCTACACTGTTTTGTTTTATTCCATTGTTGTAATTTGAATAATTGCCTTTACAATGGTAATTTCATATTTACTGTAAGGGTAATGTTTACATCACACAACGCGATCATACGTATAGCAATATTTATGATTCACCCCGCACGTTAATGGAGAAAGTTTGACTTTCAAGTCGCCGCTGCAGTCTTACTGTTTTCAATAATGTAAGTAGTGCGATTTTAAACTGTCACTGCAAAACCACTACCACTACACCGGGCTGTTCAGCTAAGCATATGACAGTATTTATTCAGTATTCTTCTTCTTTCTTTAATGTGGTGGACCCAGGGATCTGTTACTCTCTCAACCCAACGTTTGAAGGGTCTGCGCAAAAGATTGTGAAGTGCATTGCATGTATCCTCTCCTATCTAAATCCCAACTCCACCTGCTCGTGGTGCAACCTGCCTAAAACAAACGGGGCTCTGGGGACCGAGTCATGGCGGTATAACCGTTCCATCAAGATACATGCTGTATCATAATCGCGCCTGTCCAGAGGCCCAAGGTTGCAACCCCACCACTGGACTTGCTCACTTCAGGCCAGTAACCTGTTGTGAGGACTTACCTTGATAAAAAGTCTCAAAGAAAATGTTAAAAGACTGCTCTATTTATTTAGTCTATTATTATTATTATTTATTATTATTATTATTATTATTATTATTATTATTATTATATGTTTATACATGAAGGAGAAACATCTACAACCAGGAGATTGGATGGACCGACAAAATTGGCTATTAGGAATCGGACGATGTCAAAGACATTAATCAACCGATGATCTATCTATTATTATTATTATTATTATTATTATTATTATATTATTATTATTATTATTATTATTATTATTATTATTATTATAAACATCTAAAACCAGGAGATTGGATGGACCGACAAAATTTGCTATTGGGAATCGGATGATGTCAATTACATTAATCAACCGATTATCTATTTATTATCATTATTATTATTATTATTATTATTATTATTATTATTAATATTATTATTGTTATATGTTATTATTATTCTATCCATAATAATTCTGCCCGAAGGCAGGTCCTTCACTGCAATCATAGCATTTTCAGCTATGCTTGCAGCTTTACTAGGGTATTTGTAGGTGTGGTAGCTTCCCGTTGCTTTCCACACTGGTGAAGGATGATGATGATAATGATAAGGATGATGATGATGGCCATATGATTTCGGGGACCGTTTGGGTCTTAAAGTTTTCCTGACATTTGTCTTACAGGTGAGGAAAAACCCCGATAAAAACCTCACCCAGAAAAACTGTCCCGACTGGGGATCGAACCCGGGCCCGCCGCGCGACAAGGCAGTACGCTACCTCGAGACCACAAATTTCAAATCCCTTAATTAAAAGAAGAAATAAAAAACAAATTCAAAATAGGGGTCCAGTTACCCGAAGTTCCTCTATACATACATATGTTTACATCTGATATTGTACCAATTATTACTTATTGTAACGGACTGTCATCTGCCCGTGCGACCCATATTTGTAAATAATGTTGTAAATATCTTACTTTTTGTTTGATATATTGTATGATATATATATCATGCAATTGTTAAAAGCATCATTACTTATGGAGCAGAGCTTTGGCCATTAACAAGAAAAACAAGTAAGTACCTTTTGGTAACGGAAATGGATTTTATACGAAGGGCCACAAGAATTTCAAGAAGAGAAAAAAATAGGAACTCAGTTATAAGGAAGAAAATGAAGACTGAAAACACTATTTTAGATTATATTAAAACTCAGCAATTAAGATGGACGGACATGTCCAGCGAATGGAAGAGGATCGACTACCAAAATCTGTTTTGGACTGGAAACCTGAGGGAAGACGAAGCAGAGGAAGACCTAAAACCTCCTGGAATCAGGGAATATGTTTATATATGAAGGAGAAACATCTACAACCAGGAGATTGGATGGACCGACGAAAATGGCTGTTAGGAATCGGTCGATGTCAAAGACATTAATCAACCGGTGATCTATTATCTTACTTTTTGTCTAATAAAATCTTACTACTACATACATATGTTTACATCTGATATTGTGCTTTTATGGGAGAAAACATATTGCTAGCAGCTCTTTATAAGTAAATATAAGCTTGTTACTATGATAAAAGGCGATAGATACCTGGCACACGCTGTAATGCAGTTTGCAAGATGTAAATTGGTTTAGACGGTGTGATATAAAACGCTTTTAAAACATTAACAATGCTTGACGCACGTTTCTCTTCTTATTTACTTTGTGTAGAACGTAAACTTTGTAAGTGTTGCCAACCCCAATTATGAAACAACACTTTCACGTACCTTTAACTAAATCAACATTGGCAATAAACAATCTTAATTGTCAAGGTTTTCGTATTCGATAAAGTACAAATCTTATTAGATTTTTTTTCTAGATTTATTTAGCCTGGTGGAGTTAAGGCCATGTGGCCTTCTCTTCCACTCACCAGGACAAACATATATTACATAAGAATATAACAATCTTAATTAACTCTAATATTAAACACTAAGTAAAAATTTGATCAAAAGATAATATCTAATATATTACGATCTATAATACAACCAGTTAATATTAGTTAAAATTAAGACTAAAACTAATAATAAAATGTATACAAGCAAGACATATTAAATTGTCCCTGTCTAGTGTATATAAAAAATAAAGGAAAATAATGAGATATAGAAAACTAATTTTACGATTATACAATATTTAAAACAAAACAAATAAAAATATTTGTTATTCTTAATATTATTTTCATAAATAGTTAAATATATTAATATTGCTAAAATAATATTATCAGTGAGGTGTATAAGTTAGTTTGTTATTAAATAATTCTTTAGTTTGTTTTTTGAAGGATGTTATAGTTTGACAGTCTCTGACATAGAACGGAAGGGAATTCCATGTTTTGTTAAGTGACACCGTAAAAGATAATGAATAATATACAGTGTGATGAGGCGGTATATAAAGGACAATGTGCTGATGGGATCGAGTGTCAATTTTATGAGTGTCGGATAGTCTGATGAAGCGGCGTCATAAATAATTAGGCAATGATGTGTGATAGTTGAATGCAGGCTTTCACGGCCGGTAATCGTAATGTTGAGTGATTCCGGGTTATGTGGCCGTGGTCCATAGTTGGTGTTGATACCAGACGTTTCGCCCTCAACTGCGGAGGGCATCTTCAGTGGCGAGTGCTTCTATGCGTGTTTCCTGGTCGGAAGATCTACTTAGAATGAGCGCTGTGGACGTAGAGGACGTTGTATTAGTGGGGGGTGCAGGGTGAGTGGGCGTGGCTCTTGCTGATTGGCTAATAGTCGTCTCCTTGTTGTCACTGGTGTTAATGCATTTATTTTCTAGTGTATGAAACCAGGCCTTAGACAGTTTGATACCTTCTTCTTTTCTGTTAATATTTCCCTTATGCTTGTGTGCTATAGAAATATACAAGCATAAGGGAAATATTAACAGAAAAGAAGAAGGTATCAAACTGTCTAAGGCCTGGTTTCATACACTAGAAAATAAATGCATTAACACCAGTGACAACAAGGAGACGACTATTAGCCAATCAGCAAGAGCCACGCCCACTCACCCTGCACCCCCCACTAATACAACGTCCTCTACGTCCACAGCGCTCATTCTAAGTAGATCTTCCGACCAGGAAACACGCATAGAAGCACTCGCCACTGAAGATGCCCTCCGCAGTTGAGGGCGAAACGTCTGGTATCAACACCAACTATGGACCACGGCCACATAACCCGGAATCACTCAACATAATGATGTGTGAAGTATTTTATAGAGATATTAATTCCCCGGAAGAAGAATTTAGAATTTTTAATAATATATAAGCAACGGAAATGGGTTTTATACGAAGGGCCGCAAGAATTTCAAGAAGAAAAAAAAATCATGAACTCAATTATAAGGGAGAAAATGAAAATTGAAGACACTATTTTAGATTATATTAAAACTCAGCAATTAACCCATTCGCATCAGTTTTAAATGTTCAATGCATTTCTCCACAAACCGGATCTAAGTTACTGTAGATTTCATTGTCTATTTTCAGACATTCAAAACAAACAAAATATAACGGTACTTGAAACGACAATAAGGGTGACGGCCAAAACACATTCCTATACTATTCATAAATGTTAACAAAAGATTAACCTGCCAAGGGATGTACAAAATATTGCAAAATATATAACAGCAGGGTTAAGCGAATGTTCCTCGACTTCTGGGTTGCAGATCATTTAACTGCCAGCGAGTCTACCTCGTCTTTTGAGGCGAATGGGTTAAGATGGTACGGACATGTTCAGCGAATGGAAGAGGATCGACTACCAAAATCTGTTTTGGAATGAAAACCTGAGGGAAGACGAAGCAGAGGAAGACCTAAAACCTCCTGGAGTCAGGGAATATGTTTATATATGAAGGAGAAACATCTACAACCAGGAGATTGGATGGACCGACAAAATTGGTTATTAGGAATCGGACGATGTCAAAGACATTAATCAACCGATGATCTATCTAATAATATATAAGTCTAGGCAGGATTAAAGGGCACACTGGAACTACAGGAAATGAACGAGCAGATTTTCTTGCCAAATAAGCTGTTAATTCAAATATGGATTACTTTTACTCCTTCTGTCCTCTATAATATATTAAAGAAGTATTAAAAAAATTCTCTCTTACAAAACTGGAATGTTGAGTGGTTAAACAGTATTAATGGTGCTTTGACAAGAACATTATTTTTTCCAACTGTTTTTGACCGAATAAAGTGCAAATACGTAGAACCAAATTTTGTATTAACACAATTTATGACTGGACACGGTAAATTTGGATATTATTTGGAACGATTTAAAATAGGTACCGATACCTGTATTTGCAAAAACTCCAGTCTGACTATCTCACACCTGCTATTTGAGTGTCCCGAATTTGATTCCAAAAGACGTGAATTTATTTAAAAAAATAGGTTATTGCCATAATAGATTTCAACTGCCTTTGTCAAATATTTTATGTAAGAAGTAGAAAGCTGTGTGACTTTATCTATCATGTTTGTAAGAGACTTTGAGTTAGTTTTTTCTTGGGTTTGTTAATTAATTAATTAATTTGTTCATATTATTGGAGATTCAATAAATAAATAAATAAATAAATAAATAAATAAATAAATAAATAAATAAATAAATAAATAAATAAATAAATAAATATATATATATATATATATAAGCCTATACAGGGTGAACAGTAATTACACCGACTCATGCCACAAATGCTAGTCAATGGCCAATCACGTTTCGATGAATTTTGTTTTACAACCAATGACAGTCGTGTTTCACCTCGCTCTTTATCGATTTCTCTTTATCAGCTCCTGCTTTTGCTTTTGTGATAAAGAAAGCTTCTCCTTTTTAATGTTCTGAACAGAACAAAACATTAATTTTCTCCAAATACATTGAATATAGCAAATAATGAAAAGATTCCTTAATTTTACTGAGTTCTTTACTAAAAAAATTAATGAAAAACCCATAATGTTGGTTACGATATATAATTTGATGTGTTTCATTATTTCTCCACTTGGGTGCACTCTTACAACATTCCGATCTTATTTGGCAATAAATAATATGATCAAGCAGCAGTGAATGAACATAACCTCACATTTCTGATTTGTTTTCAAACATCGCCGTTTACATTAAATATATAAATATTTTAAAATAACTATATTTAAATAATGATTTGTGAGTAAACAACTTAATTTTATTCGTTAAATAGTCCTAACAAATGCCACTCTTGATTTCCAGATTATCGATAAATTCACGACTCCACTCGTTTCTATCCATCCACTTCATACACTCCAGCCATCTTGCTCTCATTCCAGTTCTTATTTCTTGCATCCACGAGTTTCGAGTCTATTGTTGTTATATATACATATATATATATATATATATCCATCCATAGTAATTCTGCTCGAGGACAGGTCTTTCACTGCAATCATAGCATTTTCATGCTATACTTGCAGCTTTACTAGGGAATTGTAGGTTGTGGTAGCTTCCCGTTGCTTTCCACACCTGTGAAGGATGATGATGATGGTCATATGATTTCGGGGACCATTTGGTCCTTAAAGTTTTCCTGACATTTGTCTTTGAGACCTCAGCAGTGGATCCTTTTCATAATATTTATTTTGATTTTGTGCTAGTTGAATGTGGAAAGGAAGGGCTCATCACTTAAATAAGCAAGAATGAGGAAAAGTACTTACATAAATTCAAGTTCCTTAATGTATCGTTTTGAAATCATATCCGAAAATACTTGACACAAATTTGAGTATACTCGATATATTTCTACAGTGGATAAGACATACTTTAAAATGAGCATCGAAATGGAAATAATCATGGGTTTACTGATGTAACTTGGAATGGCAGAAGATATGTTTTTACAACAGGTAGTGGATTGGGAAGTAACATGATTACGTCCATTACCCTGCGAGTTGATGGACAGGCGGGAGAGGAATTATCAATTATTCAAACGGTGACAAACATACATGCCACACATCGTATAACTCCAGTGTAAAGGGCTTTAAATTTCCACATCCTACTTCTATTTTACAAAAAATAACTTTCTGCTAGCTTTTATTTTCAAGTGGATAACATGATCAAGTGTTTAATTGAATATGACTTTATTTCACTCAATTATTTCTAATGACTAGGGCAAGGCAATTAATGATTTTGCATCTTTTTTTACGAAGGTTAGAACATTGCTTGAATATATGAAAATGTATGGCATTAAAAAACGGATTAAATAAAAGGAAGTCGTTAGGGCATTTTTTTGCATTTTCTTAACTTTTTAGGGATAGGTCATTTTTTGGCATTTTTAGGTCATTTTGAGCATTTTTTTACACTTTTCCGGAAGGCTGTGGCATTTTTTATATTTGATTTAAGATTTTTATCACAATTCAGTATTTTTCCTTGTCAATACAATTTCTTGGAATTAAGTAGTTGCTTTGATAATTACTATCCCTATTTTTCAAAGTATGTGCATAATGAACTTGCCCACTTCAAGGAATTTTATTCAATTTCTTAGACCTTATGCTAGCTTCTACCGTTATTCTGATTGTTAACTACAATTCAAAATAGTTTTGAAAGCGCACTGTGTAATTGAAATGAATTTTTTGCAATAAAATGTACTGTTATATGTATTTTTTAATACTTTTCTTTTAATATTTTTATGTTAAGTTAAATTTTATGTAATTCAGTAAACAAGTGAGTACTTAATCTAATAAATAGTATTTTTATTGGTAATTCTTAACTTTTCATTCGTCATTTTTTTTATTTTATTTGTCATTTTTTGCATTTTTAGGTCATTAATGCATTTTTTATTTTACATTTTTTACCAATTTATAGGTCATTAAACGCCTTGCCCTAATAATGACATTTTTTCTTGTTCAAATGATGCCTTTTTAAATGTTGGTCGATGTGCAGTGGTCCACAGAATTAGACTGGAGGTCCGAATTAAATTACTCCGGGATTTGGGATTGTAAATAATTGGGACTGAAAATTAAGTTCCATAAACTGTATTGCTTTTCCTCTCCTGTAAGACAAATATCAGGTAGCTTAGGGCCGAATGGTCCCCGAAAATCAACCAGCCATCATGAACATCCTTTTAATTTTATCATCATCCTTCACCGGTGTGGAAAGCAACGGGAAGCTACGACACCTACAATTTCCTAGTAAAGCTGCAAATCATAGCATGAAAATGCTATGATTGCAGTGAAATGCCTGCCTTCGGGTACAATTACTAAGGAAGGATGGCAACTGTATTGCCTTTGGTTATGGCCCTTACAACTTTCATGGATACCGCTGCTATGTATTTTATATAACCCTAGCCTTATAGTGACAAGATGTTTCATCTGCAGATCCTGGTTGGAATAAATGGTGGATGTTATTACCTTAGAAAAGGGCGTCAAAAACTACACCGCCACGCCGGCAAGCAGAGAATCCGAAAGCCGGACGGTGTTGAATGAGCCTCACTCTTCCAGGCGAGTAAATCTCGCACGATTTATTTGATGGTTTCTCTTAACTCTTAATTTGGCAAAACATTGCTGCTGCTGAGTGATGGCAATGACTGTGCATCGCCCAGCAAATTTCCTCTCTTAGTTATTTGAATGGTGCAGACCGCAGTGAGAAAAGAATCTTGTATAACTGTTATTATTAGGTATGTTGCATAATTATACACACATTTAAGTAGTTTCATTTTGTTCGTTTTCTTCTGATTTATTTAAAATATTAAATTAACTGAACCAACTGATGCATTCAAAAGGATACGCTATGAATTTAAGGGTTAACCGGTTAATCTATGTTAAAAACATAGGTTAACCAATCGATGCATACAGAGGATGCGCTCCATAGGTCTTGATAATTCAGCCAACAAGGACTGAATAGTCTAGACGTTGACTGACTGACTGAATAAGGCGAAGTCTAGCTTAGCCCAGTGAGCTGCGTATATTAGAACCGACTTGGCTCTTTGTCAGCTAAGTTCATAGTGGCTATCGTTATGGGGTGAAGTTGACTTAACCTTGAGCCTATTTGGCGGCGCTAGTGTTTGCGTGCCGAAGGTGATGAATAATAGACAGAGATTGGGATGTGATGAGCTGGAGCAGGTCATCAGAAACCACACTGATTTCAAGCCGAGAGTCGGAATTCCAGCAGTGCGAAATGAGCCACGCTACTCCAGGTAAGAGCACATGACCAAATTTCTGGCTGGGTTTAATGAGGTGTAACTCAGGTGAATATGTTTCTATGGACAGCACGCCGCTGAGCAAGCGCCCCATAGTGCGAACCATAACCATTTATATGCAAAGATGTAAATTTGTACATTTTGCTTACATTTTCAGTTAGCATGGCATCAATATGGCGCAGCTGCGCTATGTTGTGTAGGTCTGTCATCCTCGTAAAACGCGGTGCTTGAAAAATTATTTTGAAGCACTTGTATATAATTTGTACTCGTTGTTTGTGCTGTTTTGCGAGGATGCACCAGGCCTCACATCCGTACAGTAGCATGCTGCGGATCACGCTTTTATACAGTAAAAGTTTGATCCTACGTGACAATGTGTTCGACCTGAAAAATGGGTATAAAACTGCAATTGCTGCGTTTGCTTTATTTTGTAGATGTCGAATGTGAATTTTGAACGTAAGCTTGGGGTCAAGATGGACCCCAAGATACTTGACTGAAGGTTCTAAAAGGAGATTTTGAGTTCCCATTGTTAGTTGGATGGGTGATCGTATGGTTGATTTAGTGAAATGATCGCCTGGGGTTTTGTCGCATTTATCTTTATGTTCCGTTGCTGGAACCAAAGAGATACGATTAAGAGAGGTTTAGAATACATGGATTCGGTTAGGAAGAGATCTAAAGGTAGTCTGGTAAAAGAAGCAGGTATCATCGTCGGCGAATGTTGCGGTATGGATGTAGAGGATAATAGGAAGATCTGATACGTATATCGTATACAGTATGGGTGAATAGACTGGGTGTTGGAAACGGTCCTTCTATTTATAGGTGAGTCCCGAGTGGTGACGTACTCTATGCGGTCCGTTACTTTTGAACTGTTTTCTGATTGGCTGCCTCTGGCAGAAGTCTAGAGTTGTGCAGCGCAGGAATCCAAATTATGTTGATCTTCAATTGTTTTTTTCTTTCTTGTTAAAGGAATTTTTTATGTTAGTAAATTTCAATAGTTTTTCTGTAAAGTCTAGTGAGTATTGCGGTGTTTTGGACAAATCTGTGTTTCATCGAATTTTATGGGTCAGTTTGTCAGTCTGTCGCTGCTCAACAGATGCGGGAATAATTTTGCATCAACCCTTACACAAATGCTCTTACCAATCATGTAACGTATTGAAACGTATTAATAGTTCTAGATTTTCGAAGAATTATGACGGTTTTATCAAAATATAATTGAACAATCGTGTGATCCATATTGTTACTGAAGCAGCGCTTCAGTTGCTTCCCTGAATGCACGTCACTACAGGCAACATACAATTTCTGTTCGAAATCACCAACAAAGATTTTAAGTAAACATCCGACATGGAATTGTTGATAATCATCTGCTGAGAAATCTAATTCTGTCAGAAATGGTAGCTGCAGCAGCTTATCTAGAATTGATGCCGGTCACATTTTCGGACTCCTGGGCAATGCATCACTTGCTGTGCGCAGCAATCTTTGTTCCAGAATCGTGGAGTCCTAGCACATTTCATATTGATGTACGAGTCAACTAGCTGTCGATTTTGGGGACGAGGTGGACCCATTAAGTGGCCAGTGTGTTTACTCTTGACTTTTCACTTTGGGTAAATATCAAAAATGTATAGTGAAATTCGAGTTGCCATCAGATTTCAGCTGATTTCTTGAATCAATGATCATTTTTTACCACATCAAATAGAATCAAGACATGCTCAATAGAATTTGGACGGTCGTTTCTGCGAAGGCATCAAGCGTGAAATAAGACACAGAGTTGACTAATGCACTTTATAGACTGTTATAAATACTTTTTAATCACATGTATTTCGTGTACAGTGTCTGAACTTTGCAGGGAACACCTTGAACAATGCGCAGAAATCACTAATGACTTGTGTGGGAATATGTACCTTAAAGAAAACATATCCTTCCAGTATCAACTTACTTACTTACTTACTCACTGGCACTATCGAACCCGCAGGTCCATGGCCGCACGGACATAAGCTCTCCATACATCCCTATCCTGAGCTAATGCTTTCCAATCATTCTCTGTATAATCTACTTCCCTCAAATCATAGTTAATGTTGTTCTCCCACCTCATTCTTGGTCTACCAACTGGGCGTTTTCCTTCTGGCTTTCCTACAAGAAGTTTCCATGCACGTCTTTCATTCCCCATACGCGCAACATGTCCTGCCCATCGCAGTCTACGGGACTTAACTGTTCTTATTATATCTGGCTTCCTATAAATACCATGTAGTTCATTGTTATGTAGTTTTCTCCATTCACCTGTCTGTTCATCTCTCTTTGGTCCAAAAATTTTCCTAAGAACTTTATTCTCAAATACTCGTAATCTCCTTTCCTCCCTTAAAGTAAGAGTCCATGTTTCGCACCCATATAATATAACTGGCAGAATAATAGTTTTATATATTTTCAGCTTAACGTTCCAGTATCAACTATCGTTCCCAATTAATGTAGGTTATGTCTTATATGATACTGTCTCTTTAAGCACTGCATACGGCCGAGGGAATTGGATAATAAAGTTAAATGAGAAATAAAGAATAACTTGTTTAATATTGTACTTGTAAAAAATAAAGGTAGAATATATGAAGAAATGAAAATGTAAAAAAAAAAAAAAAGCTGGACGCATTGTATCAACAGAATTCCACCTAATACAGAAATGAGATACACAACGAAATTAAAAATAGGCTCAATTCTGGAAATGCGTTCGAACTCCTTTCAAAAAAACGTTAAACTGAAAATATATAAAACTTTTATTCTACCAGTTAATTTGTATGGAAGCGAAACATGGACTCTTACTTTAAAGGGGGAAAGGAGATTACGAGTGTTTGAGAATAAAGTTCTTAGGAAAATTTTTGGACCAAAGAGAGATGAACAGACAGGTGAATGGAGAAGAATACATAACAGTGAATTACATGGTCTTTATAGGAAGCCAGATAAAATACGAACAGTTAATTCTCGTAGATTACGATGGGACGGACACGTGGCACAAATGGGGAATGAAAGATTTGCATGGAAGCTTCTTGTAGGAAAATCAGAGGGAAAACGCCCAGTTGGTAGACCAAGAATGAGGTGGGAGAATAACATTAACTATGAACTGAGGGAAGTAGATTATAAAGGGGATGATTGGAAAACATTGGCTCAGTATAGGGAAATATGGAGAGCTTATGTCCGCGCGGCCATGAACCTACAGGTTCGATAGTGCCAGTGAGTTAGTTAATACGACAGTCAGACAACTGAAAAATTGCATTCGAATAATAAATAGGAATTGCTGGACCTGTAAGATAATAAGAGAGCAACTACCTGGGACATGCTCCGAATTCTTATTTATGTATTATGACCATTTGTCTTTACACGAATAATTGAACAGCCTTTGCTCTTAAAAAGTATACACAAATCACTTTGAATTGCGGTTGCTCTTAGGACAAATTCCATAAACAATGTATTTTTTTTATTTTAATGTATTTATTCATGCACTATCAAAATTATAATTTACCAAGTGTAAAATTTAATTGACTTCAAATTAGAATAATCGCTTTAATAGATGTATAGCAACATTTATTTACAAATTTACGGAAATATTTTGGGAGTGAATAAAAATTTGCGTCAGTTCTCTTTTAATATATTTACAGCATATAATTTGCGTCGAGCTCGATAGTCTGGTGTTTATGTTCCTTGCTTCTAGTCCCAAGGGTCGCGGTACAATTTCAGCCGGGGTCAACATTTTTAGGATGGAAAAATCGAAGGGACAAGTCCTCCGGGAGGGAATTTAAGTCGTGGGCCCATGTCTGAAAGTTTTTGGGCTCGTTAAAGTAACTCAAGCCTAAATTAGTGCGTCTAAGCCAATTTTACTAGATATCTCATTGAGGAGACGTGTTGAACACTTCACTCACTGACATCTACAGGGAAACAGAATAGATTTATTTAGCCTGGTGGAGTTAAGGCCATGTGGCCTTCTGTTCTACTCACCAGGACAAACATATGTTACATATAAATACAAAAAATTACAATAATAGTCATACTAATCAATTAATTATCTGTCAAATTGAATAATAATGAGAATAATGTGTAATAATACAATGCAATTAAATACAATTAAAATTAAATTAATTATAGAATGAATACAGAAAGGAATAACAGCTCGAATCTACTATACATAAAAAGAAAAGAAAGAAAAAAATACAAAGAAAGTAATAAACTACATTGAATTAATCTATGCTTTTTATACAAGGCATTAGGTAAATATATTAACAGATCTTAAATCTATTTTATTAAATAATGAAAAAAAAACACATAATTAATTTTTTAAAATTAATATTAGTGAGTTGTTTCTGTTAGTAATTTTATTTTGAATTTCTTTCTCAAAGATGGAAAAGTTTGGCAGTCTCTGACATAGGGTGGAAGGGAATTCCATGAACTAGCAAGAGAAATTGTAAAAGATTTCGAATAATAGGTAGTGTGTTGAAGAGGGATATAAAGGACACTGCGCTCAAGGGATCGGGTATCTAATTTATGTGTATCAGAGAGTCTAGTGAAGCGGTGTGATAAATAATAAGGTAATGATGTGTGTAATATGTTATAGAGAAGGCATAGGAAATGGATGGTTCTACGATCTTGTAGACGAAGCTATGACAATTGTTCCAGGGATGGTGTAACGTGATCAAATCTACGTATACCACAAAAAAAAAAAAAAAAAACGTATGCAAGAATTATGAACACGTTGAAGTCTTTGGGTAAGAACAGTATTTATGTCAGTAAAAAGAGTATCACAATAATCAAAGTGGGGCATTGCAAGTGTTTCTACTAACATTTTCCTAAGAGCAAACTGTAAACAATTTCTTATACGATTTAATGAGTGTATTATTGAGAAGATAGTTTCGCAAATGTTATTTACGTGTTTATTCCAAATTAAATGTTTATCCATAAATATTCCTATATATATATATATATATATATATAAACTGAACTAAAGTAACTATGTCAATAAACTCCCGCTAGGGAGCACCCAGTTCCACATGAAGGACGTATGCGTTATATACATACAATTTACAATACATATTTGAATAAACAAATGTGCAATCTTACAAATGTTCTCAACGTTCCAACTTTGCATATGAACGTAACAGTACAGAAGCTCAGAAGCAGCTGGTGACATCTTAAAGACAGTTATGTAAACCCAAATCAAGTGTTTTGATGTCTGCATTCTTTCCCTGTTTATGACACATCAACACTTCAATTGTTATGCTTTAACTTCTTGATAAATTTACTGTAAACGAAACAGAACATTACATTGTTCCTTAATCCATTAAACTTTTATGAACTACAAAATTTTTCAAGTAATGAAATAAAAATGAAAGGGTGTGTGAAGATTGGCAGACATTTAAAATCCATTTTGTAAGTGCAGGAACGGCGTAGAAAGCAAATTTAGGAGAAAGGGATTTTTTTTTATTCATACGCACAAGGTTAGAGATGGAAGAGGCACATCTGAATTGATATGGAAAATAAATATATTTTGCTGTGCATGCTCTTTGGATCTTGCACATCACAGAGAGCCTGTATTGATTCGCGTAAGGGCGTGTTCACCCTTATGATGCTACTCCTCAGGGGTGACCAAATCTGTGTCACGTGCTTGTCGCCTTATTCATTATAAATCACTCGCTTCCAAGAGAAACTCTATGCGAATAAAATCAAAGTTTGGACAAAATTATCATCGGAACGTAATAATATACCAAATATTATTATTAAGATCACAGAAAATTGTTTATATTTTATTTACTATTATTATTATTAATATTAATATTATAATTGTTATTATTATTTTTATACTACGTTAGAATTCAACAACAAGAAATATAAGCTGCACAGATAAAAAAACAGCTGTTGCATTGAAATCATCATTATGAAATTAAATTCCGTAACTAGCTTCAATTTTATCAGTGGTAAAATGTTGAATCTGTTCAATAGATCTAATTTGGATACTTTTTACAATGTAAGAAGCGTTGGTAATATTTTTAATTCTGTAATTGAAAGTTTGGGGGCACGCCGTAGCGTAGTGGTTAAGGCACTGAGCTACAAGCCGGAGGGTCGAGGGTTCAAGTCCCGTTGGGGTCAGGATTTTTAAACTGACCCAAACCCTCTGGCGGCACTATGGCCCTGGGGTCGACTCAGCCTCTAACGGAAATGAGTACCAGACGCTTGTTCTGGGGTAAAGGCGGCCGTCACGCAGGGCTGACAACCCGGCTGACATCAAGTGCCGATTGTCTAGAAAAAGTGGGAGCCTTAACCTCCTACTACCCCAAAGGCCTCCTGAGGCCTGTTGTGGGATCACTTTACTTTTAATTGAAAGTTTGTGTGATTATGTAAATTCAAGTTGTATAAACTAGGCTATGGTATCTAAGTCTTCTCCTTCTTCTTCTTCTTCTTCTTCCGAATGCAGTATTGGGTGATGATGCCCGTTCTGCGACTACAAAAACTGATCTTTCCATCTGTTGAAGGGTCTTCCGAGGTCTCTTTTGCCTTTAGGGTTGAGGTGGTAAATCATCTTTGGTAAACGGGAATTTGACATTCTCTGCACGTGTTCGAACCATTTAATCTGATAATTTTGTATATGTCCAACCACAACCATTTCCCTACTATTCCACTGCATCCTTATCTCATCACTTTTCATTCTATCCCTTAATGTTACTCCAGTTCGTGATCGGAGGAATCTCATTTGTGAACTATTAATGCGGGATTTATCTTTTGCTCGAAGTGTCCAGCATTCACTTCCGTATAGTAGAGCAGGTTTGGCTATGGCATTACGAAATCTCAATTGGATTTCTTTCCTCATTTGTTTCCCAAAATTTCTCCTAATTATACCATTTAACCTGTTATATTTTTCTAAATTTGTTTCCACATCTTTTTGATTTATCACATATAATAAATAATAATAATAATAATAATAATAATAATAATAATAATAATAATAATAATTAATAATAATAATAATAATAATAATAACAATAATAATTGTATTTATATACGGATTTTCTACGTTTACACATCTTTCCGTGCCTAAAGTATCATTTTCCTTCTCCACTCCTCTCTATCAATCCACTCCATATCCTCCAGTCCTCTTGTTCTCATTCCAGTTCTTAATTCATGCATCCACGAGTTTCGAGGTCTTCCTTTCCTTAATCTTCGAGGTGGACACCATTTCATTATTTTTCTGGGTAATCTTTCTTCTTGCATTCGTCGCACGTGCCCATACCAATTTAATTGCTTGTATCTTATAAAATCTACTGTTGAATATCTAAGGTTCATTTTTTCTCGTATGACAGTATTTCTCTCTTTTTTTTTGTCTAATTTTGAACATCTTGCTGCTCTCCTAAAGAAATCCATTTCCATCTACACAAGTTTTTTTTTTCCTAAGTTTTTGTTGAATTTCCAAACTTCAGCTCCATATGTGACAGTACTTCTCACTATTGAATTATATATTTGTAACTTATTTTTCCTGGTTATATGTCTGTTCCATAAGACTCCATTCATCATTGCTGTTATTGCTCTACCTTTATTTATTCTGTTCTTAATATCACTTTCTTGTTTATCCTTTTTTAATTACTTTTACTTCCAGATACTCAAATTCTTCACATCCTCTAATACATCCCTTTAGATCTTCTAATATTAAATTTTCGGTTTTTGCTCCACATCCGATATAAAATGTTTTTTTTTCTAAATTTATTTTCAAACCCCAATTATCATATTCGTCCCAATAATTTAATAAATAATAATAATAATAATATAAAATAATAATAATAATAATAAGAATAATTAATAATAATAATAATTAATAATATAATAATAATAATAATAATAATAATAATAATAATAATAATAATAATAATAAAATAATACATAATATATAATAATGTAGTAATAATAATAATAATAATAATAATAACAACACAACAAGTAATAACTGATAGAAATAAAATAGGAGGAAATGATAATTTTCAGTTCTGTCTGGTATTAAGAACAATACTGATTAAATTATATATCTTCACTTATAAAATAATTTTAGTCCACCGCTGTGGTCTCGAGGTAGCGTGCTGCCTTGTCACGCAGCGGGCCCGGGTTCGATCCCCGGTCGGTTTTCCTGGGTGAGGTTTTTATCGGGGTTTTTCCTCACCTGTAAGACAAATATCAGGAAAACTTTAACGTCCGCGAAATCATATGGCCATCATCATCATGATCATCCTTATCATTATCATCATCATCATCATCACATCCTTCACCGGTGTGGAAAGCAACGGGAAGCTACCACACCTACACAATTCCCTAGTAAAGCTGCAAGCATAGCATTTTCATGCTATGATTGAAGTGAAAGACCTGCCTTCGGGCAGAATTACTATGGATGGATCAAATAATTTAAATGTGCTCACAGGAATATATGAGTATTATTGCACTTGTATTTTCAATATTTTAAATCGGTGAAGTCACAATAACACAGCTATAAAATCAGAAAACTTTTAGTTGATATTGTTAAACTAATTGTTTCTAATTTGTATTTGTATATTACTGAAATATATTTGTCTCAGCACTGGACTAATTATAAACTATTATTATTATTATTATTATTATTGTTATTAATAACAAAATAGTCGGCCGCGGTGGACTAGTGGTTATGCTCCTTGCCTCTGGTCCCGAGGGTCGCGGGTTCAAACCCGGCCCGGGGTCGATGGACTTTTAGGACGGAAAATCCAAGGAGCAAGTCCTCCGGGAGGGATTTTAAGCCGTGAGTCCCGAGTCTGAAGATTTTCAGGCTCGTAAAAAATCCTTAAACCTAAATGAAAAGGCCTCTAAGCAAAATTTACCGAATTTTCCCGTCCTAGTACTACCTTGGTTTCCTAGATGTCAGTATGAGGCGGAACGCTGACCACGTACTACTCAAAATGACATCTATACGAAAGCAAGTGTAACTAAATTAGTATGGTTCAAATTCTTCTCTGTAGGGGAGAGAGCCTAAATCTCTGTAAAGGGAAAAACATAGGCTACAAAAAAATATATTAACAAAGAAGATCCTTAATTGGAAAGATAATGGAAGAAGTGGAAGAGGCAGACCTAGAGAACGTTAGATAGATGAAGTGAGGAGAAGTGTGGAAGCTAGAGATTTGAGGAAAGAAGATGCTCTAGACAGGAACCTCTGGCGACAAATCACTTTGGGTTGAAGGAAAAATACTGTATTGTGAAATATTTCTAATTAAAAATAATAACAATTATTATTATTTATATTATTTGATGTGAAGTTGTGAACGTAATATTTCTCTTCCTCTTGAACGTGGTCAAATATCTCTTCTTAGATCGCAATATGATATTCTCATCTTGTGGCAACGATTCTCGTTAAAATAAAACATAATAATTAGGCCTTAATAGAGCTAAGAGTCTAACATTCGGAAATTTTCAAAATCGGATTTCACTTACAGATATAACTATAGAAGTGTGTATTTATTTAAAAACAAGCACCAAATTGCTGTGTACGTGATATTTTTCAATATTTTATTGAAATTTCTGTTTTGTTGTTGGGTGAATGAAAACTCCAATAACTGTCAGAAGGAAAATCCAATAAGCTCTCTTCTCAGGGTTATTAATAAAGAAAGGAATCCTGGGAATTCTAACCTCTTGAGCTGTTCCGTGGAATGAAAGAGCAGTTCTCAAATGTGTCTCAAACATTCCTAATGTTACATTCATTATTTTAATACAAGGAATAAAAGTTATACTCTGTTACTATTCTTTTCAATTATACTTATTTACACGAACGCCACATTTTATTTTATACAGAGTGTCCCAAAACATTTTTTACAACTAGTGGATATTGAAGAGACAAATAAAAACAAATTAATGTATATTAAATTTATTATTTGACGCGGAAACATGGACGTTGACGCAAAAAACATAAATAAATTACAGTGAGCAACAAAAAAATATTTTTTTTTTGTCTCAGAAAGAAAAATATGTGATTCGGATAGTATTTTTTCTCCTGAATTCAAATATGATATCGGGTTTTCTCCATCACGCAAGGTTTCCGGGAGAGAGGAATTTATAATTTCAAACACTTTAATATTTTCTACGTTCGTAACTAAATAATATTCGAACATTCGGACTCACCTAGAAAGTAAGAAATGACGATTTTCTGCTATATTTCGCCTATGGAGCATCCCTCTTGATGGTCCAATAATAATCGGTCAGCATATTAGGATTCCATTTGCCTTGATATCTCTTTTCCATAGCTAAAATCTCCTGATGAAAGTGTTCCCCGTTTTATTTTACAATGGATAAATGGACGAAAAAACGTTTATAAAAAATAATTATTTAAACCCATTAATTGAAACTGAAATTAAAAAAAACTGTGGGTGATGGAGAAATTCCGAGTACATATTTAAAAATACGATAAAAAACTGCATTAAATACAACTATTGGTACTCATGAGACAAAAATCATGTTGACCTGTGTTATTAGTCACAGAAATTGACTTTTTAAGATGTACAAGAATATCAAAATCAGACAAAATAATAAATAATACATTAAGAGAAGTGGCACGCAGTAGCGTAGTGGTTAAAGCACTGCGCTAATAATACGGAAGGTCGAATATTCAAGTCCCGGTGGGGTCAGGATTTTTAAACTGACCCAAACCTTTTGATGGCATCATGGCTAAGGGAAATGAGTACCAGACGCTTGTTCTGGGGGTAAAGGCGGCCGTCACGCAGGGCTGACAACCCGGCTGATATCAAGTGCCGATTGTCTAGAAAACCTCCTACTACCCCAAGGGTCATCTATGGCCTGTAGTGGGACCACTTTACTTTTACAATAAGAGAAGTTATGGATGTAAAAAAGGATAATATACAAGAGATTGAAGAAATCCAACTAAGATGGTATGGACATTTAATGAGAAGAAGGGAGACAGAAACAAACAAAGAAGTATATTGACTTAAGCTTTCACGGCCGGAGTTACTATGATGATCTTGTAGAAGATTTCCGGGCTGTTGGCCGTGGTCTTGAGGCTTGTAGTTCCCCGACGTTTCGTCAGAGACTGCATCTGGCATCCTAAAGGGTTGTCTCCCTTGAGGATGCCGGACCCAGTCTCTGGCGAAACATCGGGGAACTACAAGCCTCAAGACCACGGCCAACAGCCCGGGAATCTTCTACAAGATCATCATATAAACAAAGAAGTATTGAAATTGATACCTCCTGGAAAAGGGAAACGTGGTAGACCAAAACCAACGTGGATAAATTGAATTCAAGACAACATGAAGAAGATAAATATGACAGAAGCAGACACGCAAGATCGGGAAGTGTGAAAGAAAAATAATTGCTTGTTTTAGTTGAGGGTACCTGTCTACATAACAGAAACAATCCTGAAATAAAATTTAAGAAAATGTGTATTTATGTTTTATTTCCTTGATAGGTCATTTAAAATATACCTGTTAACTAAAGGAACGAAATTTAGTCCAAAGTAAAATTTAAACTATATCTACTGCTAACTGCTTCTCCATAATGCATTCCCTGAAGCGTCTCAAAAATGTTCTTCCTACAGCTCTTAAAATAATTTTAATCCAAACCGACCTTAGTGATGCCGCATTATGACTGTTGTGACGTTATACTAACTGACATAAGTGACGGATTGTCGGACAAACTGCAGCGTGTCCATAATATGTGTATCACATTCATATTTAATGTTCGAAAATACGATCACATTTCTCAATTTTTCCACGAATTGTAATGGCTACATCTAAAAGAGAGAAGAAAATCGCACTGTCTGTCTTCTCCTATTTAAGATCCTACATACCTCGATTCCCAATTATTTATCATCCCGTTTCCAGTATCTATCCTCAAACCATAACTTAAACACAAGATCACAACATAGTCTCTCGCTTAATATACCGCAACATAGGACATCACATCACTCCATGTCATATACTATCTCCACTTCTCGCAACTGGAATTCCCTACCACAAGAAATAAGGGGCTGCCGAACATTGGCAACTTTTAAAAGAAATCTAAATTTATATTTGCTCTAACCTCGACTTCATCATTACCCAGTGTCAGGTATATATATTAATTGGTGTTTCTTGTATAATTTATCATATTTGTATTATATTATTATTATTTTAATATTATTATTATTATTATTATTATATTATTATTATCGTAAGTATTTTTATTGTTATTATCGTATAAAATGTTGTTTGTACATGAAATTTACATTGCTACATTTAATGTATCTATAACTGTTTATAATTAGTATAGTGTATATCTATATTTACTTGTATTTGTGCTGCTTGAGTGGAAGAGAAGACCTTATGGCCTTAACCCTGCCAGAATAAATACAGCATTATTATTATTATTATTATTATTATTATTATTATTATTATTATTATTATTATTATTATTATTACTGCAAGTTTTCAATTGTTTTCGAAAAAGTTTAATTAGAGATGTAACATCAGACCAGTGAACATCTGGTATGCTAAAAAATGTCAGGAATTCCAGAAACGATCTTCGCAGATGAAAGAATATGAGGTATCGCTGAAGAACAACATTTATCTAAAAATATTTACTCTATAGAAATTACAGCAACTTCGTAAATAATAGTAATTTTTCTTCTTCTTTTTATTCTTGTTCTTCCTGGAATTAGGTCATTGTATATCAAGGGTTGGAGTATTTCCATTTCGTTAAAGGAGGAAACTGACATGCAATATTTTCCCTTTTGTTTATATAGTCTAATAAAATGTGTTCTATTAGGCGTTATTCTTTCAATGTATATGAATAAATACTAGTAAAATTCATATCAAATTCCGTTGAGGTAAAGTCGTATGATGAAAGTTAAAATTAAATTGTTCCTGTTGGTAGGTGCCGTCGTCCTCAACTTTGTTAAAATATTGTATATGAAATTAACTGGAGCGCTTTCGGAAGTTATCTTCCATCTTCTGCAGGTTGAGCTTCCGCTGCTCGTACAAGTCAGTTGTTGCTACAAACGGAGTAAACATCACCGTACACAACAACAACGAGCAGCGGAAACTCAACCTGTAGAAGATGGAAGATAACTTCCGAAAGCGCTCCAGTTAATTTTATATACAATATTTTAACAAAGTTGAGGACGAGGCACCTACCAACAGGTACAATTTAATGTTTAACTTTCATCATATATGAACCAATTAATCCTTCAAGTTTCTCAGAGATCCGGGTTCGAATCCCGTCCAGGCATTTGTTTTTCTTATCATACCATATTAAGCTTGCATTGCTCAATGTTAAACATTTAATTATAATATATTATTATATATATATATATACTACCTGGCCCGGCGAACTTCGTATCGCCTTTAAATATTTTTATTTTAATTTTTCCGATGTTTTAATAATTATTCTGCTATTCGGGGCGGAAACAAACCCAACAAATCATAGATCATAAAAATCGGTCCAGCCGTTCTTGAGTTATAAATAGTGTAACTAATCCGACTTCGTTATATATATATATATATATAGAAGTCCCTGCCACGCGTTATTGTAGCTAAGGTATACGTTAAATTATTATAACTAACAGACTTACTTACAGTTCTGTTATTACGTTCCTTAGGACCTTCATATGTTTTTAAATTTACATTCTTCTTAAATTTAATATTTATGTCACATTGGCCTATACCAATTTGCGGAAATTCACTTGATATCTTATCATTCATGGTCTCTAGAACTGATTCGCCATATTGTTCAATGTCCCTTCTCGGTCCAGTTAAATTTAAATGAAGTTGCTATCTTTCAGCCAGATTACTTAAAACTAATACTTACACACGAAATTAATATTATTATCAATATATTGAAAATAAAATAAACCCTGAACACACTTAAATTATGAAATAATCAATATTTGTAATTCAATTGAAATTCGCGGTTGCAACAAAAAGCTCAGCCACCTGGATCTCACTTTGTTAAATAATAAACCAATTACCTTACAAAATTACCTTACACCGCCATCTGTTAGAATCGTATGGAACTCACAGATAATTATAACTCTTTGTTAAATAATAAACAAATAATTTGCAATAAAAAATAATGCGACTATAAATTTAGTTATAAACTACCCTATGTCTCATGTTGGATCAAACTGCACACAGTGTGCAAAATTTTATTAAAATCGGTTCAGTAGTTTAGGATTCCATCGCGGACAAACAACGTAACACGCAATTTTTATACATTATATATATATGTGTGTGTGTGTGTGTGTGTGTGTGAGAGAGAGAGAGAGAGAGAGAGAGAGAGAGAGAGAGAGAGAGAGAGAGAGAGAGAGAGAGAGAGAGAGAGAAAAAAAAAAGTTAATCATCATCATCAGCAGCATCAAGGATTAGACCTGCTGGTCTGTTCCGATCTCATGTTAGAATTGGCCTATCCATCTATTACTGGGTCTTCCAACATTTCTTCGTCCTAGTTTTTTTTGAAATGAAGAATCTGTTTCGGAATTCTATTGTTATCCATACTATTGACGTGATCCATCCATTAATCTTTGTATCGTGTAATTCTATCTAGTAGTTTGAATATATGCTACAATTTTATACTAGTATTTCTAACTTCAACGAAGCTGCAAAGTGACCTAAGGACAAGCTATTTAATACGTATAAAAACATAACGCGGATGCCATTGCTACGGTGTGATTGGTCGTCGATTCGATATTGAACCCAAATATTTGTTATGTAAATCCTAAAATTCAATAAATGCTAATGAATAAGCGAATTGAAGCGAGGTGAATGTGAAGCGGGAAGTACTGTTTATGTATGCAGCTCAGTATTTTATAAAACTGGAAGCGAAAAATTAGAATTTTATATTCTATTATACATTCCACTTAACAAATATATATATATATATATTTATTTTGCAGTAACTGACCCACTAAGAAATACGGCTACCAGATTGTATATATAGTGCATGAATGTCAACACATCCCGCATGCGGGAGTTAATATAAAAACGTTTGTAGCAATTGATTATACCACAAAAAAAACAAAAAAAAACACTGTTTGCACTTTCTTAAATGTATTTTTCCCAGAAAAATATAATTTCATAATTACATCATAGGACATCAGAAATGAATTAATATACAGTCTGATGTGTTTCATTTTTTCTCCACTAGAGTGCATTCTTACACTATTGCGTTCCTTTGGCAATAAACAATATGATCTGGTTGCAGTGACGAACAAAAGAAGCTAATGAAGCGTACCAATCGTTTGTCATTCGCTTTCGAACATCGCCGTTTACATTAAATATATAAATATTTTAAAATGACTATATTTAAAAAATTATTTGTTAGTAAACAAATTTTATTCGTTAAATAGTCCTAAAAAATGCCACTCTTGATTTCCAAATTCTCTAAATAAATTCACTCGTGGCATTACTTATGATAAAAATACTTAATGTAATTGTGATACATGTGCCCTTGTCACATACCGTCTGGGGAACACTATGCAGCTAAAAGCTTCTTGTTCCAAAAACGACAGACATCAAAGTGTGTAAGTAGCTGCACCGTAAAGCGTAAGTGTGTCACCGTTTGCATAATTTACATATTTTGCCCTAGTATTAAGATAGAATTAGAAAATGAGGGAAGGTAAAACTAGGGCTCAATGAAGTCGTTTACATTATTGATACTAAAATCTAAAAAAAAAGGTAAATTGTTTCAGCGTTAAATTTTATCACCTATTAAGTTAATTAATTAATTAATTAATTAATTAATTAAGAAATAATAAAGGAAAATTTGCAATTGCATGCCTCAATGGAATATTGTGGGATAAAAATATAAGTAATAAAAATAAAATGAATATATATCATACAATTGTTAAAAGCATCATTACTTATGGAGCAAACTTTTGCCATTAACAACAAATAACGAATAATAAGCATTTGGCAAGGAAATTGATTTTATACGAAGGGCCACAACAATTTCAAGAAGAGAAAAAAATAGGAACTCAGTTATAAGGGAGAAAATGAAGATTGAAGACACTATTTTAGATTATATTAAAACTCAGCAATTAAGATGGTACGGACATATCCAGCGAATGGAATAGGATCGACTACCAAAATCTGTTTTGGAACGGAAACCTGAGGGAAGACGAAGCAGAGGAAGACCTAAAACCTCCTGGAGTCAGGGAATATGTTTATATATGAAGGAGAAATATATACAACCAGGAGATTGGATGGACCGACAAAACGGGCTATTAGGAATCGGACGATGTCAAATACATTAATCAACCGATGATCTATCTGTCTATCTATCATCTATCTATCTATCTATCTATCTATCTATCTATCTATCTATCTATCTATCTATCTATCTATCTATCTATCTATCTATCTATCTATCTATCTATCTATCTATCTATCTATCTATCTATCTATCTATCTATCTATCTATCTATCTATCTATCTATCTAGCTAATAGAGCTATCCTATCTATCTAAGCGATCGATCTATCTATCTATCTATCTAGCTATCTATCTATCTAATCTATCTATCTATCTATCTATCTATCTATCTATCTACCTATCTATCTATCTATCTATCTATCAATCTATCTATTTATCTATCTAATTAACTAACTGACTGGCTCTATCAAACTCGTTTGTTTTTAACTTCAATTCTATTACAGTCAACCAAGAAAGTGGTTCCCATATTATATATATAGTGCACGAATGTAACCAGATTCTGTTGCGAGATATAATAGAAAAACATTCGTAGCAATTGATTATATCTTAAAAAAAGACAGCACTGGTTGCACTTTCTTAAACGTATTATTTCCCAAGAATTAACGTTGCAGAAAAATATAATTGACATATTTACATCATAGGACAACAGAAATTAATTAATAACCTGCAATGATGTGTTTCATTTTTTCTCCACTAGGGTGCATTCTTACAATGAATTGAGCCAATGTTTAATTTATTTGTGCATCTCATTCCTGTTTGTGATTATTGTTCCTAGGTATTTGAATTCAGTCACTTCCTCAAAATTTCCCTCATTTGTCATTAGCTGTCCATTTCCATTATATACTGTATTTCTACGTGTGACCATATATTTGATATTTACTTCCTGTCCTAATTTCTTAGTGTTACTCAGTAGTGTGTGCATGTTGGCCTTTAGTATCTCCTCGCTATCGCCAAATAGTACTACATCATCAGCATAAACTAACAGCTTATTAATACCATTGAGTTGTAGGCCTTCTTCATCCTTTAAAGATTCGATGGCATGCTCTATGTACAAAATTAAATAGTAGAGGAGATAGTGCATCTCCTTGCTTCAACCCATTGTGGATTTCAAAAGTATCCGAAAAGAGTTTGCATATACGGACCCTACTCTTTGTGCCATTTAGACACATTCGTATAAGTCTAACTTTTTAGGAATTCCGAACTATAGCAGGATACTATATAACTTCTCGTTCTTAATTGAAACTAGTTTCTGAAAACTAGTTAGCTTAAATGCTTGTACCTATCGAGAAATAAGCGTAGGAAAGTAAAAAAGAAAACATGAAACTATTAAATGTATGGGTCGTCGTAAGATGCAGAATGCATCTAATTCAAAGCATTACAATTTATAATTCGATTTCCTCTTTCTGCCATATCACATTTCTTCAGCAAGCGCAGTATTTCCGCGAGGAAATGAAAATTCTTATCTGTAAAAGATCAAAATCTTCTCAAACATTCGGCGAATGAATTCAAAATGAGAAAAGCACAGAACTTGTGTGAAAGATGTGTTTAATGAAACAGCTATTATTTTATATCTCATATTCAATACAATATTCCCCACATCTGTCAGTACGCGCCGCGCTCTTCTTCACGCACCATGTACCACAAGACTGAGTGCTTCCTAAGATATTACATCGCATATTAAGTATAACACTGCACGTATAGAGAGAACTCGTATCTATAATAAACCAACAATAATATCTTAGATGGTGCCATTTATATGTCAAACTCATAGTCCGAGATCCGGCTGCAAGATTACTTTGTTGATCGAGTGTATGAACAAAATCAAATGTTTTCATAAAATTGTGAATGACTATGACGAAAGTTAACAATTAATAATATTAATAATAACAAAATATGGGTATCATTAACATACACAGGAAATAAAACCACAAGACTTGCCAGAACTTTGAAAAAGATAAATAAAAACATTACCATAGCTTATAAAACAGGAAACAAATTAAACAACATAATATACAATGGCATAGAAGAACACAGCAAATTCAACAACAAGGGAGTCTACAAACTAACATGTAAAGATTGTAATAACTTTTATATTGGCAGGACAAGTGGAAATTTGAATACAATATATAAAATTTTATAAAACAATGGCTGTCCCTGTCCTTTTGTATGGGAGTGAATCTTGGATTACCATTACCAAACAAGAAAGTAAAATCCAAGCAGCCGAGATGTAATTTTTAAGAAGAGTAAAAGGCTGCACTAGAATGGACCAGATAAGAAACGAGGATATCCGTGAAGAACTGCAGATCTACTCCATAAAAGAAAATATATTTAACAACAAGATACAGTGGAAGGAACATGTAGAAAGAATGGAAGAAAGAAGATTACCAAATAAAATCTTCCATTATTTTCCAAGAGGAAGAAGAGATGTCGGACGTCCTCGGAAGAGATGGTCTTAGATCTATTAGTGAAGACGGAACAGGCAACTCTTGCCTAAACCAGGAAGTGAAGAAGAAGATATAAAGAACACCTAAAAGATTTGATACACGCGGGTGATAAATCAAGCTATGCTAAACATCTCATTAACGCAGGTCATCGAATGAACACAATTGAAAACACTCTCACGATAATCCACCGAGAAACCATTCCAGCTAGGATAAATATACGATTTGAAGACCTCGAAATTATAAAAGAAACAAACAACACCTCAATTCTTAATGTGGCTTAACTTAATTTTGTAGAAGTGGCTGAATTCAAATACCTAGGAACAATAATCACGCATAGGAATGAGATGCACAAAGAAATTAAACATAGGCTCAATTCTGGAAATGCGTGCTATTATGCATTGCAGAGACTCTTGATGTCCCAACTCCTTTCAAAAAACGTTAAACTGAAAATATATAAAACTATTATTCTACCAGTTATATTATATGGGTGCGAAACATGGACTCTTAGTTTAAGGGAGGAAAGGAGATTACGAGTATTTGAGAACAAAGTTCTTAGGAAACTTTTGGACCAAAGAGAGATGAACAGACAGGTGAATGGAGAAGAATCCACAACAATGAGTTAAATGGTCTTTATAGGAAGCCAGATATAATGACAAGAGATAAGTCTCGTAGACTGCGATGGGCTGGACATGTGGCACGAATGGGGAGTGAAAGACGTGCATGGAAGCTTCTTGTAGGAAAACCAGAGGGAAAACGTCCAGTCGGTACACCAAAAATGAGGTGGGAAAATAACATTAACTCCGGTTTGAGAAAGTAGATTATACAGGGGATGATTGGAAAACATTGGCTCAGGATAGGGATATATGGAGAGCTTTTGCCCGCGCGGCCATGAACTTACGGGTTTGATAGTGACAGTGAGTTAGTTAGTTAGAGAGATGAGTGGAGAAGAAAAATAAAACTTTAGGCACAGAAAGATGTGTAAACATTAAAATTATGTATATAAATAAATAAATAAAATTAAAAATAATTGTTTTTTCTAAAAAAAGGTAGAGAAAATAATATAATAATAAAAAATAAAGAAATATATGTTTGTGACTACAATAAATTTACAGACATTCTACGTTGTGGCAATAGAAGTATGTATTGTGGCGCACGCGTTGTGGGAACTAATTTATAGCAGGACTGGACAGCGTCAATCTGATGGCGACCAAATTGCATCTCGTCCTGTCAAGCAGCACTTCTTCAGCTCAAAGAATCCGCCCATTTTTCTTCATCAGCTTGATTCAACTTGTGCCTCCATTTAACTTCATAATGCACGATCCGGACAATGCTGCTTCAAAACCAGTAATCAGTTCGCTTCCCAAGACTTCTACTCATTTCCAGAGGGAAATTCACAAGAGTTTTAACTTACTTACTTACTCACTGGCACTATCGAACCCGTAGGTTCATGGCCGCGCGGACATAAGCTCTCCATACATCCCTATCCTGAGCCAATGCTTTCAAATCATTCCCTGTATAATCTACTTCCCTCAAGTTAATGTTGTTGTCCCACCTCATTCTTGGTCTACCAACTGGGCGTTTTCCTTCTGGCTTTCCTACAAGAAGTTTCCATGCACGTCTTTCATTCCCCATACGCGCAACATGTCCTGCCCATCGCAGTCTATGAGACTTGACTGTTCTTACTATATCTGGCTTCCTACAAAGACCATGTAGTTCATTGTTATGTAGTCTTCTCCATTCACCTGTCTGTTCATCTCTCTTTGTTCCAAAAATTTTCCTAAGAACTTTATTCTCAAATACTCGTAATCTCCTTTCCTCCCTTAAAGTCCGATTGAGGGTCTTTCCACTTTTCAGCGGTTGCCCTTTTACCAGCCTTGCTGCTGGCCCGACACATCCACATGTGTCAATCACAGAGGTAGACGATCAACAGCCAGTGTAGGGGTGACATGTGGTTAGCATGTCGAGTCCCCCAGCCGTTATATCTGGTTCCTCAACCTGGAGCCGCTACATATTGTAGCTACCCAATTGCCTCACGATGCTGGGTGGGCACCGGTCCCATACTGGCCGAAATACCATGAGAAAATTTCTTCCCCCATGGAGACTCGAACCAGCGCAAGTCCCGTAGCTCTGCGCCAAGGCTTCCTACCTTAACCGCTCGGCTACGGCGCGGGACCTCCCTTAAAGTAAGAGTCCATATTTCGCACCCATATAATATAGCTGGTAGAATAATAGTTTTATATATTTTCAGCTTAACGTTTTTTGAAAGGAGTTGGGACATCAAAAGT
Organism: Diploptera punctata; assembly: GCA_030220185.1. NCBI lineage: Eukaryota > Metazoa > Arthropoda > Insecta > Blattodea > Blaberidae > Diploptera > Diploptera punctata. Next base: position 529,303 of record JASPKZ010009823.1, read on the forward strand.
CTCTGCAATGCATAATAGCACGCATTTCCAGAATTGAGCCTATGTTTAATTTCTTTGTGCATCTCATTCCTATTTGTGATTATTGTTCCTAGGTATTTGAATTCAGCCACTTCCTCCAAATTTCCCTCATTTGTCATTAGCTGTCCATTCCCATTATATACTGAATTTCTACGTGTGACCATATATTTAGTTTTACTGATATTTACTTCCAGTCCTAATTTCTTAGTGTTACTCAGTAGTGTGTGCGTGTTGACCTTCAGTGTCTCCTCGCTATCGGCCAACAATATTACAAGAGTTTTAAGGATGTCGATACATTCGGAACCTCAGTTATAGGTATAACATAGTGTGTTTTTATCCATGTACAATATTTAACCTCTTAACTGCATTGGTCCCCAATTCAACACCACATACTTTTTTAATATTGCATTCATTGAAATAAATTAATCATTATATTGAAAAGCTCCCTCAAAAAGTATCGTAATAAGTGAGAAGCTGATTTTAAGACGTTTCAGTTAATACGACATTCACTGTTATTCACAGAGTGATTCAGAAATATGGCTATACGTTTGATCGCATTTTGTGACAAAAATATTATTATTAAAGGAAATATGATGTTATCATTGGAAAGGGAATCCTTCAAATTACAATAGCACAAAAGTAAACAAATCACTGCTCACGTGCAGCTTGGCGGGTTGATTTTTGTGGGCTAGCGTCGAACGCCTCCACAATTCTCTTCGTCGTTTCTGCATCCGTGCTAATGCGAGGCCTTCCAGGAGGTTTGATTTTCTGCATCCTTCCCGTTTCCAGCAGTCGTTTTGTCCACTTACCCACAGTAGACGGTTGCAATGCCACGTTAACCTCACGTCTTGCCCGTCTTGCGGCCTCACGATCATTATCATACGTTATTACCCATGCAGCAATTGTAATTTTCTGTTGCATATTCAACGCCATTTTGACTAATGACGTAAGTTCTACACTGTTTTGTTTTATTTTGAATAATTGCCTTTCCAACGGTAATTTCATATTTCCTGTTATGGTAATATTTTCATCACACAACGCGATCAAACGTATAGCCATGTTTATGATTCGCTTCGTATGTAACTTTTCCCAACTTAGTAAGCAATTGGCACGTGCTATCATTTTCCAGTCAGTCTAAAGAACAATAAAACAGTGTAACATCTGAAACAAAGCTGAAATATTACATTATTGTTTATATTCTTATTCACGGCGGTTTAAAATCGTTTCATAAATAAATTATAGTAACCCTATGTAGGAAGAATATAATTTCGTAAGAATTATTTAAACACAAAATGACACTTAACTTGAAATGCAATCCTATGACCGATTATCTCACAATATTTCATCAAAAAACTATTCTCAGTGTCATATGATCACATATCGGGATTGCCAAAATGTATTTTTTATTATTGTCGAATTCAACTACGACAATTTGTAATTAACTATTTTAAGTTACTCTTTAAAAAATAGATCCATGACATTACAGCTCCGGAGAGCCAAGTCCCATTGAACTAGATGCTATCCCTACAAACAAATGACATATGGGGAAATAATATGGTTAGCGTGAAGCAATTCCTCAACCACAGTTTCAGTTTTTAATCAGATTTCGTTACTTTATTCATAATTTGTTGTTCAGTTGTCACCGCGAGGCTGAGTGAATCATATTTCAGACTTCGTGCACAAAAAAGGATTTTTTATTATAATACTAGCTAATACCCGGCGTCCGCTGCTACTCTTAAATAAATGTTAATGTGTTTTTACCACCAGCCTTGAGCTGTTATGCTTGCCCGGGAATCTGCTTATCCCGTTCTAAAAATGGTTATTGTGAGTTATCCTTAAAAGATATACATATGCTGTTGCGGACTTTTTTGTAGAGTTTTTTTTTAAGATATTCAATTCTATATACAATAATTTGGTGTATGTGTTATGGTTTAGGCAGCGTAAGCCATTTAAGCGTCAAAATAGGGACTATATTTCACGTTTTTCACTACAAAGAGTAATTTTAGGGGCGAAGGGGTTGAGTATTACAATTTTCTTATAGCCTATGTTCATCCTCGGAATCTCCTGAACACTTTTCAAAGAGTCCCATCACAATCGAATGAACGGTATTGCAGAGCACGCTTGTCCAGGAATCGACTTAACCCGATCTTCTTAGAATCAATGAAAGACAAAAATGGTTATTGTGAGTTATCCGTAAGAGATAAACATATGCTGTTGCGGGCTTTTTTGTAGAGTTTTTTTTTAGATATTCAATAATTTGGTGTACTTTTTATGGTTTGGGTAGCGTAAACCATTTAAACGTCAAAATAGGGACTTTATTTCACGTTTTTCACTACAAAGGGTGATTTTTAGGGGTGAAGGGGTTGAGTATTACAATTCTCTTATAGCTTATGTTCATTCCCAGAATCTCATGAACTGTTTTTAAAAAGCCCCATCACAATCAGATGAACTGTATGGCAGAGCGCGCTTGTCCAGGAATCTTCTTGGAATCAATGAAAGACAAAAATGGTTATTGTGAGTTATCCGTAAAAGATAAACATATGCTGTCGCAGACTTTTTTGTAGAGCTTTTTGAGATATTCAATTCCGTGTACAATAATTTGGTCCATTTGTTATAGTTTGGGCAGCGTAAGCCATTTAAGCGTCAAAATAGGGACTTTATTTCACGTTTTTCATCTACAAAGGGTGATTTTTAGGGATGAAGGGATTGAGTATTACAACTCATTTATAGCCTATTTTCATTCCGGGAATCTCCTGAACATTCTGCAAAAAAACCACATCAAAATCCGATCAACGGTATGGCCGCGCATAGAATACAAACAAACAAACATTGATTTTTATATACGGTATTAGAAGATACAATCCCTGTTTCAACTTCTTTATCCATTATTTTCGTTTTGTGATAAGAATAAGAATAGAGAGATCAATTTCCTCTTTTTGTTATGTTGTTTCATTTTTACTGTTTCTAATATTTATATAATGAAAGTTAAAAATTAAATTGTACCTGTTGGTAGGTGCCGTCGTCCTCAACTTTGTTAAAATGTTGTATATAAAATTAACTGGAGCGCTTTCGGAAGTTATCTTCCATCTTCTGCAGGTTGAGCTTCCAATTAATTTTATATACAAAATTTTAACAAAGTTGAGGACGGCACCTACCAACGTGCAATTTAATTTAATTTTTAACTTTCATCATATGACTCAACGGAATTTGATATGGATTTTACTAGTTTTGATTCTAATATTTAGTTTAATCCAATCACTTGTAATATATATTTATGTTTAATTTATTGATGTTAATTTTATGTACTAGATATTTCCGTAAAAAAATATCTTATGATTAGTATTGAAGTGTGTATGTCATTTAAAATACATACAAATGCGAGAATTCACAATTTAAAAAGAAATTAGAAACTACCATTATTTTAAAATATTTAATGAGACGCGGGTACGGATTGAAATGTAGAATAGCTTTGCTGTAATTTTATTCAGCATTTGTTATTTTTAATTGCAGCAAAGTCTCATGTGTTATCATTAAAGGGCGGATATTTAACAGCCAAAGAGTAACAGAAAAATCCAAGGTTTTAGGATATACTTTTCAAAAAATACGTTTCATTAATTTTTTTATTTTAATAATCACTAATCAAACAATGTTATGATTTACACACAACAATATTTTGACGTTTAAGTACACATTCGTTCAACACGCACGCACTATTGAGTAACACTAAGAAATTGGGGCTGGAAGTAAATATCAATAAAACAAAATATATGGTCACACGTAGAAATACATTATATAAAGGAAATGGACAGCTAATGAAAAAATGAGGGAAATTTTGAGGAAGTGGCTGAATTCAAATACCCAGGAACAATAATCACAAATAGGAATGAGATGCACAAAGAAATTAAACATAGGCTCAATTCTGGAAATGCGTGCTATTACGCAATTCAGAGAATTTTGACGTCCCAACTCCTTTCAAAAAACGTTAAACAGAAAATATGTGAAACTATTATTCTACCAGTTATATTATGTGGGTGCGAAACATGGACTCTTACTTTAAGGGAGGAAAGGAGATTACGAGTATTTGAGAATAAAGTTCAAAAATAAAATTTTTGGACCAAAGAGAGATGAACAGACAGGTGAATGGAGAAGACTGCATAACAGTGAATCTTTATAGGAAGCCAGATATAATAAGAACAGTTAATTCTCGTAGACTGCGATGGGCAGGACATATGACACGAACGGGGAATGAAATACGTGAATGGAAGCTTCTTGTAGGAAAACCAGAGGAAAAACGCCCAGTTGGTAGACCAAGAATGAGGTGGGAGAATAACATTAACTATTGTTTGAGGGAAGTAGATTATGCAGGGAATGATTGGAAAACATTAGCTCAGGATAGGGATATATGGAGAGCTTATGTCCGCGCGGCCATGAACCTACGGGTTCAATAGTGCCAGAGAGTTAGAGTTATAATATTATAACAATCAGTACTTTATGTGTGTGTAACCTGATATTATAAAGAAAATTATACAAATTATGGAACAAAATCGTACTTAAGTGTTATTAATACCAATTGAATCTTTTTTCTTAAAGAAACAGATATGTAATTAACATTATTAAAAAATGCAGGATTTAACTTTCATTATAAAAAGTATCATAAAGAAAGTTTGAACTTAGAAATATGTTGTAATAAGCAGAGATTCATTAATAAAAACTGAATCCAAAGAAAAAAACATATCCTTTGTAGTGGAAAACGTGAAGAAAGTAGCTCTTTGGAGGCTTAAATGGCTTACGCTGCCTGAACCATAACAAATACAAAAAAAATAATGTACACAGAATTGAATATCTCAAAAAGCTCTAGAAAAAAGTCCGCGACAGCACATGATTATCTCTTACGGATAACTCACAATAACCATTTTTGCCTTTCATTGATGCCAAGAAGATCGAGACAGATTCCTGTGTAAGCATAGCAGCACATGGCGTGTATTCTTTTACGGACAACTCACAATAACGAATTTTGTCTTTTAGCTCGTTTGTGCTAAGAATATCGAGATAAGTAGATTCCCGAGCAACACCGTGTATCAGCACGGGAAATCTTAAAATGGTTACGATATACATTTATAATTATTTTTCATTCCACTTATTCAAATATTGATAAGAAGTACATTAATTTTCGTTTTTCAGTTCATTTCTGCCAAGAAGATCGGGATGAGTAGATTGCCGGACAATGCCGGGTAAACAGCACACGGTATCTAAAAATAATTACGATATTAATTTTTCCATTTATATCATGTATGCTAAGAAGATCGGGATGAGTAGATTCCCGGAAAATGGCGTGTAATCAGCAGACGGTATCTAAAAATAATTACGATATGAATTTTTCCTCTGACTTATTTAACTAAACATAAAACACATTCATTTTCGTATTTCAGCTCATTTGTGTCAAGAAGATCGGGATGAGTAGATTCCCGGACAACGCCGGGTAAACAGCACGGGGTATCTAAAAAATATAAATTTATAATTATTTTTCCTCTTACGTAGTCAAGTAAACATAAAAGTACATTATTTTTCATTTATTTAGGCGTACCAGCGCACGCCGGGTATTAGCTAGTAAATAAATAAATAAAAGAAATGGCATGAAGATTGTGTTTGCAGGGTAATGAATCTTCGGATTTTAAACGCTGGAGAGGGTTGTAAGAATGGCAGTAACGCACGGTTTCCAGTGTTTTGAACACAAAACATGGTTTAGATCCATATTTACGAGCCACAAAACTCTCCCATGAGACGAAGAGCAAAGTTTTTAGTGATGTAGCAATGACGATGCTGTTTACTGCTCTGAAAAAGCGAACTTTTATTTTCAATGTGTCCCTTCAGCAGTTGTTGCATGCAATAAATGTTTCCTGTAACAATTTTAAGAAATATAGACGTACTTTATATGGTTATTTCTCTTAAAGTTTTTAACATTCCAATATTATTTTGTATGGTAACCATTCTTCCGAGAAAAAATATGAAAGAAAAATTTTATCAATTGTTGGGGACTTTGTGATGTTACGAATTGATACGAGCAAGGATGTAACAAGATATTTTCCACCCGAACACGAGTAGTTTACTGTGGCGTCAATATTAAGTTAAAAAATGTATTCTAAATAAAATTTATTCTTATTTTTTTCTCACGGATTAGCCGCATGTCTTCTTCTTCTTCTTACACTTAATTTGTAGGATTTTAATCCTGTTTATTTCCAAAATCACTCCTCGGAGGAGGGATCAAGCCTCGTTGCAAAACAGTAATCAAAGTAAAAGAACAGCAAACTGAAGAAATAACCCTCACAAAGTGCATCAGGCAAGGTGACTCTTTAAGGCCATTCTTATTTAATATATATTTTTTAAATTGCCCAGGTTTGTCTTTCGACATTCCTGGTGTTCTCTCCTGGCATGGCGTACTTGTAACCCATTTCTGAGGTTGGGGCACCTGAAAGGCGGGGTTACGTTGCCCCGATGATATGATGCGTGATGATGATAGTGGTGCGCCAGGAGAGTCCCTAATCCTAACCTTAACCTAAGATGAATATGAATGATGATGACTGCGATGGTCATATGATTTCGGGGACCGTTTGGGCCTTAACATTTTCCTGACATTTGTCTTATAGGTGAGGAAAAACCCCGAAAGAAACTTCACCCAGAAAAACTCTCCGGACCGGGGATGGAACCCGGGCCCGCTGTGAGACCACAGCGGTGGACTTCATTTAATATTAAAATGGATAAAATTATTGAAAACATACCACCACGTTAGGGTTATAAAATGGGAAACACTAGATTTAACTTAGTATGATACGCAGGTGATGTCGTTCTCCTTTCAGAATCTGAAGATAACTTACAAAGATCTTCTTCTTCTTCTTCCTTCCAAGTATTAGGCCAAGGCCTGTTACGATCCTATAGAAAATTTTCCCTCCAGCGTTTCATAGGACGGCCCAGTGATCTTCGTCCTCTTGGTATATAATTATAAATAGCTTTGGGGATCCGATTTGAACTCGTCAATATACCCGTCAATAGGAACCTCAAACTCGATGCTATTCTTTTTGCAGACGATTTAGCTCTTCTGGCACTTTCCGAAAATGATTTGCAACGATCAATTTATAATTTACAAAAAATAGGTGCCAAATTTAATATGGAAATATCAATTAACAAAACTAAAATTATGGCATTTCATGGGAAGGACCCCATACAAAGTAAAATCTGTCTCCAGAATAATATTTTAGAGAGATCTAATCATAAGTAATGCCACGAGTGATTTCCAAATTATCGATAAATTCACGACTCACGAAGTGAGGAGTGAATTTATCTAGAGAATTTGGAAATCAAGAGTGGCATTTGTTAGGACTATTTAACGAATAAAATTAAGCTGTTTACTCACAAATCATTATTTAACTACAGTTATTTTAAAATATTTACATATTTAATGTAAACGGCGATGTTTGAAAACAAATGAGAAACGATAGGTACGCTTCTACTGCTTCATTTGTTTATCACTGCAACCAGATCATACTATTTATTGCCAAAGGAACGCAATATTATAAGGAGCAGCTTTCTTTAATATGGTAATTATAACACTGATAAATATTTGGTGAAACACGACTCTGATTGGTTGTAAAACAGAAATCATTGAAACGTGATTGGTCATTGACTCCCATTTGGGGCATGAGTTAAATAGTCAATTTAAATATCTTGGATATTATCTCTCTATCTGGGATGAAAAGGAATCCCTGAAAAAGTTACTAGTTATAATAAAAGTTTAGGAATTATTAATCAAGTTATGAAACCATCCCTTGTACAAAAAAACACCAGATTACGTTTATATAACACTTTGTCTAGACCAGTGTTGACCTATGGTAGTGAAGCATGGACACTAAGAAAACAACATGAAAGCAGAATAACGGCTTCTGAAATGAGATTCATGCGCAGAACAGCGGGTTACACCAGATGGGATCGGAAAAGGTACACCGATATCTTAAAAGAATTGAAGACTACGCCAATTTTGGAATATATATTAAACAGTACCAACAAAGATCTTTACATCAATTTAATATAAATGCCTGAAAATACAATATGGAAATTAACACGAATAAGACAAAATGCTTAACAATATCATAAGAACCAGTAAGATGCAAATTAGAAGTGGAAAGAAGAATCATAGAACAAGTGTCAGAATTTAATTATTTAGGTGTATTAATAACAAACACTAAAAATTTAATAAAATAAATAAAGAAACAAGCTGATAAAGCAGCACAAATATCAGGATCTATGAAATATTTAATTTGGCGCAACAAACATACGTCAATAGAAAGCAAAACCCGCATATATAAAACGATAGTTCGACCAGTTATCGTATATGGAGTAGAAACCAGGGCTGACACAACAAAAACTGAACAAATAATAAGCACATGCGAAATGAAAATCTTAAGAAATATTCAGGGGAAAACATTATTTGATAAAATACACAACACAGAAATTAGGGACAAATGTCATATTCAAAGACATAACCAAATTTATTATAGATAGACGAAAATATTGGAAGGGTCATATAGAAATAATGGAAGAAAACCGACTTGCAAAAAGAGCTAAAGAAGATAGACCAATGGACGGGAGAAGAACAAGAGGAAGACACAAATTCGAGGCTAGCATATGAACTCGCCAAGGAACCCTTCTTCACAGAAGAACTGCGTATGAGGCTACCATCCACAGACAGCTCAAATAAACGACTTCAGGAAAGGGAGAAGAAGAGACTTGTATACAATAGAAGCCATGACAAACAGATCCTGGACCAACACCAATCAAGAACTCCGACACCTGGTGAACTCAATAGCAGTGCATGGATACCATCAGAAGATATGCAAGACCAAGTGTTTCCACGATCCCGGTAGCAACTGTGTGTGTGAACTGTGCAAGAAAACATGCGACCGTTACCATGTAACCACCTGCAAAAAACGAGGGATATCCCTGGTAGAATTCCGCAAATAACAAACTATGTGAATCAAATTAATGACAAAACTTACGTAACATGTTTTCTGCACAACTTGTGCGCATTTATTCTATTATTATAGATTTTTATTTAATTAAATAAGTTATGGATTTTCATCAAATAAACACCAATTCAATTGATTACATAATAGTGTAAATTTCCTTATAGTTTTATAAGTAGCAAATAAACTACATAAGCCTATAAATCTTTAAATCGTGACTATCTTTTTCCAATCATTAATCTAATACATAATTAATTTAGTCTTAACTGACATTCCAATACTCTTATACGGCAGGCAAGTTTTGGAAGATCAATAAACCCAAGAGCTGTAGATTTGCCAGAGAAAGATGGAAAGGAAAATATTAGGAATGTAAATAAAATACAGTGTAATTTGCGTCTATGGCTCCATTCCAGAAAGGTCGGTTATCTAGGCCTCAACTAGGGAACATTCTCTACTGATATTCCCGAATGTTCTTTCCCTCGCGGACACAAAAGTGCCAGAGTCGGACCAGCTGGTTATACTATTGTCCGAATAGTGGGGATATTGAAATTAACTCGAGCGAAAATAAGACGTTCTAAGTGAAACCGTCAGAGAGTATAAAGAACAAAAATTAAAAAAAAGTATTTTAATTATTATATTATCATTAAGGCTAGGATGTTTATGTACTAAAAGTTATGATTGCAACATAGTATGAGAAGTAAGACTTATGACTGTCTTTTATTTTGGTTTCACACACAAACAGTTGAATAGTATAATGAGAAGTAAGACTTTTGACGTCTTTTATTTTTGTTTCACACACAAACAGTTGAATAATATAATGAGAAGTAAGACTTCTGACTGTCTTTTATTTTGGTTTCACACACAAACAGTTGAATAATATAATGAGAAGTAAGACTTCTGACTGTCTTTTATTTTGGTTTCACACACAAACAGTTGAATAATATAATGAGAAGTAAGACTTCTGACTCTTTTATTTTGGTTTCACACACAAACAGTTGAATAATATAATGAGAAGTAAGACTTCTGACTGTCTTTTATTTTGGTTTCACACACAAACAGTTGAATAATATAATGAGAAGTAAGACTTCTGACTGTCTTTTATTTTGGTTTCACACACAAACAGTTGGACTTCTGACTGTCTTTTATTTTGGTTTCACACACAAACAGTTGAATAATATAATGAGAAGTAAGACTTCTGACTGTCTTTTATTTTGGTTTCACACACAAACAGTTGAATAATATAATGATAAGTAAGACTTCTGACTGTCTTTTATTTTGGTTTCACACACAAATAGTTGAATAATACAATGAGAAATAAGACTTCTGACTGTCTTTTATTTTGGTTTCACACACAAACAGTTGAATAATATAATGAGAAGTAAGACTTCTGACTGTCTTTTATTTTGGTTTCACACGCAAACAGTTGAATAATATATACTATCTGCATTGCAATCTTATCGTTTATTAGATGAAAATCATAGGCTTAATTATCGTTCATTAATTTTTCCAATAAACAGAAATATATTATATAATCCTTGCCCTCAAATAAATTTTGAAGAAAGAAACTTTATTAGCAGCAAATTATTTGTGAAGAATCAGTTAATTGTTGTGAAATAAATTAATTGAACTGGAAAACTTTGTGTAAACATCTGTGCGGTGTGAAACCTAAGCCGCTAGGCGCGACAATGTGCTACACTCTAGTTCAACAATCACAATAATTAGGATATATTAACAAGTGCTACAATTGCGTGTGAATGTAAATGCCATTAGATGTAAGGAATGTCTTCTTCTTAAACATAATTTGTAGGATATTCATCACTCCTCGGAGGAAGACGTATTGGATGTACATTCACTGTCTATCCATCTCTTGGCTGGTCTTCCTCTTGTTCTTCTCCCGTCCATTGGTCTATCTTCTTTAGCTCATTTTGTAGGGTGGTTGTCTTCCAATATTTTCATCTATCTATAATAAATTTGGTTATGTCTTGAATATGACATTTGTCTCTAATTTCTGTGTTGTGTATTTTATCAAATAATGAGTTCCCCTGAACAGTTCTTAAGATTTTCATTTCTCATGTGATTATTATTTGTTTAGTTTTTGTTGTATCAGCCCTAGTTTCTGCACCATACACGATAACTGGTCGAACTATCGTTTTATATATACGGGTTTTGATTTCTATTGGCATATGTTTGTTGCGCCAAATTAAATCTTTCATCATCCAGGGATTAAGCCTCTTGGCTCGTTCCGGTTTCATGAAAGCTAGAATTGTTAAAATTGTTCAGACCATCTTTTGTGTGGGCGACCAACATTTCTCCTTCCGTGCGGTTTATAATTTAGCAATAATTTTGGAAATCTTCCTTCTGGCATTCTATCAATATGTTCTTTCCAGTCGTTCCTATATTTAATTATTCGGTCTATAAGTTTGATAATATTTAGTTCTTTTCTTATATCTTCATTTCTTTTCTTATCCAACAATCTTTCATATAACCTGATATTTTTGGTACTTTATCAGCTTGTTTCTTTACTTCTTTTATTATTTTTTTAAAAGTTAGTTAAGAAATGTATAAATTCATAATGATACTATTGTTTAATACCGTCGGTATATAAACAAAATATAACGTGTGTAATCTAATATTAATATAACATAAAAAAGTTGTCCGGATACACTTCACAGCGCCATAGATTTATTTGTTCAATGAAGGTTAACTGAAATATAATAAATAATAGTCTTAAAAAACTAAAACAACACGCTTTATTAGAAAACCAAATACAAAAATGAAAAATAAATTTAATTTCCAACACACTTGGGATAAATTTAAAGTGGCCAACAAAAAAGAATCATCTCCAACACATATAGAATAAAACTAGAGTTATCAACAAAAAGAAAATAATTTTATTATCAAAAGCGTGGGGTGCTCTATGTCAATTAATATATTTGTTAATAAACAGATATTGGTAAAAGTAAAGTCTCTGAGAAGAACATGTAAAAATCATAAAAAGCACCCCACGCTTTTGATGGTAAAATTATTTTCTTTTTGTTGATAACTATAGTTTTTTCTATATGTGTTGGAGATGATTTTTTTGTTGACCACTTTAAATTTATCCCGAGCGTGTTGGAAATTAAATTTATTTTTCATTTTTCAGTTCGGTTTTCTAATAAAGCGTGCTGTTTTAGTTTTTTAAAACTATTATTAATTTTTTATTTTTTAGTTTTAATATTTTACAGAATAAGATAAAAATGTAAATATCTTTAAATTCCATACTATTGTAGTATGAGCTAAAAGTATTACTCTTCTAAAAAACCCCTCCCCAGACGGATTCGAACCAGCGACCTATGGATTACTGAAATTACATACCACTAATTCACCTCTCTACCAACTGAGCTCTTACAACGATTGACTAAAAAGTCGACAAGTCCATAATTTATTATACCAGTTTTACTTTTTTTGATTTTCTGATGATTCTGGCCAGGAATTTAGAAATAAAATATGAAATTATTGTATTGTCACGGGTCCTTTACAAGTATACAAATTTTCAAGTCGATCCAATGTCTCTATGTGGGTGAAAATCGTGTACAAAGATTCCGTTACATAAATACAAAGACACTTTTTTTGATTTTCTGATGATTGTGGCCAGGATTTTAGAAAATAAATATGAAATTATTGTATTGTCACGGGTTCTTTACAAGTATACAAAATTTCAAGTCGATCCAATTATTTTGAGTGGGTGAAAAACGCGTTTAAAGATTCAGTTACATAGATAGATAAAGGTCAAGATAATATAAAGCGTGTAAAAATGTTAAATTTTCTTTCTAGCTAATATGTTTGCGTCGTCGTTATCACTGTTTAAGTGATTAAACCACACGAGTGTAGAATGGAAGATGGAACAGTTACAAGCGGTAATGAAATTACATTTAAACCCCACGAAAGAGTTTTAAAATAATTTCAGTAAAATGACGGAAAATGACATTTAGTACATTTTTGAACCTGCTTCAAACTTGGGATGTGATAATAGAAAAATGTTTGAATGGACAGGCGAGAGGGAAGAAATGTTTTGACATGCAACAGTTTGGTGGCAGATAATGCGGTGCGATAATTATATCTGAATGGGGTTGGCTTTATCTGCTCCGGGCTTGGGGTCAACATAATGTGAACCGTGAACCGGAATGGACGATAATGGCCTTTGTGGCATTCAATGCTATCTAGCCACCTGACCGAACCATCTCCTTCAGCCCGCATGCTTCTGTTTCCTTTGCAGTACGACACCAATTATATACTCCGCCCACAACTCTAATTCTTCTTAATCTATTCACTTATCCTATTCTGATAATCAGTTTTAATAAATTTAACATCTGATTACAGTTGCAAATATTTTCATTTATAAAAGCACACTCGTATTAATAATAATAATAATAATAATAATAATAATAATAATAATAATAATAATATTAAAGAAAATAATAATATATTCTTGATTATATTCCTACACCATATAATAGAATTTAATATAATCAAGAGGAGTAAATTATTAATATATAACACAATTGTAAAGATTATTTTATTATCCGATAGAATGAAAAGTGATGAGATAAGGATGCAGTGGAATAATAGGGAATTGGTTGAACATATACAAAATTATCATAAGTAATGCCACGAGTGATTTCCAAATTATCGATAAATTCACGACTCACGAAGTGAGGAGTGAATTTATCTAGAGAATTTGGAAATCAAGAGTGGCATTTGTTAGGACTATTTAACGAATAAAATTAAGCTGTTTACTCACAAATCATTATTTAACTATAGTTATTTTAAAATATTTATATATTTAATGTAAACGGCGATGTTTGAAAACAAATGAGAAACGATAGGTACGCTTCTACTGCTTCTTTTGTTTATCACTGCAACCAGATCATACTATTTATTGCCAAAGGAACGCAATATTGTAAGGAGGAGCTTTCTTTAATATGGTAATCATAACACTGATAAATATTTGGTGAAACACGACTCTGATTGGTTGTAATACAGAAATCATTGAAACGTGATTGGTCATTGACTCCCATTTGGGGCATGAGTTAAATAGTCAGATTAAATGGTTCCAACACGTCCAGAGAATGTCAAATTCCCGTTTACCAAAGATGATTTATCACCTCAACCCTAAAGGCAAAAGAGACCCCGGAAGACCCTTCAACCGATGGAAAGATCAGTTTTTGTAGTCGCAGAACGGGCATCATCACCCAATACTGCATTCGGAAGAAGAAGAAGATTTTATTATCCATCCGCCCATAGTAATTCTGCCCGAGGGCAGGTCCTTCACTGCAATCATAGCATTTTCATGCTATGCTTGCAGCTTTACTAGAGAATTGTAGGTGTGGTAGCTTCCCGTTGCTTTCCACACCGGTGAAGGATGTTGATAATGATAAGGATGATGATGGTGATGATGGTCATATGATTTCTGGGACAGTTTGGGCCTTAAAGTTTTCCTGACATTTGTCTTAAAGGTGAGGAAAAACCCCGATAAAAACCTCACCCAGAAAAACTGCCCCGACCGGGGATCGAACCCGGGCCCGCTGCGTGACAAAGCAGCACGCTACCCCGAGACCACGGCGGTGGACTATTTTATTATATGGTGCGAAATTCAGACAAATCATAGGTGCCGGAAAAAGTATCAAGATTGTTGTAACCGGAAATATACTATTATTATTATTATTATTATTATTATTATTATTATTATTATTATTATTAAAGCAATACAACATTTATATGACAATTGCATGTCTAAAATTAAAATTGGCAGTAAATTTTCACATGGTTTTACGATAAATAAAGGTCTTCGTCAAGGTTGTTGTCTATCATCGACTCTGTTTAAAAAATATGTACATGACATATTAAAGAATTGGAGGAGAAAATGTTCAAGCATGGGAATTCCTATTTCAAACAACAAAACTTTATACAACTTACAATTGTTAATTGCACAAGATTATGAAGATATAGAATATATGACTAGAACATTAATTGAAGAATATGAAAAATGGGAATTACATTTGAACATGAAAAAATCAAAATATTTATCAATTGGTGAACCAGAACAAAATTTAATTTTGGAGTCTGGAGAAACAATAAAATCTTGTAGTAAGATCACATATTTAGGAATTAAAATAAATAAAAATGGGAGTTATGCAGAGGAAATAAGAAATAGAAATAATAAAGGAAAATTTGCAATTGCTTGCCTCAATGGAATATTGTGGGATAAAAATATAAGTAATAAAAATAAAATGAATATATATCATACAATTGTTAAAAGCATCATTACTTATGGAGCAGAACTTTGGCCATTAACAACAAAAACAAACAAAATATCTATTGGCAACGGAAATGGATTTCATACGAAGGGCAGCAAGAATTTCAAGAAGAGAAAAAAATTAGGAACTCAGTTATAAGGGAGAAAATGAAGATTGAAGACACTATTTTAGATTATATTAAAACTCAGCAATTAAGATGATACGGACATGTCCAGCGAATGGAAGAGGATCGACTACCAAAATGTGTTTTGGAATGGAAACCTGAGGGAAGACGAGGCAGAGGAAGACCTAAAACCTCCTGGAGTCAGGGAATATGTTTATATATGAAGGAGAAACATCTACAACCAGGAGATTGGATGGACCGACAAAATTGGCTATTAGGAATCGGACGATGCCAAAGACATTAATCAACCGATGATCTACCTATTTATTTACCTATATATTATTATTATTATTACTATTGTTATTATTATTATTATTATTATTATTATTTATTATTATTATTATTATTATTATTATTATTATTATTATTATTATTATTACCTTACGTCATTTGCAGATGAGGTCGAACTACTCCAGTGAATTTAATGAAAATTAAAGGTGGGAATAATACTGTGTGGATTGCGCCTCGGGGAGCATTACAACATAGTAACTCGGAATCACACCCGATTTGAGGTAAACCTCTCCCTCGATTCCATTTTACAGGACATCACATAGCACTTTAAAATTCCATGTTTTCGAATCACTGATTTTTGTTCAACATTATTCAACAAAAAATATCTTAAATTTTTGTCGCCATTTAAATCATGCCTTCAGGAAAAATTCCGCAGGCTGTTGGGTGATAAATACATTCCAGCTCGTAAATAAAAAAAATAAATATAAAAAGTTTCTAGACTACTGATTCAAGCATTATATCTCCAATCACATAGATATGTAGTGGAAATTACCAATAATTTAATGTGGAAAACATACTCCGGAAGCAAGGTGTAATTGTAGGTAATTTAGAAAAGAAATGGGAATATAAAGGTACTATACATCAACTATACGTAGACTTCAAAAAAGCATATGATTCAATAAGAGGGAGATGTTTTATAATATCCTCCTACAGTTCGGAATTCCTAAAAAGTTAGTTAGACTTATACGAATGTGCCAAAATGACACAAGGAGTAGGGTGCGTGTAGGCAAACAGTTTTCAGATACATTTCAAATTCACAATTGGTTGAAGCAAGGAGATGCACTATCTCCTCTATTATTTAATTTTGTACTAGTGCATTCCATCAAATCTTTAGTGGATGAAGAAGGCCTACAACTCAATGGTATTAACAAGCTGTTAGTTTATGCTGATGATGTAGTACTATTGACCGATAGCGAGGAGATACTAAAGGACAACACACACACACTATTGAGTAATACTAAGAAATTGGGACTGGAAGTAAATATCAATAAAACTAAATATATGGTCATACATAGAAATACATTATACAATGGAAATGGACAGCTAATTACAAATGATGGAAAATTTGAGCAAGTGGCTGAATTCAAATACCTAGGAACAATAATCACAAACAGGAATGAGAAGCACAAGGAAATTAAACATAGGCTCAATTCTGGAAATGCGTGCTATTATGCATTGCAGAGAATCTTGACATCCCAACTCCTTTCAAAAAACTTAAAAATGAAAAAAAATATAAAACTATTATTCTACCAGTTATATTACATGGATGCGAAACATGGACTCTTACTTTAAGGGAGGAAAGGAGATTACAAGTATTTGAGAATAAAGTTCTTAGGAAAATGTTTGGGCCAAAGAGAGATGAACAGACAGGTGAATGGGTAAGAATACAAAACAGTGAACTACATGGTCTTTATAGGAAGCCATATATAATAAGAACAGTTAAGTCTCGTAGATTGCGAGTGCAGGACATGTGGCACGAATGGGGATTGAAAGACGTGCATGGAAGCCTTTTGTAGGAAAAGTAGAGGGAAAACGCCCAGTTGGTAGACCAAGAATGAGGTGGGAGAATAACATTAACTATGATTTGAAGGAAGTGGATTATACAGAGAATGATTGGAAAACATTAGCTCAAGATATGGACGTATGGAGAGCTTATGTCCGCGTTGCCATGAACCTGTGGGTTCGATAGTGCCAGTGAGTTAGTTAATGAAGAAGAATAGTATTGGTCTTCAGATGCCAGCATTAAGCTAAGAATATTATACAGAGAACCAGGAAAGGATGTGGGTTACCTCATACTCGAAACAAGGAAAATAAAAAAAAAGTGAATTTTTTAAATATCTTTGGTCAATATTTACAAGTTTAGGTACCTGTGATAGAGATGTACAGACTAAAGTTGCAATGGCAAAAAAATGCAACTAAAACATTACATGGAATAATTTGGAACAAAAATATCACAAAGGAAACTAAAATGAAAATTTATGAGAGCGTAATACAGAATATTTTGTCATATGGAAGTGAAATTTGGTCTTTGACGGAAGTAGAAAAAAAAATAAAATTAGAACAGTTGAATTTCATTATTTTAGAAGAAGCCTCCAAAACACAAGACAGGATAAAATAAGAAATCAATTCCTTTGGAGAGAAATAGATGTCACCACATCTGTTGTTAAGAGGATTGAAAATCAAACGCTTAAATGGTATGGCCATGTACAAAGAATGGAAAATGAATAGATACAAAATATGTACTAATGGTCACCCCCTGGAAGAAATAAATGTGGCAGACCAAGATGGAAATGGAAAACCTACGTCAGATCTATAATGGATGATACGAATTTGGAAGAGAGAGATTGGAATGATAGAGATAAATAGAAACTGAAGACGGCAAACCTATAAATGGGGGAAAGGGAGAAGAAGAAGAACCAGGACTGCTACAGTGCATAGCATCATACTCGTTCACATTCCAACACTAAACAACAACTGAGATACTTATTTGCCGTTAAGTGATGGGAACATAAATTCATGATGGCTGCCAGTTTATAGCGATTGAATTGTATATGAGTTGAGGTGGGGGAGGGATGAAAGCGCCCCCTGGAATCGATCTGCGGGTCTCTCCAATGAGGAGTGAGCTAGCTGAACCAATGGAGAGAAAGCATCGGACATTCTTGGAATGGTACCACTGTGTTCTTTAAAAGTAAAACTGCATACAATTCACAGAGTGGTGTGTGTAGCGCTCACTTCCATTAAGTTAAAGTGTTCCAACCTTTCTTTAATGCTTTATTTACTGAGGATAATCAAATGCACACTCACTGCATTATGTCTCTGCGGTTATCACTAGATCTCTTCGCGAGACTCTTCTCCAGAGAGACTAAATTGATCTAGGGTTAGCAGACAGAGTTCAATACTGTGAACTCCAGTTAATCTCCGAGCGATTAATATCCATCTGTGGAGCTTAGAAAGCCCTGCACGTGCTGAAAATATTTATTGACTAGCATTTTCATTCTCTGTGTCAGACATCTCCTGAATTCAAGAATGGTAAGGGAATTGGATAAAACGGGGAATGTCTGGAAAAATTAAATTGCTTTACTTGGAAAATGTGCAAGATTTTTACACTTAATTGTACGTTTTCTACAATATTGTGTATTTAAGGATGTACCTCTATTTAAATATCGGTATTTGTAGCCAAACATCTGATTATAGAAAAGTAACAGACATGAAATATGAGACAATGAACTAAGTTCCAGAAAAAATCAGTTATTAAAACATTATATATATATATATATATATATATATATATATATATATATATATATATATATCCATCCAATCATAGTAATTCTGCCCGAACGCAGGTCATTCACTATAATAATAGCATTTTCATGCTATGCTGTGCAGCTTTACTAGGAATTTTAGGTGTGGTAGCTTCCCGTTGCTTTCCACACCTGTGAAGGGTGGTGATGATCGGATGATTTTCGGGGATCGTTGGGTCCTACGCTTCCTGACATTTGTCTTACAGGTGAGGAAAAACCCCGAAAAAACCTCACCCAGGAGCCTGTCCCGACTGGGAATCGAACCCGGGCCGTGACAAGGCAGCACGCGACCTCGAGAGCACAGCGGTGGATTTATATATATATATATATATATATATATATATTATATATATATGTTATAATTAAATCTTTAACATTGAGCAATGCAAGCTTAACATGGTATGATAAGAAAAATAAATGCCTGGACGGGATTCGAACCCGGATCTCTGAGTCTGTACCTCAGCGTGATATTCATTACACTACCAGGCGAATCCAATTCAAACACTTATTTTTCTTATATATGTATTATACTCTCCATTATACTAGATGTCGCGAGAACACTGTCTTCACTGCCATCTAGTAGCTGACTATATCAAGTAAGCAAATTAAAGAGAATATTTATTTTACTTTATAGCAGTGACGCTTTATCGATGTTATAATTAAATCTTTAACATTGAGCAATGCAAGCTTAATATGGTATGATAAGAAAAATAAATGCCTGGACGGGATTCGAACCCGGATCTCTGAGTCTGTACCTCAGCGTGATATCCATTACACTACCAGGCGAATCCAATTCAAACACTTATTTCTTATCATACCATATTAAGCTTGCATTGCTCAATGTTAAAGATTTAATTATAACATCGATAAAGCGTCACTGCTATAAAGTAAAATAAATGTTCTCTTTAATTTGCTTACTTGATATAGTCAGCTACTAGATGGCAGTGAAGACAGTGTTCTCGCGACATCTAGTAATAATAGGGAGTATAATACATTGCGGTGTGTATATGTGTGGGGGTGTGTGGGTGTATGTGTGTGTGTTTTTTTCTAATTTGTTTTCTAGCATTTTTTTTATATTAATGTACGGAATATGGATGATTGTAGATATGTATTATTGTGATTTAGTGTAGACATAGATTTTACTTATATGTAGCCTGTTATTGTTTTTTGATACAGGTGTATTTGTAGGTATTTGTTTATATTATTAGTTTTATTTTTTATTCATGGAAAAATAATGCACGTACGGCCAAGCAGGCCCGTCCGCAATGTAAATGCATATGTATTTTCTTTATTCTGAAAAAAAGGCAATAAATTCCATTATCTTATCTACGTATATAAGAAAATTAAGTGTTTGAATTGGATTCGCCTGGTAGTGTAATGCATATAAGAAAATTAAGTGTTTGAATTGGATTCGCCTGGTAGTGTAATGGATATCACACTGAGGTACAGACTCAGAGATCCGGGTTCGAATCCCGTCCAGGCATTTATTTTTCTTATCATACCATATATATATATATATATATAATTGGATTGGCCACTGGCTAAGAAGAAATTGGAAATTGCATGCTGACGGATGATCTTGAAGGAATAATCAACGGAAAGAATGTTAGAGGCAGAAAAAGACATCAGATGATAGACAAAACTGAAATAAATGATATTTGAAGAGAAAAATTTTCGCCTAGACCGGGACTCGAACCCGGGACCCTTGGCTTTCCGGGCCAAGTGCTCTACCAACTGAGCTACCGAGGCGAGTTACGATCTAGACGCAATTTTTTCTCTTATGTACGTTTAATTCCCTCGCGCCAAATGCTTGAAACCATAGCTTCTATCTTTGCAAATGACGGCTTCTTAGTTAAGAAGACATTTATTGGGAATTTAACACTACTTTTTATAGCCAGTAGGGCTTCTATTGACGATTTTATTATTAATTTAACACTTCTCATTGAAGGATAAATTATATTTGAAGAGAAAAATTTGAAATAAATGGTTTGTTTGCGGATACAAAAAGGAAAACTGAGTTAAGGAAAGAGTGGAGAATACTGAGTTTGCAGTGAAATACCTCCTCTTGGGCAGACACTATGTTTGTATCCCCCTAGAGAAAGACGAGAGGAAATAGTAAGATTTTTATCATTTTTTCATTATAAATCAAAAATGTTTGATTAATAAAAGATATTTGTAGCAACCTTAATAGCATTTATAATATTATTATCTATATTATAGGAATATTTATGGGTATATATTACACACACAAGGAATCGAACACAAGTACATCCGCGTTCTGGATAAGATCTACAGCCAAAGCTATGCCAAGGTGAAGACAGAAATTGTGGGACAACCATTCAGTCTCAAAAGAGGAGTACGACAAGGCGACCCAATTTCTCCTAAACTTTTTACATGCGTGCTGAAGACATATTTCGAAAACTAAACTGGAACAAGAAATACGGAGTAAATATAAACGGGAGCAGGCTATCCAACTTAAGATTTGCTGACGACGTGGTATTGTTCGCCAGATCCCCTAAACAACTCCAATCAATGCTACAAGAGCTCTCAGAAACTAGCAAAATTGCAGGCCTTTCGATGAACAAAAGCAAGACACAAATTATGTCTAATGGTCCGGAAAACCCAATCAAAGTCGATGGATGGATCTTCAATATGTAAGCGAGTACATATACTTAGGACAACTACTCTCCTTCCATCAGAAAGTAGAGAAGGAAATAAGCAGAAGAATAGCTCTCGCCTGGAAGGCGTTCTGGTCACTGAAATTATACTGCTGGACAAGTCACTCAACCGGAAACTCAAAATGGAAACACTACAAACCTGTGTTCTTCCAACACTGTTATATGGCTGCCAAACTTGGAATCTTACTGCCAAACTGAAGTACACACTCCAAGTATGCCAAAGGAAAATGGAGAGGAAAATCTTAGGCATAACTCTGAAGGACAGAATCTCGAATACAACACTTCAAGCGATACCTCAACAACTGATCCCGCACAACAAGCCATCAGGAAAAAATGGAAGTGGGGAGGCCACGTCGCAAGAATACAGGACGACAGGTGGACAATAAAAACAACCATGTGGGACCCGTACACAGGCAAGAGACAGCGCGGAAGACCAAGACGACGATGGGCTGACATCTTCAAAGAACGAGCAGGGGCGCAATGGTCCAGAGTCGCCAGATGCAGGAAAAGATGGAGAACGATGGAGAGCCAACTGTGTATTAACTAATCACAGAACAGACAGTGTATACAAACCAAGTGCTACATCCAAGTCAACTTCTCACCACGGAGTAGCTCACCGGGTGACACTCTCAAATAGAGCTTAACCCCTGTACAGGGAGGCCTTTGCCCTAAAGGGACATATCAGGCTTTATTTATTTATTATATTTATTTATATGATATGAAAAGAAAAATGAATGCTTGAGTCGGGATTTGAACCCGAGAGACTCTACACCCTGAACGTTTAGCGCTCTAAACAACTGAGCTACTCAAGTATTCCAACACAAACATACACTTTTCTTATATAATTATGTAGTATTCTCAATTCACACAAGAGGTAGCGGGAAGTCTTTCCAACTGACATCCAAACGACTTCCCGCTACCACTTGTGTGAATCGAGAATACTATATACATAAGAAGAAAAAGTATGT
The DNA here is from genome assembly GCA_030220185.1 of Diploptera punctata. Lineage (NCBI taxonomy): Eukaryota > Metazoa > Arthropoda > Insecta > Blattodea > Blaberidae > Diploptera > Diploptera punctata. The sequence continues at coordinate 552,036 of JASPKZ010009823.1, forward strand.
TTTTGTTGGAATACTCGAGTAGCTCAGTTGGTTAGAGCGCTAAACGTACAGATTTTCGAGACTCGGATTCAAATCCCGACTCAATCATTAATTTTTCTTTTCGTATCATATTTGCCTTCATTGCCAAATGTCAAAAATATAGTTGTAATATATATATTTATTTATTTATTCATAATTTATTCAACATTAGAATGAAATATAAGCAAGATATTATGTAGAATAACTTTAGACGTTAATTAAGGATTGCATTATTTCTAATTATTATAACTAAAAAGCTGTATTTTTTACTTTAACTTTTATAGAATCAGTAAAATTGTTTATTTACAGGAACGTTTACAGATTCTGTAAGACAAAAAGTAAATTTAATTTCAATACAGGATTATGATTATGAAATATTAACAGTTCGAACTGATAATTTGGTCAGGGTCCCGATTTCCTTATCTCATATTGCTTCTCTGCAGCAACTATATAATCATATAAATTTCTCCTGTAATTTTGAAACACCCTGTTTAATTAAGCAATATACTCTTGGTGTAGTTCAGCGAATGAAGATAAGTCTAAAAAAATTACGAGATTTCCCTGTATAACTTACTCCTGAGCACAGCAAAATAAATAAACCGCATGCCGAGTGTGTAACAGGTAAAAACTATACTCTCTTTCTGGGCATCACAGAAGTCACGTAATAGTACGTGCAAGGTTGGGAAGTGGTTTTTACAGAATCGAGGAAAAATATTTAAAAACCGAGCGATAGCTCGGTTTTTAATTTTCGAGATTCTGTAAAACACTTCACAAACGTGCATTGTACATTATTTCTTGCGCGATGGTGTTTTCAAAATAATAAATCATCATCATCATGAACAATAAGGATTAAGCCCAATGGCCTGCTCCAATCTCATTATAGGTCGAATTGGTCCTTCCATCTCTTCTATGGTCTTCCCAACATTCTTCTCCCTTTTGGTTTATAATTATACATTCTTCTTGGTATGCGCTGTTCATTCATTCGTAGTATGTGCTGAAGATAAGCATTTTGATAATATTTGCGTTCATTATAAACAATTGAGTAACGTTCACAGTGTGGGCAATGTTTATTAGTTGAAAGAACAGGAGGCCTTGAGAACAATTATTGATAACATGGCCGCAGGTACGTTTTTATTGTTTTATATTGTTTCAAATAAAGTTCAGTTCATTTAAAATGCAGTGATTTGTTTCGTATAATGTAATGTATATTAACACTACCCGGTCCCCGAAATCATATGACCATCGCAATCATCATCATTCATATTCATCTTAGGTTAAGCTTAGGATTAGGGACTCTCCTGGTGCACCACTATCATCGTCATCACCCATCATATCATCGGGGCAACCTAACCCCGCCTTCCAGGCGCCCCAACCTCTGAAATGGATTACAATTACGCCAATGCCAGGAGATAACACCAGAAATGTAGAAATGACAACCTGGGGCATTGAATACAATTATTTAATGACAGTTAATTGATAGTTCATGTCCAGCGAATGGAAGAGGATCGACTACCAAAATCTGTTTTGGAATGGAAACCTGAGGGAAGACGAAGCAGAGGAAGACCTAAAACCTCCTGGAGTCAGGGAATATGTTTATATATGAAGGAGAAACATCTACAACCAGGAGATTGGATGGACCGACAAAACTGGCTATTAGGAATCGGACGATGTCAAAGACATTAATCAACCGATGATCTATCTATCTAATTGATAGTTGTTAATATTAATTCCGAAGTAAAAGAGGAGACCTTATGATCCATATACCAGTATTTTTTTCTTGTTTTAAAGTTACATTTGCAACATGTTGAATGAAGTAGAAAATATTAGAGGAACAAACATAATGAAGTAGCTAGGCGCAATTAATAACCCAGCACTTCACTTCATTTTGGCAAGGAGATGAGCGGCATATTTCATTTTACTGGCAGCTCGCCCGCACCGCCATGTGCAATTTTCAAGCATATAAATTACTGTTTACAAGATATCATCAATTTTACCCTCAGTTCTGCCATCTACAATACCTTTCAACGATACAACATCACTTTTAAATTTCATTATTAAAGTCGTTACAAATTTAAACAGTTGCTGTCATTGGAAAGCAGAAGGCAATATATATATATATATATATATATATATATATATATCCATCCATAGTAATTCTGCCCGAAGGCAGGTCCTTCACTGCAATCATATAATTTTCATGCTATGCTTGCAGCTTTACTAGGGAATTGTAGGTGTCGTAGCTTCCCGTTGCTTTCCACACCGGTGAAGGACGATGATGATGATGTTGATGACCATACGATTTCGGGGACCGTTTTGGGCTTTAAAGTTTTCCTGACATTTGTCTTACAGGTGAGGAAAAACCCCGATAAAAACCTCACCCAGAAAAACTGCCCCGACCGGGGATGGAACCCGGGCCCGCTGAGTTTTAAGGCATCACGCTACTTTGAGACCACAGCGGTGGATATATATATATATATATATATATATATATATATATATATATATATATACTCACGTAATTAGTGTGACGCAATCCTTCAATTCTAATTTAAGATTTATTAATCTGAATTCACTACATTTCGTATAAAAATAATTGTTCAGTTCCTCAGGAGTCTGAGTAGACTCGTTCCAGACTTCGTACAGAGAGGAAATATAAAGAGACATTTATGATATAGTGAGACATGTTGTTGATTGCAGATGGGGTAATCCTGATATACAGAGTGAGTCAGGAGCAAAGGAATATGCTTTGAGGGGTGAAAGTACTGGTGGTTCTGAAAAAAAAAAACTTCTAATATACATATGACCTTTTCTTAATCGTTTCAGAGTAATTCAATGAAAAGTGTAGGTGACAGTAAATTAAGATACTGTTGTCTTATGTTTTGTTTAATTGTGTACGTTTCAACACAAAGATGTTCAAACACTCCACCGCCAACTTCAATGCAATTTGCTGCTCTTGTAGACAGCTGTGGTGTTGCTGAACTGACCTCATTTGTACAATGTCATTTTTGGTACCTTATCTAGAATATACTTATAAAATATAAAAAGGTGCTCTGTCTCTCCAAATGCACACCCTCGCTATTTGTATATGAACTCTCCAGAGACACCTTCCACATAGAAGAGCTGAGACTGAAGTTTCTACTACTAGTGACACCAGCTTACCAGGACCTCCTGCAAGAACTCCACGAGAAGAAACGCAAAATATGGCAAGAATTCTACATTACTGACGTCATGACAAACCGTGAATGAACTCAGGGAGGATATAAATTGCGCCACAGTGTGACCATCGCTGTGCATGGATTTCACCACAAGCTGTGCAGCAACCAGAGCCCGGCCCAGACTCCGTGTGTGCAAGTTGCGGCGAATAGACTGACATATCATGTGTTAAACTGTAGGATGAGATCAGAATCGTTGTTGAAACTCTGCAGTGACTAAAAAGAATCTTTCATCATCATCAACGACAAGGATTAAGCCCAATGTCCTGTTCCGATCACATTATAGGTCGAATTTGTCCCTCCATCTCTTCAATAAAAGTCCCCCCCCCCGTGGACAATCACCTCGACGTGGTGGGGGCGCCGAGTACTCAATGAACCAGACGACCAATTCGGGGAAGTTTAGCTTTGCTGATTGGTTAGAGGTGAGAGGAAACTAAGAATAGTCCGCAACGTGGGAGACGTCTGTCAGAAGGTTGACATTGACCAAGAAGTCTGCAACGGTCTACGAGGCGACGTGATACCAGGCGATCATCACAACGGCTCAAGGGGCGGAAGCAGCAACCCTCTCTAATGGGGTTAATACTTAGAGGAGCATGGATACAACAGCCCTGTCATTATCCTTATCCTGCACAGCGCTCGTATCGCGGTCAGGGGACATTTATTATTACTGATTCATCTCAAAGCAAAGGAAAAGAATATTTAAAATATTAAATACATGAAGTTAATACATTTACTTGTGATGGATCCTTGCAGTGAGTGGCACACTATATCAATGAGTAACATCACTAATGCATATACTTCTCCCCAAGATCCAGAAGTTTGATTTGTAAGGTGGAATAGGATCGGTAACTGAATGGCCCAAAAAGGAGCACTATAGTACGTTTGCTCAATTAAGAGCATCTTCCCGCGTATATTTTCAAACGGTTGCTGCACGGCCAGTCGGAGAGTGGGAGCAACTAGCCGAAGTTTCTAAAATATGTTAACCTTTACACTGCTACGAACGGGTATATCCGTTGGCAAAGAAAATGCTTGCTGTGCTATGGGTGTGTATATCCATTCTCAACTCCAAACGCCCGCTAGTTATATAATATGTATTGCATTGCTTTCAAACTAAGCATGCATATACTGCCATCTCCTAGGAACCTAAATAAACTTTTTCCACATTTCTCCCTGCATTGAGCAAGGAGGATTTTAAAGGCTGGAAATATCTCAGTAGTGAAAAGGTTAACACTCAAACACTCATCATTGAAAAAAATACTTGACGTAGCACAATTCATACATCAACTCACCACTAAATGCAATACAAAAGTGTACAACACCTTCGAAAGAAAGAATTTCCGACCGTTCCTATACCTGGCGCCGGCCTTCAAGTAGACAGAAAATTCACCCCCCGCATTCAATCTCTTCAAATATTTGCGCGGGAATATTCTCTTAATTGAGCAAACGGACTATAGTAAGTTTTCGCCTCCTAACAGGACACCTGCATCATATTGGTCAGATCCCAATGTGTCTACTGTCAGAGCTAAATGATGTGGTGGACGACATACACCCCGCTACCAGCTCGGCTTTAGAATTAACATTGATTGCTGATAAATATTTAGAGGCGAGAAAGACAATTAATGGTCTGAGAATATGTGTATTATTTGAATTATTTGTAAATTTATTAATTTAATAGTGCTTACTTTGTCAATTTAATTGGGTTAATTTTGTTCAGTAAAATATTAATTTTATTTAGTCATTTGGCTAATTATATAGTCGAAGGCTCTGCATTAAACATACTATTTAACTCATGCCCCAAATAGGAGTCAAAATGACCAATCACGTTTGTTTTACAACCGATCACAGTCGTGTTTCACCTCGATATTCATCGAATTATTTTTACCAAAATAAAGAAACCTCCTCCTTTTTAATATTCTGAACAGGTCAGAGCATTATTTTGTGTGACTGACTTTCTAACAAATACGTTGAATATAGCAAATAATGAACAGATTCCTTCGAAAGACACATTTGATAATTGTGTGTTCAATAATTGTGTTTTTAAGTACTGATTTTCCTGATTTTTTTACCGAAAAATGAATTAATAACCTATAATGTTGGTTATAATATGTGTTTAAATTTTGTTTCTCCACTAGGGTGCATTCTAATAAAATTCCGATGGTATTTGGCAATACATAGTATGATCAAGTTGCAGTGATAGCAAATGAAACATGACCAAACATTTCTAAGTTTTTTCAAATATCTTCGTTTATATATATATTTAAAAAATATTTGTGAATAAACAGCTTAATTTTAATCGTTAAATAATCCTAACAATTGTCACTCTTTATTTCCAAATCCTCTAGATAAATTTGGAAATCAATCGTGGCATTACTTATGATAAATTGTCAATTCATGTGTACAAACTACAACGCTTCAACCAGTGTAAGGAAAAGACACAGTCACTGAACGAATTCACAAAAGAGTAAAAGACAATGAAATGCTGATTTGAGTGCAATTTTGTTGTTACAATTAAATTGCTAGGAAAATGTGGTAAAACAAACTAAATATTTGGGAATAATTATGGATAATATTAAAGGTATAGGCAAAGAGAACATAAAGCATAAAATTGAATTGAGTAGCAAAATAATATCATTGTTAAATTCCATATGGTGGGATAAGTATATTTGGAAAGATACAAAAAATATATATTGGTAAACCATTGGTGGAGTCTGTTGCAATGTATGGAAGTGAGGTATGGACAATCAATAAGTACTACAAGAATAGAATAATAGCTCTAGAAATGGATTATTTACGCAGAAATGCCAGAAAGTCAAAACTAGAACATGTCACAAATAAGGAAGCAAAAAAAAAGCATAATTGAAAGATTTGAGGAGAAGGAATTAAAATGGTTAGGCCATATTTTAAGAATGGAAGATGAGCGATGGCCGAAATTACTATATCAATGGCAACCGAGCAGAAAGAAGAAAGGAGGCAGACCAAAGTTAACCTGGAAGGAAAGCATGAAGATAATGCAAGCAATAGGGCTAAGCATTGAAGATGCCCAAGATTGTAGGCTTTGGAGGATTGGCACGAGAAGACGGCAGCAGCCGTAAAAAACCCGAAGATAGATAGATAGATAGAAAATCAGGTATTTGAAATTACGTATTACATTTTTTTTGTAAATGCGTGTAACTATTATATCGTAGTAATTGTCTAAGAAATGTTTCAACTAGCGATCTACAGTTAGCGTCTTGATGCCAGGTTATGAATGTCACCTGCGCATGCTCTGGAGAAGACAATATGTTACCGTGGTTAAAGGTCAAACAAAGTTCTTGTATAGGCAGAGAAATCCAGTCTGAACTTGCAAATGGTGAGGGGTTGTTAAGCAGGAGTATCTACTTCATTATACGAGTACATTCAAGATGTTCAGGGTATTGAAAGAGCAGGAAATAACGCAGAAACTTGCGAGAGATCTCTCCAGAATATCAAACTCACAGCCACAAATAAACATTTAATACAGTACGTACGGGGAAAACACCACTCTATATAATAATAATAATAATAATAATAATAATAATAATAATAATAATAATAATAATAATAATAATAATAATAATAATAATAATAATAATAATAATAATAATAATAATAATAATAATAATAATAATAATAATAATAATAATAATAACAATAATAATAATAATAATAATGATAGATAGATCATCGGTTTGATTAGTATCTTTGACATCGTCCGATTCTTAATAGCCAAGTTTGTCGGTCCATCCAATCTCCTGGTTGTAGATGTTTCTCCTTCATATATAAACATATTCCCCGACTCCAGGTGGTTTTAGGTCTTCGTCTGCCTCGTTTTCCCTCAGGTTTCCATTCCAAAACAGATTTTGGTAGTTGATCTTCTTCCATTCCCTGGACATGTCCGTACCATCTTAAATGCTGAGTTTTAATATAATCTAAAATAGAGTCTTCAATCTTCATTTTCTCCCTTATAACTGAGTTCCTAATTTTTTCTCTTCTTGAAATTCTTGCGGCCCTTCGTATAAAATCCATTTCCGTTGCCAAAAATGACTTATTTGTATAGTAATAATAATAATAATAATAATAATAATAATAATAATAATAATAATAATAATAATGTTATATGAAACCTCCAGAAAATTGAGAGGAATCTAAAAAAATTGGTCTAATAATAAAACAAGAGAAAACAAAATATTTAAAATGTAGTAATCACAACAGAAAATCGGAAAATCTACAAATTGATGACATGTAAATTAACACAGTAGAATCATTTAAATACTTAGGTACCAAAGTAATTGGACATAATGCATTAGAAGAAGAAATTAAAGAACGATTGGTAAATGGGAATGAAGCTTATTTTGCAAATGGAACTTTATTTATAAGCAAATAATATCAAAAACTGCAAAAATAAGGTTATATAAAACACTCATTAGAACAGTAGTTACATATGCTTGTGAAACGTGGGTCCTAAAAGAAACAATAAAACAGAAATTACCAATTTATTAAAGAAAAATTTTAAGAAGAATGTTTTGACCAAACAGAGGAACCGATAACTGTTGGAGAATCAAAACAAATAAAGAACTAAACAAATTAATCAAAAATCAGAACATAGTAAACCATATAAGATCTCTCAGAATTGGTTGGCTTGGACATTTGATAAGAATGGATGATCAGATACTGGTCAAAAAACTCTACAAATGGAAACCTATAGGAGGCATAGCTGTAGGAAGACCTAAGATCAGATGGGAGGATGACGCAATGAGCAATCTAAAGAAAATGAAAGTGTATAATTTGAATATGGCAAGAGACAGATTGGCATGGAGGAGGATTGTTGAGAAGGCCAAAACTTTCACTTTTGATTCTGCCGTGCCTTAAGATGAATAATAATAATAATAATAATAATAATAATAATAATAAAATAATAATAATAATCTTCTTATACTTCACGGTTTAGGCTTATTTCTAGCCTGTTCCGGCTCCAAATTGCTGGTCTTTACATCTTTTCCTTGGTCTTCCCAAACTTCTTCTTCCTCGTGGTGAATAATTGTATGCTGTTTTATAATAATAATAATAATAATAATAATAATAATAATAATAATAATAATAATAATACTCATCATCATCATCGTCATCCATGCAAGTATTAGGCCGTGTGGCCTGTTACGGTCTCAAAGAGGAATTTTCCATCCAGCGCTTTTTTGGACGTTGCAGTGATCTATTGCCTTGGAGGCAGTAGCGAAGTATGGATTTTGGAATTCTGTGAGACGGCATTCGTTGAAGATGGGCTTTGCAATTGTTCTGGTAGTTTTGTATATGGTGAAGAATGGGTTCTACATCCAACTCTTCGATAATTTCCTCATTTCTTTTATGGTCCCACTTTGTGTAGCCTGCTGTACGGCGCATAAATCGCATCTCATTTGCTGTTATTCGGCTTTCATCTCTTCTTCGTATTGTCCATGTTTCACTACCATATCTTAATACTGGTCTTGCGAGAACCTTATAAAGCCGTAATCTTGTGTTCTTCTGTACTACAGATGGTTTTATTATACTGTTAATTATCCTCGTTGTTTTTGTGAAAATTGTGATTTTCTTTGATATACCAGCTTCATCTTGAAATGATAAATTATAACCCAAATAATTAAATTAATTTACTCGTTCTAAAATTTCATCATCCAAAACAATTTTGCTATGTATAGGATATTTCTCACAAAAGGCCATCACTTTAGTTTTCTTTGTATTGATTTGCACATTGTACCTTTTTCCAATGATATTAAAATTGTGTATAGAATACTGTAAATCTGTTTCTGTTGGAGCTATTAATACCAAATCATTTGCAAAAGAACAAAGAGTCTATTTTATGGTTTGCATTAATTTGGATACTACCGTGTCTCATCTGTCGCCAATTTTGGAGTATACTATCCATGTATATGATAAAGAGCAAGGGCGACAGGCCACATCCTTGACTTACGCCCCTATTAATTTCGGGCCATAATAATAATAATAATAATAATAATAATAATAATAATAATAATAATAATAATAATAATAATAATAATAATAATAATAATAATAATAATAATAATAATCATCATCACCATCATCAACAATCACGGATTAAGCCCATGTGGCTTGTTCCGGTCTCATAGATTCTCATTCAAAAGTTGGATCCATCTCTTCTTCGGTCTACCAACATTCCTGCGTCCTTTTGGTTTGTATTTAAGTATAGTTTTGGGAATGCGATCATCTTCCATTCTTTGCACATGTTCTTTCCATTTTTTTCTACATTCTGTTATTGTATCTAAGAGTTTAAAGATATTTAGCTCATTTCTAATATCTTCTCTTCTTCTCTTATCTAGAAGTTTGCAACCAGCCACACTTCTCAGAAATCTCATTTCAGCTGCTTCCATGATCTTCTCTTCTATTTTAGTTAAAACCCAAAATTCACTACCATACAATAGTAAGGGGACTGCCACTACTTTATAAAATTTTAGTTTTGTGTCTTTTCTTGTGCTTTTAAATATCCTTTTGATTGTTCCACATATATAATTAAATTTATTAAGTTTGTTAAATAGATCTTCATTTTTAAAATAGGAGATTTCATAACCCAGGTATTTAAAATGGTTCACTTGTTCAATGGGTTTCCCTTGCAGAATTATTTTAGCTCCTACGGTATCTGATTCCTTAAAAGCTAGGATTTTCGTTTTACTTATTGATATTTTGAAGTTATATTTCTGTTTAATGTTATTTAACTGAAAGAACGATTTCTGTAGACCATCTTCTGAACTAGATATTAGAACTTGGTCGTCTGCAAAAAGTAAGGTATCTAACATCTTAATAATAATAATAATAATAATAATAATAATAATAATAATAATAATAATAATAATAATAATAATAATACAATTAGAAACTAAATTACACGAATTTTTAATAATTTGTAATAACAAATTTCAATGAATTTGTTCATAATCAAGTACTTAGCAGAGCACATGTGTTGAGTGCGTGTTGGAAACGATAATATATCTCCATTAAGCTAATTAAATAAACAGGAAAAATAACGTGTGAAAAAATATGTTAACACTGGCGTGTTTCATCCCCGATCGTGACAAGTTTCCTCAAGGCGAGATCCTGTTCGGGATTTCCCTCACTTTTCAGACATATGTCGAGAAAATACGAGACCCAAATAGTTCCCGAATGCCTTCTGCTTATTATAATCTTCCAAATCACATTCGCCCTTCATTAGTACGACTGAATGCCGTGTTATTGCATTATGTGTTGGTGTTGTACCGGAGGTGGTCTCCTGCGGGGAGGTCCACAGAACCTTGTGTTGACAAAATATAAATGTAATAAAGAATTAAAAACTCTGTACATACTAGAAACATACTCGAAACAGGGAAAATAAAAAAAAATGTGAATATTTTAAATATCTTTGGTCAATAATTACAAGTTTAGGCACCTGTGAGAGAGATGTACAGACTAAAATTGCAATGGCAAAAAAATGCAACTAAAACATTACATGGAATAATTTGGAACAAAAATATTACAAAGGAAACTAAAATGAAAATTTATGAGAACATAATACAGAATATTTTGTCATATGGAAGTGAAACTTGGTCTTTGACGGAAGTACAAAAAAATAAAATTAGAACTGTTGAATTTGATTATTTTAGAAGAAGCCTCCAAAAAACAAGACAGAATAAAATAAGAAATGAATTCCTTTGGAGAGAAATAAATGTCACCACATCTGTTGTTAAGAGGATTGAAAATCAAACGCTTAAATTGTATGGCCATGTACAAAGAATGGAAAATGAAAGATGGCCAAAAAGTATGTACCAGTGGTCACCCCCTGGAAGAAATAAACGTGGCAGACCAAGATGGAAATGGAAAACCTACGTCAGAACTATAATGGATGATAGGAATTTGGAAGAGGGAGATTGGAATGATAGAGATAAATGGAAACTGAAGACGGCAAACCTATAAATGGGGGAAAGCCGAAGAAGAAGAAGATATTTTAACTGAAATTGTCATATATTGAAATAAACAACGCTACTTGAAAATGTATTAATAATGTGATATTGAACCTTCTTTAAGAGATATATTCATTTTATCTGGATTGGCAAGGTTAACCGTACGCTTGCAACTGGTCCGCAGATGTAACTCGAGTCTGTAATCGATTTTTATATCTCGTAGTGAAGGGAAGAGGGAACAAGGTACTTCACTATAAAGTCTGGTCTGCTCTGCTAATGTTTCATTTAAAGTAAGTCTTCGATATTATGAAAACATAGTATGTATTCTATGACTCTGTACATTCTTCTAGAAATAATCTTATTTTAAAAATTGTCTGTTTGTTTATATATTTGTTTGTTCGTACTTTACGCGCGGTCACACCGTTGATCCGATTGTGATGGCGTTTTTTTGCAAAATGTTCAGGAGATTCCCGGGATGAACATAGGCTATAAGACAGTTGTGATGCTCAACTCCTACACCCTTAAAAATCGCCCTTTGTAGTGGAAAACGTGAAAAAAGTAGCTCTTTCGACGCTTAAATGGCTTACGCTGCCTAAACCATAACAAATACACAACATTAATGTACACAGAATTGAATATCTCAAAAAGCTCTACAAAAAAGTCCACGATAGCATATGTTTATCTCTTGCGGATAACTCACAATTACCATTTTTGTCTTTCATTGATACCAAGAGTCTCGCGCCGTAGCCGAGTGGTTAAGGCAAGAAGTTTTAGCGCAGAACTACGGGTCTTACGCTGGTTCGAGTCTCTACGGGGGAAAAAATTGTTCTTATGGAATATCGGCCAATATGGGTCAAAAATGAAATCTAGCTGGGGGAAAAAAAAAAACGGTTTTGATTCACTCTCATCAATTTATCTTTTTTTTTCACTCTAATATAATTGTTATACGACGGTTCTTAGCTTATCTGCAAAAGAGAGTACAATTCTAATGTTCATGACAATGTGACGTCATCATTCACACTCCTTGAGACACAACAGAAGGCTGTAAGAGGTTTTCTTGTGAACTTATTTAATAATATCTAATTATGTCCTAATTTCTGAATTTTATGGTAAGAAAATAACATATTTTTATTGTCCGCCCATGACATGAGAATTGAACGTTCGGGCAGGACAACGTCTGCCGGGTGTCACGCTAGTATATGAATAAAAGAGTTTCGTATTCGCACTTGAGGCTTCTGAGTGATATATTTTGACGATGTTATACGAAAATGGGGAAAAAAAAATCAAGTCCAATAGGAATACAAATTAATAAGGGAATGTATACCTATATGAAGATTTTAATGTTTGCAGACGATCTTGTAATTATACAAAAGTCAGAAGATGATATACAAAGAGCCATTTACATGTTGAATCAATTAGGACTCTATTATAATCTCAAAGTCTCAACTTCAAAAACTAAAATTATGGCTTTTAAGGGCAAAGTGCCAGTCAGAGCAAAAATAGTGATCAATAATGAAATAATAGAACAGATAGCACACTTTAACTATCCTGGTTCAGATATAACATATAGCTATGATTGGGATATCCATAATAAATTAAACCGATATCAAATGATGTGTGGCACCATAAGAAGAACCCTCCGAAAGACTCGAAGAGAAACTCAGCTCAGGTTTTATAAAATTGTGGCTGTTCCTGTTCTTGGATCTGAATATTGCGTACTTACAAAAAAGATATCTCACACATTCAAGCCACTAAAATGAAAAGTTTAAGATCCGTAAAAGGATGTACACGCATGCATAGATTACACATTGAATCAATAAGAAATGAACTGGAGATATTTTCAATAGTTGATAAACTAGAAGAACACAAATACCAATGGAAAGAACATTTAGACAGAATTGACAATACAAGATTATCCAAAAAGATGAACACCTACAAACCACATGGGAAAAGATCTTTGGGACGGCCAAGGAAACGATGGACTTGAGACCGAAACAGGTCACATTGATCTAATCCTGGGAAGGGAGAAGAATAATAAAAGTGTTTCATTATTCAGAAGGAAGTGCAATAATTTGTAAAATTTTATTGTTCACAAGAAAATGTACTCTTTTTATGCACAAATATATGTAGACTAATATGAGGGCCTAAGCAGTGTTTTATCTGAAAAAAAAAGTATATTTCGTTGGACTTATCTTTCTAAGACCTACCATAAAGAAGCTATACAATATTTGATCTATATGGGACGAGAGCTTTATAGACTTTTTTTACAGATGTTCCCGTCAACGTCCTTATAGTAAATTATAAGGAAATTTATCCACCCCAAGTATTTCGGGGGACACGTCCCCCTCGCATTCCCCAACTTAAGCATTGAGTGTAAGTTTAGCCCTTAAATTGGCGAAACACAAATTTGTTCTGTTAGTTATTTGAATGTCAGAAAACGTTAAGCTGAAAATATATAAAACTATTATTCTACCAGTTATACTATATGGGTGCGAAACATGGATTCTTACTTTAAGGGAGGAAAGGAGATTACAAGTATTTGAGGATAAAGTACTTAGGAAAGTTTTTGGACCAAAGAGAGATGAACAGACAGGTGAATGGAGAAGACTACATAACAATGAACTACATGGTCTTTATAGGAAGCCAGATATAATAAGAACAGTTAAGTCTCGTAGACTGCGGTGGGCAGGACATGTTGCACGTATGGGGAATGAAAGACTTGCATGGAAGCTTCTTGTAGGAAAGCCAGAAGGAAAACGCCCAGTTGGTAGACCAAGAATGAGGTGGGAGAATAACATCTATGATTTGAGGGTAGTAGATAATACAGGGGATGATTGTAAAACATTAGCTCAGGATAGGGATGTATGGAAAGCTTATGTCCGCGCGGCCATGAACTTACGAGTTCGATAGTGCCAGTGAGTGAGTGTAAGTATTTCAATGTGGCGGACCGCAGTGAAAACGGGTGTAACTGTTATTATTAGGTATATTGTATAATTATACACACATTTAAGTGGTTTCTTTTTGTTCGTTTTCTTCTGATATATTTGAACTATTAAATTAATTGAACCAAGTGATGTGTCCGAAAGGACACGTTACGAATTTAAGGTTTTTATTTCCAAAATAATGGTAATATTCATATTTTCTCAACAAAAATATACATAAAAAATAGAAATATTTAAGTTAACTGGAAATCGTAGACTGGAAAACAATTCACTACTATTTACACTTTCTAAAACTATCTTTCACTACACTACACACTATTAATACTCACGGTAGCTGATACATTATATTAGTAGCATAAAATTACGCAAAATATGCACTTCACATGCAGGAATTAGTTTATGTTAGCCCTTAAATTGGCAAATGTGCACTTCACATGCAGGAATAACCCTTCAATTGGCGATATACTCTATAAGATACGTTGGTTTAATATATTTAGTAGTTTATTTAAATAATAGAAAACGTAGCCGAGCGGTTAAGGCAGGAAGCCTTGGCGCAGAGCTACGGGACTTACGCTGGTTCGAGTCTCCATGGGGGAAGACATTTTCTCGTGGTATTTCGGCCAGTATGGGACTGGTGCCCACCCAGCATCGTGAGGCAATTGGGTAGCTACAATAAGTAGCGGCTCCAGGTTGAGGAACCAGCTATAACGGCTGGGGGACTCGACATGCTAACCACATGTCACCCCTACACTGGCTGTTGATCATCTACCTCTGTGATTGACACATGTGGATGTGAAGGGCCAGCAGCCGCCTGGTAAAAGGTCAACCGCTGAAAAGTGGAAAGACCCTCAATCGGATCGGATCGGAAAACGAACGAGTATAATTTACTTAAATTTGTGTCGGATTAGATTTTTTATGTACTAAAAGTTAAGATTACAACTTAGTATAATGGGAAGTTAGACTCATGACTGTCTTTTGTTTTGGGTTCGCACACTAACAGTTGAATAGTATAATGAGAAGTTAGACTTTTGACTGTCTTTTATCTTGTTTTCACACAAAAACAGTTGAATAATATATGAATTGCAATATTATCTTTTATTACATAAAAATCCTAGCCTTAGTTATAACTTATAGTTTCACAGGAGTTTGTTTTCACTGCGGTCCGACATATTTTAAATGACTGGCACGATAAAATAAACAAATTTAATCTAATATGTGGCACTATTAAAATAACCCTTAAAACACAAGAAAATAAACAAAAATTAAATTTTATAAAGTAATGGCTGTTCCTGTATTGATGTATGGATCAGAATGTTGGACGATCACTAAAAGACAAGAACAAAGATTGGAAGCAGCTGAGATGCGATTTTTAAGAAAATATAGCAGGATATACTCTGCTGGATAAGAAAAGAAATGAAGATATAAGAAAGGAACTAAATATTATCAAACTTACAGACCGAATAATCAGATATAGGACCGACTGGAAAGAACATATTGATAGAATGCCAAAGGGAAGATTTCCAAAATTACTGCTAAATTATAAACCGCACTTACTTACATACTTACTCACAGGCACTATCGAACCCGTAGGTTCATGGCCGCACGGACATAAGCTCTCCATACATCCCTATGCTGAGCTAATGCTTTCCAATAATTCCCTCTATAATCTACTTCCCTCAAATCATAGTTAATGTTATTCTCCCACCTCATTCTTGGTCTACCAACTAGGCGTTTTCCCTGTGGCTTTCTTACAACAACCTTCCATGCAAGTCTTTCATTCCCCATACGTGCAACATGTCCTGCCCATCGCAGTCTACGAGACTTAACTGTTATTATATCTGGCTTCCTATGAAGACCATGTAGTTCATTGTTATGTAGTCTTCTCCATTCACCTGTCTGTTCATCTCTCTTTGGTCCAAAATTTTTTCCTAAGTACTTTATTCTCAAATACTTGTAATCTCCTTTCCTCTCTTAAAGTAGGAGTCCATGTTTCGCACCCATGTAATGTAACTGGTTGAATAATAGTTTTATATATTTTCAGTTTAACGTTTTTTGAAAGGAGTTGGGACATCAAGAGTCTCTGCAATGCATAATAGCACGGATTTCCAGAATTGAGCCTATGTTTAATTTTGACCTCCGGAAAATTTTACCCCAGTTGAACCCATGTCCGCATTTCTTGACGGTTCTATTTTTACGATGAAAGATCGTCACTCTTTCGACCAAGGTACTTTTTTCGTCTGGCTTATCACCTTCGACCAGTCCGGCATGGGCAAGCCTATCGGCAGCAATGCTACCGCCGGCATAGCTCTCAGGATCATTTAAGCACGCAAGCCACTCCACCACGACAAGGTAAAGACACCATGGAGGGATTATAAGCCGCACGGAAGGAGAAATGTTGGTCGCCCACACAGAAGATGGTCTGAACAATTTTAACAATTCTAGCTTTCATGAAACCGGAACAAGCCAACTGGTTTAATCCCTGGATGATGATGATGATGGCACGATACATTAGTGATTCGCCAATTAAGGGTTAAAAGATCCACTGTTTTGAAGCTCACTTTTAAGTTAGCTAATACAATTAATTAATTACTAAAATCACTACACACGTTTTAATCGTGTTTTTCGATTCACAGTACCTTACTAAATATCGAAACAGTTATTGCACTTTAGTATTTGACATACAAATTTAGTGAAAATTATATTGAATTCCATAAACTTTATTTGCTATTAGAAGCAGTGATATCACAACTTTTTCCAGGAAACTCATTCAGGAAGAAATCTTAATCATATTCAATATTTGAAATCTTAAAATTCACCGAACTGGGTCGGTTTTGAACCAGTTTGTTTCTAGAACACCGGTGCAATCAATCCATTACGCATATGGAATATATCATATGCAGAATGTAAGCTTACAGTACATTCTGTTCGGAACATGTACATTTTGTTACTGCGATTTATTGATTTTATAAATTTACGATAATATCGTGGTAGCATAAATCGACCCACGAATGTTTGATTTTTTATTATACAAAACATTCCTCATTAAAGGATTGCCTCAAGGACAAAGTGATACAGACAATTAATTTTCTAAATCGATGGAATACATTTTGTAAATACATTAAAAAAATTCAACTTGTAGGTCTGATTGAAGTATGCATGCTATAAAGTAGTAATTTTGTAAATATGGTTTCTTAAAATTGAAATTGATCCTCTAATGGCAGCGATGGCAATTCCAAAAAGATACACCCTGTCCAAATCTAAGGAATTCCAAAAATTGGCAATGAACCCTGGTATAGTACCTCATGCCCCGATCATCAATACTGTGTCAGTTATACTATCTAGTTGGTATTTAAAAGAGAAACGCTTTTAAAAATATACTTTTTTATTTGAATATAACTGCAGTTTAATGTTGGAATAAAAGTTTCTCATTTTCTAGAGAAATCATATTGAATTCTAGGTACTATATGGAATACGTTCTAAATACATTTTTAATTAGGTTGATTTTGAATGGAACGTTATCAGCAAAAGAGACAAATATGCATTTGTCTTTGTTTTAACGAAGATAAAAAGCAAACATTACACGGTGTTTTTAACAGAGGGAGAGAGAGAGAGAGAGATAGAAATGTGATTTAAATGCGTATTGGAAACCGGCAAACGTCAATCGCAGATGCGTCGCTGTCACTCTCGAGTGAAAACACATTAAATTTCAATTTATATTCATTCAGCCATAACTGTAGCAAATCACAAAAAATCACATGCAACTAAATAGTACAGTATCTCACCATCAGATGTCTTCCCCGATATGAAAAAAGATGAACATAATGTAGAGTAGCGAATGTAGACGCAGACGCCAGCACACAGACGGTTTGCTCCTCAGAATGGTCCTCAACATCATCCCTTACGCCTTGCATCTCACCTTCCCCCCACCACAGAACGCTCTGAATCCCATGCGCACGCTCCCCATAGTTCACCCCTTTCAGCAAAGATGGCCGGCCAGTGTACGCTCACTTTCATGTGAACAAAAGCTCCCCTACTAGTCTAATGGTTTGCAGGTACGAGCCATGCCAGTACAAAACTGGTCTTTATGGACTTTGAGAGAGAGTATTATTTAGCACGAGAGTTGGCAGTGCTCTTAAGGTCGAGTTGGATGCCACTTGAACGTTTTGCCGGGACACAGACGGTGGTTGGGAATTGGCGCAGACGCGAGGGTTTTACGCGCATGTCCCTACTATAATGTAGTATTGAGATGGACGTATACGTCTCTTTCCCCCTTCCACCCTTCAAGCCCCTGCTCCTTTCTTATTAGTGCAATGGCATTTTTAGTACCAGAATGTTATACTGTCTGTTCTGCAAACATTGTCACAACGTCTCGTTTTCACCCTCTCCTGGAAAACAAACATAAAAAGTGACCGCAGATTGCATCCCCCTACCCTAAAACCTTTTATAAACCTCTTAATGCCAGAGAATTCCCTTCACTTCAGCACAGTGGTAACAACAAACTGCACAGCAGTGGTGGTCTGGGGCCTTTTAATCTATTCCGACATCTTGTACAGATTTCTGGATAAACAAACTGCAAAAGTTCATCCTGCTCCCTGACACATCAATTTTAAAATATAAAATTATGGACTATTCACCTGAAAGGTCCGTCTCCTCAACTTAATCAAAATAGTTTTGAATCCTGCCGATGATGGGACAAGTCCCCAAAGCGCTACACTTAAATAATTAATTAAGTTGAGGAGACGGACCTTTCAGGTGACTATTTAACTCATGCCCCAAATGGGAGTCAATGACCAATCACGTTTCAATGATTTCTGTATTACAACCAATCAGAGACGTGTTTCACGAAATAATTATCAACGTTAGGATTATCATATATTAAGCAAAGCTCCTCCTTTTTAATATTCTGAACAGGTCTGACCGTTATTTTGCAGTGACTGAGCCTATAACAAATACGGCTACCAGATTGTATATAATAGTGCTTACATGTCAACATTTGTAGCAATTGATTATACCACCAAAAAAAGAAACCACTGTTTGCACTTTCTTAAATGTATACGACATCAAAAATGAATTAATATACAGATTGATGTGTTTCATTTTTTCTCCACTAGAGAGCATTCTTACAATATTGCGTTCCTTTGGCAATAAATAGTATGATCTGGTTGCAGTGATAAACAAAAGAAGCAGTAGAAGCGTAGGCTACCTATCGTTTCTCATTAGTTTTCAAACATCACCGTTTACTTTAAATATAAAAATATTTTTAAATAACTGTAGTTAAATAATGATTTGTGAGTAAACAGTTTTATTTTATTCGTTAAATAGTCCTAACAAATGCCACTCTTGATTTCCAAATTCTCTAGATAAATTCACTCCTCACTTCGTGAGTCGTGAATTTATCGATAATTTGGAAATCACTCGTGGCATTACTTATGAATATTCCATAATTTTATATTTTAATTTTGAATAATACCTCAACGGAACCCATCATGAATCTTATAAAAGTTGACACATCAATTTGTTCACCAAGAGTCTTCATGCTTTAAATCTATTTGTTGAACTTATTTCTGGGTTACAATAATTTAGGAGAAATGTAAGAAGGTCTTATGAGTGTGCCAATTTTTTCTCAAATCACAGTTCAAGGAATTAATATTAGTCACTCGAAATATACGCCTAATGAAAAGATTACTTTGGAAATATACGCCTAATGAAAAGATTACTTTGGAAATATACGCCTAATGAAAAGATTACTTTGGAAATATACGCCTAATGAAAAGATTACTTTGGAAATATACGCCTAATGAAAAGATTACTTTGGAAATATACGCCTAATGAAAAGATTACTTTGGAAATATACGCCTAATGAAAAGATTACTTTGGAAATATACGCCTAATGAAAAGATTACTTTGGAAATATACGCCTAATGAAAAGATTACTTTGGAAATATACGCCTAATGAAAAGATTACTTTGGAAATATACGCCTAATGAAAAGATTACTTTGGAAATATACGCCTAATGAAAAGATTACTTTGGAAATATACGCCTAATGAAAAGATTACTTTGGAAATATACGCCTAATGAAAAGATTACTTTGGAAATATACGCCTAATGAAAAGATTACTTTGGAAATATACGCCTAATGAAAAGATTACTTTGGAAATATACGCCTAATGAAAAGATTACTTTGGAAATATACGCCTAATGAAAAGATTACTTTGGAAATATACGCCTAATGAAAAGATTACTTTGGAAATATACGCCTAATGAAAAGATTACTTTGGAAAATACGCCTAATGAAAAGATTACTTTGGAAATATACGCCTAATGAAAAGATTACTTTGGAAATATACGCCTAATGAAAAGATTACTTTGGAAATATACGCCTAATGAAAAGATTACTTTGGAAATATACGCCTAATGAAAAGATTACTTTGGAAATATACGCCTAATGAAAAGATTACTTTGGAAATATACGCCTAATGAAAAGATTACTTTGGAAATATACGCCTAATGAAAAGATTACTTTGGAAATATACGCCTAATGAAAAGATTACTTTGGAAATATACGCCTAATGAAAAGATTACTTTGGAAATATACGCCTAATGAAAAGATTACTTTGGAAATATACGCCTAATGAAAAGATTACTTTGGAAATATACGCCTAATGAAAAGATTACTTTGGAAATATACGCCTAATGAAAAGATTACTTTGGAAATATACGCCTAATGAAAAGATTACTTTGGAAATATACGCCTAATGAAAAGATTACTTTGGAAATATACGCCTAATGAAAAGATTACTTTGGAAATATACGCCTAATGAAAAAGATTACTTTGGAAATATACGCCTAATGAAAAGATTACTTTGGAAATATACGCCTAATGAAAAGATTACTTTGGAAATATACGCCTAATGAAAAGATTACTTTGGAAATATACGCCTAATGAAAAGATTACTTTGGAAATATACGCCTAATGAAAAGATTACTTTGGAAATATACGCCTAATGAAAAGATTACTTTGGAAATATACGCCTAATGAAAAGATTACTTTGGAAATATACGCCTAATGAAAAGATTACTTGGAAATATACGCCTAATGAAAAGATTACTTTGGAAATATACGGCCTAATGAAAAGATTACTTTGGAAATATACGCCTAATGAAAAGATTACTTTGGAAATATACGCCTAATGAAAAGATTACTTTGGAAATATACGCCTAATGAAAAGATTACTTTGGAAATATACGCCTAATGAAAAGATTACTTTGGAAATATACGCCTAATGAAAAGATTACTTTGGAATATACGCCTAATGAAAAGATTACTTTGGAAATATACGCCTAATGAAAAGATTACTTTGGAAATATACGCCTAATGAAAAGATTACTTTGGAAATATACGCCTAATGAAAAGATTACTTTGGAAATATACGCCTAATGAAAAGATTACTTTGGAAATATACGCCTAATGAAAAGATTACTTTGGAAATATACGCCTAATGAAAAGATTACTTTGGAAATATACGCCTAATGAAAAGATTACTTTGGAAATATACGCCTAATGAAAAGATTACTTTGGAAATATACGCCTAATGAAAAGATTACTTTGGAAATATACGCCTAATGAAAAGATTACTTTGGAAATATACGCCTAATGAAAAGATTACTTTGGAAATATACGCCTAATGAAAAGATTACTTTGGAAATATACGCCTAATGAAAAGATTACTTTGGAAATATACGCCTAATGAAAAGATTACTTTGGAAATATACGCCTAATGAAAAGATTACTTTGGAAATATACGCCTAATGAAAAGATTACTTTGGAGAAATATACGCCTAATGAAAAGATTACTTTGGAAATATACGCCTAATGAAAAGATTACTTTGGAAATATACGCCTAATGAAAAGATTACTTTGGAAATATACGCCTAATGAAAAGATTACTTTGGAAATATACGCCTAATGAAAAGATTACTTTGGAAATATACGCCTAATGAAAAGATTACTTTGGAAATATACGCCTAATGAAAAGATTACTTTGGAAATATACGCCTAATGAAAAGATTACTTTGGAAATATACGCCTAATGAAAAGATTACTTTGGAAATATACGCCTAATGAAAAGATTACTTTGGAAATATACGCCTAATGAAAAGATTACTTTGGAAATATACGCCTAATGAAAAGATTACTTTGGAAATATACGCCTAATGAAAAGATTACTTTGGAAATATACGCCTAATGAAAAGATTACTTTGGAAATATACGCCTAATGAAAAGATTACTTTGGAAATATACGCCTAATGAAAAGATTACTTTGGAAATATACGCCTAATGAAAAGATTACTTTGGAAATATACGCCTAATGAAAAGATTACTTTGGAAATATACGCCTAATGAAAAGATTACTTTGGAAATATACGCCTAATGAAAAGATTACTTTGGAAATATACGCCTAATGAAAAGATTACTTTGGAAATATACGCCTAATGAAAAGATTACTTTGGAAATATACGCCTAATGAAAAGATTACTTTGGAAATATACGCCTAATGAAAAGATTACTTTGGAAATATACGCCTAATGAAAAGATTACTTTGGAAATATACGCCTAATGAAAAGATTACTTTGGAAATATACGCCTAATGAAAAGATTACTTTGGAAATATACGCCTAATGAAAAGATTACTTTGGAAATATACGCCTAATGAAAAGATTACTTTGGAAATATACGCCTAATGAAAAGATTACTTTGGAAATATACGCCTAATGAAAAGATTACTTTGGAAATATACGCCTAATGAAAAGATTACTTTGGAAATATACGCCTAATGAAAAGATTACTTTGGAAATATACGCCTAATGAAAAGATTACTTTGGAAATATACGCCTAATGAAAAGATTACTTTGGAAATATACGCCTAATGAAAAGATTACTTTGGAAATATACGCCTAATGAAAAGATTACTTTGGAAATATACGCCTAATGAAAAGATTACTTTGGAAATATACGCCTAATGAAAAGATTACTTTGGAAATATACGCCTAATGAAAGATATACTTTGGAAATATACGCCTAATGAAAAGATTACTTTGGAAATATACGCCTAATGAAAAGATTACTTGGAAATATACGCCTAATGAAAAGATTACTTTGGAAATATACGCCTAATGAAAAGATTACTTTGGAAATATACGCCTAATGAAAAGATTACTTTGGAAATATACGCCTAATGAAAAGATTACTTTGGAAATATACGCCTAATGAAAAGATTACTTTGGAAATATACGCCTAATGAAAAGATTACTTTGGAATATACGCCTAATGAAAAGATTACTTTGGAAATATACGCCTAATGAAAAGATTACTTTGGAAATATACGCCTAATGAAAAGATTACTTTGGAAATATACGCCTAATGAAAAGATTACTTTGGAAATATACGCCTAATGAAAAGATTACTTTGGAAATATACGCCTAATGAAAAGATTACTTTGGAAATATACGCCTAATGAAAAGATTACTTTGGAAATATACGCCTAATGAAAAGATTACTTTGGAAATATACGCCTAATGAAAAGATTACTTTGGAAATATACGCCTAATGAAAAGATTACTTTGGAAATATACGCCTAATGAAAAGATTACTTTGGAAATATACGCCTAATGAAAAGATTACTTTGGAAATATACGCCTAATGAAAAGATTACTTTGGAAATATACGCCTAATGAAAAGATTACTTTGGAAATATACGCCTAATGAAAAGATTACTTTGGAAATATACGCCTAATGAAAAGATTACTTTGGAAATATACGCCTAATGAAAAGATTACTTTGGAAATATACGCCTAATGAAAAGATTACTTTGGAAATATACGCCTAATGAAAGATTACTTTGGAAATATACGCCTAATGAAAAGATTACTTTGGAAATATACGCCTAATGAAAAGATTACTTTGGAAATATACGCCTAATGAAAAGATTACTTTGGAAATATACGCCTAATGAAAAGATTACTTTGGAAATATACGCCTAATGAAAAGATTACTTTGGAAATATACGCCTAATGAAAAGATTACTTTGGAAATATACGCCTAATGAAAAGATTACTTTGGAAATATACGCCTAATGAAAAGATTACTTTGGAAATATACGCCTAATGAAAAGATTACTTTGGAAATATACGCCTAATGAAAAGATTACTTTGGAAATATACGCCTAATGAAAAGATTACTTTGGAAATATACGCCTAATGAAAAGATTACTTTGGAAATATACGCCTAATGAAAAGATTACTTTGGAAATATACGCCTAATGAAAAGATTACTTTGGAAATATACGCCTAATGAAAAGATTACTTTGGAAATATACGCCTAATGAAAAGATTACTTTGGAAATATACGCCTAATGAAAAGATTACTTTGAAATATACGCCTAATGAAAAGATTACTTTGGAAATATACGCCTAATGAAAAGATTACTTTGGAAAATATCGCCTAATGAAAAGATTACTTTGGAAATATACGCCTAATGAAAAGATTACTTTGGAAATATACGCCTAATGAAAAGATTACTTTGGAAATATACGCCTAATGAAAAGATTACTTTGGAAATATACGCCTAATGAAAAGATTACTTTGGAAATATACGCCTAATGAAAAGATTACTTTGGAAATATACGCCTAATGAAAAGATTACTTTGGAAATATACGCCTAATGAAAAGATTACTTTGGAAATATACGCCTAATGAAAAGATTACTTTGGAAATATACGCCTAATGAAAAGATTACTTTGGAAATATACGCCTAATGAAAAGATTACTTTGGAAATATACGCCTAATGAAAAGATTACTTTGGAAATATACGCCTAATGAAAAGATTACTTGGAAATATACGCCTAATGAAAAGATTACTTTGGAAATATACGCCTAATGAAAAGATTACTTTGGAAATATACGCCTAATGAAAAGATTACTTTGGAAATATACGCCTAATGAAAAGATTACTTTGGAAAATATACGCCTAATGAAAAGATTACTTTGGAAATATACGCCTAATGAAAAGATTACTTTGGAAATATACGCCTAATGAAAAGATTACTTTGGAAATATACGCCTAATGAAAAGATTACTTTGGAAATATACGCCTAATGAAAAGATTACTTTGGAAATATACGCCTAATGAAAAGATTACTTTGGAAATATACGCCTAATGAAAAGATTACTTTGGAAATATACGCCTAATGAAAAGATTACTTTGGAAATATACGCCTAATGAAAAGATTACTTTGGAAATATACGCCTAATGAAAAGATTACTTTGGAAATATACGCCTAATGAAAAGATTACTTTGGAAATATACGCCTAATGAAAAGATTACTTTGGAAATATACGCCTAATGAAAAGATTACTTTGGAAATATACGCCTAATGAAAAGATTACTTTGGAAATATACGCCTAATGAAAAGATTACTTTGGAAATATACGCCTAATGAAAAGATTACTTTGGAAATATACGCCTAATGAAAAATTACTTTGGAAATATACGCCTAATGAAAAGATTACTTTGGAAATATACGCCTAATGAAAAGATTACTTTGGAAATATACGCCTAATGAAAAGATTACTTTGGAAATATACGCCTAATGAAAAGATTACTTTGGAAATATACGCCTAATGAAAAGATTACTTTGGAAATATACGCCTAATGAAAAGATTACTTTGGAAATATACGCCTAATGAAAAGATTACTTTGGAAATATACGCCTAATGAAAAGATTACTTTGGAAATATACGCCTAATGAAAAGATTACTTTGGAAATATACGCCTAATGAAAAGATTACTTTGGAAATATACGCCTAATGAAAGATTACTTTGGAAATATACGCCTAATGAAAAGATTACTTTGAAATATACGCCTAATGAAAGATTACTTTGGAAATATACGCCTAATGAAAAGATTACTTTGGAAATATACGCCTAATGAAAAGATTACTTTGGAAATATACGCCTAATGAAAAGATTACTTTGGAAATATACGCCTAATGAAAAGATTACTTTGGAAATATACGCCTAATGAAAAGATTACTTTGGAAATATACGCCTAATGAAAAGATTACTTTGGAAATATACGCCTAATGAAAAGATTACTTTGGAAATATACGCCTAATGAAAAGATTACTTTGGAAATATACGCCTAATGAAAAGATTACTTTGGAAATATACGCCTAATGAAAGATTACTTTGGAAATATACGCCTAATGAAAAGATTACTTTGGAAATATACGCCTAATGAAAAGATTACTTTGGAAATATACGCCTAATGAAAAGATTACTTTGGAAATATACGCCTAATGAAAAGATTACTTTGGAAATATACGCCTAATGAAAAGATTACTTTGGAAATATACGCCTAATGAAAAGATTACTTTGGAAATATACGCCTAATGAAAAGATTACTTTGGAAATATACGCCTAATGAAAAGATTACTTTGGAAATATACGCCTAATGAAAAGATTACTTTGGAAATATACGCCTAATGAAAAGATTACTTTGGAAATATACGCCTAATGAAAAGATTACTTTGGAAATATACGCCTAATGAAAAGATTACTTTGGAAATATACGCCTAATGAAAAGATTACTTTGGAAATATACGCCTAATGAAAAGATTACTTTGGAAATATACGCCTAATGAAAAGATTACTTTGGAAATATACGCCTAATGAAAAGATTACTTTGGAAATATACGCCTAATGAAAAGATTACTTTGGAAATATACGCCTAATGAAAAGATTACTTTGGAAATATACGCCTAATGAAAAGATTACTTTGGAAATATACGCCTAATGAAAAGATTACTTTGGAAATATACGCCTAATGAAAAGATTACTTTGGAAATATACGCCTAATGAAAAGATTACTTTGGAAATATACGCCTAATGAAAAGATTACTTTGGAAATATACGCCTAATGAAAAGATTACTTTGGAAATATACGCCTAATGAAAAGATTACTTTGGAAATATACGCCTAATGAAAAGATTACTTTGGAAATATACGCCTAATGAAAAGATTACTGGTAAACCCAGAACATTGGATAAACTTTGGTAGATTTTTGAACAAAACGCGAAAAATAAGAACAACACTTATTCAGGAATAAATAAATATGTTAACAAATTGCAATACCATTAATTCTTAATAATTCTACATAATTAAGTTAATGTATAATGTAATTGTATTGATATCTAATTGTAATATCATTGTGTGTGTTTTTTTTTTGTTTTAAGTATATTATTACCGAACATCAACTTATTGTAACGGACTGTCAACAGCACGTACGGCTTACTGCCCGTGCGACCCATATTTGTAAATAACACTGTATGTATCTTACTTTTTACACGCTTTATATTAACTTGACCTGTATCTATCTATGTAACTGAATCTTTTAATGCGATTTTCGCTCACTTAAAATCATTGGATCGACTTGAAACTTTGTATACTTGTAAAAGACCCGTGACAATACAATAATTTCATATTTTGTTTCTAAAATCATGGCCAGAATCATCAGAAAATCAAAAAAAGTGTCTTTGTAGCTATGTAACGGAATTTTTGAACACGATTTTCACCCATTTAGAATCATTGGATCGACTTGAAACTTTGTATACGTGTAAAGGACCCGTGACAATACAATAATTTCATATTTATTTTCTAAAATCCTGGCCAGAATCATCAGAAAATAAAAAAAGTGTCTTTGTATCTATGTAACGGAATTTTTGAACACGATTTTCACCCACTTAGAAACATTGGATCGACTTGAAACTTTGCGTACTTGTAAAGGATCCGTGACAATACAATAATTTCATATTTTGTTTCTAAAATCCTGGCCAGAATAATCAGAAAATCAAAAAAAAAATGAAAACTGGTATAATAGGTTGCGGACTTGTCGACTTTTTAGTCAATCGTTGTAACAGCTCAGATGGTAGAGCGGTGAACTCTAATGGTATATAATTTCAGTAATCCATAGGTCGCTGGTTCAAATCCGGCTGGGAGTTCTTTTTTTTAGAAGAGTATTACTTTTAGCTCATACTACAATAGTAGCCTATCGAATTTTTATCTTATTCTGTAAAATATTAAAACTAAAAAATAAATAATAGTTTTAAAAAAACTAAAAAAACACGCTTTATTAGAAAACCGAACTAAAAAATTGAAAAATAATTTTAATTTCCAACACACTTGGGATAAATAATTTTACCATCAAAAGCGTGGGGTGCTTTTTATGATTTTTACATTTTCTTCTTAGAGACTTTACTTTTACCAATATCTGTTTATTATCAAATATATTAATTGGTAAACAGCACCCCACGCTTTTGATGGTAAAATTATTTATCCCAAGCGTGTTGGAAATTAAAATTATTTTTCAATTTTTTAGTTCGGTTTTCTAATAAAGCGTGTTTTTTTAGTTTTTTAAAACTATTATATATAGTTTAATAAAGTCCTTATGTGTATGTATGAAAAGATCGTTAAATCAACAAAATGCAACATTTACTACGTTGATTTATTCTACGCATGAACATATTTTTACGTCGATCGGCTTTCACGAAATCAACCTACACATCATACATTCTTTAAATCAATGCCTCAGGAGGCCATCATTTCCAACATTTCTGGTGTTCCCTCATGTCATTGTCGTAAGTTGTAACACCCTTCTGACCCAGTTGGGGCGGCGGCGCCTAGCAAGACGGAGTTACGCGTGTCCCGATGATATTTTATAGTGGTGAGCAAGAAGAGTCCTTAATCCAAAACTTACCCTAAATTCCAGACCCATGGGCAACCATAGGAACAATTCCCTTTAAGGAAAAAGTGCTATGGTTTTTGACCGGGGAAAAAAAATCGAAACCCGGGGGACCTCACGAACAGTAGTCAGAAAACGCTGACCATGAGGCGGGGGTCACCAATTATACTAAAAGCATTCCTTCTGCCAATATATTTTTTTCCGTTTTAACAATATTTAAGGATGTGAGATAACTTATAGAGGAAAATAAAGATATAGAAAATAAAAGTAAATAAATTTCTGTATTTGTGGTGGAACCATAAAAAAGAACCTTAGGTCGGGAAAGACAAGGAAAGGCTGACGAAGGACTTATTGTAGATAAAACACGTGGTGGTGCCTTTGGTGTTGTATGGAAGTGAAAGAGTCTGGATAGATGAAATCAAGGGATAAAGCAGGATGCAGACTGCGGAAATGTTGTTTTTTACGTAATGTGAAAGGATGCACAAGAGCGGATAGAATAAGGAATGAAACTATACGAGAAGAATTAAATATATATAAAATTGAAGATAAAATCAGCGAAAATAATAAGAAATGGACAGAACACTTAATGAGAATGAACAACGAAAGAATACCAAAAAGAATCTTCCTGTATAATCCCAGAGGAACAAGAGATGTTGGCCGACCACGTAGAAGATGGACTCCACTTTTAACTTCGCCGGAACAGGCTGCATAGCCTAAACCTTGTAGTAGAAGAAGAAGAAGAAGAACAACAAGGTTGACACATTTTTCCGGTACCAATGATTTGTCTTCAATTTCGTTTTATAATTTTTCTCCATTCGTCTCTATTATAACAGAGTTCTTTCTCTATTTCCCTGTCCTTCAAACTTTCTCTAATTCCTTGGATCCACGTGAGATTTGGTCGTCCTTTTCTTCTCGTTCCTGATGGTGTCCATTCCATTATGTTTCTGATAATCTTTCATCCTCCATTAGCTTAATATGGCCGTACAATTTTAGTTGTTTTTCTTGGATAAATTCTAAAATCGAGTACCAATATAATAATAATAATAATAATAATAATAATAATAATAATAATAATAATAATACTAATAATCAAAATAATAATAATAATGGTAATGATGATGATGATGATGATGATGAAAATAATAATAATAATAATAATAATAATAATAATAATAATAATAATAGTAATTTATTTCTTAGGCTTCTTAGCATTGTTATGTTCTTTTTGTGACGAACAGGGAGCTGGCCTGATGCATCAACCCCCAACCTGGAGGACCAGGTAATTTTTGGTCAAGGTTTTCTTCATCTAGCCTTTGTCAAACCAATGACGAACTGCAAGGCAGCAGTATCTGTACCCTAGATAAGGGGCCCTCACAGGGTACTATCAGCCGGGCGTACTGAACCCTGGTTTTTTAACGAGGTTGTTACTCCTCCTCCTCATCCATTTATAACCTAATAATAATAATGATAATAATAATAATAATAATAGTAATAATGCTTCATTTTAGCTGGCAGAACCTATTCAGGAGCCTTTTAAAATAACAATAGGCCTATTACATCGGCACTCACTGTGGTTAAATGTAAACTTCATTACTTCAGACACAGCGGACTCGGGTTCGATCTTTGGTCGGGACGAATTCCTTCGATGTAATTTTTTTATCCGGAGTTCTCATTTATAAGACATGTCTGGAAACTTTAAGGCCCAAATAGTCCATAAACATAATCAAACATATTACATTTACCTTCATTAGTGTGAATGTATTAGTGAATGGAGTCTCATGTCCTAAATGTTCGTGTTGTCTCGGTGAGGTCCTGGCATTAAGTACTGAGGGATAGCCATCCATGCCCGCGAGTGTTCAGAAAAGTATATACCGGTATATGATCCAGAGTATATTAAATGCATTCCTGACCGCGAATGTCCCTATAATATGCTCATGACATAGGACAGATAAAAACGCCTGCATTCGGTGTGGTTAAACTAAGATAAAGGAGAATGGGGTATTCGTCACTTTAACATACCTGATATATTTTCAAACTCCTATAAAACAACAGTGCGCATGCGCCAGAATTTATAGAGCCATTGATAACCCACATATCGATTATCATCCTTGCCACATATCGATTATTATCGATATCCTACTAAAGTTTATACAGCTTACGCTAGATGGCAGCACCTCGCTATGATATTTAAATGACTAATCTTTGAAATAAATCCCCAAATCTAAGTTAAATAAATATATTAATAATATTAAAATTACTAAACATTTATTAAAATGGGTGTACACTTACTTATCACTTTATAACGCTTTCCAACCAGCGATAACCCAAACCAGCGATAGAAAAATTATAAACTAAGTAATATACTCTGTGGAGAAAGTAGCAGTTAGCATCACAATATTGTCTAATAGTGTTATAATGTTGTGATTTGCGTATTCAAATAAATACTTAAAAATAGTCAAATAATGTTATAAATATTGTTTGAAAAAGTTTAAAATATTAAAAAAAATATTAGTAAACACGGAAGAAGAGCTATGATTCACAACAATAAACTGAAAAATCAAGGTAAGTCATTCCACGGAATAGCCGAAAAATAAAAGAAATATTATCATTTGATATCTTATGGTACGCCTACATTAAATGGCCAAATAAGACGTTATAAAACCAATATGAGCGGGACAAATACATAACTTATATTTTTTTAATCTTAAGGACCGTGAAGCCTTAATTATATACACTGATATGTTTTATTTAAAAATAAATTACTGTTTATCATCATTGCCCTTTATGTAAATAAAATAATAAAAATTAAAATATAGAAATAACTGGAAATCTCGCGTAAGAAGAATGAGCAGAAAAATAAACCACGTCAAATCTTAAATAATTATTTATAACCAGCCACCTGGCAACATATCTTTGTGCAGACCCTTCAAACGTTGGATTGACAATATCATGAAGGTCTTATGGAAGCATATGGGGAGACGGCATTGCCATACAGGACTGCTCGGACGCACACTGCTCACCCTGTAACTGATCTGAACCATCGCTGGGAATGGGAAGTGCTTTTCCTTCTACCACATTCACCGGAATTAGTCCCTGTGATTATGATGTATATCCTAAGGTGAAGGAACCCTGGATGACATTCGATTCCAGACTGTTTCCGAGATTCTGCTGGCATTAAGGCGGTCCGTCAGAAACATCAAGAGAACCGGAGCTGCTACAGGGATATTACGACTTCCACATCGCTGGCAATGAGTTGTAGACAATGCTGGGTACTACATTGAAGGACTGTAGAAGTTTCACAGGTCTGTCACTTGTACACTAGTAGTAAATAAATAGTTGCCACTATTAAAGTTACAAGCTAAGTATATTTATTTCGTTAACCATTAAATTGGAGAAACTCTTTAGCTTATATATGTTAAAGGCAACAGTGCGCACCCCTGTGTGCTGATTCTGGAGAACTCTTCACTTCTTGACGACTAATTTCTTAATTGCTAGCTGTACTCGCATGGAGTTAACTTGGTCTCCGTTCCTACACGGTATTGTTTTGGAGCATTACTCAATTTCTCATTATCCAGATAAGCTATGGAATAGATTCCACCTGGGAAAGGAAAGAGAAG
Source organism: Diploptera punctata (assembly GCA_030220185.1). Classification (NCBI taxonomy): domain Eukaryota; kingdom Metazoa; phylum Arthropoda; class Insecta; order Blattodea; family Blaberidae; genus Diploptera; species Diploptera punctata. The sequence continues at coordinate 584,606 of JASPKZ010009823.1, forward strand.
TCAACCTAGATTTAAATGGATGGATGATGTATGAAAATGTATGAGGGACCAAGACCTGGAAGAATTGGAATGGGAACATACAGAAGAATGGAGAAAGATGAAAAGAATTTAAACGCTTTGGGCACAGGAGGATGTTTTATCATAAACCTGTTTATAAATAAACTCAATTTCTTATTCTAACTTATTTAAGTGTTCACCTACCGGATTTGAGCTGGTTCGAGTGCCGTGGTGACGATATTTTCTTGTGGAATTTCGGCCAATATGGGATCAGTGGCACACAGCATCGTCCGGAATTTTGGCAGTTACAAAAGGTAGCAGCTTCTGCTGCCAAAAGGACAAAATTGATCTTGCCTAGTACAAAAGCTTCGGACCAACTCCTAACAACACTTTGGAAGAATAGAGAAGAAACTCCAACAGAATTTTACGGCAAACGAACAATGATAGACTGATAATGGACAAGAGAAAACTTCCAATTGCGACACGAAATAACAAGAGTGGCAGCCAATTGGTTTCACCATCTTATCTGCAAGACCACAACATACCACGAACCAAACCAATCGTGCAAGTGCACATTGTGAAACAAAAAATGTGAACGCTACCATATCGAATTATGCACAAAGAGGACAAAATCATTAAACCAATATGCAAAACACATATAGTGAAATATTATAATAATCTTAATAGCCATTTGGCTGCTATTAGAATAATAATAAAAGTAGCGGGCCCAGGTTCTGAAAACAGCTATAACGGCTGGAGACTGGACCCATGCCTCCACCCCTTGGGATACCCCGGTCAAAGACCATACTCCCAATTCCCAGAATCTTGTCCTCCCTATCTATTCGCGTCCACGTTCAAGTTCTCGGCCTTAAACCAACATCTCAGGGTGAAGGTGTTGTAGTCGCAACTTCAGGGAAATTGCTGAGCTACATAGTACGTCAGGTCGCTCATTCCTGACGACCCCACAGTTGGTCCACGGGCTCCTCGAGCCTAGCCGGGAGGACTGCTGTCGTAGATCCACCGACTGTTCCCTGTTCTACCTCCAGGGACGCGTCCTGCAGCCGTTGTGAGACCAGCTAGGGCTTGAATCCTCAAGCCCCACAGTGTGAGACTTTAGTACATCCAGGTGCTCATCTCCTGGCGACCCCACAGTTTATCCACGAGCCCGTAGGCTTAGCCGTGAACCAGCACAGTTGCTCCCCTCTGCACTGGCCCGAGCCGTGCCCTGGTGTGCCCCCAGGGACGTGTCCTCTTGTAGTTGTGGTCCAGCATGGAGCTCGCAAGCTCCAACAGGTGAGCAATAGTACGACAAGGCGCTCAACTCCTGCCGACCCCACTAATGGTTCACGAGTCCCTTGGACTTAGCCGGGAGGACTGTCTTGCAGATCCACCGACCTTTTCTCCAGTGCACCACCTGGGGACGTGTTTTGCTGCTGAAGTGGGTCCAGCCTGAGCATTAGTACGTCAGGTCGCTCCAAAATGTTAATCTTATTTTGACTAGATGATTGTTCATATTTATGATAACTCATGTGAGTTTATGAGGCCACCGCCGGCTTCTATGTCCGCCGTGTCATGGAGTTTATATTTAAATGTTCATAAAAACAGAGCATGCGGTTTGAATTCGCTCTGGGATTTGCTTGTTTTGTATCCTGCTGCTGAAATTAGAGGCAACTCTTAGCATACATAAAAACTGTTTTTGTTTGTGATTTGCGTGGTTATTGAGTTTGATTCTCAGTAAGTAGGAACCTCGATCGATACTCTATTTTTAGTCCTCCAAAGAAACGTTAACCTGTAATAACGTCCTCTTAAGGGGAGTGATGGGTGAAAAAGTTACTATTTGAAATAAAAATTGGCATTTTTTGTTTTTTTTACTAAAAAATAGCCTGTATTATAATGTATATGTTGGCAAAGTTTTAGAGGCCTAAAGTGCTGATTAGGCCTGTATGTTACATTTTGTATTTAAACTGCATCCAAATCTTTAAACTTTATTTCCACACTTTTGTTTTCACTCGATTTTATACATTCAAAATTGAATGGAATTCACAAATTTTGTCCTAGAAGGTATACATTTTCACTGCATGTCCTAAAAACAATGAGTAACAAAGTAGTGCATGGGTTTCATGATTGAAGCAGTATTTTATGAAATAAAAATAAAATGCATTCAATTATTATTGTTTTTTTTTATAATTTTACGCATGGGGTAAAACATCATGTTTTTCTCACTTTGTATTCACATTATAAGAATTCTAATGCATGATGTTTTTCTAAATATTTTAGGAGTCTTGTAACAGGAATCAGGCATTTTACTAAAAAAATTGTGGAACCCATTTAATTATAATATATGCAAATTTTAAAACTATAATATTTAATTACTCATAAAATAAATGTCACACAAAATTAAACTTAAATAAATCATGATGTATCATGCAGTGAATGTTGGTACAAAAAATCAAGTCTCTAGCTCAAAAAATGTAGAAAATAGAAATTTCACCTATAACCCCCCCCTCAAAAAAAACTTTATCAAGTGGTTATAACAATGAAGGCCTTTCAAAAATCAAGTTTCATCTTCTGCATTATATTTAATAATTTGATTTACTGTAGCATGTTAGAAACATTAACTAATATTTTCAAAAGTAGTCTATTATATTGGACCCACAACTCTTATATGACTGAACATGTCTTGCTTCAGCTCACAAAGCCTGCTTGAACACGGCGATATAGAACATGCTGGTTGTTATTATATAATAAGTAAACATAAGTAATGCCACGAGTGATTTCGCATTTATCTAGAGAATTTGGAAATCAAGAGTGGCATTTGTTAGGACTATTTAACAAATAAAATTAAGCCGTTTACTCACAAATCATTATTTAAATACATTTATTTTAAAATATTTATATAGTTAATGTAAACGGCGATGTTTGAAAACAAATGAGAAACGTTTGTTATGTTTAATTTGTTCATCCACTATAACCAGATCTCATTATTTATTGCCAAATAAATATTGTAAGAATGCACCCTACTGGAGAAAAAATGAAACACATCAAACTGTATATTATAATCAAAATTATAGGTTATTAATTAATTTCCGACGTGCTATGATGTAAATATGTCAATTATAATTTTCTGGAACACGTTAATACCTGGGAAATAATACGTTTAAGAAAGTGCAAACAGTGGCTTCTTTTTATTATGGTATAATCAATTGCTACAATTTTTTTCTATTATTTCTCGCAAGCGGTACTTGCTTACATCGGTGCACTATATTATACAATCTGGTAGCCACTTGTATTCTGGGATTCTTACATCTTAATATATAAGTTGCTATATTCAACGTATTTCTTAGAGAGTCAGTAACTGTAAAATAATGCTCTGACCTATTTAGAATGTTAAAAAGGAGGAGCTTTCATTAATATGATAAACTTCTTTTTCTTATGTATAATCTGTAGGATTTTCATCCTGTTTATTTCGAAAATAACTCCACGGAGGAAGACATATTGGATGTGCATCACTGTCTATCCAACTCTTGGTTGGTCTTCCTTTTGTTCTTATCCCGTCCATTGGTCTATCATATTTAGCTCTTTTTACAAGTCGGTTTTCTTCCATTCTTTCTATATGGCCCTTCAAATATTTTCGTCTATCTATAATAAATTTGGTTATGTCTTGATTATGACATTTGTCCCTAATTTCTGTGTTGTGTATTTTATCAAATAATGTTTTCCCCTGAATAGTTCTTAAGGTTTTCATTTCACATGTGCTTATTATTTGTTTAGTTTTTGTTGTATCAGCCCTAGTGTCTGCCCCATATACGATAACTGGTCGAACTATCGTTTTGTATATGCGGGTTTTGTTTTCTATTGACATATGTTTGTTGAGCCAAATTAAATCTTTCATGTACCCTGATATTTGTACTGCTTTATCAGCTTGTTTCTTTACTTCTATTACGATAGAATTAATTTGACTATTTAATTCATGCCCCAAATGGGAGTCAATGACCAATCACGTATCAATGATTTCTGTTTTATAACCAATCACATTTACCAATACTAAATTTACCATATTAAAGAAAGCTCTTCCTTTTTAATATTCTGGACAGGTCTGACCATTATTTTGCAGTGACTGACTCTGTAAGAAATACTGCTACCAGATTGTATATATAGTGCATGGATGTCAACATATAGCGCTTGCAGGAGTTAATATAAAAACATTTGTAGCAATTGATTATACCACCAAAAAAAATAAACCACTGTTTGCACTTTCTTAAATGTATTTTTCCCAGGTAATAATCCAGAAAAATATAATTGTCATATTTACATCATACGACATCAGAAATGAATTAATATACAGTTTAATGTGTTTCATTTTTTCTCCACTAGAGAGCATTCTTACAATATTGCTTTCCTTTGGCAATAAATAGTATGATCTGGTTGCAGTGATAAACAAAAGAAGCAGATGAAGCGTACCAATCGTTTCTCATTTGTTTTCAAACATCGCCGTTTACATTAAATGTATAAATATTTTAAAATAACTATAGTTAAATAATGATTTGTGAGTAAACAGCTTAATTTTATTCGTTAAATAGTCCTAACAAATTGCACTCTTGATTTCCAAATTCTCTAGATAAATTCACTCCTCTCTTCGTGAGTCGTGAATTTGTCGATAATTTGGAAATCACTCGTGGCATTACTTATGATAAATTCGAGGTGAAACACGATTATGATTGGTTTTAATCTAAATTCGTTGAAACGTGATTGGTGATTGGGGCATGAGTTAAATAGTAACCACTAATTTTTGTGAAACTCTCAATTCAATAACTCACATATAAATCATATAGAATCGAAGACAGTTCCTTAAGAAGGAGAATTCTAAAATATCTATAAGATCGTGTCCTAATCACCAGACTCTGATAAACTGTGAAATAACTAGCGAAAGGCAATATATTGCGAATGTTTTGTCGACAGAATGCAAGAATTCAATGGCAGTCGAGGAACGCAAGTTATCGGTGCCAGTAATGGATGTTTAGTTCGCATTGACTTTTCAATTAGCGGGCAACCCCTCCTCCATGCCGGGTCGATCTGTATACGGAAAGGTCCGGCAGGGTGCGGTTACTGCATCGCCATTCTCAGCCCCCCCCCATTCACCCTTATTCTATTATCATTTGTAATCGTTGTGAATCTCTTTAACCTTTCAGAAAAATCCAATGCACTATATTTGATGCCGTCTTTTACATGCTTCAAAAGGAAAAATAAATCTCTAAACTTGTATACCTTAAAAAACTAGCATTCTATTTCGGATAGGATAGATATCAGTATATTTAATTAAACTTTTTTTTTCACAATAGAGTTTAAGAAAAATAAATTCCATAAACTACACTCCTATTAACACCGATAGTGGCGTGCACGCAAAGATCCTTAAGTTCCGGGCAATGATAAAAGGTGGATGCCAGTTTAGTTAACTTTAACCTTGGGCAAGTTTTTATATTTATTTTATATTCATTTTGACTTCAATTTTCTCTTTTTGCATTGAACACACACGTACGAATTAGTCTCAAAACGTATTTGTTAAGAAGAGTCTACCAAATATCGTAATTTAGAAAGATAATGAAAGCAAAATAAAGCATAATTGAAAGAATTGAGGAAAAGGAATTAAAGCGGTTAGGACATGTTTTAAGAATGGAAGATCAGCGATGGCCGAAGCAACTATATCAATGGCAACCGACTAGAATGAAGAAAAGAGGGAGACCAAAGTTAACATGGAAGGAAAGCATCATCATCATCATCCATGCAAGTGTTAGGCCGTGTGGCCTATCATCCATGCAAGTGTTAGGCCGTGTGGCCTGTTACGGTCTGAAAGAGGAGTTTTCCATCCAGCACTTTTTTGGACGTCCCAGCGATCTTTTGCCTTGGGGCAGTAGCGAAGTATGGCTTTTGGAATTCTATGAGACTGCATTTTAGACGTCCCAGCGATCTTTTGCCTTGGGGGCAGTAGCGAAGTATGGCTTTTGGAATTCTATGAGACTGCATTCGTTAAAGATGGGTTTTCCAGTTGTTCTGGTAGTTTTGTATATGGTGAAGAATGGGTTCTACATCCAACTCTTCCATAATTTACTCATTTCTTTTATGGTCCCACTTTGTGTAGCCCGTTGTACGGCGCATAAATCACATCTCATTTGCTGTTATTCGGCTTTCATCTCTTCTTCGTATTGTCCATGCTTCACTACCATATCTTAATACTGGTCTTGCGAGAAGCTTATAAAGCCGTAATCTTGTGTTCTTCTGTACTAAAGATGGCTTCATTACACTGTTAATTATCCCCGTTGTTTTTGTAAAATTTGTGATTTTCTTTGATCTATCAGTTTCGTCTTGAAATGTTAAATTATAACCCAAACAATTAAATTCGTTTACTCGTTCTAAAATTGCATCATCCAAAACAATTTTGCTAGGTATAGGGTATTTCCCACAAAAGGCCATCACTTTAGTTTTCTTTGTATTGACTTCCATATTGTACCTTTTTGCAATTATAATACCCCTCTGGGCCAGCAACCCATTGGGCGAAAAAAAAATACATTTGCTTTGAAGTCTCAAACCAAGCCTCGGAAGGAAAACATGAAGACATTAATGCAAGCTAGAGGGCTAAGCATTGAATATGCCCAAAATCGTAGGCCTTGGAGGTTTGGCACGGGAAGACGGCAGCAGCTGTAAAAACCCAAAGATAGAAGGAAAAAAGTGAGGATAATTTGAATTGAACAAAGTTTCTTGGAAATTCATTTATTTGCTGTTGAACTAGATGCAACCAAGAGCCTCATCTAGATTCTATTTAGTTTGTGGTGATAAGAATAGGTGAACTTTGGAAAGTTGTTGTTGGGTACAGAGGTGATATGTTTGTATATATGTGTTTAGAACTGAAGTGGTTGCAGAACAGTTAGCGCTGCAGACTGATCTGCATGAATCGGGGAATTGAATTAAGGGGAAGGGAGAGAGTTAAACTCGCCTAAGGCAGCTACAGAAACTGACCGGTCATTTTCATCCGGTCACTGCTATAATCGAATTATAAATCACTTACTCACTGGATCCATTTGAGCTCTGTTCCTATGCTATTCCCAATCACTCTAAGTTATCCATTTTGAATTATATAATTGTTTGCTATTGGTTATTATAGCATACACCGCACCATCTAATTTATACGTGAAACGTGTTCATGTAATTTGAAACTAACTTTTGTTATTCGGCGAATAAGACATTTATGCCTATATATATATATGAAACAATACCATCTGATTCCTAAAAAGTCACAAGTAATTCTAATGGGACAACAAAGACTGCTTTGACAAACCTACACTTCCAATCATTACTATAAATAATATAATTATCCCTTATTTTCTTTCATGGTCACTAATGGAAATAACAGATGAATAGATATTATTGCATTTAGACCATCTTCTAAAATTGGTATGATATTAGATCCCACAATCCGTTTTGAGACTCATAGTGGCCAAGCTGAGGAAATTGACTGTGAATAGAAGGCCATGTATGAGCCAACAATTGACTATTACAAAGACTATTTAACTCAAGTCGCAAATGGTAGTCAATGACCAATCACGTTTCAATGAATTTTGTTTTACACCGATGACAATCGTGTTTCACCTCGCTCTTTATCGATTTCTCTTTATCAGCTCCTGCTTTTGTGATAAAGAAAGCTCCTCTTTTTTTAATATTCTGAACAGATTAGATCATTATTTTCTCCAACAAATACATTGAATATAGCAAATAATGAATAGATTCAGTGATTTTACTGAGTTGTTTATTCAAAATATAAATGATTAACCTATAATGTTGATTATAATAGTTTGATGTGTTTCATTATTTCTCCACTAGAGTGCATTCTTACAATATTGCGATCCTATTTGGCAATAAATAATATAATCGAGTTGCAGTGAATATACATAACATCACATTTCTAATTTGATTTCAAACATCGCCGTTTACATTAACTATATACATATTTTAAAACACCGATAACTTACTTACTTACTTACTCACTGGCACTATCGAACCCGTAGGTTCATGGCCGCACGGACATAAGCTCTCCATACATCCCTATCCTGAACTAATGCTTTCCAATCATTCCCTGTATAATATACTTCCCCCAAATCATAGTTAATGTTGTTCTCCCACTTCATTCTTGGTCTACCAACTGGGCGTTTTCCTTCTGGCTTTCCTACAAGAAGTTTCCATGCACGTCTTTCATTCCCCATACGCGCAACATCTCCTGCCCATCGCAGTCTAAAACACCGATAACTATATTCAAATAACTATTTTTTAGTAAACAGCTTAATTATATTCGTTAAATAGTCCTAACAAATGCCACTCTTGATTTCCAAATTCTCTAGATAAATTCATTCCTAACTTCGTGAGTCGTGAATTTATCGATAATTTGGATATCACTCGTGGCATTACTTATGATAAATACCAATTAGATAGTATAACTGTTACAGGATTGATGATCAGGCATGTGGTACTATATCAGGATTCTTAGCTAAATTTTGGAATTTCTTAGACTTGGACAGAGTGTCTATTTCTAAAATTTCCATCGCTGCCATTAGAGGATCAATTTCAATTTTAGGAAACCATCTGTAATAAATTTCAATTACAGTTTGAAATTTTAAAATATATTTACAAAATGTATTTCATCAATTTCGATAATTGTATCACTTTGTTCTTGACGCAATCCTCTAATGAGGAAAGTTGTATAGAATATAGATTTTGGACTACATGTAGACGCAAATTTAACCTGGCAAACACAGGTGAAATATATGTGTAAAAACACTTTTTCCATCTTACATTATCTTAGATGTTTAAAGAATTTTCTCCCAGTTTCATTAAAACAAATCCTTGTGCAGAATCTTGTGTTACCACACTTCGATTATTGTGACGTTATATATAATGATCTAAACTATGACTTGTCGCAGAGACTGCAGCGTGTTCATAATGCTTGCGTTCAATTCATTTTCAACATCCGCCGTTATGATCATATTTCCGAACACTTCAATAACCTCTCTTGGCTCTGTCTTACTGACTGACGTAAATTGCACTCTCTTTCATTTCTTTTCAAACTTCTGAATTCCTACACTCCTAGTTACCTGGCGTCCAGATTCTTACCACAATATTGACACTAGGTCACAAGATAACAATCTGATAACAACCCCTCTTCATAGCACTTCTTCTTATTCTACTTCCTTCACAGTAGCTCTGCTCGCTCCTGGAATTTCCTTTCTCAAGATATCAGGGGTTACTGCACACTTAGCACTTTTAAGTCACGCTTATGCAGTTACCTGTTGTCTAATTATTCATTTTTCTCTATTTATTTAAACTTAATCTATGTCAATATTTTTTTTCTCTTTTTTATATCTTGTACATATTATATTTAATTCGTTAAACTAGAGTAAATCAAAATACATTATAAACAACAATTGTTTTGTATATATATATATATATATATATATATATATATATATATATATAACATGTAATCGTTTATGTTTATTGTAATTTAGATGTTAGACTATTTTTTTCAATTTTTTAAAACCTGGTTGAGTTGCAGACAAGGCCTTAACTCTGCCAGGTAAAAAATAAAGCTATTATTACTATTATTATTATTATTATTATTATTATTATTAGGCCTATTATTATTATTAAAATATGGAGTAAGCCTACTTCAAAAGGTAATTTACAACTTTTGAGGGATGGTATATGGAGTGAAGAATTCTTATCTTCCTTTCCATTCTATTTACTTAATTGAGTTTAGCCTCTCGTCTTTAGGTACTTTTATATGCCATACGCCATCCCGGTCTTACAGTGAGTCTTACCTGTTGAAGAGGAATTTTAAATAATGGATAACACACATACTTTTTTGATTACACAAGGACATGAATGCCCTCCCAGAATGAGTGATCAGCACAATGTGAAGGCCTCCTCCAAGACAACACAACATGAAGACTAAACCAACTCTTCACACACGCATTCATACAAAACATGGCGAATATGATAATGGTAATTAAGATGGTCGGATGTTATTCATAGATCATTTGGGCTTTAACGTTTCCTGACATATGTTTTACAGGCGACAAAAATCACCGAAAAGAAACATCACCCAGGAAACTTTTTCCGATCTAGGATCGAACCCGTGTCCGTTGCAGACAAGACAGCGATGCTACCCCGATACAACGTTTATGAAATATTGTGTTGTCAAATTCCTCGAAATGTCAAACTTATCAGATGATTGCACGCCACTGCACTAATTACAGTAGAATCGGTACAATGAGAACCTTAGCTCAGAGTGAAACGTGCAGAACCTGTGCTCATAACGTGTGGCTTAATGGTTAAAGCGATGGATTTGAGATTCGAAATTTTATTGTCTCTAGATTTGATATTTACACGTTTGATTCCAATGAATCTTGGTGGTACTTCTCGCCTGATGATAATACTGAGAGAGTGTATTCCATCAAGAGGAATTTTAAAATCCATAGTTTAATTCCACAGATATGAATTTCTCGAAATATGCTTCTGAGACATAGTGTTGCGACTTGCTTCGCAACAGTTAGCCGGTGCGGTTGTCTCAGTCGTTCTTGGCGTGATCTGCATCGACTACCGATGTAGTTCACTTGCTCTCCACTTGGAGGCGTCTGAGTACAGCACTAGACATTTATGTTGGTCATGCTGTTTTGCTGCAGCCTTTGTCATGGTTACCAACAACGTTGGTGTTGTGTCCAGGTCTAGCGTGTCCACGTGTGACTCGCTCTCAGTGTTAGGCGGGCCATCGTGGGCGATGGTATTGTTTTGATTAATAGAGGTCTGAGTACTTCGCTTGTTAACCAGGCATTGCTCGTAGGCCGAGGCTTTGAATGCCTCGTGGTCCCTCTTGTAAGGAATCTGGGTATTCCGATCAAACACGTGAAGTTTTTTTCTAATATTGATAGTGTAATACTCGTAATAAAACTTAATTATAGTTATCAAAGTGTTCTACAAATTCTTTCTCGACATAAAAATCCCAGCAACTTACCAGAGGACTTTTCGACCATTGAATCTAAATTTAGTCGTGTTGCGGGTTTGTTAATTCGATCAAGAGTTTTGTAATTTATCTGAATATTCGATATTTAACTGAAATAAAATATCTGACTGACCTACAGACCTGGAAAAATAAAAAGAGAAGGGAGGAACAATAAAAGGATCACACTGAACTGAATTTAGAAGTGTTCTGTGTGATGATAGTGTCCGAGATAGTCACTGGAGATCCATTATGATATGCAATTCTGCACCTTTGTACAGCCCATATTTACAACGGACATGGAAAATATATGACTGTATTTTTTTACTCCAACAGTTGATAGAAAAAAGAAGAGAATTTAATCTTCAGACACACATATTGTTTATCGACTATGAGAAGGGTTTTGATAAAATTGTGCGCTCTAAATTATGGGATATACTAAATAAAAAGGATATCCACTTCATCTGATTAAAGCTATAGAAAGTATATACGAAAATAGAAAAAAATCGAATACATAGATAAAGGAAATGGTCCTGGAGAAACTTGCGTAGAAATCGACAACTGCCCTCTTTCGCCAATACTTTTTAATATATATTTAGATGATATCATTAGTACATGGAAAGCTTTTTTTAGATAAACATTTTATGATAAACGGTAGGAAAATTAACTGTCTTTTATTCGCAGATGACCAGATCATTGTAGCTTCCTCAGAAAATCAACTACAAAAATCAGTTTATTAATTATTGAAACTAATAAACGATTATAATTTAAATATATCAACAGAGAAAACAAAGTCAATGGCATTTATTGGAACTCAGCATAAAAGGACAAAAGTTGTAATTGGAGCAAACATAATTGAACAAGTAACTTGTTTCAATTACCTGGTATGCATGATATCGTACCAGCAAAATTTGGACACGGAGTAGAAATTAGGGAAATTTCAACAGATATGTGGTTCAATAAGAAGATATTTGAGAAATAAGACCGCAAGGGAAACTCAATTAAAATTTTACAAAACAGTAGCCATTCCAACGTTAACATACGGGTCTGAGACTTGGCCTTTAACAATCTCTGATAAACATAAAATTGAGACAATAGATATCAGATTTCACAGATCTGTTACAGGTGTGTCTCAAAGAGATATAAAGAGAAGTCAGGATATCAGAGATGAATTACAAATATATAACATAAACGAGAGAACACACAGAAATAAACGTAATTGGTTTGAACATATACAAAGAATGCCAAATAATCGAGTATCAAAACAGCTGATTCATTATAAACCTCTAGGCCGAAGAAATGTAGGAAGACCAAAACGTCGTTGGAAAGACGGCCTGCACCTGCAGCATATAGTGCACCGGGGAGCGGAACGGGCCAACAGGCCCATACATTGAAGAATATGATGGAAATCGTTATCGGACATTTCATTCGAGGAAAATTCGTATATTTATTTCGTCCACATGTCACATGGTGGAACAGAATTTTACATCTAGAGAATACATGCATGTTTTATATTACATTGTTTTATATCACATTGGAAACCATAAAATAGACTCTGCTTTTTGCAAATGGTTTAGTATTAATACCTCCAACAGAAACAGATTTACAGTATTCTATACACAATTTTAATATCATTGCAAAAAGGTACAACATGGAAATCAATACAAAGAAAACTAAAGTGATGGCCTTTTGTGGGAAATACCCTATACCTAGCAAAATTGTTTTGGATGATGAAATTTTAGAACGAGTAAACGAATTTAATTATTTGGGTTATAATTTAACATTTCAAGATGAAGCTGATATATCAAAGAAAATCACAAATTTTACAAAGACAAGGGGGCTAATTAACACTATAATGAAACCATCTTTAGTACAGAAGAACACAAGATTACGGCTTTATAAGGTTCTCGCAAGACCAGTATTAAGATATGGTAGTGAAGCATGGACAATACGAAAAAGAGATGAAAGCCGAATAACAGCAAATGAGATGCGATTTATGCGCCGTACAGTAGGCTACACAAAGTGGGACCATAAAAGAAATGAGGAAATTATGGAAAAGTTGGATGTAGAACCCATTCTTCACCGTATACAAAACTACCAGAACAACTGGAAAGCCCATCTTCAACGAATGCCGAATGTTGAACCATAAACTGATTTGTAAATGGGGCCTCAAAGTATTCAAAAGCTTGGAGAGCTGTAAAGTATAATCCTAAAATAAGTGTAAGGAATAAACCTTGTAAGGATTGATTATAATTATTTTCTAGTAAGCCATGATGGGCCCAAGTAACAGTAACCCCTGAAGATAGTAAAATAGCTATATTTAATAAGGGAATTTGGAGGGGGTTAAAGGGTAGAATTCCTGCAGGAGGTCATAGAATTCCAAAAGCCATACTTCGCTACTGCCCCCAATGCAGAAGATCGCTGGGACGTCCAAAAAAGCGCTGGGTGGAAAATTCCTCTTTGAGACCCTAACAGGTCACACGGTCTAATACTTTCATGGATGATGATGATGATGATGATATCACATTGAAGGAACATTCTTAGTTTTATTATTACTATTTTAATATACGACATCCTTGTTTTATTAAACACGAAATATCGACTATTTTAATTAATTCTGGTCATGATGTTAATTAAATATTTTCCACAGATATTGTAGTTACAATATTAAATTTTTTACATAAATAGCAGGAGACAATGGATGTGTTTCATTGGTTAACTAGGATGATGGCGAGGAGTGAATTTAACTCTGCAGGAGGGGGCGTAGATGCAAGAATAAAAGCGGTGACAGTATTGTGTGAAACAGTATGACGTGAGGAAATGTAACATACTCTATCTCGTAACCAAGTTTACAACGAAAAAGAACACACTCGCAATCAATACCATGGGTACGGAATCTGTGTCTACGTAGGATGTAGTGTGTATCTAGATCTCTTTCAACTGCAAGCTCCCTGACTACGTATATACGTACTTCCTGGTAATTATTAATTCGTGTTATTAATAGAGTATCCATTGAAAATGTTAGCTTGGAGATCAAATCATTTCTATCTGAAAGATCTACATGTTTATAGAACATTACTTCCCCATTATCCGTATAAACAACACGTAAAAAACAGAATTTCGTTCAAAACATACATTAGAATTTCGCTTTATATCTCAAATAAATTCTATCTTCGAGCCACAGTTAGTCCAAAAGCATTCTAGACTGAAAGTGTATAAAACACTTGCTCTTCCAACTCTTTTGTATGGTAGCGAAGTATGGACGTTGAAACAGAAGGATATACAGACACTTAGATCTGCTGAAATGAGATACCTTCGGAGGACTGCAGGATACACACTACTAGATCACAAAAAAAAATGAAGACATCTTAGAAGAATTACACATGCAACCTTTAGAAAACAAAATTTCTGATTATAAGTCAAGATGGATGCAACATGTTCATCGAATGGAAGATCACAGAATACCCAAACAAATGTTAAGATATCAACCTGCAGGAAGAAGAAGACCAGGACGTCCACTCAAAAGACTTTTGGATGGTGTTTCTCTTGAGGCCGAAACAGGTCAACAAATGGCCTAAATTCGTGAATGTACTATGATGATGATGATGACATACTCTTTTCTTAAATTCTTAACCTTTTTACAGTCAATCATAGATTGAAGCCACATTGCAAAATTAACTTTTCTTTTAACGTTTCTTTGTATAATATACCTTTCATGTAATGGACTATTTTTTATAAAACATACCTTCCAAAATAGAAATATTAACTTTAGCATAAAAATTTAAATTAATAGCCAATAGATATAATTGTAAAATATCAATAAATAAGTCAAACGTAATGGCATTTATTGGTAAATATGGAATTAGATCAAACATTTTACTGGACTATTTAACTCATGCCCCAAATGGGAGTCAATGACCAATCACGTTTCAATGATTTCTGTATTACAACCAATCAGAGACGTGTTTCACGAAATAATTATCAACGTTAGGATTATCATATATTAAGCAAAGCTCCTCCTTTTTAATATTCTGAACAGGTCTGACCGTTATTTTGCAGTGACTGAGCCTATAACAAATACGGCTACCAGATTGTATATAATAGTGCTTACATGTCAACATTTGTAGCAATTGATTATACCACCAAAAAAAGAAACCACTGTTTGCACTTTCTTAAATGTATACGACATCAAAAATGAATTAATATACAGATTGATGTGTTTCATTTTTTCTCCACTAGAGAGCATTCTTACAATATTGCGTTCCTTTGGCAATAAATAGTATGATCTGGTTGCAGTGATAAACAAAAGAAGCAGTAGAAGCGTAGGCTACCTATCGTTTCTCATTAGTTTTTCAAACATCACCGTTTACTTTAAATATAAAAATATTTTTAAATAACTGTAGTTAAATAATGATTTGTGAGTAAACAGCTTTATTTTATTCGTTAAATAGTCCTAACAAATGCCACTCTTGATTTCCAAATTCTCTAGATAAATTCACTCCTCACTTCGTGAGTCGTGAATTTATCGATAATTTGGAAATCACTCGTGGCATTACTTATGATAACAAAATAATAGAACAAGTATCACATTTCCAATATTTACGATGTGATATAACTTGTATAGATATAGAAAATAAAGTAAATAAATTTCGGGCTATTTGTGGAACCATAAAAAGAACCTTAGGTCGGAAAACAAGGAAAGATACGAAACTTAAATTATATAAAACAATGGCTGTTCCTTTGTTGTTGTATGGAAGTGAAAATTGGATAATGAAATCAAGGGATAAAAGCAGGATACAGACTGCGGAAATCCTGTTTTTACGTAATGTGAAAGGATGCACAAGAGCGGATAGAATAAGGAATGAAACTATACGAGAAGAATTAAATATATATAAAATTGAAGATAAAATCAGCGAATATAATAAGAAATGGACAGAACACTTAATGAGAAAGAACAACGAAAGAATACCAAAAAGAACCTTCCTGTACAATCCCAGAGGAACAAGAGATGTTGGCCGACCACGTAGAAGATGGACTCCACTTACTTCGCCGGAACAGGCTGCATAGCCTAAACCTTGTAGTAGAAGAAGAAGAGGATCCATTTCATCTCCATTTTGGATAAATTCTTTTAAGTCTTCATATAATTGAAAGACTATTAAAACCCCTGTTTTATCTCCGGAACAAAATGCACAAGCATTTACACCGAAGAAAATCTATTTGTGTGTCACGCAAAATGCCTTTCTACAAATTCAATGTTACATATATTTAAAAAACTGCGAATATCAGGAACTTCCTTCAAATAGTTATTTAGCTTTTTATTTATTTAGCGTCCCGCGCCGTAGCCGAGCGGTTAAGGTAGGAAGCCTTGGCGCAGAGCTGCGGGACTTGCGCTGGTTCGAGTCTCCATGGGGGTAGAAATTTTCTCATGGTATTTCGACCAGTATGGGACCGGTGCCCACCCAGCATCGTGAGGCAATTGGGTAGCTACAATAAGTAGCGGCTCCAGGTTGAGGAACCAGCTATAACGGCTGGGGGACTCGACATGCTAACCACATGTCACCCCTACACTGGCTGTTGATCATCTGCCTCTGTGATTGACACATGTGGATGTGAAGGGCCAGCAGCCGGCTGGTAAATGGGCAACCGCTGAAAAGTGGAAAGACCCTCAATCGAATCAATCGGAATTTATTTAGCCTGGTGGAGTTAGGCCATGTGACCTTCTCTTCCACTCACCAGGACAAACATATATTACATCAGAATATAACAATCACAATTAACTCTAATATTAAATACTAAATGAAGATTTTATCACAAAGATAATATCTATTATATTACGATCTATAATGCAACCAGTTAATGTTAGTTAAGATTAAGACTAAAACTAATAATAAAATGTATTCAAGCAAGAATACAATAAGCCAACTTATATAAAAATATATGATAATAATAATAATAATAATAATAATAATAATAATAATAATAATAATAATCATCATCATCATCCGGTATCATGGCAGCTGCCGCCGTCTTCCGGAAACCAAACGGCATTCCTCTCTATCCGTCCATTGATCTTCCTCCATTCCTCTGATATTCATAGCTGCTTGTACCCCTTCTATCCAAGTTTTCTTCGGGCTTCCTCTCTTCCTCCTTTCCATTGGGATCCATTCCATAACAATTTTTGGCAATCTTTGCTCTGGCATTCGTTTGACATGGTCATACCACTGCAATCTTTTCTTTTCTATGATGTCCGGCTCCTCTTGTACACCCATACTTTCCCTTATTTCTTTATTTCGTATTCTATCCATTCTAGATTTTCCAGCTTATCTTCTTAAAACATCCATTTCTGTACTTAAAATTCTTTTCATTTCCCTGATAGGAATTTGCCAGACTTCAGCACCATATGTTAAAATGAACTGAATTATGGTTTGATATATTTGTAATTTTCTATTTTTTGTAATATTTTTCTTCCACCAACAGAGTTTAAAACATTTATTGCTTGTTTTGTTTGTGCGATTCTATTTTTAATTTCCACTGTGTTATCGCCTGAATGGTCTAATTTTGTTCCTAAATATGTGCATTCAATACTAGGTTTTAGTTCTTCTCCATTGTTGAAATTTATATTTTAATAATAATAATAATAATAATAAAATATATATGTAGTCAATATGCCCATTTCACCAATTAATGTTTTAAAATGGTCAACAAGTTTCTACAGCCAAGCTGTCATTCTCAAGACCAGATATTGAGTCAATATCTGGTCTTGAGAATGACAGCTTGGCTGTAGAAACTTGTTGATCATTTTAAAACATTAATTGGTGAAATGGGCATATTGACTACATATATATTTTAATATTATATCACCAAGAAGATCACTTGTGTATTAAATAATAATAATAATAATAATAATAATAATAATAATAATAATAATAATAATAATAATAATAATAATAATAATACTTTCAATTAGGTGTATATAATATTTATGAGTGTAATGAAAGTTAAAAATATTACACTTATTTATATTAGAGAGCATTTTTAACTGCCCACGACTATAGGTATTATAAGAGTGCTCATATTCTGTGTAAACAAATTATGTTCCAGAATTTAATGTTTTCATTACATGTGGATTACACAGAAAACTGTAGCTTTACCTTGTCAAAATTTTCTACTATATTTTCATAAAAAATTATTTTATAAGTTTGTATAAGTCTAAATATAGACACGATCCACATACTGAACACATGGTCTAATGTATGTTGAAAAGTCATTTTTAATTAAACCTCAATGAAATCAGAGATTATTAAAATGCCATGCTTTTGTAACATTCACGTGAAAAAAAAGATTGGCATATTGTTCATTTGATGTATTAATTAAATAATTTCGTACAACAAATATATACAGTACTCGTTCGCTTATGGATAATTGAGAAAGAAAGAGAAACATAGAAAAGAGAGAGAAAGAAGAGTCGGAAATTGAAAATTCTACGCCATTTTTCTTTTATTTCAATAAACGAGTCATAATAGTAACAGGATTACAATATTTTGTTTATAGAAAAATAAATATATTCCTCTGTTGATAATATAATAACAATTGAATGGGGTTTTAGCACTAACAATTATGATGCGTATACAATTTTGAGTACAATATATTGTTCTTCTTCTTCTTCACGGTTTCGGCTTATTTACTAGCCTGTTCCGGCTTCAAATTACTGCTCTTTCCATCTTTTCTTTGGTCTTCCCAAGCTTCTTCTTCCTCGTGGTGAATAGCTGTATGCTGCTTTTGGTATTGTATTCTCAGTCATCCTTGCTAAATGTTCTTTCCAGTTTGTTCTGTATTTCACTATTGTTGTGTTTAATTCTTCTACTTTTAGTTGTCTTATTTCTGTGTTATGTTGTTTTGTCTGTTCTTCGATATCCTGCTATTGGTCTGGGGAATTTCATTTCAGCAGCTTGTATTCTGGCAGATTGTTGTGTTGTCATTGTCCATGTTTCGGATCCATAAGTAATAATAGGAACTGCCATTGTCTTGTAAAATTTGATTATAGAGTCTTTCCTGGCTTTATTTTTCAAGGTTATTTTTAATGTTCCTGTTATATAATTAAATTTATTTAGTTTCTTATTTATATCTGTTTCCGCTGTGTATGATATTTAATAACCTAGGAAATTATATTTTCCCACTTGTACTATTAGTTTATTTTCTAATATTATCTTTATCCGAACTGGGTGAGCGCCCTTGAAAACCATTGTTTTTTATTTTTTCTGAAGATATTTCCATATTGTATTTTTTTCATATTTCATTTAGTTTATATAGCATTCTTTGCAAACAATATATTAAAATAATAATAATAATAATAATAATAATAATAATAATAATAATGATAATAACAACAACAATAATAATAATAATCCATCCATAGTAATTCTGCCCGAGGGCAGGTCCTTCACTGCAATCATAGCATTTTCATGCTATGCTTGCAGCTTTACTAGGAAATTGTAGGTGTGGTAACTTCCCATTGTTTTCCACACCGGTGAAGGATGATGATGATGGCCATATGATTTCGGGGACCATTTGGGCCTTAAAGTTTTCCTGACATTTGTCTTACAAGTGAGGAAAAACCCCGATAAAAACCTCACCCAGAAAAACTGCCCCGACCGTGGATCGAACCCGGGCCCGCTGCGTGACAAGACAGCACGCTACCTCGAGACCACAGCGGTGGACGATCTGAACATAGGAAATGGAATTATTTTTCTTCCATGTCTTTTAGATGACACTCTCTTCTTCTTTTTCCTCCTACAATTGATTGCAACTATTTATAATGTATTTTCCATTATTATAATGTATTGTTCCCAATATGTTCTTAGATTTTGTCTAATTCAGCGATTTTTTATTGTTACAACGCTATTCTAAAAATATTTAAAATTTGAAATCAATAAACCTATCCGACTATTCCAATACTGAAACTAAAATAATTCCTAACACTTGAGTTGAACATTCCTGATGTAAACTATGGCTCCACAGGAGAACGTATTGACGTGAAGTTTCATTCCTGCAGTGGAAGACGAGTAGCAGGAAATGTTCGTAATTTTCCCGGGAATTGAGATGAGATTCTGGGAATTTGCTTCTCATACCACTGTGCTGAAGTACGTAACGCAGAAACTTTCCGTATCATTCACGTATTTTATACACAATTCAAGAAGAGTACAAGCTATATTATTTTCAATGTTACAGCTCATGTTATTTGTATTGTAAGCCCATGTTTTCCCTTAACAGAGATTTAGGCGCTCTCCCCCTACAGGGAAGAATTTGAACCATACTAATTTAGTTCCAAGGAGCAAGTCCTCCGGGAGGGACTTTAAGCCGTGAGTCCCGAGTCTGAAGATTTTCAGGCTCGTAAAAAAATCCTTAAGCCTAAATGAAAAGGCCTCTAAGCAAAATGTACCGAATTTCCCAGTCCTAGTACTACCTTGGTTTCCTAGATGTCAGTATGAGGCGGAACGCTGACCACGTACCACTCAAAATGCCATCTATCCGAAAAAAAGTGTAACTAAAATTAGTATGGTTCAAATTATTCCCTGTAGGGAGAGAGAGCCTAAATATCTGTAAAGGGAAAACATAGGTTTACAACATAGAGAAACTTCGAATAGAGGGAAAACTGAGTACAGTGACATCTAAAAAATTTCGGTCGTTTACGATGAACTATAATGAGCAAACTACAATGGTAGCGCTGTTTCGTAGTAACAGAATACGTAACTAAATAAAACAAATGCAAGGCACGCGGCGTCGTGCACGGCGTGTTCACTCGGGATTATGGGAAATTAGCCATTTTGTAAATTTAAATTTTTAACTGCTATCCTTTCGTTCTATGTAGACGGGACGGTAAAAATTATGTATTATCGAAAGTTAAAATCATTACTTAGATTTTATTTTACTCTAATTTGTAAGTAAATTCAAGCTTGTTTACGTTTTTAATGTGAATCTATTTTCAAAGATAAACCTACTAGAAGTGATAAAATTCTAAGATTTGTTAGGAAGAGTGATGTTAGTGTACAGCCATTTCTAATAAACATTTTAAAAATGTGACTTTATATTGGATTTCAGATGTACGACATGGCTAAGGTTCTTTAATAAATATTGTAAAAATATGTATGTGAGAATAAGGGGGTAGGTCAATTGTATATATTTATTAAAAGAGCTCATAATGCACGTTTTTAAATTTTAATAAACGAAAATAAATTAACATGTTTTATTTATTTCCATTTTTCCCTGCTGTTAAAATTAAAGAAAATCCTCAGGTCTGTGAGGCTGGGTACAAATAATTCCATAATTTAAGATTAATTAATATGTTATTAATTCCTGTAAAAGTTCAATTCCATGATTATTCACCAGATGGCGTTATATAATTATAATTCATAATTTTACCACCAGACGGTGCTGAATTTCATATTAGTACCAGAAAAAAATTGAAAAAAATTAGATGTCGTTAGTTTTTCTACACTAGCGCCGCTTATGGCATGTACGCGAAACTTGTCCACTTTCTTCTCTGGTACTCTGTGGGTTTACAATACAATACAATAATAGTACGTTAAATTGACATATTCAAAGTTTAACATGTTCTCCTATAATTTTTATTTCGTCTTGCTAACATTTTATTTTTATATTTGAAGAGAAAAATTATACGCTCAGACCGGGACTTGAACCCGGGACCCTTGGTTCTCTAGACCAAGTGCTCTACCAACTGAGCTACCTGAGCAAGTACCGATCTAAACGCAAATCTTTCTCTATATACATTGTAATTCCCGTCCATTGCGTTTAGATCGGTACTTGCTCAGGTAGCTCAGTTGGTAGAGCACTTGGTCTAGAGAACCAAGGGTCCCGGGTTCAAGTCCCGGTCTGAGCGTATAATTTTTCTCTTCAAATATGATTTATCTATCATTGAGATGTACGAAATCAATAATAAAAACATGGAAAAAGCCGTACTGGCTGCAATGTATAATTCCCAAATATATCTTCTTAATAAAAAGGAGCCGCCATTTGCAAGGTAGAAGTATGGCTTCATAGCATTTGGTGGACGGGAATTACAATGTATATAGAGAAATATTTGCATTTAGATCGGTACTTGCTCAGGTAGCTCAGTTGGTAGAGCACTTGGTCTAGAGAACCAAGGGTCCCGGGTTCAAGTCCCGGTCTGAGCGTATAATTTTTCTCTTCAAATATGATTTATCCAACATTGAGATGTACGAAATCAATAATAAAAAAAATATCTTTAGTTTCATTAAACTATTAATTTGTAACAATTATATGTTAGAGTAATAAGTAACATGAATTGGTACCAGCAGTCCTGGCTTCAACCCGTAAAATCCTATATATCCCTCGGCACGTTACCTATTAAGGACATTTATTAGAATCAATAACCAAGATAACAGTCCACCGCTGTGGTCTCGAGGTAGCGTATTACCTTGTCACGCAGCGGGCCCGGGTCCGATCACCGGTCGGAGCAGTTTTTCTGGGTGAGGTTTTTATCGGGGCTTTTCCTCACCTGTAAGACAAATGTCGGGAAAAAAAAACGATCCCGAAATCATATGACCATCGCAATCATCAACATTCATATTCATCTTAGGTTAAGCTTAGGATTAGGGATTCTCCTGGCGCACCACTATCATCATCACCCATCATATCATTGGGGAACGTAATCCCACCTTGCAGACGCCCCAACCTCAGAAGTGGGTTACAAGTACGCCATGCCAGCAGAGAACACCAGGAATGTCGAAAGACATCCTGGGGCATTTGCAAAAAAAAAATCGATTTATAAATAACTTCCTTCGAAGAGACCCTCTAATTGCAATATACTGTATTTACTTACTTACTCAGTGGCACTAGCGAACCCGTAGGTTCATGGCCGCGCGGTCATAAGCTCTCCATACATCCCTATCCTGAGCTAATGCTTTCCAATCATTCTTTTTATAATCTACTTCCCTCAAATCATAGTTAATGTTATTCTCCAACTTCATTTTTGGTCTACCAACTGGGCGTTTTCCCTCTGGCTTTCCTACAAGAAGCTTCCATGCAAGTGTTTCATTCCCCATACGTGCCACATGTCCTGCCCATCGCAGTCTACGAGACTTAAGTGTTCTTATTATATCTGGCTTCCTATAAATTCCATGTAGTTCATTGTTAAGTAGTCTTCTCCATTCACCTATCTGTTCATCTCTCTTTGGTCCAAAAAGTTTCCTAAGTACTTTATTCTCAAATACCCGTAATCTCCTTTCCTCCCTTAAATTATGTCACAAGATAACAGTCTGCTAACAGTTCCTCTTTCATAGCACTTCCTCCTATTCTACTTCCTTCACAGTAGCCTCTGCCCGCTCCTGGAATCTCCTTCCTCAAGATATCAGGGGTTGCCACACACTTGGCACCTTTAAGTCACGCTTATACAGTTACCTGTTGTGTAATAATTAATTTTTCTCTATTTATTTAATTTTATACTATGTCATTAATCTTTTCTTTGGTTTTTTTAATATATCTTGTACATATTATATATTTAATTCGTTAAATTTATAGTAAATAAAAATACATTATATATATTAATTGTATTGTATTCATAACTTGCAATCGTTTATATATGTATATATTGTAATTTAGATGTAAGACTATTTTTAATTTTTTTTTAAACCTGGTTGAGTGGCAGACAAGACCTTAAGGCCTTAACTCTGCCAGGTAAAATCATCATCTGCATTCATGGATTAGGTCTGTTGACCCGTTCCGACTTCAGCCCATCTCTTTCTAGGTCTGCCCACATCTCGGTGCCTTTAGGTTTGTATTTTGTTATTTGTTTTGGATATCTATCTTCATTCTTTCTGTCTATGTGTTGCTTCCATTTTTGTCTATATGTATCTATTTTATCAGTTATTGCAAATATTTCAAGTTCCTGTCTTATTTCTGTGTTCTTGATTCTGTCTTCCATAGTGCACCCTTTAACAGATCTCAAAAATTTCATTTCTGCCGCCGTTATTCTACTTAGATCTTGTTTTTTATGTATCCAGGCTTCTGATCCATAGAGCAGTACCGGTACTGCCAATGTTTTATAATATTTCAATTGGGTCTCTCTTGTTGTTTTATTATTTAGTGATCGTTTTATCGTACCACATATTCCCTGGAATTTTGCTATTTTATTAGTTATATCCTTATCATAATTAAATGAAATGTCACATCCTAGATAATTGAGGTGGTTCACCTGTTCTATGATTTTGTTTCCTATTACTATTTTGGATCTGATTTGATTTTTCCCTTGGAATGCCATTACCTTAGTTTTTTCTATGGATATTTTGAGATTATATTGTTCACATATATTATGTAATTTTAAAATATTCCTTTGAAGCTCGTCTTCTGTATTTGCTATTATTACCTGGTCATCAGCGTATAATAATGCTGCTGAAGTTAGTAGAGGTTACCAGCCTCTAGCCAAACCCCTCTTCCTGGAGGGCAGGGAACTGCATTTTCGGAGTGTTCGTCTCCTAGAGAAGTTGCCTTCACTACGGCTTTGGGGACTTCTCTTCTCCCCACGTAACCCTGTGGACGGGGCCCTACCCAGGTACTACCCACTGGGCGAGTGGGACCTGGAGCTCACAAAAGGGCAGGGGCGCCTGCTCCCTGGATTGGACTACCTCTTTCAAGGGTACCACTCTGTTACCCTATGCCAGGTAAAATAAAACTATTTATTTATTTATTGGCTAGTGGGACCTGGAGCTCACAAAAGGGCAGGGGCGCCTGCTCCCTGGATTGGACTACCTCTTTCAAGGGTACCACTCTGTTACCCTATGCCAGGTAAAATAAAACTATTTATTTATTTATTTAAATATACTGTATAGAAAAATTAATTCCCGAAGTATACATTTTGAAACATGATGTGTTAATTAATTTATCTATCACCATGATCATACATTGTGATTACATTGGGGAGAAAATGCGAAATGACAATGTCGAGAAATCAATAGAGCATCAACCGAGCAAAGCTGGTGGTCGTAAAATTGAGCTCCTGTTAACGGAATGTAAATTCAAAACCTGGCTATTTACATTCTGTTACTCTGCATTGAACTATGTAACACAGTAACTAACACACTCACTGGCACTATTGAATCCGTAGGTCCATGACCTCGCGGACATAAGCTCTCCATACATCCCTATCCTGAGCTAATATTTTCCAATCATCCCCTGTATAATCTACTTCCCTCAAATCATGGTTAATCTTATTCTCCCATCTCATTCTTGGTCTACCAACTGTGCGTTTCCCTCTGGTTTTCCTAAAATAAGCTTCCATGCACCTCTTCCATCCCCCATATGGGCCACTTGTCCTGCATATTGCAGTCTACGAGACTTAACTGTTCTTATATCTCCCTTCCTATACATATCATGTAACTCATTATTTTGCAGTTTTCACCATTCAACTGTCTGTTCATCTCTATTTGACCCAAAATTTTCCTAAGAACTTTATTCTTAAATACTCATAATCTTCTTTCCTCTCTTAAAGTGAGAGTCTATGTTTCTCATTACCCAATTGGAAACCATCGTCACTCTTTCAACCATGATACTTTTATCTCTCGGATAAAGGAACACATAAGAGTATATAACAAAAATTTAGAATATTCAAAATATGCTAACCACCTATTCTAATTTAATCATTGTTTCAATCCAAATTTTGAAATTTTACATGTTTGTGATACGGGTAAGAAGTTGGATCTTTTGGAGGCTGTAGAAATAATTAAATTGAAAAGTAATAAACTGTTAAATTCTCAACTTGATTTGAATGAATCGCCTTTGTTAAAAAAATTTAAATAAATTATTGTTTTATTGTTGCTTAGATCAGTTGATATGTACTATAATACTACTATAATAATACTGCTGTGGGAACTCAACGAGAAGAGAGAACAGATATGGCCTGAGTTCTACGCAACGGATGCGATGATCTACAGGGAATGGACAGCAGCCAGATACGACCTCAGACACACCATGACGAGAGTCGCGGTCCATGGTTTCCACCACAGGATGTGCACAACAGTGAAGCGCCATAACCCAGAAGAAAAGTGCAAGTGCGAACTATGTGGGTCGCACTGCGACCGATATCACCTATTACAGTGTAAAAACATAGGAACATCGATAACAGACTTTTGTAAGACATCAAAACAGTTCTTTCTACATGGCCATTGGTTGCTATAATACCTATTATTATTATTATTATTATTATTATTATTATTATTATTATTATTATTATTATTATTATTATTATTATTATATGTACTATAATAACACAATTCATAATTTGTTAACATGTCTGAAGAAGGTACAGTGTACCGAAAAAGTTGTCACTGAATTATATCTTAATAAATATGAAAATCAAATAAAACTAAGTTTTATTTTTATTTAATTAATGATACTTTTTACTTCTGGTTTTTCACGTTCGACCAGTCCGGCATGGGTAAGACTTATCGGCAGCAATGCTACCACCGGCACAGCTCTCTGGGTCATTTAAGCAGGCAAGCTACTCCACAGTGTAACATTATTTCTGTCTATACATTTAATTTCTAATAATCCCCTCAGTCAATATGTTGATTTTTTGTAAGACCTGGAAATTATCATAAGTAATGCCATGAGTGATTTCCAAATTATCGATAAGGAAATCAAGAGTGGCATTTGTTAGGACTATTTAACGAATAAAATTAAGCTGTTTACTCACAAATCATTATTTAACTATAGTTATTTTAAAATATTCATATATTTAATGTAAACGGCGATGTTTGAAAACAAATGAGAAGCGATAGGTACGCTTCAACGGCTTCTTTTGTTTATCACTGCAACCAGATCATACTATTTATTGCCAAAGGAATGCAATATTGTAAGAATGCTCTCTAGTGGAGAAAAAATGAAACACATCAAACTCTATATTAATTCATTTCTGATGTCATATGATGTAAATATGACAATTATATTTTTCTGGATTGTTACCTGGGAAAAAATACATTTAAGAAAGTGCAAACAGTGGTTTCTTTTTTTGGTGGTATAATCAATTGCTACAAATCTTTTTATGTTAACTCCCGCATGCGGCATGTGTTGACATTCATGCACTATATATACAATCTGGTAGCAGTATTTCTTACACGCTCAGTCACTGCAAAATAATGGTCAGACCTGTTCAGAATATTAAAAAGGAGGAGGTTTCTTTAATATCGTAATTATAACACTGATAAATGTTTCGTGAAACACGACTCTGATTGGTTGTAAAACAGAAATCATTGAAACGTGATTGGCCATTGAGTCCCATTTGGGGCATGAGTTAAATAGTCAAGGAAATAGACAACAAGCTTTTAGTAAATGAAAGCACTCCCAGACTAAACAACCCACTATACGATATCGTCAGGAAGAAGCTTTAGTCACGACAATACCACATTAGGACCAGCAGCATCAACCATCATACTAGATATTGTAGCGAAGAAGGATCTGCAGAAGATGGAACGGATGTTCTGAATGGCCTACAGGCATAAAAAATACATATTTTGTAAGTTGAGGACGACGGATCTTACCCAAGAAGGTATATATTTTAACTTATTTTGTTCTATTAATAGAAAAACATAAGATATGGGAGCAATTTTTTTTTGTTTCGCTCGAGGAACAGATTTTGTGAAGATCATTTAGAACTGCACTGTGACACAATTTAGGGGATGTTTATGAGAGCGTTCGCTAGACAGCGCTGAGTGTTGCGAAGCGCGTATTGATTTCACGAGCTGGATGCAGAGAATCAACTCCAGATGGCATTGTCATCAGACTAACCAACATCCTCTGTCTTCCCTTTCACTCATGACAATGACTCGTTAACCTTCACAATTCAATACTCCCTCTAACTGCCACTAAACTTACACCAAACTTCTAAGTAAATATATCCATTAATACTTTGTGCTCACTCTGATGATGTAGTACTATTTGCCGATAGCGAGAAGATACTAAAGGCCAACACGCACACACTACAGAGTAACACTAAGAAATTAGGACTGTGGGTCTATACTAATAAAACTAAATATATGGTCACACGTAGAAATACATTATATAATGGAAATGGACAGCTAATGAAATGAGGGAGATTTTGAGGAAGTGGCTGCATTCAAATACCTAGGAACAATAATCACAAATAGGAATGAGATGCACAAGGAAATTAAACATAGGCTCAATTCTGGAAATGCGTGCTATTATGCATTACAGAGACTCTTGATGTCCCAACTCCTTTCAAAAAACGTTAAACTGAAAATATATAAAACTATTATTCTACCAGTTATATTATATGGATGTGAAACATGGACTCTTACTTTAAGGGAGGAAAGGAGATTACAATATTTGAGAATAAAGTTCTTAGAAACATTTTCGGACCAAAGAGAGATGAACAGCCAGGTGAATGGAGAAGACTGCATAACAGTGAACTACATGGTCTTTATAGGAAGCCAGATATAATAAGAACAGTTAAGTCTCGTAGACTGCAATGGGCAGAACATGTGGCACGAATGGGAAATGAAAGACGCGCATGGAAGCTTATTGCAGGAAAACCAGAGGAAAAACGCCCAGTTGGTAGACCGAGAATGAGGTGAGAGAATAACATACTATGATTTGAGGGAAGTAGATTATACAGGGGATGATTGGAAAACATTGGCTCAGGATAGGGAATATGGAGAACTTATGTCCGCGCGGCCATGAACCTATGGGTTCGATAGTGCCAGTGAGTTGGTTAGTTAGTTATTAGTAATCATATAATCTATTTAGGAAAAACAGTAAACAGCTTTTGTACATTTTATCAGGACGGTACGTCTTATAACGCCAGTTCAATCAGAACAAGACTGGAGTAGGGCTAATGTTTGCAAAATGAACAATGCAACGATTTATTAGTGAAAGTGAAACATGGCTATTTCGTTTTTGAACCATGCGTTTGTAAGACATATTAGTACTCCAATATTGTTAAAAACAAGTTATGTCACTTTAAAGGTACAAATATGTAAAACAATAAATAATAGTTTTAAAAAAACTATAACAACACGCTTTATTAGAAAACCGAACTAAAAAATGAAAAATAATTTTAATTTCCAACACGCTTGGGATACAATTAAAGTGGTCAACAAAAAATCATCTCCAACACATCTAGAATAAAGCTAGAGTTATCAAAAAAAAAAAAAAGAAAAAAAAAAGAAAATCATTTTACCGTCAAAAGCGTGGGGTGCTCTATATCAATTAATATATCTGATAATAAATACATATTGGTAAAAATAAAGTCTCTAAGAAGAAAATGTAAAAATCATAAAAAGCACCCCACGCTTTTGATTGAAAAATTATTTTCTTTTTGTTGATAACTCTAGTTTTATTCTATGTGTGTTGGAGATGATTTTTTTGTTGACGAATTTAATTTTATCCGAAATGTGTTGGAAATTAAAATTATTTTTCGTTTTTTAGTTCGGTTTGCTAATAAGACGTGTTGTTTTAGTTTTTTAAAACCATTACTTATTTTTTACTTTTTAGTTTTAATATTTTACAGAATAAAATAAAAATGTAAATATCTTTAAATTCGATACTATTGTAGTATGAGCTAAAAGTAATACTTTCCTAAAAGAATCCTCCCAGCCGGATTTGAACCAGCGACTTATGGATTAGTGAAATTATATACCACTAGAGTTCATCGCTCTACCACTGAGCTCTTACAACGATTGACTAAGAAGTTGACAAGTCCGCAACCTATTATACCAGTTTTCGGTTTTTTGATTTTCCGATTATTTTGACCAGGATTTAAGAAACAAAATATGAAAGTATTGTATTGTCACGATTCCTTTACAAGTATACAAAGTTTCAAGACGATCCAATCTTTCTAAGTGGGTGAAAATCGTGTTCAAAGATTCCGTTACATTGATACAAAGACACTATTTTTATTTTCTGATGATTCTAGCCAGGATGTTAGAAAATAAATATGAAATTATTGTATTTTCACGGGTCCTTTACAAGTATACAAAGTTTGAAGTCGATCCAATGATTTTAAGTGAGTGAAAATCGCGTTGAAAGATTCCGTTACATAGATAGATATATACAGGTCAAGCTAATATTAAGCGTGTAAAAATATGTATTTTTAAGGACTGTCAGTTTCGAGAAATGAACCCCGAAGTGTCGAATGGAGACATATGAGGATTTTAAAGAGAGCGGTTGAGTGAAGTTTACGCCAGAACAAATAACCAGCAGGTTTACTTGTCCATGAAGGATGAAAAATAGCTTCTGACAGCTGGAAAAATGTTGTGTGTGGCATGCTTGAATAATTTCTACAATATTTTAGCAAGAAAATAAACAAACAAGCTCGCAATATGGGCTGTTATTTCTTTTTTAACAACCAAAATTCACATTTACACAGTTTATTCTTGTTTTCTTCATTTCAAAATTCGTTCACTTTCATATTGTTGCATCTAGCATATCTATTTTATCTATTACAAGGGAAGAAAAAGTCTGATATAGTAAGATAAAATAAGTTAAAATATACCTTCTTAGGTAAAATCCGTCGTCCTCAACTTATAAAATATGTATTCTTTATGCCTGTAGGCCTTTCAGAACATCCGTTCCATCTTCAGCAGGTTCTTCTTCGCTACAATATCTAGTATGATATTTGACAACACCACATTAGGACCATCAGCATCAAATATCATACTAGATATTGTAGCGAAGAAGAACCTGCTGAAGATGGAATGATGTTCTGCAAGGCTTACATGCATTAAGAATACATATTTTATAAGTTGAGGACGACGGATCTTACCTAAGAAGGTATTTATTTTATACATACCCCGTGCTGATTACCCGGCGTTGTTCGGGAATCTACTCATCCCGATCTTCTTGGAATATATGGGCTAAAAGACAAAATTCGTTATTGTGAGTTATCCGTAAAAGAATATCCGTAAGTGCTGCTATGCTTGCACAGGAATCTACGTACTTGTCTCGATCCTCTTGGCATCAATGAAAGACAAAAATGGTTATTGTGAGTTATTCGTAAGAGATAAACATATGCTGACACTTACTTTTTTGTAGAGCCTTTTGAGATATTCAATTCTGTGTACATTAATTTTGTGTATTTGTTATGGTTTAGGCAGCGTAAGCAATTTAAGCGTCCAAATAGCTATTTTTTCACGTTTTCCACTACAAAAGACGATTTTTAAGGGTGTAGGAGTCGAGTATCACAACTCTCTTATAGCCTGTATTCATCCCGGGAACCTCCTGAACATTTTGCAAAAAGCCCCATCAGAATCGGATCAACAGTATGGCAGCGCATAAAGTAGGAACAAACAAACAAACAAACAAACATTTTTATATTTAGATATTGATACTATTATGTGCTAACGTTTGTTTGTTTATGGGATTTGATGTGTTTTCAAATCGAAAACGTTTATTTGCAATATTGTTATTTATAAAAGTTCTAGTTTCCTATCCACTATTTCAAAATATGGCGAAAAATCTGACTTTTTAAAAGATAGAACAACAACACTTTGTGGTAAGGTCCCAGTGATTGTCATTCATCATCAGCATGTTTACCATCATTCATCAGAACTGTAGCATATAG
Source organism: Diploptera punctata (assembly GCA_030220185.1). NCBI lineage: Eukaryota > Metazoa > Arthropoda > Insecta > Blattodea > Blaberidae > Diploptera > Diploptera punctata. The sequence continues at coordinate 616,255 of JASPKZ010009823.1, forward strand.
TTTTCATGGTTGTCTTCTAAATTTACTCAACAATCAATGCTTCTAAGCAGCACGTCCAATAATCCTTCCAGAATATAACGACTGGAGGACTCAACATGCTGACCACATGTCGATCCTATATTAGGTGGAGATCATCCACCCCTGTAAATGGCACATTTTGATGTCCCCGTGCTGCCTTGTCAGAACGCTACCTGTGAAAGATCGGTCTCAGAACTTAAATTAATATAAAATGTTACAATGCAATGGTTATTTGTAAGACAGATACAGAATCTGTATTTCGCATAATGGGTGTGCAGTGAGGTGGATATAAAATTTTAGGTACAGGAAGAATTCACCCGGCGGCAGGAATCATTCCTTTTTTTTTTTTTTTTTTTTTTTTTTTTTTTTTTTTTTTTTTTGTCTAACGGGTATTCTATAAAGTGGAAACTAATTTATTTCTCTGTCTTTGCGCTTTATAATTTTGTTTGATGAATTGTATAGAAATATCCTTCCGTTTCCGCGTTGGACAGATTCCATTTTATGCAAAATAAATACACGTAAAATTACTATTATCCGGATTATACAAATTGTACTTACTTACTTACTGGCACTATCGAACCCGAAGGTTCATGCCGCGCGGACATAAGCTCTCCATACATCCCTATCCTGAGCTAATGATTTCCAATCATTCCCTGTATAATCTACTTCCCTCAAATCATAGTTAATGTTGTTCTCCCACCTCATTCTTGGCCTACCAACTGGGCGTTTTCCCTCTGGCTTTCCTACAAGAAGCTTCCATGCACGTCTTTCATTCCCCATACGTGCAACATATCCTGCCCATCGCAGTCTACGAGACTTAATTGTTCTTATTATATCTGGCTTCCTATAAAGACCATGTAGTTCATTGTTATGTAGTCTTCTCCATTCACCTGTCTGTTCATCTCTCTTTGGTCCAAAAATGTTCCTAAGAACTGTATATTTAATCAACAGTTCACACTTTTAAAAAAAGTAAGGAAATTAAATTGGAATTTTGAACTCAATAAAACAGGATACTAATGCCAACAGAGACTAGACCCATCAGATTGTTTTATAACAGCATACGGCGTTTAATGTACAGTGCTAATAACTGATTATGTGAGTAATATTTTGCAATTTAAATAAAATAGTAGGAATACAGATTGAAAGCATGAAAAATGCTACTCAACTAAACAATAATCCATCATTGAGATGTACGAAATCAATAATAAAAACTTGGAAAAAGCCGTACTGGCTGTAATGTATAATTCCCAAATATGTCTTCTTAATAAAGGAGCCGCCATTTGCAAGATAGAAGCATGGCTTCACAGCATTTGGTGGATGGGAATTACAATGTATATAGAGAAAGATTTGCGTTTAGATCGGTACTTGCTCAGGTAGCTCAGTTGGTAGAGCACTTGGTCTAGAGAACCAAGGGTCCCGGGTTCAAGTCCCGGTCTGAGCGTATAATTTTTCTCTTCAAATATGATTTATCCATCATTGAGATGTACGAAATCAATAATAAAAAACTTGGAAAAAGCCGTACTGGCTGTAATGTATAATTCCCAAATATGTCTTCTAATAAAGGAGCCGCCATTTGCAAGATAGAAGCATGGCTTCACAGCATTTGGTGGATGGGAATTACAATGTATATAGAGAAAGATTTGCGTTTAGATCGGTACTTGCTCAGGTAGCTCAGTGGTAGAGCACTTGGGTCGAGAAACCAAGGGTCCCGGGTTCAAGTCCCGGTCTGAGCGTATAATTTTTCTCTTCAAATATGATTTATCCATCATTGAGATGTACGAAATCAATAATAAAAACTTGGAAAAAGCCGTACTGGCTGTAATGTATAATTCCCAAATATGTCTTCTTAATAAAGGAGCCGCCATTTGCAAGATAGAAGCATGGCTTCACAGCATTTGGTGGATGGGAATTACAATGTATATAGAGAAAGATTTGCGTTTAGATCGGTACTTGCTCAGGTAGCTCAGTTGGTAGAGCACTTGGTCTAGAGAAACCAAGGGTCCCGGGTTCAAGTCCCGGTCTGAGCGTATAATTTTTCTCTTCAAATATGATTTATCCATCATTGAGATGTAACGAAATCAATAATAAAAACTTGGAAAAAAGCCGTACTGGCTGTAATGTATAATTCCCAAATATGTCCTTCTTAATAAAGGAGCCGCCATTTGCAAGATAGAAGCATGGCTTCACAGCATTTGGTGGATGGGAATTACAGTGTATATAGAGAAAGATTTGCGTTTAGATCGGTACTTGCTCAGGTAGCTCAGTTGGTAGAGCACTTGGTCTAGAGAACCAAGGGTCCCGGGTTCAAGTCCCGGTCTGAGCGTATAATTTTTTCTCTTCAAATATGATTTATCCATCATTGAGATGTACGAAATCAATAATAAAAACTTGGAAAAAGCCGTACTGGCTGTAATGTATAATTCCCAAATATGTCTTCTTAATAAAGGAGCCGCCATTTGCAAGATAGAAGCATGGCTTCACAGCATTTGGTGGATGGGAATTACAATGTATATAGAGAAAGATTTGCGTTTAGATCGGTACTTGCTCAGGTAGCTCAGTTGGTAGAGCACTTGGTCTAGAGAACCAAGGGTCCCGGGTTCAAGTCCCGGTCTGAGCGTATAATTTTTCTCTTCAAATATAATAATAAACTATTCTCAGAGGTGGAAGGCAAAGTGGACTGCGCAGAAAATGAGCAACTAACAAGATGTATTGTTTTGAAGATGGAACAACCAACAAGCAGATCCTATGAGAAGAAGTTGCACTTTCTTTCTTTTTGGAATAAAACCCCGAGGCTTCATCATTTAATCAGTTGTAGTGCGCTAATTAACTTGCAGAGTGGAAACTTGGGGAAATGTTCCAGAAACTCATCCTTAACGTTACAGACAGTGCTATAATCTCAAAATGGCATGTACTCTATAGCAGGATATTAATATAATAGTCATGGATTAGGCCATTGGCCTGTTCCGCTTCAGGAAAGAAATTGATCCCTCCTTCTCTTCTTAGGTCTTCCTGGGTCTCTTCGCCCTGTGGGTCTGTAGTTCAATAGCTGCAGAGGTAGACTATTGTTTGGCATTCTCAGAAGGTGTTCATGCCAATTATTTTGATATTTTTGAATGATTTCAGTTATTGCTGGTGTGTTGAGAGCTTTGCGGATATCTTCATTACGTATGTGATCATAAAGCGTATAACCCGCTAAAGGTCTTAATAACTTCATTTCTGCAGCTACTATCCTATTTAATTTACCTGTAGTAAGAGTCCAGGTTTCAGAACCATAAAGTAGAGTTGGAAGAGCCATTGTTTTATAAAAGTTTAGAATTGTATCTGGACGTACTTTTCGGAAAAGAATGCTTTTTATTGTTCCTATAAGTTTTTGAAATTTGACCAATTTTATGTCTATGTCTTTACATATAATAATAAATATATATTTTTTAAATTATAAAATTTAATTATAACATCGATAAAGCCTCACTGCTACAAATGAGTGTGTAGGAATAACATGTAATTCTATAAAGAGCTTTTCAAAATGTATACACTTAGAAATACTTTGTGTGGCATTTGTAATCTCAGGTAATCGATTTAGATTTAGATTTAGATTTATTTAGCCTGGTGGAGTTAAGGCCATGTGGCCTTCTCTTCCACTCACCAGAACAAACATATGTTACATATGAATACAAAAAAATTACAATAATAGTCATATTAAACAGGACAAACATATGTTACATATGAATACAAAAAAATTACAATAATAGTCATATTAAACAGGACAAACATATGTTACATATGAATACAAAAAAAAAATACAATAATAGTCATATTAAACAGGACAAACATATGTTACATATGAATACAAAAAAAAATACAATAATAGTCATATTAAACAGGACAAACATATGTTACATATGAATACAAAAAAATTACAATAATAGTCATATTAAACAGGACAAACATATGTTACATATGAATACAAAAAAATACAATAATAGTCATATTAAACAGGACAAACATATGTTATATTACAATAATAGTCATATTAAACAGGACAAACATATGTTACATATGAATACAAAAAAAAAAAAAGATTTATGGAGCTCCTCAAAATCCTGAAGGAAAGTAAACAAGATAGCACAGAAAACAAGGTACCTACGCTAAAACGACTTGAATATAATTATTTTAATTCCGACCATTTGCATTATCTTTCTGAAAATTTCCCTCGTCTTCAAAGACTGCATATTTACTATTCTGATGTAAATGATGTTCAATTCATGTCTACAATAAGTCAAATTAAACAAATTGGCATCTCCATATTTTCTCCAGCTGGAATATATGCATTAGAAAATTTACCCCAAATCTTAGATAGCAAGCTGGTAGATCTTCAAATAATTTGTTTACTTATTATAGTCAGCTATTAGATGGTAGTGAAGACCGAGTTCTCGCGACATCTAGTAATACTGGAGAATATATATATAGAAAAATAAGTGTTTTAATTGGATTCGGCTGGTGGTGTAATGGATAACACGCTGGGGTACCGACCCAGAGTTCCGGGTTCGAATCTCGACCAGGCATTTATTTTTCTTACCATGCCATATATATTACAGCCTGCATGTAGATATTAGAGTAGTCTCTGTAGAGAAGTTTATTATGTCATCTGGATACTCTGTTTCATAAACAAATGGGTGAACATGTTACAAAATTGTGTCCAAAGCAGGCATGACAATTCTCTGCAACCACTAGATTAGTTGTTTCAAGTTGGACATCTCGTGTCGTAGAATGAGACACCGCACCATGGTCATAGTCTCAATCTGGTCATCAAATTCAACTCATGTACGTTCCAAAACACATTGATTTGAACTTATTCTTCTTCTTCTTCTTGACTTCACGGGCTAGGAAAACTGCTTGTTTGGCCTCACAGTTGTTCTGTCCATCTTTTCACTGGCCTCTCTACATTCCTTAATCCTCTTGATTTGATAGTTATATACTGCTTTTGGTAACCTTGTTACAGTCATTATTTCTACGTGTCTAAACCCTTTATCATAAGTAATGCCAATTATTATTGCGTTTTCTTTATGTAATTGTAATGTTATTGCTGTTTTTGTTGTTTATTTTTCTTTACACTAGTACCAATTATTACTTTATTGTAACGGACTGTCAACAGCACGTACGGCTTACTGCCCGTGCGACCCATATTTGTAAATAATATTGTAAATATCTTACTTTTGTCTAATAAAGTCCTACTACTACTACTACTAAAAAAAAAGTAATGCCACGAGTAATTTCCAAATTATCGATACATTCACAACTCACGAAGTTCCGATTGAGGGTCTTTCCACTTTTCAACGGTTGCCCCTTCACATCCACATGTGTCAATCACAGAGGTAGATGATCAACAGCGAGTGTAGGGGTGACATGTGGTTAGCATGTCGGGTCCCCCCAGCCGTTATAGCTGGTTCCTCAACCTGGAGCCGCTACTTATTGTACCTACCCAATTGCCTCACGATGCTGGGTGGGCACCGGTCCCATACTGGCCGAAATACCATGAGAAAATTTTTTCCCCATGGAGACTCGAACCAGCGCAAGTCCCGTAGATCTGCGCCAAGGCTTCCTACCTTAACCGCTTGGCTACGGCGCGGGACGACTCACGAAGTAAGGAGTGAATTAATCTAGAGAATTTCTAAATCAAGAGTGGCATTTGTTAGGACTATTTAACGAATAAAATTAAGCTGTTTACTCACAAATAATTGTTTAACTATAGTTATTTTAAAATATTTATATATTTAATGTAAACGGCGATGTCTGAAAACAAATGAGAAACGATTGGTACGCTTCATTTGCTTCTTATGTTCATCACTGCAACCGGATCATATTATTTATTGCCAAAGGAACGCAATATTGTAAGAATAAACCCTAGTGGACAAAAAAAGGAACACATGAAACTGTATATTAACTAATTTCTGATGTCCTATGATGTAACTATGTCAATTATATTTTTCTGGAACGTTATTAACTGGAAATAATACCTTTTAGAAAGTGCAAACACTGGTTTATTTTTTTTGTGGTACAATCAATTGCTGCAAATGTTTTTATATTATATCCTGCAAGCAATATCTGTTTACATTCGTGCAATATATATATATATATATATATATATATATACAATCTGGTAGCTGTATTTTTTAGATAGTCAGTCACTGCAAAATAATGCTCTGGCCTATTCAGAATGTTAAAAAGAGGAGCTTTCTTTAATGTGATATACTTATTTGATAAATTTCCAGGTGAAACACGACTGTGATTGGTTGTAATTAAAAATAATTGAAACGTGATTGGTCATTGACTCCCATTTAGGGCATGAGTTAAATAGTCTTTGTAATAGTCAACTGTTGGCTCATATATGGCTTTTTTCAGAGTCAACTTCCTCAGGTTGGCCACTATGAGTCTCAAAATGGATTGTTGGATCTAATATCACAGCAATGTTAGAAGATGTTCTAAATACAATAATATCTATTCATATATTTCTCCCATTAGATGCCACACCATGAACTTCCTCATAAACTGTGTGTCCATAATCCCGCAAGGCTTAGTGATTGCTACTAAAGAAAATAAATATATTAGCAAAATTGTACTTCCAGAAATATCGGTTTTGAGTATTACGAAAGGCTACTATTGAAAAATGAAATAGAAACAGCAAAATGTACGTATTCTAGTGTTAGGAAGAAACCTGTGTAAAAATGATCATCATAGTACATTCACGAATTTAGGTCATTTGTTGACCTGTTTCGGCCTCAAGAGAAACACCATCCAGAAGTCTTTTGAGTGGACGTCCTCGTCTTCTTCTTCCAGCAGGTTGATATCTTAACATTTGTTTGGGTATCCTGTGATCTTCCATTCGATGAACATGTTGCATCCATCTTGATTTATAATCAGAAATTTTGTTTTCTAAAGTTTACATGTGTAATTCTTCTAAGATGTTTTCATTTTTTTTTTGTGATCTAGTAGTGTGTATCCTGCAGTCCTCCGAAGGTATTTCATTTCAGCAGATCTAAGTCTTTGTATATCTTTCTGTTTTAACATCCATGCTTCGCTACCATACAAAAGAGTTGGAAGAGCCAGTGTTTTATACACTTTTAGTCTTGAATGTTTTTGGACTAACTGGGGCTTGAAGATATAATTTATCTTTTTCTTCTTCTTCCTTCCTTCCAAGTATTAGGCCAAGGCCTATTACGATCCTATAGAAAATTTTCCCTCCAGAGTTTCATAGGACGGCGAGAGATCTTTGTCCTCTTGGTATATAATTATAAATATTTAGAATATTAACCCTAAAATTCTTTAAAATTTTGATATTTTTGTATTTACATCCTTTTCGTCTTCATATGAGATATTGCATAAATATTTGAAATAAAAATTACAACTTCTAGATTTAGTATAGCGCCAACTCACTAATATTACTTTTTAAGAATTAATAATGTTTTTTTTTCATTATTTTAATAAAAATAGACTTAAGATTTGTTAATATAGCTACCTAATGCCTTGTATAATAGGCATAGAGTAATTCATTGTAGTTTATTACTTTCTTTGTATTTTTTTCTTTCTTTTCTTTTTATGTATAGTAGATTCGAGCTTTTATTCCTTTTTCTATTCATTGTATCATTAATTTAATTTTAATTGTATTTCATTTCATTGTATTATTATTGACATTATTTTCATTATTATTCAATTTGACAGATAATTAATTGTTTAATATGATTATTGTAATTTTTTTTGTATTCATATGTAGTATATGTTTGTCCTGGTGAGTGAAAGAGACGGACACATGGCCTTAACTCCACCAGGCTAAATAAATGTATTCTGTTATTCTTTTATTATAGTGTAAACAAAAAAGGATTATGAGAAAAATACTGAGAAAAATCCCGATCATTGGGCGAATAATGATTGTCATAAAGACATTGGTTATAAAAACGTATTACAAAAAAATCCGTGTAAAATGTGTCTATATTCTTGTACAGTAGTACTGAAGGGTCTATTCGCCATGTAATAACCTTTACACCTACAACTTCTGCAAGAAACAAATGAAAGAAGGAGGTGAATACGATATAAAATTCCTGAAGAAAGAAAAGGAAGACAGAAACGAACAAGAGAGTTTATACAATAATCTGGACGTAAGCATTCAGCTGGAATGTGTTCAAGACAAACACACGCGAATACAAGTAAACAATAATCTGAAAGAAAACGTTGAGTTCTCTCCCTTTCCACCTCACGAGGGAGTTTTACAAAGAGGAGAGAAAGATTGGCAGGCCTGCGGGGCTTAGCCGGGACATTATATCAATATTGTCTTGTACTGAATTATATTTTTATTTTACTGAAAAAACCACTCGGAGGTAAAATTTCAGGATTTTGAGGCCTAGCCTATATTCTTTCCACTTTTTTAAGAAGTTGTGGTGAAGAATTACATGTTTATTTACAGAAGTATTCTTAATGTAATAACATTAATGTTTAATGACACATTAAGCAAACGGAAGACACGGAAACGTGATTCAAATAACAAGAAATGTTCTTCATCTTCTTCTTCTTCTTCTTCCGAATGCAGTATTGGGTGATGATCCCCGTTCTGCGACTACAGAAACTGATCTTTCCATCGGTTGAAGGGTCTTCCGAGGTCTCTTTTGCCTTTAGGGTTGAGGTGGTAAATCATCTTTGGTAAACGGGAATTTGACATTCTCTGGACGTGTTGGAACCATTTAATCTGACTATTTAACTCATGCCCCAAATGGGAGTCAATGACCAATCACGTTTCAATGATTTCTGTTTTACAACCAATCAGAGTCGTGTTTCACCAAATATTTATCAGTGTTATAATTACCATATTAAAGAAAGCTCCTCCTTACAATATTGCGTTCCTTTGGCAATAAATAGTATGATCTGGTTGCAGTGATAAACAAAAGAAGCGGTAGAAGCGTACCTATCGTTCGCATTTGTTTTCAAACATCGCCGTTTACATTAAATATATAAATATTTTAAAATAACTATCGTTAAATAATGATTTGTGAGTAAACAGCTTAATTTTATTCGTTAAATAGTCCTAACAAATGCCACTCTTGATTTCCAAATTCTCTAGATAAATTCACTCCTCACTTCGTGAGTCGTGAATTTATCGATAATTTGGAAATCACTCGTGGCATTACTTATGATAATTTTGTATATGTTCAACCATTTCCCTACTATTCCACTGCATCCTTATCTCATCACTTTTCATTCTATCCCTTAATGTTACTCCAGTTAGTGATCGGAGGAATCTCATTTGCGAACTATTAATGCGGGATTTATCTTTTGCTCGAAGTGTCCAGCATTCACTTCCGTATAGTAGAGCAGGTTTGGCTATGACATTATGAAATCTCAATTGGATTTCTTTCCTCAATTGTTTTCCAAAATTTCTCCTAATTATACCATTTAATCTGTTATATTTTTCTAAATTTGTTTCCACATCTTTTTGATTATGAAACTGTGATAGATTATTTTCTAAATAATTAAAGTGTAACAAGAAATGTTAAATATATCAAATAACATATATCCTTAAATGATTTATTTCAACTGATATAGTTACGGTCATTGATATTTTCTTTCACTCAATCATTGAAGAACGATACACAAAAATAAACGTATTCATCCAATTACATCGATGCTAAACATGGTCTCCTGTTATTTATTTTTTACACTGTTTTTCCTTCTTGTTCTACTTTTTTTTACCTTTTTGTAAACTTTATTTTATTCTCACATATAGGCACGGGGACGCGCCGTAGCGTAGTGGTTAAGGCACTGCGCTACAAGCCGGAAGGTCGAGGGTTCGAGCCCCGAAGGATCAGGATTTTTAAACTGACCAAACCCTCTGGCGGCACTATGGTCCTGGGGTCGATTCAGCCTCTAACGGAAATGAGTATCAGATGCTTGTTCTGGGGGTAAAGGCGGCCGTCACGCAGGGCTGACACCCGGCTGACATCAAGTGCCGATTGTCCAAAAAAAGTGGGAGCCTTAACCTCCTACTAACTCAAGGGCCTCCTGAGGCCTGTCGTGGGATAACTTCACTTTAAATACTCGTATATACACAAGGACAGGACACACACCCAGACCCAAGGTGGAGATTTTAAAATCCCCTACCCCACCGGGAATCGAACCTGGGTCGCCGGAGTGCAAGTTAGGGACTCTAACAACTACGACACGGTGACGGAATATTTAAAAAGAGGAAAAATATTAAGAGTATTTGAGAACAAGGTGCTTAGAAGAGTGTTTGGATTAAAGAGAGACTGGTAAGTAGTGGAAACTACATAACAATGATTTCCACGACCTTTATAAGAATAAATAAACAAATATGTCGCGACAGAACTATAAGCCTGACTGGAAATGAAGGGGAATAAAGGTTCTATAAACATGCGTCCGAAAATGAACGATGTGCGTGCAACGACAACAAATCGTCCCGGCACACAATAAAGTAAAGTGATCCCACTACAGGCCTCAGGAGGCCTTTGGGGTAGTGGGAGGTTAAGGCTCCGTGGAAAGAAAAATTATAAAACAAGTGTCAGAATTTAATTATTTAGGTGTATTAATAACAAACACTAAAATTGTAATAAAAGAAGTAAAGAAACAAGCTGATAAAGCAGCACAAATATCAGGGTATATGAAAGATTTAATTTGGCGCAACAAACATATGTCAATAGAAAGCAAAACCCGCATATACAAAACGATAGTTCGTCCAGTTGTATATGGAGTAGAAACTAGGGCTGATACAACAAAAACTAAACAAACAATAAGCACATGCGAAATGAAAATCTTAAGAACTATTCAGGGGAAAACATTATTTGATAAAATACAAAACACAGAAATTAGGGACAAATGCCATATTCAAGACATAACCAAATTTATTATAGATAGACGAAAATATTGGAAGGGTCATATAGAAAGAATGGAAGAAAACTGGCTTGCAAAAAGAGCTAAAGAAGATAGACCAATGGACTGGAGAAGAACAAGAGGAAGATCAGCCAAGAGATGGATAGACAGTGAATGCACATCCAGTTCGTCTTCCTCCGAGGAGTGATTTTGGAAATAAACAGGATGAAAATCCTACAAATTAAGTTTAAGAAGAAGAAGAAGAAGAAGTAGCTTCCTAGATGATTATTTATAGAATGCTCTATATGGTTGTTATGCAGTTAATGTTTTCATTGTGTCTTCCTTAAGATATCAGTTAATTTGGTTTTCATATTTATTATATAATTCAGTGACAGCTGTTTCGGTACACTGTACCTTCTTGAGACATGTTAACAAATTATGAATTGTGTTCCAATTGATCTAAGCAACAATACAACAATATTTATTTAAATTTTTTAATTTAACAAAGGGGATTCATTCAAATCAAGTTGAGAATTTATCAGTATTTACTACTTTTAAATTTATTAATTTCTACAGCCTTCCAAAAGATCTAACTTCTTACCCTTATCACAAATATGTAAAATTTCAAAATTTGGATCGAAACAATGATTAAATTGGAATAGGTGGTTAATCATTGTATCGATCCAAATGTTGAAATTTTAGATATTTGTGATAAGGGTAAGAAGTTAGATCTTTTGGAGGTTGTAGAAATTAATAAATTTAAAAGTAGTAAAATACTGTTAAATTCTCAACTTGATTTGAATGAATCCCCTTTGTTAAATTTAAAAATTTAAATAAATATTGTTGTATTGTTGCTTAGATCAGTTGGAATTCATAATTTGTTAACATGTCTGAAGAAGGTACCAAAACAGCTGTCACTGAATTATATAATAAATATGAAAATCAAATAAAACTACGTTTTATTTTTTTATTTAATTAATTAATATGGATTTTCATCAAGTAAACACCAACTCAATTGATTAGTTAATTTGGATTTAAATAATGATAGCGATTGACAAAATATGGAAAGAGCTGCAATTTGGAGCCAGAACAGACTAGTAAATAAGCCTAAACCGTGAAGAAGAGGAAGAAGAAGAAGAAGAAGAAGGAAAGAAGAGACATAATAGAGTTATAATGAAATAAAACTCATTGATATTTCAAATCGTGAGTTGAGAATACGTCACAAAAATCTGCACTAATGCTGTTATGCACCCAAATCTCTTAAATCAGAGATCAATAGATGCTATAGTAGTGTGGTTTCAATATGACAGAATATTTTTTTACGAGGAGGCAACATTTTTTATGAGCAATAGCATTTTGAATCCATTCGACTTTCAGAAAAGTTGGCAGGATTCCAGGAAATCGTATAGTGGAGCCTGAAAGCGTACGGTGCTACTCCGAAGGGATTTAAGGTTGGGAAGAGAGAGGACGAAGAGAACCCGCGGTTAGACAGAGCAAGGGAAATGTTGGAGTGAGACTTTATAATATAGTTATATATAATTTTCCTTACTAAAATGTTTTAAAAATATATCGCCGGGGCACGCCTAAGTTTTTTTTCTATTTTTTGCTAAGTTGATGAAAGTTTCTGCACTCACTGGAATAAAAGTTGACTGATACGAAATTAATAAATTAATATTACATTAGGACACGCAATTATAAGGAGGAAGTTGATATTTTTAATTTCATTATTATTTAAAGATAATTATAATTTGAATTCATATTACGTTCTGGCTTCTTATTTTTATCGTTTCGTTTACTTACAGGTATTGCCAACTTCATAGAATTTTCTAATTGTATGTTTTTCTAATTATGAAATTATTATTATCATTGTTGGTCCACCGCTGTGGTCTCGAGGTAGCGTGCTGCCTTGTCACGCAGCGATTCCCGGTCGGGGAAGATTCTCTGGGTGAGGTTTTTATCGGGGTTTTTCCTCACCTGTAAGATAAATGTCAGGAAAACTTTAAGGCCCAAACGGTCCCCGAAATCATATGGTCGCCATTATCATCATCATCATCATCATCATCATCATTATCCTTCACCGGTGTGGAAAGCAACGGGCAGCTACCACACCTACAATTCCCTAGTAAAGAAGCAAGCATAGCATGAAAATGCTATGATTGCAGTGAAGGATCTGCCTTCGGGCAGAATTACTAGGATGGATTATCATTGTTAAATGGACACATGAAAAGTGTAATAAAATACCGAACTTTCAATGAAAACAAGCAATAATGGATCTATGCGTACACACAATATATATATATTATATATATATATATATATTATTTTCAAATGCCCCAGGCTTGTCTTTCGACATTCCTGGTTTCTCTCCTGGCATGGCGTGCTTGTAACCCATTTCTGAGGTTGGGGCGCCTGGAAGGCGTAGTTACGTTGCCCCGATGATACGATGGGTGATGATGATGATAATGGTGCGCCAGGAGAGTCCCTAATCCTAAGCTTAACCTAAGATAAATATGAATGATGATGATTGCGATGGCCATGTGATTTCGGGGACCGTTTGGGCCTTAAAGTTTTCCTGACATTTGTCTTACAGGTGAGGAAAAACCCCGATAAAAACCTCACCCAGAAAAACTTTCCCGACCGGGGATCGAACCCAGGTCCGCTGCGTGACAAGGCAGCACGCTACCCCGAGACCAAGCGGTGGACTTAATTTTTCATTATATTATAATAAAATTATTGTATTTTCCGCTACCTCTTGTGTGAATTGAGAATAATACATATATAAGAAACATGTATGTTTCTGTTGGTACACTTGGGTAGCTCAGATCGTTAGAGCGCTAAACGTACAGAGTTTAGAGACTCGTGTTCAAATCGAGACTCAAGCATTCATTTTTCTTTTCATATCATATTTCCTTCATTGTCAAATGCCAAAAATATACTTATTGCACATATCAAAAACATTGGTATGATCCAGCACCAACACGCGGTGCAATTTCTGGTAGTAGACAGCGTGGTTAGATGGTGCACAAAAGTTTGCAGTTGGCGTGGTTTTGGGTTTAAGTCACGCTGCAAATGGTGCACCCTCTAACTACGCTGACTGCTACCTTTTGCAGCGTGACTTAAACCCAAAACTATGCGATCTGCTACCATTTTGTGCCGGGTTAGACCACTAATTGAACCACGCTGACTGCTACCAGAAATAGCACCGCGTGTTGCTGCTGTATCATGCCAATGTTGTTGACTATTTAACTCATGCCCCAAATGACCAATCACGTTTCAATGATTTCTGTTTTACAACCAATCAGAGTCGTGTTTCACGAAATATTTATCAGTGTTATAATTACCATATTAAAGAAAGCTCCTCCTTTTTAATATTCTGAACAGGTCTGACCATTATTTTGCAGTGACTGAACCCGCGAGAAATACGGCCACCAGATTGTATATACAGTGCATGAATGTCAACACATGCCGCATGCGGGAGTTAATATAAAAACGTTTGTAGCAACTGATTATACCACCAAAAAAAGAAACCACTGTTTGCACTTTCTTAAATCTATTTTTTCCCAGGTAACAATCCAGAAAAATATAATTGTCATATTTATATCATGCGACATCAGAAATTAATTAATTAATATACAGTTTGATGTGTTTCATTTTTTCTCCACCAGAGAGCATTCTTACAATATTGCGTTCCCTTGGCTATAAATAGTATGATCTGGTTGCAGTGATAAACAAAAGAAGCAGATGAAGCGTACCTATCGTTTCTCATTTGTTTTCAAACATCGCCGTTTACATTAAATATATAAATATTTTAAAATAACTATATTTAAATAATGATTTGTGAGTAAAGAGCTTAATTTTATTCGTTAAATAGTCCTAACAAATGCCACTCTTGATTTCCAAATTCTCTAGATAAATTCACTCCTCACTTCGTGAGTCGTGAATTTATCGATAATTTGGAAATCACTCGTGGCATTACTTATGATAAGTACCTTGAGTTGAAAACATAGATTGCTCAAATTAACATATCTTTGGCCGGGTCCATTAAAGACAAAGATTAATTCAACTTTCCTAAATAAGTAATTAAACATGGTAGCAGAGCATACAACCCCAGTACCTGCAACTGATTCCCTCAGAATTCGATAAAGTGTATAAACATATAGATATTATTAAAATTCATCGGAGAACATATTGTTTAAACAACTCACCTCATAGGATTCATGCTTCCATGATATCGCGATTTCAAACATAGTCATGTTCATCTTCAGCCATAACTCCGACTGACGAAATTCTTCGGCCGTCAGCTATTCTATTGTCGCCATCTTCAGTGCTGCCATCTATGGTTGAATTTATGAACTTCGAAATCAATGTAATTTCGTTGGGGATATCAAAATTCATTGATCTATTTTTGTTTTTCTGAATGTATATTTTTTCCCAAACTGTCAATTCCAAAGGTTTCTCTACTTGTTTTAAAAGTTTAGCTTCTCTTCCAATTTTATGATGTTCTAATAAACTATGTGCAGCAATTGCAGATTTTAAGAACATTTCAGAAATATTAAAAATTGTGAAATTGAAAAATCTGCAATTGCTGCACATAGTTTATTAGAACATCATAAAATTGGAAGAGAAGCTAAACTTTTAAAACAAGTAGAGAAACCTTTGGAATTGACAGTTTGGGAAAAAATATACATTCAGAAAAACAAAAATAGATCAATGAATTTTGATATCCCCAACGAAATTACATTGATTTCGAAGTTCATAAATTCAACCATAGATGGCAGCACTGAAGATGGCGACAATAGAATAGTTGATGGCCGAAGAATTTCGTCAGTCGGAGTTATGGCTGAAGATGAACATGACTATATTTGAAATCTCGATATCATGGAAGCATGAATCCTATGAGGTGAGTTGTTTAAACAATATGTTCTCCGATGAATTTTAATGATTATACCTCATATGTTTACTTCCCAACATTAATTTAATATATATAAATATTAGTTGGCAACAAAATACCGGTTATCTCTACTGAAGTTTGGTGAATGATAACTTAGTTTCTAGTCAGATGTGTGAGTATTTTCCACACCGTCAAACTTGATGATGACGCTATTTTCGCTTGGAACATTTAATGCAGCTTTCCATTTAGCTTAAGTGTAGTGAGTGTATTGGCAAAACTTAAAGTTTTGTACGCTCAAAGTTTGAGTTTTCCGCAGGAGGTGTCAGGTGTTAGATCCACAATGTTTCATAAAAATAACTCATTTACCGTCTTCATAACGCAGTGCATTAAAAAACACTCTTCCACCTCCAAATCAAAGTGTCTCTAGTTAGTACGAATTATCAGCAGTAATCTAACAAGAGGTATACATTATATAGTGGAAATGGATAGCTAATGACAAATGAGGGAAATTTTGAGGAAGTAGCTGAATTCAAATACATAGGAACAATAATCACAAATAGGAATGAGATGCACAAGGAAATTAAACATAGGCTCAATTCTGGAAATGCGTGCTATTATGCACTACAGAGACTCTTGACTTCCCAACTCCTTTCAAAAAACGTTAAACTGATAATATATAAAACTATTAGTCTACCATTTACATTATATGGATCCGAAACATGGACTCTTACTTTAAGGGAGGAAAGGAGATTACAAGTATTTGAGAATAAAGTTCTTAGGAAAATTTTTGGACCAAAGAGAGATGAACAGCCAGGTGAATGGAGAAGACTGCATAACAGTGAATTACATGGTCTTTATAGAAAGCCAGATATAATGAGAATAGTTAAGTCTCGTAGACTGCGACGGGCAGGACATGTGGCACGAATGGGGAATGAAAGACGTGCATGGAAGCTTCTTGTAGGAAGGCCAGAGGGAAAACGCCCAGTTGGTAGACCAAGCATGAGGTGGGAGAATAACGTTAACTATGATTTGAGGGAAGTAGATTATACAGGGGATGATTGGAAAACATTGGGTCAGGATAGGGACATATGGAGAACTTATGTCCATGCGGCCATGAAACTCCGGGTTCGGATTAGTGCCATTTAGGTAGTTAGTTAGTTAAATCTAACAACAGTTGGTGTTTTTCTGAAAAAAAAGTTGTCTACTAATGAACATTCAAACTCGAGTTGGATTTGGAGTGGCTATTTAGGCGAATAATTTACAACCTCAGAAGCTAAAAAATATTAAAACTCATACCTATTAAATAATTTTACCAAATGTGAGGGTTATGTATTCCGATCTAACTTACTGGTGATTTTTAAGCCGGCTGTATAGTTATAAATAGCATATCTTTACTGCTCAATATCTTTGGGCTTAGGAAAAATCAATAACATATCATTGTATGAGAAATAACTATTAACAATAATGCAGATTCATTATACAACATTTGATCATTTTTTACAGCAACCCAACTGACTTGTTTTTTTGGGATGGTTTATTTGTTTAAGATGTTTTTCTGTGGCCTCACCAAAATGGCTGACAATGCGAGAGCCAGTTATACATTCACATTTAGATCTGACGGCCCTCAAGTTCGAGTATCGCTGAAACCCAAGGTATGTGGAATTTGCATTTATGTGATACATGGAATTATGCTAGAAGTAGAATTGGAGTAGAAACAGTGTGGAAATTAAAAAAAAAACAAAGTGTAAGAAAGAAACGGTAAATTCAGGAAGGGACTAAGTACAGAAAGATAGAAATACAAGGAAGAAAGATATGAATTTGTATATTGAATATGTGGAACATGTCAGTGTATCTATTCATTCTACTAGAAACTGTACGAGTTATGATTTAATTAATAAAAAATAATCATTTAATATTTCATTGTAAGAAATTAGAAGAAACGTTTATATTTACTACTAGCTAATTCCCGGCGTGCGCTGCTACTCCTAAATAAATGTTTGTGTGATTTACCAACAGCGTTGAGCTGCTATGCTTGCCCGGGAATCAGCTTATCCCGATCTTCTTGGCATCAATGAAAGACAAAAATGGTTATTGTGAGTTATCCGTAAAAGATAAACATATGCTGTCGCGGACTTTTATGTAGAGTTTTTTGAGATTCTCAATTCCGTGTACAATAATTTGGTGTATTTGTTATGATTTAAGAAGTGTAAGCCATTTAAGCGTCAAAATAGGGGCTATATTTCACGTTTTTCACTACAAAGTGTGATTTTTAGAGGTGAAGGGGTTGAGAATTACAACTCTCTTACAGCCTATGTTCATCCCCGGAATCTCCTGAACGTTTTTCAATAAGCCCCATCACAATCGGATGAACAGTATTGCAGAGCACGCTTGCCCGGGAATCTACTTATCCCGATCTTTTTGGCATCAATGAAAGACAAAAATTATTATTGTGAGTTATC
Source organism: Diploptera punctata (assembly GCA_030220185.1). Taxonomy (NCBI): domain Eukaryota; kingdom Metazoa; phylum Arthropoda; class Insecta; order Blattodea; family Blaberidae; genus Diploptera; species Diploptera punctata. The sequence continues at coordinate 634,492 of JASPKZ010009823.1, forward strand.
CGTAAAAGATAAACATATGCTATCGCAAACTTTTCTGTAGAATTTGTTTGAGATATTCAATTCTATGCACAATAATTTTGTGTAGGCCTATTTGTTATGGGTTAGGCAGCGTAAGCCATTTGAGCTTAGAAAAAGCGACATTTTTTTCCACTTTTTCACTACAGAAGGTGATTTTTAAGGGTGAATGGCTTGAGCATTAAAACTCTCTTATAAACTGTAACCTTCCCGAGAAAATCCTAATCATTTTGCAAAAAAACCCATGACAATCGGATGAATGGTATGGCAGCACACACTTGCCCGGGAATCAGCTTATCCCGATCTCCTTGGCATCGATGAAAGATAAAAATGGTTATTGTGAGTTATCCGTAGAACATAAACATATGCTGTCGCGGACTTTTTGTAGAGTTTTGTTTTTGAGATATTCGATTCTGTGTACATTAATTTGGTGTATTTGTTATGGTTTAGGCAGCGTAAGCCATTTAAGTGTCAAAATAGGGACTTTTTCGCTACAAAGGGGGATTGTTAGGGGCGAAGGGGTAGATTATTACAACTTCCCTTATAGCCTATGTTCAACCCGGATATCTGCTGAATGTTTTGCAAAAAACCCTATAAAAATTGGATCAACGATATGGCCGCGCATAGAATACGAACAAACAAACAAACAAACATTGATTTTTATATATTAGGTTTCTTGTATGATATTAATAGCTATGCCAGAACGTAAGCTTCTACATTTCGAAATTTTTAAAAAGATTTCGTCTTTATCGGAAAATATTCTATGTATTATGTAACACATTTGGATGCATTTTTACTTTTACTCCTCCAAAATAGGTAATTATATTGCATTTCGTGTGGTAGAACCAACGAACTACGGATTCAGATGCGGACGGGCTACCATTAAATCGTCAAGAAAAATGTGTTTGAAATTCATACTTGGGTTACTGATATCGTAATCAAAGTTCTTGTCTATGAAGTAGGAAGCTCCGCATTTTATTTACGAAATTGAACAAGGAGATATTTCCCTCTTTAAAATGTCCGCATTAAATTTTATTTGTGTGTGTTATCTGTAGAGTCCGGACGTTAGGCACTTCGACAGTTCAAAATAGGCAAGCAAAAAGGCACTAAAATCATTAATATAGGCACTAAAAATTCAAAATAGGCTCATACAAAATTGGACGACATACATTTTTACATCCTTGTGTTCGTCGCACCAATTTATCTTTGAAACACCTGTCTGTGAATGAGGACTGCAGACTGATTTTAGTGTTACCAATATCAAAAATATTATTGACAATCACTTAAAAGTTTCAGCACCAAATGTGAGACAGAGAAAGAAAATTTGAGCCATCTACCCTCTTTGTCACTCAGAAATGTTTGTATTGAAAAGAAGCAAAACTGTACTATAGAACTTTCTCCATGCCTTAGATCCGGAGCATAATACAATGGGACATGACTTAAGGTTATTTCGCTTAACGGGAGTGCACGAGGTGGAAAAATACAGTAATCGCCTAATGGGAGTGCATTGAGCGGGAAACCATCTACCTGCTAGGTTATTGACTTATTGCCACCCTTATCCTAAATTATTCTAAGAGAATTTATAAAAAGAACACTTGAAAATTTCTATGAAAATTATATGTGTCATGAAGTTTATCCATTTCAATTGATTTCATTCATATACCAAGTTAATTTCAAGAAATATGACAAATAGGCATTTATAGGCATTGTAAGCAGAAACAGGCATTTATAGGCAAAATGAACTTCATGGAAAACAACTCTAGGGTTGTCGGTATGAACTTATGTGAAGTCACTTTTACAATATCTATAATAAATAGCTTTAGGCATTTTCCCTAACATCTGGTCTCTAGTTGTCTGGATTTGTAAATCGAAATACAATACATTTTAAACGAAATATAAACAGTAAAATAAGGTAAAAATAAGGATAATTAAAACAGAAAAAAACATATGAAACAAATCCTACTTACAGCAAAGAAGCTTATTTCTGTTACTCATTATTGTGGGTGAGAATCATTAAAGCATACTGGTTTCATACACATTTCTAAGAGCTTATAAATACATGAAAATATTTGTTGCATAGGCCTATATTGTAATTGTAATAGAGAACAAAGATCATATTTAATTGAAGGTTGGAAGCTGTATGGATATGAAATCTTCTTATGAAGCACCCAAAGCAAAGTCGAAGTTACACACAGACCAGATTTACTACATTAAATTTCTCAATTACTGTCGCTTGTAAAGGAATTATCTTCCAGAAGGGAACCCAGCCTTGTTGCTATAGAAACCAGCGTTCACAATCTGGAAGACAACTTCGATTGTCTAAGGTTTATTGATTACATTTCACTCAATTTACTAGTAAATGACTAAACTTAAATGTAGGTTTGTTCTAATTGTACAGTCCCTTCCAATGAAAGTTGGGTCGATAAAAAATGGGTCAGTAAACCGATTTTCTAATATTTCCGAACAGTAATCAATTGTAATCTTTTCAGAGACCTATCGGACGTTTTGGTTATCGACCCTACGATGTGTCATTGCTGTGTAACATTCAAGTAGGCCTAAAGCGAAAAACTATTCAACGTTTAGGGCAAAAATAAACAAATAAAATGAAATATAACTAATCAATTGAGTTGGTGTTTACTTGATGAAAATCCATATTTATTAATTAAATAAAAATAAAAGGTAGTTTTATTTGAGTTTCATATTTATTTTATAATTCAGTGACAGCTGTTTCGGTACACTGTACCTTCTTCAGACATGTTAACAAATTATGAATTGTGTTCCAACTGATCTAAGCAACAATACAACAATATTTATTTAAATTTTTAAATGTAACAAAGGGGATTCATTACACATGAGAGCATATAACTGAAATTTAGAAAATTCAAAATATGCTAACCACCAATTCCAATTTAATCATTGTTTCGATCCAAATTTTGAAATTTTACATATTTGTGATAAGGGTAAGAAGTTAGATCTTTTGGAGGCTGTAGAAATTAATAAATTTAAAAGTAGTAAAAAACTGTTAAATTCTCAACTTGATTTGAATGAATCCCCTTTGTTAAATTAAAAAAAAATAAATATTGTTGTATTGTTGCTTAGATCAGTTGGAACACAATTCATAATTTGTTAACTTGTCTGAAGAAGGTACAGTGTACCGAAACTGCTGTCACTGAATTATATAATAAATATGAAAATCAAATAAAACTACGTTTTATTTTTATTTACTTAATGGAATATATGTGTTTTGTATGATTTTTATGTGAAAATAAACAGCTCCAAAATAGTTAAAAACGATGTGTTGATATCCGTAAAGAACTACAAATCTTTGACAAATAAAATAGAAGAGTATAGGCGAAAATGGTATGAACATGTCTGCATAGTGGACACCAAAATGTGCCTAGGAAAAGTCTGAACTACCAACCAAGAGGAGAAAAAATAGATCGTTGTCCGGAATCTACTCATCCCGATCTTCTTGGCGTAAATGAGCTGAAAGACAACAATTAATGTACTTCTTATGATTAGTTGAATAAGTATCAACTTTTATAAGATTCATGAATCCTGCCGATGATGAGACAAGTCCCGAAAGCGCTACAGTTAAGTAATTAATTAAGTTGAGGAGACGGACCTTTCAGGTGAATATTCCATAATTTTATATTTTAATTTTGAATAAGTATAATGAAAAATAATTATAATTGCATTCGTAATTGTTTTAAGACTCCTGGTGCTGATTACCCGGTGCTGCCCGGGAATCCACTTATCTCGATCTTCTTGGCATAAATGAGCTAAAAACAAAATTCGTTATTGTGAGTTATCCATAAAAGAGTACCGCCATGTGGCACTTACTTGTCCCGATCTTCTTGGCAACAATGAAAGACAAAAATGGTTATTGTGAGTTATCCGTAAGAGATAAACATATGCTGTCGCGGACTTTTTTGTAGAGCTTTTTGAGATATTCAATTCTGTTTATATTAATTTTTGTGTATTTGTTATAGTTAGGCAGCGTAAGCCATTTAAGCGTCCAAAGAGCTACTTTTTTCACGTTTTCCACTACAAAGGGTGATTGTTAAGGGTGTAGGAGTTTAGTATCACAACTCGCTTATAGCCTATGTTCATCCCGGGAATCTCCGGAACAATTTGCAAAAGCCCCATTACAATCGGATCAACGGTATGGCCGCGCATAAAGTAAGTGCAAACAAACAAACAAACATTCATTTTTATACATTAGTTAAACACTATTGCACGTAACCAGCCCACTTGTAATTTGGATAATTTCCTTACAAAGAAATAAAAGATCTATAAAATCGGGAATCGAACTAGAGAATAGTGTTGTTATTCAATTAATCGACATTGTCCATGTATTTGTAGGTTGCGAATGTCTAATACAATCTAAATCAAACTCCGCCATGGCCGGTCCCAAGTCCGGATGAGAAAGGAGGAGGGGAGGAGTAACAACCTCGTTAAAAAACCAGGGTTCAGTTGGCTCCGACTGATAGTACTCTGTAAGGGCCCCTAGCCAGGGTTACGGTGAAGACCTCAACGGTAGAGTCTGCGCAGAAGGAGTCCTTCATCACGGCGGATCTGGCGGAAGAGGCAACCCTATCTCTAAGGGAAATAGAGAAACGCTGCCTTGTGGTGAAGAGGGATCTTCGAAGGCTATGGGAGGAAAACCCAGACAGAAATTTTCCTGGTCCTCCAGGTTGGGGGTTTATGCTGTGGGCCAGCTCCCCACACATTAGAAAAAAAAAACAAAATGCTAAAAGACCAAATCAATCAAAGCCGGACTAATAGCTCTAGAAATGGATTATTTACGAAGAAGTGTCAGAAAGTCTAAATTAGAACATGTCACAAATAAGGAAATTAGAAACATAATGGAAGCAGAAGCATAATTGAAAGAATTGAGGAGAAGGAATTAAAGTGGTTAGGACATGTTTTAAGAATGGAAGATGAGCGATGGCCTGAAGCAACTATATGAATGGCATCCGAACAGAAAGAAGAAAAGAGGAAGACCAAGGGTAACATGGAAGGAAAACATGAAGACAGTAATGCAAGCTAGAGGGCTAAGCATCGAAGATGCCGAAGACCGTAGGTTATGGAGGTTTGGCACGGGAAGACGACAGCAGCTGTAAAAACCCGAAGATAGATAGATATCTAAATCAAATATTATCGACAGAGTTATTGCTATCGTAATGTTTTCTTTTGTTCTATTTAATCATAACACAGCAAGTGGTGTCGCCAGTTCACTTTACGTCCAAGTAGTCTGTACTGAAGATGACTTTATTACTTGACTCAATTGTCTAGCTGCAAAACACTTGTTCATGAGAGAGCAGTAGATGAAGGAAAGCCTATATCATGTACACAATTCACATTAGATTAGATTAGATTTATTTAGCCTGGTGGAGTTAAGGCCATGTGGCCTTCTCTTCCACTCACCAGGACAAACATATATTACATCAGAATATAACAATCTTAATTAACTCTAATATTAAACACTAAGTAAAAATTTGATCAAAAGATAATATCTAATATATTACGATCTATAATACAACCAGTTAATATTATTTAAAATTAAGACTAAAACTAATAATAAAATGTATACAAGCAAGACATATTAAATTGCCCCTTTAGTGCCCATCATTTGAATATAATGCAACTAATTGTGTATATGTAAATGAAATGCTGCGCAAAACAGAAATGATTGGAGGCAGAAGTTAAGGGAGGCCAAAGCTCGAATTTGAGCCAATCAGCCATTGGATGGATGGATAGAAATGACATGTCAGTTTTGTATGGGATCCATGTTTATTATTGATTAAAATTCCTTGTTTGGGGACTTAACTTGGGAAGTCAGTATTTCAGTGAATATTTAGTCAGGTGTTATAAAAACCAAAGAAAAATTAATTATAAAATAATTATTATATATATAGTTCTGAAAATGAATACATAATATGCAATCATATCAAAAGTAGGTGAATTGTTATTTCTAATTTTATATAAGATATCCATACATAGTAATTCTGCCCGAAGGCAGGTCTTTCACTGCAATCATAGCATTTTCATGCTACACTTTGCAGCTTTACTAGGGAATTATAGGTGTGGTAGCTTCCCGTTGCTTTCCACACCGATGAAGGATGATGATGATAAGATGAATATGAATGATAATGATTGCGATGGCCATATGATTTCGGGGACCGTTTGGGCCTTAAAGTTTTCATGACATTTGTCTTACAGGTGAGGAAAAACCCCGATGAAAACCTCACCCAGAAAAACTGTCCCGAGCGGGGATCGAACCCGGGCCCGCTGCGTGACAAGGCAGCACGCTACCTCGAGACCACAGCGGTGACATATATATATATATATATATATATATATATAAACAATATATATATATATCAGCACTTTTTCTCTCAAACCAAATGTTATATACGATTATGAGAAAGCGCATTATCTAAAATTTGCTCTTATATATTATATATATATATATATATATATATATATATATTATATATAAATAAATTGCTTAACTGTTATGTTGACCACTAGATGGTGTTGGAACGAATTCCCACTGCCTCTTATGTGAATTGAGAATACTACATATATAAGAAAAATGTATGTTTGTGTTGGAATTCTTGAGTAGCTCAGTTGGTTAGAGCGCTAAACGTACAGAGTTTAGAGACTCGGGTTCAAATCCCGACTCAAGCATTCATTTTTCTTTTCATATCATATATATATATATATATATATATATATATGTCCTCCGCTGTGGTCTCGAGGTAGCGTGCTGCCTTGTCACTCAGCGGGTCCGGATTTCATTCCCAGTTTGGGACAGGCACCTGGTTGCGGTTTTTTCGGGGTTTTTCCTCAGCTGTAAGACAAATGTCAGGAAGCTTAGGGCCCAACAGTTCCTGAAAATCATCCGGCCATCATCATGAGCACCAATAGTTGTACTTAATGCAGGTTTGTATCGTATTTTCAAATATGTATTCGGAATTTCCGCCTCACCCACAGTTTTTTTTATTTCAATTTCAATTAATGTATTTAAATAATTATTTTTTAATAAACGTTTTTGGTCCATTTGTCCATTGAAAAATGAAACCAAATGGGCTAACCCAGGAGATTTCAGCTATGGAAAAGAGAATATCAAGGCAAATGGAATCCTAATATGCTGGCTGATTATTGTTGGACAATCAAGAGGGATGCTCCACAGGCGAAATATAGCAGAAAATCGTCATTTCTTACTTTCTAAGTAAGTCCGAATGTTCGAATATTGTGTAGTTACGAATGTAGAAAATATTAAAGTGTTTGAAATTATAAACGCCTGTCTCTTGGTAACCAAGCGTGATGGAGAAATACCGATATCATATTTAAATTCAGGAGAAAAAATACTCTCAGAATCACATATTTTGTTTCTGAGACAAAAAAAGAAGTTTCTTTTTTGTCGCTCAGTGTAATTATTACATAGAATAATAATAATAATAATAATAATAATAATAATAATAGAATAATAATAATGATGATAATAATAATAATAATAATAATAATAATAATAATAATAATAATAATAGCTTTATTTTACCTGGCAGAGTTAAGGCCTTAAGGCCTTGTCTACCACTCAACCAGGTTTTAAAAAAATACAAAAGAAAAGTCTTAAATCTAAATTACAATAAATATATATATATAAACGATTACAAGTTATGAATACAATACAATTAATATTTATAATGTATTTTGATTTACTCTAAATTTAACGAATTAAATATATAATATGTACAATATACATAAAAAACGAGGAAAAGATTAATGACATAGTTTAAAATTAAATAAATAGAGAAAAATTAATTATTAGACAACAGGTAACTGTATAAGCGTGACTTAAAGATGCCAAGTGTGCGGCAACCCCTGATATCTTGAGGAAGGAGATTCCAGGAGCGGGCAGAGGCTACTGTGAAGGAAGTAGAATAGGAGGAAGTGCTATGAAGAGGAATTGTTAGCAGACTGCTATCTTGTGATCTAGTGTCAATATTGTGGTAAGAGGATAACTTCTCAAATCTGGACGCCAGGTAAGTAGGGATGTAGGAATTCAGAAGCTTGAAAAGTAGTGAAAGAGAATAGCCATTATATGAAGTATTTTTAAAATAGGAGCATATAGCGGCTGAAAATAGTGAAATATTTTGATTTGCATTTACCCTGGAAGACTGTAAAAAGAGCTAATTACGGTTTCATGCATTCAGAGTTCTCTAATCGATTAATTATGGCACCAATTAGCATGGTATTAACTACCTGATAATCATAGTACATTGTCAAAGAGCTTCTATGACTCCTGGTGTTGCTTCTTTGATACAAACTCTTCCACTATTCACTTTTGTTCCAAACATCACACGAACTAGACCTGAGAATCTTATTCGTTATAAAAATAATACAATACAAAAGTTTGAACAGAAATTCTCTCTGTCTATAGAATATGCTAATTGTAACCCTTTTTTTGGACTAGTAAACATCTCCGAATGGTCGAATTTATACAACACGTTGATTAGGAAATTTTGCACATGGAAACAGGAATAGATTAGATTTTTTTAGATTAGATTAGATTAGATTTATTTACCCTGGTGGAGTTAAGGCCATGTGGCCTTCTCTTCCACTCACTCGATTCAGAAATAATTTTATAAAATTTCAATAGGTAGGTGATATTTAAGTTTTTTTTAACTTCAATTTCGATTACAGAAAATGCAGAAGAATTTTATTGAATAAAGTGTTGACATAATATTAAGATTTTTTGTAGTAAATTTATTTCAGCCTCTTTTCTCTTATGTGAATGTGAAGTGTACATCTGAAGAATTAGCATTTTAACATTTGAAATAAATGAAATGGAATGATGTGTCCAAGATTGTTAAAAAAATTGCTATTTATATAATTTTGAAAATAATACATTTACTAACTACATAAATAATTCGAAATGTATTTGGAAAATCTACGATATTATATTAAAATTCTAGTTCCGAAATAACCGTCTTCACAAGTAGGACATTGGAAGGCCTAACAAATGCCACTCTTGATTTCCAAATTCTCTAGATAAATTCACTCCTCACTTCGTGAGTCATGAATTTATCGATAATTTGGAAATCAATCGTGGCATTACTTATGACTATTTAACTCATGCCCCAAATGGGAGTCAATGACCAATCACGTTTCAATGATTTCTGTTTTACAACCAATCAGAGTCGTGTTTCACGAAATACTTATCAGTTTTATATTTACCATATTAAAGAAAGCTCCTACTTTTTAATATTCTGAACAGGTCTGACGATTATTTTGCAGTGACTGAGCCTGTGAGAAATACGGCTACCAGATTGTATATATAGTGCATGAATGTCAACACATGTCGCATGCGGGAGTTAATATAAAAACATTTGTAGCAATTGATTATACCAGCAAAAAAAAAAAAAGAAACCACTGTTTGCACTTTCTTGAATATATTTTTTCCCAGGTAGCAATCCAGAAAAATATAATCATACGACATCAGAAATGAATTAATTAATATACAGTTTGATGTGTTTCATTTTTTCTCCACTAGAGAGCATTCTTACAATATTGTGTACCTTTGGCTATAAATAGTATGATCTGGTTGCAGTGATAAACAAAATAATCAGATGAAGCGTACCTATCGTTTCTCATATGTTTTCAAACATCGCCGTTTACATTAAATATATAAATATTTTAAAATAACTATATTTAAATAATGATTTGTGAGTAAACAGCTTAATTTTATTCGTTAAATAGTCCTAACAAATGCCATTCTTGATTTCCAAATTCTCTAGATAATTTGGAAATCACTCGTGGCATTACTTATGATAAATCAATTTTACTATGTAGTAGCATAATAAATGCATAGAAGTAGATATTTCAATAGATATAATCATTCTCAATTTGATACTATCTATCTTTCATGGAAATTGAGAAATAATTTGTGAAATTCACACGAACTCAAAGTTAACTTAAACATTTAGTTTGAAAGTTTATATAAATAAAAAATTACTACACTTGTTATACGAAACACAAATTATACCTCATTATTGAACCGATATCTAACATATACTTAGTCCTCAGATTTTCAGAATTACAGCCACTTTAACAATTAGTACGATTGTTGATTGATACAGATTCGTTCCAATGAGGGGGCATGTGTGCTTCCCTAGTGGCAAGTTTCTTAACCAGACGAATTTAGTTACGCTTATTTCCCTACAGTTGTCATTAATTGCATGTGAACTACAAGTAAGCTATATCTTAATATTATTAACTATCATAATAACAAATTTAATTTACACACTGTTCTCATTTGAAGTTACAAAGATAGTAAAACAAAGAGTTGATATATTAACATTATAAACAAATTAAATGGCACAGTGTAGATTAGATTAGATTTAGATTTATTTATTTAGCCTGATGGAGTTAAGGCCATGTGGCCTTCTCTTCCACTCACCAGGACAAACATATATTACATCAGAATATAACAATCACAATGAACTCTAATAATAAATACTAAATAAAAATTCGATCAAAAATATAATATCTATTATATTACGATCTATAATGCAACTAATTCATGTTAGTTATAATTAAGACTAAAACTAATAATAAAATATATACAAGCAAGACATATTAAATTGTCCCTGTCTAATGTTTATATAAAACAAAGAAAAATAATGAGATATAGAAAACTAATTTTACGTTTGTACAATATTTAAAACAAAACAAAAGAAAATATTTGTTAATCTTAATATTATTTTCATAGATAATTAAATTTATTAATTGTTAAAAGAATACTATCAGTGAGGTATAAGGTAGTTTGTTATTAAATAATTATTTAATTTGTTTTTGCAGGTTGTTATAGTTTGACAGTCTCTGATATAGGTCGGAAGGGAATTCCATGTTTTGGTAAGTGAGACAGCAAAAGATAATGAATAATATACAGTGTGATGAGGAGGGAGATAAAGGGCAATGTGCTGATGGGATCGAGTGTCAAGATTATGTGTGTCGGATAGTCTGATGAAGCGGCGTGATAAATAATTAAGCGATGATGTGTAAGTGTCAAACAAAAAGTAATTTCTCCAAATGTTAAGTCTTTTGAGATACACCGTAACTTAGTACAAATATGTATTCTATTAATTTCAGAAAGTTACGTTCGTGCTAGTTCTACATTAACCCTTAAATTGGCAAAAGACTGACTGACTGTTTTGTGGCAATGACTAGCATTGCCCAGTGTGCCGCTTTTTGGGAACCAGTTGAGGTCCCTTGGCGGCCAAACACAAATGTCTTGTGTCAGTTATTTGAATGTGGCGGACCGCACTGAAAACGGACTCTTTTATAACTGTTAATATTAGGTATTTTGTATAATTAGACACACATTTAAGTGGTTTCTTTTCGTTAGTTTTCTTCCGATTTATTAAAAATATTAAATTAATTAAACCAACTGGTGTATCCAAAAGGATACATTACGAATTTAAGGGTTAAATAAAATTTAACTGATTGAAATTTTGCAACAATATATCCAGGGGAAAATTTATTTGTGAGATATGAGGAAACATAAAATCTACGTAAGTAGAATGGCAATATGAACACGTGTAACTTGGGTCTGTAATAATATAACACACTGAATTTTAGAATAGAATAAATATATTTATTTAGCCTGGTGGAGTTTAGGCCATGTGGGCTTCTCTTCCACTCACCAGGATAAACATATATTAGATTTAAATACAAAAAATTACAACAATAGTTATACTAAACAATTAATTATCTGATCAAACTGAACAATAATGAAAATAATGTATAATAATACAATGAAATTAAATACAATTAAAATTTAATTAATGATAGAATGAATACAGAAAGGAATAACAGCTCGAATCTACTACACATAAAAAGAAAAGAAAAAAAGTAGAATAAAACTCTGATTTTGGAATTGCTTAGATTTAGACAGGGTGTATCTTTCTAAAATTGCCATCGCTGCCATTAGAGGATCAATTTCAATTTTAAGAAGTCATATTTACAAAATTTCTACTTTACCTGAGATACAATGTATCATACAGAGAAAGTGAAGACATTGAAAACAAAATAAATAAATTTAATTACATGTGTGGCGCCATAAAACGAAGTCTCAAAGGAACTAGAACGGAGACACTTTTAAAATTTTATAAAACAGTGACGGTTCCAACACTACTACATAGATCGGAACACTGGGTCTTATCCAAAAACCAGAAACGAAGAATAGAATCGTCAGAAATGAGGTGTCTGAGGAGTGTGGCTGGCTGTACAATAATGTATCAAAGGCGAAGTAAGTATATACGAAGAGAACTGAATATATTCAAACTATTAGATAGAATTACACAATACAGAGATGAATGGATGGACCACATCAATAGAATGGATAACAATAGAATTCCGAAACCGATTCTTCTCTACAAACCACTAGGATGAAGAAATGTTGGAAGACCCAGTAAAAGATGGCAGACCAATTCTAACATGAGATCGGAACAGACCAGCAGGTCTAATCCTTGATGCTGCTGCTGATGATGATTAAAGAAATTACGCATGCAGTATAGTAGATCAAATGAGAGATGAAATGTAACGAACAAGGTAAAAGTTCCGAAATTCCGTAGATTATGTCATTAGAATTTTCCAGGTTAGCAAACTATAGCATATTACAGATGGATAAGAAATGTAGGTTAATCATTTATAAGATTGCTAGAAATCTGATTGGACCACTAACCTATTATATGAAAGGCCATTGATCTTATTGAATTTAAAAACTCGTTATATTGATACGAATCTGCAAAAATGCCTTCTATTTGTTTATCATATTCACTTATTTACGTACCGCAATTCCTTTAATAATAATAATAATAATAATAATAATAATAATAATAATAATATATTGGTGAAATAATTCAGGAAAATTGAATTGAAACTAAAGCCAATAAAAGTAGATGCCAAAAAATGAAACAGCATTTCGGCTTACTCACAACGCTTATAATAAAAAATGCACACCTTTACATATAAAATTACGACACTATAACACTGTAATTAAACCAGAGTGCCTCTATGGAGCAGAAACATTAATTTTGAACAGAAAAAAAAATATCTAAAATATAGTGAAAAAAAGAATGCAAAATTATAAGAAAAGTTTTAGGTGAACAAGTCATAGATGAAGCATTTAGACTCAGAAGTAAAAAGGAAATAAAGTATATACAGACATTCATAGTGATATTAGAAAACGAAGGTTAAAATTTTATGGCCATATTATACGAATTAACTCAAATAGGCTTACGAAACAGATAATGGAATAGTACCAGTGGGTACTATGAAGTGGATTGATGAAGTCAAAAAGGACTTAAAATTGGCAGGAATTACTAAAGAAGATATCCTAAACAGAGATATATTTAGAATTAAGGTGAATAAGTGGCAAGTTGACCAAGAGGACACACCGAAGAAAAAAACTGGAACAACTTGGACAGATGATAGAAAAAAAGCTCATAGCAAAAATAATGAAATAAATTTGGGCTCAAAAGAAACGCCTGTAAGTACTTTGCGTAGTCCTACATGGGGTCATTCGCAATAAAAAAATAACAGTAATATTATTATTGTTATTATTATTACTACTATTATTAGTAAAGGGGAATAAATCTGTTATAAATTGTATGCCAAAATAATTAACAAATTATTATATAATTAACACCTATTGTTGAAACTAGTTTAACAGAAGATCAACATGGATTCAAGAAAGGTAAGTCCTGTACAGATTAAATTTTTGCTCTGACAAAAAATAACAGAAAAGAGAAGAAAATTCAGACTACCTACATACTCGTATTATTTATTTATATATTATTAAGGCTTTTGACAGAGTTAAAAGAAAACTGCATTGTAGAATATAGCGGTTCCAGCGCACTTAATAGCTGCAATTCAATCACTATTTAGATATATTAAAAATGGGAATAAGGACTTCTGCCAATGAAATATTATAGTTGATATTAACCAGGGAGTAAGACAAGGGTAACAACTTTCATTCATATTTTTAAATGTTTATATTGACGATATCATTAAAAAATTGGTTAATGATTTTAAATAATATTTTCTAACTATCAACAATACAAATTTGTCATTATTCTTTCTAGATGATAACATTATTATAGGGAGAACAGAAAATGAAGTCCAAGAAGCAAACCATAAACTAAGCCAGTTTGCTCATAACTACAAAATGATTATTTATACAAAAATATATCTTACACAAAGGCATTCCAAAGACTACAACCCAGAAGAGCTAAAATTGTAATAAATGGAAAAATCATTGAACAAATAAACGAATTCAAATATGAGGGATATAAGATACAGAAAATTTGTAGACGTTCAAATAAAACTATACATTTATGTTGAGTTATTTTAGACTCACCTCATACTTTTTAACTCCCTCGCAGACTAGAGTATCTTTACTGCATTTGTGACATTCTCAATGCTATATCACATTCACAACTCAGTTGTGAAAATGCATTGAGAATGTCACAAATGCAGTGAAGAAACTCGAGTGTGCGAGGGAGTTAAGAAGTATGAGGTAAGTCAAAAAACAACTCAACATAAATTAAAATAAACCTCATAGTGTTATTTCCTACCTACATAATTAAAAAAACTATACATATTTAGACAGTTTTATGGAACTATACATAGAACATTAAAATATAGTGTACAAAATAGACCTCATTAAAACGTCATAAAATATTGCATTGGAATTGCTATTATATGAAAGTGAATGCTAAATCTTAACATCAGACCAGTTAAGACAAATTGAATCATCCAAAATTAGATTTTCCGATTAGTTTCAGTTTGTAAATTACTAGGCTACAAAATATATGTAGATATTAGAAGAATTAAAATTTTATTTAATTAAATCTACAGTTACAAAATATATAACAAACTGTAAAGGTCATATTCAACGAATGCCAAACTCGAGGATATCGAAAGCTGTGCTATACTATAATCCAAAAGGAAAAAAGAAATATAAGCCTACCATTGAAGAGATGGTGTGAACAACTACTTGTTACGGAACAGGCCAGAAGGCCTAATCCTTGAGGTTAATGAATAACAACAATAATAATAATAAAACATTTACTTAAACCGACAAATTTAGGGCCTTATCTTTCACTCAAGCATTAAAAAAGATACACAAAAACGTATGGTGTTTTGAAGCTGCAATTATCCCCCACAAAATAATACTAAATACTATTAATTTAAAATACACTTAAAATAAGTAAAGTTCTTTCTAATTACAAACAAATAATATAATTAATTTTGTAATGTATTATACAAATCATGAAATTAAAATAAAAAGTAAACCCGATGTAGAAGTTTTAGTATTTCTGTTAATTTTTGTTTTAAAAATGCTATTGGCCGGGAGATTCTGATTTCAACTCGTAGTAAATTCTATTAACGGAAATGCGAGCTTAGGTAAAGAAAAATAACAATGAGATGAACTACGATACAATATGTTTAATATTTCGTTGGCCTACGATATAGTGTTAGCGTATGGTTAGGGATTAAAATATGAAAGCGAGTTTACATATTTTCCATTAGACTAAGTTTCAATTTTATTTATTTTTGGCTACTTGTTCACAGAAACATAGAAATTACAACATTTGGAACTACAGGCCAAGTATTTTTAACGTCATCACGTATGCTTATTTTGCAAGTGAATAAGAAATATAAAAAAAAAACTTAAAATTCCGCAGCACTGGCATTCTGCTGGTTGAGTGGAAGAGAGGGCCTTCTGGCCTTAACTCTGCCAGAATAAATAAAGTATTATTATTATTATTATTATTATTATTATTACATATTTCTAAAAGTTGCCTATTTCCACTTCGAAAATTATATTTAAGCGGTGTAAAGAAGGAAAGAATATTCTGGATGAACTGTCGAGTTGTGGATAATACAACTAGCTATGTCTCGTCTTCCATACGTTTAGCTTCAAAATGAGTGTGATCTGTAATTTGAGTGTAGAACTTGTCATGAAGTTTCGAGTATTTAAAATAATTCTGTTTTTTTTAGCATTTTAAAATATGTTTTCCAGGTTTTAAAAGTTCTTGAAGTACTGCATGGATACGTATCATGTGACGAGGTATCAAAAATCCATTCTATACAATTAGGGTAGAAGAACAAAACTTTTAAAAATTAAAAATGTATTATTTTATCTGTCATTAAACATTTTAAGAGTCCCTCTTAGGTTCGTCTTCCGGGCATATAGGCCGTGGTCCAGTCGTTCTTCTACTCGACGTTTGTCTACTGCTGCGGTAGACATCTCCTGAAGATGTCTAACCGCAGCAGTAGACGAAACGTCGAGTAGAAGAACGACTGGACCACGGCCTATATGCCCGGAAGACGAACCTAATAGGGATCAAGACGCCGGCCGTGAAAGCCTACAGTTATACATTTTAAGAGTGTTTCACTGTTATTATGGTCTGATTAGGTACGGAAGTTTCAAAACTTCGTATACACTCATTTCTTAGTCATTCATTATATTTATAATATTAAGGTAAAGCTGTTAATAATTGTTATATATGATTTTAAACTTCATTAGATCAACATTTTATGATAAACGGTACGAAAATGAACTGTCTTTTATTCGCTGATGACCAGATCATTGTAACTTCCTCAGAAAATAAACTACAAAAATCAGTTTATAAATTATAGAAACTAATAAACGATTATAATTTAAAGATATCAACAGAGAAAACAAAGTCAATTACATTTATTGGAACTCAGCATAAAAGGACAAAAATTGTAATTGGAGAAAACATAATTGAACAAGTAACTTGTTTCAATTACCTGGTATGCATGATATCGTACCAGCAAAATTTGGACACGGACAAGAAATTAGGGAAATTTCAACAGATATATGGTTAAATAAGAAGATATTTGAGAAATAAGACCACAAGGAAAACTCAATTAAAATTTTACAAAACAGTAGCCATTCTAACGTTAACATACGGGTCTGAGAAATGGCCTTTAACGATCACTGATAAAAATAAAATTGAGACAATATAAATGAGATTTCTCAGATCAGTTGCAGGTGTATCTTTAAGAGATGAAAAGACAAATCAAGATATCAGAGATGAATTACAAATATATAATATAAACGAGAGTATATACAGAAATAAATGTAATTGGTTTGAACATATACAAAGAATGCCAAATAATCGTTTATCAAAACAGCTGCTTCATTATAAACCTCTAGGCAAAATAAATGTAGGAAGATCAAAATGTTGTTGGAAAGACGACCTGCACCTGCAGCATATAGTGCACCAGGGAGCGGAAAGGGCCAACAGGACCATACCTTGACGATGATGATGATTTTAAATTGTACTTAGTGAAGCGAAATGGACTGATCACATGGATGGAATGAGTAAGGAGAGATATCCATTGTTAGCAAGAAATTATCAAGCAAGAGGAAGACGTGATGTTGGAAGACCTAGAAGACGTTGGGCTGATGCATTATGAAGTCGGAACGGGCAATTGCCTAATCCCTGGAGTGATGATGATGATGATGATGACTTAGTGAAGTGTTTAAATGCATATACCCGAAACTTGAAGTAATATTTGTTAGAATATATATCTAAATTCTCTTTCTAGACCATCAGTAATCTAAGTATTCAGTTCATTTTGTTTTACTTTTTATTATTTCCTTACATACTATCCGTAATATATATTAAAGCAAATAATGTTATGTTCACATTATATCTATATAAGTATATATTCATTTAATTATAGTTTTTATGAAACTGAAAATAGATTTTTCTCGATCTTTCAAAATACAAATTTCGGGGTTCAGTAAAACCATTTAACTTTAAATAATCAATTGAGTTGGTGTTTACTTGATGAAAATCCATATTTATTAATTAAATAAAAATAAACGTAGTTTTATTTGATTTTCATATTTGTTATATAATTCAGTGACAGCTATTTCGGTACACTGTACCTTCTTCAGACATGTTAACAAATTATGAATTGTGTTCCAACTGATCTAAGCAACAAATTAAAAAATTTAAATAAATATTGTTGTATTGTTGCTTAGATCAGTTGGAACACAATTCATAATTTGTTAACATGTCTGAAGAAGGTACAGTGTACCGAAACAGCTGTCAGTGAATTATATAATAAATATGAAAATCAAATAAAACTACGTTTTATTTTTATTTAATTAATTTAATTTTAATATTTAATAGCCAAGATTTGAAATGAAAAATTACAAGTAAAAACAATTCTGATCAATTAGTTTCTGAAATATTGTTTTTATGTCCTTATTTCGACATAAATCTATAGTACGAATTGTATTCAATTTAATAGAGAATGACAGATTCAATATTCCAAAAAGTGTCTGATTTTCATAGTTTCATACCTATTTATGAGTGTGTATGTGTAAATACTGTAGACATGTATGTATAGTTGAACAGGAATATGCACGTACGGCCAAAGAGCCCCATGAGAAACCTCATTGCAAAATGTATACATTTTTTTTTTTAATGTCAATATATTTTTCCAACCATGTTCTTTCCAATTGTCCGTAAAAGAGATTGCATATTGTTTAACAACTGTAACGGGATACTAATTTTTCTTTTGTTTTGTTGGCGATTGTAAAAATCATTGACAGCACATGAAGCCTCGATTTTTTAAAACTGACTACTGATTGTTTCGTCAGCAGAATTGACATCCCGCAGGAAGAAAATAATATCAAAGATACTTAATCATGTTACAATCATGCTACATTTGAATGCAATGTGTGTGATACAGACTACTGATTGTTTCGTCAGCAGAATTGACATCCCGCAGGAAGAAAATAATATCAAAGATACTTAATCATGTTACATCATGCTACATTTGAATGCAATGTGTGTGATACAGACTACTGATTGTTTCGTCAGCAGAATTGACATCCCGCAGGAAGAAAATAATATCAAAGATACTTAATCATGTTACATCATGCTACATTTGAATGCAATGTGTGTGATACAGACACTGCAATAATTTATTTATCTTAAGAACGATTAAGGTTGAAATTCTTGCAGAAGGACAGTTTGAGAAAATAACAGGCTGATTTGCATGTTACGTAACATAAATATTATGAGCTCGTATTGTACTTTTGGACAGTTTGAGAAAATAACAGGCTGATTTGCATGTTACGTAACATAAATATTATGAGCTCGTATTGTACTTTTGGACAGTTTGAGAAAATAACAGGCTGATTTGCATGTTACGTAACATAAATATTATGAGCTCGTATTGTACTTTTGGACAGTTTGAGAAAATAACAGGCTGATTTGCATGTTACGTAACATAAATATTATGAGCTCGTATTGTACTTTTGGACTATTTTTTCTCAATTAATATTATATGGACTTGAAAAAAGGGTGCAGTCTGTCACCAATTTTATTTAATATTTATGTAGAATTTATATTAATGAAATGGAAACAAAGCTGCAAAGGTATGAGGAATATCCCAATAGGCAACAGATGTTTTGCTGACATTACAATTTGCTGATGATCAACTGGTTTCAGCTGAAGACAAATTCGATATGGAATTCATGATAAAAGGGTTGAAAAACACATGGATCATGGGGTCTCACAGTAAATTTACAAAAAAAAAACAGAATATCTGGCAATAAATAGCAATGAACGAGAAAATTTAATATTGGAAGAAGAAATCCAAATAAACAAGTGAAACAAACTAAATATTTGGGAATAATTAAGGATAACATTGAAGGTATAGGCAAAGAGGATATAAAACATAGAATTGAATTCAGTAGCAAAATAATATCATCGTTAAATTCCATATGATGGGATAAGCATGTTTCGAAAGACAGAAAACATATATTGGTAAAACATTGGTGGAATCTGTTGCAATGTATGGAAGTGAGGTATGGACAATCAATAAGTACTACAAGAATAGACTAATAGCTCTAGAAATGGATTATTTACGCAGAAGTGCCAGAAAGTCTAGATTAGAACATGTCACAAATAGGGAAATTAAACACATGATGGAAGCAGAAGAAAGCATAATTGAAAGAATTGAGGAGAACGAATTAAAGTGGTTAGGACATATTTTAAGAATGGAAGATGAGCGATGGCCGAAGCAACTATATCAATGACAAGCGACCTGAAAGAAGAAAAGAGGGAGACCAAAGTTAACATGGAAGGAAAACATGAAGACAGTAATGCAAGCAAGAGGGCTAGGCATTGAAGATGCGGTTTGGCACGGGAAGACAGCAGCAGCACTATCGAACCCGTAGGTTCATGGCCGCGTGAACATAAGCTCTCCACAGATCCCTATCCTAAGATAATATTTTGCAATCATTCCCTTTATAATCTACTTCCCTCAAATCATAGTTAATGTTATTCTTCTACCACATTATTGATCTAACAATTGGGTGCTTTCCCTCTGGTTTTACTACAAGAAGTTTCCATGCCCCTTTTCCATTCCCCATTCGTGCCACATGTCCTGCCCATCACAAACTACGAGACTTAACTGTTCTTATTATATTTGATTTCTTATAAAGTTCATGCAGCTCTCTAACAGAACAAAAAATAATCTCATTCAAAACTTTTAGTTAGACATATTTAATATCCATTAATTAAATAAAAATAAAACTTAGTTATATTTGATTTTCATATTTATTAAGATATAATTCAGTGACAGCTGTTTCGGTACACTGTACCTTCTTCAGACATGTTAACAAATTATGAATTATGAATTGTGCAACAGAATTCATAATTTGTTAACACGTCTGAAGAAGGTACAGTGCACCGAAACAGCTATCACTGAATTATATCTTAAATGAATATGAAAATCAAATAAAACTATAAGTTTTATTTTTATTTAATTAATTGATATGGATTTTCATCAAGTAGACACCAACTCAATTGATTATATTTAATATTAGTTTTATGTGACATGACCAGCCTCATGATCTTGTGGTCAGAACTTCTGATTATATACAATTCATGAGGTCCCGAATTCGATTGCGTGTCAGACTATATGATTTTTTTTCTTAAAGGGAACTAACTATTCCTATAGTTGCCCATGGTTTGAAATTTAGTTTAAATTTAGGTTAAGAACTTTCCTGGTACTTCATTATCAGTTATCACCCATCATATCGTAGGTGTAACTTAACTCCCCCTTCCAGGTGCCACAACCTATGAAATGGTTTACAATTCTGCCACTGCTAGGGAAGAAAGCATTTAAGAGACAAACTGACTGCATTGGGAAAAACAAAAAGAAAGTTTTATGTGATTAAGAATCAATTGTCACACAATTGCAGCTAATTACTTCATTTTAATAAAATAATCAATTTATGATTTCAAATTGAAATATTTAACTCACGTGGTTACAGCAATACAATTTTCTAAATAAATATCCTTCGTTACTTTAAACTGTGTTTAGAAAAAATAATACAAACCAGCAGGTAAAATAACATACGTGAAGGTAGTCTTTAGCCGTATTGCTTGCAATACTCGTGTTACTAACTCACTGGCACTTTCGAACCCGTAAGTTCATGGCCGCGCGGACATAAGCTCTCCATACATCCCCATCCTGAGCTAATGTTTTCCAATCATTCCCTGTATAATCTACTTACTTCAAATAATAGTTAATGTTATTCTCCCACCTCACTCTTGGTCTACCAACAGGGCGTTTTCCCTCTGGTTTTCCTACAAGAAGGTTCCACGCAAATCTTTCATTCCTCATTCGTGCCACGTGTCCTATCCATCGCAGACTTAACTGTTATTAAAATATATATACAGCCAATATGCCCAATTCACCAATTAATGCTTTAAAATGGTCAACACGTTTCCACAGCCAAGCTGTCATTCTCAAGACCAAGTCAATATCAGGTCTTGAGAATGACAGCTTGGCTGTGGAAACGTGTTGACCATTTAAAAAAAAACATTATTTGGTGAATTGGGCATATTGACTGTATATATATACTGTATATATATATATATATATATATGTTTTAATATTTTATCACCAAGAGGATCACTTGTGTATTAACTATTCATATTATATCTGACTTCCTATAAAGACCATGTAGTTCACTGTTATGTAGTCTTCTCCATTCACCAGTCTATTTATCTCTCTTTACTCCAAACATTTTCCTAAGAACTTTATTTTCAGATACTCGTAATCTCCTTTCCTCCCTTAAAGTAAGAATCCATGTTTCGCACACATATAATATAACTGGTAGAATAATAGTTTTATATATTTTCAGTTTAACATTTTACTCGTGTTACTATATTTACAAACATCCCATCTACTAATAATTATATATTTATTTACTTACATATTTAACAAAACTGTTTGAATCTAAGATAATTCAATTAGTTATAAATAATGTTTTTGGGTTCAGTGATAACTTATCTAGAATTTTAGTAGTGAGTTTATATCTACTAAGATGTGAATTTTATGAAAATATCTTACTCAATTCTATCTTAGATATTTTGATTGCATTTAATAAGAGAAAGATTGTGTATTTAAGGATAAATTAAAAGCTAGCTAATTCTCTTATTATGGAGCACGAAATTATTTATCCATTCCGTCATACATCTTTGCTTTCACTGACATTTTGCAATGTTTAATCAAATGAATGGTGCAATGACTTACATTAACTGAAAAGATATATTAAATATACATTTCTGGGCAGAGTGACAGCGTTTCACTGGAAATTATTATAACAACCTTAACTGTAGTGAGTGCCACGGTTGAAGGCTTATGAACACGGACTATGTTGAAGCTGCTTCTTCAGTGAAGAACCACTTTATGGAATATTATCGACCCTTTACTTACCAGTCATGTCCAATGGGATGCAATAAGTCCATTAAAGTGGTTATTTCCTGAAGACGCTTCGACAAAATCCGCCTTCATATGCTTCAATCTGTAGTGTTCGCTATAGTGCATATTCAAATTTACGTCTCGAATCTCTTCAAATGTCTCTGGAATATTAAACCTGACCTATCGGTTTTCTGTCTAGAATAATAGTTTCCATAAAATAATGTACGAAAAAGTAGAAAGGCAGGAACCTCTAGCAAGGTAATCCTCTGAATCTATCTGTTTTATGTCTAGAATAATAGTTTCTATATAACAATGTTAAATTTTCAGAAAGACAAAATTTTTGGTAGGAAAAGGTAGAAAAGCAGGAAACTCTAGCAAGGTAATCCTCTGAATCAATCAGTATTCTGTCTAGAATAATAGTTTCCATATAACAATGTTAATTTTCAGAAAGACAAAATTTTTCGTAAGAAAAAGTAGAAAGGCAGGAAACTCTAGCAAGGTAATCCTCTGAATCTATCAGTTTTCTGTCTAAAATAATAGTTTCCATATACCAATGTTACATTTTCAGAAAGACAAAATTTTTCGTAAGAAAAAGTAGAAAGGCAGGAAACTCTAGCAAGGTAATCATCTGAATCTATCAGTTTTCTGTCTAAAATAATAGTTTCCATATACCAATGTTACATTTTGAGAAAGACAAAATTTTTCGTAAGAAAAAGTAGAAAGGCAGGAAACTCTAGCAAGGTAATCCTCTAAATCTATCAGTATTCTGTCTAGAATAATAGTTTCCATATAACAATGTTAAATTTTCAGAAAGACAAAATTTTTCGTAAGAAAAAGTAGAAAGGCAGGAAACTCTAGCAAGGTAATCCTCTAAATCTATCAGTATTCTGTCTAGAATAATAGTTTCCACATAACAATGTTAATTTTCAGAAAGATAACATTTTTTGTAAGAAAAAGTAGAAAGGCAGGAAACTCTAGCAAAGTAATCCTCTGAAATTATCGAAGTATACTTGTGAAGTTGAGTTCAGTAAGTGTTCCCGATGTAAAATAGTAAGTTTATAGTACATTTATGGACTAGAGTGAATACAAATTTATTTTGCACTTTCTTTTCAAACTATCTGCACTAATATTTGCAAAATTAATAACGCGGAACGATACAAGTATAGAATCATCTAATGTTATTTCCAGAAAACAATTCAGAGAAAAGACGAAATATTTCTGCTATTTGAAATAAAACCAGGGTATTTTTTAGCAATATAGTCACTAAGGCATATTTTAAATTCTGTTGCAAAAGTTGATTTTAGTCTAAGTTGGAAAACGAAAACAAAATGAATAATTGTCCTACCTGAGAGAAGATGTCTGCTCAAGAACACAGCACGTCTGCACAGGTACACAAGAAACACTACATGAAGATGATGAAGAAGGGGTTCTAGATGACCAAACTCTCTCAGCGGGTACAAGAGGCGAATGCGGTACCCCTCCCCATTGTTTGAGGTTTATATAGGGCGACAGGGCCTGTACGGCGCCAGTAAGGACCAACTCCTCCTCACCACTGCGTTTCTATGGCAACCCTGTGAACATAATCATATCATAGCTTCTAGTACTACCAATGTAGTTTGCCAAGGCACACAAAAAACCCAAAATATACTTTAAGCACACCCTCCCGCCTTGTCATACACACCCTTACATATTATAATGTGAACGTTACTTCCTGACCAACCATTCTGGACCTATAAGTTCATATTGTAGTCATAGCATCCTTATAGATTCGAATGATGCAAACTTAACAATGGAACCTCTGTGAGTTGTCATTCATTAAAAACTAATAATAATAATAATAGCTTTATTTTACCTGGCAGAGTTAAGGCCTTAAGGCCTTGTCTACCACTCAACCAGGTTTAAAAAAATACAAACAAAAAAATAGTCTTAAATCTAAATTAGAATATATAGGCGTACATAAACGATTACAAGTTATGAATACAATACAATTAATATTTATAATGTATTTTGATTTGCTCTAAATTTAACGAATTAACTATATAATATGTACAAGATACATAAAAAAACGAGGAAAAGATTAATGCCATAGTATAAAATTAAATAAATAGAGAAAAATTAATTATTAGACAACAGGTAACTGTATAAGCGTGACTTAATATTAGTTTGTCTAAACAAATATAATACCAATTTATGTACTAACAACTACCATCTAGCCTAACCGCCTAACACTGGACACTTACAACACAGACACTGTGTAAAGTGAGATTCTGTGATTTTGTAGAGAAATAGGGCTCTTTAATTTAATAAAAAAATATTATAAAGATATTTAGGCGCTCTCCCTCTAAAGGGAAAAATTTGAATCATACTAATTCAGTTACACTTGTTTTCGTATAGATGTCATTGGAGTGGTCAGCGTTCTGCCTCATACTGACATCTAGGAATCCAAAGTAATACTAGGGCGGGAAATATGTTAAAATTTGCTTAGAGGCCTTTTTATTCAGGGTTAAGGAACTTTTACGAGCCTGAACATTTTCAGACCGGAACATTTTCCTCGGACACATGGCTTAATTCCCCCCGGAGGACTTGCTACTTGGATTTTTCCATCCTAAAAAATCCATCGACCCCGGCCGGATTTGAACCCGCGATCCTCGGGACCAGAGGCAAGGAGCTTAACCACTAGTCCACCGCGGCCGGTATAGAGTTCGTACGAAGAGTTGGATTTATTCACTCATTTGAAAATTTAGGTCTAAACAGTAAAAACGGTTACGTTGTTTCGAAAAAAAATAAAAAAGTTAAAATATAAATTGATAAATTAATTTAAAGAAATAAATGATCATCGTTTTATGACCATTGCAGTGGATCTTTAGATTTTTTTATAATTTACATAGAAATAAATTAAATGACCATAGTTCAAAATTTTATATTTACATCTGACTTAAAACAGAGTTAGTCACGTCTGAATTCCCTTTGTTGCTTTGCATATTGAGTGACGTAGTAACAAGCAGCCAATAATCGTCCTATACCTGTACCAATAAGGACAAACAACTATCACGAACCGGAATTACAGCCAATCAGAATACTCTACTTTTAAGATATTGACTAATCGAAAACCTCCCTGTGGATTATCACCTTGTCGTGGCAGGGAGGCTTAGAACCAATGA
Organism: Diploptera punctata; assembly: GCA_030220185.1. Classification (NCBI taxonomy): domain Eukaryota; kingdom Metazoa; phylum Arthropoda; class Insecta; order Blattodea; family Blaberidae; genus Diploptera; species Diploptera punctata. The sequence goes on from JASPKZ010009823.1 coordinate 660,519, forward strand.
CTCAGGCGATCATAACCGGGAAGCCTTGCCTTGCGGTTAGATAAGAGGAGAGGGAACTAAGAATAATCCGCAACATGGGAGCAACGACCACACTGGAAGCTCCAAACACGGAAGACCACAACGGCAGACACGGCGGAGATAGAAATATCGGAACGGTGAAAATGGCGGAAGTGGCAACCCAATCTCTGGGGATGAAATAAGAGACCCAGCTCGGGGAAACAAGAGTGTAGTCCTCAACGGCAGAAGGCGGAAGAGGCAACCCTTCTTGTGGGGATAAAACACAAAGGAAGCAAGTCCAAAGGCTTTAAGGAGGCAGCCTCTCCAAAGGACTAACCCTGCAGGACGATAGTAGCGTACTCAGGGACACTTCAAAATACTTACAAGCTCCAAAGCAAACTGGAAAGAACACTTGGCAAGGATGACTTAGAATAGAATACCAAAAGCAGCATACAACTATTCACCACGAGGAAGAAGAAGCTTGGGAAGACCAAGGAAAACATGGAAAGAGCAGCAATTTGGAACCGGAACAGGCTAGTAAATAAGCCTAAACCGTGAAGTAGTAGTAGAAGAAAAAGACTAATCGAAAAGTAGCACTATCAGGAATACGTAATAACCAATATACAGTTAATAAATCTAGCAGTTGCGTTTACTACAAGGTGTCTCTAAAGTTACTTTCTACTTCAATGAAGGAAGGCAATGAATCAAAAATAAATTTATTCTACTGCCTTTTTTATATGACCGCCATCTAGGTAAAAACACATGCTGCATCTTTCAGCTGCGAAACGAAAAAAAAAAAAAAAGACCATAATATTTCAACCGTAAAAAAGCCTGCTGCTTCTGTGAAACGATTCCGTAAATCAGGCAGATGTATTAAGAATGTTTCATTAGAGTAAAACGTAGAATTTTCCAACAATGTGTTGGGAAGCGTATTCAACTCTCAACTGATGAATCGAGTTGATGCGTTCGGACAATCACTGGCAATTTGAACCTGCTGCACTGTTTCTGCTGATACGCGTGCTTTTCCATGACGTGCCTCATCACCCACATTGCTGGTACACTTAAATTTTTTTACAAGGAGATGAATATGTGCCCTCGTTGGGCTGGTTTACAAAATTGATGGGTAAATTCAGTTCTGGCGTCTTCATGTTACAATCCGCGTGCCCGTGCACAAACAATGGGAACCCTTTCTTCCACGCTAAACATGTTGCACTAAGCTAGTAGTGTATGCAAAGATAAAACAAAAATATTAGTGTATTCACTTAGGCTTTCACGGCCGAAGTTATTATGATGATCTTGAAGAAGATTTCCGGGCTTTAGGCAGTGGTCTTGAGACTTGAAGTTCCCCGACGTTTCGCCAGAGACTGCGTTTGGCATCCTCAATGGTTGTCTTGAGACTGGCAATTTTGTCCACTGCCTGCCCTATATATATATATATATATATATGCAGTTCACCGCGATATGTTCTCTGCGCGGTCCGTTCCTTCGCAAGTTGGAGCAGAGAACACATCGCGGTGAACTATATAAATAGGACAGGCAGTGGAGAAAATTTACAGTCTCAAGACAACCCTTGAGAATGCCGGACGCAGTCTCTGGCGAAACATCAGGGAACGTCAAGCCTCCAGACCTCTGCCTACAGCCCGGAAAACTTCTTCAAGATCATCATAATCATAGTACATTCACAAATTTAGGCCATTGGCTGACCTGTTTCGGCCTCAAGAGAAACACAATCCAAACGTATTTTGAGTGGACGTCCTGGACTTCTTCTTCCTGTAGGTTGATATATTAAACATTTGTTTGGGTATCCTGTTATCTTCCATTCGATGATCATGTTGCATCCATCTTGACTTATAATCAGAAATTTTGTTTTCTAAAGGTTCCATGTGTAATTCTGCTAAGATATCTTCATTTTTTGTGATCTAGTAGTGTGTATCCTGCAGTCCTCCGAAAGTATCTCATTTCAGCAGATCTAAGTCTTTATATATCGTTCTGTTTCAACGTCCATACTTCGCCACCATACAAAGAAGTTGGATGAGCCAGTGTTTTGTACACTTTTAGTCTTGAATGTTTTTGGACTAACTGTGGATTGAAGATAGATTTTATTAACCCTAAAATTCTTAAAATTTGACATTTTCCTTCAAGATCATCATAAAAATAGCAGTGTTTTCATGGAAGTGGATACCGGTTTCAGAGACACTCCGTAAGTGATACAATGCTGCTAAATGTGTGAGGGTTAAGTGACTGAACCCCTTACTGATAATCACAAAGCTATGAGCTGCCAGGGAGTCTCAATTGGTTCTTGACGCAGCACAGTGAACGATGCTTGTCAATGTCACCTCTGAGTAGTATATAAGTGAACTTGGCGTCTCGTTGAACGCGTCTCTAGCGCTCGAAGTTGCTCGAACTGGGATTTCAGTTTCGAATCTTGGAGATTGCGGAGGAGTATTGTTGGTGGGCTACACGGGAATTTTCTGGGGTTTTCTCGAGATTCTCCCGTTTTTCGAATTTCATCCCACAACACTCTTCCCTCTTTTCCATCTTTCATCATGTCATTTCATCTCCATTCATTAATTTCGTATGTTTCACCTATCTCATGTTTGGCGAAAAAATAGTATTGTGTGTGATATGTGGTCAGGTTCAAGTTCATGAAACCACTTTACGACCACAAAAGCAAGTGGATTGTAGATCGTATATATTGGATTATTAATTATTTCAAGGTTTTAATTAATAGAAATAGTAATTTTAATTAATTATATGCACTTGTAAAAGGTTCACTTTACATTTTAATATTTTTTTTTGGTAATTAAATTTCAGTGGGTCGACTGCTCTTGGCTTCTATTCACTTGGCCATTTTACGAGACAGTGACGAAGCAAGGCTTCAGGGAGATCAACGCTCCTGGCCTGAAACAACTGATCAGAACACGTTGGGGCAGCCAACATGACAATATAAACTTTCTATACAATAACCAGGAGAAAGAAAATACAGTAAAACCTGTCTACGAAGGAACATGATGGTTCCTTAAATATATTTCCGTCTTGGCTGCTTTCCTTCTTATAAATGGTTTCCAAATTACGAGCTTGAATTTTCTGACGCAGTGCAAGGGTTTTACATGCACGCTTTAAAGACATAATGTACTGAAGTAAAATACAGACAAAATAGTGTAGGTAACACACCACAGTTTGCACGGCAATACAAAACAACTTTATTACAAAAAAACGAGAAGGAACTCAACTATAGAAGGACTAAAAAGTGTACCAACTCCCTCGCAGGTTACGTAAGCAGGCAAGGAAAAGCGAGGGATTCCCCGCTGTCACACATAAGCAAGGGTATCCTCGCATTATAATGGCAACACAAGAAGGTAAAACGATATAATGCAGAGAGCGTCATATACATAATTTTCACGAGTTGTCATTAGTACTGCAATTAGAACGTGCTTAAGAATAATTTTCCGTCTTAGGTAAAAATTAACTATTGGTATTTTAAAAATCATTCCGTTTCCGGCGTATGAAGGTTTCCGACTTATACAGGGCGATTTTACATATAAAATCGTATCGTTCTGGAGATTTTTTCCATCTCTACATGTTTCCTTCTTATAAAGCTTCCAGCTAAGACAGGTTTCAGTGTATAAACTTAAGAGATTAAACAAATTAAAAGAAAAAGAGGGACAAAGGATATGAATCCTCCAGTATGATTCATTTTTGATTATGTCTCTGACAGACTGAACAAAAAACTAGGGACATTTTAAAGACGGTGACGTTATCTGAATACTTGCGAAAATAAAAACAAAAAATGAGTTGCTGTAAATAATAGCTTTATTTGAAGAGCACTGGTAACACGAATAGTGATTTGTAGAATTCACGATGCTTTACACATGAACATGGGTCCAACTAAGATAAAATATGGGAATGTTGTCATCACAAATTAAAAAAAAAATAAAATAAAAAATGTAAAACCTAAATTCTTCTGTAAAGTACCTGCCGTGAAAGTCTACAATTTTACATAAACAAACTCTATGGGAAGGACGTATATCTAAAGAAATAAATAATAGTTTTAAAAACTAAAACAGCACGCTTTATTAGAAAATCGAACTAAAAAATGAAAAATAATTTTAATTTCCAACACGCTTGGGATTAAATTAAAGTGGCCAACAAAAAAATCATCTCCAACACATATAGAATAAAACTAGAGTTATCAACAAAAAGAAAATAAATTTACCATCAAAAGCGTGGGGTGCTCTATATCAATTAATATATTTTATAATAAACAGATATTGGTAAAAGTAAAGTCTCTAAGAAGGAAATGTAAAAATCATAAAAAGCACCCCACGCTTTTGATGGTAAAATTATTTTCTTTTTGTTGATAACTCTAGTTTTATTTTATATGTGTTGCAGATGAGTTTTTTGTTGGCCACTTGAATTTAATCCCAAGCGTGTTGGAAATTAAAATTGTTTTTCATTTTTTAGTTCGGTTTTCTAATAAAGCGTGTTGTTTTAGTTTTTAAAACTATTATTTATTTTTTATTTGTTAGTTTTAATATTTTACAGAATAAGATAAAAATGTAAATATCTTTAAATTCGATACTATTATAGTATGAGCTAAAAGTAATACTCTTAAAAAAAATCCTGCCAAGCGGATTTGAACCAGCGACCTACGATTTACTGAAATTATATACCATTAGAGTTTACCACTCTACCAACCGAACTCTTATAACGATTGACTAAAAAGTCGACAAGTCCGCAACCTATTGTACCAGTTTTCATTTTTTTTATTTTCTGAAAATTCTGGCCAGGATTTTAGAAACAAAATATGAAATTATTGTATTGTCACGGGTCCTTTACAAGTATACAAAGTTTCAAATCGATCCAATGTTTCTAAGTGGGTGAAAATCGTGTTCAAAGATTCCGTTACATAGATACAAAGACACTTTTTTTTTATTTTCTGACGATTCTGGACAGGGTTTTAGAAAATACGAAATTATTGTATTGTCAGGGGTCCTGTACGAGTATACAAAGTTTCAAGTCGATCCAATGTTTCTAAGTGGGTGAAAATCGTGTTCAAAAATTCCGTTACTTAGATACAAAGACACTTTTTTTTTTATTTTCTGATGATTCTGGCCAGGATTTTAGAAAAAACATATGAAATTATTGTATTGTCACGGATTCTTTACAAGTATACAAAGCTTCAAGTCGATCCAATGATTTTAAGTGGGTGAAAATCGCGTTGAAAGATTCCGTTACATAGATAGAAAGATAGAATATATAGATAGATACAGGTCAAGTTAATATAAAGCGTGTAAAAAGGAAGACTTCTGTGCAACTTAAGTGTAGAGACACGGAAACGGTCCCTCAATTTATACCAAAACTAGACCACGGCGATTTAGCCCGAAATACATAAAATACATGAATTAAATTCTTCTATTTATGTAAAGACGAAACACTGTCACTTCTTTTAATAGAGTGAAAAATATTATGAACATTTGACAATAAAGTGACTAGAAAACATTATTTAAACAGAAAGGAGAATGAAGTAAATTACATATCTGCGATTTCCACATATGATGTAAAACTAAATAGGTAAAGGAACAGTTAAATCTAATATACTGCGATGGACAGCACATGTGGCACAGATGGGACATGAGTGAGCGGAAGGGATATTCATGAGAAAGCTGAATACATGCCTCAGTAGGTAGGCCAAGAAAAATATGGGAAAATAAAACCTAACAAACAAGGAAGTAAATTATTATAAAGGATGTTTGAAAAATTTGATTTAGGAAATGGTTAGATGGACGAGTGCCCTCCGAATGCGATAATGGCAGTGAATTACTTATTACAGTAAAACGTGCTAAAAACGGAATCGCATGGGACCAATTTTTTTCCACATTAGACAACATTTCGCATTATAAAAAACTAAAACTTATTAAAAATCGTACATTATTGAGAGTATCGGCCGCGGTGGACTAGTGATTATGCTCCTTGCCTCTGGTCCCGAGGGTCGCGGTTTCAAACCCGGCCGGGGTCGATGGTTTTTTAGGACGGAGAAATCCAAGGAGCAAGTCCTCCGGGAGGGACTTCAAGCCGTGGGGCCCGAGTCTGAAGATTTTCAGGCTCGTAAAAGATCTTTAAGCTTGAATGAAAAGGTGTCTAAGCAAACTTTACCGAATTTTCCCGTCCTAGTACTACCTTGGTTTCCTAGATGTCAGTATGAGGCGGAACGCTGACCACGGACCACTAAAAAATGACATATATACGAAACAAGTGTAACTAAATTAGTATGGTTCAAATTATTTCCTGTAGGGGGAGAGTGCCTATATCTCTGTAAAGGGAAAAACATGGGCTTACAATACAATACATTGCAGAGCACCGTATATGTCTTTTTATAAATATACCTTGGATTAATTGTAGTTCCGCTGCCGTTGAAAAAAAGAAGTATAGTATGTACGAGCGACTTCGACGGTAAAGCGCGAAAAATACAGTCCCGTTTCATCAGCGTTAAAAATGTCTCTTACGCGCATATCCTGAAATTAAAGTAGGCCTATGCAGTTTCGATTTCCGCTCACTAACTACACTTTCGTCCACATCCTTTGATCCTCGCAAATTTAATTTCACACTACATTGTGTCGTCTTTTAAAACTGTCCAGCCAACCTGAAGATGCCTTGAAATCGTTATTCCCTAGGGATTTAGCATCAGTTAGAGCTTGACTTTGGAGTATCGGTCCGGAAATTTGGAGATTTATCTTCAATCACTTTCACTTTGTCGTTTAAATGACAGTGATACATACGTTTTAGCTATCTTTATTCCGTAAATTTTGAACGCAATCTGTGAAAGATCGGTCTCAGAACTTAAACTAATTAAAGATTTTACAGTGCAATGGTTATTTGTAAGACAGGTATCTGTATTTCGCATAAAGGGTATGCAGTGAGGCCGAAATAAAATTTCAGGTACAGGAAGAATCTCTAATTTACCCGGCGGAAAGAACAATTCCTTATTGTTTTTTTTTTTTGCCTAATGGAAATTCAAAGAAGAGGAAACTGATTTATTTTTCTGTCTTTCCACTTTATAAACATTTTTTTCATGAACTGTGTAGAAATATACTTCCGTTTCCGCGTTGGGCAAATTCCGTTTTATGCAAAATAAATAAACGTAAAATTACTATTATTTTGCCGGGGCCAATGCAATTGTTCACATTGAATACATTTCCGCATTATTCACGTTCCGGATTAAACAAGTTTTACTGTATTTTATAATTATTTGTCGTCAGACGTTCTTATGCTTTGAATTGTAAAATCAAAGTGGCAGAGGTTATTAGATAGTTAGATAGATAGATAGATGGAAAGTTCTGCGGCCATCACTTAAATGTTGGCGGTGAGCGATCTGTTTTTGTTGTCATTTCTAGGTAGAACCCCGGGACCCTGTAAAATATATTAGCCCCAGTTTCATCATCATAGTACATTCACGAATTTAGGCCATTTGTTGACCTGTTTCGGCCTCAAGAGAAACACCATCCAGAAGTCTTTTGAGTGGACGTCCTGGTCTTCTTCTTCCTGCAGGTTGATATCTTAACATTAGTTTGGGTATTCTGTGATCTTCCATTCGATGAACATATTGTATTAGCCCCAGTTTAAAATTTTGAATTTAAATTTGAAGTTTATGACGTGATAGCAAAGTGAAGTCGGAAGCGGGCCTTTTGGGGTTCTATTCCAGCATTTGCTCTTGGATTGAGGAAAACTGCTTAAAACCGCAATCGGAATATTCGATCACGCGTGACCTTGCCAAGTTTGACTTATGGGCGATTCTGTATTGGGAGGGCCAAAACCGGACATCAGACTTTACTTTATTTAAATATAATCTATGTACACATCAGGTTATTACAATTATTCATACATTATGGTAACATGTGCATTTTTTAAAATTTTACCCTTCAGTTGTTTTTGCTGTTCTTATTGTAATTGTCATTTGATGTCAATTTCTCTAGAACTGGTGGAATGAAAATGTAGCAGCAGGATTAGTTATTACATATATTAGGAAAATGTGATGATTTAGAATATTGGAGACGTCAGTTATTACCGGAATGATTTCTAAATTCAAATCGGGAAAGATTGGCATGCTACGAGTTATTGGTAAATCCAGAAAATTGGATAAACTTGGGTAAATTTCTGGACAAAACGCGGAAAATAAAAACAACACTCATTCATGATTAAATATATGTTATCAAAATGCAATACCATTAATTATCAATAATTGTATATAACTTAATTAATGTATCTACTACAGTAACTCTGCCCGAGGGCAGGTCTTTCACTGCAATAATAGCATTTTCATGCTATGCTTGCAGCTTTAGTAGGGAATTGTAGGTGTGGTAGCTTCCCGTTGCTTTTACACACCGGTGAAGGATGATGATGTTGATGATAAGGATAATGATGATGATGATGGCCATATGATTTCGGGGACCGTTTGGCCTTAAAGTGTTCCTGACATTTGTCTTACAGGTGAAGAAAAACCCTGATAAAAACCTCACCCAGAAAAACTGCCCGACCGGTGACCGAAAACGGGTCCGCTGCGTGACAAGTCAGCACGCTACCTCGAAACCACTGCGGTGGACAATTAATGTATTATGCTATGTATTATTATGTAATTGCAATATTATTGCGTTTTTCTTTATGTAATTGTAATGTTATTGTTTTTTTTTGTTTTTCTTTATACTATTATCAATTATTATTACTTTATTGTAACGGACTGTCAACAGCACGTACGGCTTACTGCCCGTGCGACCCATATTTGTAAATAATATTGTAAATATCTTATTTTTTGTCTAATAAAGTCCTATTACTACTACCAATTTGTTGTATTAAGATATTATATTGATACACATTATATGCAATTTTGTAATTATAATTGTGTAATTCTGTAATGAGGGTGTGTGTGCCCTATCAGATTCCAGCGATCAAGTGTTGTCCAGGATCCAATTTGGACGCTTGGTTGGTTGTTGTCTGTTTCATACGTTCCCAGTTATGCCACGAGTGGATTACCATGGCCTTACGATCTCAAGTCCATTGTTTCCTTGGCCGCCCCAAAGATCTTTTTCTATGTGGTTTGTAGGTGTTGATCTTTTTGGGTAATCTTGTATTGTCCATTCTGTATAAATGTTCTTTCCATTGGTATTGTGCTCTTCTAGTTTATCGACTATTGAAAATATCTCCAGTTCATTTCTTATTGATTCATTGTGTAATCTATCCATGCGTGTACATCCTTTTACGGATCTTAAAAATTTCATTTCAGTGTCTTGAATGTGCGAGATATCTTTTTTTGTAAGTACCCAAGATTCAGATCCATATAAAACAACAGGAACAGCCATAATGTTATAAAACCTGAACTGAGTTCCTCTTCGAGTCTTTCGGAGATTTCTTCTTATGGTGCCACACATCGTTTGATATCGGTTTGATTTATTATGTATGACCCAATCATAGCTATATGTTGTATCTGAACCAAGATAGTTAAAGTGTGCTATCTGTTCTATTATTTCATTATTGATCACTATTTTTGCTCTGACTGGCACTTTGCCCTGAAAAGCTATAATTTTAGTTTTTGAAGTTGAGACTTTGAGATTATAATAGAGTCCTAATTGATTCAGCGTGTAAATGGCTCTTTGTATATCATCCTCTGACTTCTGTATAATTACCAGATCGTCTGCATACATTAAAATATTCATATACAATTCCTTATTAATTTGTATTTCTATTGGACTTGATTTTTCCATTTTCGTATAACCTAATCAAAATACAAGTCAACAGAATAGCTGCAGTTGAAATGGATTTTACGAGAAGAGCTGCTAGAAAATCTAGACTGGAAAATATTAGAAATGCAGAAATTAGAAAATGGATGAGTGCAGAAAGAAGTATACTGGATGAAATTGAACACAGAAGGCTAAAATGGTACGGGCACGTAAAAAGAATGCAGGATGGCAAAGGCTCCGTATGCATGGAAAATTGAAAGAAGGAGCAGAAAAGGAAGACCAAGAACAATTTGAAAGAATAATATTACAATTCAATGAGGAAGTTTGGTGTAACAGATGAAGACACAGAGGACAGAGAACGATGGAGAACTTAATTAAAGGAAATTTCTGAATGTTTTTTGCAAACTGATAGTCTATAAGTCCGTAGTCATTTATGTATTTTTTCTAAATTCATGTTAATTACTAAGACTGGTTGGAGAAAACCCTCAGTGATGAGGAATATTCTCAAAACTTTCTTCTTGTAAGCCCATGTTTCCTTAACAGAGATTTAGGCGCTCTCCCCCTACAGGGAAGAATTTTAACCATACTAATTATGTTACACTTGTTTTCGTACAGATATCATTTGAGTGATCCGTGGTCAGCGTTCCGCCTCATACTGACATCTAGGAAATCAAGGTAGTACTAGAACGGGAAAATTCGGTAAATTATGTTTTAGAGGCCTTTTCATTCAGGCTTAAGGATCTTTTACGAGCCTGCAAATATTGAGACTAGGGACCCATGGCTTAAAGTCCTTCCCGGAGGACTTGCTCCTTGATTTTTCCATCCTAAAAAATCCATCGACCCCGGCCGGGTTTGGACCCGCGACCCTCGGGACCAGAGGCAAGGAGCATAACCACTAGTCCACCGCGAAATATAATAATAATAAATAATAATAATAATAATAATAATAATAATAATAATAATAATAATAATAATAATAATAATAATAATAATAATAATAATAATAATAATAATAATAATAATAATAAAAAAATCATCATAATAATAGAAATAATAATAATATTAGAACTAATAATAATAGAAATAATAATAATAATGGAAATAATAACACAAAAAATTAAGACAACTTAGAAGAATTACGCATGGAATTTTTAGAAAACAAAATTTCTGATTGTAAGTCAAGATGGATGCAACATATTCAGATGTCATTTGAGTGGCCCGTGGTTAGCGTTCCGCCTCATACTGACATCTAGGAAACCAAGGTAGTACTAGCACGGGAAAATTCGGTAAATTTTGCTAAGAGGCCTTTTCATTCAGGCTTAAGGATTTTTACGAGCCTGAAAATCTTCAGACTAGGGACCCACGGCTTAAAGTCCCTCCCGGAGGACTTGCTCTTTCGATTTTTCCATCCTAAAAAATCCATCGACCCCGGCCGGGTTTGAACCCGCGACCCTCGGGACCAGAGGCAAGTAGCATAACCACTAGTCTACCGCGGCCGATTCTCTCAAAACTAATGAATGAAAAAAAATTCCATCGCACTTGACTGACATCGAACCCGAGACCATCTAAACAGAGGCAAAAACACTGCGACCACGATGATTGACAGGAAACAAATCGTTGAAAAAAAAACACACTTGTTCAGTGATTTGAAATGTTAGGCAACCACACAGTGCACCTGGCATACTGTTTCACTGCAATGTATATCATAGCAACCGAGGTATTTATATGTTGGTATGGGAGGGATAATGGAGGAAGACTCTCTTCCGCTTGCCTCTACGCCAGGTTTTTAATTACCCGTTGAAGCCCGCCTCTATACTGTGTGCAGTGCAGTTTTCGATAAGCTTCGTACTCTACTAATGCTCAGGGTAAAAACAGACTAAGTCTCATACATAATGATGAGAGAACATCGTCGATATATTAAATAAATATTCCCAAAAAATCTAATTTTCCACCAAAGATATTTTGTGATACCTCACCAGAAAAATATTTAAGTGCTCCTGCTTTCAGTTCCTGGTTACTTACTTACTCACTGGCAATATCGAACCCGTAGGTTCATGGCCGCGCCGCGCGGACATAACCCCTCCATACATCCCTATCCCTATCATCATTACCCAGTGTAAGGTATGTATATATATATATATATATATTAATTGGAGTTTATCGTAAAATTATCATATCTATACAATTATTATTATAATTAGTATTATTATCATAATTATTATATTATCATTAATACATTATTATTATTATTATTATTATTATTATTATTATTATTATTATTATTATTATTATTATTATTATTATTATTATTATTATTATCATGAGCCAATGCTTTCCAATCATTCCCTGTATAATCTATTCCCTCAAATCATAGTTAATGTTGTTCTCCCACCTCATTTTGGTCTACCAACTGGGCGTTTCCCTCTGATTTTCCTACAAGAAGTTTCCATGCACGTCTTTCATTCCCCATACGCGCAACATGTCCTACCCATCGCAGTCAACGAGACATTACTGTTCTTATTATATGTAGCTTCCTATAAAGAGCATGTAGTTCATTGTTATGTAGTTTCTCCATTCACTTGTTTGTTCATCTCTCTTTGGTCCAAAAATTTTCCTAAGAACTTTATTCTCAAAAACTCATAATCTCATTTCCTCCCTTAAAGTAAGAGTCCATGTTTCGCACCCATATAATGTAACTGGTAGATTTGAATTCCTGGTACTTCGTGGTACTGAACAATTTTTCCACCACTATTTCAGGATTTTTCCACACATAATGTAAATATCACTGATTTAAATACCGGTATGTGACTAGAATTTTCGGTACACATAATTCGTGGAAAATAAAATACGGTTTTCCGAATAAGTCTTTAAAATTCAACATACATTTATTTTTAAAAAATAAGTCAATGAAACGAGTATTCATAGCATGTCCGAATCCAGGTTTAGATATTTTTGTTCTTGAAAAATGATTTCAAAAATATACTGAGGGTCATATATATAGCCTATATATTCGCTGCCATTAGAGGATCAATTTCAATTTTAAGGAACCATCTTTACAAAATTTATATTTTATAGAATATACTTCAATTATAATTTCAAATTTTTGAATGTATTTACAAAAAGTATTTCATAATTTTCGAAAATTAATTGTCTGTATCACTTTGTCCTTGTGACAATTCTCTAATGAGGACATTTTTACATATAATATTGTCTCCAAAAAATATCTTCTCCCTACGATTTATCAATGTCAGTGAAATCGCTATATCTCTTAATGCACCGAATAACATTTCTAAATTTCCTTTAACAGTACTAAGAAATTGGGACTGGAAGTAAATATCAATAAAACTAAATATTTGGTCACACATAAAAATATATTATATGATGGAAATGGACAGCTAATGACAAATGAGGGAAATTTTGAGGAAGTGGCTGAATTCAAATACCTAGGAACAATAATCACAAACAGGAATGAGATGCACAAAGAAATTAAACATAGGCTCAATTCTGGAAATGCGTGCTATTATGCATTGCAGAGACTCTTGACTTTCCAACTCCTTTAAAAAAATATTAAACTGAAAATATATAAAACTATTATTCTACTAGTTATATTATATGGATGCGAAACATGAACTCTTACTTTATGGGAGGAAAGGAGATTGTGAGTATTTGAGAATAAAGTTCTTACGAAAATACTTGGACTAAAGGCAGATGAACAGACAGGTGAATGGAGAAGACTGATTAACAGTGAATTACATGGTCTTTATAGGAAGCCAGATATAATAAGAACAGTTAAGTCTCGTAGACTGCGATGGGCAGGACATGTGGCACGAATTGGGAATGAAGGACGTGCATAGAAGCTTCTTGTTGGAAAACCAGTTGGTAGTAGAATGAGGTGGGAGAATAACATTAACTATGAATTGAGATAAGTAAATTATACAGGGGATGATTGGAAAACATGGGCTCATATAGGGATATATAGAGAGAGCTTATGTCCGCGCGGCCATGAACCTACGGGTTCGATAGTGCCAGTCAGTTACTTACTTACTTACTTACTTACTCACTGGCACTATCGAACCCGTAGGTTCATGGCCGCACGGACATAAGCTCTCCATACATCCCTATCCTGAGCTAATGCTTTCCAATCATTCCCTGTATAATCTACTTCCCTCAAATCATAGTTAATGTTGTTCTCCCACCTCATTCTTGGTCTACCAACTGGGCGTTTTCCTTCTGGCTTTCCTACAAGAAGTTTCCATGCACGTCTTTCATTCCCCATACGCGCAACATGTCCTGCCCATCGCAGTCTACGGGACTTAACTGTTATTATATCTGGCCTCGTATAAAGACCATGTAGTTCATTGTTATGTAGTCTTCTCCATTCACCTGTCTGTTCATCTCTCTTTGGTCCAAAAATTTTCCTAAGAACTTTATTCTCAAATACTCGTAATCTCCTTTCCTCCCTTAAAGTAAGAGTCCATGTTTCGCACCCATATAATATAACTGGTAGTTATAGTATTATCTGATATTATTTCTAAATGTATGTAGCACTTCATTTTAGTATAGGAATATATTTACATGGTACAACTTTTTATATTCATCCCTAGAATTAAATACCTATAACTTTATGTTATAATCGTAATATGTTATTAATTCCGGATAATTATCACAATGTGCTATGAAATACACACTAGGAACAATGCAGAATACACTATATGATCAATAGTATATGACACCCTTGAATAGTGCTGCTACGGGCAAACGATAAACTACACATCGGTTTACATACATCATGATGTACATTGTTCAGTAATATGAATAACAGCAACATGGCCAGATCTACAATGCTCAGTGATTTTCATAAGTAATGCCACGAGTGATTTCCACGACTCACGAAGTGAGGAGTGAATTTATCTAGAGAATTTGGAAATCAAGAGTGGCATTTGTTAGGACTATTTAACGAATAAAATTAACCTGTTTACTCACAAATCACAATAAATGCTTTAAACTCTGTTTGGCGGAGGAAAAATATTACACAAAATAGAAAATTACAAATATATCAAACCATAATTCAGAGCATTTTAACATATGGTGCTGAAGTCTGGAAAATTCCTACCAGGGAAGTGAAAATAATTTTAAGTACAGAAATGAATGTTTTAAGAAGATCAGCTGGAAAATCTAGAATGGATAGAATACAAAATAAAGACATAAGGGAAATTATGGTTGTACAAGAGGAGCCGGACATCATAGACATTACAGAAAAGAAAAGATTACAGTGGTGTGGCCATGTCAAAAGAATGCCACAGAACAAAGATTGCCTAAAATTGTTATGGAATGGATCCCAATGGAAAGGAGGAAGAGAGGAAGACCAAAAAATCTTGGATAGAAGGGGTACAAGCAGCTATGAATATCAGAGAAATTGGAGGAAGATCAATGGATGGACAGAGAGGAATGGCGTTTTGTTTCCGAAAGACGGCGGCAGCTGCCACGATACCGGATGATGATGATGACTCACAAATCATTATTTAACTATAGTTATTTTAAAATATTTATATATTTAATGTAAACGGCGATGTTTGAAAACAAATGAAAAACGATTGGTACGCTTCATTTACTTCTTTTATTAATCCACTGCAACCAGATCATATTATTTGTTGCCAAAGGATCGCAATATTGTAAGAATGTATCCTAGTGGAGAAATTTACAACCAACATTATATGTATTAATGGATTTTTGATTTCCTATGATGTAAATATGTCAATTATATTTTTCTGCAAACTTTGTTTCATTTTATGGAAAATAATTCGTTTAAGAAAGCGCAAAGAGTGTTTTTTGGTGGTTTAATCAATTGCTACAAATGTTTTATATTATCTCACGCATGCGCTATCTGCTGACATTCATGCAGTATGTATACAATCTGGTAGCCGTATTTCTTAGAGAGTCATTTACTGCAGAATAATGCTATGACATATTCAGAATGTTTAAAAAAGGAGGAGCTTTCTTTAATATGATAAACTTCGGTTGATAAATTCGAGGCGAAACACGACTGTGATTGGTTGTAAATAAAAAGTCATTGAAATGTGATTGGCCATTGACTCCCATTTGAGGCATGAGTTAAATAGTCAACATGATATCATAATAGATATCGATTCTCAGCACCAACTATGTAGCAATCTACGATGGAATATCAATGTCAAAAGAAATTGCTCAAACACGAGGAGTCCTACAAGGAGACCCACTGAGCCCAGTCCTCTTTAACATTATGACGGCCGATATTGGACAAGCTATAAACGCAAGAAATACAAAGCTATTAATGTATGCCGATGACATGGCCATCCTTTCCAAGAGTCCTGAAGATCTGCAGGAGGCCATGAAGAATATCAGAAAATGGGCGTCAGAAAATTCAATGGAAATAAATAGCTCCAAAACAAAAGCAATGAAGTTCAGAAGAGGAGGGAGATTATCAAAAAACTGACCACTTTATGTGCGGCGACTCAGTCCTAGAAATAGTCCCCAACTTTAAGTACCTGGGAGTGACGCTGCAGACCACTGGAACCACGTTCACCATGCATATACAAGACAGGACCACAGCGGCAATAAATTCGATGTTCGACATCCCCAAGCTTGAGAGACTGTCCCTGCCAACGGCGATGGCACTGTTCCAACTCAAGGTAGCACCAGCGGCCACATACGGTATTCAGATAATTTGGATTCACCTAACAGCGAAAAACCTCAAGAAATTGGAGAATGTCAAAGCCAGATATCTCAAGAGGGCCTTGTCACTCTCAAAGTACACAAGAAACAGCTACGCCTACAGAATAGCACACGAACCCTACTTCATTGAGGACATCAAGCTTCGCTTCAATCTACCAGAAACCCAGGCATATAAAGACGCCATCAAAGAGAGACAAAACAAAGCCAATGCAATACCGATGGAAATAATGGACACAGAAACGATGAAAACCGATGTGAGGAAAGGACCGAACTTCCAACTTCGCCACTTATACACACGCTTCGCCGCGCATGGTTTCCACTGGAAAATATGTCAGAATCCATCATACCACGACCCGAAGGAGGACTGCAGATGTAAGATTTGCGACGAGCCATGCTCCAGGTACCACCTAATGAAATGCCAAAGCAGAACTCAGCCTCTCACCAAAATTACAAAAGACTGGTGAAAACTCTATGTACACATTGTGTTTAATAAAATCAATTAAAATAATAGATATGAAAACTAAGGAAGCCAATAAGAAATATCTTCTTAAGCTGCAAAATTCAACCATCTTGTTATAAAGAGGAAATGCGATAATATTACCGCACGTAAACAACTATCCGATGGAGATAATATTATTTCTGGAAGAAATCTTCGAACTTTAAGGAGGGTGATGTCTAAACTCGTCAGCTGTCGGCTAAATCAATCATACAAGAAGTCAACCGTGCTACAAGCTGTGAAGTTAACATCTCTACTATTCGTAGTGAGTGAAAACATTGGACTATCAAACACGACAAATGTTTTCTTTGTGAATATTAGAGTTCATTACTCTCTTCGTATATATTTTTTTCTTTTATGTATGGTAGATTCGAGCGGTATCGTCCGCGGTGGACTAGTGGTTATGCTCCTTGCCTCTGGTCCCGAGGGTCGCGGGTTCAAACTCGGCCGGGGTCGATGGATTTTTTAGGATGGAAAAATCCAAAGAGCAAGTCCTCCGGGAGGGACTTTAAGCCGTGGGTCCCGAGTCTGAAGATTTTCAGGCTCGTAAAAGATCCTTAAGCCTGAATGAAAAGGCCTCTAAGCAAAATTTTACCGAATTTTTTTCCCGTCCTAGTACTACCTTGGTTTCCTAGATGTCAGTATGAGACGGAACGCTGACCACGGGCCACTGCTATGACATCTATACGAAAACAAGTGTAACTAAATTAGTATGTAATACACAAGTGATCTTCTAGGTGATAAAATATTAAAATATATATATACAGTCAATATGCCCATTTCACCAATTAATGTTTTAAAATGGTCAACAAGTTTCCACAGCCAAGCTGTCAATTCTCAAGACCAGATATTGACTGAAGACAAAATTTTGTCTTCAGTCAATATCTGGTCTTGAGAATTGACAGCTTGGCTGTGGAAACTTGTTGACCATTTTAAAACATTAATTGGTGAAATTGGCATATTGACTGTATATATATTTTAAATTAGTATGGTTCAAATTCTTCCCTGTAGAGGGGAGAGCGCCTAAATCTCTGTTAAGGGAAACATGGGCTTACAAGAAGAAGAAGATTCGAGCTGTTATTCCATTGTGTATGCATTCTTCCATTAGTTTAATTTTAATTGTATTTAATTTTATTGTATTACTTGCTAATACCCGGCGTGCGTTGCTACACCTAAATAAACGATGTATTTTTGCATTTAGTTGAATATAATAAAGTAAAATGAAAAATAAATATAAATTTATATTGTTATTATTTTTAGATACCTCTTGCTTGATTACCCGGCGTTGCCCGGGAATCTAAGCATCCCGATGCACTTGGCATAAATGAACTGAAAGGCAAAATTCATCATTTTGAGTTATCCATAAAAGAATACCCGCCGTGAGCTGTTATGCTTGCCCGGGAATCTACTTATCCCGATCTCCTTGGCACCAATGAAAGACAAAAATGGCTATTGTGTGTTATCTGTAAAAGTTAAACATATGCTGTCGCGGACGTTTTTATAGAGTTTTTTGAGATATTCAATTCTGTGTACATTAATTTTATGTATTTATTACGGTTTATACAGCGTAAGCCATTTAAGGATAAAAAGGGAAGTTTTCACATATTTGAAAACACGATAAAAAACTGCATTAAATACAACTATTAGTACTCACGAGACAAAAATCATGTTGACCAGTGTAATAAATAAACAGTTGCCACTCTTAAAGTTAGAAGATAGGTATATCGCAAGAAAATATAAAAAATACCTTCCAAAGAAACATTTTAAAATATTTGAAGAGAAAAATTATACGCTCAGACCGGGACTTGAACCCGGGACCCTTGGTTCTCTAGACCAAGTGCTCTACCAACTGAGCTACCTGAGCAAGTACCGATCTAAATGCAAATCTTTCTCTATATACATTGTAATTCCCGTCCACCAAATGCTATGAAGCCATGCTTCTATCTTGCAAATGGGGGCTCCTTTATTAAGAAGACATTTTTGGGAATTATACATTACAGCCAGTACGGCTTTTTCCATGTTATTATTATATAATTTTTCTCTTCAAATATGATTTATCCATCATTGAGATGTAAGAAATCAATAATAATTTTAAAATATGTTTGTGGACTGATTAAGGTAGATAGCATATGGAGAAGTTGATATAACAGTGAACTGTAAGAGTTGTGTAAGGAATCATTTATTTACTCAAAAGACCTGTGAGGGCAGAGCACGTTCATCCATGGGGAATGGACGTATCCTAGGGAAAATTCTCTATACAACCATAGGGTGCAAGATAAGAGTGGGAAGACCGAAGTACAGCTGGATTGATGCTGTGGACGAGGATGCAAAGAAGATTCTAGGAGTGAGGTACTGGAGAAGGAACACACTGGTTAGGCAGATTTCCATCCATCCAATCGCCACAGGTTTTGAAGGCCCTAGGCCTCACAGCCGGCTGCTGGCCTCACATCCACATGAGTTAAACACAGAGGTAGACGATCATAAGCCAGTGTAGGGGTGACATGTGGTCAGAATGTCGGGTCCCCCAGCCGTTATAGCTGATCTTCTAAATCTGGAGTCGCTACTTATTGTAGTTACCCAAATGCCTCACGATGCTGGGTGGGCACCGGTCCCATACTGGCCGAAATTCCATGAGAAAAATGTCTTCTCCCATGTGGACTCGAACCAGTGCAAGTCCCGTAGGTCTGCGAAACAGCTGTCACTGAATTATATAATAAATATGAAAATCAAATAAAACTACGTTTCATTTTTATTTAATTAACTACTAGAAAAGGCTAATAGCACTAGAAATGGACTATTTACGCAGAAGTGCCAGAAATTCAAAATTAGAACATGTCACAAATAATGAAATTATAAACATAATTGAATAAGAAGAAAGCATAATTGAAAAAATTGAGGAGAAGGGATTAAAATCGTTAGGACATATTTTAAGAATGGAAGAGGACATATTTTAAGAATGGAAGATGAGCAATGGCCAAAACTACTATATCAATCGCAACCGACCAGAGAGAAGAAAAGAGGGAGACCAAAGTTAACATGGAAGGAAAACATGAGGATAGTAGGCCTAATGCAAGCAAGAGGATTAAGCATTGAAGATGCCCAAGATCGTAGGCTTTGGAAGTTTGGCACGAGAAGACTGCAGCAGCTGTAAAAACCCGAAGATAGATAGAAAGAAGCATCCTCCCATGGAATACATTGATGCATTTCGTTCAAATATTTCGAATGGCAGAAGGTTGTTTCGTTGGTTTTCAATTATATTTTGCGTATATATAAAAGGGGTTTACTAATGATTGTATGAAAACGCTATTTTGCACTCGTGATATGGCATTATTTGGACAAAACCGTATCGAATCAGAGTAAAATAGATGTAAATTCATCTTAATTAAGGGTATTAAAATGTATAATAACAAATTACTCTCAAGCGGGTAATTACCGCACATTTCTCTCTCCCTCTCTCTCTCTTTCTCCCACCCTTCACTCCTTTCCCTCCCTTCCCCAGTACCAATAAAATAATGATGGACCAACTCTGAATTGTTTCCATTCCATCATACACATTCATCCAATTGCCAACTTAAAAACACACCGCAAACATTTGTGCAATTAATAAATAATAAATATTTATTGAGAAGGCTAACCTGAAATCATGACATAAAAGATATACTTACTTACTTACTTACTCACTGGCACTATCGAACCCGTAGGTTCATGGCCGCGCGGATATAAGCTCTCCATGTATCCCTATCCTGAGCTAATGCTTTCCAATCATTCCCTGTATAATCTACTTCCCTCAAATCATAGTTAATGTTATTCTCCCACCTCATTCTTGGTCTACCAACTGGGCGTTTTCCCTCTGGCTTTCCTACAAGAAGCTTCCATGCAAGTCTTTCATTCCCCATACGTGCTACATGTCCTGCCCATCGCAGTTTACGAGACTTAACTGTTCTTATTATATCTGGCTTCCTATAAAGACCATGTAGTTCATTGTTATGTAGTCTTCTCCATTCACCTGTCTGTTCATCTCTCTTTGGTCCAAAAATTTTTTCTAAGTACTTTATTCTCAAATACTTGTAATCTCCTTTCCTCCCTTAAAGTAAAAGTCCATGTTTCGGACCCATATAATATAACTGGTAGAATAATAGTTTTATATATCTTCAGTTTTAAACGTTTTTTGAAAGGAGTTGGGACATCAAGAGTCTCTGTAATGCATAATAGCACGCATTTCCAGAATTTACCCCAGTTGAACCCATGTCCGCATTTCTTGACGGTTGTATTTTTACGGTGAAAGATCGTCACTCTTTGGACCAAGGCACTTTTATCCTCTGGCTTATCACCTTCGACCAGTCCGGCATGGGTAACCCTATTGGCAGCAATGCTACCGCCGGCATAGCTCTCAGGATCATTTAAGCACGCAAGCCACTCCACCACGACAAGATAGGAATACATTATACCATTAGATGTCTAGGTATACGCATGGTAAGCGCCTGCGCCAGCTCTGACTAGGGACCCAGATTCGAATCCTGGAGGTTCGAGGGGGGTGTCGGTGGTGGGACATAAAACTCCACGGTGAGAGAAGCCTAGAAGCTCCTTGGCTTTACAACCGGCTGCTGGCCTCACATCTTCTTATACTTCTTCGGCTATCTTCCACTTATAGCTTTGACGTCTTCAGTTTCCATTTATCTCTATCATTCCAATCTCCTTCTTCCAAATTCCTATCATCCATTATAGTTCTGACATAAGTTTTCCATTTCCATCTTGGTCTGCCACGTTTATTTCTTCCAGGGAGTGACCATTGGAATATATGTTTGGCCAATCTTTCATTGTGTTAATACATTGCCCATTACTCTTTAAGCGTTCGATTTTCCCTCTTTTTAACAGATATGGCGACATTCATTTATATCCAAATAGAATTCATTTCTTATTTTACTCCTGTCTTGTGATGTTAAGGCTTCTTCTAAGATAATAAAATTAAACTGTTCTAATTGTAATATTTGGCCTCGCATCTATATGCATTAGTCACAAAGCTAGACAGACAATCATTCATCCAGTTTAGGGGTGAGGCATGGTCAGCATGTCTGGTCTCCCAGCCGTTATATCTGGTTTTCTCAACCGGATCCGCTACATATTGTAGCTACCCGAATGCCTCCCGATGATGCGTGCGCACATGTCCCATACTGGCCGAAAACCAGAAATTCCATGCGAAAATATCTTCCCCCCTGGTAGACTCGAACCAGTGCAATCCCCGTAGCTCTGCTTAAATGCATCTTAACGACTCGGCTACGACGCGGGACGGTGATGAGCCATACCAGCAATTTTTTGCGATTTTCTCGGGGGTTCTTCCATTTAGGAGTTCCTAACTTTTCTACTACGGGTAAGAAAAGTGATTTATCAATTAATAAAATTAAAAACTTTGTATTCTCTTACAACTGATAAAATAGTTCAGATTTGTGGGCGTAAGTGTAACATAGGGCTATTCAGAAAGAAGGAACAGACTTTAAACGATTGTTTCTTTCTTCAAAAGTACAAAAAAACCACACAATTGTATCGTTCCTGGAAAGAGAAAAGTTCGAATTTCACTATTGTATGCATTCAATATTAGCTCCGTGTGTTACACGACAAATATCAAAACAGTGGCTCATTTCTTACCACACACGAATCAGCTGGTCTCTAGTTATCGAATTCACAGCTTCAACAATTCTATGTCGCAGATTTTCAAGAGTGTCAGGCATGTGGGAGATAAAAACACGGTCTTTTACGTAACCCCACAGATAAGAATCACACAGGGTTAGGTCTGGTGACCTGGGACATCACCGGCGATGAAATTGTTCTTCTGCTCCTCGTCTTGGAATCCAACATCCTATTATGTCGCCATTTTGATACAATCAACATGAGAAGCAACGCACCAATGCGGCCGTGATCGGAACTTCAAACTTTTCTCTTTCCAGGAACGTTGGAATTGTGTTTCTATTGTTTGTAGTTTGAAGCTGCACATGCATGGTCAGAAAAACACAGAATTCAAACGAAGGCCAAACTACTAAAACAGTTAGAAAAATCTAAGGGACTCACAGTTTGGGAGAAATTTACATCTGAAATAATAAAAAGAATACTACGAGTTTTGAAATTTCTGGAGAAAAAGAAAAATTGATACGGAAATTCATCGGTCAGCTAGCTGAGGGAACAGAAATCGATTTACAGTAAGGACAACCGCAAAACAACAGTTGGAAGCATCGACAAGGTCGAGCAAAAGCAGCGAAAGCAGGTCTGCATAAAAATCAAGAAATATGAGGTGATTCAAAATAATCAACTCATTAATAATTCATCACCATCCATCATCATCATCATCAACAACAAAGATTAAGCCAAATGGTCTGTTCCGATCTCATTAGAGGTCGAATTGGTCCTTCCATCTCTTCAGTGGTCTTCCCAACAATCTTCTCCCTTTTGGTTTATAATTATACATTCTTCTTGGTATGCGCTGTTCACTCATTTGTAATTCGTGCTGAAGGTAAGCATTTTGATAATATTTTATTGTTTCGCAGATATATTAATAATTCATGCAAATTAAATTTACAGAGAATGGCAGAGCAACTGTTAAAGCTTTTAATTGGTTTCATTGCAGATTTATTTAGTGCAACACGTTAGAAATCATTGGAATGGCTCCTTTTTATAGCGTTGGATTGGCTATAGTGGACCTATAGCATGGCCACCTAAGATCCTCAGATCTAACACCTTTGGACTTATTAATTTGGGGTAAGTAAAATATAGTCTACAGGAATCCAGTGGAGGATTTGCGTCGTAGAATTGTAGCTGTTTCTGCAATTGTCATTCCGGCCGGAGATGTTAGCAAACACAATGGAGAGAACTTGAATATCGCCACGACATCTGTCGTACTACACACAGAAGTTTATTAGTAGCCATCCAAAACTTTGGAAGTTACTCTGTCGTGTTCTGCAAACAGCGTTATCATCCATCCAATGTTTGGAGAATTAAAAGCTTTCTTATTGATAGTTTTTGTCCCGGATCCCTGATTTTTTATATTTGAAATAAACAAGATTCTGTTATGAATGAATGCATGAAAATGATTTTAAAAACTCGCTGTAAAAATGAATTTTAACTAGTATATTTGATAGCTACATAAAACTATTATTCTACCAGGAAACTAGATTACGAGCATTTGAGAATAAAGTTCTTAGGAAAATTTGTGGACCAAGGAGAGGTGAGCAGACAGGTGAATGGAGAAGACTAACTAACAGTCAATTATATGGTCTTTATAGATTTAGATTTAGGTTTATTTATTTATTTAGCCTGGTTGAGTTAAGGCCATGTGGCCTTCTCTTCCACTCACCAGGGCAAACATATATTCCATCAGAATATAACAATTACAATGAACTCTAATATTAAATACTAAATAAAAATTTGATCAAAAAGATAATATCTATTATATTACGATCTATAATGCAACCAGTTAATGTTAGTTAAAATTAAGACTAAAACTAATAATAAAGTGTATACAAGCAAGACATATTAAATTGTCCCTGTCTAATGTTTATAAAGAATCATCATCATAGTACATTCATGAATTTAGGCCATTTGTTGACCTGTTTCGGCCACAAGAGAAACACCATCCAGAAGTCTTTTGAGTGGACGTCCTGGTCTTCTTCTTCCTGCAGGTTGATATCTTAACATTTGTTTGGGTATTCTGTGATCTTCCATTCGATGAACATGTTGTATCCATCTTGACTTATAATCAGAAATTTTGTTTTCTAAAGATTCCATGTGTAATTCTTCTAAGATGTCTTCATTTTTTTTGTGATCTAGTAGTGTGTATCCTGCAGTCCTCCGAAGATATCTCATTTCAGCAGATCTAAGTCTCTGTATATCCTTCTGTTTCAACGTCCATACTTCGCTACCATACAAAAGAGTTGGAAGAGCCATTGTTTTATACACTTTCAGTCTTGAATGCTTTTGGACTAACTGTGGCTTGAAGATAGAATTTATTAACCCTAAAATTCTTAAAAATTTAGATATTTTTGCATTTACATCCTTTTCTTCTTCATATGACATAATGCATCCTAGATATGTAAAATTATTCACCTGCTCCAAAATTTTATTTTTATAAAGAACAAAGAAAAATAATGAGATATAGAAACTAATTTTACGTTTGTACAATATTTAAAACAAAACAAAAGAAAACATTTTTTAATCTTAATATTATTTTCATAAATAATTAAATTTATTAATTGTTAGGAAGCCAGATATAATAAGCAGAGTTAAGTCTCGTAGACTGAGATGGGCAGGACATGTGGCACGATTGGGGAATGAAACGCGTGCATGGAAGCTTCTTGTAGGAAAACCAGAGGGAAAACTCTCTGTTGGTAGACCAAGAATGAGGTGGGAGAATAACTTTAACTATGATTTGAGGGAAGTACATTATACAGGGAATGATTGAATAATATTGGTTCAGGACAGGGATATATGGACAGCTTATGTCAGCGCTACAATGAACCTACGGGTTCGATAGTGCTAGTGAGTTAGTTATATTTGATAGAAATACTAATACAAAAACTTTTGTTAATCCCCGTAAGCTAGTGTTTACATTATATTTAATTAATGTTGGGAAGTAAACATTATGAGGTATAATCATTAAAATTCATCGGAGAACATATTGTTTAAACAACTCACCTCATAGGATTCATGCTTCCATGATATCGCGATTTCAAACATAGTCATGTTCATCGTCAGCCATAACTCCGACTGACGAAATTCTTCGGCCGTCAGCTATTCTATTGTCGCCATCATCAGTGCTGCCATCTATGTTCATAAATTCATCGAAGTTCATAAATTCAACCATAGATGGCAGCACTGAAGATGGCGACAATAGAATAGTTGACGGCCGAAGAATTTCGTCAGTCGGAGTTATGGCTGACGATGAACATGACTATGTTTGAAATCGCGATATCATGGAAGCATGAATCCTATGAGGTGAGTTGTTTAAACAATATGTTCTCCGATGAATTTTAGTGTTTACATATTCGAACCTGAGTTCGAGATCACGAATCCAAATCCGGCTGAGGTCAAAAGATGTTTAGGGCTTAAAATTCTGAGATTTATTCCTTCGGGAGAGAAGTAAAAACCTTGAGAACCGTGACAGATTTATGGCACATAAAATAGCATTAAGACGATTGCAAGCATAATGCTCGGTCCTTTCACACACAGATATGAATTGCGACCCTAAGTAATTATGATGTTAAAGGTCATCATCATCATCATCACTCCAAGGATTAGGCAATTGCCCGTTCCGACTTCATATTGCATCAGCCCAACGTCTTCTAGGTCTTCCAACATCACGCCTTCCTCTTGCTTGATAAGTTTCTGGCTAACAATGGATATCTCTCCTTGCTCATTCCATCCATGTGATCAATCCATTTCTGTCTGTAATTCGTGACTTTATCCAATAAAGGCTGTACTTTCAATTCTTCTCTTATATCCTCATTTCTTATTCTATCAAGTCTTGTACATCCTTTTACTTGTCTTAGGAACCGCATCTCTGCCGTCTGTATTCTATCCTTCTGTCTTTTCACTGGAGCCCAAGTTTCACATCCATACAATATTGTGGGAACCGCCATAACATTATACATTTTTATCTTGGTTTCTTTTCTAATTTTATTTTTGAATGTTCTCTGTATTGTTCCACACACCGTCTGAAATTTATTTATTTTGGAGTCAATATCTCTTTCCACATTGTAGCCAACATCACAGCCCAAATATTTGAAACTAGACACCTGTTCTATACTTTGATTTTCTAAAATAATTTTGGTTCTCACTGGATCTCTTCCTCTAAAAGCCATGGTCTTCGTTTTCCTTACAGAAATTTTTAGATCGTATAATTTACATATTTCATTTAATGCATGCATTGATTTCTGTAAGTCGTCTTCATTTTTCTGTATTATGATTACATCGTCAGCAAATAAAAGATTATTTATGCACATTTTATTATCCATTCTTATTCCTGGATTTACTAAAACTTTCCATTTATTAAAAATATCGTCTATATATATATTAAACAAAGTGGGTGATAAACTACATCCTTGTCGTAATCCAGTATTTGTTTTGATTGCATCTGTTCTTTTGAATCCGGTATCTATAATTATATTTGTGTCTTCATATAATGTCTTTATTGTTTCTACAAGGCACAGCGGGTATCCTTTCATTCGTAATATTTCCCATAATTTTTGTCTGTTTACTCGATCGAAGGCCTTATCCAAATCTATAAATCCTATGTGAGTTTCTAAGTTATGTTCTCTTCTCTTTTCTATGAGTTGTTTCAGTGTAAAGACATTGTCTATACATGACCTTCCCTTTCTGAATCCACTTTGATTTTCACTTATTATTACTTCTGTTATGTTTCTCAATCTATTATTTATTATTTTCGTATATATTTTGTAGCCAGTATTCATTAAGCTAATCCCTCTGTAATTCTCGCAATTTCTCCGGTCTCCTCTTTTGAATATATTCTTGACAATTGCTGTTTTCCAAGTGGTTGGAATCCCATAGGTCTGCCAACATATATTAATTAGATGAAGTATTCGTAGTTTACACAATATTCCACTATATTTGATTAATTCCATATTTATATTATCTAATCCTGTTGCTTTCCTATTCTTAGTGGTTTTCAAAGCCATTTCTAATTCATTTATGTCTATTACATCAATATTTTCCACTTTTATTTCTTCCTCATTGTTCTCTTTTCCTTCAATTTCCTCCTTTTTCCAAAGTTTTTCATAATGCTGGATCCATTCTTGTTCTGGGATTATATTCAATCTGGCAGAATCTTTCTCAGTCTGATTTAGATGTTTTCACTAATTTATAACCTATTTCTTGTCTTCCATACATATCATGTTCTACTGAGCTTATAAATTTATCCCATGACTCCTGATGGGATTTTCTTATAATGCTTTTAGCAATTCTCCTTTTCATTTTATATTCTTCATAAGATTCTTCTGTTTTCAGTCGTAAGTATGTATGATATGCTTTTTGTTTTTCATTCACTGCATTTTGTATATTCGCATTCCAAGTTCTCAAGCCCTTCCTATTCCTTATTCTATTTTTCTTTCCTAATATCTCATTTGCTGTTTTATGTATTACATTTGATATATTTTTCCCATTCAATATTTATATCTTCTGACGTCGCTATCTCTGATATATATTTATTCATTCTGCTTTCATAATGTTGTCTAATACTTTGATCTTGTAATAAATATATTTTATATACTTCTTCTTGGTTTCTTTTGTTCTTTATGTTATTTTTCCGCCATTTAGCTATTATGTTTATTTTGCTTATCACGAGATAGTGATCAGAGTATATATCGCTGCCTCTATGTACTCTCACATCTTTTACCAAGGCTCCTAGCTTGTTGTTTACGATTAAATAGTCAATTATTGATCTTGAGTTATATCCACTTCTTGTATATTTATGTATGTCCTTTTTTCGGAAATAGGTATTCATTATTTTTAATTGATTATAGGCTGAAAACTGTCTCAAATCCTGTCCATTTTCATTTATTGTTATTTCTCCATTATTTCCTATTACATTAGGTATAGGGACATTGCCTACTCTGGCATTTAAGTCTCCACTTATTATTAAATGATGATCTTTTTGTATATTTATCAACTAATGTTTGTAATGTTTTATAAAATGTTTTTGTTTCTTCTTTCTTGCCTTCCTCTGGGGCATACACAGCAATTATCATCATATATCCTCTTTCAATTTTAAATCTGGCTATCAGGATTCTTTCATTTATAAACTCATAGCTATTCAATTTGTTCTTCCATTTTTCATCTATTAAAATTGCTACTCCACACTGCGCTCTTGTTGTCTGTTCTACTCCGCTATACAACATAGTATAGTGTTGTAAGTCCTTTGTTCCTTTTAGTTTCTTTTTGTTTTCTGTTATTGTTGCTATATTTATTTCTTTTTTCTTAATTCTCTTTCTAATTCTTCTTCTTTTGTATTTATTCCCCTTACGTTCCAATTTCCTAATTTCAAAATGTCCTTTATTCCAAATCGTATCCTTTTATCTTGCTTGGGTCGGTTCCTTTTATGACAATCCGGCTGATTTCCATGAAGCTTCTCAGTAAGATAAATGTCTCCTGGAAGCGTTACGAGCGCTTCGCAGGACAAGGATGGTGGAAGGGCTGCTTCCTCTGAGCCTCCAAACATGCTCCTCTGGGTATCCACCCCCCAAGAGAGGGCTGCTTCTTCCGCTCTTCAAGCCCTACAAGTTTAGCTGTGCTATTCCTTGTCGCCCTGTTGACCGTTGAAGACTTGACTTGACGAAGATGTGGCCGCCCAATATGGATACAGACGCCATTCCTTCGTTGTGAGCTATACTTAGTTCCCCTCGCCTCTTACCCACCAGCAAGATTAACCTAAGTCAATCTTCCCCAGTAGAGTCGTCTGGTTCATCGGGTACTAAGCCCCCCCACCACGTCAAGGTGATAGCTCCTGGGGGGGTAATCGTTGAATTTTTTTTATTTATATACAGATTTTCAATGTCTCCGCTTCTTCCTGTGTCTATAGTTTTATTTTCCTTCTCCACTCGTCTTTATTCATCCACTCCATGCCCTCCAGTCCACTTGTTCTCATTCCAGTTCTTATTTCTTGCATCCACGAGTTTCGAGGTCCTCCTTTCCTCCTTCTACCAGGTGGACACCATTCCAATGTTTTTCTGGCTAACCTTTCTTCTTGCATTCGTTGTACATGCCCACAATAATTTAATTGCTTGTATCTTATATAGGGCCTAATGTACTAGAATATCTAATAAATCCTTTTTGCTCGTGTAACAGTATTTCTTATTTTTTTCTAATTTTGAACATCTTGCTGCTCTCCTCAAAAATTCATTTTCCATCGACATAAGTTTTTTGTTCTACGTTTTTGTAGAATTTCCAAATTTCAGCTCCATATGTGACAGTACTTCTCACTATTGAATTATATGTTGTATTTGTAACTTATGTCTTTTGGTTATATGTCTGTTCCATAAGACTCCATTTATCATTGCTTATATTGCTCTACATTTATTTACTCTGTCCTTAATATTAATTTCTTGTTTATGATATTTATCCACTTTTACTCCCAGATACTCAAATTCATCACATCCTCTAATATACCCCTTCTGAGCTTCTTGTATTAAATCTTCAGTTTGTGCTCCACATCCCATATAAAATGTTTTTATTTTCTAAATTTATTTTCAAACCCCAGTTGTCGGTTAAATAAAATACTATCATAAAATGTATTATCACTGTAATATATCTCACGTTTTAAATATATTTGGAAGATATATATATATATATATTAATATAGACACGTAACGAAGGAAGAAACACCAGTCATAGACCATGTAAAGAACAATAACAAGCGTGTCCAGCGTTGACCCTTAGTTTTAATTCTTCTTGTACCTCATTCTTGTTTATAATAATTGTTCTCATGTATTTTAATTTTACTATTTGTTCCAAATTTCCTTAATTTAATAAGTATCTACTCCCACTTAATAAAAAATTACACTGATCGACAAAAATGAACTATTTTCTTTCACAAGAATAAAAATATGAGATTTTAGAAGCATTTTTCATCTCGAATTTAAATATTATTTCTGTTTTTCTTATCAGTCAAGAGTTTTATGTGATATTCTTGCCTAATTTTTGACAGAACTTGATGTTACTCTAACTGTGACATCTCGAGTTCCGACATGTGCATTCAAATCACCGTCACAACAAAGACCGCAGTTCTGCTTGCAGTGCATGCACTCAACTGTCTCTTGCTGGGACGAGTGACTAACTGACAAGGTACCATACCACGGCGCCACCTATGCGCTATAGTGCATCAAAACGCCACTATGCGCTCAGTCTTAAAACTTAATGACTGTACCACGCAGATGCTCGCATCATAACTACTTTTAAATACAGTGATATCCCACGAAGGAAAGGACTAATCGGACCAACATATAGTGTACTGCTATCTTTCCACCATATATAGTGGAAGTGACAAGTTTGTGAAATCGAAAGTGATTACTTCATTCCAATGTTTTTTCATGCATCAGACGATCAAGCAGTTTTAGCAACTTCTCAAAATTCTAAGACATTACAGACTATAGCTTGCTTCTGCAGATCTCTTCGCTAAACAGACTGTATAACTGTACCATCTATCCCATATACTGAGCCTTTGTCATGGACAGTTGTAAAGAAACTCCAGTCAATTTCTACAATATCCGGTCAATTTCTACAATATCCTTGTGAAGATCTGATGGACTGTCTAGATTTGAAAGCGTGAATCTGTTCTTGAATTGAGAACCTACTCCAGAGAATTCCTGCAGCCGTTTATAAGAGTCTACAGAGTGATTCAGAAATATGGCTATACGTTTGATCGCATTTTGTGACGAAAATATTATTATTAAAGGAAATATGATGTTATCATTGGAAAGGGAATCCTTCAAGTTACAACAACAGAACAAAACAAAACAAATGACTTCTCACGTGCAGCTTGGCGGGTTGATTTTTGTGGGCTAGCGTCGAACGCCCCCACAATTCTCATCGTTGTTTCTGCATTTGTGCTAATGCGAGGCCTTCCAGGAGGTTTGATTTTCTGCATCCTTCCCGTTTCCAGCAGTCGTTTTCTCCACTTCTCCACAGTCGACGGCTGCAATGCTACGTTAAACTCACATCTTGCGGCATCACGATCATTAGAATACGTTATTGTCCATGCAGCAATTGTAATTTGCTGTTGCATATTCAACGCCAGTTTGACTAATGACGTAAGTTTTATTCCATTTTTGTATTTTGAATAATTGCTTTTCCAACGGCAATTTCATATTTCCTGTAATGGTAATACTTTTTATCACACAACGTGATCAAACGTATAGCCATATTTATGATACACAACTCAGGATGACTTTGTTAAAAAATGTACTTATCTTACTGCAGCTTATAACCTATTTTGACTTTAGAAGTTTTGTTGGAACCTCTTTGTAAACGTGGTGTGAAAATTGTGATGCTCTCAATGTATTGCGCCTGATTATAACCTTGTATAGTTATTAGGACATGATTTCTTCCATAAGAACTGTAACTGAAGGATCTTCTTTTGAAATGTATAGTCTCCCCTGTTTAAACCATTAATAACATCTTCGAGTTGTGGTGTAGGAAAGAACAAACCACTCCAAAGCCTCCTGTAACATTGCATAGGTCCCAGCTGAAGATTTTTTGAGACGAAAAGAACATTTCAAAGCAGAATATTGTTCATCGTGCATCACTTCTCTTGTAGTCACAGGCGGTACTGAACATGTCTCAACTGCACATCACTCACAGACAGGAACCGGGAGGGATGGTTTTGAAACTTCGAGTATGTGTACAAAATGCAGTAAGGTAACAAAAAAATAAAACAAATGTCTGCTTCTTAGGTTATAGCTTAAAAATGATCATTGCATATTGATCGGCCCTCATAATGACCTTTTTCACCTCCTTATTGTGGCGTATGATCATTTGCTAGTATTTTGAATATTATTTGTAATATTTTCTTATTTTGGATTCGATTATGCAAATTTAATTTGAATGTTAGTTCTTGCAAAGTTGAAACTTTTCTGTAATGTTTGTGCACTCATTTGTTCCATAATGTGCCACAGAATCTGGAATGCGCTGCATAACTATACATAAACTTTTTATGGAGGGTTGGATTATTTGTTATTACAGGAACTGTAATATGCAAGGAAAAAAAATCTATGACCTTAATTGAATACTTCTTCTTCGGCTTTCTCCCACTTATAGGTTTGCCGTCTTCAGTTTCCATTTATCTCTATCATTCCAATCTCCCTCTTCCAAATTCCTATCATCCATTATAGTTCTGACGTAGGTTTTCCATTTCCATCTTGGTCTATCACGTTTATTTCTTCCAGGTGTGACCATTGGTATACATTTTTTCGCCATCTTTCATTTTCCATTCTTTGTACATGGCCATACCATTTAAGCGTTTGATTTTCAATCATCTTAACAACAGATGTGGTGCCATTCATTTCTCTCCAAAGGAATTCGTTTCTTATTTTATCCTGTCATGTTTTTTTGGAGGCTTCTTCTAAAATAATCAAATTCAACTATTCTAATTTTATTCTTTTGTAATTCCGTCAAAGACCAAGTTACACTTCCATATGACAAAATATTCTGTATTATGCTCTTATTAATTTTCATTTTAGTTTCCTTTGTAATATTTTTGTTCCAAATTATTCCATGTAATGTCTTAGTTTCATTTTTTTTGCCATTACAATTTTAGTCTGTACATCTCTCTCACAGGTACCTGAACTTGTAATTATTAACCCAAGATATTAAAAAAAAAATCACATTTTTTTTATTTTCCCTGTTTCGAGTGTGTCATCCACATCCTTTCCCAAACACATATATTCTGTTTTCTGTAAATTTATATTCAGTCCCCATTTTTTATATTCTTCCTTAGTTTATTTATCATATCATATCATCTTCATCTGAATTCTAATAAATTAATATAACCGAGTGTATGAAAATAATGGATCAAAACTATTTAGTTGTTCATATTACTGAATGAAGCATGAGGCATACTTGGATCATATATAGGTGAATTGATAAATACTTATATATTCTGGTTGTGGAGCCGTATGCAGTACATCTATCAAACTTGAGACTGTGCAGGGATAAAACTGATGAAATGGTGGCCAGGCTCAAGTCGCTGCCGCTCAACAAGTAGTTGCACCCCCTCCCCCAGCAACCCCTGGGCTATAAGAATCAATATTCGCGGAGAGCTTTAAAACCCCCAAGTTTTTCTGGATTACGTCTATACTTACACTCCCCTTGCATAAGGACACAAGTTTCTTTATGGTAAGACATGCAAGATTGAACTTATTTCACTTTTTAAGCTTAGTTATAAAAAAGAAATATCAGGAATTTTAACTCAAAATATACCCCCATCATATAATGCTGTTATTAAAATAATCTATCTATCTATCTTCGGGTTTTTACAGCTGCTGCCGTCTTCCCGTGCCAAAACTCCAAAGCCTACGGTCTTGGGCATCTTCGATGCTTAGCCCTCTAGCTTGCATTACTGTCTTCATGTTTTCCTTCCATGTTAACCTTGGTCTTCCTCTTTTCCTCTTTCTGTTCGGATGCCATTCATATAGTTGCTTCGGCCATCGCTCATCTTCCATTCTTAAAACATGTCCTAACCACTTTAATTCCTTCTCCTCAATTCTTTCAATTATACTTTCTTCTGCTTCCATTATGTTTCTACGAGTAATTTCCTTATTTGTGACATGTTCTAATTTAGACTTTCTGGCACTTCTTCGTAAATAATCCATTTCTAGAGCTATTAGTCTATTCTTGTAGTACTTATTGATTGTCCATACCTCACTTCCATACATTGCAACAGATTCCACCAATGTTTTACCAATATATTGTTTTGTGTCTTTCCAAATATGCTTATCTCACCATATGGAATTTAACAATGATATTATTTTGCTACTCAATTCAATTCTATGTTTTATGTTCTCTTTTCCTATACCTTCGATGTTATCCATAATCATTCCCAAATATTTAGTTTGTTTCACTTGCTTTATTTGGATTCCTTCGTCCAATATTAAATTTTCTCTTTCATTGTTATTTATTGCCAGATATTCTGTTTTTTGTAAATTAACTATGAGACCCCATAATTCATATGTGTTTTTCAACCTTTTTATCATGAATTCGATATCAAATTTGTCTTGCGCTAAAACCAGTTGATCATCTGGCGGAAGCGGCAACCCTATCTCTAAGGGAAATAGAGAAACGCTGCCTTGCGGTGAAGAGGGATCTTCAAAGGCTATGGGAGGAAAACCCAGACAGAAATTTTCCTGGTCCTCCAGGTTGGGGGTTTATGCTGTGGGCCAGCTCCCCACACATTAGAAAAAAAATGCTAAAAGACCAAATCAATCAAAGCCGGACAGAAAAAAGTATGAAAGACAAGAGTATTAAAATAATAAATGCTTAATTTTAATAGTAAAATGTTGACAAATATTAATCTTCTTTTATTAACTTTATAGTTTTCCAATATTGGTCATTTTCTAATTTTCTTCAAATTTGGACTCTTTGGGTAGATCAAGTTAAATCTGCATAACTTGATGGAAAATGAGTTGGCGCTGGGACCACCAGAGAAAGTGGCAGTTTTGGTGCACCTTTAACATGGTTACCAAATTTGTCATTTAATTCAAAACCAATAAACGAATATAATCATTTCAAAATATATTGACAGTTATATCTCTTCCCCTCCTGTCTAGTACAAGATTCAGTCGAGAAGTGGCAATGTGACATTGTGTAGGAAGTTGTTGCTAATTCGTTGCAAATTGCTAGTCCGAGAACTCCTTGAATAATTTCCATGTAGGTTATAGATTTAATTTGGGTAAACTGTCGGCCACAGTGGACTAGTGGTTATGTTCGTTGCCTCTGGCCCCGAGGGTCGCGGGTTTAAATCAGGCCGGAGTAGATGGATTTTTTTTGGATGAAAAATCGAAGGAGCATGTACTCCAGGCGAGACTTTAAGTAGTGGGTCCCGAGGCTGAAGGTTTTGAGGCTTGTATAAGATCCATAAGCCTGAATAAAATACCTATATGCAACATTTACGATCATATCACCCTAGTGATACCTTAGTTGCCTGCTAGATGTCTCTCTGGGTCGGTGTGTTGACCGCATCTCTGGGCAAAGAAGATTAACCAAATGAACTAGGTCTAGTAACTCCTAACAAAGGAGAGGCTAAGACTCAATATTGGGCTGTTATGTCATTGTATTATTATTATTATTATTATTATTATTATTATTATTATTATTATTATTATTATTATTATACTTACTCACTGGCATTATCGAACCCACAGTTCATGGCCGCGCGGACATAAGCTCTTCCTACATCTCTATCCTGAGCTAATGTTTTCCACTCATTCCCTGTATAATATACTTTCCTCAAATCATAGTTAATGTTATTCTCCCACCTCATTCTTGGTCTACCAACCGGGCGTTTTCCCTCTGGTTTTCCTACAAGAAGCTTCCATGCAAGTCTTTCATTCCCCATACGTGCAACATGTCCTGCCCATCGCAGGCTATCAGACATAAATGTTCTTATTATATCGGGGCTTCCTATAAAGACCATGTAGTTCATTGTTATGAAGTATTCTCCATTCACCTGTCTGTTCATCTCTCTTTGGTCCAAAAATGTTCCTAAGAACTTTATTTTCAAATACATGTAATCTCCTTTCCTCCCTTAAAGTAAGAGTCCATGTTTCGCTTCCATATAATATAACTGGTAGAATAATAGTTTTATATATTTTCAGTTTAACGTTTTCTGAAAGGAGTTGGGACATCAAGAGTCTCTGCAATGCATACTAGCACGCATTTCCAGAATTGAGCCTATATTTAATTTCTTTGTGCATCTCATTCCTATTTGTGATTATTGTTCCTAGGTATTTGAATTCAGCCACTTCCTCAAAATTTCCCTCATTTGTCATTAGCTGTCCATTTCCATTATATAATGTAATTCTACGTGTGACCATATATTTAGTTTTATTGATATTTACTTCCAGACCTAATTCCTAAGTGCGTGCGTGTTGTCCTTTATATCTCCTCGCTATCGGCCAATAGTACTACATCTTCAGCATAAACTAACAGCTTATTAATACCACTGAGTTGTAGGCCTTCCTCATCCTCTAAAGGTTTGATGGCATGCTCTAGTACAAAATTAAATAGTAGAAGAGATAGTGCATCCCCTTGCTTCAACCCATTCTGGATTTCAAGTGTGTCCGAAAATTGTTTGCCTACACGCACCCTACTCTTTGTGCCATTTAGACACATTCGTATCAGTCTAACCAACTTTTTAGGAATTCCGATCTCCAGCAGGATACTATATAACTTCTCCCTCTTAATTGAATTATATGCTTTTTTGAAGTCTACATATAGTTGTTGCACAGTACCATTATATTCCCATTTCTTTTCTAAAATCTGTCTTATATTAAAAATCTGATCTGTTGCACACCTGTTTCTTCTAAATATTATAGTAGATATTATCTCTAACATTACTTCTGGCTAAGAGAGGACACTATGGATTCAGCTTGATTACCAAAACTGGATGTGTTGTGTATTTTGGGGTATTGGGAATGCTGAAAATGTTATCTTCTTTTTTGTCAGGTATGTTCACATTTTTTTCGTTCAGGCTTTAGTTAGCTCATGGTGGTGTTTGTTACTTTATAATGCCTCAGATATTAATGTCATTAGAACCTATATAATACATAGCAGAATCTCACAAAATATTTCTTAAAGTAATGACAACCATCTAGACGGGGTTAGTACATCCAGAAGCTGGACCTAAATCTTTGAGGTAGCAGCCCCACCAATGGTCTACTCTGCATAGCGTCGGTACCGCGATCAGAAACACATTACTCCTATCCTTCAAATAGAAACTCGGACTTTAACAAAGTGTATATATATATATTTTTTCTTCTTCTTCTTCTTCTTCTTCTTCTTCCCTCCAAATATTAGGCTAAGGCCTCTTACGATTCTATAGAAAATTTTCCTTCCAGCGTTTCATAGGACGACCCAGTGATCTTCTCCTCTTGGTATATAATTATAAACAGCTTTGGGGATCCGATTTGAACTCATTCTTTCATGATGATGTTTCCAATTTTGTTGGTACTGTTTAATATATTCCAAAATTGGACCAAAGTATGAAGGAAGAGGGGGCACGCCGTAGCGTAGTGGTTAAGACACTGAGCTACAAGCCGGAGGGTCGAAGGTTCAAGTCCCATTGGGGTCAGGATTTTTAAACTGACCCAAACCCTCTGGCGGCACTATGGCCCTGGGGTCGACTCAGCCTCTAACGGAAATGAGTACCAGACGCTTGTTCTGGGGTAAAGGCGGCCGTCATGCAGGGCTGACATCCCGGCTGACAAAGTGCCGATTGTCTAGAAAAAGTGGGAGCCTTAACCTCCTACTACCCCAAGGGCCTCCGGGCCTGTTGTGGGATCACTTTACTTTTATGAAGGAAGAAAATGGAAAATTAGCTCTTCAATATATAATTATGAAGATAAACAATTGGAAAATTTTGACTATTGAAAGGGAAATGTGGGAGAGGAATATGAGGGGGGGACGAGCTCACAAGAGGTTGTAGAACCAAGAAAAGAAGAAGAAGAGTTTTATTATCTTTGATTTAATTTGAGTGTATTTAGAATTTTGCAAAATTGAGTTTGTCTTAATCTAACTCATGCAGATGGACCAGTGTGTTGCTACAAACAACAGCTGAAGTACAAATGTCAACATTCATTGTAACACAAGGCGAAATGCTTTCTCCTCCTGAGCCGGTAACAGCGTGTAACACAATATGCGCTTCTAAATATTATGTTATGGCAGTAGAAAGCATAATCCAGTTTAATAAAGATATTTGTAAGATGATCACTTCTACGTTTTAAAATTAAATAACGAATTTCATAACTTCTGTTAGATGGACTAATTCATACATTTTATTTTTTTAATAATAGCACTTGTAAAACATGTTTTAATGATATACTCCATAATGATCCTACCGCTAGTTAAACTTGGTTTATACAAAATTTAATATAGTTTAGGATATTGACTTCCACTGAAATCATAGCATTTTCATGCTATGCTTTGCACCTTTACGCTGCTACGAACGGGTATATCCGATGGCAAAAAAAAATGCTTGCTGTGCTATGGGTGTGTATATCCATTCTCAACTCCAAACGCCTGCTAGTTATATAATACGTATTGCATTGCTTTCAAACTAAGCAGGCATATACTGTATGGCTCAGAATTATGGGGTTGGGAACGAACGGGGACACTAGATAAAATTCAACCTATGTTTCTTAAGAAAGCAATGAGATTAGCAACGGGGACTTCAAATTGTGGCATACTGAAGGAATTCGGTACATTTTCGGACACAATAAGGGGCAAAATTATGGCTATTAAGTATTGGTTGGACATAATAAACGGGAATCAGGACTCGCTTAGAGCAGAGTGTTACAATGAACAGAAAAGGCATTGTGTTTCGGGAGATTGGGTAATCGGTGTAGAAAGGGGATTGAAGGGCATAGGGATGGGTTGGGTATGGGAGAGGAGTACGCGGAATAATAGAAAGGTTTGGAGTACAGTTAAGAAGAGACTAATCGATACAGACAGACAGTATATAGAAGCAGAGTGTAGTCAGAAAATATCGCTCACCCTGCAGACAGAACTGAAACTTTCGTGGGGAAGGGAGAAATATATTGACTCTTTGGATGGGGATGATAAAAGTGCTATTACATGGTTTCATTTGGGGGGATGGATGGCCCATAATTTAACAAATGAGGAAGGCATTAAACTATGCCCACTATGCGATGACCATGAAAACTGGCAGCATATTATAGCATTCTGTAGAGAGACAGAACAACTTAGATTACAGATGCTGCCGGAGAGATTTCTCAAGTCGGATCGAGGGAGAGTGGCGTGTTGGGATCTTTTAGGACGGATCGAGAGTGAATCAAAAACATGCAAATTTTGGGTACAGTAAGAAAATTGAGATATAACAAAATTGTAGATTAAGGATATATGTATTAACAATAAGAAGAATCTCAATATGGTCTTTGTTTTCGATCTTTAATCATGATAGTGCACTTAATGTCTGCAGGGACGGGGGGAGGGGGGTATGAGCGTGCGGTGTGTATATGTGTGGGGGTGGGTGTGTGGGTGTATGTGTGTGTGCTTTTTTTTCTAATTTGTTTTCTAGCATTTTTTTTTAATATTAATGTACGGAATGTGGATGAATGTAGATATGTATTATTTTGATTTAGTGCAGACATAGATTTTACTTATATGTAGCCTGTTATTGTTGTTTGATACAGGTGTATTTGTAGGTATTTGTTTATATTATTAGTTTTATTTTTTTATTCATGGAAAAATAATGCACGTACGGCCGTGCGCAATGTAAATGCATATGTATTTTCTTTATTCTGAAAAAAAAGGCAATAAATTCCATATTCTACTGCCATCTCCTAGGAACCTACTCGTAAATAAACTTTTTCCATATTTCTCCCTGCATTGACCAAGGAGTGTTTTAAAGGCTGGAAATATCTCAGCAGTGAAAAGGTTAAGGGAATGTAGGTGTGGTAGCTTTCTGTTGCTTTCCACACCGGTGATGGATCAAGATAACGATAAGGATGGTAATGATGACTGGATGATTTTCGGGGACTGTTGGGCCCTAAGCTTCTTGACATTTGTCTTACAGGTGAAGAAAAACCCCGAAAAAAACCTCACCCAGGGGTCTGTCCCGACCGGGAATCGAACCCGTGCCCTCTGCGTTACAAGGCAGCACGCTACCGCGAGACTACAGCGGTGGACTTATTTAGGATATCCATCCATAGCAATTCTGCCCGAAGGCAGGTCCTTCATTGCAATCATAGCATTTTCATGCTATGCTTGCAGCTTTACTAGGGAATTGTAGGTGTGGTAGCTTCCCGTTGCTTTCCACACCGATGAAGAATGATGATGATGATGATGGACATATTATTTCGGGGACTGTTTGGGCCTTAAAGTTTTCCTGACATTTGTCTTACAGGTGAGGAAAAACCCCGATGAAAACCTCACCCAGAAAAACTGCCCCGACCGGGGATCGAACCCGGACCCGCTGCGTGGCAAGGCAGCACGCTACCTCGAGACCACAGCGGTGGACTTTTTAAGAAGATCGGAAAGAATATAAAAAATAGATAAAATAAAAAATAGTACAATGAGAGAAATAATGAATGTAGAAAAGGATATTGTACAAGAGATTGAAGAAATCCAACTAAGATGGTATGGACATATAATGAAAAGGGACACAGAAACAAACAAAGTAGTATTGAAATGGATACTTCGTGGGAAAGGGAAACATGGTAGACCAAAGCCAACTTGGATAAATGGAATTCAAGACAACATGAAGAAGAGAAATATGACTGGAACAGTCACGCCAGACCGAGAAGTGTGGCAGAAAAAAAAATATATTTTTTGGTTGAGGATGCCTGTATAAATAACAGAAACAATTATGAAATAAAAGAAAAATGATTTTGTAGATGAACATTCTCTGATATAGGGCGGATAAAGGATTTGCAAGTGAAACTGTAAAATATATGCATATGTGTGACGAGGAGAGTACGTTGTTGGGATGAGGTTGATAAACTGTGTATTGAAAAGTGCGTGATACATGAGGATGTGTAGTTGTAAGGAAGAGATAAGACGTAGATTTGTAAAAGAAACCATGTCATTGTTTC
Organism: Diploptera punctata; assembly: GCA_030220185.1. NCBI lineage: Eukaryota > Metazoa > Arthropoda > Insecta > Blattodea > Blaberidae > Diploptera > Diploptera punctata. The sequence continues at coordinate 701,774 of JASPKZ010009823.1, forward strand.
AAGGATGATGTAACAAAAAACCAACCTGAGTAAACTATCCCTGGAGAGATCAATGACCATCTTTCGCATAAAAATCGCACCAATCATGACCTATGGACTAGAAGTGATTTGCAAGAACCTAAATAAGGCAAACCTAGAGGAAGTTGAGAAAGTCAAAGCACACTTTTTAAAGACAACGCTAAGCGTATCAAAATACACGCCTTCACGCCTAACATACACACTGACAAAGGAACCCTTCTTCATAGAAGAGCTCCACCTGGACCTTCTCCTGCCGGGAACAGATGCCTACAAGGAACTGCTGAGGGAACTAAGCTAGAAAAGAGAACAGATATGGCCTGAGTTCTACGCAACGGATGCGATGATCTACAGGGAATGGACAGCAGCCAGATACGACCTCAGACACACCATGACGAGAGTCGCGGCCCATGGTTTCCACCAGAGGATATGCATAACAGTGAAGCGCCATAACCCAGAAGAAAAGTGCAAGTGCAAACTATGTGGGTCGCACTGCAACCGATTTCATCTATTACAGTGTAAAACATAGGAATATCGATAACAGACTTCTGTAAGACATGAAAACAATTCTTTCTACTAGGCCATTGGCTGCTATAACAACTATTATTATTAAATATCACAAATGAAACGTACGCACGAATTTTGATAGACTATTTAACTCATGCCGCAAATGGGACTCAATGGCCAATCACGTTTAATGATTTCTGTTTTACAACCAATCAGAGTCGTGTTTCACGAAATATTTATCAGTGTTATAATTACCATATTAAAGAAGGCTCCTCCTTTTAAATATTCTGGACAGGTCTGACCATTATTTTGCAGTGACTGAGCCTGTGAGAATTACGGCTACCAGATTGCATATATTGTGCATGAATGTCAACACATGCCGCATGCGGGAGTTAATATAAAAACATTTGTAGCAATTGATTATACCACCAAAAAAAACCACTGTTTGCACTTTCTTAAATGTATTTTTTCTCAGGTAACAATCCAGAAAAATATAATTGTCATATTTACATCATGCGACATCAGAAATGAATTAATATACAGTCTGATGTGTTTCATTTTTTCTCCACTAGAGAGCATTCTTACAATATTGCGTTCCTTTGGCAATAAATAGTATGATCTGGTTGCAGTGATAAACAAAAGAAGCAGATGAAGCGTACCTATCGCTTCTCATTTGTTTTAAACATCGCCGTTTACATTAAATATATAAATATTTTAAAATAACTATAGTTAAATAATGATTTGTGAGTAAACATCTTAATTTTATTCGTTAAATAGTCCTAACAAATGCCACTCTTGATTTCCAAATTCTCTAGATAAATTCACTCCTCACTTCGTGAGACGTGAATTTATCGATAATTTGGAAATCACTCGTGGCATTACTTATGATAAGAATATATTATATTTAAATCTGGAAATCAAGTATCACATTAATGGAGAACTTTACATTCACATACCTTAGTATTCCAAATCCTGCTCACATATTTACTAAGTTATTTATGAACTTGTTTTAAAATTTGATCAGCTCATCACAATTTACGAACAAGATCACAAGACTCTTCTTTACTTTTGATAGCAAAGGACATGTCTATACTCTGAATCTTACACAATATCTATGACTAGAGCATGGAACTCACTTCCCAGTCATGTCAGGGACTGTCAATCGCTATCATTATTTAAATCCAAATTAACTGATATCTCAAGTTCGACACAATGAAAACATTAACTGCATAACAACTATATACAGCCTTCTATAAATAATCATCTAGGAAACTACTGACTTAATTTTATTATATTCCATGTTTTCGTTAGTACTGTATTAGCTAATATTAGATCACATCATCATTGCATTTTGTTTAGTCTGTATTTTAATAATATCTTAAAATTGTAATATGTATGTAATTTTTTTACGATTCTACTATTCGCTGGTTGAGTGGTAGAGAAGGCCTTATGGCCTTAACTCTGCCAGCTAAAATGAAGCATTATTATTATTATTATTATTATTATTATTATTATTATTATTATTATCTCACACAAGCTTTATTATTCGCTGACGATGTTGTACTTTTAGCAGAATCTGAAAATGAGCTCCAAATGTTAGCATATAAATTTAAATTAATAGCCAATAGATATATTCCCTACCACAAAAATAAGGGGCTGCCGGACATTGACATCTTTTAAAAGAAATCTAAATTTATATTTGCTCTAAACTCGACTTCATTATTATCCAGTGTAAGATATATATATTAATTGGTGTTTCCCGTATAATGTATCATATTTATATTATTATTATTATTATTATTACTATTATTATTATTATCGTATCATTATTGTTATTACCCTATGAAATGTTGTTTGTACATGACATTTACATTGCTACATTTATTGTATCTTTAACTGTTTATAATTAGTACAGTGTATATCTATATTTGTCGAATATTTATTTGTATTTGTGCTGGTTGAGTGGAAGACAGGGCCTTATGGCCTTAACTCTGCCAGAATAAATAAAGTATTATTATTATTATTATTATTATTATTATTATATAATTGTAAAATATCAATAAATAAGTCAAACGTAATGGCATTTATTGGTAAATATGGAATTAGATAAAAAAATTGTACTGGATAACAAATTAATAGAACAAGTATCACATTTCCAATATTTAGGATGTGATATAACTTATAGAGAAATTAAAGATATAGAAAATAAAGTAAATAAATTTCACGCTATTTGTGGAACCATAAAAAGAACCTTATGTCGGAAAACAAGAAAAGATACGAAACTTTAATTATATAAAACAATGGCTGTTCCTTTGTTGTTGTATGGAAGTGAAAATTGGATAATGAAATCAAGGGATAAAAGCAGGATACAGACTGCGGAAATGCTGTTTTTACGTAATGTGAAAGGATGCACAAGAGCGGATAGAATAAGGAATGAATCTATACGAGAAGAATTAAATATATATAAAATTGAAGATAAAATCAGCGAAAATAATAAGAAATGGGTAGAACACTTAATGAGAATGAACAACGAAAGAATACCAAAAAGAACCTTCCTGTATAATCCCAGAGGAACAAGAGATGTTGGCCAACCACGTAGAAGATGGACTCCACTTTTAACTTCGCCGGAACAGGCTGCATAGCCTAAACCTTGTAGTAGTAGAAGAAGATTATCTCACACCTTGTGATTTCTGTCTGTGGGGGTATGTGAAGGACCATGCGTATGTACGAGTACCTCTTCTCCCCGTCGATCTTCCAGACTTGAGAAGAAACATTTTTGCTGCTGTTGAATACATTACTCCAAATATGCTTCCCAAAGTTTGGGAGGAATTCGACTATCGGCTAAGATACGTGAAGTGTATCAACATATGCTCACATCGAACACTTATAAATAGGGCAAGGCATTTAATTACCTATAAATTGATGGGTGCGAAACATGGACTCTTACTTTAAGGGAGGAAAGGAGATTACGAGTATTTGAGAATAAAGTACTTAGGAAAATTTTTGTACCAAAGAGAGATGAACAGGTGAATGGAGAAGACTACGTAACAATGAACTACATGAACTTTATAGGAAGCCAGATATAATAAGAACAATTAAGTCTCGTAGACTGCGATGGACAGGACATGTTGCACGTATGGGGAATGAAAGACGTACATGGAAACTTTTTGTAGGAAAGCCAGAAGGAAAACGCCCAGTTGGTAGACCAAGAATGAGGTGGGAGAACAACATTAATTATGATTTGAGGGAAGTAGATTGTGCAGGGAATGATTGGAAAGCATTAGCTCAGGATAGGGATGTGTGGAGAGCTTATGTCCGCGCGGCCATGAACCTACGGGTTCAATAGTGCCAGTGAGTAAGTAAGTATAAATTGGTAAAAAATGAAAAATAAAAAATGCATTTATGACCTAAAATACAAAAAAGACCTATAAAAAATTAAAAATTATCTATAAAAATACTGTTTATTAGATTAAGCACTCGCTTGATTACCAAATTATATAAAATTTAACTCAACATCAAAATATTAAAGAAAAAAAGTATAAAAAATACATATTACAGTACCTTTTATTGCAGAAAATCCATTTCAATTACACAGTGCAATTTTACAATATTCAGCATATTCCTTGAAAAATAGAGCTAGAAGCAGGCATAAGCTCTACCAATAATGTCACAACCTTCCGGAAAAGTGTAAAAAATGCTCGAAATTACCTAAAATTGCTAAAAAATGATATATCCCTAGAAAAGTTAAGAAAATGCAAAAAATGCCCTAACGAATTGTTTTTATTTAATCCGTTTTTTTAATGTCATACATTTTCATATATGCAAGCAATGTTTCAACCTTCATAAGAAAAATATGCAAAATCATTAATTGCCTTGCCCTACTTACAAAGTATGTAATGAAAACTCGAAGAGTTTCTGTTAATCCTGTGTAAGTTTTGTTCTTATCTATATCATGTAAGGGAAATCAAACAACTTTGAAACATAATCCATCACTTTGGAACACTGTGTACTGACTCATATAAGTATTTGGAACAAATCAAGAGTTAGGATTCACACACGATTTTTACCTATTGTGATAAGTACAGCACAACCGAGGAAGTTTTATATTTTCATCCTACGTAAATCTTACGAAAGAAGCTCTAACAAACTTTATCAAGGCCACGTTTTCTTCACCCCTGACCGTAACCTTATGTTATTCAATGCGATCAGCAAGTGTTTCTTACAGCACCTATTTATAAAAGAGACATATGACATTGTAACCGAAACTGGCGCTCTATCTCCTACACCACTTATCCATATTTTATGACCTCTGTGTATGATACAGTTCTTCCCATATTCTCTCCACTTTCTTCTAGCAGCATCTCAAGCTAATATATCATACTTACACGAATAAATAAATAAATAAACATATATATATATACATACATACATAAAGTACCGTCAAACTGGAGCAACAAATATTCAGGAATGGGAGTACCAATTGGAGATGGCTCAACAGATACAATATATACACTGTTATTTGCAGATGACCAGATAATAATTGCTCAAGAATATGAAGACATGGAGTTTATGTTCAGAAAATTAGTGGACGAATACGATTACTGGGGTTTCAAAATAAATTTAGAAAAATCATTTTATATGGGATGTGGAGACGAAACCGAATATTTGATATTAGAAGATTAAAAGGGGTATATTAGAGGATGTGAAGAATTTGAGTATCTGAGAGTAAAATTAGATAAAGAGGATAAACAAGAAAGTGATATTAAGAACAGAATAAATGAAGGTAGAGCAATAACAGCAATGATGAATGGAGTCTTATGGAACAGACATATAACCAGGAAAAATAATTTACAAATATATAATTCAATAGTGAGAAGTGCTGTCACATATGGAGCTGAAGTTTGGAAATTCAACAAAAACTTTAGAACAAAAACTTATGTCGATAAAAAAGGATTTCTTGAGGAGAGCAGCAAGATGTTGAAAATTAGACAAAATAAGAAATACTGTCATAAGAGAAAAATTAATATTGGTTATTCAATAGTAGATTATATACGGAATAAGCAATTAAATTGGTATGGACACGTACGACGAATGCAAGAAGAAAGATTATCCAGGAAAACATTAGAATGGTGTCCACCTGGAAGAAGGAGGAGAGGAAGACCTCGAAACTCGTGGATGCAGGAAATAAGAACTGGAATGAGAACAAAAGGACTGGAGGACATGGATTGGATGGAGAGAGACGAGTGGAGAAGAAAAATAAAACTCTAGGCAAAGAAAGATGTGTTAACATTAAAATTCTATATATATATATATATATATATATATATATATATATATATTTAGATGTTATAACTATATTTTTGACATTTGGCAATGACGGCAAATATGATATGAAAAGAAAAATGAATGCTTGAGTCCCGACTCAAGCATTCATTTTTTTCATATCATATATATATATATATATATATATATATATATATATATAAACTGGAAGAATTAAATTCTGAATTTTTTTGTCTTCTTCTTCTTCTCGTTATATAAGGTCTACATCCTGTTCATCCAGAAATTAAGAGTCCCTCATTCTCCTTTTTGGTCTTCCAGCCGATCGTTTCCTATTTACATGTAGACTGTCCCTCGCAACACATAAAATTGTATCGTAGGACAAGCAACATACTCGTTGACCCTCATCTTCCTCTACCTACCCAATCACCTATTGTTTGTATATCTAACTGATATCTAATCTGTTAACTTCTTACCTTATCTCCTATGGCATTTTTTCCCAACCTGTGGTTCGCGAATCCTCAGAGGGATTCGCAAAATATTTCAAGGGGTTCGCCAAAACTTTTCAGCAATGGCGGGTTTCGAGGTTAGACCTATTGATTTTTCCATCATTTCTGCAACGTAATAATAATAACAATAATATTAATAATAATAATAATGATAATAGAAATAATGCCCTTGTATCTTGAAAGCCCATGTTTCCTTTAACAGAGATTTAGGCGCTCTCCCCCTGCAGGGGAGAATTTGAACCATACTAATTTAGTTACACTTGTTTTTTTCGTATAGATGTCATTTGAGTGGTCCGTGGTCAGCATTCCGCCTCATACTGACATCTAGGAAACCAAGGTAGTACTAGGACAGGAACATTGGGTAAATTTTACTTAGAGGCCTTTTTATTCAGGCTTAAGGATATTTTACGAGCCTGAAAATCTTCAGACTCGGGACCCACAGCTTAAAGTCCCTCCCGGAGGAATCGCTCCTTGGATTTTTCCATCCTAAATAAAAATCCATCGACCCCGGCCGGGTTTGAACCCGCGACCCTCGGGACCAGAGGCAAGGTGCATAACCACTAGTCCACCTCGAGATATAAAATAATAATAGAAATAATAATAATCAAAATAGAAATAATAATAATAATAATAGAAATAATAATAATAATAGTAATAGAAATAATAATAATGGAAATAATAATAATAGTAATAGAAATAATAATAGAAACAATAATAATATAAATAATAACAGAAATAATAATAATAATATAAATAATAAATGATGATGATGATGATAACAGAAATAATAATAATAATATAAACAATAGCAGAAATAATAATAATAATAATAATAATATAAATAATAATAGAAATAATAATAATAATATATGATAATAATAGTAATAGAAATAATAATATTAATTAATATTAACTAATAATATTAATAGTAATAAATATACTAATAATTAGATTAATAATAATGAAAATAATAATAATAATAATAATAATAGAAATAACAATAATAGAAATAATAACAGAAATAATAATAATAATATAAATAATAATAATCATCATAACAATAATAATAATAATAGTAATAGAAATAATAATATTAATTAATACTAATAATAGAAATAATAATAATAATAATAATAGTAATAAAATATAATAATAATAATTAGATTAATAATAATAGTAATAATAATAATAATAATAATAATAATAATAGTAATAATACAAAAAAAATTTAAGCTATTAGGATGAAGTATCGATATGTTAATTGAGAGGTTGTTGAGGAATTTTGTTGACAATTAGCGTGATAAAAATTAATTTAACCTCACTCTAAATTAATTTATTATTAGTCAACCATTTGGGATTACTAGAAACCGAGATCCAGAATTTAATAATCTGAAAAAGAAACTGAATGCAATGTGTTGTGTCATTTTAAGCCGATATCTTTGTTGAAGGCCTAGTGCCTAATTGATTAAATCAGGCGCATGCGGAAAGTTATACTATAGAACGAGAAAAAGGCATGGGCTTGGAAAAGAAAGCTAAAATCTTTGCTCTTTTGTGATTGTATTGGAGTGGGGGGGGGGCGATAGTAGCTGTTGATCGGTGTGTGGTAATGCAAGGACAGCCCGTGTCAGTCCACATGGGTGTTCAAGCGCATCGATATCAGGTCTATTGTCATGAATATCACAGCCCAGTACACACTGAGTCGATAAGCGACTGATAATCCAATACATAAACAAACCTATATCTCAAGTTACCAACTCCTTATCTTAAGACCTGAATTTCATGTTCAGTTTCACAGCCAATATCTATGTTAACAGGTTCAACTATCAGATTCCATCAATCAGTTACAGGAAACCAATCAGATACATATATCATAAATTAATTTTCTATAAAGATCACAGTGGAAATTAAACACAAACAAAGCAAGCAATAAATGCTTTAAAATCTGTTTGGTGGAGCAAAAATAGTACAAAAAAAAATAGAAAATTACAAATATATCAAACCATAATTCAGAGCATTTTAACATATGGTGCTGAAGTCTGGCAAATTCCTACCAGGGAAATGAAAAGCATTTTAAGTACAGAAATAGATGATTTAAGAAGATCAGCTTGTAAATCTAGAATGGATACAATACGAAATAAAGAAATAAGGGAAATTAAGGGTGTAGAAGATATAATAAGAACAGATAAGTCTCGTAGACTGCGATGGGCAGGACATGTTGGACGTATGGGGAATGAAATACTTGCATGGAAGCTTCTTGTAGGAAAGCCAGAGAGAGAACGCCTAGTTGGTAGACCAAGAATGAGGTGGGAGAATAAGATTAACTATAATTTGAGGGAAGTAGATTATACAGGGAATGATTGGAAAACATTAGCTCAGGATAGGGATGTATGGAGAGCTTATGTCCGCGCGGCCATGAACCTACGGGTTCGATAGTCCCAGTGAGTAAGTAAGTAAGTATGGGTGTAGAAGAGGAGCTGGACATCATAGACATTATAGAAAAGAAAAGATTACAGCGGTATGGCCATGTCAAAAGAATGCCAGAAGACAGATTGCCTAAAATTGTTATGGAATGGATCCCAATGGAAAGGAGGAAGAGAGGAAGACTGAAGAAAACTTGGATAGAAGGGGCACAAGCAGCTATGAATATCAAAGGAATGGAGGAAGATCAATGGATGGAGAGAGAGGAATGGCGTTTGGTCTCCGGCAGAGGGCGGCAGCTGCCATGATACCGAATGATGATGATGATAAAGATAACACTGGTCAACATGATTTTTGTCTCATGAGTACCAATAGTTGTACTTAATGCAGTTTTTATCGTGTTTTCAAATATGTATTCGGAATTTCTCCATCACCCACAGTTTTTTATTTCAATTTCAAATAATGGATTTAAATAATTGTTTTTTTCATAAACGTTTTTCCGTCCATTTGTCCATTGTAACATAAATAAATCAAATGAGCGAACTCAGGAGATTTAAGCTATGGAAATGAGGACATCAAGGCAAATGGAATCCTAATATGCTGGCCGATTATTGTTGGACCATCAAGCGGGGATGCTCAACAGGCGAAATATAGCATAAAATCGTTCATTTCTTACCTTCTAGGCTAGTCCGAATGCTCGGAAGATTTGTTGTAGTTACGAATGTCTAAAATATTAAAGTGTTTGAAAATTATAAATGCTCGTCTCGGAAACCTTGCCGGATGGAGGAGGAAACCCGATGCAATATTTTGAATTCAGGAGGGAAAACGTACTATCAGAGTCACATATTTTTCTTTCTGAGACAAAAAAAAAATGTGTTTGTTTATCAGTGTTATTAATCATATGAAATATTTCTTTAAAAGATAATGGACTTCATTTCAAGTTTAATAAAATTGTAGTAGTTCAGTATACTATTATGATTAAAAGTATACAGGACAGTTAGCCAACTACATTCAATAATATATTACCATGCGAGGTTGGGAGGTGATTTTTATAGAAGCGAGGAAATGTTTAAAAACCGAGCAAAAACGAGGTTTTTAATTTCCGAGATTCTGTAAAACACTTCACAAACGTGCATTGTACATTATATTTGCGCGATGGTGTTTTCAAAATAATAAATCATAGTACGAACAATATTAACATCTTTGTTGAAAATATTTGTCTTCATTATAAACAACTAACGTTAACAGCGTGGGCAGCGTTTATTAGTTGAGACTACAGCAGACCGTGGCACCAATAACTCATAAAACGGCGGCAAGTATGTATTTATTGTTCTACATTGTTTCAAATAAAGTTCAGTTAATTTAAAATGCAGATATTAGTTTCGTATAATGCTTATTATACGATATATTTTTAGATATATTTTTGTATATACATTGTTGTAGTATATATAAAAGGCAGTGGTTTTACTTCCCGCACGAGATTTGTAATATGTAATATTACAGTATAGTTATTTAGGTTGGCAACCCCGAAATGTAGGAAGTTGAACTTTCAATCGTGGTCGTCATTGCTGTAAGTACAACAAAACGCACTGTCGCGCAAAAAATAACTCATACTCTTCTTGTATCTTTTAAGCCCATGTTTTCCTTAATATAGATATGGGCGCTCTCCCCCTACAGGAAGTATTTGAACCATACTAATTTAGTTACACTTGTTTTCGTATAGATGTAATTTGAGTTGTCCGTGGTCAACGTTCCGCCTCATACTGACATCTAGGAAACCAAGGTAGTACTAAAACGGGAAAATTCGGTAAATCTTGCTTAGAGGCCTTTTCATTCAGGCTTAAGGATCTTTTACGAGCCTGAAAATCTTCTGACTCGGGACCCATGGTTTAAAGTCCCTCCTGGAGGACTTGCTCCTTGGATTTTTCCATCCTAAAAAATATATAGACCCCGGCCGGGTTTGAACCCGCGACCCTCTGGACCAGAGGCAACGAGCATAACCACTAGTCCACCGCAACTTCTACTCAGTTTACTAAATAAAGACGGTTAAACTCTGTATTTATTTCCACTCGCTCTCGCAAGCGAGAGGGGCTGAAATGGAGTGCGACCATGAGAACCTCGTGTACCCATAATAAGAGAGAGAATGAGAATTCCCGTGATTCTCTAAGTGATTACGAAGGATGAAGTCATGCAGTGTTCGTGCCAATTATCAAATGCTTACTACATATACGAATGCATAAGTTTTCCATTAGGCAAAGGAATTCCTTATTTTATTAATTTTTTTATCATCATAAGTAATTCCACGAGTGATTTCCAAATTATCGATAAATTCACGACTCACGAAGTGAGGAGTGAATTTATGTAGAGAATTTGGAAATCAAGAGTGGCATTTGTTAGGACTATTTAACGAATAAATTAAGCTGTTTACTCACAAATCATTGTTTAACTATAGTTATTTTAAAATATTTATATATTTAATGTAAACGGCGATGTTTGAAAACAAATCAGAAATGTGAGGTTATGTTCATTCGCTGTTACTTGATCATATTATTTATTGCCAAATAAGATCGCAATATTGTTAGAGTGCACCACAAGTGGAGAAATAATTAAACAAATCAAACTACATATCATAATCAACATTACGGGTTATTAATTTATTTTTTTAGTAAACAAATCAGTAAAATCAAGGAACATTTTCATTATTTGCTATATTCAATGTATTTGTTGGAGAAAAATAATGATTTGACCTGTTCAGAACATTAAAAAGGAGGTGTAGCAGAATAATAATAAATACCTACTACACATACAGGTAATCGTTCACTGAGCTTTATTTCTAACCTGTAAATAGCGATAAAGTTCTTCTCTCTGGAAAGTGGACTGTATTTTAGGAAATGCTGTGACACAAATAATTACACATATGAAGATAAGACTATATTTAAACAAGTAATAATACATTAAGGTTGCACGTGCTCAAGTCTTGTTCAGTAAGTTTACCACGTGCTCTCGTCGCTTTCAGTTCTCTCACAAAGTACTTACACAGAGCGTCACTCTTCTAATTCACTTAATAATGCTTATAATGTGTGGCTATTGATTTCAGCCTTAATTTATCACTCACAGTTATTTATGTGCTCGTGTAGATGCTTAAACACTATGTGCAGAGGCGCACCACTAAACACGTCCGACATCTACGAGACGCACACACACACGACCGCTCGCTAGGAGCTCCACAAGCACAAGGAAGCGTGCGTACGCCACGAGGTTCAAACCACGAGAGGACTCAGGTTGGCCAACCTTGACAACTCCCGCCAACCACTCAAGGCAGCCAACCTGAGGCGTCAACAGGAGGAGCTTTCTTTATCACAAAAGCAAGAGCTGATAAAGAGAATTCGATAAAGAGCGAGGTGAAACACGACTGTCATTGGTTGTAAAACAACATTCATTGAAACGTGATTGGTCATTGACTAGCATTTGTGGCATGAGTTAAATAGTCATATATACAGGGTTCTTCATTTATAGACCAATGGACATACAGCGGGTCGGCACATGCTCCTATTTGAATAGTTTCTTCAATATTAGAGAATAATTTTCTGATTACGTGCTCTAAAACTGTGTTAAATAGTTGTAAAGCCAGCGTACTCTTTGTTTCAACCCCTTCTTGACTCTAAAAGGGTTTGTAACCTGTATATTAATTTTTATCTGAGTGACTGAATATCTCATTGTATAAGGAAGAAATTACTTCTTCAAAACTAATTACTAAATTAAAACACTCTTATATTTATAAATGTTGTTGTTGTTGTTCTTCTTCTTCCTTTCATGTATTAGGCCAAGGCCTGTTACGATCCTATAGAACATTTTCCCTCCAGCGTTTCATTTGACGACCCAGTGATCTTCGTCCTCTTGGTATATAATTATAAACAGCTTTGGGGATCCGATTTGAACTCATTCTTTCAAGATGGTGTTTCCAATTTAGTTGGTACTGTTTAATATATTCCAAAATTGGCGTAGTATTCAATTCTTTTAAGATATCGGCATTCCTTTTCCGATCGTATCTGGTGTACCCCGCTGTTCTGCGCATGAATCTCATTTCACAAGCCGTTATTCTGCTTTCATGTTGTCTTTTTAGTGTCCATGCTTCACTACCATAGGTCAACACTGGTCTAGCCAAAGTGTTATATAAACGTAATCTGGTGAAATATCAAATTTGTTACATAATCGAATTATAAATACATTGCACTTACTTACTCACTGGCACTATCGAACCCGTAGGTTCATGGCCGCGCGGACATAAGCTCTCCATACATCCCTATCCAGAGCTAATGCTTTCCAATCATTCCCTGTATAACCTATTTCCCTTAAATCATAGTTAATGTTATTCTCCCACCTCATTCTTGGTCTACCAACTGGGCGTTTTCCCTCTGGCTTTCCTACAAGAAGCTTCCATGCTAGTCTTTCATTCCCCATACGTGCAACATGTCCTGCCCATCGCAGTCTACGAGACTTAACTGTTATTATTATATCTGGCTTCCTATAAAGACCATGTAGTTCATTGCTAAGTAGTCTTCTCCATTCACCTGTCTGTTCATCTCTCTTTGGTCCAAAAATGTTCCTAAGTACTATATTCTCAAATACTCGTAATCTCCTTTCCTCCCTTAAAGAAAGAGTCCATGTTTCGCACCCATATAATATAACTGGTAGAATAATAGTTTTTATATATTTCAGTTTAACGTTTTTTGAAAGGAGTTGGGATATCAAGAGTCTCTGCAATGCATAATAGCACGCATTTCCAGAATTGAGCCTATGTTTAATTTCTTTGTGCATCTCATTCCTGGAAACTTCTTGTAGGAAAGCCAGAAGGAAAACGTCCAGTTGGTAGACCAAGAATGAGGTGGGAGAACATTAACTATGATTTGAGGGAAGTAGATTATACAGGGAATAATTGGAAAGCATTAGCTCAGGATAGGGATGTATGGAGAGCTTATGTCCGTGCGGCCATGAACCTACGGGTTCGATAGTGCCAGTGAGTAAGTAAGTAAGTATCTCATTCCTATTTGTGATTATTGTTCCTAGGTATTTGAATTCAGCCACTTCCTCAAAATTTCCCTCATTTGTCATTAGCTGTCCATTTCCATTGTGGGGTGTAATTCCTCCACTCTGTGCCTAACTATTTGTGGCGAGTGAACCACCTTCACTGCTACTGCTACCTTCCGGGATCGTTGGGTTATGACTATGCTGTACTTAGTAACGTGTTCCTGATATCTAAAGAAGTTATTAATGAGAAAACAGCCTGCCTCGGGCCCATAGAAGGCGGCTAACATTTCATCTTTCTTTTCCAGTTGAACGTGCATATAAATATAAATACTGATTATAAATTGCATAGAATGAAATAACTTCGTTACAGGATAGAGAACAATGATACTCTTAAATAACAACAAGGGGCGTAATATAAAAGTTAAGCTTTTAATGAAAAACAAGTGTTGATTGTAAAAACAAAGTAATAAATGAATAACAAAAGATTGATCTTCGATCAATCGATCAGACATAGATAATAACAAAGTATAACTGAATAAATAACATACCATACAAACTGTCACACTCATACATGTCCAAACTCCATTGGAATTCCTTTTTCCATGCTTGATTGGACTAACTCAAATCCGACCATTCCTCGGTCACAATCCACTTGTTTATCTTATAAATCACCATGTTAACTTCGCCGATGCATGGTGTACTTAAGCTGGATTCGGATACTGAATCCACTTCTACACAACATAACGCCACTTGCTAGGCCGATCGAATGATAAGGTTCGTTGAGATTACCAAGCATATAAAAGGTTCGCGAGTAGAGGGGATGTGCGCTATAAAGATGCGCGGAGGAAAAGGGTAAAAGGGAAGGGGTAGCCACACGGAACAAGGGACATTGGCAGGCTTCATAAATGTTCTGGAGGAGCACAAAGATGAATAACTGAACCGCAAAAAGGTACTTTCGGTTCACCATTATATACTGAATTTCTACGTGTGACCATATATTTAGTTTTACTGATATTTACTTCCAGTCCTAATTCGTTAGTGTTGCTCACTAATGTGTGCGTGTTGTCCTTTAGTATCTCCTCACTATCGGCCAAACATGTAAATATATTGTACATGTAGCGGATGAAAGCTTAAGAAATTACATGCTTTGCTTGACATACTCCCTCACATTTTTTCCACTTTATTAACTTTTGATAGCTTCCCAAATATCTTATCAATGGTAGTTTTAAAGAGATTGAATGGACCCAGTTGCACAACCTGTAGTGAAGTAAAATAATGTCTAGAATACAATAGGGAATCGAACCAGAGTTTTCTGGGATTCAATTCTAGAAATGTGACCATTAAACTATAGAGGTGGTCTTACGTCACGAGATAGGTAATCAAAGTGCAGGCCTATACAAAGCCTGGTTGTTTTCAAAATGTGAAAAGAAGAATCGATTAAGAGCATATAATGAAGTCGAGTTTAAACTCAGATAATGGGTTAAGGAAGATGCAATAAGAGATAGATAACATGTAATAAAGTTCTGTGAAAGGAAATGCAGTTGCGAATGACAGTCTCTGTGCATGAACCAAGGCCAACGCGATTCTTTTCACTATCTGCCTTGTCAAAATCCAACATTTGCTATTGACATTTATTCGATACCAACACATATACACACAAATTCCGCGGACCAACTTTAAAAACTGGTTATATTAAAATTTAACTTCATTTTTAACAAATTGTTATATTCAGAACTGAAAATAATAGAATTTATTTTATGTGTGTGTAGCAATAAATTAAAACATTATTATGAAAAGTGCATAATGTAGAATTCTACACCAAAATAACTGATATTAAATAAATATAATAATAATAATAATAACAATAATAATAATAATAATAATAATAATAATAATAATGATAATAATAATAATGATAATAATATTCTTTTTTATTATTCCGGCTTTTACAATGAATATACATTTTTCCGGTACCCATGTTCACATTAACTACACATTTGTTTCAACACATTTTTCCATCCTGTCTGTTCATCCATATATCTTCTTCTATTTCCCATTCCCTCTTAGCTTTATTGATTCCCTGAATCCACGTAATAATAATAATAATAATAATAATAATGATAATGATAATGATAATGATAATGATAATGATAATGATAATGATAATGATAATGATAATGATAATGATAATAATAATAATAATAATAATAATAATAATAAGGATAATAATAATAATAATAATAAAGATAATAATAATGATAACGATGATAATAATAATAATAATGATAATAATAATGATAATAATAATAATAAAGATAATAATGATGATAATAAAGATAATAATAATGAAAATAATTATGATAATAATAATAATGATAATAATAATGATGATAATAATAATGATGATAATAATAATAATGATGATATTAATAATGATGATAATAATAATGATGATAATAATAATAATAAAGATAATACTAATGATAACGATGATAATAATAGTAATAATGAATAATAATGCTAATAATGATAATAATAATGATGATGATAATAATGATAATAATAATAATAATAATAAAGATAATAATAATGATAATAATAATGATGATAATAATAATAATAATAATGATGATAATAATAATTAATAAAGATAATAATAATGATAATAATAATAATGATAATAATAATGATGATGATGATAATAATAATGATGATAATAATAATAATAGCTTCATTTTACCTGACAGAGTTAAGGCCTTATGGCCTTGTCTTCCACTCAACCACGTTAAAAAAACACAAAAAAAAATTCTTACATTAAATTACGATAAATACAAACATACATGGTACGTATACAATATAATTATTATTTACAACATATTTTGATTCAATCTAGAGTTAAAGATAGAAATATATAATGTACAGATAGAAAAGTCAGATAAAAACTATTAATAGCATAGAACGAATTTAGTTGTCGAGAAAAATTAATTATTTAACAACATGTATTTGTATAAGCGTGACTTAAAAGTGCCAAGTGTGCGGCAAACCGTGATATCTTGAGTTAATTAATTAATAAACTAGTCTGTTTTATTACACATATCATTCCATTTCAGACCATAAGAGAAGCTTGGGGTTGTAGAAATTAACGGCTGCTATCTTTGCAACCGGCACGAGATGTCAGCAGGTTAACCTGTTCTGCGTGACAGCTGTCTTTATAAAGTTTTCACATCATTGACTTCTTTACTATACCTTGACAGCGAATAAAATGCAGTCGTGCAGCGCATTCGCTAAAATTCAATGACGTAATATTCCCCCACTAGTGAAATTGAGTTACGTTTCGCCGTTAACATGCGATTTAATCTTGACCTTGAAAGGTATTCAATTACATCAAAATTGTTGCCATTGGTTAATATCATGACGAATCGTACTGCAGGCGTTTGATTCTCACGGGTGACGGCGTGAACAGTGGTCTTGCATTGGTAAAAACAGATTGGTGAATCGCCGACTCGCGAGTCGAAAGACCCGCGCAGATAATCGATGCGTCAAGACCACCGTTTCAGAGATTTCTCTAAGCTTTTACTTATCTTATCATGAAGTTGTATGCCAGAAGCTTCTATATAATAAATATATTGATTGGGAACTGAGAAATTTCCAGCCCCGGTCTATAAAAACTGTTCTTTGCAACAAGCTTTTGAGTAGTGCGCGAGGGTCTCTTCAGGGTGTGTTTTAGATTAAGCTTATTTCTGGGTTCTACCGGTCTGAAGGACAAGCAATTGGATAATCAGTAACAATGAGTTGTGTAATTAATTAAAAAGGGTTTATTTTGTTAACCTCTTATGAACAACACAATACACAAGAAATTAATAATATCTTGTATACTACTTGAGTAAATCTAGACTTCCCTAGTATATTTTACCTATGATAGATTGATTCACACTTTTAGGTAACAATATGGGAGCAACAGGCTCCTCTGATACTCGTAATATGATAAACTAGGCCACTCTGTTTTCGTAAGGGAGCTACTGGATCGTCTCTGTATGTACTCGTATGGGAGCTACTGGCTCCTCTCTATATGTACTCGTATGGGAGCTACTGGATCCTCTCTGTATGTATCGTATGGGAGCTACTGGCTCCTCTCTGTATGTACTCGTATGGGAGCTACTGATCCTCTCTGTATGTACTCGTATGGGAGCTACTGGCTCCTCTCTGTATGTACTCGTATGGGAGCTACTGGCTCCTCTCTGTATCTACTCGTATGGGAGCTACTGGCTCCTCTCTGTATGTACTCGTATGGGAGCTACTGGCCACACTCTCTGTATGTACTCGTATGGGAGCTACTGGCCACACTCTCTGTATGTACTCGTATGGGAGCTACTGGCTCCTCTCTGTATGTACTGGTATGGGAGCTACTGGCTACACTCCATGTGTATGTATGAGCTACTAACCACGCTGTGTTAACAATAAAATTTCTTGGCCTTTTATAATTATTTCCCAAGGAAGTTTTAAAATTGGCTCAAGTATTCCTTTTAACAAAATTTATTGTTTTGCAAATCTGACCATATTCAACACGTCAATCAAATTTACACTTTTATAATAAACGTTAGTTTCTTAAAACTAATAAAACTCTACAAAATATAATAAAAACAATAAAACCAAAACAAAAAAAGAAAAATTATCAGGTGTATATAAATTGAAGTGTGGCACATGTGACAATATCTATATAGGACAAACTGGTACACCTTTTATCTCTCGGATAAAGGAACACATGAGAGCATATAACAGAAATTTAGAAAATTCAAAATATGCTAACCACCCATTCCAATTTAATATTGTTTCGATCCAAATTTTGAAATTTTACATATTTGTGATAAGGGTAAGAAGTTAGATCTTTTGGAGGCTGTAGAAATTAATAAATTTAAAAGTAGTAAAAAACTGTTAAATTCTCAACTTGATTTGAATGAATCCCCTTTGTTAAATTTAAAAATTTAAATAAATATTGTTGTATTGTTGCTTAGATCAGTTGGAACACAATTCATAATTTCTTAACATGTGTGAAGAAGGTACAGTGTACCGAAACAGCTGTCACTGAATTATATAATAAATATGAAAATCAAATAAAACTACGTTTTATTTTTATTTAATTAATAAACGTTAGTTTCGCTTCTCTAGGTACATGTACCTGCCAATCCTTGAGTTACCGTTAACCACTGTATAACAACAGCTTTTTGTGTGGTCCCAAATACATTTTAATTCTAGGAAGTACCTCCTGCTACATCTTAGAGATGGGAGCGAGTCAGTTGTGTAGTGACAGCGATAGAGTGAGTTGTGAAAGAAAAGAAACTGCTGCAAGTGAAATTATTAGAGACAGTAAAGTAATTGTGTGATAGATAAACTTTAAATCATGATTAGTTAATAGAGCAATTTGTTAGTGAAATTTCAGGAAGAATTCATAGAATTGATTAAAGTTGTTCTGAGTCTATGGTGACTAAGGTTAAGAGGCTACAAGATGAAGCAAAGAATCCGTCCATAGTAATTCTGCCCGAAGGCAGGTCCGTCACTGCAATCATAGCATTTTCATGCTATGCTTTCAGCTTTACTAGGGAATTGTAGATGTGGTAGCTTCCCGTTGCTTTCCACAAGCAAAGAATGTTGGAATGAAAATAAACCCCCCCAAAACAATACAGATGAGGATAAATTGTAACAATCAAAATAAAATAAAAGTTAATGATGTCCACATTGAAGAAGTCGAATTCTTCATATATTTAGGAAGTTTGGTTACAAAATACCGGAGGAGCAGAAGATGATATAAAAAGACGAATTCGTCTAACAAATGGAGCATTTGCGCATTTATAACCCATATGGAAAACTATCAACTTCTCTTTGAAGACAAAACTTAGACGATGCAACACCAACGTAAAATCAGTCCTCCTCTATGGTTGCGAAATATGGTAAGTTACGGAAGCAACAGAGGGAAAAGTCCAGTTGGTAAACCAAGAATAAGGTGGAAGAATAACATTAACTATGATTTCAGGGAAGTAGATTATACAGGGAATGATTGGAAAGCATTAGCTCAGGATAGGAATGTATGGGGAGCTTATGTTCTTGCGGCCATGAACCTGCGGGTTCGATAGTGCCAGTGAGCAAGTAAGTAAGTAAGTAAGTAAGTAAGTAAGCAAGTAAGTAAGTAAGTAAGTAAGTAAGTAAGTAAGTAAGTAAGTAAGCAAGTAAGTAAGCAAGTAAGCAAGCAAGTAAGTAAGTAAGTAAGTAAGTAAGTAAGTAAGTAAGTAAGTAAGTAAGTAAGTAAGTACGGAAGCAACAAATAAAAGTTGCAGACTTTTGTAAACAAATGTCTGACGCGCATTTTAAATATAAGATGGCCGAAAATAATATGAAATGAAGTACTGTGGAGAAAAACCAACCTATCTACCATTTTGTCACGAAATAAAACAAAGAAAGTGGAACTGGATAGTCAACACATTGAGAAAAACAGACGGAGCCATCGAGAAGACTGCACTAGATTGGAATCCGCAAGGAGTAAGAAAGAGGGGACGACCTAGAAAAACTTGGAAGCGATCAGTAGAGGAGAGAGCAAAGGAAAGAGGGAAAAGATGGAAACAAGTGGAATGACTGGCTGGAAGCAGAGTACGCGGGAGGAACTTTACTGTTACCCTATGTTCAGTTTAGGAATTACAGGAAATAAATAATTAAAAATAAATCATAAGTTTTCCGACGACTTAACTCTGCCAGGTAAAATAAAGCTATTATTATTATTATATTATTATTATTATTATTATTATTATTATTATTATTATTATTATTATTATTATTTTTATTACGAAAAAACAACGTGAAAACCGAGCACACGTCAACTTGTGAAAATATGTAACAATGTTTTGCTAGCGATACCTGCACTAGTGCAAGCGGTACGGGTTTTCATTCTGATTGGTTGAAAGAGAGCGGAAGAGGAGAATATCGGTCTGAGTAGTGAGAGGTATTCACCTAACGCAAAAACTTATTACACAGCTCTACAAAAAATTGTTTTTGTTGCCTGGATATCTCTGTGCGAATTTCTGTGTTTTCAAGTGCACATTTTACGAATATATTCATGAAAGTGCTGAATGTGCTCTAAAAATTATAGAAGAAAATCTTATAAAAGGCGTTTCACTTAAGTATAACATAGGTTTTCGACATTTTTCTTTCTATTTACATCGGTGTATACCAATGTTTTCAAAAAACAATGTTTTTTACATATTTTCCGATTTTTGTAGTGTAAAATGAAAATAAAGATTTAAAAAAAATAGAGCAAATCTTCCAAAATCATTGATAGTTTCATGAATTGTGAGCATAAATATATCCTAAATTAATCTTATATCAAGGGCAACAAAACCACCGTTGACCAGTGTTATCATAAGTAATGCCACGAGTGATTTCCAAATTATCGATAAATTCACAACTCACGAAGTGAGGAGTGAATTTATCTAGAGAATTTGGAAGTAAAGAGTGGCATTTGTTAGGGCTATTTAACGAATAAAATTAAGCTCTTTACTAAAAAATAATTATTTGAATATAGTTACCGGTGTTTTAAAATAATTATATAGTTAATGTAAACGGCGATGTTTGAAAACACATTAGAAATGTGAGGTTATGTATATTCACTGCAACTGGATCATATTATTTATTGCCAAGTAGGATCGCAATATTGTAAGAATGCACTCTAGTGGAGAAATAATGAAACATCAAACTATTATAATCAACATTATAGGTTAATCATTTATATTTTTAATAAACAACTCAGTAAAATCACTGAATCCATTCATTATTTGCTATATTCAATGTATTTGTTGGAGAAAAATGATGGTCTAAACAGTTCAGAATATTAAAAAAGGAGGAGCTTTCTTTATCACAAAAGCAAGAGCTGATAAAGAGAAATCGATAAAGAGCGAGGTGAAACACGACTGTCATTGGTATAAAACAGAATTCATTGAAACGTGATTGGTCATTGACTACCATTTGCGACATGAGTTAAATAGTCAGTGTAATTTGTTAGCTGGAAAGCTATAATATTCTGTTGATATTGTCTGTTTCACTATGTATATTTACATATTTTAAATAATAAAAGCGTATAACATCATGATTGCGATAAAATTAATTTCAATATAAACATCTTATTCTATTCTATTCTATAGTGTTCTGCCCGAGGGCAGGTCTTTCACTGCAATCATAGGATTTTCATGCTATGCTTAGCAGTTTTACTAGGAAATTATAGGTATGGTGTCTTCCCGTTGCTTTCTACACTGGTGAATTGATGACGATGATAATGATAAGGATGATAATGATGACCGAATGATTTTCGGGGACCGTTGGGCTCTAAGCTTCCTGACAATTGTCTTACAGGCGAGGAAAAACTCTAAAAAAGCCTCCCGAGCGGGAATCGAACCTGAACCCGCTGAGTGACAAAGCAGCACGCTACCTCGAGACCACTGCGGTGGACATCATATAATTGTATTTAAATAGTTCAACCCAATTCCGTAAAATGCTAAGAGGGAGTAACCGAATTAACATTTTAAATGTAGGACGTACTAAAAATCCGATGAATGACGTATTAAATAACCCTCCTTATATTCTAACAACCACCGCTGTGGTCTCGAAGTAGCGTGCTGCCTTGTTACGCAGCGGGCCAAGCTTCGATCGCGGGTCGGGACAGTTTTTCTTGGTGAGGTTTTTATCGGGGTTTTTCTCAGCAGTAAGTCAAATGTCCCCGAAATCATATGGCCATCACCATCATAATCATAATCATCATCATCACCATCCTTATCATCATCATAATCCTTCACCGGTGTGGAAAGCAACGGGAAGCTACCACACCGTACAATTCCCTAGTAAAGCTGCAAAGCATAGCATGAAAATGCTATGATTGCAGTGAAAGACCTGCCTTCGAGCAGAATTACTATAGATAGATGGATATATTACTCTAAGAACTATGTTAGTCTTCTTCTTCTTCACTTCCAGGTTTAGGCAATAGTTGCCTGTTCCGTCTTCACTAATAGATCTAAGACCATCTCTTCCGAGGACGTCCGACATCTCTTCTTCCTCTTGGAAAATAATGGAAGATTTTATTTGGTAATCTACTTTCTTCCATTCTTTCTACATGTTCTTTCCACTGTATCTTGTTGTTAAATATATTTTCTTTTATGGAGTAGATCTGCAGTTCTTCAGAACTATGTTAGTTCAAACAGTAATATTGCCATCGCTGCCATTAGAGGATCAATTTCTATTTTAAGAAACCATATTTACAAAATTTCTACTTTACAGTATGTATACTTCAATTACAATGTTTAATGTATTTACAAAATGTATTTAATCAATTTTAAAAATTAATTGTTTGTATTACTTTGTCCGTGAGGCAATCCTCTAATGAGGAAAGTTATACATAATAAAAAAAGGAGAAAAAATAAAATGTATATATGAAATTATTATTTGCCACACAGAAAAACGACTTTTGTAAATTAAAAAAATATTTATTCATGTTTAAATAGCCTAGATGATTAAAATAAATCATATAGCGTAAAAATATTCTCAGACAGAAATGCGATGGGTCTCATTAGCGATTTTTTTTTTCGTTTTCACAGATAAATGTGTACAAAAAATAGAGATTTCGTAGTTGTGTGATCAGTTTAGATCTAAAGTCATTTTGTTCGTGCAGAGGGGAGTGTGAGATGCAAATAGACGCGTGGGTCGCTTTAAAATTCCTCAGCATTTTAAAGACGAACATTAACAGAAGAGATATAAGATTGGTGGCTGGTTGGTTGTGGAAAGTGAAAATGGTTGAGAGAGAGAGAGAGAGAGAGAGAGAGAGAGAGAGAGAGAGAGAGAGAGAGAGAGAGAGAGAGAGAGGACTCGACGTAGTTGATGAGATCGATGTATGTGCGGGGGTGGTCCACGGTTGCCATGACAACCATCCCTGCTGCAAAACGGGAAACAAATGCCGGTCGGTTAGCGGAGTTAGAGCCAGAAGTAGTGGTAAAGAATGTACTGTCGCTCTCAAACACAAGGAGATATCATCTTAAATGGTTGTACAACTCCATAATTTCACGATTACTATCAAAATCCTCTATGCAAAAGTGAAAAAATGTATTATACTGTATTTATAGATGCATTTGTGGATTACTAATTTGCTCTTGTTTTAATTGTCCCTAACAGAGCCGCTCCTACATAAGGGCCAACGTCCCGATTTTCGAGAACGTAAATTACATTATAATTCAGTATATTTTATATTCAGTCCATCTTGCTTATATTCTTTTCATAAGTAATGCCACGAGTGATTTCCAAATTATAGATAAATTCACGACTCAAGAAGTGAGGAGTGAATTTATCTAGAGAATTTGGAAATCAAGAGTGACATTTGTTAGGACTATTTAACGAATAAAATTAAGCTGTTTACTCACAAATCATTATTTAAATATAGTTATTTTAAAATATTTATGTATTTAACGCAAACGGCGATGTTTAAAAACAAATGAGAAACGATTGGTACGCTTCATTTGCTTCTTTTGTTCGTCACTGCAACCAGATCATATTACTTATTGCCAAAGGAACGCAATATTGTAAGAATGTACTCTAGTGGAGAAAAAATGAAACACATCAAACTGTATATTAACTCATTTCTGATGTCCTATGATGTAAATATGACAATTATATATTTCTGGGAAAAAAATACATTTAAGAAAATGCAAACAGTGGTTCCTTTTTTTGGTGGTATAATCAAATGCTACAAATGATTTTATATTAACTCCCGCATGCGGTATGTGTTGACATTCATGCATTACATATACAATCTGGTAGCCGTATTTCTTGGTTGGTCAGTCATTGCAAAATAATGCTATGACCTATTCAGAATGTTAAAAAGGAGGTGCTTTCTTTATTATGATAAACTTTAGTTGGGAAAATCTAGGCGAAATACGAGTGTGATTGGTTGTAAATCAAAAATCATTCTAACGTGATTGGTCATTGACTCCCTTTTGGGGCATGAGTTAAATAGTCATAAGAAGTAATGACACGAGTGGTTTCCAATTTATCTAGTGGATTTGGAAATCAAGAGTCGCATTTGTTACAACTATTTAACGAATAAAATTAAGCTGTATACTCACAAATCATTATTTAAATATAGTTATTTTAATATATATATTCTATTGTATTGTAAGCCTATGATTTCCCTTTACAGAGAATTAGGCGCTCTCCCCCTACAGGGAAGAATTTGAACCAAACTCATTTAGTTACACTGGTTTTCGTATAGATGTCATTTTGGGTGGTCCGTGGTCAGCGTTCCGCCTCATACTGACATCAAGGAAACCAAGGTAGTACTAGGACGGGAAAATTCGGTAAATTTTGCTTAGAGGCCTTTTCATTCACGCTTAAGGACTTTTTACGAGCCTGAAAATCTTTAGACCCGGGACCCACGGCTTAAAGTCCCTCCGGAAGGCTTGCTCCATGCATTTTTCCGTCCTAAAAGAATCCATCGAACCCGGCCGGGCTTGAACCTGCGACCATCGGGAGCATGACCACTAGTCCACCGCGGCCGATTATATATGTAGTCCACCGCTGTGGTCTCGAGGTGCAGCCTTGTCACGCAGTGGGCCCGGGTTCGATTCCCGTATCGGGACGGGCTCCTGTGTGAGGTTTGTTTCGGAGTTTTTTTCTCACCTTTAGGACAAATGTCAGGAAGCTTAGGGCCCAACGGTCCCCGAAAATCATCCGGCTATCATCATCATCATCCTTATCACTATCATCATCATCATCCTTCATCGGTGTGGAAAGCAAAGGGAAGCTACCACACCTATAATTCCCTAGAAAGCAAAGCCTATGCATGATTGCAGTGAAAGACCTGCCCTCGGGCAGAATTACTATGGATGGATATATATATATATATATATATATTTAATGTAAACGGCGATATTTGAAAACAAATGAGAACTGTTTGGTTATGTTTCATTTGATCATCACTGCAACTTGATCATATTATTTATTGTCAAATATGTTCGCAATATTGTAAGAATGCACCCTAGTGGAGAAAAAATGAAACACGTAAAACTATATATTATAACCAACATTAGGCCTATAGGTTATTAATTCATTTTTTTGAAAACAACTCAGTAAAATCAGTATTAAAAACACAATTACTGAACACACAATTATCAAATGTGTAGGTCGAAGGAATCTGTTTATTATTTGCTATATTCAACGTATTTGTCAGAGACTCGGTCACTGCAAAATAATGCTCTGACCTGTTCAGAATATTAAAAAAGGAGGAGCTTTCTTTATTTTGGTAATCAAAATTCGATTAATATCTAGTCGAAACACGAGTGTATTGGTTTTAAAACAAATTTCATTGAAATGTAATTGGTCATTGACTCCCATTTGGGGCATGAGTTAAATAGTTCATAAAAATCACTGATGTAATTCTGCGAAAAAAGTAGAATTGTGGACGCGGAAAGAGACTGTCTCATAAGTAGTTTATTTTTACACTAATGGTTGGACTGGAAACCAACAGCTCTTCCTCGCGTCTTGTCCAAAATTTAGTCATCTTGATTGTCTTGGGCTGGCCCTGTAGTACTTATGTGTACTGGCTACTCAATACACTGGCATATACTACCATTGCTTGGAAATTGCAAGAAGATATCTGAATTCATTTCTGTCTAGAGTATTGTGTTAAAACTTTAAGTTCTAAAATACATTAATTTAAAATAAATTGTCATAAGTAATGCCACGAGTGATTTCCAAATTATCGATAAATTCACGACTCACGAAGTGAGGAGTGAATTTATCTAGAAAATTTGGAAATCAAGAGTGGCATTTGTTAGGACTATTTAACGAATAAAATTAAGCTGTTTACTCACAAATCATTATTTAACTGAACTTATTTAAAATATTTATATATTTTATGTAAACGGCGATGTTTAAAAAAACAAATGAGAAACGATAGGTACGCTTTATTGCTTCGTTTGTTTATCACTGAAACCAGATCATACTATTTATTGCCAAAGGAACGTACTATTGTAAGAATGTTCTCTAGTGGAGAAAAAAATGAAACACATCAAACTGTATGTTAATTCATTTCTGATGTCGTATGATGTAAATATGACAATTATATTTTTCTGGATTGTTACCTGGGAAAAAATACATTTAAGAAAGTGCAAACAGTGGTTTCTTTTTTTGGTGGTATAATCAATTGCTACAAATGTTTTTATATTAACTCCCGCATGCGGCACGTGTTGACATTCATGCACTATATATACAATCTGGTAGCCGTATTTCTCACAGGCTCAGTCACTGCAAAATAATCGTCAGACCTGTTCAGAATATTAAAAAGGAGGAGCTTTCTTTAATATGGTAATTATAACACTGATAAATATTTCGTGAAACACGACTCTGATTGGTTGTAAAACAGAAATCATTAAAATGTGATTGGTCATTGACTTCCATTTGGGGCATGAGTTAAATAGTCACTGTATATTTTTATTCTTTTTGCCCCGGTGCGGCTTATTACACGCTTTATATTAGCTTGATCTGCATCTGTCTATCTATGTAACGGGATCCATTAAGAAGATTTTCACCTACTCAAAAACATTGGATCGACTTGAAACTTTGTATACTTGTAAAGGACCAATGACAATACAATAATTTCATAAATGTTTTCTGAGATGCTGGCCAGGATCATGAGGACACCAAAAAAAATGAAGACCGGTATAATAGGTTGCGGACTTATCGACTTTTTAGTCCATTGTTGTAAGAAATTAATATTATATCCTCTGGTAGCTCAGTTGGTAGAGTGGTGGAATGTAGTGGTATATAATTTTAGTAATTCATAGGTCGCAGGTTCAAATCCGGCCCGAAAGGATTTTTTTAGAAGAGTATTACTTTTGGCTCATACTACAATAGTATCGAATTTAAAGATATTTACATTTTTATCTTATTCTGTAAAATACTAATGACAATTTTGTAAACTTACCACATTGTATTTTATCCAAAAAATATGAGAAGGATACGATTAACTGTAACTATTTATCTATATTAAAATATTTAAAAAATATTCTAGTAATGTTAAATAATAATAATTTAAAAATATATATAATTATAATCGTGCCTACTATACACTAAAAATATCGTAAACAATTAAATTTTTGTGGGATTCTGGTTTATGACAATCAATTGAACTAAAAATTAAACAAATAAATAATATATTCACGTAGATTTTCACGGCCGGAGTTGCTATGATGATCTTGAAGAAGATTTTCGGGCTGTAGGCCGTGGTCGTGAGGCTTGTAGTTCCCCGACGTTTCGCCAGAGACTGCGTCTGGCATCCTCAAGGGTTGTCTTGAGTTGTGTTGAGACTCATCCCTATTGATAGTCCAACAATAATCGGCCAGCATATTAGGATTCCATTTGCCTTGATATCTCTTTTCCATAGCTGAAACCATGTGAGTTAGCTCATTTTATTTTACAATGGAGAAATTGACGAAAAACGTGTATTAAAAATAATTATTTAAGTCCATTAATTGAAATTGAAATAAAAAAAAAATGTGGGCGATGGAGAAATTCCGAATACATATTTGAAACACGGTAAAAAAATCTGCGTTAAGAACGACTACTGGTACTCGTGAGAAAAAAATAATGTTGACCAGTGTTATTTATTATATTGAAAACACCATCGTGAAAAAAATTATGTATAACAAACGTTTGTGAAGTGTTCACAGAATCTCGGAAATTAAAAACCGATCTATTGCTCGGTTTAATAATTTCCTCACTTATGTAGGCCTATTAGACAGCTGAATTCCTCAACTGACTATACACATTTGTGTAGATGACTTAAATGAACATTTTACCTCAATACCCATGACACATCCAGACAACAAGACTAAAATAGACATTCTTAAAGCCTTATCCCCATCCCCCCATATAGGAAGAGATAAATTTTACTTTTACGACATTTCGCCTATAGGCGTTAAAAAAGCACTCAAGCGGATTAAATCCAATGCACAAGTAACAGATAACATCAGCATTTTAATGCTAAATAAAATCATTGACATTATACTACCCACAGTGACTCATATTTTCAATGCTTCCCTTATAACTTCCATCTTCCCTACTGTATGGAAACAGTCTAGAGTTCGGCCTATACCAAAAATAAGTACACCTACTAACTGTAATGACTTCCGACCGATTAGCATCCTTCCGACATTATCTAAAGCCCTGGAACATATTGTACATAAGCAAATGACTGAATATCTCCAAGAAAATCACCTCCTTGATCCTTATCAATCCGGCTTTAGATCTGGTCATAGCACAACCACAGCTTTGCTGAAAATCACTGAAGATATTCGTGAAGCCGTGGACAGACGTCAATTGACTCCTTTAACCTTACTTGACTTCAGCAAAGCTTTTGACACAGTAGACCACGACTTACTTATGATAAAGCTCAAGCACCTACACTTGTCTGACAGCGCTGTATCCTGGTTCGACTCATACCTGCACGGTCGTCAACAATACGTTTCATTAAACTCTAGAACTTCGTCTTGGCGCAACGTGCCGGCTGGAGTCCCCCCCTCTTCTTTTCTCAATCTACATAAATTGACTGACCCAACTGTACTAAAGCACTGCCGTTATCACCTCTACAGTGATGATCGCAGGATTTACATACATTCACATCCATATTCTCTCTATAACTTAGTTGACGAAAAATGAATGACGATCTCATATCCATCTTTAACTGGTCGGCAAGTATCGGTCTAATCCTAACATCCTAACAAGTCACAAGTAACTCTCATGGGGGCGGGCAACAAAAGGACTGCGTACAACCTTTGACATATCTACACTTCCAAACATTACTATAAATAATATTATTATCCCTGGATTCTTCAGTAATAGATCTTGGACTACTTCTAGACGCAAAATTAACCTGGCAAACACAAGTGAAACACAGATGTAAATAGACTTTCTCCATCTTACATTATCTTAGACGTTTAAAGAATTTTCTCCCAGTTTCGTTAAAACAAATCCTAGTGCAGAATCTTGTGTTACCACACTTCGATTATTGTGACATTATATATAATGATCTAAACTATGACTTGTCGCAGAGGCTGCAGCGTGTTCAATAATGCTTGCGTTCGATTCATTTTCAATATCCACCGTTATGACCATATTTCCGAACACTTTAATAACCTCTCTTGGCTCCGTCTTACTGACAGACATAAATTGCACTCTCTTTCACTACTTTTCAAGCTTCTGAATTCCTACATCCCTACTTACCTGGCGTCCAGATTTGAGAAGTTATCCTCTTACCACAATATTGACACTAGGTCACAAGATAACAGTCTGCTAACAATTCCTCTTCATAGCACTTCCTCCTATTCTACTTCCTTCACAGAAGCCTCTGCCCGCTCCTGGAATCTCCTTCCTCAAGATATCAGGGGTTGCCGCACACTTGGTACCTTTAAGTCACGCTTATACAGTTACCTGTTGTCTAATAATTAATTTTTCTCTATTTATTTAATTTTATACTATGTCATTAATCTTTTCCTCGTTTTTTTTATATATCTTGTACATATTATATATTTAATTCGTTAGATTTAGAGTAAATCAAAATACATTATAAATATTAATTGTATTGTATTCATAACTAGTAATTGTTTATATATATATATATATATATATATATATTGTAATTTAGATTTAAGACTATTTTTGTTTGTTTGTATTTTTTTAAACCTGATTGAGTGGTAGAAAAAGCCTTAAGGCCTTAACTCTGGCAGGTAAAATAAAGCTATTATTATTATTATTATTATTATTATTATTATTATTAAAACCACTTCCCAACCTGGCATTGTAATATACTACTAAACCAATAAGATGAAAAGTATGCCACTGCTATAAATATTGAATAAAAATGTGCGGACTCACTATAGGCTTGAGAAACAAAATCGGGGTACTAGGTGGGCTACTAGAAGATGTCAGCCGGGTTACGAAACCTGTTTGCAGCGATCTGTACCCCCAGAATATATGTCCGATATTCTTTCCTACTAGATACTCAGTCGATTTCGAAGCAACCCCATCGGAACACGAAAACCGCGACTTTTCGATTTGTAACCGTTCTACCTCAGTTTATTAGGATTCTCTTTGCACACCCTATAGTTGTGTCGAAGTAATCGAAATGAACATTTGAATTGCTGCACATACGTTTATCAAATAATGAATCGTGGAAAAGTCCGTTATACCTACAACTCTCTTGTTTCTATATCGCATTTACTTATTTTATTCACAGAAATTAGTTTATTCAGTTTGTATTACATTTGCAAAGAAGATGAAAAGATTTCATCTTTAAATGTCTCTTGGTTTCTTTTATTTTCCTCCATGAAAACATTTTCTTTCTTACCACAATATCACTTTCTGCTTCTATTGCTTTTTTGTGAAATACAATCTTTACACTTATATAAATGTAATATTTTTAACTCTCTTAAAAATTCTTCTATTGTATCTTAATGATTTGTACCTATTCAAAAAATTCAGATATATTTATTTGTAATACACGACACGATTCAGATTTCCCTTCTCTCAAAAAGAAAGACTATTCCTAACAGGAAATTAAACATCAGAGCATCTTCTCTTCTTTTTTTTCTACTGGAATTCAATCTATCATCTCTGCTCTTTTCATATTAACTATGTATTGTCACAGGTTGTGTTAGGGAGATGTTTGTGGAGTATGTGGAAAAAATAATTTTTAACAGACGTTCCAGCCAAATCACGATAAAAGCTGTTTGTGTTTACAGTGACCGCAATATTCCTTATAACAACAGGCTTCAAGCGTTATTTATTATTTTATTTATTTCTATACGCTTCAATTTCATTTGTCATGAAAGGTTAAAATTATAAAATTGTACCTCAGATGTCAGTACAATTTGTTAACTATCATCATCATCATCATCATCATCATCATCATCATAGTACATTAACGAATTTAGGCCATTTGTTGACCTGTTTCGGCCTCAAGAGAAACACCATCCAAAAGTCTTTTGAGTGGACGTCCTGGTCTTCTTCTTCCTGCAGGTTGATATCTTAACATTTGTTTGGGTATTCTGTGATCTTCCACTCGATGAACATGTTGCATCCATCTTGACTTATAATCAGAAATTTTGTTTTCTAAAGGTTCCATGTGTAATTCTTCTAAGATGTCTTCATTTTTTTTTGTGATCTAGTGGTGTGTATCCTGCAGTCCTCCGTAGATATCTCATTTCAGCAGATCTAAGTCTCTGTATATCCTTCTGTTTCAACGTCCATACTTCGCTACCATACAAAAGAGTTGGAAGAGCCAGTGTTTTATACACTTTCAGCCTTGAATGCTTTTGGACTAACTTTGGCTTGAAGATAGAATTTATTAACCCTAAAATTCTTAAAAATTTAGATATTTTTGCATTTACATCCTTTTCTTCTTCATATGAGATATTGCATCCTAGATATGTAAAATTATTCACCTGCTCCAAAATTTTATTGTCCAGTACAATTTTACTTCTGACAGGATTTGTTAACTAACTCACTGTCAACTAACCCTATCAATGTACCAAGTACAATGTCTTCAGGCAGGAGCTGGAGGAAGCAGCCACGATCGGTGAAACACAATGGCCGCCCGCCTTAGAATTCTGGACCGGGAAGGAAGCCTTGAAATTCCTCATCAAGTACACAGGAAAAGTCTTGGAATTAAGAAGAAACGAAGACCAGCGGAGACAAGAGAAGCGTTAAAAACGTCACCAATCTTCTACTACTACTACTACTACTACTACTACTACTACTACTACTACTACTACTACACACACATACATACACACACACACACACACATACACATGTACACATACAAGCACAAAACACACTTTATTTTTATTTTATGTAACAACTACACACTTCAAATTCCCGAATTGTATATTTTTTATGTATCTAAATCCATCCATAGTAATTCTGCCCGAAGGCAGGTTCTTCACTGCAATCATAACATTTTCATGCTATGCTTGCAGCTTTACCAGGGAATTGTGTAGGTGTGGTAGCTTCCCGTTGCTTTCCACACCGGTGAAGGATGATGATGATAATGATAATGGTAAGGATGATAATGATAAGGATGATGGCCATATGATTTCGGGGACCGTTTGGGCCTTAAAGTTTTCCTGACATTTATCTTACAGGTAAGGAAAAACCCCGATAAAAACCTCACCCAGAAAAACTGCCCCGACCGGGGATCCAACCCGGGTTCGCTGCGTGACAAGGCAGCACGCTACCTCGAGACCACAGCGGTGGAAGTATTTAAATAAATATTAGATACATATAGAGACATAGAGCAGACTCGGTGGTAAGGGCATTATGCCCGAGGTAACACGGGGAGTGGTGGTGGCGCTCTAAATAAATCACTGGTACTATCCAACCCGTAGGTTCACGGCAGCGCGGACATAAGCTCTCCATACATCCCTATCCTGAGCTAATGCTTTCCAATCATTCCCTGTATAATCTACTTCTCTCAAATCATAGTTAATGTTATTCTCCCACCTCTATATTGGTCTCTACTGGGCATTTCCCCTCTGGTTTTCCTACAAGAAGCTTCCATGCAAGTCTTTCATTCCCCATTCATGCCACATATCCTGCCCATCGCAGTCTACGAGACTTAACTGTTCTTATTATATCTGGCTTCCTATAAAGACCATGTAGTTCATTGTTATGCTAATTTACAACAAATTATTAAATAATGTAAAACATATAAACATAGCATATGTAATGTTCTAACATAATGGACAGGTAAACGAAATGCAGCTTATGCTGATGATGTAGTATTATTGGCCGACAGCGAGGAGATACTAAAGGACAACACGCACACACTATTGAGTAACACTAAGAAATTAGGACTGGAAGTAAATATCAATAAAACTAAATATATGGTCACACGTAGAAATACATTATATAATGGAAATGGACAGCTAATGACAAATGAGGGAAATTTTGAGGAAGTGGCTGAATTCAAATATCTAGGAACAATAATCACAAATAGGAATGAGATGCACAAAGAAATTAAACATAGGCTCAATTCTGGAAATGCGTGCTATTATGCATTGCAGAGACTTTTGATGTCCCAACTCCTTTCAAAAAACGTTAAACTGAAAATATATAAAACTATTAATTATTCTACCAGTTATATTATATGGGTGCGAAACATGGACTCTTTCTTTAAGGGAGGAAAGGAGATTACGAGTATTTGAGAATATAGTACTTAGGAACATTTTTGGACCAAAGAGAGATGAACAGACAGGTGAATGGAGAAGACTACATAACAATGAACTACATGGTCTTTACAGGAAGCCAGATATAATAAGAACAGTCAAGTCTCGTAGACTGCTATGGGCAGGACATGTTGCACGTATGGGGAATGAAAGACTTGCATGGAAGCTTCTTGTAGGAAAGCCAGAGGGAAAACGCCCAGTTGGTAGACCAAGAATGAGGTGGGAGAATAACATTAACAATGATTTGAGGGAAGTAGATTATACAGGAAAAGATTGGAAAGCATTAGCTCAGGATAGGGATGTATGGAGAGCTTATGTCCGCGCGGCCATGAACCTACGGGTAAAATGAAATGCCTATACCTGGGCTGCCCATATGAGTTTTATAAACCTTATGCGGGTGGTGGATGTACGAGGGGCTTAACACCTTTCCTATCAAGATTTTCACTTCTACTTACAGTGCTGTCAGCTAAATCTTTATGGCATTAAGAGAGGAACTTCTCAGATTTATTGACCAGTAGCAGGGCTGAAACTGTCATATTTGCCACGTCGCTTCGACATCGTCCTTCTATCCATATCTCGAATTAGTTGTACTGCTATCCTACGTACCTCAATTCCCAATTATTCATCATCTTGCTTCCAGTATCTATCCTCAAACCATAACTTAAACACAAGATCACAACATAGTCTCTTGCTTAATATACCGCAACATAGGACATCACATCACTCCATGTCATATACTATCTTCACTTCTCGCAACTGGAATTCCCTTCCACAAGAAATAAGGGGCTGCCGGACATTGGCATCATTTAAAAGAAATCTAAATTTATATTTGCTCTAACCTCGACTTCATTATTACCCAGTGTAAGGTATATATATTAATTGGCGTTTCTCGCATAAGTCATCATATTTCTACTATTATTATTATTATTATTATTATTATTATTATTATCGTATCAATATTGTTATTATCGTATAAAATGTTGTTTGTACATGACATTTACATTGCTACATTTATTGTATCTTTAACTGTTTATAATTAGTATAGTGTATATCTATATTTGTCAAATATTTATTTGTATTTGTGCTGGTTCAGTAGAAGAGAACGCCTATATAGACTACGATGGGCAGGATACGTTGCACGTATGGGGAATGAAAGACTTGCATCATAGCTTCTTGTAGGAAACCCAAAGGGAAAACGCGCAGTTTGTAGACCAATAATGAGATGGGAAAATAACATTAACTATGATTTGAGGGAAGTAGATTATACAGGGAATGATTGGAAAGCATTAGCTCAGGATAGGGATGTATGGAGAGCTTATGTCCGCGCGGCCATGAACCTACGGATTCGATAGTGCCAGTGAGTAAGTGGGTAAGTAAGTAAGTATGTAAGTAAGTAAGTAAGTAAGTAAGTAAGTAAGTAAGTAAGTAAGTAAGTAAGTAAGTAAGTAAGTAAGTAAGTAAGTAAGTAAGTAAATAAGCAAGTAAGTAAGTAAGTAAGTAAGTAAGTAAGTAAGTAAGTAAGTAAGTAAGAAGTAAGTAAGTAAGTAAGTAAGTAAGTACGTAAATAAGTAAGTAAGTAAGCAAGTAAGTAAGCAAGCAAGCAAGCAAGTACGTAAGTAAGTAAGTAAGAAGCAAGTAAGTAATTAAGTAATTAAGTAAGTAAGTAAGTAAGAAGCAAGAAGCAAGAAGTAAGTAAGGTGTAAGTAAGTAAGTAAGTAAGTAAGTAAGTAAGTAAGTAAGTAAGTAAGTAAGTAAGTAATACGAGTATAAACTGTATAAACATTAAAATGAAATTAATTTCGAATCTCACATAGAATTCATGTTTCTCATGATTTTGTTGATTTTTTCCCCCGCACTTTTTATGGGAGTTGAGAGGACATGTCTAAAGTGGTTATCATTAAGCGGTAGTACATTTTCCCGCGGATGTTTTCTTTTCCGTTAGTACGGAACTTTTCCATTAGCCAGACACTTGGCGACGGTTGTGAGATCATAAGTTTGAACGTACAAGCCGATCGTTACCAGCACTGCCTTCTAGGTTAGCCGGCTATGTCTATTACCGTAATGTCAAAACTAACCTACAATCAATACACCCGCATCAAATTCCAGCATCGATAACAATCGATTTATATCGTTTGGAGAATCATTATTAAAACTGATTAAAAACTATGGCTCAACTACACTTCTACTAGCGCTTGATTTTTCATAAGTAATGCCACGAGTGATTTCCAAATGATCGATAAATTCACGACTCACGAAGTGAGAAGTGAATTTATGTAGAGAATTTGTAAATCAAGAGTAGCATTTGTTAGGACTATTTAACGAATAAAATTAAGCTGTTTACTCACAAATCATTATTTAACTACAGTTATTTTAAAATATTTATATATTTAATGTAAACGGCGATGTTTGAAAACAAATCAAAAACGATAGGTACGCTTCATCTGCTTCTTTTGTTTATCACTGCTACCAGATCATACTATTTATTGCCAAAGGAATGCAATAATGTAAGAATGCTCTCTAGTGGAGAAAAATGAAACACATCTGTATATTAAACTGATGTGGTATGATGTAAATATGACAATTATATTTTTCTGGATTGTTACCTGGGAAAAAGTACATTTAAGAAAGCGCAAACAGTGGTTTCTTTTTTTGGTGGTATAATAAATTGCTACAAATGTTTTATATTAACTCCTGCAAGCGGTATGTGCACTATATATACAATCTGGTAGCCGTATTTCTCACAGGCTCAGTCACTGCAAAATAATGGTCAGACCTATTCAGAATATTAAAAAGGAGGAGCTTTCTTTAATATGGTAATTATAACACTGATAAATATTTCGTGAAACACGACTCTGATTGGTTGTAAAACAGAAATCATTGAAACGTGATTGGTCATTGACTCCCATTTGGGGCATGAGTTAAATAGTCAGTTATATTGTTACAAACTATAGCTCTTCTTCTGTATTTACTAACATTATTTCATATTTTAAACTTTCTCAAACAATTTTTATAACATTATTAGACAATTTTGAAGTATTTATTTAAATATGCAAATCACAATGTTATGACACTTTTAGACAATATTGTGATGCTAACTGCTATTTTCTCCACAGAGTATATTACTTAGTCTATGATTTTTCTTATCACTGTTTTGGGTTATCGCTAGTTGGGATCAGCGTTAGGGAGCGATAAGTAAGTGTACACCCATTTTTAATAAACTTTTAGTAATTTTAATATTTGAATATATATGTTTTAAGATAGATTTGGGGATTTATTGCAAATATTGATCATTTAAATTCCATAGCGACGAATAGTAATCGAAGATGATAATCGATATGTGGTTCGATTGTGGGTTATCGCTGGCTCTATAAACTCTGGCGCATGCGCACTGTTGTTCTGTAGGACTTTGAAAATATTTCACGCTAGTTTAAGTGCAGTTTTTCGAAAACTATTAATAATCATCGCGGTGGTCGCTGCCTCGTACGCAGTGGGCACTGGTTCGATACCCGTTCGGGATATGTATACAGAGTCACTTTTCCTCACCTGTAAGATAAATGTCAGGAAACGTTAAGTCCAAACGGTCCCCCGAATATCTGGAATCATAATCACCAATATATATATATATATATATATATATATTTCCATGCGTCCACCACTTTGGTCTCGATGTAGCGTGCTGTCTTGTCACGCAGCGGGCCCGGGTTCGATCCCCGCTCGGGACAAATTTTCTGGGTGAGGTTTTTTCGGTTTTTTCCTCACCTGTAAGACAAATGTTGGGATACTTTAAGGCCCAAACGGTCCCCGAACGTCATCTGGCCATCATTATCATCAATATCATATTCAGCTCATTAAATTAAGTTTAGGTTTAAGGTCTCTCCTGGCGCATCATTACCCATCGTCATCACCCATTATATCATTGGGGCAGCGTAACCCCGACTTCCAGGCGCCCCAACCTCAGAAGTGGGTTACAATACGCCAATGCCAGGACAGAATACCACAAATGTCGAATGACAAACAGGTGGCATTGAATAAAATAATAATAATATATATATATATATATATATATATATATAAGACAAGATAAGAAAAATAAATGCCTGGACTTTTTCTTATCATGTCATATTAAGCTTGCATTGCTCAATGTCAAAAAGGTTTAATTATAACACACACACACACGCACACACACACACACACACACACACACATATATATATATATATATATATATATATATATATATATATTTGCCATGTTGATCAGCCTCATGTGTCAGTGGTCAGCGTTTTTGACTGTTGTTCATGAGGTCCCGGGTTCGACTCTCGGTCAAACCATAGGAATTTTTTCTTAAAGGGAATCATTCGTGTGGTTGCCCATGATCTGGAATTTAGGTTAAGTTTAGGTTAATAACTCTCTTGGGGCTTCATTATTATTTATCACCCATCATATCAACGGGGTAACGTAACTCCACCTTCCAGGCGCCCCAACTTCAGAAGTGGGTTACAATTAAGCCAATGCCAGGAGAGAACACCAGGAATGTCGAAATGACAACCTGGGACATTGAATATAACAATATTTTACGTATTTAGTATGAACGGTGTTTCCTATTAGATGTCAGCGTTGTCTCGGAAAAGGTCCTGGATTGAGCTGATTGTTCATTCGAGAAGGCTATCCACGTTCTTGTGTATTAAAAAAAATATATAGTGTGATCCAATGTTTAAATCCCTCTCCCGGCAGGTTGAACAACAGATTGCTTCGACCTACACATTTGATAATTGTGTGTTCAATAATTGTGTTTTAAATAAAGATTTTAATGAGTTGTTTCCGAAAAAAAATAATCAATAACCTATAATGTTGGTTATAATACAGAGTTTGACGTGTTTCACTTTTTCTCCACTAGGTGCATTCTTACAATATCGCGATCCTATTTGGCAATAAATAATAATAATAATAATAATAATAATAATAATAATAATAATAATAATAATAATAATAATAATAATAATAATAATAATAATAATAATAATGATTTATTTTAGCTGGCAGAGTTAAGGCCATAAGGCCTTCTCTTCCACTCAACCAGCGAATAGTAAAATTATACAAAAATTACGTACATATTACAATTTTAAGATATTAAAATACAGACTAAACAAAATACAATGATGATGGATCTAATACTAGCTAATGCTAACAAAAACATTGAATATAATAAAATTAAAATGATATAAAATAAAGTAAGTAGCTTCCTACATGATTATTAATAGAATGCTCTATATAGTTGTTATGTAGTTAATGTTTTCATTGTGTCGAACTTAAGATATCAGTTAATTTGGATTTAAATAATGATAGCGATTGACAGTCCCTGACATGACTGGGAAGTGAGTTCCATGCTCTAGGCATAGATATTGTGTAAGATACAGAGTATAGACAGGTCCTGTGTTGTGGTATCAAAAGTAAAGAAGAGTCTTGTGATCTTGTTCCTAAATTGTGATGAGCCGATAAATGTTGAAAACGTGTTGTTAAATAAGTTGGTAAATATGTGTGCAGAATTTGGAATAGTAAGGTATGTGAATGTAAAATTCTTCTGTCATTTAGGCGTAGCCATGATAAGGCCTGAAATGAAGGAGACACGTGGTCATAACGACGGAGATTGAATATAAATCGAATGCACGCATTATGAGCACGCTGTAGTCTGTCAGATAGATCAGTTGTCAGATTAGTCAGTAATATGTCGCAGTAGTCGAAGTGTGGCATTATAAGAGTCTGTACAAGTATTTGTTTTAATTTTGTAGGAAGGAAGTTTTTAAAACTATTAAGGGAGTGAAAAATTGAGAACACTTTCTCGCAGGTATTATTCACCTGGATTTTCCAGTCTAGGTGTTGGTCCATAAATTGTATGATCAAGTTGCAGTGATGAACAAATGAAACCAAACATATCTCATTTGTTTTCATTCATCGCCATTTACATTAATATATAAATATTTTAAAATAACTATATTTAAATAATGATTTTTGAGTAAACAGCTTAATTTTATTTGTTAAATATTCCTAACAAATGCCACTCTTGATTTCCAAATTATCATAAGTAATGCCACGAGTGATTTCCAAATTATCGATAAATTCACGACTCACGAAGTGGGGAGTGAATTTATCTAGAGAATTTGGAAATCAAGAGTGGCATTTGTTAGGACTATTTAACGAATAAAATTAAGCTGTTTACTTACAAATCATTATTTAAATATAGTTATTTTAAAATATTTATATATTTAATGTAAACGGCGATGTTTGAAAACAAATGAGAAACGATAGGTACGCTTCTACCGCTTCTTTTGTTTATCACTGCAATCAGATCATACTATTTGTTGCCAAAGGAACGCAATATTGTAAGGAGGAGCTTTCTTTAATATGGTAATTATAACACTGATAAATATTTGGTGAAACACGACTCTGATTGGTTGTAAAACAGAAATCATTGAAACGTGATTGGTCATTGACTCCCATTTGGGGCATGAGTTAAATAGTCATAAGTAATGCCACGAGTGATTTCCAAATTATCGATAAATTCACGACTCACGAAGTGAGGAGTGAATTTATCTAGAGAATTTGGAAATCAAGAGTGGCATTTGTTAGGACTATTTAACGAATAAAATTAAGCTGTTTACTCACAAATCATTATTTAACTATAGTTATTTTAAATATTTATATATTTAATGTAAACGGCGATGTTTGAAAACAAATGAGAAACGATAGGTACGCTTCTCACCGCTTCTTTTGTTTATCACTGCAACCAGATCATACTATTTATTGCCAAAGGAACGCAATATTGTAAGGAGGAGCTTTCTTTAATATGGTAATTATAACACTGATAAATATTTGGTGAAACACGACTCTGATTGGTTGTAAAACAGAAATCATTGAAACGTGATTGGTCATTGACTCCCATTTGGGGCATGAGTTAAATAGTCTAGATAAATTCACAACTCACGATTTGGAAATCACTCGTGGCATTACTTATGAATAATACGCATTACATATTTGAAAACTAAACTGCATAATATTATATTTTATATAGTCCACCGCGGTGGTCTCGAGGTAGCGTGCTGCCTTGTCACGCAGCGGGCCCGGGTTCGATTCCCGGTCGAAACGGGCTCCTGCGTGAGGTTTTCTCGGGGTTTTTCCTCACCTATAAGACAAATGTCAGGAAGCTTAGGGACCAACGGTCCCCGAAAATCATCCGGCCATTATCATCATCATCATTATCATCACCGTCCTTCACCGGTGTGGAAAGCAACGGGAAGCTACCAGACATATAATTCCCTAGTAAAGCTGCAAGCATAGCATTAAAATGCTATGATTGCAGTGAAGAACCTGCCTTCGGGCAGAATTACTATGGATGGATGGATATTTAATATGTTATATTTATATATCGGCCGCGGTGGACTAGTGGTTATACTCCTTTCCTCTGGTCCCGAGGGTCGCGGATTCAAACCCGGTCGGGGTCGATGAATTTTTTAGGACGGAAAAATCCAAGCAGCAAGTCCTGCGGTAGGGACTCGAAGCCGTGGGTCCCGAGTCTGAATACTTTCAGGCTCGTAAAAAATCCTTAAGCCTGAATGAAAAGGCCTCTAAGCAAAATTTACCGAATTTTCCCGTCCTAGTACTACCTTGGTTTCCTAGATGTTAGTATGAGGCGGAACGCTCAAAATGACATCTATAGGAAAACAAGTGTAACTAAATTAGTATGGTTAAAATTCTTCCCTTTAGGGGGAGGGCGCCTAAATCTCTGTAAAGGGAAAACATGGGTTAAAACAATATATTTACATATTATTAATTTTATTTCATTTTATAATATTGTTCTGTCCACCGCTGTGGTCTCGAGGTAGCGTGCTGCCTTGTCACGCAGCGAGCCCGGGTTCGATTCCTGGTCGGGGTACTTTTTCTGGGTGAGGTTTTTATCGGGGTTTTTCCTCACCTGTAAGACAAATGTCAGGAAAACTTTAATGCTCAAACGGTCCCCGAAATCATATGGCCATCATCCTTATCATTATCATTCTTACTATTATCATCATCATCATTCTTCACCGGTGTGGAAAGCAACGGGAAGCTACCACACCTACACAATTCCCTAGTAAAGCTGCAAAGCATAGCATGAAAATGCTATGATTGCAGTGAAGGACCTGCCTTCGGGCAGAATTACTTTGGATGGATATTGTACTGTATTTTTAATTCCTCTCAACTTTTTTTAGGTAAGTTTTTAACTATCCAATAAATTTATAACAATATTTTAAGAATGCATGCCGTTACCGTTGCAAAATCTCTCAGTAGTTGATAGATATATTATAGGAAAGGTTACTTATTGATTTGAAAGCCAATATGGGGACAATATAAATATTTTCACTTACGCCGCTTTCAACCTTATTCGTTTTGTTGAAGTCCTTGTCATCCGTGAACATGATAAGGCAATGTAGGAAAGATAACTTTATAAGTTTCAGGTCATTCTGTACCCATAGGGAGCGAGGGAACGTTTAATCACGATCTAGTACGGGGATCGAACTCCGTGTCGCTGATATGTTAGCCCATTCGCCTCAAAAGACTAGGTACACTCGCTTAACTCTGCTGTTATATATTCTGCAATATTTTGTACAACCTTTGGCAGGGTAATATTTTGTTAACATTTATGAATAGAAGAGAAATGTGTTTTGCTCTTCAACCTTACTGTGATCTCAAGTACCGTTATCTTTTGTTTGTTTTGATTTTCTGAAAACAGACAATATAATTTACGGTAACTTAAATCCGGTTTCTGGGTAAATGCATTGAGCATTTAAACCTGAAGCGAAAGGGTTAACAGAATGCCTAACACAAGCTGGCAATGAGTTATCGATGACAGGGTATCATTGTAATAAATTGAACGAATACATAAAGTGTTAAGACTGGCTCAATCGTTGTTTCGATACTTTAACTGATAATGCATATACAGTAAAATTGTTATTTTTTTTCTGGTGTTCCCATAAGCACATTGTCCTTTGTGTCCCTCCTCATCACACTACCTATTACTGGAAATGTTTTACAGTTCCTCTTGCTAGAACATGGAATTCTATTCAACTCTATATTAGAGACTGCCAAACTTTACAATCTCTCAGAAACAAATTTAATATATAATTATTAACAGAAGGCTCTGACTAATATTACTTTTTTTAACAATTAATAACTTATTGTTCATTATTTAATAAATATAGTACAAATATTTGTCAATATATTTACCTAGTATTAATTCAATAGAGTTTATTACTTTATTTGTGTATATATTTTTTTCTTTTCTTTTTATGTATAGTAGATTGGAGCTGTTACTCCTTTGAGTATACGTTCTTCAATTAGTTTAATATTAATAATTAATTTTATTGTATAACACTGAGCAACAAAAACATTTTTTTTTTTGGTCTCAGAAAGAAAAGTATGTGAT
This sequence comes from Diploptera punctata, assembly GCA_030220185.1. Lineage (NCBI taxonomy): Eukaryota > Metazoa > Arthropoda > Insecta > Blattodea > Blaberidae > Diploptera > Diploptera punctata. The sequence continues at coordinate 745,291 of JASPKZ010009823.1, forward strand.
TCTGATAGTATTGTTTTTCCTGAATTCAAATATGATATCGGGTTTTCTCCATCACGCAAGGTTTTCGAGAGATAAATAAATAAATAGATAAAAAATAAATAAAGATAACAGTAGGGAACTAGTTATGAGAAAGCGAGGTAAGATAAACAGGAAAAAAAAGCGACTTGACCAAAATGTACCGTTGCAAGTGCATCCAGATTAAAATTCGGGATGCAGTCATGTCACGCAAGGATGATCCATCCCAATAGCTAGAGTTTAATGTAAATTTACAATTATAAAAGCGAAAATTATGTTTGTTGTTTGTTATGTGTCAAGTTGATTTATAAATATTATAGTTTATTACATTTTTATTGATTTTAGCTGTGATGGGCTTTCATTATTAGTCCTATACTTTTTTTCATGATTAATGAAGCTCCATACAGTTTGATTCAAAATAACATGTCCTAAAATGTTACAGTAAACTTACATCTGAATTTGTGAATTTTTCAGGTGTGCTACCATATTTAAATTACACAGCTCTACAAAAAAAAGTTGTTGCTCTGGATATCTCAGCGAATTTCTGTTTTCAAGTGCACAGTTTACGAATATATTCATGGAAGTGCTGAATGTTTTTATGATTTTGGAAGATGTGCTCTGTTTCTTTTTAAAATCTTTATTTTCAGCAGCAAGATGTTCAAAATTAAAAAAAAAAAAGAAAAGAAATACTGCCGTAAGAGAAAAAATGAATATTGGTTATTCAATAGTAGATTACATACGATATAAGCAATTAAATTGATATGGGCACGTTCGACGAATGCAAGAAGAAAAATTACCCAGGAAAACATTGGAATGGTGTCCACCTGATAGAACGAGAAGAGGAAAACCACGAAACTCGTGGATGCAGGAAATTAGAACTGGAATGAGAACAAGAGGACTGGAGGACATGGATTGGATGGAGAGAGACGAGTGGAGAAGAAAAATAAAACGTTAGGCACAGAAAGATGTGTAAACATTAAAATTCTGTATATAATATATATATGTCCACCGCTGTGGTCTCGAGGTACCGTGCTGCCTTGTCACGCAGCGGGCACGGGTTCGATCCCCGGTCGGGGCAGTTTTTCTGGGTGAGGTTTTTATCGGGGTTCTTCCTCACCTGTAAGACAAATGTCAGGAAAACTTTAAGGCCCAAACGGTCCCTGAAATCATATGGCCATTATCATCATCCTTATCATTATCATCGTCATCATCATCATCCTTCACCGGTGTGGAAATCAACGGGAAGCTACCACACCTACAATTCCCTAGTAAAGCTGCAAGCATAGCATGATACTGCTATGATTGCAGTGAAGGACCTGCCGTCGGGCAGAATTACTATGGATGGATATATATATCTTAATATATAAAACTTTCGTGTCACGTTGTTTGTCCGCGATGGAATCCTAAACTACTGAACCGATTTTAATAAAATTTTGCACACTGTGTGCAGTTTGATCCAACTTGAGACTTAGGGTAGTTTATAACTAAATTTATAGTCGCATTATTTTTTTATTGCAAATTATTTGTCTATTATTTAACAAAGAGTTATAATTATCTGTGAGTTCCATACGATTCTAACAGATGGCGGTGTAATTCTGTGAGTTCCCTACGATTCTAACAGATGGTGGTGTAATGTAATTTGTTTATTATTTAAGAAAGAGAGATCCAGATGGCTGTGCTTTTTGTTGCAACCGCGAATTTAAATTGATTTACAAATATTGATTATTTCATAATTTAAGTGTGTTCAGTGTTTATTTTATTTTCAATATTATTAATTTCGTGTGTAAGTATTAGTTTTAAGTAATCTGGCTGAAAGACAGCAACTTAATTTAAATTTTTAACGTATACCTTAGCCACAGCAACGAGTGGCCGGGACGTCTAGTATATATATATATATATATATATATATGTCGTATCCAGAGAGTTAAACATCGTACCTATATCTGAATACCTCCAAGAATTTAGAAACAATTGGCTAGCCCATACTCAGCGCATGGATCGTCACAGAATACCAAAACAAATTCTTCACTACATTCCTCGAGGCAGAAGATCTGTGGGTCGACCTTTTCGGAGATGGCGGGAGACCGTAACGGGCCACTGGGCCTAATACTTGAAAGGCAGATGACGATGATGATAATACATGTCGTTAATGACATTCTGCAAACATTATTCTCCTGCTTTTGGTGTTTTTTAACAATAAGTAGATATCTGCGCTACAACTCCGTTAAGTGTTCTGAAAGAGAATTTCCTAAATAAAAAGGGGTAATCGAAGTCCCTCTATGATAACGTGTAACAGTGGAGTATAGAAAAAATTAACAACATTTTAATAACAACCAATTCTTAACCCTTAAATTGCCAATACAATATTTTCTCGTGCCAGTTATTTAAATGTTCCGGACCGCAAGGAAAATAAATTCATATAAAACTGTGTTATTATTATACATTATTGCGTAATTTGATAAAAATTTAAATAATTTTTGTTAGCTTGTTTTTCTATTGATCTAAAAACTATATTAAATGCATGAAATCAATGTATCCAATAGGATACATTTTTAATTTAAGGGTTAAAATAAATCAAATGTTTCTTTGATGCATACAAATCCGCCACTGTTGCACTGTATGGTCTTCTTTGCTGCTGTTCTTGTCCGATTAGGAAGAGGATAAGGAGCTTGTAGCATAATGAGATAGATCTCATATCTCATTATCCATCCATACACGTTTCTTCTGAGGGGGGAGTTTCATTCAATAGTCTTCTCTTTACAAAAGATGCTGAGAAACAAGAGAATAGCGGTTCTCTGTTGAGGGTTTCACTGTTTGGCTGCCTTGCATTCTTCCTCTCTTATTTACATGGAAAATGTTATATTCAAGATACTGCACAGAAGTCAAGTAACAATCCAAGTGGCTATTCCAGCAAGAGTTCCTTCCTCAAAGTGTAACTACAAAAAAGAAAAAGCTTTTGATTTCAGCCAGATAATACTGTAACCTTTCAGCTTTTATTTTTGTTTACATTTATTTAACATATAATTCTGTATAATAGATTTCACTGTAATTTTCTTTATTTTTATTCCTCTTCCCGGAGATTTTTTGTAAGTACAAATTCTTGTAAATACATTTTTAAATCCATATTTTATCCCATACGATTTTTTTTCCACAATTCTAATGATTTATTGATTTTCATGTAGGTCTACATAAAATAAAAATATAATAATAAATACATTTTCTATATAAAACCATTAATTAAACGACCTTCTCATAACAAACCAATTTTTAATTCATTTTTGAGACTGCGACGATCATATATTCTGCCCTTCTCACCAATAAGTGCTAATATATGATAATTAGTTTTTTTATTTTAATAAAATCGACTGATCATTTGTACACAACTGTTTCAATATATTTTTCCCATGATTAGAAGGAAGAGAGAAAGAAAGAAAGAAAGAAAGAAAGAAAGAAAGAAAGAAAGAAAGAAAGAAAGAAGAAAGAAATTAAGAAACAAAAATAAAAAAAGAAACAAATACAAAAGAAGAAAGACGCAAAAGAAAGAAAAGAAAGCAAAAATAAAGAAAGTAAGAAAAAGTAAGAAAAAGAAAGAAAAGCAAGAAAAAAGAAAGAAGGAAAGAAAAAGAAAAGGAAAGAAGGAAAAGAAAGAAAATAAACAAAAGAAAGGAAATAGAAAAGAAAAAGAAACAAAGAGAAAGAAAAGGAAGAAGAAAAAAGAAAGAAAAAGAAAGAAAAAAAGAAATAAAAAGAAAGAAAAAGGAAGAAAAAGAAAGAAAAAGAAAGAAAGAAAGAAAAAGAAATAAAGAAAAAGAAAAAGAAAGAAAAAGACAGGAAAAGGAAGAAAAAGAGAGAAAGAAAGAAAGAAAAAATAATGAAAGAAAAAAGAATGAAAGGAAGAAAGAAGGAAGGAAATAAATAAATAGATATTTATGAAGACTACTTAACTCATGTCCCAAATGGGAGTCAATGACCAATCGCGTTTCAATGCATTTTATTTTACAATCAATTACAGTCGCGTTTCACCTCTATAATTATCTAATTCTGAGTACCGATATAAAGAAAGCTCCTCCTTTTTTAATATTCTGAACAGGTCAGAGCATTATTTAGCAGTGACCGACTCTTTAACAAATACGTTGAATATAGCAAATAATGAACAGATTCTTTCGGTCTACACATTTGATAATTATGTGTTCAATAATTATGTTTTTAAATTCTGATTTTATTGAGTTGTTTCCGCAAAAAATTAATTAATAACCTATAATGTTGGTTATAATACACAGTTTGATGTGTTTCATTTTCTCTCCACTAGAGTGCATTCTTACAATATTGCGATCGTATTTGCCAATAAATAGTATTTTTAAGTTGCAGTTATGAACAAATGAAACACAACCAAACATTTCTCATTTGATTTCAAATACCGCCGTTTACATTAAATATATAAATATTTAAAAATAACTATATTTAAATAATAGTTTGTGAGTACACAGCTTAATTGTATTCGTTAAATAGTCGTAACAAATGCCACTCTTGATTTCCAAATCCTCTAGATAAATTTGGAAATCACTCGTAGCATTACTTATGAATATTTTTATAAAGAAAACTTGCTTAATTTTCATATTTTTACAAATTAAATAAGTTAATATGAAGGATACTTTGGGAGCACAGAATTGCTTGTTCTATGTAGCAAGACGCCAACCTGTCCAATTTTAAATCAATATCATTCCACTACTGTGTACTACAGTCACTATATTAGTAACGTGGACCTATACAATGACAACCTTAATTTATTTATATGACGCAGCTAAATATCTTCTGTAGGAAAGTAATCTGTTAGTTTATGCTGATGATGTAGTACTACTGGCCGATAGCGAGGAGATACTAAAGGCACACACGCTCACACAACTGAGTAAAACTAAGAAATTGGGACTGGAAGTAAATATCAATAAATCTAAATATATGGTCACACATAAAAATACATTATATAATGGAAATGGACAGCTAATGACAAATGAGGGAAATTTTGAGGAAGTGGCTGAATTCAAATACCTAGGAACAATAATCACAAACAAGAATGAGATGCACAAGGAAATTAAACATAGGCTCAATTCTGGAAATGCGTGCTATTATGCATTGCAGAGACTCTTGATGTCCCAACTCCTTTAAAAAGCGTTAAACTGAAAATATATAAAACTATTATTCTACCAGTTATATTATGTGGATGCGAAACATAAACTTTTACTTTAAGGGAGGAAAGGAGATTTCGAGTATTTGAGAATAAAGTTCAAAAATAAAACTTTTGGACCAAAGAGAGATGAACAGACAGGTGAATGGAGAAGACAGCATAACAGTGATTTGCATGGACTTTATAGGAAGCCAGATATAATGAGAACAGTTAAGTCTCGTAGATTGCGATGGGCAGGACATGTTGCACGAATGGGGAATGGAAAACGTGCATGGAATATTCTTGTAGGAAAATCAGAGGGAAAACGCCCAGTTGGTAGACCAAGAATGAGGTGTGACAATAACATTAACTATGATTTGAGGGAAGTAGATTATACAGGGGATGATTGGAAATATTGGTTCAGGATAGGGACGTACGGAGAGCTTATGTCCGCGCGGCCATGAACTGACGGGTTCGATAGTGCCAGTTAGTTAGGAAAGTAATATGATACAGCGTGTTTGCATAATCCTAGTTAATATTGCATAATAAATGTTTCAATACTTTTTTAAAAGTCATTATGATGAGTTGAGGTTAATATATAAAATGTTAAAATAATAAAATGTGCATCTCAGATCCCACAACAGAACTTCACTCGATGTCCCGGAAATGTTCAAACAATTTTTAAGGGGACTTGGTAGTCTGAGCATATGGTTGCTATGCAGCAGTGAAATCAAAACATGAAGGATTTTGAGTACATTTTTCTCAGAAACCCCTAGTAGTATAGAATCATACTTTTCTGTGATTATTATCATTATATGTAACAATATGCATGGCCAAAATAATTGGATTATCTCTATTGGTTCAATGGGAAAAAAATATTTGCATCTGGAAAATAAAATTTTCTCAAAATGTTATTTTTTGATATTTAGGTACCATTTTCTCAACAACTACTAGAGGTAGAAAGCTGAAATTTTGCATACGTCTATGCCACGTTTCTATGAATATTTTCTGCCACTTTCACAAAGTTATAATAAAAATCATGGATTTTAGACTCTGAAAGGGTGACAAAATAGTATTAATATTTTGATGTTTGAGTGATTCCGGGTTCTGTGGCCGTGGTCCATAGTTGGTGTTGATACCAGACGTTTCGCCCTCAACTGCGGAGGGCATCTTCAGTGGCGAGTGCTTCTAGGCGTGTTTCCTGGTCGGAAGCTCTACTTAGAGTGAACGCTGCGGGTGTTGTATTGATACTAGTGGTGGGAGCAGGGTGAGCGGGCGTGGCTCTTGCTGATTGGCTAATGGTCGTCTCCTTGTTGAGACGACCATTAGCCAATCAGCAAGAGCCACGCCCGCTCACCCTGCTCCCACCACTAGTATCAATACAACACCCGCAGCGTTCACTCTAAGTAGAGCTTCCGACCAGGAAACACGCCTAGAAGCACTCGCCACTGAAGATGCCCTCCGCAGTTGAGGGCGAAACGTCTGGTATCAACACCAACTATGGACCACGGCCACAGAACCCGGAATCACTCAACATCATGATTACCGGCCGTGAAAGCCTGCATTCAAGTATTAATATTTATTTGTTTTCAAAAACAAGTATTTTTCCCCATTGAACCAATAGAGATAATCCAATTATTTTGGCCATGAATATTGTTAATTCTAATGATAATAAGCACAGAAAAGTATGATGCTATACTACAAGGGGTTTCAGAGAAAAATGTACCCAAAGTCCTTCATGTTTATAACATATAAAAAATATATACATTTCAGAATTAAATGTTTTTTATAAAATCAAGTATATAAGGTAGAGATATAAACTAAAAGCCAAAATATTCTCACATTTGTTGTGTGCATGGTGTAAAATGTTCAGGCTTATTTATTTACAAGTTCATAAGAAATAGTAATTTGATTTCACTGCTGCCTAGTAACTGAATGGAAGGAATCAATTATCGTACCAATTTATAAGAAAGGAGATAAAACTGATTGCAACAACTATAGGGGCATCTCATTACTTTCAACTTCGTACAAAATTCTAACAAATATATTAGTAAGCAGACTTACTCCCTATATTGATGACATTCTAGGAGATCATCAATGTGCATTTAGAAGAAACAGGTCTACAAGAGATCAGATTTTTAGTATAAGACAGATTTTAGAAAAGAAATGGGAATATAATGGTACTGTACGTCAACTATACGTAGACTTCCAAAAAGCATATGATTCAATTAAGAGGGAGAAGTTATATAGTATCCTGCTGGAGTTCGGAATTCCTAAAAAGTTAGTTAGACTTATACGAATGTGTCTAAATGGCTCAACGAGTAGGGTGCGTGTAGGCAAACAGTTTTCAGACACTTTTGAAATCCAGAATGGGTTGAAGCAAGGAGATGCACTATCTCCTCTACTATTTAATTTTGTACTAGAGCATGCCATTAAATCTTTAGAGAATGAGGAAGGCTTACAACTGAATGGTATTAATAAGCTGTTAGTTTATGCTGATGATGTAGTACTACTGGCCGATAGCGAGGAGATACTAAAGGCCAACACGCACACACTATTGAGTAACACTAAGAAATTAGGACTGGAAGTAAATATCAGTAAAACTAAATATATGGTCACACGTAGAAATACATTATATAATGGAAATGGACAGCTAATGACAAATGAGGGAAATTTTGAGGAATTGGCTAGGAACAATAATCACAAATAGGAATGAGATGCACAAAGAAATTAAACATAGGCTCAATTCTGGAAATGCATGCTATTATGCATTGCAGAGACTTTTGATGTCCCAACTCCTTCCAAAAAACGTTAAGCTGAAAATATATAAAACTATTATTCTACCAGTTATATTATATGGGTGCGAAACATTGACTCTTACTTTAAGGGAGGAAAGGAGATTACGAGTATTTGAGAATAAAGTTCTTAGGAAAATTTTTGGACCAAAGAGAGATGAACAGACAGGTGAATGGAGAAGACTACATAAAATGAACTACACGGTCTTTATAGGAAGCCAGATATAATAAGAACAGTTAAAGTCCCGTAGACTGCGATGGGCAGGACATGTTGCGCGTATGGGGAATGAAAGACGTGCATGGAAACTTCTTGTAGGAAAGCCAGAAGGAAAACGCCCAGTTGGTAGACCAAGAATGAGGTGGGAGAACAACATTAACTATGATTTGAGGGAAGTAGATTATACAGGGAATGATTGGAAAGCATTAGCTCAGGATAGGGATATATGGAGAGCTTATGTCCGTGCGGCCATGAACCTACGGGTTCGATAGTGCCAGTGAGTAAGTAAGTAAGTAAGCTGCCTAGTAACCATATGCTCAGACTACCATGTCCCCTTAAACCGTTCGATAGATTATCCTTAAATTTGGTTACATATCGAATATTACATTCTGCGATCCACATATGACCGAACTAGAGTATAAAGAAGCGGAAGTGGCAGTTTCCGCCTCCAATGAGAGACTAATTATTTTGGATTATTGGCTGGGAGTCAGCCAGGAGCAGGTAGTAGCGGGGAATGAATGGACAGAAGTACCACAGCAGTACGTTTCTAATAGCGTGATGGAATATTAAATAATTTCTTTTTTAAATATTGAGAAACACAGCTCTTTGTTAACGGAAGCTTTAAACAATTTGTATTTTCACTAACTAACAAAACAACAAGAGAGACCCAATTGAAATTTTTACAAAACGTTGGCAGTACCGGTACTGCTCTATGGTTCAGAAGCCTGGATACATAAAAAACAAGATCTAAGTAGGATAACGGCGGCAGAAATGAAATTTTTGAGATCTGTTAAAGGGTGTACCAAGGAAGACAGAATCAAGAACACAGAAATAAGACAGGAAATTGAAATATTTGCAATAACTGATAAAATAGATACATATAGACAAAAATGGAAGCAGCACATAGACAGAATGAATGGTGATAGATATCTAAAACAAATAACAAAATACAAACCTAAAGGCACCCGAGATGTGGGCAGACCTAGAAACAAATGGGCTGAAGTCGGAACGGGTCAACAGACCTAATCCATGAATGCAGATGATGATGATGAATAAATGCTGGAATATTGCTTGTATCTCTTTTGATAAAATTTAAAGTAAGTAAACAACTCGCGTTTGCCTCATAATCCTTTTCAGCCTTAAATACCTTCATCGACCCTTCTTACGGCAGGAGTATATTTCGATTTAGTTCCTCTTTTGGAGAAGAATTAAATACGTTTCTTTTAATTATTTCTGGATTAACGAAACAAACATCTAAAAGGATCTTCTCCATAATTCATTTCCTAAAGCGCCTTAAATATTTTCTTCCTACAGCTCTTAAAAGAATTTTAATCCAAACTTTAGTGATCCCGCATTTTGACTACTGTGACGTTCTACTAACTGACATAAGTGACGGATTGTCGGACAAACTGCAGCGTGTCCATAATATGTGTATCAGATTCATATTTAATGTTCTCAAAATACGATCACATTTCTCCATTATTCCACGAATTGTCATGGCTACATCTAAAAGAGAGAAAAATATCGCACTGTCTAATTCTCTTATTTAAGATCCTACATACCTCGATTCCCAATTATTTGTCATCTCGTTTCCAGTATCTATCCTCAAACCATAACTTAAACACAAGATCACAACATAGTCTCTTGCTTAATATACCGCAACATAGGACATCACATCACTCCATGTCATATACTATCTTCACTTCTCGCAACAGGAATTCCCTATCACAAGAAATAAGGGGCTGCCGGACATTATTAGATTAGATTTATTTATTTAGCCTGGTGTATCTTTTAAAAGAAATCTAAATTTATATTTGCTCTAACCTCGACTTCATTATTACCCAGTGTTTCTCTTATAATTTATCATATTTATATTATTAATTATTATTATTATTATTATTATTATTATTATTATTATTATTATTATTATTATTATTATTATTATTATATTTCACATAAAGAGTGAACCCATCTACACCTTAGTCTATTCGTCAGGAATCCCAAACGTATTAGAAATAATTGTCGAATGAATATCAAATTGTCATTTACATTTATGATGAATATAACCAAGACGAATTGCATTGCAATCCTACCACAATGTAAGAGAAGAAGACCTAAGAACCGTTTGTTAGTTCGAATATTAACCTGGAGACAGAACGGATCAAATATCCCAATCCAGGAAGCCTATAATGATGAAGATCAATGATGTATATTTCCCGTAATGTTTAGATTAGAATATGTCAACTGACACGCTGGAAAAAGTGAAAGCTACATACATAAAAAGAGCAATAGGAGTATCAAAAACGACAAGAAGCCGTCTAGTGTACATACTGGTAAGGGAGACTTTTCTTATTGAGGACTTGAAAACAGCCTACCTACTACCAACCTATGAACATGCGCTACAAAGACTAGGCAGGAAAAGAGAGGAAGTATGGCCGGAATTCTTCAGCACCGGTGCGATGATAGACAGGAACTAGACAGAAGCAAATTTCCAGATACGACACGTCATCACAAGATTAAGCGTGCATGGATTCCACCACCTAATGTGTAGAGATAAAACATTCCATGACCCGAAGATGTCATGCATTTGCTAAGTGTGTGAACAGAAATTCGAAAGATGTCACATTGAATCATGTACACAAAGAACAAAAACAATTTTTGATTACGTAAGGCCAAGTTAGTGTTAGTGATTGTTAGCTGTGTTATCACTTTGCACATTTGTGCGCAATCCATTTATATATATATATACCTAATATGTCAACTGAACTCTGGAGAAATTATTCTCCGTGATGAGTTCTTATCTTATTAATGCCCCAACTACAAACGTAGCATCTCCTACAGATTTTTGGCACATATAAACTTCCCTTTAGACTTCTTAAATACCTGATATGCAATGCTTATCACATTCAGTTATTTTAAAAGGGGATCTTTTATAGTTGTCTGGATGCAAACTGTTTCGGGAATGAGAACTTTTGAAAGAATGGAACTTCATATTAATTACACTGGTAAACATGATTTTTGTCTCATGAGTACCAACAGTTGTACTTAATGCAGTTTGTTATCGTGTTTTCAAATATGTATTCGGAATTTCTCCATCACCCACAGTTTTTTATTTCAATTTCAATTAATGGATTTAAATAATTATTTTTAGTAAATGATTTTCGTCCATTTGTCCATTGTAAAATAAAACCAAATGAGCTAACTCAGAAGATTTCAGCTATGGAACAGAGATATCCAGTCAAATTGAGTACTAATATGCTGGCCGATTATTGTTGGACCATCAAGTGGGATGCTCCACAGGCGAAATATAGTAGATAATCGTCATTTCTTACTTTCTAGGTGAGTCCGAATGTTCAAATATTGTGTAGTTACGAATGTAGAATATATGAAAGTGTTTGAAATTATAAAGTCCACCGCTGTGGTCTCGAAGTAGCATGCTGCCTTGTCATGCAGCGGGCCCGGGTTCGATCCCCGGTCGGGGCAGTTTTTCTGGGTGAGGTTTTTATCGGGGTTTTTCCTCACCTGTAAGACAAATGTCAGGAAAACTTTTAAAGCCCAAACGGTACCCGAAATCGTATGGTCATCATCATCATTATAATCATCATCATCATCCTTCAGCGATGTGGAAAGTAACGGAATGTTACCACACATACAATTCCCTAGTAAAGCTAAAGGCATACATGAAAATGCTATGATTGCAGTAAAGGACCTACCTTCGGGCAGAATTATTATGGTTGGATGGAAATTACAAATTCCTGTCTCTCGGGAACCTTGCGTGATGGAGAAAATCCGATATAATATTTGAATTCAGGAGAAAAGATACTATCAAAATCACATAATTTCCTTTCTGAGACAAAAAAAAGTTATTTATTGTTGCTAAGTGTCATTCCTGTAAGTGCTATAAAAGTTGGGGCTCATTAGAAGGGTCCATGTTTATTGAACTGATTTTTCCTTCACTGGTTTAATTAGTCTGAAGTAATTAATTTTTATCAGGGGCGTAGTTTTCTGAAATTTGTGAAAAAAGTGTTTAGTCTGTATCTCTGAAATTAAATTGAATCTATTTATTTTAATACCAATTGTTTCTTTTTTCATGACTATTTAACTCACGCCCCAAATGGAAATCAAAGACCAATCACATTTCAATGAATTTTGAATTACAACCAATACAGTCGTTTTTCACCTCGATTTTATCAATTTAATTTTATCACATTAAAATCAAGCTCACATTTTTAACATTCTGAATAGGTCAGAGCATTATGTTGCTGTGACTGACTCTCTAAGAAATACGTTGAATATAACAATTTATATATTAAGATACAAGTGGCTCCCAGATTGTATATATAGTGAACGAATATAACCAGATTCTGCTTGTGGGATATAATAGAAAAACATTTATAGCAATTGATTATACCACAAAGAAAAGAAACTACTGTTTTCACTTTCTTAAACGTATTATTTCCCAAGTATTCAAGTTCCAAAACAAAAAAAATAAAAAATAAAATTAACATATTTACAGCATAGGACATCAGAAATTAATTAATAACCTGTAATGATGTGTTTAATTTTTTCTCCACTAGAATGCATTCTTACAATATTGCGATTCTATTTGGCAATAAATATGATCTGGTTGCAGTGATGAACAAATGAAACATAACGTTTTTCATTTGTTTTCAAACATCGCTGTTTACATTAAATACATCAATATTTTAAAATAACCATATTTAAATAATGATTTGTGAGTAAATCGCTTCATTTTATTTGTTAAATAGTCCTAACAAATGTCACTCCTGATTTCCAAATTCTCTAGATAAATTCACTCCTCACTTCGTGAGTCGTGAATTTATAATTCTGAAATCACTCGTGGCATTACTTATAATATCTCTACTTACTTACTTACTTACTCACTGGCACTATCGAAACCGTAGGTTCATGGCCGCGCGAACATAAGCTCTCCATACATCCCTATCCTGAGCTAATGCTTTCCAATCATTCCCTGTATAATCTACTTCCCTCAAATCGTAGTTAATATTGTTCTCCCACCTCATTCTTGGTCTACCAACTGGGCGTTTTCCTTCTGGCTTTCCTACAAGAAGTTTCCATGCACGTCTTTCATTCCCCATACGCGCAACATGTCCTGCCCATCGCAGTCTACGAGACTTAACTGTTCTTATTATATCTGGTTCCCTATAAAGACCATGTAGTTCATTGTTATGTAGTCTTCTCCATTCACCTGCCTGTTCATCTCTCTTTGGTCCAAAATTTTTTCAAAGAACTTTATTCTCAAATGCTTTATTCTCCTTTGCTCCCTTAAAGTAAGAGTCCATGTTTCGCACCCATATAATATAACTGGTAGAATAATAGTTTTATATATTTTCAGCTTAACGTTTTTTGAAAGGAGTTGGGACATCAAAACTCTAAAATTAAGTATTCTATATGTTATTTGGGACTCTTGTATATTTTTTTTTCTTCTGCGATAATTTGTGTCATTATTTTTGTCAGCAACTGTAAGGATCGTTTTCGTAATATACAAAATAGCAGTAATGTAAACACCATGAAAGCCTACAAGTTAAAAAAAAGGTAAATTTCTCTCTTTAATGTGGACACCATCTAGCTCTCACACTTGCTAACCATGGCTTACATAACCTGAACGCCTTAACAGTTTGCAGTAGCATTTAATTCATGTAGCTTTTTCAAGTTAAAGCACGAAAGCTGTGTGCTTTTCCCCTCCTATTTTTAGTCATGCACACTTTCTATACGATATAACAACATTGGAACTTGTTGCCCAAATCAACATCAGGCACCACCTAGTGGCAAAGAAAGTAAACACACTCTCTCTTTTCGGTATAAAGAGGAGGGAAATGAAAAGGGAAAAAGAGAGCAACCCTTGGCGAAAGAAGATAGAGAAAAAATACAAAACAAAATAATGAAAAATCTTTCTTCCACACCTCGTCCTGAATCTCGCTCGTGTAAGGGTGAGTTTTGGGGATGAACGATGTTCATTCTGTGGAGCAGTTGGTTGCTTTCCCATGCTTTGCGTCGTCTACCAACACACAGCTAAAACTGTTAAAGTAGCCCAACACAAACCTGCATCTAGATTATACGTAAATTGCTCATGCATTTCAAGGGCATTACAAATTATTTTATCTGTAAATTGAAAAACATAATCTTCTAATACATAAAAGTGCATGTTTGTTTTGTTTGTATTTTATACTCTGCCCTACCGTTTATCCAATTTTGATGGGGTTTCTTGCAAAATGTTCAACAAATTCCCGGGATGAACATATCCTATAAGAGAGTTGTGATAATAATAATAATAATAATAATAATAATAATAAATAATAATAATATATATATTTTATTATTTCGGCTTTTACAATGAATATACATTTTTCCGATACCCATGTTCACAGTTAACTACACATTTGTTTCAACACATTTTTCCATTCTTGTCTGTTCATCCATATATCTTCTTCTATTTCCCATTCCCTCTTAGCTTCATTGATTCCCTGAATCCACGTAATAGTTGGTCTACCCTTCTTTTTCCTTCCCTGTGGTTCCCAATCCATGATAATAATAATAATAATAATAATAATTATTATTATTATTATTATATTTGGGCTAATAATTAAACATATTATTGATATAACAAATAAAAGAACAAGGAAAATAAATCGATTAATATTCAAATCTCCATGCATATAATCATCTCTATAAAGAATAACTAAAGAAAATAATAATAATAATAATAATAATAATAATAATAATAGCTTTATTTTACCTGGCAGAGTTAAGGCCTTAAGGCCTTGTCTACCACTCAACCAGGTTTAAAAAAATACAATAAAAATAGTCTTACATCTAAATTACAATATACATTGTTATGAATACATAGTCCTTTATATAGATTTTTTTATTGTTTTATAGATTATTTTAATTATTCAAGCAAAGTCTTTTGAAATAGAGTTTAGACATGATATAGTTCAGAGCAAAGTTTTGCTTAAGCTAACTGTAAACATCCCTACATTTAGTTCATTGGAATGTTAGTGAGTACAGTTAGGGTGACTTGAGGTCATTTGGAGTATATAACACTTGAGAACTGAGGGTCTCGTGTCTGTCTGTGTGTGTAAACGGCTAAAGGGTAAGTCACCGCCATTTTTTCTTAATAATTATTCCGGATTTTCGAAATCTAATCAAGTACAATTAACTATTTTGATATTAAATTTTCAAAAGGGATAACATTTTTAATCATGTAGATTTGGTTAGATTTAAAAATTCCACAACTCCCTCTTCTCAACCCCCCCAAGAAAGTACTGTAGTTTTAATATAGGCTTAGATTAGATTTAGGGCTAGACTACTTAGGGTTTCTAATTATTTATACTTTAGTAATAAAATAGTTTAAAATAAGACTCCATTTGTTTATTTCAACACATGTATAACTGTACATCCTCATACTAACGCTCGGCTAGATAAACGCTACCAGATTTTCCAAGTCCCGAAGGTCCTTTAAGCCCAAGAAATCCAGTTGGGTTTATAATATATATAAACGATTACATGTTATAAATACAGTACAATTAATATTTATAATGTATTTTGATTTACTCTAAATTTAACGAATTAAATATATAATATGTACAAGATATATAGAAAAAACGAGGAAAAGATTAATCACATAGTATACAATTAAATAAATAGAGAAAAATTAATTATTAGACAACAGGTAACTGTATAAGCGTAACTTAAAGGTACCAAGTGTGCGGCAACCCCTGATATCTTGAGGAAGGAGATTCCAGGAGCGGCAGAGGTAGAATAGGAGGAAGTGCTATGAAGAGGAATTGTTAGCAAACTGCTATCTTGTGACCTAGTGTCAACATTGTGGTAAGAGGATACTCAACTCATACATCCTTAAAAACGTGAAAAACGTGAAAAAGTCCCTTTTTGACGCTTAAATGGCTTACGCTGCCTAAAGCATAACAAATACAAAAAACTAATGTACACAGAATTGAATATCTCAAAAAACTCTACAAAAAAGTCTGCGGCAGGATATGTTTATCTCTTACGGATAACTCACAATAACCATTTTTGTCTTTCATTTATGCCAAGTACATCGGACCAACTAGATTTTCGGCCAACGCCGGGTAAACAGCACGGGGTATCTAAGAATAATTATGATATAAATTTATAAGTTTTTCATTTACTTATTCAACTAAAAGTAAAAATACATTATGATTTTTATTACGCGTAGCAGCGTTCGCCGGGTATTAGCTACTAATCTATAAAATATTAAGTTTTTCTTCTACATTTTTCTATTATTTTTATATAGGCCTATCTTCTTCTTATTTGTTACATGTTTTTCTTCAATTTCTTCTCTTATCGATTAACCCTCTTACTAATAATCCATATATAACTTTTATACAAGGTTTATACACATCTCAGTTGAAAATTCTTACTAATAAACACTGTATTAGCTGTTCAGTGTATAAACGGTGTACAACTTTACATGGGAATCGTTATACATGCCTCCAGCCTTGTTTAAGGATTGTATAACTAGACAAAATATCGGACTTCAGGATCAACTGATTGTTTTCTTATGATATTGATGAAAGTTTCCTTAAATTTAATGCAAAATGCAACACTTTAACGACTGTTTGATGGATGCACAGGGCATAAATAATATTAATAAAGCTCTGGGTAGGAAAATGAAGGCATCATAAAATGCCTTTTGTCACACTCATTCTCGAGTAGGCCTAATAATATTCTAAAATTGAACATTGATACACAAAAGAATATGTTCTACAATAATTGCTGTAGACAAGATTTAACTTGAGTGTAGTTTAAATGCTTCATAATATTATTTTAACAACACTTGCTTGCATCATTAAAACGTAATACACATACCGATATAAAAATGTATTTCATCATAGAGGTACTATTATCGCAACGAACAACATGTTAGCTTGATAGTCATGTGGTTAGAGCTTCTGACTGCAGTCCGTGGGGTCCTAGGTTCGATTCCCGATCAAAGTGCA
Source organism: Diploptera punctata (assembly GCA_030220185.1). Lineage (NCBI taxonomy): Eukaryota > Metazoa > Arthropoda > Insecta > Blattodea > Blaberidae > Diploptera > Diploptera punctata. The sequence goes on from JASPKZ010009823.1 coordinate 762,502, forward strand.
ATTTTTTTTCGCCTAAAGCATTATTCTCTTGTCGGTAACATTTTCTACTATTTTTAACGTTTTCTAAACGCATCTTAAAACACTGCATATATTTCATAAGTAATAGGAAAAAGCTTTATTAGTTTCCAAGAATTGTTCGAAATTCTTGACGTTAGATGACAGCACATTATCTGTGAAAATAATTCTTCGATATATTTGACATTGCGTAAAGAGAAATGTAAATAAATTAAAACAACATTTATTTTTTCCGTACCACCCCAATTAGGAAATCTCTATTAATTCTTATCCATTCTCATTTCTTACACAATTAATCACTAGTTGATGTTGTTTTATTTCTGTTACAAACTGCGCGTAATATTGTTCTGACGTCATAGTGATGACGAATATGTGACGTATTGTGGATAACGGTTATATTGTTTATATAGCTTCGGCACAACGTTTATTAGTAAGAAAATTATACATGATCTACATAAGGCTTATACATTGTATAACTAAACAACTGATAAAAACCTATATATGAGATTTTTATTAGTAAGACTGTAAGAATATAAGTCAGATAAGACAGTTCTATGTATATCTTAAAATTCATCACATGGTTATAATTAATAGCAATCCCTTTAAAATTATAATGTCCTTTCATTTCTATGATATTAATTCACCTGAGCCTATGGAATTCACTTCCACCCTATGTCAGAGACTGCCAAACTTTACCATCTTTCAGAAATAAATTGAAAATAAAATCACTAACAGAAACAACTCACTAATACTACTTTTTAAGAATTAATAATGCGTTTTTGCATTATTTAATAAAAATAGACTTAGGATTTGTTAATATATTTACCTAATGCCTTGTATAAAAAGCGTAGATTAATTCATTGTAGTGTTTTTTTTTCTCTTCTTTTTATGCATAGTAGATTCGAGCTGTTATTCCTTTTTTATTCATTGTATCATTAATTTAATTTTAATTGTATTTAGTTTCATTCTATTATTAGACATTAATTTCATTATTATTCAATATGACAGATAATGAATTGCTCAATAACTATTATTAGTAACTTTTTTTTGTATTCATATGTAACATGTTTGTCCTGTCTAATATGACTACTATTGTAATGTTTTTGTATTCATGTGTAACATATGTTTGTCCTGTTTTATATGACTATTATTGTATTTTTTTTGTATTCATATGTAACATATGCTTGTTCTGGTGAGTGGAAGAGAAGGCCACATGGCCTTAACTCCACCAGGCTAAATAAATAAATCTAAAAAAAATCTAAAAAAAAAATATTTAAGCAGATTCCGAATCACGATTGCTGTTCATCATATCGCACACATCTGTTTAATCCCATGGTGTTTGTTTCCTTATATTACACCATTATTTATAGTTGTTTTAGACTTTTTCGACCAGCCTCATGGGCTAGTGGTCAGCGTTACTGACTACTGTTTATGAGGTCACGGATTCGATTCCCGTGAACCGAAAGTGCCTTTCTGCGGTTCAGTATGGTATCTTTGTTCTCCTCCCTACTACAGAACATTTATGAAATATGCCAATGTCCTCTTTTCCGTGTGGCTACCCCTTCCCTTTTCATCCTTTCTGCCGCGCAACTCTACAGCGCATATCCCCTCTACTTGTGAACCTTTATAGGCATTGTACTCTTACCGAACATCATCATTCGATCAGCCTAGCAAGCGGCGTTTAGTTACTTAAAAGCGGATTCAAAACTGGAATCCAATTCTAACTCACCATGCAGCTGAGAAGTTAATATGGTGGTCTATTTATAGACAAGTTGATTAAGACCGAGAAAAGGTCGATTTTGAGTTAGTCCAGCTATGTACGGAAGAAGTGTTTCCTAAAAGCTTGGACATCTGTGTGAGTGTGGCATTATGTCTGGTACGTTATTTGTTCAGTTATTTCTACAAGCTATGCTTGATTGATTGATCAAGAATCATCTTTGGTTATTAATTTATTATTTATTTTTTAAAATTCAACTTGTTTATATTAAAAGCTTATCTTTTATACAACGCCCCCTTTGTTATTATTCAAGTATAGTAGTTGCTCACTATCCTGTAACAAAATCACTCACTGTATGCATTTAGTAATCAGAATCTATATTTGTATGCATGTTTCATCAGGGAAAGAAAGATGAATTAATAGCTGCCTTTCATGGGCCCGAGGCAGGCTGCTTTCTTACCGATAACATCTTTGAATATCACGATCACATTAATAAATACAGCATTAACAAAACTCGATCCCGGACAAGTGTTACGCTGAGCGTGGTTTGCTTTTCTAACGTCGTAAATGGTAGCAGTAGTGTGGTTTACTTACCCACAAACGGTAGTAGTTAGCGTGGTTTTGGGTTTCGTAACCCCCACAAATGGTAGCAGAGCGTGGTTGGTTTCCAAAAGTGCCACAAATAGTGGTAACAGAGCGCTGGGTTTTGGGTTTCAACACCCCCCCCCAGCACAAATGGTAGTGCAGAGCGTGTGGTTTTGTATCTTTCACTTTGAAAGATATGCTGTATTTTATTAACTGTGGTTCTAGTAGTATTGATTTAAAATTTTCTATTCAAGTTTCGGAGTTTTGGTTTCAAGTACCAAAACAAGGGTATAAACTCTGTATGGTCGTAAATGAAGTTTGAAATTAGAAAATCGACATTTTTTCAGAGATATTACCCTGCGGACAACTATTTGTTTTCGATACTTGGTATTTATGCTAAAGTTAATGAAAAGCATTAATTTACGCGTTTGTATTATGTTACGTAAATGATATTGACTCATCTTTCTTTATACGTAAACAGAGAGTGATTTATGCATACTAGGCTACGTTCGCTTATAGTTGTTTACATCTTTCGTTCATTGTACTTTGTAAACATGCCTAGTTGGATAGATGTAATATCTAAAGATAATCTCGTCCGAGAGTTAAGCTTACTAGGTATTGAAGTTGAGGGCGATGTAAATATACTACGTCAGCGACTTAAAATTCATATGAATTCTCTCTCCCCGGCTGAACAAACATTAATTAAGCGTAAGTTTATTGTAGACAGCGCAATTCAAGAAGATTATTCTGCAGAACAGAACAAGAATATAAAAGTGGCTGATTTCGAGATTGCTGAAAGACAGAGGACCTTCAGTGAAAAAAGTAAGCCTGATAATTTAAGTAAACCTAATACTTCTGCGAATCGTTCTTCTTGGCAATCGAAAGGTAACTTACAATGTTGGAAATGTCAGCGTTATGGACATCTTTCTAGAGAGTGTCGATCTTAGTTTTTACGTGATTTGTTTGTATATATTTGTTCAGGATATTAGAGTAAGCTACTTATGTATATTGGTATATGAGCTGATTGTGCCAATCTTTTGGTTGTAGGAGTTGCTAGAGTGAGTTTCAGTATACGTGATCCAGGTTTTGCTAATGAGACGCTAACTAAACTCTAAAACGAGAGTAACTAGAAGTTAGTAAGCGTCCATGGACACGTTTTAAATACAACATGTCAGTCAAATTAAACTATGTTATGCTATGGAGTAAATCCCAGCATGTTTGTAGTGAAAAGATATCTGTATGTTAAACTAGATATTGGTTACAAAAAAAACCCTTTTGTATTATGGCACATGTTGAATTGGTATGTCTGAGGTTCCGTTTTCCTGTCTTTGCCTGTTTTTTGTTTCAGTTTACCCTTTCCTTAACATTGGCATTACGACGCAGCCTGGAATGTTCGGCAGTCGAGCGCTTGGAGGATCCGGCCGACCCCCGAGTGCCCAGCTGACCGACATAGTGGCTCTAGAACTACAGATTCCTGGAAAGCGGTGGAGCGGGATTGCGTTCCTGCAATCCAACTATAGTATCGTCACCCGGTTCTTCACCTGGAACACCGCAGAGTTGCACTATGGCGACTGAGTTCAGTTGGAGTTGATTTTCAGCGCCTGGATAGTCAACATGGAAGCGAGTGTGGTGATTGTGATTTAGGGGACGATGGAAGATTTGTATTGGAGTTTACCGCTGGAATCTGATAGTGTTGATGTGCCCCTCCCAACGTGGGATTCTTCTACCGGACATTATTTTGAAGTTTATGGACTGTTTTCTTTTACCCGGAGGGCGCAGGGGGAGTTATTGAACCGAAAGTGCCTTTCTGCGGTTCAGTATGGTATCTTTGTTCGCCTCCCTACTACAGAACATTTATGAAATATGCCAATGTCCTCTTTTCCGTGTGGCTACACCCTTCCCTTTTCATCCTTTCTGCTGCGCATCTCTACCAGCGCATATCCCCTCTACTTGTGAACCTTTATAGGCATTGTACTCTTACCGAACATCATCATTCGATCAGCCTAGCAAGTGGCGTTTAGTTACTTAAAAGCGGATTCAATACTGGAATCCAATTCTAACTCACCATGCAGTTAAGAAGTTAATATGGTGGTCTATGTATAGACAAGTTGATTAAGACCGAGAAGAGGTCGATTTTGAGTTAGTCCAGCTATGTACGGAAGAAGTGTTTCCTAAAAAGCTTGGACATCTGTGTGAGTGTGGCATTATGTCTGGTACGTTATTTGTTTAGTTATTTCTACAAGCTATGCTTGATTGATTGATCAAATATCATCTTATGTTATTAATTTATTATTTGTTTTAATATATTCAACTTGTTTATATTAAAAGCTTATCTTTTATACAACGCCCCTTTGTTATTATTCAAGTATAGTAGTTGCTCACTATCCTGTAACAAAATCACTCACTGTATGCATTTAGTAATCAGAATCTATATTTGTATGTATGTTCATCAGGGAAAGAAAGATGAATTAATAGCTGCCTTTCATGGGCCCGAGGCAGACTGCTTTCTTACCGATAACATCTTTGAATGTCACGATCACATTAATAAATACAGCATTAACAAAACTCGATCGCGGACAAGTGTTACGCTGAGCGTGGTTTGCTTTTCTAACGTCGTAAAAGGTAGCAGTCAGCGTGGTTTACTTACCCACAAATGGTAGCAGTTAGCGTGGTTTTGGGTTTCGTAACCCCCACACCCGGTCAGACCATAGGCATTTTTTTCTTAAACGGAATTGTTCCTGGTGGTTGCCCATGGTCTGGAATTTAGGTTAAGAACTCTCCTGGGGCTTCATTATCATTCATCATCCATAATATCATCGGAGTAACGTAACTCCGCCTGCCAGGTGCTCCAACCTAAGAAATGGATTTCAATCCCGCCAATGCCAGGAGACAAAGCCAAAAATGTCATAAAAAGCAACCTGATGACATTAGAAAAAAAATTGAGGGTATTTTTTTAGGTATAAGAATGCATTTCAGTTATTTTGGGAGTCACATTTTTGTGTTTGCACTTATTTAAATAGCTATATTTAATTCTGAAACTAATATTAATGTATATATAAGTAATCGTGATAGAGATAATAAAAACTGAATTTTTTTTGAGGATCAAGGAAAATATATAAAAATTATAGTTGGCTGGAACGTGTCGCCAAACTTTCAGTCTTATTGGAGAGCAAATTAAATCAATAGAAACACAGGAAAGTATATGTGATACCAATACTCGTAATAACTATTGTCACTCGCGAAACATTTCAGGAAACTTGTCTCGATCGGAGAACGAACCCGAGGTCGCTTCATGATAAGGCAGCACTTCATCGGTGGACTTCTAGAAATAGTTGGACTTCTAGAAATAGTTGAATTCGTTATTTTTACAAGTGAAAATGTCATTTTGTAAAACTTAAAAACTGAAGACAGATCTTTACAAAAAGAGGGCAAACTTTAATTTTCCTAAATTATGGAAAATATTAAAGGACAACACGCACACACTACTGAATAACACTAAGAAATTGGGACTGGAAGTAAATATTAATGAAACTAAATATATGGCCACACATAAAAATACATTATATAATGGACATGGACAGCTAATGACAAATGAAGGAAATTTTGAGGAAGTGGCTGAATTCAAATACCTAGGAACAATAATCACAAACAGGAATGAGATGCACAAGGAAATTAAACATTAGGCTCAATTATGGAAATGCGTGCTATTATGCATTACTGAGACTCTTGACTTCCAAACTCCTTTTAAAAAACGTTAAACTGAAAATATATAAAACTATTATTCTACCAGTTATGTTATATGGACTCTTACTTTAAGGGACGAAAGGAGATTACGAGTATTTGAGAATAAAGTTCTTAGGAACATTTTTGGACCAAACAGAGATGAACAGACAGGTGAATGGAGACGACTGCAAAACAGTGAATTACATGGTCTATACAGGAAGCCAGATATAATAAGAACAGTTAAATCTCGTATACTGCGATGGGCAGGACATGTGGCACGAATGGGGAATGAAATACGTGCATAGAAGCTTCTTGTAGGGAAAATACAGTTGGTGGACCTAAAATGAGGTGGGAGAATAACATCAACTATTTTTGAGGGAAGTAGATTATACAGGGCATGATTGGAAAACATTGGCTCAGGATGGAGATGTATGGAGAGCTTATGTCCGTGCGGCGATGAATCTACGGGTTCGATAGTGCCAGTGAGTTAGTTAGTTAGTTAATGGAAAGTACATAATCTGAAGTCATACTTTTAAATGAAAACAGGCAGGGATTCATCTCTTGGAGCATGTGAATAGAGTATCGGAAACCATGCGGTCTTCTTTCAGAATTCAATATCTAATCTCAAATTATGTTAGTTACACGGTACATTCTCACTCATCGATCTAGCGATGCTTCGAATTTTTGGTGGTAAATATTTCCATGTAAAGAACTTGAGCAAATTCTATTGCCAACTTCTGAACGAATATACAGTGTCTTCAAATTACCTGGAGCGGAAAGATCTTAGTTTGTGAGGCGGTCTTGAATCATTCTCTCTGGCATCAAATAAATTATAACATACAAAATTCTTGATAAAAAATGAGATATTTCGCGATCGATTCCGTACATATTATTTACAGGGTTATATTTATTCTAGTTTTAATTGATATGGGGGGGGGAGCAAATGGATGATACGGCCTCGAGAAGGGTACAGATCCCGACTATGTATACCTTAATACATCTCGAGTAATGCCACTGCGACTTTTTTAGCAGCTCTGCCAACAAGTCCTAATCCTACGTTCTCGTCGTGCTCCCTGACTGCAGTGGTAATAGACTGTAGCTAACAGGATGGGACGAAAGGCGAGTTCTCAGCGCCTTAAAACTGAGACCTGTCGGCTAAGGGAGCAAACCCTTAAAAAAACCCCAGGTCCTCCATGTCTGGGGGATAAGCGTCAGGCTGGCAACCTGGCCCTGGAAAAAATATATCGCTACGTACTTCAGTAAAATATGTCAGCCGGATGGATTTAAATATGACAGACTTAAGCCACAAAAACCGACATTTGCTATTGGCACATGGAATGTCCAAGACTTGAATACTAAAGAACAAGAAGTAATAGAGAAATTAAGATGGGTTTCGTATTCGCTCTTGAGTCTTCTGAGTGATTTTTTTTTTACTTGGGTGGATTAGCAGTCTAACCGCAAAACGCCCAACCTGGAGGACCAGAGTTTAATTTCGGAGTTGTCTTTCTCCTAGACAGACTACCTTACAAGGCTACAGAGCTCTGTCTGCCCGAGCATCTGGCTTTATGGCGCCAGAAACTCGCCATTCGTCCTGTATCTTCAATAAAAACAGTCCCACCACGTGAAGATAGATGGGAGGATTTGGTAGAGAGAGGCTATATTTTGCGCTGACTAATTGGAGCCTTTTGTAGAGTCTGAGAGCTCATCCTCAGATCCGCCCCAGTCATTCTCTACCCGAAAAGATCAACACCTACAAACCACATGGAAAAATATCTTTGGGGCGGCCAAGGAAACGATGGATTTGAGACCGGAACAGGTCCTAACCCTGGAAGGGAAGTATAAGAAGAACAAATTAAGATGTACGGACGTGTCCAGCGAATGGAAGAGGATCGGCTACCAAAATGTGTTTTGGAATGGAAACCTGAAGTAATACGAGGCAGAGGAAGACCTGAAACCTCCTGGAGTCAGGGAATATATTTATATATGAAGGAGAAACATCTACAACCAGGAGATTGGACGGACAGACTAAATTGGCTATTAGGAATAGGACGATGTCACAGACATTAATCAACCGATGATCTATCTATATTTAACTTTCATTTCCGAAAATTATATGAATCTACACAATAACAGACAGCGGAGGCCCTAATATTGTGCTGATCACTCATTTATGGAGGCCCTGTAAATAGTTATGTGGTCAAAAAAGTATGTGTGTGATCCATAGTTAAGATCCCTCTCCCGACCGGTGTGTCACTGTAAGGCCCAATTGGTGTGTGGCACGTAAAAGTACCTTTAAGCGGGGTGATATGGGTGAAAAATTTATCATTTGAGATCAAAATTGGCATTTTTTTGTTTATTGTACTACAAACTAGCCTGTATTCTAATGTGTATGTTGGCAAAGTTTCAGAGGCCTATGGCGCTTCTAAGTGCCATAAATTACGTCAGAGTTAAAAGGCTGCGCCAGTTGAATGTCACCTGCATGCAAATGTTTAAACTTGTTTTTCGATACTTCTATTTCCACTGCATTTTTGTACATTCAAAATTGAATGGAATTCAGAAATTTTGTCCTAGAAGGTTCAACTTTTCAATGCATGTCCTAAAAACAACTGGTAAGAATGTAGTGCATGGGTTTCATGATTGAAGTAGTATTTTAAGAAATAAAAAATAAAATGTATGCAATTATTATTTTTTTTTAATTCCACACATGAGGTACGACATTATTTTTTTCTCCCCTTCTATTCACATTATAAGATGTCTAATGCATGATGTTTTCCTAAATATTTGAGGGGTCTTGTAAAAAATTCAGACATTTTGCTAAAGATATTGTGGAACCCATTTAATTATAATATATGCAATTTTTTAAAAATATAATATTTAATAACTCATAAAATAAATTTCTCACAATAATAAAACTTTTATAAGATTCATGATGTGTTGCGTTGAGGTTTATTCATGAAAGCAGCTCACAACGACAGCCTGATAAACGAAAACGAACCCAATACATGCAACCCCCTCTACCAGATCTTCAGTGAAACACCAGTTTTGAATCCTGCCGATGATGGGACAAGTCCCGAAAGCGCAACAGTTAAATAAATAATTAAGTTGAGGAGACGGACCTTTCAGGTGAATATTCTATAATTTTATATTAATAATAAAACTTAAACAAATCATTATGTATCTGCATACAAACCATTTATTTTAATATTGTCTATCATCTGATGTCTTTATCTGCCTCTAACTTTCTTTCCGTTGACCATTCCTTCTAGAGCATCCTTCAGCAGGCAGTTTCTTCTTAGCCAGTGGCCAATCCAATTTCTTTTCCTCTTCTTTATGAGTTCCAGCATTGTTCATCTTTCACCCACTCTGTCAAGAAATAAACATGTGCTAGACAGAGTGGGTGAAAGAAGAACAATGTTAGAACTCGTAAAGAAGAGGAAAATAAATTGGATTGGCCACTGGCTAAGAAGAAACTGCCTGCTGAAGGATGCTCTAGAAGGAATGGTCAACGGAAAGAAAGTTAGAGGCAGAAAAAGGCATCAGATGACAGACAATATTAAAATAAATGGTTTGTATGCAGATACAAAAAGGAAAGCTGAGTTGAGGAAAGAGTGGAGAATGCTGAGTTTGCAGTGAAAGACCTGCTCTTGTGCAGAACACTTTGAATGAATGAATGTATCATACAGTGAATGTTGTACAAAAAATCAAGTCTCTAGCTCAAAAAATATAGAAAATAGAAATTTCACCCATCATCCCCCTTAAACTGCCTTAATGGAATACATATATATATATATATGTTATAGTTAAATATTTAACACTGAGCAATGCAAGCTTAATATGTTATGATAAGAAAAATAAATGCCTGGACGGGATTCGAACCCGGATCTCTGAGTGTGTACCTCAGTGTGATATCCATTACACTACCAGGCGAATCCAATTCAAACATTTATTTTTCTTATATATGTATTATATTCTCCATTATTACTAGATGTCGCGAGAACTCGGTCTTCACTGCCATCTAGTAGCTGACTATAACAAGTAAGCAAATTAAAGAGAACATTTTTATTTTTCTTATCATACCATATTAAGCTTGCATTGCTCAATGTTAAATATTTAATTATAACATCGATAAAGCGTCACTGCTATAAAGTAAAAAAAATTCTCTTTAATTTGCTTACTTGTTACAGTCAGCTACTAGATGGCAGTGAAGACCGAGTTCTCGCGACATCTAGTAATAATGGAGAATATAATACATATATAGGAAAAATAAATGTTTGAATTGGATTCGCCTGGTGGTGTAATGGATATCACACTGAGGTACAGACTCGAGAGATCCGGGTTCGAATCCCGTCCCCAGGCATTTATTTTTCTTATCAAACCATATATATATATATATATATATTAATATTACTTCCAATTAAAAATCACAATTGTGGAGTACCTAAATGTAAAAGCATTCTATCTCCCAGTCACAAGCCAGCACTGTAATTTTGCTCCGTTTGCTCTTCTACTATTAGATTGTGTTAACTAAGTGGGGACCACAAAAACATGCACTGAACTGAGTATTGAACTCTCTTCTCCTCGTGATCTGGTGATACAATGTTTTTTGCTGTAATTATAACGTTTAAGTGGTGTTTAGCATTGCTCCGGCGAGACGAGCCTCAGTCTTCCTTCTGCCTGATGATTAAATATTTGTACCAGAGCGTCGGGGAGGGGGGTCAGGTGTCCCGGGGGTAACTACCCCACGTTCCATAGCCTGCGGAATGTGCAGCCCCAAATTCCTGGCTAGATAATATCATGTTCACAGTATCGATTAGGTGAGAATGTGTTTTGTTATAATATCTACACATACAGGGTGGAACTCAAAATGTTACTTATTGGGTTTTCCATGTAACTAGGTGATAAAATATAAAATTTGCAGAGGATTATCGCTTTTTCAATTAACCATGTGTATCGTAAGTGGAACTACCAATCAACAAAGGAGGTACGAGTAGACAAAAGGGAAGCCATTTTACCTCTTCGAAAATCGAAAAGAAAATTACAGCTCTTCGAACTCTCATTGAATGTAGGCCTAGATAAAAATAAGTAATAGTTTAAAAAACTAAAACAACACGCTTTATTAGAAAACCGAAGTAAAATATGAAAAATAATTTTAAAGTCCAACACGCTTGAGATAAAATAAAACCGGCCGACAAAAAAAATCATCTCCAACACATATAGAATAAAACTACAGTTATCTTAAAAAAATAATTTTACCATCAAAAGCGTGCAGTGCTCTATATCAATTAATATATTTGATAATAAACAGATATTGGTAAAAGTAAAGTCTCTAAGAAGAAAACATAAAAACCATAAAAAAAGCTTTTGATAGTAATTATTTTTTGTAGATAACTCTAGTTTTATTCTAGATGTGTTGGAGATTATTTTTTTGTAGACCACTTTAATTTTATTCCAAGCGTGTTGGAAATTAAAATTATTTTCCATTTTTTAGTTAGGTTTTCTAATAAAGCGTGTTGTTTTAGTTTTTTAAACTATTTTTTTTATTTTTAGTTTAATTGATTGTCATAAACCGGAATCCCATAAACATTTAATTACTTTAATAGTCTAAATGGAAAATGAAAGATGGCCAAAAAATATATACCAGTGGTCACCCCCTGGAAGAAATAAACGTGGCAGACCAAGATGGAAATGGAAAATCTACGTCAGAACTATAATGGATGATAGGAATTTGGAAGAGGCAGATTGGAATGATAGAGATAAATGGAAATTGAAGACGGCAAACCTATAAATGGGGGAAAGCCGAAGAAGAAGAAAAATAATCTTCTAAAAAAATCCTGCGGGCCGGATTTGAACCAGCGACCTACGGATTATTGAAATTGTATACCACTAAAGTCCACCACTCTACCAACTGAGCAACGAGAGGAAATAATATTAATTTCTTACAACGATGGACTAAAAAGTCGATATTTTCGCAACCTATTATACCGGTCTTTATTTCTTGATATTCTGATGATCCTGGTTAGGATCTTAGAAAACATTTATGACATTATTGTATTGTCTTTGGTCCTTTACAAGTATACAAAGTTTGAAGTCGACCCAATGTTTTAAGTGGGTGAAAATCATGTTGAAATATTCCGTTACATAGACAGATATGGGTCAAGCTAATATAAATCGTGTAATATCGCAGTTCGGATACAATACTGACGCTACCCATATTGTGTTTTTTCAGGAGAATAGAAAATAGAGTAAAAACTCCTACTCGCAGTTCCTTATTCGCGTTTTCATTATTCGCGGGTTAAAAAATTGCGACACAGTTCCTGTATTCGCGGCTAAACATTTCTTTATTCGCTGATCCAATCGGTATATTAGAAGGACTAGTGTCCTTTAATAAAGCATCGCAACTTTTTTACATGTTTTATATTAGCTTGACCTGTATCTATCTATCTATCTATCTATCTATCTATCTATCTATCTATCTATCTATCTATCTATCTATCTATCTATCTATCTATCTATCTATCTATCTATCTATCTATCTATCTATCTATCTATCTATCTATCTATCTATCTATCTATCTATCTATCTATCTATCTATCTATCTATCTATCTATCTATCTATCTATCTATCTATCTATCTATCTATCTATCTATCTATCTATCTATCTATCTATCTATCTATCTATCTATCTATCTATCTATCTATCTATCTATCTATCTATCTATCTATCTATCTATCTATCTATCTATCTATCTATCTATCTATCTATCTATCTATCTATCTATCTATCTATCTATCTATCTATCTATCTATCTATCTATCTATCTATCTATCTATCTATCTATCTATCTATCTATCTATCTATGTAACGGAATCTTTCAACGCGATTTTCACCCACTTAAAATCATCGGATCGACTTGAAACTTTGTGTACTTGTAGAGGACCCCGTGACAATACAATAATTTCATATTGATTTTCTAATATCCTGGCCAGAATCATCCGAAAATCAAAAAATGAAAACTGGTATAATAGGTTGCGGACTTGTCGAGTTTTTAGTCAATCGTTGTAAGAGCTCAGTTGGTAGAGCAGTGAACTCTTAGTAGTATATAATTTCAGTAATCCATACGTCGCTGGTTCAAATCCGGCTGGGAGGGTTTTTTTTATAGAAGAGTATTACTTTTAGCTCATACTACAATAGTATCGAATTTAAAGATATTTACATTTTTATCTTATTCTGTAAAATATTAAAACTAAAAAATAAAAAATAAAGAATAGTTTTAAAAAACTAAAAGAACACGCTTTATTAGAAAACTAACTAAAAAAATGAAAAATAATTTTAATTTCCAATACGCTTGGGATAAAATAAAGTGGTCAACAAAAAAATTATCTCCAACACATATAGAATAAAATTAGAGTTATCAACAAAAAGAAAATAATTTTAGCATCAAAAGCGTGGGGTGATTTTTATGATTTTTACATTTTCTTCTTAGAGAGCTTACTTTTACCAATATCTGTTTATTATAAAATATATTAATTGATATAGAGCACCCCACGCTTTTGATGGTAAAATTATTTTCTTTTTGTTGATAACTCTAATTTTATTCTATATGTGTTGGAGATAATTTTTTTGTTGACCACTTTATTTTATCCCAAGCGTATTGGAAATTAAAATTATTTTTAATTTTTTAGTTTTCTAATAAAGTGTGTTCTTTTAGTTTTTTAAAACTATTCTTTATTTACTGCAGGCACGTGTCAAGGCGGCGTTTAGAAAGAGCGATTCAAACCAAATGGACAAATATAAAAGAAAAACAAATCTTATTGTCACTAAGCCTAAAAGTTAAAAGCAAGCGCCGTCGTATTTCACGTGCTGCTATATCCGTTATAAATGCCGTCCTCGTCACTATCAGTGTCTTATTGTTTCAACTTGTCTTTCGTTGCAATAATTTTGATTGAATAACACGTGTCTCTTCTGCTTTGTTGCCAATTTATAATGTCGAGTAAAAAGAAAGAAAATTAGTTCTGAAGCGGAAAAATGTAATGTTGCCGCTTAAAGTAAGAATAGAAATGTTTGACCGTTTACGCATTGGCTAGTCGTTTGCGTCTGTATCACGCTGTTTCAATTTTAATGAATTAACTATATGATTCATCTAGAAATCCGAGGACAAATAAGGAATTATATCGCTGAATTTACAGTTGAATAGCAATCTGAATTGAAAGACCTTTTAAAAGCGGCAAATCAGGAAAACAATTACTAACTTCTCTAAGTCCTTGCCTAAGCCTGACAATAATAATTAATAGAAATTGTTCAAAATCTCTCATTAATTGATTCGATTTTGATATTTTTTAATTTATTTTGGTACCTTGGAACATATTTCCTATATACTCGTACAAATTACCATTTCATATTCACGGTTTCTGTATTCGCGGCATATTTGCAGAACATATCCCCCGCGAATAAGCAGCTTTTACTATAGTTTAAAACAAAGATTAACAATTCAGAGTTGTGTAATAAAATGCAATTTTTGCCAACAATAGAATTTCCAAGGCTAATTTATTAGTTATCTATAATCAATATTTTCCTAACCCATTCACTTCAGGTTTAAATGCTCAAAGCATTTCCTCAGAAACCAGATTTGTTACTGTAAATTACATTCTCTATTTTCAGACATTCAAAACAAGAAAAATATAACGGTACTTAAATTCACAAAAGGGTGAAGGCCGAAAACATTCCTCTACTACACATCTATGTTAACAGAAGATTACCCTTCCTAGCAGCGACGTACAAAATATTGCAAAATATATAACTATAGAGTCAAGCGAGTGTACCTCGTCTTCTGAGTTGAAGGCCATTTAACTGCCGGCGAGTCTACCTCGTCCTTTGAGGCGAATGGGTTAAATTACTTTTTGTGCCATTTTTGACATGTGGAAACATTGCAACATATTTTATAACTCTCTATTTTGAGATATACCTGTTGCATTTAGCCATTATTGCTACAATCATGCATTATTGTTGTGTTTATTAATGCGAATTGTTTATTTTTTCAAGTTTTATTTTTGTAACCAAGTTGACATTTAACTTTCTCACGTCATCTTCTTACTTGAAAATATCATTCTTAAACCTTAATCATTCCAATCCCCTTGTAAATTGAATTTAATTTTACCATGTTACTTTAAATATTGCTAACAGGGAGGTGTGTTTCATAATTTATTTCATAATTTTGAACCTGATAATTTGCCTATAGCTGTACTACGTACAGTTTCTTCTTACTCATGAGATGAAAAGCGTGAACTGTAGAGGGAGTGAACATTCATCCGCCCTCCATACAAACTCAAGCAGGCAAGTATATGGTAAATCGTATTGCAGACATAGTAAAGATAGCGTATGAGGGAGTGTAATACGTTCCATAAATAGGGAAACAGTTCATAGGCGGCGTCCACATGGTGAATTGCAATATAAGATATTTACAACAAGATGGTGCCACTGCTTAGTTCACTAACAATAATATTCTTGGAAGAATTATATGATAAATTAATCAGCATAGGAATATGCCCTCCCAAATCGCCCGAAAGGATGTTTATGGATTATTTCTTGTAGGTTATGGTAAAATACCTTTTTATGCCCAAAGTCTGATAACAACAGAAAAACGAAATAATTGCATTAAATAACAAATACATTTAGTGTCGGGGGGATATGTTTAAATGTTTTAGATGATATGAAAAGAAGAGTCTGCATTAAAAAGAGCGGCAACACTTTTCTAAAACTTTTTTTAACAATATAGATTAAGTTTCTCTTTTTATTTAAATGCACTTCCTCTACCGAATTGTAATATACTGCAGAAAATGCAAATTTCATAAAGAATCTGTCCGCGTGGACATTTCAATTCTTTATAAACAACTCTTATTGTTAACACTGCAGGTGTACACTTATTAATTAAGTAACTAACTGGCACTATCGAACCCGTAGGTTCATGGCCGAGCGGACATACGCTCTCCATACATCCCGATCCTGAGTCAATGTTTTCCAATCATTCCCTGCATAATCTACTTCCCTCAAATCATAGTTAATGTTATTCTCCCACCTCATTCTTGGTCTACCAACTGGGTGTTTTCCCTCTGGTTTTCCTACTAGAAGCTTCCATCCCCATTCGATTCTCCGGGCGGGGACTACTTCAAGGAACCCATGTCAAAGGCTCAAACATACAGGGTGTACATATATTATCATGAAATCTAAATCACCAATCAAAAATTTAAGAACCGTTCACTCGTTTCAATAGAAAAGCTATAATTATCAATACTGAAAAAAGTGATAGCAAAGCTATTATCGAGAAGGAATAAAAATGTATTTTTTGTTTATTATCATAGCTTTTTTATTGAAACGCGTTAACCATATTTGAATGTTTGTTTGGTGAATGAGATTTTAATGATGATACATGTAAAAATTAACCGGAGGGTCGAGGATTCGAGTGCAGGAGAAGTCAAAAATTTTTAACTGACCCAAACATTCTGGTGGTACAATGCCTCGGGGTTGACTAAGCCTCTAATGAAAATGAGTACCAGACTCTTGTTCTGGGGGTAAAGGCGGCCATCACCAGGGCTGACAACCCGGCTGACATCAAGTGCCCCAAGGGTCTCTTGTGGACTATAGTGGAAATACTTTGCCTTCTACATTTAATTATCATCATTATAATACGTACCATAAAAGGAATTCTAAGATTCTCAGAGAATTACAAACAGAATAAATCATGGAATATGTACAAAAATACAAATACAACTGGAAATCTCACGTAAGAAGAATGAGCAGAACAAGAATACCACGTCAAATCTTAAATTACCAGCCACCAGACAAGAGAATTTTCGGCAGTCTCTTCAAACGTTGGTTTGAGACCGTAACAGACCACTAGGTCTATCACATGAAAGGAAAATGAATAATAATAATAAGAAGAACAAGAAGATAATGAGTATTAATATATTAATACTATAAAAATCCAAGGAACAAGTCCTCCGGGAGGGACTTTAAGCCGTGGGTCCCGAGTCTGAAGATTTTCAGGCTCGTAAAAAATCCTTTAGCCTGAATGAAAAGGCATCTAAGCAAAATTTACCGAATTTTCGCGTCCTAGTACTATCTTGATTTCCTAGATGTCAGTATGAGGCGGAACGCTGACCACGGACCACTCAAAATTACATCTATACGAAAACAAGTGTAACTAAATTAGTATGGTTCAAACTCTTCCCTGTAGGGGGAGAGCGCCTAAATCTCTGTAAAGGGAAAACATGGGCTTACAATACAAAAAATATAGTATTTTCATTAAATAGAAGACGACCAAATTGATAAACCTCAAACCTATTACATTTGGTAAAGAAAATGACTGTACTATTTTTCTCTCTTCTACATTTAACAATATATCTGATTACGTTATGCACTATTAACGTTAACATATTTTTGTCACGGAAGGGAGTGAGAGTATTTCCAGGTTGTAAACGGTGATCGCAAAGGCGTACAAGTTACAGCACCTGAGATAATGTTGAAAATGTGAGTAAAAATAAATAGTAATTTCAATATACTAACTAGCATTAAATAGGAGACAAACGACACCAATCCTTACTTAGCTTGAAAATTTCTTAACTTTAATACAACACATATGTTTGAGAGAATGGAAAATGCGAGGAAAACTTTTTTAATCTGTTTAAAAGAAGACGGGAGTCTGTTTGTGCTTTTCCGCGATACTGCGTGCAGTATCGGGAAACAAACGTTGTTTTGCCCTGCGTAACAATTTGTTAGCTGAAAATGACTCTGATAACACACGCGTACACCTGAACAAACATCCCCGTCGTGTTACCAACCTCTAAACTGTGTTCTCCCCCGATAAGCCACAATTACCAACTTACTAACTACTTATTGAATAAACAATCGCTTCTCGATCAAATTTCATCTCCATTTAGAACAATCAATTTAAATATAGTGAATTAAATATTTTCGAAATCAGAGTAACTGGAAGACTAAATTTAAAATATAGAGTATTCAAAACCTAGAACCTATTCTCGATTGGATATTCTGCGGTTTGAGAGCAAATAAATAATAGTTTAAAAAATAAAACAACACGCTTCATTAGAAAACCGAACTAAAAAATGAAAAATAATTTTAATTTTCAACACGCTTGGGATAAAATTAAAGTGGTCAACAACAAAAAAATCATCAACACATCTAGAATAAAACTAGAGTTATCTACAAAAAAAATAATTTTACCATCAAAACCGTGGGGTGCTCTATATCCATTAATACATTTGATAATAAACAGATATTGGTAAAAGTAAAGTCTCTAAGAAGAAAATGTAAAAACCATAAAAGCACCCCATAACATGAACTACATGGTCTTTATAGGAAGCCAGATATAATAAGAACAGTTAAGTCTCGTAGACTGCGATGGGCAGGATATGTTGCACGTATGGGGAATGAAAGACTTGAATGGAAGCTTCTTGTAGGAAAACCAGAGGGAAAACGCCCAGTTGGTAGACCAAGAGTGAGGTGGGAGAATAACATTAACTATGATTTGAGGGAAGTAGATTATGATTTGAGGGAAGTATATTATACAGGGAATGGTTGTAAAGCATTAGCTCAGGATAGGGACGTATGGAGAGCTTATGTCCGCGCGGCCATGAACATTCGGGTTCGATAGTGCCAATGAGTGAGTAAGTAAGTAAGTAAGTATGTAAGTAAATATATATATATATATATATATATATATATATATATATATATATATATAAGAAAAATAAGTGTTTGTATTGGATTTGCCTGGTGGTGTAAATCCTCGAGTAATAAATCGAGAGGTTCGGGTTCAAATCCCGTCCAGGCATTTATTTTTCTTATCATGTCATATATATATATATATATATAATATTATATTATATTGCAGATTTTCGCGGATAAAATAGACTAAAATAGATAATGAAATATCAAGAATCCACAGAGAAGCAATAGAGATTGAGAATAGGCCACATTCCATGAACACCCGAGATGATGCCCAAGATTACCATCTACATGAAAAACTGCTCTTGCTGCCCACCATGTCATCCCCAGAACACAAGAAGAAGATATGAAGAAAACCACGGTTAGGCAACATGGAGTGTGGTCGACGCTTGGATGGGTGTACGGCTTCGGAAACGGACCACACTGAAAACTGAAGGTGTTTAACTACATAAGAACTAAACCTTGGATGGGTGTACGTCTTCGGAAACGGACCACAGCGAAAACTCTATGTATTTTATTATATAAGACCTAAACCTGTGACTCGAACTTATCATTCCTTGATAATGGCATGTGGGATCATGCCGAAACGTCGGAGTCAGTGGCCAGAGGCCGAACTTGAATCCAAGACGCGGAAAACCCAAGAAAACTTTAATATAGGCTATATATATATACATAGAATTGGATTCGCCTGGTGGTATAATGAATATCACACTGAGGTACAGACTCAGAGATCCGGGTTCGAATCCCGTCCAGGCATTTATTTTTCTTATCATACCATATTAAGCTTGCATTGCTCAATGTTAAATATTTAATTATAACATCGATAAAGCGTCACTGCTATAAGGTAAAAAATATTCTCTTTAATTTGCTTACTTGTTATAGTCAGCTACTAGATGCCAGTGAAGACCGAGTTCTCGCGACATCTAGTAAAAATGGAGAATAATACATATATAAGAAAAATAAGTGTTTGAATTGGATTCGCCTGGTAGTGTAATGGATATCACGCTGAGGTACATACTCAGAGATCCGGGTTCGAATCCCGTCCAGGCATTTATTTTTCTTATCATACCATATTAAGCTTGCATTGCTCAATGTTAAACATTTAATTATAACATATATATATATATATATATATATATATATATATATATATATTATATAGAGAGAGAGAGAGAGAGAGAGAGAGAGAGAGAGAGAGAAGTCCACCGCTGTGGTCTCGAGGTAGGCGTTGCTGCCTTGTCACGCAGCGGGCCCGGGTTCGATCCCCGGTCGGGGCAGTTTTTCTGGGTGAGGTTTTTATCGGGGTTTTTCCTCACCTGTAAGACAAATGTCAGGAAAACTTTAAGGACCAAACGGTCCTCATATGGCCATCATCCTTATCATTATCATCCTTATCATTATCATCTTTACCATTATCATTATCATCATCATCCTTCACCGGTGCGGAAAGCAACGGGAAGCTACCACACCTACACAATTCCCTAGTAAAGCTGCAAGCATAGCATGAAAATGCTATGATTGCAGTGAAGGACCTGCCTTCGGGCAGAATTACTATGGATGGATATATATATATATATATATATATATATATATATATATATATATATATATATAGAGAGAGAGAGAGAGAGAGAGAGAGAGAGAAGAGAGAGAGAGAGACCGAAATAATCTGCATTTGCCTAATCCATTCATAACGCAGTATTCAACTTAGATGTTTCATTGTTTTTATAAGATTTATTATAATAGAAACTATCAAGATACACTAATATAACAAATATAATTTAGAAGTAAATTGTTAGTTTGTATGATATTGAGGTAATATGAGGTCTGTACCTACTTGTAGTGTCAATGCAAAGCCAGCGCTCTCCTGCTAACCCGGCCAAAATCGATTTTATTTTAACGTCAAGATAATTTTGAGTCTAATGGATATAAAGATGGATTATAAAAGTGGAATTGTGCGCCTAAACAAGGGCTGTACAAAATCTGGCCCCTATATTGTACAGTAATTTAACGAAGTTAGAAACTACTGTTTTCTTAATCGTGAATATCTGACAATTTCTAATTTTATTATTACTATTCTAATAACGTTTTATTTATTATGATAGAGTTTACACCAGAAAGTATTTCTACTAAATTAATCAGCATAAATAAACAAAGCGTACACTTTGAGAACTCGCAAAAATACTGTACAAGTTTTCAAACAATATATGTTAAACTAAGAATAGGCCTATTGTATTGACTTAGGCTTTCACGGCCGGAGTTGCTATGATGATCTTGTAGAAGATTTCCGAGCTGTAAGCCGTGGTCTCGAGGCCTGAAGTTTTCCGACTCTTCGCCAGAGACTGCGTCTGGCATCCTCAAGGGTTGTCTTGAGAGTGGACAAAATTGCCAATCTCAAGACAACCATTGAGGAGGCTAGACTCAATCTCTGGCGAAACGTCGGGGGACTTCTAGCCTTGAGACCACGGCTTACTGCTCGGAAATCTTCTTCAAGATCATAATAAGAATAGGCCTATTCTATAAATTTTGCATGGTACAATATACAGTAAGAAGAACTTCTTCGCGGGGGATATGTTCCACAAATATGCCGCGAATACAAAAACCGTGAATATGGAATGGTAATTTGTATGCGTATATAGGGGATACGTTCCAAGGTTACCCAATAAATTAAAAATTACCAAAATTAAATCAATTAATGAGAGATATTGAACAGTTTTTATTAATTACCAGCTAATACCCGGCGCGCGCTGCTACACCTACATAAATGTTTTTGCATTTAGTTCAAAAAGTAAAAGGAAAAATAAATATAAATTGATACCGTTATTATTTTTAGATACCCCGTGCTGATTACCCGGCATTGCCCGGGAATCTACGCATTCCATGTACTTGGCATAAATGAGCTGAAAGACAAAATTCATCATTTTGAGTTATCCATACAAGAATACCCTCCGTGCGCTGCTATGCTTGCCCGGGAAGCTACTTATCCCCATCTCCTTGGCATCAATGAAAGACAAAAATGGCTATTGTGAGTTATCTGTAAAAGATAAACATGCTGTCGCGCACTTTTTTGTAGAGATTTTTTAGATATTCAATTCTGTGTACATTAATTTTGTGTATTTGTTATGGTTTAGGCAGCGTAAGCCATTTAATGCTAAAAAAGGGATTTTTTCACGTTTTTCACTACAAAGGGTGTTTTTTAAGGGTGTACGAGTTGAGTATCTCAACTCTCTTATAGCCTTCGTTCTCCCCTGCAATCTCCTGCACCTTTTGTAAAAAAAAAACCCATCACAATCGGATCAACGGTATGGCAGCGTTTAAAGAACAGACAAACAAACATTCTATGATGGTCGTGAAGAAGATTTTCGGGCTGTAGGCCGTGGTCGTGAGGCTTGTAGTTCCCCGACGTTTCGCCAGACACTGCGTCTGGCATTATATGGATGCGAAACATGGACTCTTTCTTTAAGGGAAGAAAGGAGATTAAGAGTATTTGAGAATAAAATTCTTAGGAAAATTTTTGGACCAAAGAGAGAT
This sequence comes from Diploptera punctata, assembly GCA_030220185.1. Lineage (NCBI taxonomy): Eukaryota > Metazoa > Arthropoda > Insecta > Blattodea > Blaberidae > Diploptera > Diploptera punctata. The sequence goes on from JASPKZ010009823.1 coordinate 784,817, forward strand.
GAACCGACAAGTGAATGGAGAAGACTACATACCAGTGAACTACGGTCTTTATAGGAAACCGGATATACTGTAATAAAAACAGTCAAGTCTTGTAGACTGCGATGGGCAGGATATGTGGCACGAATTGGGAATGTAAGACGTGTATGGCAGCTTCTTCTAGGAAAATCAGAAGGAAAACGCCTAGTAGGTTTACCAAGAATGAGGTGGGAGAATAACACTGATTATTATTTTAGGGAAGTAGATTATACAGGAAATGATTGGAAAAAATTACCTCAGGATACAGATGTATGGAGAGCGTATTTCCGCGCGGCCATGAACCTACGGGTTCGATAGTGCCAGCGAGTTGAGTTTTATTTATAAACATTTATTTTTTCGAGTTATTTATCAGATTTCTGGTATCATTTAAAATATTACGAGTCAGCTCTTTAAATATCAGTTCATCTGTTGAGAGCTTCAGCACAGATATGCAGTCTCTCATCTGTTGAGAGCTTCAGCACAGATATGCAGTCTCTCATCTGTTGAGAGCTTCAGCACAGATATGCAGTCTCTCCCCATGAAAATATCTACAATACTTTCTATTGTCAACTCTATATGCCTTTGTTTTAAATCCTGCGATATTAATATTCTACAACCTCATTGTATGTGATCTGTAACCTGCTCCCCTCCCCCAACAATAAGAACGTAGTCGATTCCAAATCACTACATACTTTTTTTTCTTTTTGCTATACACATTTTTTATTCATATCAACAAATAATTAAATAAGGAAATTGAACAATTAATTTTATTAGATGCGAGCCATAGTTACAGGTCAAATCTCAGACCCGTATGTTAATGTTGGAACGGCTGCTGTTTTGTAAAACTTTAATTGAGTTTCCCTTGTGGTCTTATTTCTCAAATATCTTCTTACTGAACCACATATCTGTTGAAATTTCCCTAATTTCTTCTCCATATCCAAATTTCAATAGATATGTGGTTCGGTAAGAAGATATTTGAGAAAAAAGATCACAAGGGAAACTCAATTAAAATTTTACAAATCAGTAGCCGTTCCAACGTTAACATACGGGTCTGAGACTTGGCCTTAACGATCTCTGATAAAAATAAAATTGAAGGGAAATTTCAATAGATATGTTAATATTGTACTAGGACATGCCATTAAATCTTTAGAGAATGAGGAAGGCTTACATCTGAATGGTATTAATAAGCTGTTAGTTTATGCTGATGATGTAGTACTATTGGTCGATAGCGAGGAGATACTAAAGGACAACACGCACTCACTATTGAGCAACACTAAGAAATTAGGACTAGAAGTAAATATCAATAAAACTAAATATATGGTCACACGTAGAAATTCATTAAATAATGGAAATCGACAGCTAATGACAAATGAGGGAAATTTTGAGGCAGTGGCTGAATTCAAATACTTAGGAACAATAATCACAAATAGGAATGAGATGCACAAAGAAATTAAACATAGGCTCAATTCTGGAATTGCATGCTATTATGCATTGCAGAGACTCTTGATGTCCCAACTGCTTTCAAAAAACGTTAAACTGAAAATTTATAAAACTATTATTCTACCAGTTATATTATATGGGTGCGAAACATGGACTCTTACTTTAAGGGAGGAAAGGAGATTACAAGTATTTGAGAATAAAGATCTTAGGAAAATTTTTGGACCAAAGAGAGATGAACAGGCAGGTGAATGGAGAAGACTACATAACAATGAACTACATGGTCTTTATAGGAAGCCAGATGTAATAAGAACAGTCAAGTCTCGTAGACTGCGATGGGCAGGACATGTTGCACGTATGGGGAATGAGAGACGTGCATGGAAGCTTCTTGTAGGAAAGCCAGAGGGAAAACGCCCAGTTGGTAGACCAAGAATGAGGTGGGAGAACAACATTAACTATGATTTGAGGGAAGTAGATTATACAGGGAATGATTGGAGAGCATTGGCTCAGGATAGGGATGTATGGAGAGCTTACGCCCGCGTGGCCATGAACCTACGGGTTCGATAGTGCCAGTGAGTATGTAAGTAAGTATGTGGTTCAGTAAGAAGATATTTGAGAAATAAGACCACAAGGGAAACTCAATTAAAATTTTACAAAACAGTAGCCGTTCCAACATTAACATACGGGTCTGAGACTTGGCCTTTAACGATCTCTGACAAAAATAAAATTGAGACAATAGAAATGAGATTTCTCAGATCAGTTGCAGGTATATCTCTAAGAGATCAAAAGAGAAGTCAAGATATCAGAGATGGATTACAAATATATAATATAAACGAGAGAATACACACAAATAAACGTAATTGGTTTGAACATATACAAAAAATGCCAAATAATCGTTTATGAAAACAGCTGCTTCATTATAGGCCTCTAGGCCGAAGAAATGTAGGAAGACCAAAACGTCGTTGGAAAGACGACCTGCACCTGCAGCATATAGTGCACCGGGGAGCGGAACGGGCCAACAGGCCCATACCTTGAAGAAGATGGTGATGATGATTCCAGCAACATAGAACTATGTTTGTTAGAGGAGGAAAAAATCTAACCAACGTTATAGTGTATTGGTACTCAAATTTCAATTTTTCTCTCCGCGTATATTCTTGAATTCTACGTGAAATCGACGCTCCTATGCAATAAATAATAGTACATTACCATGCGAGGTAGGAAAGTGGTTTTTACAGAAGCGAGGAAATATTTTAAAACCGAGCGATAGCGAGGTCATATAGAAAAATGGAAGACAACCGACTTGCAAAAAAAAAAAAAAAAATCTAAAAAAGATAGACCAATGGACACGACGAGAGAAGAACAAGAGGAAGACCAGCCAAGAGATGCATATCCAATACGTCTTCCTCCGAGGAATGATTTTGGAAATAAACAGGATGAAAATCCTACAAATTACGAAGAAGAAGAAGAAGACTGCTTATTCAGACTGGTGTTTTTTTACGAGTCCGAAAATCTTCAGACTTAGGATCCACGGCTTAAAGTATCTCCCAGAGGGCTTGTCCCATGAATTTTTGCATCTTAAAAATGATATGAAATATATGATAAATAAACTAATGGAAGAATATAAAAATTGGGGACTGAATATAAATTTACAGAAAACAGAATATACGTGTTTGGGAAAGGATGTGGATGACCTCATACTTGAAACAGGGAAAATAAAAAAGTGTGATTTTTTTTAATATCTTGGGTCAATAATTACAAGTTTAGGTACCTGTGAGAGAGATGTACAGACTAAAATTGCAATGGCAAAAAATGCAACTAAGACATTACATGGAATAATTTGGAACAAAAATATTACAAAGGAAAATAAAATGAAAATGTATAAGAGCATAATACAGAATATTTTGTCATATGGAAGTGAAACTTGGTCTTTGATGGAATTACAAAAGAATAAAATTAGAACAGTTGAATTTGATTAGTTTAGAAGAAGCCTCCAAAAAACAAGACAGGATAAAATAAATGAATTCCTTTGGAGAGAAATGAATGTCACCACATCTGTTGTTAAGAGGATTGAAAATCAAACGCTTAAATGGTATGGCCATGTACAAAGAATGGAAAATGAAAGATGGCCAAAATATATATATACCAGTGGTCACCCCCTGGAAGAAATAAACGTGGCAGACCAAGATGGAAATGGAAAACCTACGTCAGAACTATAATGGATGATAGGAATTTGGAAGATGGAGATTGGAATGATAGGGATAAATGGAAACTGAAGACGGCAAACCTATAAGTTGTGGAAAGCCGAAGAAGGAGAAGAAAAATCCAACTACCCCGGCCGGATATGAACTCGCGTCCCTCGGGACTAGAGAAAGGGAATATAACCACTAGAACACAGATGTCGAACCAGCTTTAAATAATTTCCTTAAACTGATCGAATTCAAATAGGCATGTCGTTTATATTGCAAATAAGAAGATGAAATGAATGTTTCTCTGTGGCTGGAAGGATGTAGGGTATATTGTATAAAATTAGGTGAAATACAGTTCTATATTGACTAAAGTTTCCATCTTGTGTTTTGCTAATGTTGATTATTTTAGTCTCCTCATTCATCACCTGATACGTCATTCCCAGCATGCTCCACTCTCTGCACCAAAAACATCGCCCCCCATCCCACGGGAACTCACTCCACTTTAAGTAATTCAAAATTCCAGATTTCTACTTCCATCCCCACTACAATCAACTTTATTTATTTCATACCGTGGAGATTTAGAACAACAAAACACATTTAATAATTTAAAACAAAAACATCAAATCGAAAATTAACCACTTTTATTATAGACTAATAAATTTCATTAATGTAATTAATCAATTAAATTCGATTTTATGACTCACCTCATAATTGCAGATTTCTTTAAGACTAGTTTCGATGCACTTAGTGTCATTACCAATTCCATCTAATGATACGAAGTGTATTGAAACTATTCTTCAATAAATCTACAATAATAATAATAAATAATAATAATAATTTTTATTTATATACAGAATTTTAATGTTTACTCATCTTTCTGTACCTAAAGTTTTATTAATCTTCTCCACTCGTCTCTCTCCATCCAATCCATGTCCTCCAGTCCTATTGCTCTCATTCCAATTCTTATTTCCTGCATCCACGAGTTTCGAGGTCCTCCTCTCCTCCTCCTTCCAGGTGGACACCGTTCAAATGTTTTCCTGAGTAATCTTTCTTCTTGCATTCGTCGTACGTGCCCATACCAATTCAATTGCTTATACCGTATATAATCTACTATTGAATAACCAATATTCATTTTTTCTCTTATGAGAGTATTTCTTATTTTGTATAATTTTGAACATCTTGCTGCTCTCCCCAAGAAATCCATTTCCATCGACATAAGTTTTTGTTCTAAGTTTTTGTTGAATTTCCAAACTTCAGCTCCATATGTGACAGTACTTCTCACTATTGAATTATATATTTGTAACTTATTTTTCTTGGTTATATGTCTGTTCCATAAGACTCCATTCATCATTGCTGTTATTGGTCTACCTTTATTTATTCTGTTCTTAATATCACTTTCTTGTTTATCCTCTTTATCTAATTTTACTCCCAGATACTCAAATTCTTCACATCCTCTAATATACCCCTTTTCATCTTCTAATATCAAATCTTTGGTTTCGGCTCTATATCCCATATAATACGTTTTTCTAAATTAATAATAATAATAATAATAATAATAATAATAATAATAAAAATAATAATAACAGTAATAATAATTAGAGCATGTCATCAAATCTTTAGAGGATGAGGAAGGCCTATAACTCAATGGTATTAATAAGCTGTTAGTTTATGCTGATGATGTAGTACTATTGGCCGATAGCCAGGAGATACTAAAGGACAACACGCACACACTATTGAGTAACACTAAGGAATTAGGACTGTAAGTAAATATCAATAAAACTAGACATATGGTCACACGTAGAAATACATTATATAATGGAAATGGACAGCTAATGACAAATAAGGGAAATTTTGAGGAAGTGGCTGAATTCAAATACCTAGGAACAATAATTACCTGTTGTCTAATAATTAATTTTTCTCTATTTATTTAATTTTATACTATGTCATTAATCTTTTCCTAGTTTTTTATATATCTTGTACATATTATATATTTAATTCGTTAAATTTAGAGTAAGTCAAAATACATTATAAATATTAATTGTATTGTATTCATAACTTGTAATCGTTTATATATATATATATATATATATATATATATATATATATATATATATATTGTAATTTAGATTTAAGACTTTTCTTTTGTATTTTTTTTAAACCTGGTTGAGTGGTAGACAAGGCCTTAAGGCCTTAACTCTGCCAGGTAAAATAAAACTATTATTATTATTAATAATTAGAAAAAGGAATGAGATGCATAAGGAAATTAAACATAGGCTCAATTCTGGAAATGTGTGCTTTTATGCATTGCAGAAACTTTTGATGTCCCAACTGCTTTCAAAAACTGGGGTGATTGTTAAATCCTTAAATAAGTTTATAATTGAAATAATTCAATATTTATACAATGAAAATGTAATGTTTTAAGTAAATTATATAAACTAAGAAGTATAAATGGAATTAAACCACTAAGATGATAAGTTAAGCTGAAAATATATAAAACTATTATTCTACCAGTTATATTATATGGATGCGAAACATTGACACTTACTTTAAGGGAGGAAATGAGATTACAAGTTTTTGAGAATAAAGTTCTTAGGAACATTTTTGCACCAAAGAGAGATGAACAGATAGGTGAATGGGGAAGACTACTTAACAATGAACTACATGGTCTTTATAGGAAACCAGACATAATAAGAGCAGTTAAGTCTCGTAGACTGCGATGGGCAGGACATGTGGCACGAATGGGGAATGAAAGATGTGCATGGAAACTTGTTGTAGGAAAACCAGAGGGAAAACGCGCAGTTGGTAGACCAAGAATGAGGTGGGGGAATAACATTAACTATGATTTGAGGGAAATAGGCTATACAGGGAGTGACTGGAAAACATTAGCTGGGTATAGGGATGTATGGACAGCTTATATCCGCGCGGCCATGAACCTATGTGTTCGATAGTGCCAGTGAGTGAGTTAGTTAGATATTTTGAGGTTATTTAAATTAAATTATTTTCAGTCTGTTCATCTTACCTCAATATTAACGTTGATTTGCTTTTGAACATGTTTCGATTATATCATATTCATCATCAGTATCTTGCCCTGACTGGTAGACGGAGCGTAACCTTCTATGGAGGTTCTTTGGCCATCCACAAGATGGAGCTGACAACGACATCCAGGGCGTGCAACATAAATCTAACAAGTCTGGGCAAGATGCTGATGATGATTACGATATAATCGAAACACGTTCAAGAACAAATCAACATTAATATTAAGGTAAGATGAATGGACTAAAAATAATTTAATTAAAATATTATTACGATCATATAAGATCAAAATTCGTAATAGACTACAAACCTCTGGAAAAAGTAACAAATTTTAATTATTTGTGTTGTCATTTTTTTGTGAACACAAAAACTGAGAGAGACATACATATGAAACTGTCGAAATTTCAAATGATATGCGGAACTATACATAAAACATTAAAGAATAAAACAAGAAAATATACTAGATTGAAGTTTTATAAAATATTGGCAGTTCCTGCATTACTTTATGGGAGCGAAACTTGGGCAATGACCAAAAAATTGCAAAGTAGAATACAAAGCGCAGAAATGAACTTCCTTAGAAGCGCAAAAGGCTGCACAAGATTGGATCGGATAAGGGACGAATATATAAGAACAGTGTTAAATATATATCCATTGGATGAGAAAATCAGAGAATATAGAGAGAAACGGTTTACACATGTGGAAAGAATGAACGTATCAAGATTACCAAGAGCAGCATTCAACTACAAGCCAAGTGGTTCAAGGAATGTAGGAAGGCCAGCAAAAAGATGGACAGAACAACTGTGAGGCGGAACAGGCAATTTGACTAGCCCGTGAAGTGAAGAAGAAGAAATATTATTACTTCAGAAAAAATCAGAAACGATGATCTTTTTTCTGTTAAAATAAAATACTAGCGATATAAGGCACACTTACTTAATTGTTGATAGTGTAATAAGAGTAGCTATGCAATGTCCAGGAAATATTTTGTAACTCTAGTGAGAAATAAACATAACTCTAAACAATGTCATTAGCGTGAAAGTTTTAACTCTAACAACGTTCTTACGGGCCTACTGTACGTGGAAACAGCAGTGTGGACGTGAGAGAAGGCGCCATCTGTGAGCGAATTTGTTTCGCTGGAGTGATTTCTACAATTTCACGACCCACGAATCCAACGATTAATCTAGTGATTCTACTTCCAATCTAAATTACTACTATTCTACCAAACTTTTAAAAATCAACCCATCAGTAAAGGAAAAAAACTATGTTTTGAATTAAAACAAAAATGCTAAATGCGATAAAATAAACTAAAATTAGTTAGGAACATTTCATAAGGGTCGTCTCCCATCAGCACATTGTCCTTTATATCCCTCCTCATCACACTTAACTATTACTTACTTACTCACTGGCACTATCGAACCCGTAGGTTCATGGCCGCGCGGACATAAGCTCTCCATACATCCCTATCCTGAGTTAATGTTTTCCAATCATTCCCTGTATAATCTATTTCCCTCAAATCATAGTTAATGTTGTTTCCCGCCTCATTCTTGGTCTACCAACTGGGCGTTTTCCCTCTGGCTTACCTACAAGAAGCTTACTCGAAATATTTTACACTTACTTACATACTTACTCACTGGCACTATCGAACCCGTAGGTTCATGGCCGCGCGGACATAAGCTCTCCATACATCCCTATCCTGAGCTAATGCTTTCCAATTATTCCCTGTATAATATACTTCCCTCAAATCATAGTTAATGTTGTTCTCCCACCTCATTCTTGGTCTACCAACTGGGCGTTTTCCCTCTGGCTTTCCTACAAGAAGCTTCCGTGCACGTCTTTCATTCCCCATACGTGCAACATGTCCTGCCCATCGCAGTCTACGAGACTTAACTGTTCTTATTATATCTGGCTTCCTATAAAGACCATGTAGTTCATTGTTTTGTAGTCTTCTCCATTCACCTGTCTGTTCATCTCTCTTTGGTCCAAAAATTTTCCTAAGAACTTTATTCTCAAATACTCGTAATCTCCTTTCCTCCCTTAAAGTAAGAGTCCATGTTTCGCACCCATATAATATAACTGGTAGAATAATAGTTTTATATATTTTCAGCTTAACGTTTTTTGAAAGGAGTTGGGACATCAAAAGTCTCTGCAATGCATAATAGCATGCATTTCCAGAATTGAGCCTATGCTTAATTTCTTTGTGCGTCTCATTCCTATTTGTGATTATTGTTCCTAGGTATTTGAATTCAGCCATTCCTCAAAATTTCCCTCATTTGTCATGAGGGAAATTTTGACACTGCTGGACAAAACAATTTCTACCTTCAACAGCAGTTGCAGTCATGACAACTGAAAAGCGTAATATGCCCTCTCCGGTTTAAATAATCATCATAGGAAAAAATGGCATTATGGAAAAACATTTGTTTTGGTGTCCCCTACAACCTCCCAGAGTTTGTCGGTTTAAATAATTTTCACTCTGTATAACAATACCTTAAAGGAGCAGAATAAAAGAATAATAGGCCTACTGTTTGTATAAATATATAGTTAGTGATGTTTTCAACACGCTGTGTAGATTTTCACATAAATAGGTGCTGTCAAATCTGATACCAGTGTGTTCATATATGTATTACTAGTAACACCTGCTCCCACGTTCATATAGTTAAATGCAAGCCTGTGTTAACAACACAACTGCTTTCAAAAACACACTGCATCCTACAAAACCAGTAGCATCGCACACAAGTATAACCCCATCATCATCATCTTAAGGCAAGACAACTTAAAGAGTTGAAGTTTTGGCCTTCTCAACAATCCTCCTCCATGCCAATCTGTCTCTTGCCATTTTCAAACTAGTCACTTTCATATTCCATAGATCGTTTATTGTGTCATCCTCCCATCTGATCTTCGGTCTTCCAACAGCTCTGCCTCCTATAGGTTTCCATCTGTACAGTTTCTTGACCAGTCTCTGATCATCCATTCTTATCAAAATATCCAAGCCAACCAATTCTGAGATATCTTACATGGTTTACTATATTCTGATTTTTGATTAATTTGTTTGGTTCGTTATTTGTTTTTATTCTCCAACAGTTATTAGTTCCTTTATTTGGTCCAAATATTATTCTTAAAATTTATCTTTCAAAAATTAGTAATTTCTGTTTTATTGTTTCTTTCAGGACCCAAGTTTCACAAGCATATATAACTACTGGTCTAATGAGTGTTTTGTATAACCTTATTTTTGCAGTTTTTTAAATTAATTTGCTTTTAAATAAAGTTCTATTTGCAAAATAAGATTTATTCCCATTTACCAATCTTTCCTTAATTTTCTCCTCTAATGTATTATGTCCATTTACTTTGGTACCTGAGTATTTAAATGATTCTACTGTGTTATTTTGCATGTCATCAATTTGTAGATGTTCCGATTTCAAGTATAGCCTATTAGACATAATTAATTAAATAAAAATAAAACGTAGTTATATTTGATTTTCATATTTATTATATAATTCAGTGACAGCTCTTTCGGTACACTGTACCTTCTTCAGACATGTTAACAAATTATGAATTGTGTTCCAACTGATCTAAGCAACAATACAACAATATTTATTTAAATTTTTAAATTTAACAAAGGGGATTCATTCAAATCAAGTTGAGAATTTAACAGTTTTTTACTACTTTTAAATTTATTTATTTCTACAGCCTCCAAAAGATCTAACTTCTTACCCTTATGACAAATATGTAAAATTTCAAAATTTGGATCGAAACAATGATTAAATTGGAATGGGTGGTTAGCATATTTTGAATTTTCTAAATTTCTGTTATATGCTCTCATGTGTTCCTTTATCCGAGAGATAAAAGGTGTACCAGTTTGTCCTATATAGACATTGTCACATGTGCCACACTTCAATTTATATACACCTGATAATTTTTCTTTTTTTGTTTTGGTTAAAGTTGAACATTAATGTGGCATTTAAAACTAATAAAACTCTACAAAATATAATAAAAAACAATAAAACCAATTCTGGAAATGCGTGCTATTATGCATTGCAGAGACTCTTGATGTCCCAACTCCTTTCAAAAAACGTTAAACTGAAAATATATAAAACTATTATTCTACCAGTTACATTATATGGGTCTGAAACATGGACTCTTACTTTAAGGGAGGAAAGCAGATTACAAGTATTTGAGAATAAAGTACTTAGGAACATTTTTGGACCAAAGAGGGATGAACAGACAGGTGAATGGAGAAGACTACATAACAATGAACTACATAGTCTTTATAGGAAGCCAGATATAATAAGAACAGTTAAGTCTCGTAGACTGCGATGGGCAGGACATGTTGCACGCATGGGGAATGAAAGAATTGCATGGAAGCTTCTTGTAGGAAAGCCAGAGAGAAAACGCCCAGTTGGTAGACCAAGAATGAGGTGGCATAACAACATTAACTATGAATTGAGGGAAGTAGATTATACAGGGAATGATTGGAAAGCATTAGCTCAGGATATGGATATATGGAGAGCTTATGTCCGCGCGGCCATGAACCTACGGGTTCGATAGTGCCAGTGAGTAAGTAAGTTTCTATGACACATTTGCAAAACTAGATTTATCTTCATTAAATCTGAAGTCTTTAAGATGTTCGTTATATCGTATATTGAAATTTCTTGTTGTTCTGCCAATATAAAACTTCTCACAGCTGCTGTATTTTAGTTTGTAAATACCTTTGACTTTATAAATGTCTGTTTCTTCTATCTTATCTGTGATGATATTATTTAATATTTGTTAGTTCTATATGCAATTCTTAATATTTTTATCACGTTTTTTAATGGTTTTAGTCAATTTCTGTGTTTCGAAACCAGTGTACGTGAGAGTTAACCATTCAGTTTTATTTTCATCGATTTCCCTGTTTAATGCTGTTAAGTGTATTAATGCTTCTTTCTTTATTTGTTTTTTGATTAATTTATCAATTTTTTATATTTTCTATTGAATCTCCAATAATGCGAACACTATTTTACCATCCGGTATGTTAGGGTTTTAGTTACAATTAATTATTTATATTAATTTACAATATGCTTAATTTGTAGCGTTACATAATACTGTAATATGAACAAATAAATAAATAAATTAATTAATTAATTAACAAATAAAAAAATTAACTAACTCAAAGTCTCTTAAAAATATGACAGATAAAGTCGCACAGCTTTCTATAGCAACACTACTTACATAAAATATTTGACAAAGGCAGTTAAAATCTATTATGGCAATAACCTAATTTTTTTTATAAATTCATGTCTTTTGGAATTAAATGCGGGACACTCAAATAACAGATGAGACAGTCTGGCTGGAGTTTTTGCAAATACAGGTATCTGTACCTATTTTAAATCGTTTTAAATAATGTCCAAATTTACCTTGTCCAGTCATACATTTTATTAATACAAATTTGGTTCTACGTATTTGCAGTTTATTCGGTCAAAAACAGTTGGGAAAAATAATGTTCTTGTCAAAGCACCATTAATACAGTTTAACCACTCAGCGTCCAATTTTGTAAGAGATCATTTTTTAATACTTCTTTAATATATGATAGAGGACAGAAGGAGTAAACTTACTTACTCACTGGCACTATCGAACCCGTAGGTTCATGGCCGCACGGACATAAGCTCTCCATACATCCCTATCCTGAGCTAATGCTTTCCAATCATTCCCTGTATAATCTACTTCCCTCAAATCATAGTTAATGTTGTTCTCCCACCTCATTCTTGGTCTACCAACTGGGCGTTTTCCTTCTGGCTTTTCTACAAGAAGTTTCCATGCACGTCTTTCATTCCCCATACGTGCAACATGTCCTGCCCATCGCAGTCTATAGGACTTAACTGTTCTTATTATATCTGGCTTCCTATAAAGACCATGTAGTTCATTGTTATGAAGTCTTCTCCATTCACCTGCCTGTTCATCTCTCTTTGGTCCAAAAATTTTCCTAAGAACTTTATTCTCAAATACTCGTAATCTCCTTTCCTCCCTTAAAGTAAGAGTCCATGTTTCGCACCCATATAATATAACTGGTAGAATAATAGTTTTATATATTTTCAGCTTAACGTTTTTTGAAAGGAGTTGGGACATCAAAAGTCTCTGCAATGCGTAATAGCATGCATTTCCAGAATTGAGCCTATGTTTAATTTCTTTGTGCATCTCATTCCTATTTGTGATTATTGTTCCTAGGTATTTGAATTCAGCCAATTCCTCAAACTTTCCCTCATTTGTCATTAGCTGTCCATTTCCATTATATAATGTATTTCTACGTGTGACCATATATTTAGTTTTACTGATATTTACTTCCAGTCCTAATTTCTTAGTGTTACTCAATAGTGTGTGCGTGTTGGCCTTTAGTATCTCCTCGCTATCGGCCACAGAAGGAGTAAAAGTAATCCATATTTGAATTAGCAGCTGATATGGCAAGACAATCTGCACGTTCATTTCCTGTAGTTCCAGCATGTCCTTTAATCCAGCCTAGGCCAATATGTCCAAGATGTTGGTTTAATTTTGTTCTTATGGAAGTAGCGATCGGGTGACGGTTGAATCTGCCATTGATAGCGGAAAGTGCTGCCTGGGAGTCACTATAGATACAAGAAGACTTGTTGGTTGTAACCCATTCCACAGCTTGCAGTAGAGCTAAAAACTCTGCTTGAAAAATTGTGCATATGGAAGCAAGTTTGTATCCTTGGTGAAAGATCTCAACTTCATTAGTATATACCACAAAAGCACAACCAATTAGATAGTTAAGGTCCTCCATTCCAGAGATACGAGAGCCATCGGTATAAATGGAATAATCATGATGACTGTTGCTGCAATCATTTAGCACAAGTGGCCTCCGATAAGTGCTAGGATGACCAGATCACAAGAAATGATGACTGTTGCTGCAATCATTTAGCACAAGTGGCCTCCGATAAGTGCTAGGATGACCAGATCACAAGAAATGTGCCTGTCTTTGGATTTCAGAAATGGGGATTTGATTTAGATGTTCACGACCTTTCTTAATATTAAATAATCAATTGAGTTGGTGTTTATGTGATGAAAATCCATATTTATAAATTAAATAAAAATAAAACGTAGTTTTATTTGATTTTCAAATTTATTATATAATTCAGTGACAGCTGTTTCGGTACACTGTACCTTCTTCAGACATGTTAACAAATTCTGAATAGTTCCAACTGATCTAAGCAACAATACAACAATATTTATTTAAATTTTTTAAATTTAACAAAGGGGATTCATTCAAATCAAGTTGAGAATTTAACAGTTTTTTACTACTTTTAAATTTATTAATTTCTACAGCCTCCAAAAGATCTAACTTCTTACCCTTATCACAAATATGTAAAATTTCAAAAATTTGGATCGAAACAATGATTAAATTGGAATAGGTGGTTAGCATATTTTGAATTTCTAAATTTCTGTTATATGCTCTCATGTGTTCCTTTATCCGAGAGATAAAAGGTCTACCAGTTTGTCCTATATAGACATTGTCACATGTGCCACACTTCAATTTATATACACCTGATAATTTTTCTTTTTTTGTTTTGGTTTTATTGTTTTTTTATTATATTTTGTAGAGTTTTATTAGTTTTAAATGCCAAATTCATAATTTGTTAACATGTCTGAAGAAGGTACAGTGTACCGAAACAGCTGTCACTGAATTATATAATAAATATGAAAATCAAATAAAACTACATTGTATTTTATTTAATTAACTTCTTAATATTAGTTATTCTGGTTCTGTACGTATCTGCAAGACAAATGCAAGGATTCAGTACCAGTTATCATGTAAGCAGCATCAATTATTTCTTCGTTATAACCGTTTTTGGAGGCTAGAAGTTTGATTTAACATTTTCCAATATTGTTATTTTAACACAGTTCAAAAATTAATATCTGAACCAGGAGTCGAACCGTGGACCTCTAGTTTTCCAGACTAGTGTGCAGCCCACTACACCATTCGAGACGTGGCACAAACATTAACAATTCTTTCCACATATACAAAATCTATAATTCTCGTTTCGTCTCTTGTCACGTAGGTGTCGCTACCATCGCCAACGGCCGGCTTCGTTTAGAAGTATCTATATCTGAGAATTTTACACCACTTTTATGAGCAGTAAACGATGTTATTTAACATTTTCCAATACTGTTATTTTAACACAGTTCCAATAATGGATCATATTATAATATTATAATGATATTGTGAAAAGAGAAGTTAATGTCTGAACAAGGAATCGAACCGTGAACCTCTAGTTCTCCAGAAAACGAGAAATATAAATTTGTATATGTGAAAAGAATTGTTAATGTTTGTGCCAAGTATCTCGAATGGTGTAGTGGGCTGCACACTAGTCTGGAAAACTAGAGGTCCACGGTTCGATTCCTGGTTCAGACATACATTTTTCTTTTCACAATTTCGTTTCGTCATGAACTTTAAAAGTATCGAATCACCTACTCTACTACTATTTAAAATCAATAATCACTTTTTTTTTGGGAACAAAGACTATTTTGTTTAAACTTCTATGGAAAGAGACTATACTCAATTCTATGTAACAGAACACATAGCTAGCTATTAAATGCAGAACATTAAATTTGGGGGGGGGATCGTCAATGCGTGCATTAGTAAGTATTCCTTTTTACAGTAACTGTGCCTCTAAAGAAAAACCCTAATCTCTATTAAAAAAAAAAAGAAATGCTACAAAACGTTAACTAGGATAGATACAATTGAAGTAATAATGGCGATGGATATATAAAAGAGGAATGCGATAACCAGCCGGATATCCTGAAGTTCTCTGGAGTGGAATCTGTGACCAGTCATTGCTTAGCATCGAACCCAGCATCTCCAGATAGGAGAGCACATACATGTGCAGTGTAGCGAGCCACATTATTATCTTGTATACACACTCTTCGAGATATGGTCACGTTGCTATTGTTACCAGTTGGACAATGAACACGTGTCCCTTCAGATGAATGTCTACATTACTAATTAACGAAAACAATTTAAAAATTACCAACAACTATTGTGAGAAATTTAACTTTTAATATCGAATTAGGCATTCTTCACCATATATGTATAGACAGATTGGCATATTGACGGTAATGAACAAAATATTTTATAAATCTTTTCACCATTACGTAGATTGTAGTTTCTTCAAATATTGGTACAAACGGTGTTAATAAGTTCCAGGTTTATACGTTATTATTATTATTAATTATTATTATTATTGTTATTATTATTATTACTAAAATACCTTTGTATATATATATATATATATATATATATATAAGAAAGGAACTAAATATTTTCAAACTTACAGACCGAATAAATAAATATAGGAACGACTGGAAAGAACATATTGATAGAATGCCAGAAGGGAGATTTCCAAAATTATTGCTAAATTATAAACCGCACGGAAGGAGAAATGTTGGTAGCCCACACAGAAGATGGTCTGAACAATTTTAACAATTCTAGCTTTCATGAAACCGGAACGAGCCAACAGGCTTAATCCCTGGATGACGACGATGATGATATATATATATATAATTATAAGCGTCACTTATAAAGTAAAAATTCCCTTTAATTTGCTTAATTGTTATAGGAGCTACTAGAGGGCTGTGGAGACCGAGTTCCCGCTACCTCACCTAATAGAGAATATATATAAAGAAAAATAAATGATCGCACTAGATTTGCTTGGTAGCATAATAGGTAGCCCATTGATGTATCAATTCAGAAATCCCCGTCCAAGCATTTATTTTTCTTATCACACATGTATATATATATAGGATGTTGCAAAAAGCAAAAAGCACCGACAACGGAGTTAAGACAGCATATTGAGAAATGTTGATCATTTTTAATAAGGTACCAATGTCCGGAAATTATGCGTTTTCGCACTATGAGTATTTAATTACGTCTCAAGATTAGTGTTAGTTCGAAAGATTTGACAAACTCCAGAGGTATGGAACCTATGATACCTGGCTGCAACACAACGGAGCTCCAGCTCACTTCGATGCCAATGTGAGAAGACATTTGTAGTATACAATGTATCCAGGTCGAGGGGGACAGTCCCATGGCCTCCTAGATCACCTGATCTTAACCCTCTCTACTACGTTTTTGTGGGGCGACATGAAAGAGTCTTATCAGACTCCAGCAGAGTCACATATGGATCTTATAGCCCGAATCCACGCTGTTGCAGAAACAATTCAAACGAGTCCAGGCGTATTTAAATCACTACTCATAGTGTGAAAACGCACCATTTCCGGACATTGGTACCTTATAAAAAATTATCAACATGTCTTAATATAACACTTCATTTCCATTGTTGGTGTATTTTTGCAACACACTGTATACATTATACATGGTTCTCACTTAGAAACATATACATTATATATGTATAATTCCAGACATGTGTTTCTCCGTTATAAAATCAATTTTCATTTGCCAAAACATTTTGTCCATTATTTTGTCCGTAAAGAATTCGTTCGATACAAAACTGTCCACATGCACTTCGTCTGTTTTGTTTGGTACACTTTTGTTCACTTGTTAGAATGATTACTTAAAATATTATGTTTGATGAAGATTTTCGGGCTGTAGGCCGTGGTCTTGAGGCTTGTAGTTCCCCGACGTTTCGCCAGAGACTGCGTCTGGCATCCTCAAGGGTTGTCTTGAGACTACGTGAATACATTAGTCACCTCAACGGGGAGGAAATACACAGATACATACGACGATTTGAGACATAGCAACTCCGGCCGTGAAAGTCTAACGTGAAATATACATAAATTTTTGTTCTTATAACAACAGAAAAATTTTAATTATAGTTAATATAAAACAATTTCATTAATAGTGTTATTTGTTACGGTTTCAATGGTCTTCTTCTTCTTCCTTCCAAGTATTAGGCCAAGGCCTGTTACGATCCTATAGAAAATTTTCCATCAAGCGTTTCATAGGACAGCCCAGAGATCTTCGTCCTCTTGGTATATAATTAAAACAGCTTCGGGGATCCGATTTGAACTCATTCTTTCAAGATGGTATTTCTTCCTTTCTTCCACTTACTTGTGTTTTGCACTCTTTTAACTTTACCATCTAACCTCTCTTGGTTAACTTTTGTTTTTTCGACCCCGACGCTATTAGAGCATCCGAGGGTTAGGGAGTCTTTCCTTTCTTCCATTTCTTCTTTCCTTTATTTTCTTTTCTTTTCCAGAAAAGCCTGTCCAGAGGCTATAAGATGGCAGCCCCATCACTGGTCTTGCCTTCCTTTGGCCAGCAACCAATCGAAGGGACTATTATTATGCTTTCAAGTCTTATGCGAGAATTTCCCGGAAGGACCAAACTTATTACGGTTTCAATGGTAATGCAATTAAATGTAATCTATGGCTACGATTTTAAATGAAGAAGCAAATCTATTCAATACATTTCAAATACATGATACTGGAATATTCATTTAGTTCATCTAAAAACACGGAAACATTTCTTGCAATAAATGTGCATATAGAAAACTGGTTCTGGAAAAGAGGAGAAAGTTACAAAAATACGAATATATGAAATGATCTTTCTATATTATGACATTAAAATAAGTGAGAAAAATATGTTGCGATAGAGTTAAAGTTACTGCAAAAAATATGGCACTAAATTATAAAACATATACATATTTTTTGGACAAATCATTCAATGGACAATTTTAAACTTCTGACATTTGTCTTACAGGTGAGGAAAAATCCCGACAAAAACTTCACCCAGGAGCCTGTCCCGGCCGGGAATCGTACCCAGGCCAGCTGCGTGACAAGGCAGCACGCTACCTCGATACCACAGCGATGGACAATCTCGGTATGTGCTATTGAAATAAATAGAAGAAAGTATTATCAAAAATTGAGCGGAAATCCGACCGTTAGAATCGTTAATATTATAGCAGGATTTTAATATTATAATGAATATAAAAGTTAAAGTTAATAATTATGTATTTTAAAATTATTTTAATATTTAAATATAATTTAAATAAATAAAAACATCTAATCAATTCATTGTTAGTTATTGTTGAATAAAAATGTTTCAGTAACAATTCAAGAAATTGTACTACATAACAGTTTTGAAAATAATGCTTTTAAAATTTGTTTTAAGTCATTGTTGTCAAAATTATAAATCCTTCTGTTACAACTGTAATAAGAGCACCTGCTTAACTTCATATTCATAAATGAAAGTAAACTAAACTCTGATTGGATGTTAAAACAATTAACTTTCGTATTTAACAAATCAATTTAAACCTTCTATTTAAAGGACTATTAATCAATAGAATTTACAAATAACATCATGTGATGTAATAATGGTATTAAAATTATAAAAGAATTACACTAGTGATTCTGCATACAACTTTCAACAAAAGATAGAAGCAATAGAGGGTTAGCATAGAAATAGATTGCTAGTATGGTAATATAGATCTAGTATTTTTACACCACATGCCGTCAGAATGTTCACAGAGTAGAGAAAGAGTAGTTACTATTCACACAAAAAATTGTTGGACTGAGCGATGCGGGTTTGAATTTTATTTAGAATGAATTGGTCGGGGTGGGGGTGACATGCGGGTAAATGTAACCAGCCTTTTCAAAGTCTTTCAGTATAACGTGATAAAATTACCACATTAATATTAACTACATTTCCTGTTTGCTTTAAATTAACCATTCGAAATGACATTGCCTTGATATTCAATTGTTACAATATAATTATCATTTTATCATGGTGAAACAAAACTTCAATTCCGCATCACTGCTTTATATTAACTTAGTAGCGTTTTAATTGCAGGCTTCAAATACAAAAATAGCCTAATCATTACATACTATATAATAGGCCCTATTTAATACTATATAAAAATTAATCTAAAAACGTGTAAAGACATAGACATAAAATTGGTCAAATTTCAAAAACTTATAGGAACAATAAAAAGCATTCTTTTTCCGAAATGGCGCCCAGATACAATTCTAAAATTTTATAAAACAATGGCTCATCCAACTCTATTTTATGGTTCTGAAACCTGGACTCTTAAATAGGATTGTAGCTGCAGAAATGAAGTTATTAAGACCTTTAGCGGGTTATACGCTTTATGACCACATGTGTAATGAAGCTCTCAACACACCAGCAATAACTGAAACCATTCAAAAATATCAAAATAATTGGCATCAACACCTTCTGAGAATGCCAAACAATAGACTACCTCTGCAGCTATCGAACTACAAACCCACAGGGCGAAGAGACCCAGGAAGACCTAAGAAGAGATGGAGGGATCAATTTCTTTCCTGAAGCGGAACAGGCCAATGGCCTAATCCATGCCTGCAATTAACGATGATGATAAAAATTAATATTTGTTTGTTTGTATGTTCGTACTTTATGCGCGGCCATACCGTGGATCCGATTGTGATGGGGCTTTTTGCAAAATGTTCAGGAGATTCCCGGGATGAACATAGGCTATTAGACAGTTGTGATACTTAAATCCTACATCCTTAAAAATCACTCTATATAGTGGAAAACAAACAAAAAAGTAGCTCTTTGACGCTTAAATTATATCTGGTAGTTTCTAAAATTCTATATACCTAACATTGTATATAAGTGTTTACAGAAGCGAGGAAATGTTCAAAAATCGAGGGACAGCGAGGTTTTTAATTCCCGAGATTCTGTAAAACACTTCACAAACGTGCGTTGAACATGGTGTTTTAAAAATAATAAATAATAGTAAAATAATTGCATGTTTGTTGAAGATATTTGCGTTCATTATAAACAACTGACTAACCTTAACAGTGTGGGCAATGTTTATTAGTTGAGTCAACAGCAGGCCGTAACACCAATCAGTTATAAAATTGCGGCAAGTACGTATTTATTGTTTTATACTATTTCAAATAAAGTTCAGTTCATTTAAAATGCAGTGATTTGTTTCGTATAATGTATATTAACATATATATTTTTTTATATACATTGCACGTAGTATACAGTGGTTTTACTTCCCGCACGTGGTTTATAATACCTATTATCACATTATAGTTATTTAGGTTGGCAACTCCAAAATATAGGAAGTTGAACTTTCAATCATGGTCGCCATTTCTGCAAGCACGACAAAACGCACTATGGCGCAAAAACTAATTTTATTGGCAAAAAATTATTTCACTTATTACATTTGTTACAGCAGAGCTTTTATGAAGTATAATAAGATAAATATAACATGTAATTAACAATATATCCTACATTTCCTCTCGTTTCATTCAACATACAATTCTGCCAATGCAATGATTACATTCACTAATTACAATTTAATGAAGTGTATTTATTTTCAGACACGTGTAATTGGTTTTGAATGTCCTGGAAATGGAAGTAAATAATAATAATTCAAGTCCTGCAACTTTAAATATCGTTTCGAGAGAACACCATGAACATTTGGAATAGTTAATCCAGTATTACAAAATCTGTTAAATTCCTATGGAATAGTCGATTTTCGAAACTTCCATTCTATTTATGATAATCAATTTTAATAACTATAGATTAGGATTATACTTGATGATTTTCTATGAATAAATTATCAAAAATAAAATGTTTAGTCACTTCAAAAATGTTTCAGTATAGGTGATATTTGAATGAACCCGGCACTGAGAATAATACAGTTGTACAATAGTATTTCCGTGATACAAATTTGGAACAAATGTTTACAGAAAAAAAATGTGGAAAGAACTCGTTAAGAAAGTATTTTTGAATGTCCTGGAAATGGAAGTAAATAATAATAATAATAATAATAATAATAATAATAATAATAATAATAATAATAATAATAATAATAATAATAATAATATTATTATATTATATATTAATTCATGTCCTGCAACTTTAAATGTCGTTTCGAGGAACAACATGAAAACTTGGAATGGCTAATCCAGTATTACAAAATCTGTTAAATTCCTATGGAATAGTCGATTTTCAAAACTTCCATTCTATTATGATAATCAATTTTAATAACTACAGATTAGGATTGTACTTGACGACATTCTATGAATAAATTATCAAAATAAAATGTTTAGTCACTTCAAAAATATTTCAGTATAGGTGATATTTGAATGATCCCGGCAGTGAGAATAACACACTTGTATAATAATATTTTCAAGAAAAAAAATTGGAAAAATGTTTCCAGAAGAGAAAATGTGGAAAGAACTCGTTAGAAGGCCAAAGCATTCTCTAGTTGAAACTGTATAGCACCTTAAGAAGAACAAACCTAGCTATGTTAGAAGCGTCATCTAGACGATGAGATGGTCCCTGTGTGTCATATTTTCTTACGCATGTCATGTCTACTCAATTACTTTTAAATATTCTGTCCCTATTTAACCAGGTATTGTCTTTTTTCAATATTCTGTCTCCGCTGTACACGAAGTTGTTCTTTGAGTTCCTGGTACCAAATTCGACGTGGGCGTTCGCTGCTCTTTTTTTTTTTAACCTATTACACTGAGGAACAAAAAATAAACTTTTTTTTTGTCTCAGAAAGAAAAATGTGCAATTCTGATAATATTTTTTCTCCTGAATCCAAATATGATATCCGTTTTTCTCCATCACGTAAGGTTTCCGAGAGACATGAGTTTATAATTTCAAACACTTCAATATTTTCTACATTCGTAACTACACAATATTCGAACATTCGGACGCACCTAGAAAGTAAGAAATGGCAATTTTCTGCTATATTTCGCCTGTGGAGCATCCCTCTTGATGGTCCAACAATAATCGGCCACATCCTCGTCTTACGGCCCTATTAATTTCGGTCCATTCTGTTTGTGTGTTATTGATTCGAACTGAAATCAAATTTGTTTCATTTATTATATAAAACTTTCCTCATTAAATGATTGCCTCAATGACAAAGTGATACAGACAATTAATTTTCTAAATAAATGAAATACATTTTGTAAATACAATTTAAAAAAATCAACTTGTAGGCCTGATTGAAGTATACATGCTATAAAGTAGTAATTTTGTAAATATGGTTTCCGGGCACCGCTTGCGGTTTAAAGACACTTGTATTCGCCCGGGTTTTTCGGCTGGGGGTGTAAGAGGTAGTGATTTGCATTCTATAACCTCTCCTACCTAATTCTGAACCTCACCTGCACGTGGTACACCCTGCTTTTAACTAACGAGGTAATGGGGACCGAGTCACGGCGGTATAACCGTTCCATCGAATATGGAGGAAATTCCATATTTTGAACGCCTGACTAGAGGCTATAAGGTAGCAGCCCTACCACTAGTCTTGCTCTGTGGATGGCTGGTAACCAACCCAGGGGACTTCCTACTACTCGAAAAAAACTTAAGCAAAGACTGGAATGATCACACTGATGACGACAAATTTACCAAAACATCGGTGGAAAGATCAAGACCACCTTCGCTAGGTTTACCGTACAGGCCACATGGCGTAAAACGAATTTGTTCATGATGATGATGAATGATGAATGGTTTCTTAAAATTGAAATTGATTCTCTAATGGCAGCGATGGCAATTTTAGAAAGATACACCCAGTCCAAATCTAAGGAATTCCAAAATTTGGTTAAAAATTCTGGTAGAACTTCATATATGATCGTTTTAGTAATATTAAGACCTCAAGATATGTAATATTATCATCTGTTGTATTTATTGAGATTTATGCTGCATGATTTAGAGAAATGAATTACTGCATAACAGTGTGGGAACATGTGTAACAGTGTGATCCTACAAAATCTCTCACCCTTTGTCTAGAGAGGGAGGTTTCACCCCCTGTTAAATCCCTGAAGCTAGTTTTTGACATCTAAACCATCTCATAAACGGTAATTTGCATATGAATCTATTCTGTTCACGAGGTGGGACAGCCAAGCATCAGCAGAGATCAGATTCTGACGTCACCTCCTGCAGATCGACTCTCAAGACAGTTCTACACCGTCAATTGTTAAATAACTTTACAACTTCTCCACGTCCGGGGGGGGGGCGCCAGATTACTTCATAGGTTGATATAATGTGGTATATTTAGAGTGTATTGAACATTGAAATCGTCTTAAAATACGTAAAGACATTTTCTCTATTTTATGTTGTGTTTCAAAACTAAACTCTTTGCGCGATAGTGCTTTTGTCATACTTACACCAATGGCGACCATGATTGAAAGTTCAACTTCCTACATTTCGGGGTTGCCAACCTAAATAACTATACTGTAATAAAATAACTATACTGTTATATTACATATCACAAACATGCGTGTGGGAAGTAAAACCACTGCCTTCTTTGTATACTACATACAATCTATATACAAAAATACCCAAAAGGTAGTATTCATATAAATTACACGATACAAATCACTGCATTTTAAATGAAATAAACTTTATTTGAAACAGTATAAAACAATAAATACGTACTTGCCGCCATTTCGTTACTAATTGGTCTCACAGCCTCCAGTAGTTTCAACAAATAAAAATTGCCCAAACTGTTAACGTTAGTCAATTGTTTATAATGGACGCATATATTTCCAACTTAGTTTTTATTGTTTTACTATTATTTATTATTTTGAAAATAACATCACGCAAAAAATAATGTACAACGCACGTTTGTGAAGTATTTTACAGATTATTGGAAATTTATAAAACACGGTTTTAAACATTTTCCTCCCCGGTTCTGTAACAACCACTTACCAACCTCGAACCGTAATATAATATTTTGCGCGATAGTGCGTTTTGTCGTTCTTACAGCAATGGCGACCATGATTGAAAGTTCAACTTCCTACATTTCGGGGTTGCCAACCTAAATAACTATACTGTAATAAAATAACTATACTGTTATATTACATATCACAAACATGCATATGGGAAGTAAAACCACTGCCTTCTTTGTATACTACATACAATCTATATACAAAAATACCCAAAAGGTAGTATTCATATAAATTACACGATACAATCACTGCATTTTAAATGAAATAAACTTTATTTGAAACAGTATAAAACAATAAATACGTACTTGCCGCCATTTCGTTACTAATTGGTCTCACAGCCTCCAGTAGTTTCAACAAATAAAAATTGCCCAAACTGTTAACGTTAGTCAATTGTTTATAATGGACGCATATATTTCCAACTTAGTTTTTATTGTTTTACTATTATTTATTATTTTGAAAATAACATCACGCAAAAAATAATGCACAACGCACGTTTGTGAAGTATTTTACAGATTATTTGAAATTTATAAAACACGGTTTTTAAACATTTTTCCCCGGTTCTGTAACAACCACTTACCAACCTCGAACCGTAATATAATATTTTGCGCGATAGTGCGTTTTGTCGTTCTTACAGCAATGGCGACCATGGTTGAAAGTTCAACTTCCTACATTGCTATATTGAATAACTATACTGTAATAAAACATTTACACCTACGTGCGGGAAGTAAAACCATACACCCTTTATATAAACTATGTACAATGTATATACAAAAAATTTCCAAAAGGTAGTGTTAATATACATTATACGAAACAAATCACTGCATTTTAAATGAACTGAACTTTATTTGAAACAATATAAAACAATAAATACGTACGTGCGGCCATGTTATCAACAATTGTTCTCAAGGCCTCCTGTTGTTTCAACTAATAAACATTGCCCACACTGTTAACGTTAGTCAATTGTTTATAGTGAACTCAAATATTTCCAACAAAGATATTATTTTACTTACATACTCACTGGCACTATCGAACCCGTAGGTTCATGGCCGCTCGGATATAAGCTCTCCATATATCCCTATCCTGAGCCAATGCTTTCCAATCATTCCCTGTATAATCTACTTACCTCAAATCATAGTTAATGTTATTCTCCCACCTCATTCATGGTCTACCAACTGGGCGTTTTCCCTCTGGGTTTCCTACAAGAAGCTTCCATGCATGTCTTTCATTCCCCATACGTGCAACATGTCCTGCCCATCGCAGTCTACGAGACTTAACTGTTCTTATTATATCTGGCTTCCTATAAAGACCATGTAGTTCATTGTTATGGAGTGTTCTCCATTCACCTGTCTGTTCATCTCTCTTTGGTCCAAAAAATTTCCTAAGTACTTTATTCTATTACTATTTTTTATTATTTTGAAAACACCATCACGCAACAAATAATGTACAACGTACGTTTGTGAAGTGTTTTACAGGATCTCGGAAATTTTTCTTCGATGCTGTAAAAACCACTTCCCAACCTCGCATCCTAACATACTATGGTTTTCACTGGAATTCCAATGCAGTCTTAACAATTGTTATGATACACTCTATTTCGTAATGAAATTTGAGATAATTATTAGTTCAGAAAGTTGAGGAATTTGTACTGAACACGAATATCGTCGAGGAAATATTTGAACAAGCTATGCGACTCTTCCTGTTACAAGACAGAAATTCTCACTCCGCACACATGTCGATGACATATCGGATGTCTGGTTCATTTTTAGAATTATTTGCATCGAAAACCAATGAATTGATTTCTATTTAATATCCAACCAAGGGAATTAGAGTTTGGGTATTTCAAACTCTCCGGAACTGTAAGCCTATATCCATCGACATATTTGTGAAGAATGTAAAACGACAATTAATTAAAATATATGTTAATAATGTATAATTAACATGTGCATGATGTTATAAAAATTACTCGCATCCTCCCTTTTTAATATTTATATTGACGATATCATATATAATTGGCAGATAAATTTGGACTCACATTTCAAAATAAGAAATAAGATGTTAGATACCTTACTTTTTGCAGACGGCCAAGTTCTAATATCTAGTTCAGAAGATGGTCTACAGAAATCGCTCTTTCAGTTAAATAACATTATACAGAAATATAATTTCAAAATATCAATAAGTAAAATGAAAATCCTAGCTTTTAAGGGATCAGATACCGTAAGAGCTAAAATAATTCTGCTGGGGAAACCCATTGAACAAGTGAATCATTTTAAATACCTGGGTTTTGAAATCTCCTATTTTAAAAATGAAGATCTATTTAACAAACTTAATAAATTTAATTATATATGTGGAAAAATCAAAAGGATATTTAAAAGCACAAGAAAAGAAACAAAACTAAAATTTTATAAAGTAGTGGCAGTCCCCTTACTATTGTATGGTAGTGAATTTTGGATTTTAACTAAAAGAGAAGAGAAGATCATAGAATCAGCTGAAATGAGATTTCTGAGAAGTGTGGCTGGTTGCAAACTTCTAGATAAGAGAAGAAGTGAAGATATTAGAAATGAGCTAAATATCTTTAAACTCTTAGATAGAATAAAATAATCTAGAAAAAATGGAAAGAACATGTTCAAAGAATGGAAGTTGGTCGCATTTCCAAAATTATACTTAAATACAAACCAAAAGGACGCAGGAATGTTGGTAGACCGAAGAAGAGATGGATTCAACTTTTGAATGAGAATCTATGAGACCGGAAGAAGCCACATCGGCTTAATCTGTGATTGTTGATGATGATGATGATGATGATGGTGTTATAAAAATTACAAATCTCTTAAACAATTTATATTTCTATTATTTTATAATATATTAGACTTATATTTTTAAACAAATTGTATTTCTTCATTCACTTTAAGATTTAAAAAAAAAAGTATAAAATTACTGAATATTCACCTGAAAGGTGGGGGCACGCCGTAGCGTAGTGGTTAAGGCACTGAGCTACAAGCCAGAGGGTCGAGGGTTCAAGTCCCGCTGGGGTCAGGATTTTTAAACTGACCCAAACCTTCTGGCGGCACTATGGCCCTGGGGTCGACTCAGCCTCTAACGGAAATTAGTACCAGACGCTTGTTCTGGGGGTAAAGGCGGCCATCACGCAGGGCTGACAACCCGGCTGACATAAATTGCCGATTGTCTAGAAAAAGTGGGAGCCTTAACCTCCTACTACATCAAGGGCCTCCGGGCCTGTTGTGGGATCACTTTACTTTGAGGGGCACGCCGTAGCGTAGTGGTTAAGGCACTGAGCTAAAAGCCGGAGGGTCGAGGGTTCAAGTCCCGCTGGGGTCAGGATTTTTAAACTGACCCAAACCTTCTGGCGGCACTATGGCCCTGGGGTCGACTCAGCCTCTAACGGAAATGAGTACCAGACGCTTGTTCTGGGGTAAAGGCGGCCGTCACGCAGGGTTGACAACCCGGCTGACATAAAGTGCCGATTGTCTAGAAAAAGTGGGAGCCTTAACCTCCTACTACCCCAAGGGCCACGGGGCCTGTTGTTGGATCACTTCACCTGAAACGTCCGTCTCCTCAAATTTATTAGTTATGTATCTGTAGCGCTTTCGGGACTAGTCCCATCGTCAGCAGGATTCAAATCTGGTTTTACACTGATAATCTGGTAGAGGGGGTTACACGTACTGGGTTCGTTTTCGTTTATCAGATTGTCGTTGTTATTAACTGCTTTCAAAATTTCCATCTCTTCGAGTACGTTTATCTTCGCTGGATTATTTTCTCTGTGCATTACTGTCAGGGTGTTTTCAATATCTAACATACGACGTCCTTCGTGAATAACGTGTTTTTCATAGCTTGAGAATTTAATGTTTCACTCCTAAGCACGAAATAAGCAACCATACTTTTTTTGATTTGCACTACAAATCTTCTCCTCCAGCCACTTTCTGAATGAAATGTACGTTTTTTGATATCTTAATTTAGATTTCGTCCCGCGCCGTAGCCGAGCGGTTAAGGTAGGAAGCCTTGGCGCAGAGCTACGGGACTTGCGCTGGTTCGAGTCTCCATGGGGGAAGAAATTTTCTCATGGTATTTCGGCGAGTATTGGACCGGTGCCCACCCAGCATCGTGAGGCAATTGGGTAGCTACAATAAGTAGCGGCTCCAGGTTGAGGAACCAGCTATAACGGCTGGGGGGGGGGGACTCGACATGCTAACCACATGTCACCCCTACACTGGCTGTTGATCATCTACCTCTGTGATTGACACATGTGGATGTGAGGCCAGCAACCGGCTGGTAAAAGGGCAACCGCTGAAAAGTGTAAAGATCCTCAATCGGATCGGAATTTAGATTTCTCTGGCACTAAAGAAGCACACCCAACTTCCCACGCTTCTTCAATTTCGTCGTTTTCATTACAATCAGTCATACTTGCAGCCATTTTTATGCGAGATTGATATCAAGGCCTGCTGTAATCTTAACAATTATTTTCAGCATTTAGCATATATACATTGGCCAGATTGCTAGCGTTAGTCAATTGTTTATAATGAACGCAAATATTTCCAACAAAGATGTTATTATTTTACTATCATTTATTATTTTGAAAACACGATCGCGCAAAAAATAATGTACAACGCACGTTTGTGAAGTGTTTTACAGAATCTCGGAAATTAAAAACTGAGCGATAACCAGGTTTTTAAACATTTTCCTGGATTCTGTAAATACGAGGGCGGATCGGAAAGTAACGGACAATAATTTTTTTCTGCCTTGGTATTGCGGCTAGAATGTTGAAATTTCACAGAGATATAGTTTGAAGTTTTCACTACAGATGGTATTTTTTTTTCTCAGGTGCACCTCTTGCGAGAGAAGCTTGAACTATGCAACAAAGATGGCGCGCATGCTACAGTCGTCCACAGGGCGGATCGGAAAGTAACGCACAATCATTTTTTTTTAAAAGTTTAATAGTAAAAAAAAAGGAAAAAAATCACAAATGAACTTACATCTTTTACCTACTTTTCGACATAGTTACCAACTTTCTCAACACATTTTTCCCATTCGTGTTACCAGTTTCAATATGCCCTGTTCGTAGAAGTCCGTTTGGTTGGAGTGTAGCCATCTACGCACTGCTGATTTCACTTCCACATCTGTCTCAAAGCGTTTGCCGACCAGGAATCACTAAGGCGAATCACGTGGCGAATCACTAAGGTTCACGCGTCCCTCTTGGAAGAATGTGCACCACCTGGAGACATTGCTACGGTCCATACAATCATCCCCTTACACGCCACGCATGTCTCTGTGAATTTCACTGGGTTTATGCCCTTTGGCCCACAAAAATCGAACAACACTTCTCTGTTCCTCACAGGTGGACGACTATAGCATGCGCGCCATCTTTGTTGCATAGTTCAAGCTTCTCTCGCAAGAGGTGCACCTGAGAAAAAAATACCATCTGTAGTGAAAACTTCAAACTATATCTCTGTGAAATTTCAACATTCTACCTGCAATACCAAGGCAGAAAAAAATTATTGTGCGTTACTTTCCGATCCGCCCTCGTACCACTTACCAACCTGGTATTGTAATATACTATTGTAAAGTGTTGCACTTAATTCTTTTGTGTTTAATAAAATATCTCCGTTGCACAGATATTGTACCAGATTCTCGTCAGTTAGTTGTATGGGGATAACATTACGGATTTTTAAGTAATAAGACTCGCGTATTTAGATGTCAATCATACAGAAGCCGAGCTGGCATCTGGGATCTGTTGCCCTTCCTACATTATAAATTCTGACTGCCAGGCACAAAGCACTTGTGTGTCAGTGATAGGGGTGGACATTCAAAGATGGATGTTATAAGTAGGGCGGGGTAGACACGTGAGTTGTGGCTGCCAACTTCCGCGTTAATTTTCTCGATGACCTTGTGTGACAGTTCCTGTGCCATCTTCTATAAAATCCACACTTATCATCTATTTACAGTTACGTTTCATATATGTTCAATTAAATTTATATACTTCAAATTTTGCTTATCTCTCTATCTAGGTCTACATATTTTCATTTTTTAAAATCTAACAAATGACCCCAGATTAATTATATATTAACGGGGTAAAGATAAAGAAGAGCCCCTCAGGGGTCCTTATTCTAGGGGACATGTGGATGGCGACCACAAGGTGTCCAAGCTGAGCAAAATATTTCTTCCACTTACTTGTGTTTTGCACTCTCTTAACTTTACTATCTAACTTCTCTTGGTTAACTCTTGTTTTTTCGACCCCGACGCTATTAGGGCATCCGAGGGTTAGGGAGTCTTTCCTTTCTTCCATTTCTTCTTCCCTTTATTTTATTTTCTTCTCAAGAAAAGCCTGACTAGAGGCTATAAGATGGCAGCCCCATCACTGGTCTTGCCTTCCTTTGACCAGCAACCAATCGAAGGGATTATGCTTTCAAGTCTTATACGAGAATTTCTATAGGATCGTAACAGGCCTTGGCCAAATACTTGCAAGGAAGAAGAAGAAGGAGAAGAAGATAAAGAAGAACGATAATTTCTGTTATTTGAGATCAATTATAGGGAAAGGTGGAACATAAAATAAAAAAATAGCAAAAAAGGCAAGTAATGGAAGTAAAACCAAAAAGGAATGTTGAACAAAGACATCATTAAAATAACAAAACCATTAATTTAAAGTCCATACTAGAAAGTATAATGTTATATAGATGGGAAGTTTGGACAACGACAAAATGTCATAATAATTCTGCCCGAAGGCAGGTCCTTCACTGCAATCACAGCATTTTCATGCTATTTTTGCAGTTTTACTAGGGAATTGTAGGTGTGGTAGTTTCCCGTTGCTTTCTGCACCGGTGAACGATGATGATGATGATGATGGCCATATGATTTCGGGGACCGTTTTGGCCTTAAAGTTTTCCTGACATTTGTCTTACAGGTGAGGAAAAACCCCGATAAAAACCTCACCCAGAAAAACTACCCCGACCGGGGAACGAACCCGCGCCCGCTGCGTGACAAGGCAGCATGCTACCTCGAGACCACAGCGGTGGACTATCTTACTATGTAGGTCTAAATATTATTTTCATTTTTTTAAATTTAACTAATGACCCCAGATGAATTATATATTGACGGGGTAAAGATAAAGAAAAGCGATAGTTTCTCTTATTTGAGATCAATTATAGGGAAAGGTGGAACATAAAATAAAATAAAATAGCAAAAAAGGCAAGTAATGGAAGGAAAACCAAAGGAATGTTAAACAAAGACATCATTAAAAGTACAAAAGCATTAATTTAAAGTCCATACTAGAAAGTATAATGTTATATGGATGGGAAGTTTGGACAACGACACAACAATTTGCCAACAGAATAACTGCAGTTGATTAGGATTTTTGGAGAAGAGCTGCCAGAAAATCTCGACTGGAAATAATTAGAAATACTGAAACCGTCACGGCACTGAATGGAATCCCACAGAGCGTGTTCTATTCCCGGCTACACCAAACAATATTTTCTTTCTGTGCGAGGTCTTGAAACGGTGAGTTAATTTAATATACATAAATGTTTGTTTGTTGGTTTCTTTGTTCGTATTTTATGCGCGGCCATACCGTTGATCCGATTTTGATGGTTTTTTTTTTGAAAAATGTTCAGGAGATTCCCGGGATGAACATAGGCTATAAGGGAGTTGTAATACTCAACCCCTTCATCCCTAAAATCACACATTGTTGCGAAAAACGTGAAATAAAGTCGCTATTTTGACGCTTAAATGGCTTACGGTGCCTAAACTGTAACAAATACACGCAGTTAATATACAGAGAATTGCATATCTCACAAAACTCTACAAAAAGGTCCGCTACAGCATATGTTTATCTTTTACGGATAACTCACAATAATGATTTTTGTCTTTCATTGATTCCAAGAAGATCGGGATAAGTAGATTCCCGGGCAAGCGCGCTCTGCCATAACGTTCAACCGATTTTGATAGGGTTTTTTTGCAAAATCTTCAGGGGATTCCGGGGATGAACATAGGCTATATGAGAGTTGTAATACTCAACCCGTTCGCCCCTAAAAACCACTCTTTGTAGTGAAAAACGTGAAATAAAGTCTCTATTTTGACGCTTAAATGGCTTACCCTGCCTAAACCACAACAAATACACAACATCAATGTACACACAACTGAATATCTAAAAAAATGTAGCTCTTTGGACACTTAAATGGCTTACGCTGCCTAAACCATAACAAATACACCGAATTATTGTACACGGAATTCAATATCTCAAAAAACTGTACGAAAAAGTCTGCGACAGCATATGTTTATCTCTTACGGATATCTCACAATAACCATTTTTGTCTTTCATTGATGCCAAGAAGATCGGCATGAGCTGATTCCCTGGCAAGCATAGCAGCTCAAGGCTGGTGGTAAAAACACATTAACATTTATTTAGGAGTACCAGCGCACGCCGAATATTAGCTAGTTAGTTTATAAATAGGTTTCACAAAAACGATTATATTTTAGAAACACGAGTTTAATTAATTGTTTGCATATCTTAATAATTAATATGAGTTTAAAAAATACATAAATTATTACGGACTTATAGTCTATCAGTTTGTAGCTAACATTCACAAATTCCCCTTAATTAAAATTATCCACCGCGCTGATACAATCTCATGAGGACAATGAATGGCTACTGATAAATATATGGTTAAATCTGGTTTTAAATAAATCATAGTTAAAAAAAACTAAAACAACACGTTTTATTAGAAAACCGAACTAAAAAATGAAAAACAATTTTAATTTCCAACACGCTTGGGATAAAATTAAAGTAGTCAACAAAAAAATCGTCTCGAACACATCTAGAATAAATATAGAGTTATCTACAAAGAAAATTATTTTACTTTAACTAATATATTAATCAAGTTATGAAATCATCCCTTGTACAAAAAAAAAACAGATTACGTTTATATAACACTTTGGCTAGACCAGTGTTGAACTATGGTAGTGAAGCATGGACACTAAAAAGACAACATGAAAGCA
Organism: Diploptera punctata; assembly: GCA_030220185.1. NCBI lineage: Eukaryota > Metazoa > Arthropoda > Insecta > Blattodea > Blaberidae > Diploptera > Diploptera punctata. The sequence continues at coordinate 818,161 of JASPKZ010009823.1, forward strand.
GAATAACAGCTTGTGAAATGAGATTCATGCGCAGAACCGCGGGTTACACCAGATGGGATCGGAAAAGGAACACCGATATCTAGGAAAAGAATTGAAGACTACGCCAATTTTGGAATATATTAAACAGTACCAACTAAATTGGAAACACCATCTTGAAAGAATGAGTTCAAATCGGATCCCCAAAGCTGTTTATAATTATATACCAAGAGGACGTAGATCACTGGGCCGTCCTATGAAACGCTAGAGCGAAAATTTTCTATAGGATCGTAACAGGCCTTGGCCTAATATTTGGAAGGAAGAAGAAGAAGAATGATTAATATTTTAATAAAAATAACGTAACTATATATTACCTACTTTATATCTAAATTAATTGGTTTATCTTAGATCCTATTTAATTCTATTTAACATTTTCCAATACTGTTATTTTAACACAGTTCCAATAATGGATCATATTGTAATATTATAATGATATTGTGAAAAAAAATTAATGTGTAAACCGGGAATCGAACCGTGGACCTCTAGTTTTCAGACTAGTGTGCAGCCCACTACACCATTCCACACCTGGCACAAACACCAAAAATTCTTTCCACATATACAAATCTATAATTCTCGTTTCGTCCGCTGTCAGGTTGATGACACTGCCATCGCCAACGGCCGGCTTCGTTTAGAAGTATCTATATTTGAGAGGTCCACGGTTAGATTCCTGGTTCACACATTAATTTTTATTTTCACAATATCATTATAATATTTAATTCTGTAAAAAATCGGATCATGCGACCCGCAAACCAATTCACCTTAACGACAGTGGGCCTTTTCCAAGAAAAAATGTTGGACACGCCTGGCTTGAAGTGTGATTTTTATGAACAACGATCATCCTAGTTTTGCCTGAAATTGAAAGTGTGGGATTCAAATTGAATAGTGACGTATCAAAGCGAGCGATCAATAGCATTAGCTGTGTACTTATAATTGAATAGTATGTAAAGTTAAAGCGTGTATATAATTGAGCCCAGAGGGTGTGTATGTAGGCAGTCACCCCCTGGCTGAAGCTACTAATGACCCTGAGGCACATAACATTAGCATTTACACCCTCAGTGTCCGGGAGGCATGCACCAGCTGCACGGTGCAGGTAGGCTAATCTGCACAACCCGCCTTCATCTTAACAAATCTACATGTACAATTTGTCAAACATTTCTTCCTTCTTGTATATATTGTTATTGCTCAATAAACTGCGTATGGAAAATATTTATTAATTAAATAAAAATAAAACGTAGTTTTATTTGATTTTCATATTTATTATGTAACTCAGTGACAGCTGTTTGATTTCGAAGTTCACAAATTCAACCATAGATGGCAGCACTGAAGATGGCGACAATAGAATAGTAGAAGAATTTCGTCAGTCGGAGTTATGGCTGAAGATGAACACGACTATGTTTGAAATCGCGATATCATGGAAGCATGAATCCTATGAGGTGAGTTGTTTAAACAATATGTTCTCCGATGAATTTTAACACTGTACCTTCTTCAGACACGTTAAAAAATTATGAATTGTGTTATTATAGTACATATCAACTGACCTAAGCAACAATACAATGATATTTATTTATTTTTTTAATTTAACAAATTTATTTGAATGAATCCTCTTTGTTAAATTAAAACATTTAAATATTGTTGTATTGTTGCTTAGATCAGTTAGATAGTATAACTGTCACAGGATTGATGATCGGGGCAAGAGGTACTATACCAGGATTCTTAGCCAAATTTTGGAATTCCTTAGATTTGGACAGGGTGTATCTTTCTAGAATTACCATCGCTGCCATTAGAGGTTCAATTTCAATTTTAAGAAACCATACTTACAAAATTACTTTATAGTATATGTACTTCAATTAGGCCTACAAGTTGAATTTTTTAAAATATATTTACAAAATGTATTTCATCAATTACAAAAAATTAATTGTCTGGATCACTTTGTCCTTGAGGCAATCCTCTAAAGAGGAAAGTTTTATACAATAAAAAAATAACACAATTCATAAATTGTTAACATGTCTGAATAAGGTACAGTGTTCCGAAACAGCTGTCACTCAATTATATAATAAATATGAAAATCAAATAAAACTACGTTTTATTTTGATTTAATTAATAAATGTAGATTTTCATCAAGTAAACACCAACTCAATTGATTACGGAAAATATTTTCTAAAAAACAGTTTTAACACCGTTGAGGTTATTATACACTATTTAAAACAATAAATAGTTGTACCTGATATAGCAGTTGTCCTCAAAAACTTAAAATTGCTTAAAATAATTAGCTAGGTCTTTCGGAACTAGCTTAATTTCCAAAGCTGTTCTGTTGGACACACTGTTAAGTACGCTAAGCAGAATATAAAGCGTACAAATTAACTTCCTTAGAAGAACAAAAGGCAGTACAAGATTGGATCCGTTAAAGAATGAAGATGTAAGAACAGTGTTAAATCCAGTAAAACTTGCTCAAAGCGGAATCACGTGGGACCAATTTTTTTCCACATTAGACAAAATTCCGCCTTATAAAAACACTAAATCGTATTAATAATCTTAGATTATATAGTACCGCATATGGCTTTTTACGTACATTGGATTAATTGTAATTCCGTTGTCTTTAGAAAGTCTTTTAAAACTGTCCAGCCAATCTGAAGATGCCTTGAAATCGTTATTCTCTAGGGATTTAGTAACAGCTATAGCAAGACTTTTTAGCAACGGTCCGGAAATTTGGAGATTTATCTTCAATCACTTTCACCTTTTCATTTAATGAAAATGATACATACGTTTTAGCCATCTTTATTCTGTAAATTCTGTGTATTCTGATATCTTCCGTTGAGGAATTATTCAAAATTAAAGTATAAAATCCTGAAATATTTACTTAAAAGGTTCGTCTTCTCAAATTGATTAGTTATTTATCTGTAGCGCTTTCGAGACTAGTCCCATCATCAGCAGGATTCAAAACTGGTGTCTCACTGAAGATCTGGTAGAGGGAGTTACAACTGGGTGCATTTTCATTTATCAGATGGTCGTAGTATTTAACTGCCTTCAACATTTCCATCTCCTAGAGTACGTTTATCTTGGCTGGATTATTTTCTCTGTGCATTAGGAGATGGAAATTTTGAAGGTAGTCAACAACAACGACCATCTGATAAATGAAAACGAACCCAGTACGTGTAACCCCCTCTATCAGATCTTCAGTGAAAGACCAGTTTTGAATCCTGCTGATGATGGGACTAGTCCCGAAAGCGCTGCAGGTAAATAAGTAATAAAGTTGAGGAGACGGGCCTTTTAGTTAAATATTTCACAATTTTATACTTTAATATTCTTGTAAATATAACATAATTAGGGCACAGTCAAAGTTACATAGCATAAAAATATTTAATTTCAATACATTTATGTTCTCCCTGTGCACGGGGTGAATCATAAATATGGCTATATGTTTGATGGCGTTGTGTGATGAAAATATTACCATTACAGGAAATATGAAATTACCGTTGGAAAGACAATTATTCAAATTACGACAATGGAATAAAACAAAACAGTGTAGAACTTACGTCATTAGCCAAAATGGCGTTGAATATCCAACAGCAAATTACAATTGATGCATGGGCAATAACGTATGCTAATGATCGTGAGGCCCCAAGACTGGGAAGACGTGAGTTTAACGTAGCATTGCAGCCGTAGACTGTGGGGAAGTGGAGAAAACGACTGCTGGAAACCGGAATGATGCAGAAAATCAAACCTTCTGGAAGGCCTCGCATTAGCACGGATGCAGAAACAACGATACAGCAAAACAGATTTTCGCCGAGCCATAAATCCCAATAAATACAAATCCGAAAACGGGAACAAGGAGGAGGCTAAGGGTAAGGTGTACCTACCATATATCAAGACAATAACGGAGAGAATTGGTCGAATATTAAATAAATATAACATATCTACAACCTACAAGCCAACACAAAAAATCAGCAATATACTGCGCCCAGCCAAAGATACAAGAGATCCGTTAAGTACTGCCGGTATATATCGCATCCCTTGCAGTTGTGGAGAAGTTTATATCGGCACAACAAAAAGAATGGTTACCACAAGATTGCAAGAACACAAGAGGCATTGCAGACTAAAACAAAAGGAAAAATCAGCCGTAGCGGAACACTGGATGAACAACCAAGAACATATAATAAGATTCGAAGAAACACAGGTATTGTCCCAAACATCACATTATTACACCAGACTGTACAGAGAAGCCATTGAAATATATAAACACAAAAATTCCTTTAACAAAAAAGAAGAAACCATGAAGATAAACAAATCTGGATCCCGGCATTGCACAATACGACAACGAAGCCTATGACTTCTGCTAGCGACAGCCTGGACAAAACAGCACGCAACACGGACCGCGCAGAAAACCGCCTCTCCACCAGGGGCGTGCCTATAAATAGGGAGGGAGTTTCCAACGACCAGCCAGTCTGCAGCCGACTGTTGAGGAGTTCACAGAGAGCACGCAGTATCTCCTGAAGATGTCTACCGCAGCAGTAGACGAAACGTCGAGTAGAAGAACGACTGGACCACGGCCTATATGCCCGGAAGACGAACCTAATAGGGATCATAAAAAGAACCTTAGGTCGGAAAACAACGAAAGATACGAAACTTAAATTATATAAAACAATGGCTGTTCCTTTGTTGTTGTATGGAAGTGAAAATTGGATAATGAAATCAAGGGATAAAAGCAGGATACAGACTGTGGAAATGCTGTTTTTACGTAATGTGAAAGGATGCACAAGAGCGGATAGAATAAGGAATGAAACTATACGAGAAGAATTAAATATATATAAAATTGAAGATAAAATCAGCGAAAATAATAAGAAATGGACAGAACACTTAATGAGAATGAACAACGAAAGAATACCAAAAAGAACCTTCCTGTATAATCCCAGAGGAACAAGAGATGTTGGCCGACCACGTAGAAGATGGACTCCACTTTTAACTTCGCCGGAACAGGCTGCATAGCCTAAACCTTGTAGTAGAAGGTGGAGGATGCGATCAAACGTATAGGCATTTTTCTGAATCACTCTGTATTTGTTATCAATGACCTCACTTTGAAAAATATTAAAGATATTTATAACAATAGAGTGAGCGGAACTGCTAGGTTTTATGTAACAAATATGTGGAAGACATTCATGAGAGTATATTTATTATTATGTCGTTCTTGCGCCCATATAGGCGTTCCTATAAATCCACGTATAGCCCATATAATGCAATAACGGTGTTCGGAATTTTGCGGCTCCCGACTAATGCAGCTATGAAGAGCTTGTTTCCCGTGGACCGAATATTCGATATGACGCACTGCATTTTCCTATACACAACGTTTCAAATCAGTGCCACAAATATACACTTCGCTGTAACCTATACATGCAGAGCGCACTGGTGCACGAATAATATTTCATCTTATGGGAGCTTTCAACTTCCTTGTGGTGTGTGAAATTTCTAAACTCCCTCCAAAATAACACAAGTGAAACACGTATGTAAAAAGACTTTCTCCAAGAAGAAAGAGACAAGTACGTAGATTCCTGTGCAAGCATAGCAGCACATGGCGGGTAAGCTTTTACGAATTTTGTCTTTTAGCTCATTTATGCCAAGGAAATCGAGATAAATAGATTCCCGGGCAGCACTGGGGAATCTTATAAATACGAGGGCGGATCGGAAAGTAACGCACAATAATTGTTTTCTGCCTTGGTATTGCAGCTAGAATGTTGAAATTTCACAGAGATATAGTTTGAAGTTTTCACTACAGATGGTATTTTTTTCTCAGGTGCACCTCTTGCGAGAGAAGCTTGAACTATGCAACAAAAATGGCGCGCATGCTACAGTCGTCCACCTGTGAGGAACAGAGAAGTGTTGTTCGATTTTTGTGGGCCAAAGGGCATAAACCCAGTGAAATTCACAGGGACATGCGTGGCGTGTATGGGGATGATTGTATGGACCGTAGCAATGTCTCCAGGTGGTGCACATTCTTCCAAGAGGGACGCGTGAACCTTAGTGATTCGCCACGTGATTCGCCTTAGTGATTCCTGGCCGGCAAACGCTTTGAGACAGATGTGGAAGTGAAATCAGCAGTGCGCAGATGGCTACACTCCAACCAAACGGACTTCTACGAACAGGGCATATTGAAACTGGTAACACGATGGGAAAAATGTGTTGAGAAACTTGGTGACTATGTCGAAAAGTAGGTAAAAGATGTAAGTTCATTTGTGATTTTTTTCCTTTTTTTTACTATTAAACTTTAAAAAAAAATTATTGTGCGTTACTTTCCGATCCGCCCTGTGGACGACTGTAGCATGCGCGCCATCTTTGTTGCATAGTTCAAGCTTCTCTCGCAAGAGGTGCACCTAAGAAAAAAATACCATGTGTAGTGAAAACTTCAAACTATATCTCTGTGAAATTTCAACATACTAGCTGCAATACCAAGGCAGAAAAAAATTATTGTCCGTTACTTTCCGATCCGCCCTCGTAATTACGATATACATTTATAATTATATTTAATTTTACTTATTCAACTAATCATAAGAAGTATATTAATCTTAGCCTTTCAGCTCATTTATGCAAAGAAGCTCGGGATGAGTAGAATCCCGGACAACGCCGGGTAAACAGCACGGGATATCTTAAAATAATTACAATATAAATGTTTCCTTTTACGTATTCAACTAAACATAAAAGTACATTAATTTTCATTTATTTAGACGTAGCAGCACACGCCGGGTATTAGCTAGTAATTAATAAAATTCGACCATTTTGTTTGCTTGCAACATTTCCTCCTACGTACGACTATATTAGATTTTAATAGATTTTTATTATACATATAGCTATCTTAAACTCTCGTCCTACTGACAAACTATATATAGAGTTTCTACTATTCTGGTTATAATTTCGAATATAAATAGGTAATGACGATGTAATCATAATACAGAAAAATGAAGACGACTTACAGAAATCAATGCATGCATTAAATGAAATATGTAAATTATACGATCTAAAGATTTCTGTAAGGAAAACGAAGATCATGGCTTTTAGAGGAAGAGATCCAGTGAGATCCAAAATTATTTTAGAAAATCAAAGTATAGAACAGGTGTCTAGTTTCAAATATTTGGGCTGTGATGTTGGCTACAATGTGGAAAGAGATATTGACCCCAAAATAAATAAATTTCAGACGGTGTGTGGAACAATACAGAGAACATTCAAAAATAAAATTAGAAAAGAAACCAAGATAAAAATGTATAATGTTATGGCGGTTCCCACAATATTGTATGAATGTGAAACTTGGGCTCCAGTGAAAAAACAGAAGGATAGAATACAGACGGCAGAGATGAGGTTCCTAAGACAAGTAAAAGGATGTACAAGACTTGATAGAATAAGAAATGAGGATATAAGAGAAGAATTGAAAGTACAGCCTTTATTGGATAAAGTCACGAATTACAGACAGAAATGGATTGATCACATGGATGGAATGAGTAAGGAGAGATATCCATTGTTAGCAAGAAATTATCAAGCAAGAGGAAGACGTGATGTTGGAAGACCTAGAAGACGTTGGTCTGATGCATTATGAAGTCGGAACGGGCAATTGCCTAATCCCTGGACTGATGATGATAATGATGACGATGATATAAATAGGTACGTTATTTATAATATTTCCTGGTATTGATTTATATGATTCAATGTATGTTATGAACCCTATAAAAATTTCAGTTGTCTTTATTATCAAAATATTCATAAATCGAGACCGCATATGAGTTCACTTCGTTTTTCCCTAGATCTACGAGTAGAATTATTACTTACTCACTGGCACTATCGAACCCGTCGTTTCATGGTCGCGCGGACATAAGCTCTCCATACATCCCTATCCTAAGGTAATGCTTTCTATTCATTTTCTGTATAATATTCTTCCCTGAAATCATAGTTAATGTTGTTCTCCCACCTCATTCTTGGTCTACCAACTGAGCGTTTTCCCTCTGGCTTTCCTACAAGAAGCTTCCATGCACGTCTTTCATTCCCTGTACGCGCAACATGTCCTGCCCATCGCAGTCTACGAGACTTAACTGTTCTTATTATGTCTGGCTTCCTATAAAGACCATGTAGTTCATTGTTAAGTAGTCTTCTCCATTCACCTGTCTGTTCATCTCTCTTTGGTCCAAACATTTTCGTAAGAACTTTATTTTCAAAAACTCGTAATCTCATTTCCTCCCTTAAAGTAAGAGTCCATGTTTCGCACCCATATAATATAACTGGTAGAATAATAGTTTTATATATTTTCAGTTCAACGTTTTTTGAAAGGAGTTGGGACATCAAGAGTCTCTGCAGTGCATAATAGCACGCATTTCCAGAATTGAGCGTATGTTTAATTTCTTTGTGCATCTCATTCCTATTTGTGATTATTGTCCCTAGGTATTTGAATTCAGCAATTTCCTCAAAATTTCCCTCATTTGTCATTAGCTGTCCATTTCCATTATATAATGTATTTCTATGTGTGACCATATATTTAGTTTTATTGATATTTACTTCCAGTGATCTAGAATTATGAACTAGTTCAATTTACATTTGCATAATTTCAATGCGAGTTCGATAATAATTATAGTTTTTGATTAAAAAAAAAGTGCTATTAATGTTTGACTAAATGAGAGAGAATTTTGTGAGTTATTGGACATGCACAGCAACAATCCATGTTCTGTGTCTTTGTGGGTGTGAAGGACAAAAGACTGTACAGCAGTATTACGGAAAATCTCGGGCCATTGGTCACCCCATTGTAGCGAGCCCACCGGAGATTACATGCCGTCCACAAACTTACTCCAATCACCGATCAAACAAATCCTGCCAAGGATTAGCAGCATTTTCCACACAATGTCTGTTTCATCGCCTGCCAGCCTCCCTGGATAAAGATACTCATCAGCTCTTCAATTTTCAATTTTTATTAAAGAATCGGATTTTGAGGTTATGTTAATTGGAACTATAAACTTTATTTCTTTTTCTTGATTAAAACCTCTCTTCCTTATTATATTGTCATCATAATCATCAATTGCAGGCATGGATTAGGCCATTGACCTGTTCCGCTTCAGGATAGAAATTGCTCCCTCCATCTCTTCTTAGGTCTTCCTGGGTCTCTTCTCCCTGTGGGTCTGTAGTTCAATAGCTGCAGAGGTAGTCTATTTTTTGGCATTCTAAGAAGGTGTTCATGCTAATTATTTTGATATTTTTGAATGATTTCAGTTATTGCTGGTGTGTTGAGGGCTTTGCGGATATCTTCATTATGCATGCGGTCATAAAGCGTATAACCCGCTAAAGGTCTTAATAACTTCATTTCTGCAGCTACTATCCTATTTAATTTACCTGTAGTAAGAGTCCCGCGCCGTAGCCGAGCGGTTAAGGTAGGAAGCCTTGGCGCAGAGCTACGGGACTTGCGCTGGTTCGAGTCTCCATGGGGGAAGAAATTTTCTCATGGTATTTCGGCCAGTATGGGACCGGTGCCCACCCAGCATTGTGAGGCAATTGGGTAGCTACAATAAGTAGCGGCTCCAGGTTGAGGAACCAGCTATAACGGCTGGGGGACTCGACATGCTAACCACATGTCACCCCTACACTGGCTGTTGATCATCTACCTCTGTGATTGACACATGTGGATGTGAAGGGCCAGCAGCCGGCTGGTAAAAGGGCAACCGCTGAAAAGTGGAAAGACCCTCAATCGAAAAAGAGTCCAGGTTTCAGAACCATAAAGTAGAGTTGGAAGAGCCATTGTTTTATAAAATTTTAGAATTGTATCTAGGCTTACTTTTCGGAAAAGAATGCTTTTTATTGTTCCTATAAGTTTTTGAAATTTGACCAATTGTATGTCTATGTCTTTACATGTGTCGTAGGAAAGATTTATTATTACGTTGTGAACTCTCTAATTAAAGAAATATCTCTGTAATATTTATTAGATCACCGTTTTGGCCTAGGAATAACATCGTCCATTCCATCAAGCGGACCTTGGTTCTTTTCCGCCAGATTGAAATAGGCCTATCCAAGTTTTCCTCAATTGCTTTTTTTTATTATATACAACTTTCCTCATTAGAGGATTGCCTCAAGGACAAAGTAATACAGAAAATTAATTTTCGAAATTGATGAAATACATTTTGTAAATACATTTAAAAATTTCAAATTGTAATTGAAGCATAAATAGACCTACTGTAAAGTAGAAATTTTGTAAAGATGGTTTCTTAAAATCGAAATTGATCCTCTAATGGCAGCGATGGCAATTTTATAAGCATTCAAACCTGTCCAAATCTAAGGAATTCCAAACTTTAGCTAAGAATCCTGGTATAGGTACCTCTTGCCCCGATCATCAATCCTGTGACAGTTATACTATCTAATTGGTATTTATCATAAGTAATAGTCAATTCTTGGTTCATATATGGCTTTCTTTTCACAGTCAACTTCCTCAGGTTGGCCACTATGAGTCTCAAAACGGATTGTGGGATCTAATATTATACCAATTTTAGAAGATGGTCTAAATGCAATAATATCTATTGGTCGATTACTCCCATTACACCATGAACCTCCTCATAAACTGTGTATCCATAATCTCGCAAGGCTTCTGTCATTATGTTTCGAATAGTGTGGTGCCGAATCTTTCCCAATGATTCTCCATGACAATCCCCAAGGAGGTGTGCAAGGGGTTCGTGCTCTCTGCGACAACGTGTACAAAGGGTATCGTCCCTAGACCTGCCCGGCAAGGAGCGCACCGCCGCGCCGATACATTGGAGTAAGTAAAGTTCCAGAAAATTCTAACCAGAGGTTTGTTTATTACGATTTATATTTTGTATGTTAATTTCCCCAAAATGTCATTATTTTTATTTCTTTTTTTATATTTTAAAAATATATTCTTGACATAACTGATTTATTTGATTAAAGAGTATTGCAAATTATTTTCATTTTTTTGAATAATAACCACATCGTCAGCATACATTAACCAGAAACAGCACAATAAGGACAATTATGCAAGTTGAAAAAAACATATTAGGAAAAAATAGAAGAAAAACGTTTGAAATGGTATGGATACCCCATAAGAATGGAAGAAGAGAGAATACCAAAGAAGATCCTTAATTGGAAGAAGTGGAAGAGGTAGGTCTAGAGAACGATGGATGGATGGAATGAAGAGAAGTAAGGAAGCTAGAGATTTGAGGGAAGAAGGTGCTTTAGACAGGAACCTCTGGCGACAAATAACTTTGGGTTGAAGAGAAGCAATGTATTGTGGAATATTCCTAAATAAAAACTATTATTATTTATTATTATTATTATTATTATTATTATTAATGAGATAAAATATTATTTCCTCTCGAATCGATGGAAAATAATTGTACTACAGACCATGTGTTTTTTATGAGCAAAAAATAATAATTTATATATTTTTTTAACGCATTTCTCAAACGTTGAGGAACACATGGACAATACTATATTATTACCAGAAAATAAACTGAATGAAATATTTAATCAATTTATAAAGAAACACGTAGCCAGAAGTTTTACTGCTGATGGATTTTTCAGCATCAAGAATTGAGTAGATTGTGTCTCAGGTAGGAAAAGAAGGTGTTGCAAGTTTTAACAGCAATTCTCAGGGCTAGAGTCCCAATGGGTCTCTATATACCACGTAAAACCGACTCCACATAAAGTATTGCTGTTCTTTACAACATCATTTGATAGTTTCGATTTCTATTAATTTTCTTTTTAGGAACGTGCGATCAACTCATATTATACAAATTTTAGCACACCATTTATAATCAATATTTTGTAACTAATATAACTAGTTTTGAAATTATATAATAGTCTCAATTAATAATATTGAAGACTGAAACATTTTTCTCACTAATCTATTGTATAAAAATATTTGTTTGTTCGTACTATATGCGCGGCCATACCGTTGATACGATTGTAATGGGGTTTTTTGCAAAATGTTCAGGAGATTCCCGGGATGAACATAGGCTATAAGAGAGTTCAGGTACTCAACGCCTACACCTTTAAAAAACACCCTTTGAAGTGAAAAACGTGAAAAAAGTCCCTTTTTTACATTTAAATGGCTTATGCTGCCAAAACCATAACAAATGTCACAAAATTAATGTACACATAACTGAATGTCTCAAAAACCTCTACAAAAAAGTCCGCGAGAGCATATGTTGATCTTTAACAGGTAACACGCAATAGCCATTTTTGTCTTTTATTGATGCCAAGGATATCGGGATAAGTAAATTACCGGGCAAGCATGTGCTGCCATACCATTCGTCCGATTGTCATTGGGCTTTTTGCGAAATGTTCAGGATTTTCCCGGGTAGGTTATAGGTTATAAGAGAATTTTAATGCTCAAGCCCTTCACCCCTAAAAATCACCTTCTGCAATGAAAAAAAGTGAGAAAATGTACGTTTTTTGTAAGCTTAAATGGCTTACGCTGCCTAAACCCTAACAAATACACAAAATTATTGTACACATATGCCTGGGCAAGCAAGCAGCGAATTCTGTCTTTCAGCTCATTTATGCCAAGTACATCGGGATGCGTACATTCCCGGGCAACGCCGGGTAATGAGCACGGGATATCCAAAAATAATAATGATATAAATTTATATTTATTTTTCCTTTTACTTATTCAACTAAATGCAAAAACACATTACAATTTATTTAGCTGTAGCACGCACGCCGGATATTAGCTAGTATGTAATAAATAAATAAACTCACATATATATATATATATATATATATATATGTGTATATAGGCCTATATATATGAAGCCATATTATATTTTATTACATAAATTTATAGCATTATTAATAAAATGTGGTACTGCGCGCACAATTAAATGTATACCGGTAGCTAAATAGTGTTACAGAGCTTACGAAGGCAGGAATGTTATTTAAGATAGTATAAAGTGGACGCAGATTACGTGGCAGGAATTAAATGTTATAGGATGTATTTTACGAAAATACAAGCGAATAAAACAATGTCGAAGGATTCGAACGCTGGCTTCCACATACATTTCATCTTGATGTAAGCAGATTAACGATGTACGCTACTCTAACGTCGGATACAAGTTGCCTTGTTTACTTTTACACTATGAACAAGAGTTGAACTTTATTTGAAATGTCGAAATTTGAGTAATATTACATTTGTCGAACACTCGTAAATATCCATATACACGTCTCCTTCACTGTTCTTTAACTATTTAAGAGGTGTGATGGGTGAAAAATTGAACATTTAAGTTCAAAATTGGATTTGTTTTTAGTTTTTGTACTAAAAATAGCATATACTCTAATGTATATTTTGGCAACGTTTCAGAGGCCAATGACACTTCTAAGTGCCCTAAAGTGCTGATTAGGCCTGTATGTTATATGTTGTATTTAAACTGCATGCAAAACTTGTTTTCCACACTTTAATTTTCACCGCATTTTTGTACATTCAAAATTGAATGGAATTCATAAATCTTATCCTAGAAGGTTCAAATTTTGGCTGCATGTTCTAAAACCAATGGGTAATAAAGTAGCGCATGGGTTTCAAGATTGAAGTAGTATTTTAAGAAAAAATGCATGCAATTATTAACTTTTTTGTAATTCCACGCATGAGGTATAACATTTTTTTTTCTCCCTTTGTATTCACATTATAAGAATTCTAATGCATGATGTTCTTTTTAAATATTTTTGAGGTTTTGTAAAAAATCAGACATTTTAATAAAAAATTGTGGAACCCATTTAATTATAATATATGCAACATTTTTTTGAATATAATATTTAGTAACTCATAAAATAAATGTCTCACAAGAATGAAACTTAAACACATCATTATGTATCATGCAGTGAATGTTTGTACAAAAACTCAAGTCTCTAGCTCAAAAAATGTAGAAAATAGAAATTTCACCCATCACCCCCTTAAGACTATCAATACCAAACACAACGTATTTAAAACATTTAACAATGCGTTACCTCGTGAACCAGAGCTATGGCTTTTCCAACATGCGCAGTGGTTCATAACAGGCACTCTGCTTTTTGAAGCGGCTCATTCTTTTTGTCGCTAAGTGTACCTGAAACACAAGGCAAACTAAATAGTGACCAAGTTTCAATTTCCCCAATTGTAGGCGAATGAGATGCACAAAGAAATTAAACATAGGCTCAATTCTGGAAATGCATGCTATTATGCATTGCAGAGACTTTTGATGTCCCAACTCCTTTCAAAAAACGTTAAGCTGAAAATATATAAAACTATTGTTCTACCAGTTATATTATATGGGTGCGAAACATGGACTCTTACTTTAAGGGAGGAAAGGAGATTACGGGTATTTGAGAATAAAGTTCTTAGGAAAATTTTTGGACCAAAGAGAGATGAACAGACAGGTGAATGGAGAAGACTACATAACAATGAACTACATGGTCTTTATAGGAAGCCAGATATAATAACAACAGTTAAGTCCCGTAGACTGCGATGGGCAGGACATGTTGCACGTATGGGGAATGAAAGACGTGCATGGAAACTTCTTGTAGGAAAGCCAGAAGGAAAACGCCCAGTTGGTAGACCAAGAATGAGGTGGAGAACAACATTAACTATGATTTGAGGGAAGTAGATTATACAGGGAATGATTGGAAAACATTAGCTCAGGATAGGGATGTATGGAGAGCTTATGTCCGTGCGGCCATGAACCTACGCGTTCGATAGTGCCAGTGAGTAAGTAAGTAGACGAAACATGGACTTAATCTGAATGCTCATAAGACAAAGTGCATAAATATAGGGCACGAACGAATCCAAAATGTAACATTACGAAAATATCCTTACCATTCCCCTTGTACCGAAATGGACATTTCGATACAGGAATTACGTCTTACAGCGCAAACTATACGTCATCGCGTCTCCATCTCGAGTGTCATCTTTATGAACAGTGCCAAATGCTTTCCTATCTATCCCTCCCCTTTCCTAGTGCGCACCCTGTGCTATCGCGCATTCCCCCTCTCCCTGTGAACTCTCATAAATAGCTGTGTTTTGTAACATCGAATCATCATCTACTCAATCACCGTTGGAGTCTGGTCAGAACAGCTCAGGAGAGCTGGTTTAGTTTGTTTAGTCCAGTAAGCCAGGGTGGGGACGCTAGGACAGTATTTCCCCCAACCCGAGGCTGGACTAGTGTGAGTGATAATGTATGTATGTTGATTTATTTCATATTTTCTTTTTGTATAGATGATCTACTATTATTTGTTTTCTTTGTAAATCGAATATTTATTTATTTATCTTTATATCATATCTGACTAAATTTTGACTCGCATTAAAAGCTTTAGTTGTGTTTTCTTACTTATGCCTATTCATTCAATAGTTAGCATTAGTCAGAAGTCTAAGTCAAATTCCAAAAGCTTACTCAAGCGTGTGTTAGTTTCTTTATCCCAAAGCTTCCACGATTTTATTTTATAACTCAGAAAACATTACATATTAGGAGAATTTAGTAAAGAAAGTTGAATTCCTCTTTGCCTCTATGGACCCGGGCAAAGATGTCACAATTTGAACAATCTATGCTTTCCAATCAAAATAGTTATCAACAATAACGGTTTGATCCAGCACCTATACGGTGCAATTTTTTGGTAGCATTGAGCGTGGCTACGCCCGTTCACTCTAAATGACAAAACCATCCTCTACAGCTCAACAGTAAAACCAAATCTGCACCTGGACTGGAAAATCTAGGTAAATAATACCTGCAAGAAAGTTTTCTCAATTCTTCAGTCCCTAAATATATTTAGAAACTTGTTTCCCACAACATTAAACCAAAATATTTGTACAGACTCTTGTAAAGCCGCACTTCGATTACTGCGACATATTACTGACTAATCTGAAAACATTTCTATGTGACAGACTACAGCGCTCTCATAATGCGTGGATTAGATTTGTATTCAATCTCCGTTGTTATGGCTACGTGTTTCCTTCATTTCAGGAATTATCATAACTATGTCTAAATGACAGAAGAACGCTACATTCACATGTTTTCTTCTTCTTCTACTACAAGGTTTAGGCTATGCAGCCTGTTCCGGCGAAGTTAAAAGTGGAGTCCATCTTCTACGTGGTCGGCCAACATCTCTTGTTCCTCTGGGATTATACAGGAAGGTTCTTTTTGGTATTCTTTCGTTGTTCATTCTCATTAAATGTTCTGTCCATTTCTTATTATTGTCGCTGATTTTATCTTCAATTTTATATATATTTAATTCTTCTCGTGTTTTTCACATCCTTTACTATTCCAAATTCTGCACATATGTACCATGTTATTTATCAACTCGTTTTCAAAATTTATCGGCTCATCACAATTTAGGAACAAGATGTGCCGGTTCGCTCAGGGTAGACTATGATAACTCAGGGATGTTTATATTATAAACTTATTACTCCAGTTTATTGAATAATTTTGCATATAAAATTACGAAACGAGGATATCCGTGAAGATCTGCAGTTCTACTCCATAAAAGAAAATATATTTAACAACAAGATACACTGGAAAGAACATGTAGAAAGAATGGAAGAAAGTAGATTACCAAATAAAATCTTCCATTATTTTCCAAGAGGAAGAAGAGATGTCGGACGTCCTCGGAAGAGATGGTCTTAGATCTATTAGTGAAGACGGAACAGGCAACTCTTGCCTAAACCCGGAAGTGAAGAGGAAGAAGAAGAATTATAGAATTATAATGTTTTATACCTCACTAATTCGGAGTGGAGTTGATGAGTTTACTTAAGTCCACGTGTATTTAATATCACTTAAAATTCTGAGTTACTAATTATCTTGGGTTTTAAAATACTTAAAGATATTAAAAGTTACTGAAGGTCGCAAACGGTTGCTGAAGGACTTGTTTCTTGAAGAACATAGGAATGTGAGTGTATGTGAGAGAGTTTTGTCACGTGTCCTTGCCTTATAAGGGCGATGACTCCTCCCATAAAGTCGCCTTCCCCACTCCAAATGTACATGTTATTCATTACACCTTAGAGGGGTAGGTACCATTCGTTTGGAGTTCCTATGTTGGTAATAGACTCATGTGCACGATGTGCGCCTTCCAGTTATTACTATTAACGTATAATTATATTTTAGTATTTAGAGTATATTAATCCTAGCTACAAAGATCACAAGATATTTATTGTCTATACCACAGCACAGGACATGTCTATATTCTGAATCTCTATGACTAGAGCATGGAACTCATTTCCCAGTCATCTCAGGGACTGTCAATTAATATCGTTACTTAAATCCAAATTAACTAATACCTTAAATTCCACAAAATTAAAAAAAATAACTGCTTAACACCTATATTCAACATTTTTAGTAGTATACCAATAAAAATTCATCTAGGATTTTTTTCTAGCTCTAATTAATTGTATTCCACATTTTGTTAGTGTTAACTAATATTAGACAATATCCGCATTGTCTTTTGTTTAGCTTATATTTTTAAATTACAGTAAGTATACAATTTTTATACTATTTTATTATTCGCTGGTTGATGTTTATGGTTTTAACTCTGCCAGCGTAAATAAATCATTATTTTTATTCTTCTTCTTCTTGCAAGGATTAAACCTTTTTTGATTCGTTCCGGCTCCAAGTATTATATCTGCTCTGTACATCTCTTTCGTGGGCGTCCCCGATCTCTTCTTCCTCCTCTGGTTGATATTTCAGACTTTTCCTAGGCAATCTGTTGGTATCCATTCTGCAGACAAGTTCAAACCTTTTTCTCCTGTACTCTTGTATTTTATCTATCAAACTGAATATTTGTAGTTCTTTACGGATATATTCACTTCGTTTTTTATCCTTTAAAGTATATCCAGCCATAAATCGTAAATATTTCATTTCTGCTGCTTCTATTGTTTTGATTGACTGTTTATTCAGAGTCCATATTTTTGAGCCATACAATATTGTAGGTACAGCCAATAAAGAAATAGCAAAAAGGATTAGTATTTTGTATTGAATTGTAAGCCTATGTTTTCCCTTTACAGAGATTTAGGCGCTCTCCCCCTACAGGGAAGAACTTGAACCATACTAATTTATTTACACTTGTTTTCGTATAGATGTCAGTTTGAGTGGTCTGTAATCAGCGTTCCGCCTCATACTGACATCTAGGAAACCAAGGTGTCCCGCGTCGTAGCCGAGGGTTAAGGTAGGAAGCCTTGGCGAAGAGCTACGGGACTTGCGCTGGTTCGAGTCTCCATGGGGGAAGAAATTTTCTCATAGTATTTGGGCCAGTATGGGACCGGTGCCCACCCAGCATCGTGAGGCAATTGGGTAGCTACAATAAGTAGCGGCTCCAGGTTGAGGAACCAGCTATAACGACTGGGGGACTCGACATGCTGACCACATGTCACCTCTACACTTCCTGTTGATCATCTACCTCTGTGATTGACACATGTGGATGTGAAGGGCCAGCAGCCGGCTGGTAAAAGGGCAACCGCTGAAAAGTGGAAAGACCCTCAATCGGAATCGGAAACCAAGGCAATACTAGGACGGGAAAATTCTGTAAATTTTGTTTTGAGGCCTTTTCATTCAGGCTTAAGGATTTTTTACGAGCCTTAAAATCTTCAGACTCGGGACCCACGGCTTAAAGTCCCTCCCGGAGGACTTGCTCCTTGGATTTTTCCGTCCTAAAAAATCCATCGACCCCCGGCCGGGCTTGAACCCGCGACCCTCGGGACCAGAGGCAAGGAGCATAACCACTAGTCCACCGCGGCCGACAAAAAAGGATTAGTAATGGAAGAAAAACCATAGGAATCTTTAATTCTACACTATGGAGTAAAAACATCATTAGCAGAACAAAACAACTAATTTATAAATCCATACTGGAAAGTATAATGTTATATGGATCGGAAGATTGGACAATGAATAACTTCAGCTGAAATATATTTTTTGAGAAGAGCTGCCAGAAAATCTCGACTGGAAAAATTAGAAATACAGAAATTAGAAAATGGATGAATACAGAAAGAAATATAATGGATGAAATTGAATATAGAAGACTAAAATGGTATCGACACGTAAGAAGAATGCAGGATGGAAGACTACTAAAGGCCGTCTATGCATGGAAAATTGCAAGAAGGAACAGAAAAGGAAGACCAAGAACAACCTGGAAGATCAACATTCAAAATTAATGAGGAAATTTGGTGTAACAGATGAAGACATAGAGGACCGAGAACGATGGAGAACTTTAATTAAGGGGAATTTGTGAATGTTTGTTACAAACTGATGGTCTGTAAGTCCATAGTCATTTATATTTATTTTTTAAAATTCATGTTAATTAGTAAGATTGGTTCGAGAAAACCCTCAACGTTGAGGAAAATTCTCAAAATGAATGAATGAATATATTATCATTATTATTATCAAGATCATTATCATTATTTTCAAGATCATTATCATTATGTTTATCATCATTATCATTATTATCGTTGTTTTTATCATCATTATCATTATTATCATTATTTTTATCAACATTATCATTATTATCATTATTTTTATTATCATTATCATTATTATCATTATTTTTATCATCATTATCACTATTATCATTATTTTTATCACCATTATCATTATTATAATTATTTTTATCATCATTATCATTATTATAATTATTTTTATCATCATTATCATTATTATAATTATTTTTATCATCATTATCATTATTATTATCACTATCATTATCATTATCATTATTATTATTCTACCAGTTAAATTATATGGATGCGAAACATGAACTCTTACTTTAAGGGAGGAAAGGATATTACGAGTATTTGAGAATAAAGTTGTTAGGAAAATTTTTGTATCAAAGAGAGATGAACAGACAGGTGAATGGAGAAGACTTCATAACAGTGAACTTCATGGTCTTTATAGGAAGCCTGATATAATAAGAACAGGTAAGTCTCGTAGACTGCGGTGGGCAGGACATGTGGCACGAATGGGGAATGAAAGACATGAATAGAAGTTTTTGTAGCAAAACCATAGGGAAAACGCCCAGTTGGTAGACCAAGAATGAGGTGGGAGAGTAACATTATTCATGATTTGAGGGAAGTAGATTATACAAGTATTGATTGGAAAACATTACCTCGCGATAGAGGTGTATGGAGAGGTTATATCCGCGCGGTCATGAACCTACGGGTTCGATAGTGCCAGTGAGTTAGTTACTATACATTTTTTACACGTTTTTGAAATTCGCTTTTAAATGGACCCTTCTATTCTTTTATGTGTGATTTTAAAGAAAGTAATGAATATCAAAAAGCAGTTGGCGGATTTGAAGGTGCAGGTATCGGCGAATTGTTTCCGGTTGAAGGAGTAGGTAAACAGGCAGCTGGCCACATCCCCAGTTGTGCGCCTGGGAGCGCGGCTTCCCGCAACAAGCTGTCTCTACTCCTGCATATTATGAGATCCAGTAATTAGTAACAACAGCTTTTTCCTCCCGCACCGCTCTCACTCTATTTACAGAGCAAACCTCGCCCCTCTCCCGCTTCTTCAGCAATCACCGACTAACATTTCACCTACAAAAAAATTCTCTAATCAGCATTTAATTGTTAGAAGTATAACTTATTTCCATTTTATATCCAGAGATTGGCATTAAATTACATGAATTCTTCTTGTTCTTCTTCGTCACGGTTCTGTCTCCAAATTGCTGCTGTTTCCATCTTTTATTTGGTCTTCCCAAGCTTCTTCTTCCTCCTGGTGAAAACTTGTATGCTGCTTTTGGTATTCTATTGTCACTGGCATTAACGTGCAGGAATTCTTCTTATTCTTCTTCGTCACGGTTTAGGCTTATTTACTAGCCTGTTTCGACTCCAAATTGCTGCTGTTTTCATATTTTATTTGGTTTTCCCAAGCTTCTTCTTCCTCCTGGTGAATACTTGTATGCTGCTTTTGGTATTCTATTGTCACTGGCATTAACGTGCAGGAATTCTTCTTATTCTTCTTCGTCACGGTTTAGGCTTATTTACTAGGATGTTTCGACTCCAAATTGCTGCTGTTTTCATATTTTATTTGGTCTTCCCAAGCTTCTTCTTCCTCCTGGTGAATACTTGTATGCTGCTTTTGGTATTCTATTGTCACTGGCATTAACGTGCAGGAATTCTTCTTATTCTTCTTCGTCACGGTTTAGGCTTATTTACTAGGATGTTTCGACTCCAAATTGCTGCTGTTTTCATATTTTATTTGGTCTTCCCAAGCTTCTTCTTCCTCCTGGTGAATACTTGTATGCTGCTTTTGGTATTCTATTGTCACTGGCATTAACGTGCAGGAATTCTTCTTATTCTTCTTCGTCACGGTTTAGGCTTATTTACTAGGATGTTTCGACTCCAAATTGCTGCTGTTTTCATATTTTATTTGGTCTTCCCAAGCTTCTTCTTCCTCCTGGTGAATACTTGTATGCTGCTTTTGGTATTCTATTGTCACTGGCATTAACGTGCAGGAATTCTTCTTATTCTTCTTCGTCACGGTTTAGGCTTATTTACTAGGATGTTTCGACTCCAAATTGCTGCTGTTTTCATATTTTATTTGGTCTTCCCAAGCTTCTTCTTCCTCCTGGTGAATACTTGTATGCTGCTTTTGGTATTCTATTGTCACTGGCATTAACGTGCAGGAATTCTTCTTATTCTTCTTCGTCACGGTTTAGGCTTATTTACTAGGATGTTTCGACTCCAAATTGCTGCTGTTTTCATATTTTATTTGGTCTTCCCAAGCTTCTTCTTCCTCCTGGTGAATACTTGTATGCTGCTTTTGGTATTCTATTGTCACTGGCATTAACGTGCAGGAATTCTTCTTATTCTTCTTCGTCACGGTTTAGGCTTATTTACTAGGATGTTTCGACTCCAAATTGCTGCTGTTTTCATATTTTATTTGGTCTTCCCAAGCTTCTTCTTCCTCCTGGTGAATACTTGTATGCTGCTTTTGGTATTCTATTGTCACTGGCATTAACGTGCAGGAATTCTTCTTATTCTTCTTCGTCACGGTTTAGGCTTATTTACTAGGATGTTTCGACTCCAAATTGCTGCTGTTTTCATATTTTATTTGGTCTTCCCAAGCTTCTTCTTCCTCCTGGTGAATACTTGTATGCTGCTTTTGGTATTCTATTGTCACTGGCATTAACGTGCAGGAATTCTTCTTATTCTTCTTCGTCACGGTTTAGGCTTATTTACTAGGATGTTTCGACTCCAAATTGCTGCTGTTTTCATATTTTATTTGGTCTTCCCAAGCTTCTTCTTCCTCCTGGTGAATACTTGTATGCTGCTTTTGGTATTCTATTGTCACTGGCATTAACGTGCAGGAATTCTTCTTATTCTTCTTCGTCACGGTTTAGGCTTATTTACTAGGATGTTTCGACTCCAAATTGCTGCTGTTTTCATATTTTATTTGGTCTTCCCAAGCTTCTTCTTCCTCCTGGTGAATACTTGTATGCTGCTTTTGGTATTCTATTGTCACTGGCATTAACGTGCAGGAATTCTTCTTATTCTTCTTCGTCACGATTTAGGCTTATTTACTAGGATGTTTCGACTCCAAATTGCTGCTGTTTTCATATTTTATTTGGTCTTCCCAAGCTTCTTCTTCCTCCTGGTGAATACTTGTATGCTGCTTTTGGTATTCTATTGTCACTGGCATTAACGTGCAGGAATTCTTCTTATTCTTCTTCGTCACGGTTTAGGCTTATTTACTAGGATGTTTCGACTCCAAATTGCTGCTGTTTTCATATTTTATTTGGTCTTCCCAAGCTTCTTCTTCCTCCTGGTGAATACTTGTATGCTGCTTTTGGTATTCTATTGTCACTGGCATTAACGTGCAGGAATTCTTCTTATTCTTCTTCGTCACGGTTTAGGCTTATTTACTAGGATGTTTCGACTCCAAATTGCTGCTGTTTTCATATTTTATTTGGTCTTCCCAAGCTTCTTCTTCCTCCTGGTGAATACTTGTATGCTGCTTTTGGTATTCTATTGTCACTGGCATTAACGTGCAGGAATTCTTCTTGTTCTTCTTCGTCACGGTTTAGGCTTATTTACTAGCCTGTTTCGACTCCAAATTGCTGCTGTTTTCATATTTTATTTGGTCTTCCCAAGCTTCTTCTTCCTCCTGGTGAATACTTGTATGCTGCTTTTGGTATTCTATTGTCACTGGCATTAACGTGCAGGAATTCTTCTTATTCTTCTTCGTCACGGTTTAGGCTTATTTACTAGGATGTTTCGACTCCAAATTGCTGCTGTTTTCATATTTTATTTGGTCTTCCCAAGCTTCTTCTTCCTCCTGGTGAATACTTGTATGCTGCTTTTGGTATTCTATTGTCACTGGCATTAACGTGCAGGAATTCTTCTTATTCTTCTTCGTCACGGTTTAGGCTTATTTACTAGGATGTTTCGACTCCAAATTGCTGCTGTTTTCATATTTTATTTGGTCTTCCCAAGCTTCTTCTTCCTCCTGGTGAATACTTGTATGCTGCTTTTGGTATTCTATTGTCACTGGCATTAACGTGCAGGAATTCTTCTTATTCTTCTTCGTCACGGTTTAGGCTTATTTACTAGGATGTTTCGACTCCAAATTGCTGCTGTTTTCATATTTTTTTGGTCTTCCCAAGCTTCTTCTTCCTCCTGGTGAATACTTGTATGCTGCTTTTGGTATTCTATTGTCACTGGCATTAACGTGCAGGAATTCTTCTTATTCTTCTTCGTCACGGTTTAGGCTTATTTACTAGGATGTTTCGACTCCAAATTGCTGCTGTTTTCATATTTTATTTGGTCTTCCCAAGCTTCTTCTTCCTCCTGGTGAATACTTGTATGCTGCTTTTGGTATTCTATTGTCACTGGCATTAACGTGCAGGAATTCTTCTTATTCTTCTTCGTCACGGTTTAGGCTTATTACTAGGATGTTTCGACTCCAAATTGCTGCTGTTTTCATATTTTATTTGGTCTTCCCAAGCTTCTTCTTCCTCCTGGTGAATACTTGTATGCTGCTTTTGGTATTCTATTGTCACTGGCATTAACGTGCAGGAATTCTTCTTATTCTTCTTCGTCACGGTTTAGGCTTATTTACTAGGATGTTTCGACTCCAAATTGCTGCTGTTTTCATATTTTATTTGGTCTTCCCAAGCTTCTTCATCCTCCTGGTGAATACTTGTATGCTGCTTTTGGTATTCTATTGTCACTGGCATTAACGTGCAGGAATTCTTCTTATTCTTCTTCGTCACGGTTTAGGCTTATTTACTAGGATGTTTCGACTCCAAATTGCTGCTGTTTTCATATTTTATTTGGTCTTCCCAAGCTTCTTCTTCCTCCTGGTGAATACTTGTATGCTGCTTTTGGTATTCTATTGTCACTGGCATTAACGTGCAGGAATTCTTCTTATTCTTCTTCGTCACGGTTTAGGCTTATTTACTAGGATGTTTCGACTCCAAATTGCTGCTGTTTTCATATTTTATTTGGTCTTCCCAAGCTTCTTCTTCCTCCTGGTGAATACTTGTATGCTGCTTTTGGTATTTATTGTCACTGGCATTAACGTGCAGGAATTCTTCTTATTCTTCTTCGTCACGGTTTAGGCTTATTTACTAGGATGTTTCGACTCCAAATTGCTGCTGTTTTCATATTTTATTTGGTCTTCCCAAGCTTCTTCTTCCTCCTGGTGAATACTTGTATGCTGCTTTTGGTATTCTATTGTCACTGGCATTAACGTGCAGGAATTCTTCTTATTCTTCTTCGTCACGGTTTAGGCTTATTTACTTGCCTGTTTCGACTCCAAATTGCTGCTGTTTTCATATTTTATTTGGTCTTCCCAAGCTTCTTCTTCCTCCTGGTGAATACTTGTATGCTGCTTTTGGTATTCTATTGTCACTGGCATAACGTGCAGGAATTCTTCTTATTCTTCTTCGTCACGGTTTAGGCTTATTTACTAGGATGTTTCGACTCCAAATTGCTGCTGTTTTCATATTTTATTTGGTCTTCCCAAGCTTCTTCTTCCTCCTGGTGAATACTTGTATGCTGCTTTTGGTATTCTATTGTCACTGGCATTAACGTGCAGGAATTCTTCTTATTCTTCTTCGTCACGGTTTAGGCTTATTTACTAGGATGTTTCGACTCCAAATTGCTGCTGTTTTCATATTTTATTTGGTCTTCCCAAGCTTCTTCTTCCTCCTGGTGAATACTTGTATGCTGCTTTTGGTATTCTATTGTCACTGGCATTAACGTGCAGGAATTCTTCTTATTCTTCTTCGTCACGGTTTAGGCTTATTTACTAGGATGTTTCGACTCCAAATTGCTGCTGTTTTCATATTTTATTTGGTCTTCCCAAGCTTCTTCTTCCTCCTGGTGAATACTTGTATGCTGCTTTTGGTATTCTATTGTCACTGGCATTAACGTGCAGGAATTCTTCTTATTCTTGTTCGTCACGGTTTAGGCTTATTTACTAGCCTGTTTCGACTCCAAATTGCTGCTGTTTTCATATTTTATTTGGTCTTCCCAAGCTTCTTCTTCCTCCTGGTGAATACTTGTATGCTGCTTTGGTATTCTATTGTCACTGGCATTAACGTGCAGGAATTCTTCTTATTCTTCTTCGTCACGGTTTAGGCTTATTTACTTGCCTGTTTCGACTCCAAATTGCTGCTGTTTTCATATTTTATTTGGTCTTCCCAAGCTTCTTCTTCCTCCTGGTGAATACTTGTATGCTGCTTTGGTATTCCATTGTCACTGGCATTAACGTGCAGGAATTCTTCTTATTCTTCTTCGTCACGGTTTAGGCTTATTTACTAGGATGTTTCGACTCCAAATTGCTGCTGTTTTCATATTTTATTTGGTCTTTCCAAGCTTCTTCTTCCTCCTGGTGAATACTTGTATGCTGCTTTTGGTATTCTATTGTCACTGGCATTAACGTGCAGGAATTCTTCTTATTCTTCTTCGTCACGGTTAGGCTTATTTACTAGGATGTTTCGACTCCAAATTGCTGCTGTTTTCATATTTTATTTGGTCTTCCCAAGCTTCTTCTTCCTCCTGGTGAATACTTGTATGCTGCTTTTGGTATTCTATTGTCACTGGCATTAACGTGCAGGAATTCTTCTTCTTCTTCTTCGTCAACGTTAAGGCTTATTTACTTTACTAGATGAAATTTCGACTCCAAATTGCTAATGCTGTTTTCATATTTTATTTGGTCTTCCCAAGCTTCTTCTTCCTCCTGGTGAATACTTGTATGCTGCTTTTGGTATTCTATTGTCACTGGCATTAACGTGCAGGAATTCTTCTTATTCTTCTTCGTCACGGTTTAGGCTTATTTACTAGGATGTTTCGACTCCAAATTGCTGCTGTTTTCATATTTTATTTGGTCTTCCCAAGCTTCTTCTTCCTCCTGGTGAATACTTGTATGCTGCTTTTGGTATTCTATTGTCACTGGCATTAACGTGCAGGAATTCTTCTTATTCTTCTTCGTCACGGTTTAGGCTTATTTACTTGCCTGTTTCGTCTCCAAATTGCTGCTGTTTTCATATTTTATTTGGTTTTCCCAAGCTTCTTCTTCCTCCTAGTGAATACTTGTATGCTGCTTTTGGTATTCTATTGTCACTGGCATTAACGTGCAGAAATTCTTCTTATTCTTGTTCGTCACGGTTTAGGCTTATTTACTAGCCTGTTTCGACTCCAAATTGCTGCTGTTTTCATATTTTATTTGGTCTTCCCAAGCTTCTTCTTCCTCCTGGTGAATACTTGTATGCTGCTTTTGGTATTCTATTGTCACTGGCATTAACGTGCAGGAATTCTTCTTATTCTTCTTCGTCACGGTTTAGGCTTATTTACTAGGATGTTTCGACTCCAAATTGCTGCTGTTTTCATATTTTATTTGGTCTTCCCAAGCTTCTTCTTCCTCCTGGTGAATACTTGTATGCTGCTTTTGGTATTCTATTGTCACTGGCATTAACGTGCAGGAATTCTTCTTATTCTTCTTCGTCACGGTTTAGGCTTATTTACTAGGATGTTTCGACTCCAAATTGCTGCTGTTTTCATATTTTATTTGGTCTTCCCAAGCTTCCTCTTCCTCCTGGTGAATACTTGTATGCTGCTTTTGGTATTCTATTGTCACTGGCATTAACGTGCAGGAATTCTTCTTATTCTTCTTCGTCACGGTTTAGGCTTATTTACTAGCCTGTTTCGACTCCAAATTGCTGCTGTTTTCATATTTTATTTGGTCTTCCCAAGCTTCTTCTTCCTCCTGGTGAATACTTGTATGCTACTTTTGGTATTCTATTGTCACTGGCATTAACGTGCAGGAATTCTTCTTATTCTTCTTCGTCACGGTTTAGGCTTATTTACTAGGATGTTTCGACTCCAAATTGCTGCTGTTTTCATATTTTATTTGGTCTCCCAAGCTTCTTCTTCCTCCTGGTGAATACTTGTATGCTGCTTTTTGGTATTCTATTGTCACTGGCATTAACGTGCAGGAATTCTTCTTATTCTTCTTCGTCACGGTTTAGGCTTATTTACTAGCCTGTTTCGACTCCAAATTGCTGCTGTTTTCATATTTTATTTGGTCTTCCCAAGCCTTCTTCTTCCTCCTGGTGAATACTTGTATGCTGCTTTTGGTATTCTATTGTCACTGGCATTAACGTGCAGGAATTCTTCTTATTCTTCTTCGTCACGGTTTAGGCTTATTTACTAGGATGTTTCGACTCCAAATTGCTGCTGTTTTCATATTTTATTTGGTCTTCCCAAGCTTCTTCTTCCTCCTGGTGAATACTTGTATGCTGCTTTTGGTATTCTATTGTCACTGGCATTAACGTGCAGGAATGCTTCTTATTCTTCTTCGTCACGGTTTAGGCTTATTTACTAGCCTGTTTCGACTCCAAATTGCTGCTGTTTTCATATTTTATTTGGTCGTCCCAAGCTTCTTATTCCTCCTAGTGAATACTTGTATGCTGCTTTTGGTATTCTATTGTCACTGGCATTAACGTGCAGGAATTCTTCTTATTCTTCTTCGTCACGGTTTAGGCTTATTTACTAGCCTGTTTCGACTCCAAATTGCTGCTGTTTCCATTTTTTATTTGGTCTTCCCGAGCTGCTTCTTCCTCGTGGTGAATAGCTGTATGCTGCTTTTGGTATTCTATTCTCATTCATCCTTGCTAAGTGTTCTTTCCAGTTTGTTCTGTATTTCACTATTGTTGTGTTTAATTCCTCTACTTTTAGTTTTTGTCTTGTTTCTGTGTTGTAATTTTTGCCTGTAATTTGATATTCTGCTATTGGTGTTAGGAATTTCATTTCAGCAGCTTGTATTCTAGCAGATTGTTGTGTTGTCATTGTCCATGTTTCGAATCCATAAGTAATAACAGAAACTGCCATTGCCTTGTATAATTTCATTATAGAGTCTTTCTGCCTTTATTTTTCAAAATGTTTAAATATTCCGGGCTATGTGTCCGTGGTCTATAATTGGTATTTCTTCCAGACTTTTCTCCCTCAACTACGGAGGTTATCTTCAGTGGCGAGTGCTTCTAGATGGTGTTGCTTTGTCGTAGACTCGATTGTGCCTACGACAAGGTAACATCACCTGTAAGCACACGCCACTGAAGATGCCCTCAACAGCCGAGCGAGAAACGTCTGGAAGAAATACCAGCTATAGACCACGGCCACATAGACCGGAAACTTTTAACAATATGATTACCGGCCTAAAAGCCTGCATTCCACAATTTATCTTTCAAAGTTCGTTTTAGTGTTCCTATTATATAATTAAACTTTTTTTTAAGAATAAGAATAAATTTTATTTACAAATAAATGTTATACACAGTATTGACACTCGAATGAGCAAGTGCTGTGCTCGGGTGCAGTTCAGTTACATGAATAATACAAATAGAATATATACATTTAAAGTTGGGGCCCAGTTTCATTTTTACATAAATTATGACACATACAAATAAAAAAGAATAATGTATTGGGAATCAGCCTCTAACGGAAATGAGTACCAGACGCTTGTTCTGGGGGTAAAGGCGGCCGTCACGCAGGGCTGACAACCCGGCTGACATAAAGTGCCGATTGTCTAGAAAAAGTGGGAGCCTTAACCTTCTACTACCCCAAGGGCCTCCGGGCCTGTTGTGGGATCACTTTACTTTGGGGCACGCCGTAGCGTAGTGGTTAAGGCACTGAGCTACAAGCCGGAGGGTCGAGGGTTCAAGTCCCATTGGTGTCAGGATTTTTAAACTGACCCAAACCCTCTGGCGGCACTATGGCCCTGGGGTTGACTCAGCCTCTAACTGAAATGAGTACCAGACGCTTGTTCTGGGGTAAAGGCGGCCGTCACGCAGGGCTGACAACCCGGCTGATATAAAGTGCCGATTGTCTAGAAAAAGTGGGAGCCTTAACCTTCTACTACCCCAAGGGCCTCCTGAGGCCTGTTGTGGGATCACTTTTTACTTTATAAGACTTATTCTAACAAGAGAATTAATGCAATGGAGAATGATACACATAAAATAATATAAACCATATAATGTAATGGATTATAACCAATAATACAGAAGACAGCAATTAGTTATATATTGATTTATAATAATATAAGCAAAAACAGATGCTTTATATTTATTATTTTAAAATATTCAAATGATTAATTTTATTCGCTTAATTAATTAAAAATAATCAACTTAATCGCTTTTTTAAAACTAGCTGTGTTTAGTTTACTTAGTTCTGGATTGGATCTAATTAATTCATTATATAATTTGGGTCCTACGTATCTACTATGCTAGATATCTACTAGATACTATTTAGTTTGTTATTTATATCTGTTTCGGCTGTGTATGATATTTCAAAACCTGGGAAATTATATTTTACCACTTGTTCTATTGGTTTATTTTCTAATATTATCTTTGTCCGAACTGGATGAGCGCCCTTGAAGACCATTGTTTTTTATATTTCTGATGTATTAATGAATTAATACTGATATTTTCGGTTCTACTTCTAAAACATGACAGATTATTATAAAACTGCGATGGAGAAAAGTACCGCAGTGTGTTACCTTCCTCCCAATCATAGTTGAACCCGCCCGACTGTTGCAAGAAAATTATTCGTATTCTATTTACATTGTTCATTACTACGCGACACATCAGAACATTGACCTGTTTCGTTTGCAGATGATTTGGGAATGAATTCCGTGTCATCCCGTGTACACTCGCTTCACGTCAGTCTGTGGCGTCGAGGAGTGCAGCTATTTCTCTAAGTAAGCTGGGTAAGTGCTTCATTTGCTATTTGTTCCTGACTATGCATGGTTAGTACGTCCGTACGATGCAGCAACAATGCTGCTATGACTGGAGATAAACCTTCCGCTGTCGTATAATACTCATTCGATGTGTTTACAGAATCAAGTAACACAACATTATTATTTTCGTTCTATTTAATGCAAATACTTGTTAATTACTAAAATGTGAACACTTGTTTCTTTGTATTTTCATGTGAAGACGATGAATAAAAGCAGATTGTCAGTTAGGAGTGGGTTCCAAATGGGAGAAAAATAATAGGGAGGCCTAGAAGACATGAATAGAGGGAGTTATGAATTTGATGAAGGACAGGGCTACAGGGTGGTGACTGGAAGGATAGAGATGAATGGAGGAATTAAATTAAAACTTAATATAGGCACAGAAAGATGTTCAATACATTTAAAACCTGTTGAATAGACAAAAAACTCCAAATGTTGTATTAAAGATATGGAAACCTGCATATAAAATGTTTTGAAGGGAAAAGGTAGTGTCCTATTATCTGAAAGCTATAAAATAGTACATTACGATGCGAGGTTCGGAAGTGGTTTTCACAGAAGCGAGGAAAATGTTTAAAACCTCGCTATCGCTCGGTTTTTAATTTTCGAGATTCTGTGAAACACTTCACAAACGTGCGTTGTACATTTTTTCGCGACAGTGTTTTCAAATTATAAATAATAATAAAATAATATCATCTCTGTTGGAAATATTTGCGTTCATTATAAACAATTGACTACCATTAACAGTGTGGGCAATGTTTATTAGTTGAAACAACAGGAGGTCATGAGAACAATTATTGATAACATGTCCGCAAGTACAGATTTATTGTTTTTATATTGTTTCAAATAAAGTTCAGTTCATTTAAAACGCCGTGATTTGTTTCGCATAATGTATATTAACACTACCTTTTGAATTTTTGTATAAACATTGTATGTAGTATACATAGAGGGCAGTGGTTTTACTTCCCGCACGCGTGTTTGTAATATGTAATAATACAGTATAGGTCCACCGCTATGGTCTCGGGGTAGCGTGCTGCCTTGTCACGCAGCGGGCCCGGGTTCGATCCCCGGTCGGAACAGTTTTTCTGGGTGAGGTTTTTATCGGGGTTTTTCCTCACCTGTAAGGCAAATGTCAGGAAAACTTTAAGGCCCAAACGGTCCCCGAAATCATATGGCCATCGCAATCATCATCATTCATATTCATCTTAGATTAAGTTTAGGATTAGGGGCTCTCCTGGCGCACCACTATCATCATCATCACCCATCATATCATCGGGGCAACGTAACCCCGCCTTCCAGGCGCCCCAACCTCAGAAGTGGGTTACAATTACATGCCAGGAGAGAAAGCAGGAATGTCGAAAGACAAACCTGGGGCATTTGTAAAAAAAAATAATACAGTATAGTAATTTTTATTACAGTATAGTTATTTAGGCTGGAAACTCTGAAATGTAGGATTTTGAACTTTCAATCATGGTCGGCACTGCTGTAAGTAAGACAAAAGCGTGTTATCGCGCAAAAAATATTTTTGTTGCTGTTGCTATGTGAGTTACCATGGAATTCACGTATTAATAATTGTGTGTTGTAGCGGTCTCGGGGATCACAATATAAAACAGTAAAATGAGAAGAGAATGAAGTGCTGTGGGAATGAGCATTATCACGTTATCTTGCGCTGTGATTCATCGCCTAACAGGTTAATATTGACGTCTACTCAGGCATTCAGCACGTCACTGCGCTATTCAGAATCAATGCGACTCCAGTTCATTCCCATGATACTCTAATCCCCTGCCTTGCATATGCTAGACAGAGACGGTTATATCATATATAGTACGGTATGCGTTTGTGTGTATAGTATATAACATATCTAGTATATAGGTAATTGAATTTATTGCCTTTTTTTTCAGAACAAAGAAAATACATATGCATTTATATTGCGCACGGGCCTGCTTGGCCGTACGTGCATTATTTTTCCATGAATAAAAAAATAAAACTAATAATAACATAAACAAATACATACTACATCACAATAATAAATAAATAAATATATATATATATATATATATAGCTTTATTTTACCTGGCAGAGTTATGGTCTTAAGGCCTTGTCTGCCACTCAACCAGGTTTTTTAAAAACATATAAAATACAAAAAAATAGTCTTACAACTACATAAAGAATTACATATTATAAAACAATACAATACTTACTTACTCACTGCCACTATCGAACCCGTAGGTTCATGGCCGCGCGGACATAAGCTCTCCATACATCCCTATCCTGAGCCAATGCTTTCCAATCATTCCCTGTATAATCTACTTCCCTCAAATTATAGTTAATGTTGTTCTCCCACCTCATTCTTGGTCAACCAACTGGTCGTTTTCCTTCTGGCTTTCCTACAAGAAGTTTCCATGCACGTCTTTCATTCCCCATACGTGCAACATGTCCTGCCCATCGCAGTCTACGAGACTTAACTGTTCTTATTATATCTGGCTTCCTATAAAGACCATGTAGTTCATTGTTATGTAGTCTTCTCCATTCACCTGTCTGTTCATCTCTCTTTGGTCCAAAAATTTTCGTAAGAACTTTATTCTCAAATACTCGTAATCTCCTTTCCTCCCTTAAATGTGTGTATGGCATATAACATAATTATCTAATATAGCCTATAGATAATGGAATTTATTGCCTTTTTTTCAGAAGAAAGAAAATACATATGCATTTATATTGCGCACGGGCCTGCTTGGCCGTACGTGTATTATTTTTCCATGAATAAAAAAAATGAAACTAATCATAATATAAACACATACCTACAAATACACCTGTATCAAAACAATAACAGGCTACATATAAGTAAAATCTATGTCTACACTACATCACAATAATACATATCTACACTCATCCATCGTTTACGGTTAACTCACAATAAAGAATTTTGTCTTTTAGCTCATTTATGCCAAGATGATCGAGATAAGTAGATTCCCGTGCAACACTGGGTAATCAGCACGGGGAATCGTAAAATAATTACGATATACATTTATAATTATTTTTCATTTTACTTATTCAACTAATCATAAGAAGTACATTAATCTTTGTCTTTCAACTCATTTATGCCAAGAAGATTTGGATGAGTGGATTCCCGGACAACGCCGGGTAAACAGCACGGGGTATCTAAAAATATTAATTTATAATTATTGTTTCAACTAAATATGAAAGCACATTAATTTTCATTTATTTAGGCGTAACAGCGCTCTCCGTGTATTAGCTAGTATATGAACCCGTAGGTTCATGCCACACGGACATAAGCTCTCATTCCCCATTCCTGTCCTGAGCTAATGCTTTTCAATCATTCCCTGCATAATCTATTCCCCTGAAATCATAGTTAGTTATTCTCTCACCTCATTATTTGTCTACCAACTAGGTGTTTTCCCTCTCGTTTTCCTACAAGAAGCTTCCATGCGCGTCTTTCTTTCCCCAGATGAATTAAGTGAAAATAAATGAATGAAATGATTGTGTAGAAAATGGCGGAATTAAATTTGTGGCAGGGCAAATCGGGACAAACCCCGAGAAAAGTATACTAGACTCCGTTTCATCACACATAGAGTGACCGAGATGCGAACGTCTAACCTCTTGTGCCACTAAGCTGCCTCATGAGATTTATGACAGCCGCATTAAGGGGGGTCATGGGTGAAATTTCTATTTTCTACATTTTTTAGGTAGAGATTTGATTGTTTGTACAAAAATTCACTGCATGATACATAATGATGTGTTTAAGTTTGATACTTGTGAGACATTTATTTTATGAGTTATTAAATATTATGTCCCTCCATGGTATCTTTACCTTGTCGTGGTGGAGTGGCTTGTGTGCTTAAATGATCCTGAGAGCTATGCCGGCGGTAGCATTGCTGCCGATAGGGTTACCCATGCCGGACTGGTCGAAGGTGATAAGCCAGACGAAATAAGTACCTTGGTCGAAAGAGTGACGATCTTTCACCGTAAAAATACAACCGTCAAGAAATGCGGACATGGGTTCAACTGGGGTAAAATTTTCCGGAGGTCAAATAGTCCCCCATTCGGTTCTCCGGGCGGGGACTACTTCAGGGAACCCATGCCAAAGGCTCAAACACAGGGACATGTTCCTAGGAACATGGAATGTTAGGACTTTATACAATAGCGGGGCACTAGAGATATTAACGCGGGAATTGGATAAATCGCCCTTGGATATAGTCGCTTTACAGGAAGTTAGGTGGCCAGGAGAAGGTAGTCAGGAATCAGGAAACTTTTCATTATACTATGGGGGTGCAGAAAGACCTGCATTTGGAACGGGTTTTTTTAGTCAGAAGGAGGATCCTATCCGCTATCCGAGATATTAAGTTTGTTAGTGATAGGATATCATACATAATTCTAAAGGGTAAACGACATGATTTTATAATTGTAAATGTACATGCCCCCACAGAAGATAAAGATGACAAGATCAAGGATGAGTTCTATGAAGAATTAGAATGCTTATTTGATAGCCTTTCACGATATCATATGAAAATTGTCTTAGGAGATTTTAATGCAAAAGTGGGGCGGGAAGATATATTCAAACCAACAATAGGCAAATTCAGTCTTCATGAAGATAGTAACGACAACGGGGTTAGATTAGTCACATTTGCCACATCAAAGAATCTCATTGTTAAGAGCACAACATTTCAGCATAAGGATATTCATAAATACACCTGGACGTCCCCAGATGGAGAAACTCGGAACCAGATAGATCATGTATTAGTGGATAAACCGCTGGCACAGTATCATCATTGATGTTAGATCAGTTAGAGGGACAGATTGCGATTCAGATCATCATCTGGTCAGGGTGAAAATCAGACAACGGCTATCGCTTATGAGAGGAACGAACGCTAAAGATGATTCTGTAAAATATGAATTAAAAAACTTGAAAAATGATGAAATGCAGCAAGAATACCAAACATAAATTGCTAATAGATTTGAAGTACTGGAATCTTCAGATGACAATGTGGCAAACGAAGAAGAATCTGATATAAATAAAGAATGGGAGGCTATAAGAGATACTATTAAATTGTCAGCATCAGAAAGCATTGGTTGTTTAAAAAAGAGGCAAAACAAGAAATGGTTTGATGAGGAATGTGCCGACATTGTAAAGAAAAGAAAGCTAGCAAAAATTAAATGGTTACACGAGCCAAATGAGGTAAATTTAGAGCAATTGGGTAGTGTTAGACGGGAAACCACCAAGTTACTAAAGAGTAAAAAGAGGGAATATTTGAGAGAGAGAAGATTAATGATCTTGAAATGAATGCAAAAAATAGGAATATTAGAGAATTATATCAGGGAATAGTATAGAGAAGAAAGGGTTTCAGGCTAGAACAAACATAATTCGGAATGAAAATGGGGATATGATTGCAGATTCCAAGAGTATATTAAATAGATGGAAAAGTTATTTTAATCAGCTATTAAATGTACATACAGAACAGGACATTGAGGAGGATAAGTTACAGACAGCAGAAATGCTAGTCGCAGAGCCAAGTGCATTAGAGGTTGAAATGGCAATTGAAAAATTGAAGATGTATAAAGCATCAGGTTCAGATGAGATCCCAGCAGAACTGATAAAATCAGGGGGAGAAAAATTGATGGACAAGATACGCTGGTTGCTTAGTATGATTTGGGAAAAAGAAGCTCTTCCAGATGAATGGAAGGAATCAATTATCGTACCAATTTATAAGAAAGGAGATAAAACTGATTGCAACAACTACAGGGGCATCTCATTACTTTCAACTTCGTACAAAATTCTAACAAATATATTAGTAAGCAGACTTACTCCCTATATTGATGACATTCTAGGAGATCATCAATGTGCATTTAGAAGAAACAGGTCTACAACAGATCAGATTTTTAGTATAAGACAGATTTTAGAAAAGAAATGGGAATATAATGGTACTGTACATCAACTATATGTAGACTTCAAAAAGCATATGATTCAATTAAGAGGGAGAAGTTATATAGTATCCTGCTGAAGTTCGGAATTCCTAAAAAGTTAGTTAGACTTATACGAATGTGTCTAAATGGCTCAAAGAGTAGGGTGCGTGTAGGCAAACAGTTTTCAGACACTTTTGAAATCCAGAATGGGTTGAAGCAAGGAGATGCACTATCTCCTCTACTATTTAATTTTGTACTAGAGCATGCCATTAAATCTTTAGAGAATGAGGAAGGCTTACAACTGAATGGTATTAATAAGCTGTTAGTTTATGCTGATGATGTAGTACTACTGGCCGATAGCGAGGAGATACTAAAGGCCAACACGCACACACTATTGAGTAACACTAAGAAATTGGGACTGGAAGTAAATATCAGTAAAACTAAATATATGGTCACACGTAGAAATACATTATATAATGGAAATGGACAGCTAATGACAAATGAGGGAAATTTTGAGGAATTGACTGAATTCAAATACCTAGGAACAATAATCACAAATAGGAATGAGATGCACAAAGAAATTAAACATAGGCTCAATTCTGGAAATGCATGCTATTATGCATTGCAGAGACTTTTGATGTCCCAACTCCTTTCAAAAAACGTTAAGCTGAAAATATATAAAACTATTATTCTACCAGTTATATTATATGGGTGCGAAACATGGACTCTTACTTTAAGGGAGGAAAGGAGATTACGAGTATTTGAGAATAAAGTTCTTAGGAAAATTTTTGGACCAAAGAGAGATGAACAGACAGGTG
The DNA here is from genome assembly GCA_030220185.1 of Diploptera punctata. Classification (NCBI taxonomy): domain Eukaryota; kingdom Metazoa; phylum Arthropoda; class Insecta; order Blattodea; family Blaberidae; genus Diploptera; species Diploptera punctata. Next base: position 855,131 of record JASPKZ010009823.1, read on the forward strand.
AATGGAGAAGACTACATAACAATGAACTACATGGTCTTTATAGGAAGCCAGATATAATAAGAACAGTTAAGTCCCGTAGACTGCGATGGGCAGGACATGTTGCACGTATGGGGAATGAAAGACGTGCATGGAAACTTCTCGTAGGAAAGCCAGAAGGAAAACGCCCAGTTGGTAGACCAAGAATGAGGTGGGAGAACAACATTAACTATGATTTGAGGGAAGTAGATTATACAGGGAATGATTGGAAAACATTAGCTCGGGATAGGGATGTATGGAGAGCTTATGTCCGTGCGGCCATGAACCTACGGGTTCGATAGTGCCAGTGAGTAAGTAAGTAAGTAAGTATTAAATATTATGTGGATGGCGCCACAAGGTGCCCAAGCTGAGCAAAGCATTTCTTCCACTTGTGTTTTGCACTCTTTTAACTTTACTATCTAACCTCTCTTGGATAACTCTTGTTTTTTCGACCCCGACGCTATTAGGGCATCCGAGGGTTAGAGACTCTTTCCTTTCTTCCATTTCTTCTTGCCTTTATTTTCTTTCCTTCTCCAGAAAACCCTGACTAGAGGCTATAAGAAGGCAGCCCCATCACTGGTCTTGCCTTCCTTTGGCCAGCAACCAATCGAGTGGACTATTATTACGCTTTCAAGTCTTATACGAGAATTTCCCGGAAGGATCAAACTAACGACGGTACAAATCGGATCCTCAAAGCTGTTTATAATTGTATACCAAGAGGACGAAGATCACTGGGCCGTCCTATGAAACGCTGGAGGGAATATTTTCTATAGGATCGTAACAGGCCTTGGCCTAATACTTGGAAGGAAGAAGAAGAAATATTATGTTTAAAAAAATTGCATATATTATAATTAAATGAGTTCTACGATTTTTTAGTAAAATCGTCTGATTTTTTTACAAGACCCCTAACATGTTTAGAAAAAATATCATGCGTTAGAATTCTTAAATGTGAATACAAAGGGAGGAGAATGTTTTAACTCATGCGAGTAATTACAAAAAAAATAATAATTGAATACATTTCATTTTTTATTTCTTAAAATACTACTTCAATCATGAAACCCAGGCACTACTTTGTTACCCATTGTTTTTAGGACATGCAGTAAAACTTTGAACCTTCTAGGGAAAAAAATTGAATTCCATTCAATTTTGAATGTATAAAAATGCAGTGGAAATAAAAGTGTGGAAAAAAAGTTTAAAGATTTGCATGCTGGTAGTATTTAACTAGCGCAGCCTTTTAACTCTGACGTAATTTTTTGCACTTAAGAGCGTCATAGGCCTCTGAAACATTGCCAACATATACATTAGAATAGAGGCTATTTTTTGGTACAAAAAACAAAAAATGCCAATTTTGATCTCAAATTGTCAATTTTTCACCCATCACCCCCCTTAAAATAAATTTCCAGGAGTGAAATGTGATCAACGAACGAATGAATGTTAAATATATAACATAGAAATTGTTTGTCAATTTGGTGAGTTATTAAGGTTGATAAACAGGACCAAAGGGAAAACACAACACATGTATAGTGATCAATTACTCATTTCAATAGTTTATTACAACATGTCTATATCATTCATTGCAAATTTAATCACTCATTTCACAAGGTCTAAATAAATATTATACATAAAACAGTTAGTACAGTTATTAACATAGCTCATAAGGCAATAATATATTGAATAAGAAGATCCAGGGAACTTCAAGTTTATATATATATATATATATATATATATATATATATATATATATATAATGATAAGAAAAACAATTGCTTGAAATATAGTTTTATTCGTTCTGTGTATTATTTTTCTATTCCAAAGCACTGAGTTCAACAAACCAATGATTCATCTTCCATCCGTTATTCTTCTTTCAATTGCTGTAGCTGAATTCTACTATTATCTAAAATAGATCCTAAATATTTAAAATTTGTAACATTACGTATTCTTCCTGAATTCCATTTTAGCTCATCTGTTGCATCCAATGAAAAATGAAAGACGTATTTAGGCTCGTTGAGACTATTTAACCCATGCCCCAAAAGGGAGTCAATGACCAATCACGTTTCAATGATTTCTGTTTTACAACCAATCAGAGTCGTGTTTCACGAAATATTTATCAGTGCTATAATTACCATATTAAAGAAAGCTCCTCCTTTTTAACATTCTGAACAGGTCTGACCATTATTTTGCAGTGACTGAGGCCGTGAGAAATACGGCTACCAGATTGTATATATAGTGCATGAATGTCAACACATGCCGCATGCGGGAGTTAAAATAAAAACATTTGTAGCAATTCATTATACGACCAAAAAAAGATACCACTGTTTGTACTTCCTTAAATGTATTTTTTCCCAGGTAACAATCCAGAAAAATATAATTGTCATATTTACATCATACGACATCAGAAATGAATTAATATACAGTTTGATGTGTTTCATTTTTTCTCCACTAGAGAGCATTCTTACAATATTGCGTTCCGTTGGCAATAAATAGTATGATCTGGTTGCAGTGATAAACAAAAGAAGCACATGAAGCGTACCTATCGTTTCTCATTTGTTTTCAAACATCGCTGTTTACATTAAATATATAAATATTTTAAAATAACTATAGTTAAATAATGATTTGTCAGTAAACAGCTTAATTTTATTCGTTAAGTAGTCCTAACAAATGCCACTCTTGATTTCCAAATTCTCTAGATAAATTGGAAATCACTCGTGGCATTACTTATGAACATCTCATGATGTTAATTGTGTCGGTATAAATGTAACATTATTATTATTATTATTATTATTATTATTATTATTATTATTATTATTATTATTATTATTATTATTATTATTATTATTATTGTTCAGGGTCATGTAATCGTTTAGTATCTAATATTATTGTAATTTTTGTATTTCAATGTAACATATGTTTGTCCTGATTTGTGAAGAGAACGCCACATGGCCTTAATTCCACCAGGCTAAATAAATAAATTAAATAAATGGTAAATAATTTTATAATCTTATAATTTTTATGCCCATGTCAAAAGAATACAAGAGCAAAGATTGCCTAAAATTGTTATGGAATGGATCCCAATAGAAAGGAGGAAGAGAGGAAGACCGAGGAAAACTTGGATAGAAGAGGTACAAGCAGTTATGATTATTAGAGGATTGGAGGAAGATCAATGGATGTACAGAGAGGAATGGAGTTTGGTTTCCGGAAGACGACGGCAGGTGCCATGATATCGGATGATGATGATGATACTTTTTATGCACTCTAAATAGTTACGTCTACATGTAACAAACCACAAAGGCTCTGTAATTTTAAACAGAACTACTAATTGTACCAAGTCGGAGAAAAAAATAACATGAGAAAACTCAATGGGGATTCCAGTTGATATTCGTAGCAATGGTACTGCATATTTTTCCTTGATATGTGAACCTCTTCTTCTTATTCTTCCTTCCAAGTATTAGGCCAAGGCCTCTTACGATCCTATAGAAAATTTTCCCTCCAGCGTTTCATAGGACGGCCCAGTGATCTTCGTCCTCTTGGTATATAATTATAAACAGCTTTGGGGATCCGATTTGAACTCATTCTTTCAAGACGGTGTTTCCAATTTAGTTGGTACTGTTTAATATATTCCAAAACTGGGGTAGTATTCAATTCTTTTAAGATATCGGTGTTCCTTTTCCGATCCCATCTGGAGTAGCCCGCTGTTCTGCGCATGAATCTCATTTCACAAGCAGTTATTCAGCGTTGTCTTTTTAGTGTCCATGCTTCACTACCATAGGTCAACACTGGTCTAACCAAAGTGTTATATGAAGGTAATCTGGTGTTTTTATTTTTGTGCAAGGGATGGTTTCATAACTTGATTAATAATTCCTAAACTTTTATTATAACTAGTAATATTTTCGGGGATATCCTTTTCATCCCAGATAGAGAGATAATATCCAAGATATTTAAATTGATTAGATATCTCTAAAATTGTATTCTGGAGCCAGATTTTACTTTGTATGGGGTCCTTCTCATGAAATGCCATAATTTTAGTTTTGTTAATTGAAATTTCCATATTAAATTTGGCAGCTGTTTTTTTATATGTGAACCAGTGTTTAAAAACAAGTGTTTATAGAACTGGAGAAAATGGAGAGAAAGTTATATGGACGTTAAGAATTGAAAGTGATGTACACATTTAGCTGTGCGGGGTTGTACAGTGGTGAGCGAGGGTGTGGTTACAATGGCATTCGGGAGGAGTATAGAGTTGTAACTTGGTATTTAGTGGTGTGAGTGAATTGGAACATTTGTCATAACTGTGGACATTACAACACAGCCCCACATTCTTCCCTGCAGCAGTGGCACATATAACTGTACTGGATTAATCAAAAGTAACAAAAATATTACCACATACATGCATGATTATAACACTAATATTAGATTGGATTAGATTTATTTAGCCTGGTGGAGTTAAGGCCACGTGGCCTTCTCTTCCACCCACCAGGACAAACATATGTTACATCAGAATTAAACCATCTCAATTAACTTCTTCTTCTTCTTCTTCTTCCGAATGCAGTATTGGGTGATGATGCCCGTTCTGCGACTACAAAAACTGATCCTTCCATCGGTTGAAGGGTCTTCCGAGGTCTCTTTTGCCATTTGGGTTGAGGTGGTAAATCATCTTTGGTAAACGGGAATTTGACATTCTCTGGACGTGTTGGAACCATTTAATCTGATAATTTTGTATGTGTTCAACCATTTCCATACTATTCCACTGCATCCTTATCTCATCACTTTTCATTCTATCCCTTAATGTTACTCCAGTTAGTGATCGGAGGAATCTCATTTGTGAACTATTAATGCGGGATTTATCTTTTGCTCGAAGTGTCCAGCATTCACTTCCGTATAGTAGAGCAGGTTTGGCTATGGCATTATGAAATCTCAATTGGATTTCTTTCCTCATTTGTTTTCCAAAATTTCTCCTAATTATACCATTTAATCTGTTATATTTTTCTAAATTTGTTTCCACATCTTTTTGATTATGAACTGTGATATATTATTACCTAAATAATTAAAGTGTGTTACTTGTTCTATTGGTTTATTATTTATTATTATTTTTACTCTCGAAAGTTCCTTTCCAGTGATTGCCATGGATTTGGTTTTATTTTCAGATATTTTCATGTTGTATTTTTCTAGGGTATTCTGCAATTTAAACACTGATCTCTGCAAATCATCTTCATTCTCCGCTAGAAGTACTTGATCATCTGCGAAGATTATTGTTTGTATTTGATTTCCTCTACATATTTTTACTCCTGGGGGGTTTAGTTTTTTCCACTCCTGGACAATTTTATTTAGATATAGAATAAACAGTAATGGAGATAGTCCACATCCCTGTCTTAAACCTTGGTTAATTTCAAATTTATCTGTTATTTTCCCATGATCTAACTTTACTTTTATAAATGTGGTTTCATATAAACTTTTTATAGCATTTATTAGATTATTGGGGACTTGGTAGCTTTCCAATATTTTCCACATTATGTCCCGTTTGACTCTATCATAGGCCTTTTCAAAATCTAAAAATAATATATATAGGGGGATATTAAATTCTTTCCACTTCTCAATTAGTTGTTTTATAACAAATATAGCGTCGATACACGATCGGCCTTTTCGGAATCCACATTGTTCCTCTCCAATTTTATCTTCTGTAATTTTCTGGAGTTTTCGTTTTAAAATGGATGTATATATTTTAGATGCTGTTGTCAACAATGATATACCTCTATAATTTGAACAGTTACTTTTTTCTCCTTTCTTATGGATGGGTATTACTAATAATGTTTTTCCAGTCCTGAGGTATTATTCCATGTGCCCATATATCATTAAAAATTTGTACCAATCTAATATAGAGTGGTTTCCCACCATATTTCCAAAGCTCCATTGGTATACCATCTACTCCACTAGCTTTTCTATTTTTCATTTTCTTGATAGTTTCTATCACTTCATCCAATGTTATAGCATTATATTCTTCTGTGGGACAGGGAGGTGTATTTGTTTCTTCTTCCTCTGCATATAATAACTGTCTGAAATACTGTGTCCATTGTTCTGCTGTCATTCCATTTATAGCCAATTTATCCGTACAATCTTCTTTTAATCGCTGGAATACTTTGAAACCATATCTTTTTGCTCCTGTGACATCTCTTTCTATATTTTTTATAAAACTTTCCCATCCTTCATTTTTTAATTTTCTAGATAATTTTCTGACTATTGCTCTTTTGTGCCATCTCAATTAACTCTAATATTAAATACTAAACAAAAATTTGATGATTTTTTTTTTCAAATGCCCCAGACTTGTCTTTCGACATTACTGGTTTCTCTCCTGGCATGGCGTACTTGTAACCCACTTCTGAGGTTGGGGCGCCTGGAAGGCGGGGTTACGTTGCCCCGACGATATGATGGGTGATGATGATGTAATGGTGCGCCAGGAGAGTCCCTGATCCTAAGCTTAACCTAAGATGAATATGATTATGATTGCGATGGCCATATGATTTTGGGGAGCGTTTGGGCCTTAAAGTTTTCCTGACATTTGTCTTAGAGGTGAGGAAAAACCCCGATAAAAACCTCACCAAGAAAAACTGTCCCGACCGGGGATCGAACTCGGGCCCGCTGCGTGACAAGGCAGCACGCTACCCCGAGACCACAGCGGTGGACTTGATAAAAAATATAACATCTATTATATTACGATCTATAATGCAACTAGTTAATGTTAGTTAAAATTAAGACTAAAACTAATAATAAAATGTATACAAGCAAGACATATTAAATTTCCCTGTCTAATGTATATAAAAAACAAAGAAAAATAATGAGATATAGAAAACTAATTGTACGTTTATACAATATTTAAAACAAAAGAAAAGAAAATATTTGTTAATCTTAATATTATTTTCATAAATAATTAAATTAATTAATTGTTAAAAGAATACTATCAGTGAGGTGTATAAGTTAGTTTGTTATTAAATAATTATTTAGTTTGTTTTTGAAGGATGTTATAATTTGACAGTCTGTGACATAGGGCGGAAGGGAATTCCATGTTTTTGTAAGTGAGACCGTAAAAGATAATGAATAATATTATTCTGCCATTGATGTTATTTTTTTTCCAAATGCCCCAGGTTGTAATTCGGAAAGTTCTAGGTTGTCTCGTGACACATGGCATACTTGTAACCCACGTCTGAGGTTAGGGCGTCTGGGTGGCGGGTTTACGCTGCCCCGATAATATTAGAGTTGATGATGATGATAATGATGCGACAGGAGAGGCCTTAAACTAAACTTAAGCTGATCTTGATGAAGATTTTCGGGCTGTAGGCCGTCGTCGTGAGGCTTGTAGTTCCCCGACGTTTCGCCAGAGACTGCGTCTGGCATCCTCAAGGGTTGTCTTGATACACATGCCAGACGCAATCTCTGGCGAAACGTCGGGGAACAACATGCCTCACGATCACGGCCTACAGCCCGAAAACCTTCATCAAGATCATCATAGCAACTCCGGCCGTGAAAGTCTACGTGAATACAAATAAACTTAAGCTAATTAGGCGAATGTGATATTGCTGGCCAGATGGTGTCCGGGAACCGTTTGGGCCTTAACGTTTTCTGACAATTATCTTACAGGTGAGGAAAAACCCCGAAGAAAACCTCACCTAGGAAACTTGACACGACCGGGGATCGAATCCGGGCCCGCTGAGTGACAAGGCAGCAACGCTACCTCGAGACCACACCGGTGAACTCCAGTGATATTACATGAACTTTTACTTTAAGGGAGGAGAAAAGATTACGATTATTTGAGAATACATTTCTTAGGAAAAATGTTGGACTAAAGAGAGATGAAGAAATATACGAATGGAGAAGACTACATAACAGTGAGCTGCATAGTCTTTATAGATTAACTCAAGATATGGATGTATAGAGAACTTATTTCCTCTCGGCCATGGACCTGCTGGTTCGATAGTGCCAGTGAGTTAGTTAGTTATTAAATAATATTTATTACGGATGCAGTGAACTAGTGGCTGTGCTCCTTGCCTCTGGTCCCGATGGTCGCGGTTTCAAACCCGGCCGGGGTCGATGGATTTTTTAGGACGGAAAAATCCAAGGAGCAAGTCCTCCGGAAGGGACTTTAAGCCGTGGGCCCCGAGTCTGAAGATTTTCAGGCTCGTAAAAAATCCTTAAGCCTGAATGGAAAGGCCTTTAAGCAAAATTTACCGAATTTTCCCGTCCTAGTACTACCTTGGTTTCCTAGATGTCAGTATGAGGCGGAACGCTGACCACGTACCACACTAATGACATCTATATGAAAACAAGTGTAACTAAATTACTATGGTTCAAATTCTTCCCTGTAGGGGGAGAGCGCGTAAATCTCTGTAAAGGGAAAATATTTGCTTACAAAAAAATACGGATGCTTAACATCCTCTATGAACATCTGTAGATATATAAAGAAGTGGTTGATGAAATACCGTACTTAATTTCGAGTGTGGCAATGTTTGGAATGAAAACTTGAGATATTAAGGCAATAAAAGGAGGAAATATTGGAAGCACTGTATAGACAAAATAAAAAAGTAATGAAAAGAGTGGGTAAAAGAAAAATGATGATGGGAAAGGAATAGGCTGGATCTCTAGCTGGAAAGAAACAGCCAGTAGAAGGACAATTGAATGAACTGTAGAAAGAACAAAATGTCATTAAAAGAAGAAGATATAATAATAGACAACGTAAACATAAATTGATCCTATGAAGACAGGAAGAGAAAAGTAGAATAGAGGGAAAAATAGAGAATGCTGAGTTTGTAGTGAAGGGCTTGCTTTTTGGCGAAACTGTGAATATGGTATGATTTCTTTCAAAGGGAAGAAGGAAGTGTGGATTTATCTCTCCCCACGTGCTATACACTGCAATTAAAATAGCGATGGTAACATTTTCAGATACCAACTAGGCCTATACGAACTGCAGTTTTAAAATGCACTCAACTCCTTAGATGCATCGTTATCAAAAGTAATCGTACACTTGTGATGGTGATGATGATGATAGATCATCGGCTGATTAATATCTTTGACATCGTCCGATTCCTAATAGCCAATTGTGTCGGTCCATCCAATCTCCTGGTTGTAGATGTTTCTCCTTCACATTTAAATATATTCCATGACTCCAGGAGCTTATAGGTCTTCCTCTGCCTCGTCTTCCCTCAGGTTTCCATTCCAAATCAGATTTTGGTAGCCGATCCTCTTCCATTCGCTGGACATGTCCGTACCACCTTAATTGCTGAGTTTTAATATCATCTAAATTAGTGTCTTCAATCTTTATTTTTTGCCTTATAACGCAGTTTCTAATTTATCTCTTCTTAAAATTCTTGCTGCCCTTCATATAAAATCCATTTCCGTTGCCAAAAATTCTTATTTGTTTTTGTTGTTAATGGCCAAAGTTCTGCTCCATAAGTAATGATGCTTTTGTATGATATATATTAATGTTATATTTTTATATATTTTATATTTTATTTTTATATTTTATATATTTTTATTATATTATTTTTATTGTACTTTTTTATTTTTTATTACTTTTTATATATATTATATATATATATATATATATATGGAGAATATAATACATATATAAGAAAAATAAGTGTTTGAATTGGATTCGCCTGGTAGTGTAATGGATATCACGCTGAGGTACAGACTCAGAGATCCGGGTTCGAATCCCGTCCAGGCATTTATTTTTCTTATCATACCATATATATATATATTATTTTTATCCCAGAATATTCCATTGAGGCAAGGAATTGCAAGTTTTCTTTTTTATTTCTATTTCTTATTTACTCTTCATAACTTACATTTTTATTTATTTTAATTCCTAAATATGTGATCTCACTTCAAGATTTTATTGATTCTCCAGTCTTCAAATTCAATTTTGTTCTGGTTCACCAATTGATAAATATTTTGTTTTCTTTATGTTCAAAATTAATCCCCTTTCATCATATCATTCTATTAATTTTCTAGTCATATGTTCTAAATCTTCATAATCTTGTGCATTAATAACTGATCATAACGATATTAATATTTTTTTTTCTTAATTTGGGAGTATTACACAATAATGTGGGTTTCTTACAATCTATATAAGGACCTCCAAAAATCCTTCAAACACATTCTAATCATTTTAATAAATTTTCTTCAATCATATCAAACATTTTTTCCACTTCTATTACTTCTCTAATAGTAGAATTTATTGCTTCATCAAATCTGTATTTTTTAGCCCTCTTCCAAAACCCATATCAACAGCTAACAATATACGAAGGTGTAGATAGTTGAAATCCATGTTTCCAATCCATAAATTAAAATATTTTAATTTATTTAACCTATTTATATACCTCGTACTTCTACATGTTGAGCTAGGGTGCTCCCTAGTGGGAGTGTTTAATCAACAATTTTATTGCAGCCAAATAGCCATGATTAAAGGAAGTGGTTAATTCTTAATCTACTTGATTTTATATATTTCTATATTTAAGGGTTTCATATAATTTGTATCCCTCCGCGCTCAACATTCCCTCGTGACTAATTTCCTTTGTGTGTAGAAGCGTCTGGAAGCTTGGGTCAGCATGCGTATAATAGCTTGCATCAGCCTCAAGCCTTCAGATGCAGTTGAGATTTCGTGGAGACAGCACATGTCCAACATCTCCGCAAATATGCGTAAAATCAATAATTATTAAGTTCGCAGTGAATTTATTGCATTTAAAGTGCAGTGAAGTGATATGTGTATTCGTTAATTAATAAATTATTTAATTTAAAATTGACTACAGTATTCTCTTATGATTCCTAGTTATAAATCATACAGTCCACTTTAGCTCGTGGCTTTTGAAAGGAGTTTGTGAACTCAAACTCTGCCACACGAAACAGGAAGGAGACATTGAAATTTACATATTTGCATATTGACATATTGTCTATGTTCTTTTGTGGATCATAGCTCAATGTGATATCGGTCACATGGCTTTTCACATAGCTTACATTCACAATCTATATTTGGTTCATGGAATTTTGTGTTCTTGCATATCACGTGGTGGAATCCATGGACTGCCAAACTAGTGATGACGTGTCTCATTTCAAAATTTTCCTTTGCACGGCCTACCATGACCCCGGTGCTGTAGAATTCTGGTTTATTTCTTCTCTTTTACTGTTCAGTGTTGCCAGCAGCTTCTGGTGTTGCGTAGGAGTATGTTTGTCCTGAGGTCATCAATGACGAAAGTTTCCATCGCCACTAAATATGCCACTCTTCACAGCGTTACTTTTGTCACTCTTAATACTTTATTTATATATATCTTGCTTTCAATTCCTTCGACCTACACATTTGATAATTGTGTGTTCAATAATTGTGTTTTAAATACTGATTTTACTGAGTTGTTTACTAAAAATGAATTAATAACACAGGTCAACATGATTTTTGTCTCATGAGTACCAATACCAATAGTTGTACTTACTGCAGTTTTTTATCGTGTTTTCAAATATGTATTCGGAATTTTCCCATCACCCACAGTTTTTTTTATTTCAATTTCAATTAATGGATTTAAATAATTATTTTCTGCTTAACAAACATTAAAGAAATTATGTCAAAATCAAAACATACAGTGGTGTATCCTGACTTGCAATCTACAATGAGACCAGTTCCACACAGCGAAGAATTGTCCATACCAAAACCTCTAGAACATGTGACTTTAGATGAAGAGAGCTCAGATGCTGATGGAAGCAAGGAAGAAGAAAAAACAGATTGTATCTAGTGGTTATGCTCCTTGCCTCTGGTCCCAAGGGCCTCGGGTTCAAACCCGGCCGGGGTCAATGGATTTTTTAGGATGGAATAATACAAGGAGCAAGTGCTCCGGGAGGGACTTTTAGCCGTGGGTTCCGAGTCTGAAGATTTTCAGGTTCGTAAAAGATCCTTAAGCCTCTAGATGTCAGTATGAGGCGGAACGCTGATCACGGACCACTCAAATGACATCTATACGAAAACACGTGTAACTAAATTAGCATGGTTCAAATTCTGCCCTGTAGGGGGAGAGGGCCTAAATCTCTGTATGTACTCGTATGGAGCTACTGGCCACACTCTGTATGTACTCGTATGGGAGCTACTTGCTCCTCTCTGTATGTACTCATATGGGAGCTACTGGCCACACTGTATGTACTCGTATGGGAGCTACTGGCTCCTCTATGTATGTACTCATATGGAGCTGCTGGCCACACTCTGTATGTACTCGTCTGGGAGCTACTGGCTCCTCTCTGTATGTACTCGTATGGGAGCTACTGGATCCTCACTATAAGTACTCGTATGGGAGCTACTGGCCACACTCTGTTAACAATAACATTTGTTGGCCTTGTATATTCATTTCCCAAGGAAGTTGAAAAATTGGCGCAAGTATTCCTTTTAACAAAATGTATTGTTTTGCAAATCTGAACATGCGCTACAAAGACTACGCAGGAAAAGAGAGGAAGTATGGCCGGAATTCTTCAGCACCGGAGCGATGATAGACAGGAACTGGACAGAAGCAAATTTCCAGATACGACACGTCATCACAAGATTAAGCGTGCATGGATTCCACCACCTAATGTGTAGGGATAAAACATTCCATGACCCAAATATGTCATGCATATGCGAAATATGTGAACAGAAATGCGAAAGATATCACATCGAAACATGTACACAAAGAACAAAAACAATTTGTGATTACGCAAGACAAAGTTACTGTTAGTGATTGTTAGCTGTGTTATCACCTTTGCACATTTGTGCGCAATCCATTTATATAAATCTGACCATATTCAACACGTCAATCAAATTTACACTTTTATAATAAACAATAGTTTCGCTTCGCTAACCTGCCAACCCTTGAGTTACCGTTAACCACTGTATAACAACAGCTTATTGTGTGGTCCCAAATAAATTTTAATTCTAGGATGTACCTCTGCTACAGATGCCCTCCGCAGTTGAGGGAAAAACGTCTGGAAGAAGTTATAGACCACAGCCACATAGCCCGAAATCTTTAATATTACTATTACCGGCCGTGAAAGCATATGTTCCACAATTTTGTTTTAGTCTGGCTTTGCAATCTAATAATAAATATGGTAAAAATGTTATTTAAAAAAAACTGCATAAAAATTAAGGTGCGTCTTATAATCCGTAGCGTCTTACAGTCCGTAAAATACGGAAATGAGTAGAGAAGGAGTAGCCAGTCTTGAACGGTTACCCTTCGAACGTAATTTGGAGGTTACACCGTAAACAATTGAGACAGTACTAGCTAAAAACAACTTGTTTCTAAAAGAATATTGTAAAATTGTGATTACTTAGCATGGCACCTGTATTATAGAGTTTTGCTGTTCCTCAATTGATTTATTTATAATTACTGACACTGATTGAAACAATTACAAAATAAGTGATCGGTTCATCAACTCACTTAATGATACCATCGATTTACATAAATGAGTTTTTAATTGCATTGCGACATAAATACATGTGCACTTTTGTACGGAGCTGGCGTTCACCCCCGGTCTTAAATTCATTTACTATTATTGATTCAGTTCATTAGCATCGCTCCGCTACAGTCACGTTTTCAAAGCGTGCCTACAGTCCAACTTACACTTTCAATTATTTTCTTTTCCTCTTGCCTTTCCTTCTTACATTCTTTACTTTCAATTTTCTCTTTTTTTCCAGGGAGGTTATTCCATGCAGCTTCAGACTCCATGGCTGCATTGCATTTATCATTATTGTATTGGGGCATTCACCGGTTTACTTTGCCACACATCCATATTTAATCAATACCAATAAAATTCATTGTTAAAACCGTTGAGGTGGAGAGTCATAAAATGAAATGAAGTTAAAATATACCTTGTACTCGCTTCGGCGGTACATATACTAAAATTGGAACGATACAGAGAAGATTAGCATGGCTCTTGCGCAAGGATGACACGCAAAATCGTGAAGCGTTCCACATTTTTTTTTGGGCACGCCGTAGCGTAGTGGTTAAGGCACTGCGCTACAAGTCGGAAGGTCGAGGGTTCAAATCCCGGTGGTGTCAGGATTTTTAAACTGACCCAAACCTTCTGGCGGCACTATGGCCCTGGGGTCGACTCAGCCTCTAACGGAAATGAGTACCAGAAGCTTGTGCTGGGGTAAAGGCGGCCGTCACGCAGGGCTGACAACCCGGCTGACATCAAGTGGCGATTGTCTAGAAATAGTGAGAGCCTTAACCTCTCACTACCCCAAGGGCCTCCTGAGGCCTGTAGTGGGAATACTTTACTTTTTTAAAATATACCTCCTTAGGTAAGATCCGTCGTTCTCAACTTATAAAATATCTATTCTTCATGCCTATAGGTCTTTCAAAACATCCGTTCCATCTTCAGCAGGTCCTTTTCCACCAAAATATCTAGTATGATGGTTGTCGTGATAACACCACATTAGGACCAGCAGCATCAACCATCATACTAGATATTGTAGTGAAGAAGTACCTGCTGAAGATGGAACGGATGTTCTGAAAGGCCTACAGGCATGAAAGAATACATATTTTATATAGTTGAGGACGACGGACCTTACCTAAGAAGGTATATTTTAACTTATTTTATTTTATATCCATGTTTAATAAACTATGTGTACAAAATGTTACAGGCATTATCAAACCCTTAGGTTCATGGCCGCGCGGACATAAGCTCTCAAAAATATCCCTATGCTGAGCTAATGTTTTCCAATACAATCTACTTCCCTGAAATCATTCTTGGTCTACCAACTGGGCGTTTTCCCTCTGGTTTTCCTACAAGAAGCTTCGATGCACGTCTTTCATTCCTCATATGCGCAACATGTCCTGCCCATCGCAGTCTACGAGACTTAACTATTCATATTATATCTGGCTTCCAATAAAGACCATGTAGTTGACTGTTATGTAGTTTTCTCCATTCACCTGTCTGTTCATCTCATGGTTAAGAAATTTTAACTTTGTTTAATTACAGTGTTTATAATTAGTGTTGTAACTCTGAAAAAGCATTGTTATTTAATTATAATATGGAAATATATTCATAATTTATAAACTTTTTTACATTAAAGAAAGGTCCACTTTAACCTCCATATTCGGGTAAAGTGGACCTCAGTGTCATCCTAGCTTTTAGACTATTTTAAAGTTTATTGCTCTATTGATTCATACAGACAGGAACAAATTAATCTGAAAATAATTATGTCGTATTTAAAAACCGTTGATATTAATTTAATATTTTGAAAAATTATTGTTGATTATAACATTCACAAGTCATTCATCTACAGACAGCGACGGTCTTTGGGTTTATTAAAATAAAAATAATATTAAATAAAATTCATGAAGAGCATGCTTTTTATAGATATCATTGATAAAATATACGTATTCGTGTAAAGTGGATCCAGGTTCACTTTAACCGCCTCGTTGATGGTCCAAATTAACCGAATTCCTTTTATATGTTTAATTATTTTATACAGCAGCCATGTCACGTAATATCAAACCAAACCCTTCAGTATATTAAAACAGCATAAATATTTTTCAATATTTATAATATTCAATAACAGAAATTAACAGTTAATTTTTACCTTGAAAACTTTTAAAATGGCCATTCTCAAAAATACCACAAGTAAACTCTTCTTCCCACAAAGAATAAAAGAAACAGGCCTTGAACACGTCTAAGGGTCGGTTTCACCAACAGTGGTAACTGTTTATTAAGTTATGTAGGTAGGAAATAACACTATGAGGTTTATTTTAATATTTTTTAGTTGTTTCTTGACTCACCTCATACTTCTTAACTCCCAAGCAGACTCGAGTTTCTTCACTTCATTTGTGACATTCTCAATGTTGTATTACGTCCACAACTGATGTCCAACGGCCTCCTCTGGTAACTGTATTACGCCAGTTTAAGCTATGCATTATACACGGGGAAAACTTGCGTAATACAGTTACCTCTGTTGGTGAAACCGACCCTAAGTTGATGAGGGGAAGAAGATAAAATATTTTGTGTTCGAGGGCTGCATGAATTAAAGAAGGTATTAACAGGGTCCACTTAAACCGAAGGGTTCACATTATCCGAACTTCCTCTAATCATAAGAATAACAATATAGACCTAATTAGTTTTCTTATTTTGTAACTACACTATATTTTATGTAGGCCCCTAATAATATTATAACACTAATATTCTTACATACTCTACAGAGTGAAAATTATTTAAACAGACAAACTCTGGGAGGTTGTAGAGGACACCACAACAAATGTTTTTCCCTAATGCAATTTTTTCCTATGAGGATTATTTAAATCTGTAGAGGGCGTATTGTGCTCTTCAGTTGTCATGACTGCAACCGCTGTTAATGGTAGGAATTGTTTTGTCCACCAGTGTAGTAGTGAATTGTACCTGTTTACTAATGGAGCGATACACCTGGAGTGAGTACACTGATATGTGTGGGCCGGTGTTGTTGGGGACTGTTTAATTGAGACATATCTCCTACCTAGGCCATTAAATGGCAGACACTATTACAATTTTCTCGCCAGAGCATTGCCAGAAGACGTCATGCTCCCTAGAAGACAACGCACATGGTTCTAAAATGACGGGGCGCTGGCACATTTCAGTCGTCGTGTGCGTCGATTCTTGAACCAACGATTTTCAGAAAAGTTGATTGGCAAAGGTGGTCCTGTACCATGCTCTGCTCGATCCCCAGATATGACCCCTTATGATTTTTTTTGTGTGGGGAGAGATGCGCAAACTTGTTTACACAACTCCTGTTGCATCAGAAAATGATCTGGTTGCCCGGATAGTAGCAGCAGCAGGGGCTATTAACGATACTCCTGGAGATTTTACCCGTGATAGACAGAACATGATCCGCCGGTGTAACCTTTGTTTACATGCCAATTGAGGCAATTTTGAACCTCTACTGTAATTTAAGTAATTGCATTG
Organism: Diploptera punctata; assembly: GCA_030220185.1. NCBI lineage: Eukaryota > Metazoa > Arthropoda > Insecta > Blattodea > Blaberidae > Diploptera > Diploptera punctata. Next base: position 872,072 of record JASPKZ010009823.1, read on the forward strand.
TGTTAATGTGTTGTCTCTTGGTAATAAAACATGCAAAAATGTTTGTTGGTTTAATTAATTTGCCGCTAGAGAAATCTTCCTCTACCGGTTTAAATAATCCTCATAGGAAAAAATGACATTAGGGAAAATATTTGTTTTGGTGTACCCTACAACCTAACAGAGTTTGTCGGTTTAAGTAACTTTCACTCTGTATAATCTGGCCACCTGTAACTTACCGATTTGCTATTTGAATGAAAACCCAAGCGGTCAATATAAACAGATTTTGGTGTATACAAAAACACTAATAACTCTTTCGTTTCATTTGTTCAAAGAATTTCTTGTAGAAATAGTATAATGTGTAAAAAACAAAGGGAGGATAAAACAAATTGAATTTTTTGGAGACCCGGCGGGCGGTTGGCTAAGGGCAGCCAATTTGTGGTGTGCAATGAGGGATGAATAACAGTGGCACATGACATCTAGTGGCGGCCAATTGAAACAAACGAGAGTGGAAAACAGATGACTGGGTTAGATTTATTGTCCAGGTGGTCGGGTCACTCGTACTTTATTGGCTACTGCTACACATTGTTTCCCCTGGACATAAAACAGCGATCCCGGCACTTCCACCACAGTGGACAATCTCTTCCTTTGTTTCACTTTTATTACTTTATCCTTCACACGTCTCTCCACTTCCTTCGTCTTTCTCTGTTTGTATTTTCCTTTCCAAATTCGTATTTACAACTTTATTATTTTTTTTAATTCTTACATGTCAACAGATTGGATTGTGTCAGATTGTCTCTACATATCCTATATGTACTTACAGGATAAATATATTTCGGTTGACTTTTGAAGGGATGAAAGGAAACTGTAACAGGCCACTAATAAATCGAATACCCAGCATGGATGACGTTACATTTCTGCATTCATTCGTGTTCCACAGTTCTCAAAGCGACCTACAAAATTTAACTAAAATGCAAAATAAATAAATCTCTGTCACACACCTCCGAAAAGGCAACGTTGCCATAATTGGTCCGCGTCTCTCTGCGTGTCTCTGCGTAATCTTGAATCTTAATTTTAGTTTTCTTAAAAATATATCTGTATTTATTATAAGTACTGCCCAATAGTGATTTCCAAATTATCGATAAACTCACGACTCACGAAGCGAGGAGTGAATTTATCTTGGAAATCAAGAGTGGCATTTGTTAGGACTATTTAACGAATAAAATTAAGCTGTTTACTCACAAATCATTATTTAAATATAGTTATTTTAAAATATTTATATATTTAATGTAAACGGCGATGTTTGAAAACAAATGAGAAACGATAGGTACGCTCCATTTGCTTCTTTTGTTCGTCACTGCAACCAGATCATATTATTTATTGCCAAAGGAACGCAATATTGTAAGAATGCTCTCTAGTGGAGAAAAAATGAAACACATCAAGCTGTATATTAATTAATTTCTGATGTTCTATGATATAAATATGACAATTATATTTTTGTGGGGAAAAATACATTTAAGAAAATGCAAACAGTGGTTTGTTTTTTTGGTGGTATAATCAATTGCTTTTTTCTTTTAATCCCACTACAGGCCTCAGGAGGCCCTTGGGGTAGTGGGAGGTTAAGGCTCCCACTATTTCTAGACAATCGGCACTTGATGTCAGCCGGGTTGTCAGCCCTGCGTGACGGCCGCCTTTACCCCAGAACAAGCGTCTGGTACTCATTTCCGTTAGAGGCTGAGTCGACCCCAGGGCCATAGTGCCGCCAGAAGGTTTGGGTAAGTTTAAAAATCCTGACCCCACCGGGACTTGAACCGTCGACCTTCCGGCTTGTAGCGCAGAGCCTTAACCACTACGCTACGGCGTGCCCCATAATCAATTGCTACAAATGTTTTTATATTAATTCCCGCATGCAGTATGTGTTGACATTCATGCACTATATATACAATCTGGTAGCCGCATTTCTTAGGGAGTCAATCACTGCAAAATAATGCTATGGCCTATTCAGAATGTTAAAAAGGAGGTGTTTTCTTTATTGTGATAAACTTTAGTTGGTAAATTTTAGGCGAAACACGACTGTGATTGGTTGTAAATCAAAAAACATTGTAACGCGATTGGTCATTGACTCTCATTTGGGGCGTGAGTTGAATAGTCAATTTAAATAACTAACCAGTTGTCTTCAGGAGGCCGGGCAAATTGCATTCCAAATTCCTTACACAATTTTCACTATTAAATGATCGGGAATCGTACCTAGCAGCTTCAGGAATCCTGATCCCTGACCACTATCCGTTGCACCACAGAGGCGGTTAACTGAACTAATATGTATTCTAATCAATCGGAGAAAGAAAATTAAGATAAAAAAACTTTATATATATTTTTTGCGCGCTAGTGCGTTTTGTCGCACTTACAGCAATGGCGACCATTATTGAAAGTTCAACTTCCTACATTTTGCGGTTGCCAACCTAAATAACTATACTGTAATATTACATTTACACCCACGTGCGAGAAGTAAAACCACTGCCCTCTATGTTTCCTAGTATAATTTATCATCATCATCATCATGAACAAATTCGTTTTAGGCCATGTGGCCTGTACGGTAAACTTAGCGAAGATGGTCTTGATCTTTCCACCGATGTTTTGGTCTTCCTTGGTCCCTATGTCCAGTTGGAGTATATTGGAATGCCAATTTTGGAAGTCTATTTCTTGCCATTCTCCTCAGATGATTTTTCCATTCTTGTTGTTATCTTTGTATATCTTCATTTAAACTTGTTACTCCAAGTTTTCCTCTGATAATAGTGTTCCTTTGGTGATCCAGTCTATTAACTCCTAACAATGATCGTAAGAAGCGCATTTGGCTTACTTGAAGTTTATGAGAGTTTCTTTTATTTAAAATCCAAATTTCACTTCCGTATTTTAGAGCAGCTTTTGATGTGATGTTATGTAATCTTAGTTTTGTCTCTGTCCTCATCTGTTTACCAAAATGTCTTCGTATTACCCCATTCATTTTATTATATTTTTGTAATTTTGAATCAATGTCACTCTTATACTCTGCAAATACACTTCCTAAGTAAGAGAAATCTGACACTTGTTCTATAATTTTTCCATCAATCTCAATTTTCACCCGTTGTATGTTTTTCCACACATTGCCATTGTTTTGGATTTTGATCTGGAAATTTTCATATTATATTTGCTGGCAATTTTGAATAATTGATATGCTGCTATTTGTAAGCTATCTTCGGAATCTGATAGTATTATTTGATCATCAGCATATAATATTGTTTGAATTATTTTATTCCTAGTTATTGAAATTCCACTGTTTACTGTTTGTTTCCATTCTTGCACTATTCTGTTAATATATATATTAAATAAGAGTGGAGATAGACCACATCCTTGTCGAACAACTTTGCCTGTGTTTATGTGTTCTGTTATTTCTCCATCTGGTAATTTAATTTTGATTTTAGAATTTTGATATAAGCTTTGTATGGCTCGTATTACATGTGAATGTATATGTTCTTCATACAGTATCTGCCAAAGTTTATCTCGGTTTACATTATCAGTATAATTTATATAGGCCTACAGATAATATCCAAAAGATAATGTTAATATACATTATACGAAACAAATCACTGCATTTTAAATGAACTGAACTTTATTTGAAACAATATAAAACAATAAATACGTACTTGCGGCCATGTTATCAATAATTGTTCCCAAGGCCTCCTGTTGTTTCAACTAATAAACATTGCCCACACTGTTAACGTTAGTCAATTTTTATAATGGACGCAAATATTTCCAACAAAGATGTTATTATTTTATTATTATTTATTATTTTGAAAACATCATTGCGCAAAAACAAATGTAAAACGCAGTTTTGTGGGGTGTTTTATAGAATCTCGGAAATTAAAAACCTCGTTTTCGCTCGGTTTTTAAACATTTTTCCTCGATTCTGTAAAAACCACTTCCCACCTCGCATCATAATATAGGCCTACTACTTTTAGGCAGTTTAATTGCATAACTAAAAGTTCGCAGATTCAACTTACTGAGATTATATATTAGTCGGTCGCGGTGGACTAGTGGTTATGCTCCTTGCCTCTTGTCCCGAGGGTCGCGGGTTCAAACCCGGCCGGGGTCGATGGATTTTTTAGGACGGAAAAATCCAAGGAGCAAGTCCTCCCGGAGGGACTTTAAGCCGTGGGTCCCGAGTCTGAAGATTTTCAGGCTCGTAAAAAATCCTTAAGCCTGAATGAAAAGGCATCTAAGCAAAATGTACCGAATTTTCCCGTCCTAGTACTACCTTGATTTCCTAGATGTCAGTATGAGGCGGAACGCTGACCACGGACCACTCAAAATGACATCTATACGAAAACAAGTGTAACTAAAATTAGTATGGTTCAAATTCTTCCCTGTAGGGGGAGAGCGCCTAAATATCTGTAAAGGGAAAACATAGGCTTACAATACAATACAAGATTATATATTATTTAAAAAATTATAACAAATTCATAAATCCACAACTGTATACAACATAACTTCATGTTCTTCAATATGTCTTTCCTTCCTAAGTTTTATTACAAGGTTTCAATGAGAAGTGTCAGTGCATTAGGTGATGCGGACAATTTATGTATCAACCAGCTAAGTGCCATTCTTAAAAAAATGTATTTTGATGCCATCTCGTGCACTGGCTCATGAAATAAGTGTACGCACATTTTTAACGCCAAATCTTTAAATCCATCCAAAGTAATTCTGCCCGAGGGCAGGTCCTTCACTGCAATCATAGCATTTTCATGCTATGCTTGCAGCTTTACTATGGAGTTGTAGGTGCGGTATCTTCTCGTTGCTTTCCAAACCGGTGAAGGATGATGATGATAATGATAAGGATGATGATGGCCATATGATTTCGGGGACCGTTTGGGCCTTAAAGTTTTACTGACATTTGTCTTACAGGCGAGAAAACCCCCGATAAAAACCTCACCCAGAAAAACTGTCCCGACCGGGGATCGAACCCGGGCCCGCTGCGTGACAAGGCAGCACGCTACCTCGAGACCACAGCGGTGGACAATCTTTAAATATAGCCCTATTATTAAAGAAAAATGTAAGCGCTATGAGTCCTGACACAGCTTTTATATTTTGTAACAAACGGCTATGAAACCAGATCTTCATAAATTTCGCGTCATCTAGCTACGCGCTAAACGTTCCTGCTCTTAAATTATCGAAATATAACAGTCAAACAAGGAAAATAACTTGCAGCACCCAGTACTGTTAGTTTGGCACTACAATAAATAGTGAAGATTGACTTAAAATTTAAACCTATTTTTCTCGAAACTCACATAAAGGCGCATAGCCGGTTGTTGCATAACTTACTGTCACTATCGAATCCGTAGGTTGACGGCCAGGCGGGCATGAGCTGTCCATACATCTCTATCCTGAGATAACGTTTTCCAATCATTCCCTGTATTATCTTCTTCCCTAAAATAATAGTTACAATTATTCTCCCACCTCATTCTTGGTCTACCAACTGGGAGTTATCCCTCGTTTTCCTGCAAGAAGCTTCCATGCACGTCTTTCATTCCGCATTCGTGCCACATGTCCGGCTCATCGCAGTCTACGAGACTTATATCTTATTATATCTGGCTTCCTATAAAGAGCATGCAGTTCAATATTATGAAGTCTTCTCCATTCACCATCTCTCTTTTGTCCAAAAAATTTCCTAAGAACTTTATTCTCACACATTCGTAATCTCATTTCCTCCCTTAAAGTAAAAGTCCATGTTTCGCATCCATATAATATAACTGGTAGAATAATAGTTTTATATATCGATGCTATTCTTTTTGCAGACGATTTAGCTCTTCTGGCACTTTTCGAAAATGATTTGCAACGATCAATTTATAACTTACAAAAAATAGGTGCCTAATTTAATATGGAAATATCAATTAACAAAACTAAAATTATTTCATGGGAAGGACCCCATACAAAGTAAAATCTGTCTCCAGAATAAAATTTTAGAGATATCTAATCAATTTAAATATCTTGGATATTATCTCTCTATCTGGGATGAAAAGGATATCCCTGAAAAAGTTACTAGTTATAATAAAAGTTTAGGAATTATTAATCAAGTTATGAAACTATCCCTTGTACAAAAAAAAAACACCAGATTACGTTTATATAACACTTTGGGCTAGACCAGTTTTGACCTATGGTAGTGAAGCATGGACACTAAAAAAACAACATGAAAGCAGAATAACGGCTTGTGAAATGAGATTCATGCGCAGAACAGCGGGTTACACCAGATGAGATCGGAAAAGGAACACCGATATCTTAAAAGAATTGAAGACTACGCCAATTTTGGAATATATTAAACAGTACCAACTAAATTGGAAACACCATCTTGAAAGAATGAGTTCAAATCGGTTCCCCAAAGCTGTTTATAATTATATACCAAGAGGACGAAGATCACTGGGCCGTCCTATGAAACGCTGGAGGGAAAATTTTCTATAGGATCGTAAGAGGCCTTGGCCTAATACTTGGAAGGAAGAAGAAGAAGAAGATATATTTTCAGTTTAATATTTTTTTGAAAGGAGTTGGGACGTCAAAAGTCTGTGTAATGCATAATAGCACGCATTTCCAGAATTGAGGCTATGTATAATTTCTTTGTGCATCTCATTCCTATTTGTGACTATTGTTCCAAGGTATTTGAATTCAGCCACTTCCTCAAAATGTTCCTCCTTTGTCATTAGCTGTCCATGTGTATTTCTACGTGTGACCATATATTTAGTTTTATTGATATTTACTTCCAGCCCTAATTTCTTAATGTTACTCAATAGCGTGTGCGTGTTCGCTATCGCCCAATAGGGGGATGCATAACGCCGTCCAATTGTAGAACCATGGCGCACGTGTGACCTAGTGAGAGATAAACTGTGCGCACAAGAAAGTTGTGAGAATAAAAAGAAGACGGACAGTGTTGACAAGTGCATTCGCCACCCAGATAACAGAATCTGGTGGGCATGAATCAAATCGCAGTGCTGAGAGCATGGGGTAGCGGGTTGCGGGGAGACTCACAAACAGATTTATGGAGTCACCCAGGGACAAACAACTCCTCATTTGCTTTGCCTCTTTACTCTCTAAAAGTCATATTTTCATTTGCTCATGCTATAGTAATATATTTTCTTATTTTAAAACTACCAACTACTCCACAACAAAACAAGGGAATATCCTTGCTTCGGGTAAAATGTAACGCTTCTTTTTAATATTACATTTTCCACTTTTGATTTATGGTTTGGTTATAAAAGATATTTCTAAAATATATTTAATATCCCTTGAGATATCTTAGTCGTCTACAAATTTTCGCATAGAGCCAGTGATTTTAAACTTTCCTTATGAATGTGCGTATAGGATAACGCAAAGCAACGCAAAAATGTGTACCTCGATTTTCATATTTAAGCGTGACTTGGTTATAATTACTATCCCCAAATATGTTAGGCAAATCAAAGTATAGAACATGTGTCTAGTTTTCAAATATTTGGGCTGTGATGTTGGCTACAATGGTGGAAAAAAGATATTGGGGGCTGCCCAAAATAAATACAATTTCATGACGGTGTGTGGAACAATACAGAGAACATTCAAAAATAAAATTAGAAAATAAACCAAGATAAAAATGTATAATTTATTGGCGGTTCCCACAATATTGTATGGATGTGAAACTTGGGCTCCAGTGAAAAAACAGAAGGATAGAATACAGACGGCGGAGATGAGGTTCCTAAGACAAGTAAAAGGATGTACAAGACTTGATAGAATAAGAAATGAGGATATAAGAGAAGAATTGAAAATACATCCTTTATTGGATAAAGTCACGAATTACAGACAGAAATGGATTGATCACATGGATGGAATGAGTAAGGAGAGATATCCATTGTTAGCAAGAAATTATCAAGCAAGAGGAAGACGTGTGTTGGAAGACCTAGAAGACGTTGGGCTGATGCATTATGAAGTCGGAACGGGCAATTGCCTAATCCCTGGAGTGATGATGATAATGATGATGATGATATGTAGCATATTTTTTAGTTTTTTATAAGCAATAAGCTGCTTATATTATTAATATATTTCTGCTGGTAAAAATAATTTATATTATCATAAGTAATGCCACGAGTGATTTCCAAATTATCTAGAGGATTTGAAAATCAAGAGTGGCATTTGTTAGGACTATTTAACTAATACAATGAAGCTTTTTAGTCACAAATCATAACTTAAATATCCATCCATTGTAATTCTGCCCGAAGGCAGGCCCTTCACTGCATTTCCATGCTATGCTTGCAGCTTTACTAGGGAATTGTAGGTGTGGTAGCTTCCCGTTGCTTTCCACACCGGCGAAGAATGATGATGATGATAAGGATGATGATGATGGCCATATGATTTCGGGGACCGTTTCGGCCTTAAAGTTTTCCTGACATTTGTCTTACAGGTGAGGAAAAACCCCGATAAAAACCTCACCCAGAAAAACTGCCCTGACCGGGGATCGAACCCGGGCCCGCTGCGAGACAAGGCAGCACGCTACCTCGAGAGCACAGCGGTGGACTACTTAAATATAGTTATTTTAAAATGTATATATATTTAATTTAAACGGCGATGTTTCAAAACAAATGAGAAATGTTTGGATAATTTCATTTGTTCATCCAGTGCAACTAGATCATATTATTTATTGTCAAATAAGATCGCAATATTGTAAGAATGCACCCTAGTGGAGAAAAAAAATGAAACACCTGAAACTGTACATTATAACGAACATTATAGGGTTTTAATTAATTTCTTAGGAGAAAACTCACTAAAATATATTTAATTATTTCGTAGATTATTTTAATTACTCCATACAAAAACAGTTGGTGAAATATAAAGCATTTAAACATATTATATTCAGGATAGAATTTTGACTTATGGCAGGAACAAAGTATTTGAAGGCTAACTGTAAATCTCTGCATTTAGACTATTGGAATGTTAGTACAGCTAGTTATAGCTGTAGGTGCAGAAACTTAGTATATAACCCTTGCAAAATAGGGGACTCGTGTCTATTGAAGCAGTGAGCTGATGGGTAAGTCTGCATACCATTTTTCTTAATAACATTTTGCCTAGGACAATTAGATATGGAGTCAAGTATCTTAAAAGTTTAATACTATATTTCAAAGTGTAAGAGTTATTAGATAATTATTAGAATGTAAATTAGGGTAGATTTATAAACCCCCCAACTCCGTCTCTCGAAACTCAAGAAAGTTAGAATGTAGGTTTTCTTAAAATAAGCTTAGATTAGTTATTTAGCGTTAGAATTACTTAAGGTTTTTGTAATCATTATACGCTAGAAATAAAATTGTTAAAATTAAGAATCCATTTATTTATGTTCGAAAACACGTATGCCTTTATAACTAATACATTCTCATACTAACACTCGGCTAGAACCTCATGCTACCAAAAATCCATATGCCAAAGGTCCTTTTAGCCCAAATAAAGCCCGTCAGGGCGTACCACTTATCGTGATCGCAGGATTCTTTTTAATTGCATATGGGGGTAAATTAACCCTTAAATTAGCAAAACACAAATTTCTTCTGTTAGTTATTTGAATGTGGCGGACCGCAGTGAAAACGGAATCTTGTATAACTGTTATTATTAGGTATATTGTATAATTATACACACATTTAAGTGGTTTATTTTTGTTCTTTTTCTTATGATTAATTAAAAATATTAAATTAATTGAACCAACTGATGTATACAAAAGGATACATTACGAATTTAAGGGTTAACGGATAGAATTCTTGAAACATCCTGTAAATGCAAAGGTACCAGTAATTTCAACTATGACTATATCTAACGCCTAAAGAAAAAGATTTAATCTTTAAACTAGAAGAAATAATTAGAGAGATGCTCCTGACGCGAAATAACACACACTACTACTTTTGAGTTGGCCTTATTAGTGCCCAAGGTTCATCTATGAATGATGTATAACTTAGCAGAACCTCTTTCCCTTAATGTCTAGGCAGGGACCAAGACTAAGTTTGTGGCAGGACAGGGATAATTTTAGGGGAGCGGACAAGGAGAGACCTATTAATTCTGTGCCCCACAAACGTACCAGATATGCGGTTAGTTGGCATAGCAAAGTGGCTCTCAGTTCAGCCACTTTTAACGTATGCTAAAAGCACCACCACCCCACAACCACTTTGAAAATGCAATCATGAGAAGATCCTGCCGTTTCCATAAATCGCCTTGTATATGAGTCTAACCAACTTTCCCTATGTCTTGTACCACACTATCTTTCCTCATTGATTGCATTACAGAAATTCCATCTCCTAACTAAAGTTTGGACCTTTAATACGCTAACTCTCTTAACGATGCTAACAAAAATTTGTCTAGTTCATAGACATTTTTTAAAAATGAAAATAAAAAAACATAACATCTGGTTTTCAAACAATAGCCTACAATCAACAATATTAAAAACCAGAAAATCTATAAAATATGCTAACGGATTAAATACAAGAAAAAAACATTGAATGTGAACAAAGTGCATCAAAATCTAGTACGTATATACAAATTAATGTTTGTTTAATCAACTTTTATAAGATCCATGATGTGTTCCGTTGAGGTATTATTCAAAATTAAAATATAAAATAATGGAATATTATAGAGAAATTAAACTCAACAATAGAGAAATACAGAACAAACTGGAAAGAACACTTGGCAAGGATGACTGAGAATAGAATACCAAAAGCAGCATACAACTATTCACCACGAGGAAGAAGAAGTTTGGGAAGACCAAGGGAAAGATGGAAAGAGCAGCAATTTGCAGCCGGAACAGGCTAGTAAATAAGCCTAAACCGTGAAGAAGTAGAAGAAGAAATATTCACCTGAAAGGTCCGTCTCCTCAACTTAATTAGTTATTTAAGTGTAGCGCTTTCGGGACTTGTCCCATCATCGGCAGGATTCAAAAGTGGTTGCATCCTGCCGATGATGGGACAAGTCCCGAAAGCGCTACAGTTAAATAACTAATTAAGTTGAGGAGACGGACCTTTCAGGTGAATATTCCATAATTTTATATTTTAATTTTGAATGTTTGTTTGTTTGTATGTTTGTTTGTTCGTACTTAATGCACTGCCATACCGTTGATCCGATTGTGATGGGGCTTTTGCAAAATGTTCAGGAGATTCCCGGGATGAACATAAACTATAAGATAGTTGTGATACTGAACTCCTATACCCTTAAAAATCAGCCTTTGTTGTGAAAAAACGAGAAAAATAATCCTTTTTTGATTTTCTGATGATTTTGGCCAGACTTTCAGAAAATAAGTATGAAATTATTGTATTGTGATTGGTCCTTTACAAGTATACAAAGTTTCAAGACGATCCAATGTATTTAATTGGGTGAAAATCGTGTTCAAGGATTCCCTTACGTAAATAGATGGACAGATACAGGTCAAGCTAATATAAAGCGTATAAAAAAGAGATTGTGGTCCTTAATTTGGGGATCATGACAATTAATTAATTGTGACGTGAGTAAAATAATATTGTAGAAAAAACAGGTAATTGAAATAAATTACAATTATTTTACTTTAGAATATAGAAGCATTTTGATTTAAAAAACTATTTTTGCCGATTAGTTTATTTAATTTTGCATAACTAACTCACTGACATTATGGAACCTGTAGATTCATAGCCGTGCGGACATAAGCTCTCCATAAATCCCTATCCTGAGCTAAAGTATTCCAATCATTCCCTGTATAATCTATTTCGCTCAAATCGTGATTAATTTTTTTCTCACACCTCATTCTTGATCTATCAACTGGGAGTTTTCCCTCTGGTTTTCCTTTAACCCTTAAATGCGTAATGTATTATTTTAGATACATTTAATTAATTTAATATTTTAAATAAATCAGAAGAAAACGAACAAAAATAAACCACTTAATGTGTTTCAAATTATACAATATACATAATAATAATAGTTATACAAGATTCCGTTTACACTGAGGTCCGCCACATTCAAATATCTAAGAAAAGAAATTTGTGTTTTGCCAATTTAAGGGTTAAGATGCTTCCATGTACCTATTTCATTCCCCATTCGTGTCACATGTCCTGCCCATCGAAGTCAACGAGACTTAACTATTCTCATTATATCTGGCTTCTATAAAGACCGCGTAGTTCACTGTTATGTAAGTCTTCTCCATTCATCTGTCTGTTCATCTCTCTTTGGTCCAAAAAAAATCCTAAGATCTTTATTCTCAAATACTCGTAATCTCCTTTCCTCACTTAAAGTAAGAGTACATGTTTCGCATCCATGTAATATAACTGGAAGAATAACAGTTTCATATAGGCCCATTTTCAGTTTAATATTTTTTGAAAGGAGTTGAAGAATCCCTGTAATGTATGAAAGCACGCATTTTCAGATTTGAGCCTGTGTTTAATTTCTTTGTGCGTCTCATTCTTATTTGTTATTATTGTTCCTAAGTATTTGAATTCAGCCACGTCTTCAAAATTTCCATCATTTGTCATTAGCTGTCCATTTCCATTATATAATACATTCTCATTATCTTTCTCAAGGCCGTATAACCACTCTTTTCAGTTTAATGTGAAGGAGAAAATCATTTCCGAAGCACGTTTTTACATGCTGCAATCTAATATTATACAAAAATGTTTGTTTGTTTGTTCGTACTTCATGCGCGGCCATACAGTTGATCCGATTGTGTTGGGGCTTTTTGTAAAACGTTCAGAAGATTCTTGGGATGAACATAGGTTGTAAGAGAGTTGTAATACTCAAATCCTACACCCTTAAAAATAGCCCTTTGTAGTGGAAAACATAGAAAAAAATAGCTCTTTGGACGCTTAAATGGCTTACGCTGCCTAAACCATAATAAATACATAAAAATAATGTACACAGAATTGAATATCTCAAAAAGCTCTACAAAATAGCCGCGACAGCATATGTTTATCTCTTACGGATAACTCACAATAACCATTTATGTCTTTCATTGATGCCAAGAAGATTGAGACAAGTACGTAGATTCCTGTGCAAGCATAGCAGCACATGGCGGAAATCCTTTACGGATAACTCACAATAACGAATTTTGTATTTTAGCTCATTTTAGCTCATCTATGCCAAGAAGAACGAGATAAGTAGATTCCCGGGCAACACCGGGTAATCAGCACGGGGAATCTTAAAATAATTACGATGTACATTTATAATTGTTTCATTTTACATATTCAACTAATCATAAGAAGTACATTAATTTTTTTATTTCAGCTCATTTATGGCAAGAAGATCGGGATGTGTAAATTCCCGGACAACGCCGTGTAAACAGCACGGGGTATCTAAAAATAATTACGATATAAATGTTTGCTATTACTTATTTTAACTAAACATAAAACATGTTAATTTCCATATTTCAGCTCATTTATGTCAAGAAGATCGGGATAAGTAGATTCTCGGGCAACGCCGGGTAATCAGCAGGGGTATCTAAAAAAATATAAATTTATAATTATTTTTCCTTTTGCTTATTCAACTAAACATAAAAGCACATTAATTTTAATTTATTTAGGCGTAGCAGGGCACGCCGGGTGTTAGCTAGTAAAATGATAAGAATAATGGCTAGTACATAGAGTATTCTATATGTGAATAAAACACGTGAAAAATAATTTCGAACCACGTTAAATGTTTACTTTAAAGACTAGAATATGAAATAATTCATGGCAAAAGCGTTTTAATAGCGCTAATCTTGTTTAAGAGTGTAAAAGTGATATATATCATGTATGTGTGTAAATTGTTTTAATACTGGTGTGTTTTTCACAAAGCAGGGTGTTGCGCCCTGCAGTGGAGTAATCGAGCGCGAACATGGGGGCGGGGAAGGGGGGGAGGTGCCTGCTCGCACGTGTTGCCGTCACCCTCCTGCACAATCACACAAATATCAAACCCTCTTCTGCTACATTATTCATCCTTCATCTCATCCATTATGCTAATACTCTGCCTCTTTAGTGTATTTTACAAACTCGAGAGGCGAGTAGCTCAATAACTGCCATGGCCACTACACAGGTATAAAGGAATATTTCTTACATCGACGTCCCGGACGTCTCAGCAGCAACGTCATTGGTATAGTCCCGATTATCGTCTACACATGAAGATCCATAGGCACAGACGCAAATATACAAGATTCTTAGCTACTCTATTCTATAGTGTTCTGCAAAGGGTTATTGTCTTTAACAGAGAGGAGATCCTCTAATTCTTTCTAGATTGAAAGCATTTTTAACAGGGAGGAGATCCTCTAATTCGTTCTAGATTGAAAGTGTTTATAACAAGGAGGAGATCCTCTTATTCTTTCTAGATTGAAAGCGTTTTTAACAGGGAGAAGATCCTCTAATTCTTTCTAGATTGAAAGCGTTTTTAATAGGGAGGAGATCCTCTAATTCGTTCTAGATTGAAAGCGTTTTTAACGGGGAGGAGATCCTCTAATTCTTTCTAGATTGAAAGCGTTTTTAACAGGGAGGAGATCCTATAATTCTTTCTAGATTGAAAGCGTTTTAATAGGGAGGAGATCCCTTAATTCTTTCTAGATTGAAAGCGTTTTTAATAGGGGGAGATCCTCTAATTATTTCTAGATTGAAAGCGTTCTTAACAGGGAGGAGATCCTCTAATTCTTTCTAGATTGAAAGCGTTTGTAACAGGGAGGAGATCCTCTAATTCTTTCTAGATTGAAAGCGCTTTTAACAGGGAGGAGATCCTCTAATTATTTCTAGATTGAAAGCGTTTAAGGGAGGAGATCCTCTAATTCTTTCTAGTTTGAAAGTGTTTTTAACAGGGAGGAGATCCTCTAATTCTTTCTATATTGAAAGCGTTTTTAACAGGGAGGAGATCATCTAATTCTTACTAGATTGAAAGCGTTTTTAACAGGGAGGAGATCCTCTAATTCTTTCTAGATTGAAAGCGTTTTTAACAGGGAGGAGATCCTCTAATTCTTTCTAGTTTGAAAGCGTTTTTAACAGGGAGGAGATCATCTAATTCTTTCTAGATTGAAAGCGTTTTTAAGGGAGGAGATCCTCTAATTCTTTCTATATTGAAAGCGTTTTTAACAGGGAGGAGATCATCTAATTCTTACTAGATTGAAAGCGTTTTTAACAGGGAGGAGATCCTCTAATTCTTTCTAGATTGAAAGCGTTTTTAAGGGAAGAGATCCTCTAATTCTTTCTAGTTTGAAAGCGTTTTTAACAGGGAGGAGATCATCTAATTCTTACTAGATTGAAAGCTTACAGGAACCAACCTAGACAATAACCCAGCGTCCAATCCCTACCTTATCGTGGTGCAGCTTTTAACATATTGTTACACGTCGCATTTGAATTGCGCGGGCAAGTCGCCCATGGCGAGTTAGATGACCCGCACAGCCAGCAGAATTGTCTGGAGTGTGTTGCCAGATGATTCTACCAGTGTCTCTCTCTTCTTTGGCGAAAGATCCAAGCTAGAGGATTCTTGGCATCAAACTGCCTAGAAGCTGTTTCTGGAGGCTTTCTCGCGCTTTAAAAAAGGGCAGAGGCAGGAGATTTAATAACTATTAACATATCAAATTAAAATATCAACGATAAAAAAACTATTAGCAATATATCACTAAATTAAGTGACACATTCTTCGAATGGTCACCCATTCCAAAATTATACCACATTCGACACAGATATTCCTCAAAACATCATGCTCAATGTATAAATAGAGCAATATTCACAAATTAGTAACTAATTAAACAATGAACAAACCTAATTAGGTCACACAGGAGCCAATCACACGGAGCCTTAACATGCTATCGGACACAGCCGTGGAAACAATGATTAAAGCATACTACAAAATTTCATATTTATTCATTTAAACTATTCAAAGTGTTTCCAACACTTCCAAATTTATTCACATGGGGTTAATGGGCTCGGCCTTCGTACCCATGTCGACAAAATTTACAGAACTGAATAGTAGCCGGCTTAAAAAAGCCGCATTCTATGCAGATTCGTTCGTTTTTACACGCTTTATATTAGCTTGACCTGTATCTATCTATCTATGTAAGTAACGGAATCTTTCAACGCGATTTTCACCCACTTAAAATCATTGGATCGACTTGAAACTTTGTATACTTGTAGAGGACCGGTGACAATACAATAATCTCATATTTATTTTCTAAAATCCTGGCCATAATCATCAGAAAATCAAAAAAAGTGTTTTTGTATCAATGTAACGGAATCTTTCAACGCGATTTTCACCCACTTACAAACATTGGATCGACTTGAAACTTTACATACTTGTAGAGGACCCGTGACAATACAATAATTTCATATTTATTTTCTAAAATCCTGGCCATAATCATCAGGAAATCAAAAAAAGTGTTTTTGTATCAATGTAACGGAATCTTTCAACGCGATTTTCACCCGCTTAGAAACATTGGATCGACTTGAAACTTTGTATACGTGTAGAGAACCCGTGACAATACAATAATTTCATATTTTGTTTCTAAAATCCTGGCCAGAATCATTCGAAAATCAAAAAAATGAAAACTGGTATAATAGGTTGCGGACTTGTCGAGTTTTTAGTCAATCGTTGTAAGAGCTCAGTTGGTAGAGCAGTGAACTCCATACGTCGCTGGTTCAAATCCGGCTGTGAGGGTTTTTTTATAGAAGAGTATTACTTTTAGCTCATAGGCCTACTACAATAGTATCGAATTTAAATATATTTACATTTTTATCTTATACTGTAAAATATTAAAATTAAAAAATAAAAAATAAATAATAGTTTTAAAAAAAACTAAAAGAACACGCTTTATTAGAAAACTAAAAAAATGAAAAATAATTTTAATTTCCAACACGCTTGGGATAAAATAAAGTGGTCAACAAAAAAAATAATCTCCAACACATATAGAATAAAATTAGAGTTATCAACAAAAAGAAAATAATTTTACCATCAAAAGCGTGGGGTGCTTTTTATGATTTTTACATTTTCTTCTTAGAGAGCTTACTTTTACCAATATCTGTTTAATATCAAATATATTAATTGATATAGAGCACCCCACGCTTTTGATGGTAAAATTATTTTCTTTTTGTTGATAACTCTAATTTTATTCTATATGTGTTGGAGATGATTTTTTTGTTGACCACTTTATTTTATCCCAAGCGTATTGGAAATTAAAATTATTTTTCATTTTTTTAGTTTTCTAATAAAGCGTGTTCTTTTAGTTTTTTTTAAAACTATTATTTATTTATTTGATTGACTGCAGTCAGTCTGCGATATCGAGTCCTGTGATGAACAGTGTGACGATAAGTTGCGGCGAATTTATTTACCAGTGAGTGGAAAATTTTAAAACTAATATAACAAATAAAAGAAGATTATTTCGGGAATTGTAATTCTGAGTAGAGGTTTGCTGATAATTGAAGAATTAAATAAAGTGTTTAGTGAAAATTTTAATTAATCCATTGTGTTTTTATGCATTAATTACATAGAAGGAAAATAGAGGCTATCTCGGCACTATATTGTTTATGCAATATGAACCAAAGGGATGAACTATCCACCGAATTACCACTGATCAGCTTGGTGGGTTATAGAGCAATCTGGTATTTCTTCCTTTTCTCGTACCATATCCCTTCTTTTTACACGCTTTATATTAGCTTGACCTGTATCTATCTATCTATCTATCTATCTATCTATCTATCTATCTATCTATCTATCTATCTATCTATCTATCTATCTATCTATCTATCTATCTATCTATCTATCTATCTATCTATCTATCTATCTATCTATCTATCTATCTATCTATCTATCTATCTATCTATCTATCTATCTATCTATCTATCTATCTATCTATCTATCTATCTATCTATCTATCTATCTATCTATCTATCTATCTATCTATCTATCTATCTATCTATCTATCTATCTATCTATCTATTCTATCTATCTAATCTATCTATCTATCTATCTATCTATCTATCTATCTATTCTATCTATCTATCTATCTATCTATCTATCTATCTATCTATCTATCTATCTATCTATCTATCTATCTATCTATCTATCTATCTATCTATCTATCTATCTATCTATCTATCTATCTATCTATCTATCTATCTATCTATCTATCTATCTATCTATCTATATCTATCTATCTATCTATCTATCTATCTATCTATCTATCTATCTATCTATCTATCTATCTATCTATCTATGTAACTGGATCTTTCATCGCGTTTTTCACCCACTTAAAATAATTGGATCGACTTGAAATTTTGTATAAATATAAAGGACCCGTGACAATTCAATAATTTCATATTTATTTTCTAAAATCCTCGCCAGAATCATCAGAAAATAAAAAAAAGTGTCTTTGTATTTATGTAACGGAATCTTTGAACACGGTTTACAATCACTTAAAGACATTGGATCGACTTGAAACTTTGAATACTTGTAAAGGACCCGTGAAAATACAATAATTTCATATTTATTTTCTAAAATCATGGCCAGAATCATCAGAAAATCAAAAAAAAAGTGTCTTTGTATTTATGTAACGGAATCTTTGAACACGATTTTCACTCCCTTAAAGACATTGGATCGACTTGAAACTTTGTGTACTTGTAAAGAACCCGTGACAATACAATAATTTCATATTTATTTTCTAAAATCCTGGCCAGAATCATCAGAAAATTAAAAAAAATTAAAACTGAAATAATAGGTTACGGACTTGTCGACTTTTCAGTCAATCGTTGTAAGAGCTCAGTTGGAAGAGCGGTGAACTAGTGGTATATAATTTCAATAATACTTAAGTCACTGGTTCGAGTCCGGCTGGGGAGGATTTATTTTAGAAGAGTAATACTTTTAGCTCATACTACAATAGTATCGAATTTAAAGATATTTACATTCTTATATTATTCTTAAAATATTAAAACTAAAAAATAAATAATAGTTTTAAAAAAACTAAAACAGCACGCTTTATTAGAAAACCGAACTCAAAAATGAAAAATAATGTTTTATTTCCAACACGCTTGGGATAAATTGAAAGTGGTCAACAAAAAAATCATCTCCAACACATATAGAATAAAACTAGAGTTATCAACAAAAAGAAAACAATTTTACCATCAAAAGCGTGGGGTGCTTTTTATGATGTTTACATGTTCTTCTTAGAGACTTTACTTTTACCAATATCTGTTTATTATCAAATATATTAATTGATATAGAGCACCCCACGCTTTTGATGGTAAAATTATTTTCCTTTTGTTGATAATTCTAGTTTTATTCTGTATGTGTTGGAGATGATTTTTTGTTGACCACTTTAAATTTATCCCAAGCGTGTTGGAAATTAAAATTATTTTTCATTTTTGAGTTCGGTTTTCTAATAAAGCGTGCCGTTTTAGTTTTTTTTTAACTATTATTTATTACTTTCCTATCCAATCTCACTTGACTGACCTCTTATTTTCTTCGACCCTAATGGTATTCGAGTATTCGAGACCGAAGGGTTCATTTCTGTCTTTCCTATATTATATATTTCTTTCGATAAACTCGTGGAATGCCCACATAAGCTGCATGTTCAAATGCAGCCCCATTGCAACTTATAGCAAAAGAATACAATGGATTCGTGTCTTGAATTAATGGAGAATGAAGTCTTCTGCCCGAGGGCAGGTCTTTCTGCTTTGCAACTTTGCTAGGGAATTATAGGTGTGGCAGCTTCTCATTGCTTTCCACACCGGCGAAGGATGATGATGATGATGACTAGAAGATGTTCGGAGACCTATTTTCTTACCGGTGAGGAAAACGCTGAAAAAATCCTCACCCAGAAAGCTGCGGTGTGTTCAGCCACATTTAAATAATTGACAAAAATTAGGGTTTTACCAATTCAAGGGTTAATTACGGCGTAAAGCAAATATATAGCCTAATTTTTAATATTATAAAAGTGTGACAAATTATTATTTTTAATTAATTGTTATTTTATTACAACAATCTTTGAAATACCAGAAAATTATTATCAGGCACTCTTACATAATTAATAAAAACCCAAATCTAAGTAACTAACTCAATGGCACTATCGGACCCATAGGTTCATGGCCGCACGGACATAAACTCTCCATATATCACTATCCTAAGTCAATGTTTTCTAATAATCCCCTGTATAATCAATTTCCCTCAAATTATAGTTAATGTTATTCTCCCACCTCATTCTTGGTCTACCAACTGGGCGTTTTCCCTCCGGTTTTCCTACAAGAAGCTTCCATGTACGTCTTTCATTCTCCATTCGTGCTACATATCCTGCCTATCGCAGCCTACGAGATTTAACTGTTCATATTATATCTGGCTTCCTATAAAGACCATGTAGTTCACTGTTATGTAGTCTTCTCCATTCACCTGTCTGTTCATCTCACTTTTGTCCAAACATTTTCCTAAGAACTTTATTCTCAAATACTTGTAATCTCCTTTCCTCCCTTAAAGTAAGAGTCCATGTTTCGCACCCATATAATATAACTGGTAGAATAATAATTTTATATATTTTCAGTTTAACGTTTTTTTAAAATGAGTTGGGACGTCAAGAGTCTCTGCAATGCATAATAACATGCATTTCAAGAATTGAGCCAATGTTTAATTTCCTTGTGCATCTCATTCCTGTTTATGATAAAAAACCCAAATCACCAAATTAAACATTTTAAAGAGTAAACGCGTTTCAATGGCGACGCTATCATTATCAAAACTTATTATTGACTCAAATGATAATGGTAGCGTCGCTATTGAAACGCGTCGACTCTTAAAAATTTTAATCTGGGGATTTGGGTTTTTATACACTATGTGTATAACAATTTTATCATCAAGAAAATCCTATTTATTAATGTTATCTGGCACATTCGATGAATCAATATGGCCCACTTACTTACTTACTCACTGGCACTATCGAACCCGTAGGTTCATGGCCGCGCGGACATAAGCTCTCCATACATCCTATCCTGAGCTAATGCTTTCCAATCATACCCTGTATAATCTACTTCCCTCAAATCATAGTTAATGTTATTCTCCCACCTCATTCTAGGTCTACCAACTGGACGTTTTCCCTCTGGCTTTCCTAAAAGAAGCTTCCATGCACGTCTTTCATTGCCCATACGTGCAACATGTCCTGCCCATCGCAGTCTACGAGACTTAACTGTTCTTATTATATCTGGCTTCCTATAAAGACCATGTAGTTCATTGTTATGTAGTCTTCTCCATTCACCTGTCTGTTCATCTCTCTTTGGTCCAAAAATTTTCCTAAGAACTTTATTCTCAAATACTTGTATTCTCCTTTCCTCCCTTAAAGTAAGAGTCCATGTTTCGCACCCATATAATATAACTGGTGGAATAATAGTTTTATATATTTTCAGCTTAACGTCTTTTTAAAGGAGTTGGGACATCAAAAGTCTCTGCAATGCATAATAGCACGCATTTCCAGAATTGAGCCTATGTTTATTTTCCTTGTGCATCTCATTCCTATTTGTGATTATAGTTCCTAGGTATTTGAATTCAGCCACTTCCTCAATCAATATGACCAACATCAAAACTAATTTTACTATTAATTCAATTAATTGAAGGTCTCAAATTGCACTGTTTACTTTAAATATGATAAAGCTGTTCTAATTAAAAAGTGATGGTTCAATTCAATGAGTTGATTACAGTTGATTTACTATCTTAATCCTTAGGTTCGACAAATTCAAAGGTGAAAGTTTTGGCCTTCTCAACAATCCTCCTCCATGCCAATCTGTTCTAGCCACATTAAAGTTACTCACTTTCAATTTCTTTAGATCGTTCATTGTGTCATCCTCCCATCTGATCTTCGGTCATCCAACTGCTCTGCCTCCTATAGGTTTCCTATTTCTGATCAACAATTCTTATTAAATCTTCTTCTTCCTTCCAAGGTCTGTTACGATCCTATAGAAAATTTTCCCTCCAGCGTTTCATAGGACGGCCCAGTGAGCTTCGTCCTCTTGGTATATAATTATAAACAGCTTTGGGGATCCGATTTGAACTCATTCCTTCAAGATGGTGTTTCCAATTTAGTTGGTACTGTTTAATATATTCCAAAATTGGCATAGTCTTCAATTCTTTTAAGATATCGGTGTTCCTTTTCCGATCCCATCTGGTGTAATCCGCTGTTCTGCGCATGAATCTCATTTCACAAGCCGTTATTCTGCTTTATGTTGTTTTTTTAGTGTCCATGCTTCACTACCATAGGTCAACACTGGTCTAGCCAAAGTGTTATATAAACATAATCTGGTGTTTTTATTGTACAAGGGATGGTTTCATAACTTGATTAATAATTCCTAGAATTTTATTATAACTAGTAACTTTTTGAGGGATATCCTTTTCATCCCAGATAGAGAGATAATATCCAAGATATTTAAATTGATTATATCTCTCTAAAATTTTATTCTGGAGACAGATTTTACTTTGTATAGGGTCCTTCCCATGAAATTCCATAATTTTAGTTTTGTTAATTGATATTTCCATATTAAATTAGGCACCTATTTTTTGTAAATTATAAATTGATCGTTGCAAATCATTTTCGGAAAGTGCCAGAAGAGCTAAATCGTCTGCAAAAAGAATAGCATCGAGTTTGAGGTTCCTATTGATGGGTATATATCCTCGTTGTGTTTCCCTCCATTCATTTAATAATTTATTCATGTATATAATGAAAAGCACCGGTGAAAGTCCACATCCCTGTCTTACTCCAGTGTTGATTTTTCCCAAGAAGATAATTTGCCATCTTGATTCTTATTAAATGCCCCAGACAACCAATTCTAAGTGATCTTATATGGTTTACTATATTCTGCTTTTTATTATTTTGTTTCGTTCGTTGTTTGTTTCGATTCTCCAACAGTTATTTCGTCTACTTGGACCAAATATCCGTCTTAGAATTTTCCTCTCAAAAATTAATAATTTACATTTTATTGTGTCTTCTAGAATTAACGTTTCACAAGCATATGTAACTACTGGTCTAATGAGTGTTTTATATAACCTTATTTTTGCTGTTTTTTATATTAATTTCCCATTAAATACGATTTTATTTGCAAAATAAGCTTTATTCCCATTTACCAATCTTTCCTTAATTTCCTCTTCTAATGCATTATATCCGTGTACTTTGGTACCTAGGTATTTAAATGATTCTACTGTATTGCTTTTTTTTTCTTTTTGGACAGCTAATGACAAATGACAAATTTTGAGGAAGTGGCTGAATTCAAATACCTAGGAACAATAATCACAAATAGGAATGAGATGCACAAAGAAATTAAACATAGGCTCGATTCTGGCAATGCGTGCTATTATGCGCAGAGACTCTTGATGTCCCAACTCCTTTCAAAAAAACGTTAAACTGAAAATATATAAAACTATTATTCTACCAGTCATATTATATGAGTGCGAAACATGGACTCTTACTTTAAGGGAAGATAGGAGATTACAAGTATTTGAGAATAAAGTACTTAGGAAAATTTTTGGACCAAAGAGAGATGAACAAACTGGTTAATAGAGAAGACTTATATAACAATGAACTACATGGTCTTTATAGGAAGCCAGATATAATAAGAACAGTTAATTCTCGTAGAGTGGGATGGGCAGACATGTTGCACGTATGGGGAATGAAAGACGAATAGGAAAACCAGAGGGAAAACGCCAAGTTGGTAGACCAAGAATGAGGTGGGAGAATAACATTAACTATGATATGAGGAAGTAGATTATACAGGGAATGATTGGAAAGCATTAGCTCAGGATAGGTATGTATGGAGAGCTTATGTCCTCGCGGCCATGAACCTACGGATTCGATAGTGCCAGTGAGTAAGTAAGTAGGTATTGCTTTTTTTATTAAACTTTTTATTTTTTATTTTTGGAAGCTAATTACTGAATTTGTTTATAGACAAATGGCTTGACTGAATTTGGTGAAACCGGCCATTATACTACAAAATATCTCGTAAGACTGACAAAAAAAAAGTATTTTCTAAATTTACGTGTTTCTGGTTCCGCGATGGGCGGATAAACGGCCTTAATATGGTCTAGTTTCAATAGCTTCTTGTAACTAATAAATAGCTATGACAAAAATATACGGATTTTCAACTGTCACAATATTACACATATTTTACTCCAACTGTCTCAGAGAAAAAACGGAAATTCGATTAGTCGATAACATTGAGCAAAAAAACAAATTTTTGTTTGTCTCAGAAGGAAAAATATGTGATTCTGATAGTATTTTTTCTCCTGAATTCAAATATGTTATTTGTGTTTCTCCATCATCACGCAAGGTTTCCGACAGACAGACATTTATAATTTCAAACACTTTAATACTTTCTACATTCGTAACTACACAATATTCGAACATTCAGACCTACCTAGTAAGTAAGAAATTACGATTTTCTGCTATATTTCGCTTGTGGAGCATTCCTCTTGATGGTCCAACAATAATCGGCCAGCATATTAGGATTCCATTTACCTTGATATCTCTTTTCCATAGCTCAAATCTTCTGATGAAAGTGTTCCCCGTTTTATTTTACAATGGGCAAATGGACGAAAAAACATTTATGAAAAAATAATTATTTAAATCCATTAATAGAAATTGAAATAAAAAAAACTGGGTGATGTAGAAATTCCGAATACATATTTGAAAACACGATAAAGAACTGCATTAAATACAACTATTGGTACTCATGAGACAAACATCATGTTCACCAGAGTAACTGTCATGATTGTGAAAATTCCATGAAGTCAATTTGATCTGAAATGTAGACATTGTAATCTTTTTTAGAAGATTTTCTCCGACTTTATATTTAGCACGTCATTAGAAAACGTTTCTAGAGTAGTGTATTCTCTATATATTTTTTCTTACATGAGAAAAGGAGACCACTACAAAGTTGAATTTTATGAAAATACTCAAGATTCATTTCGTAAAAACGCAGAAGTGTGGTGAGAAACAGATTGTGTACAGCCATTATAACTCACTCCATCATATTTGTCATCTCCCATTATCATAACGTTATTGTTCTTTCACAAACCTCCTCTTCTTGCTTCTTCCTTCATTTTGTGAAACCATTTCCTCCGTCTCTTTACTTCATTCTCTCACTATTACTTGCTCATTCAACAATACTTTCAACCAGTCATTCTGTATAATTGCGTTATATAATTGAAAAATTTAAATAGATCCCACCTTTTTCAGTTTGTTCTTCATTTCTCCTTTATTCTTGACAATTAATTTACAAAATGAGATCTGGAATTTAATAGAGTTGTTTAATGAAGTTCTCTTTACTTCTAATTTAAATCACAAAGAAGTAGATTTTTAAACAGTGCCATTATTTTTGTGACGTGCCGAGAATATGTGGCCGTTTGGGGGTTTAGAATCATGTCGGAGGACGGTAAAGTCTCATGTACATGTCCATTATTCAAGGGCACGGATTTCTCAAATACAATTACATTTAGAATAATCATCGCTGAAGTAAACCCAATGACACTAGATCACAAGATAACAGTCTGCTAACAATCTCTCTTCATAGCACTTCCTCTTATTCTACTTCCTTCACAGTAGCCTCTGCCCGCTCCTGGGATTTCCTTTCTCAAGATATCAGGGGTTGCCGCACACTTGGCACTTTCAAGTCACGCTTATACAGTTACCTGTTGTGAAATAATCTTTCTCTAGAGTTAAATTTATCCTATGTCAATAATTGTTTTCTAACTTGTAGGCCTATATTTTATATTTCATTTGTTAAAGCTAGATTAAATTCAAAATATTTTGTAAACAGTAATTGTATTGCAGATATAAGTAAAGTGATCCCACAACAGGGCCGGATGCCTTTGGGGTAGTAGGAGGTTAAGACTCCTACTTTTTCTAGACAATCGGCACTCTATGTCAGCCGGGTTGTCAGCCCTGCGTGACGTCCGCCTTTACCCCCAGAACAAGCGTCTGGTACTCATTTCCATTAGAGGCTGAGTCGACCCCTGGGCCATAGTGCCGCCAGAGGGTTTGGGTCAGTTTAAAAATCCTGGCCCCAACGGGACTTGAACCCTCGACCCTCCAGCTTGTAGCTCAGTGCCTTAACCACTACGCTACGCCGTACATACTATGTAATATTTATTTTTATTGTAACTAGATGTAAGAATCATTTTTTAAATTTTTTTAACCTGGTTGGGTATTTGACGATACCTTAAGGCCTTAAATCTATCAGGCAAGATAAAGCTATTATTATTATTATTATTATTATTATTATTATTATTATTATTATTATTATTATTATTATTACTACTATTATTACTATTAGTATTATTATTGCGCAACATGGACTCTTACTTTAAGGGAGGAAAGGAGATTACAAGTATTTGAGAATAAAGTTCTTAGGAAAATTTTTGGACTAAAGAGAGATGAACAGACAGATGAATGGAGAAGACTACATAACAACGAACTACATGGTCTTTATAGGAAGCCAGATATAATAAGAACAGTTAAGTCTCGTAGACTGCGATGGGCAGGACATGTTGCACGTATAGGGAATGAAAGACTTGCATGGAAGCTTCTTGTAGGAAAGCCAGAGGGAAAACCCCAAATTGGTAGACCAAGAATGAGGTGGGAGAATAACATTAACTATGATTTGAGGAAAGTAGATTATACAGGGATTAATTGGAAAGAATTAGCTCAGGATAGTGATGTATGGAGAGCTTATGTCCGCGCGGTCATGAACCTACGGGTTCGATAGTGCCAGTGAGTAAATATTATTATTATTATTATTATTATTATTATTATTATTATTATTATTACTTCCTTTATTATTATGATTGCCAGCTAGAGCTTACAAACGTAATTTCGGTAATTTCACAAAATACATTATTGAGTATCAATTCGGACTTTTTTAAAAAAATATTTTGTACAGAGGGTTTATATTGCTGGGTATGTTCTCGTTCAGAAGTTGTTTATTTGTGGTTTCATCGATGATTTCTAAATCATCGAGAACGTTGATTTTCGATACATGGTTTTCTCTATGCAGGATTGATAATACGTTGTCTATTGTGTTGAATTGATGTCCTGCTTTTACTATATGTTTGGAAAAACTGGATTTACCTTCATTCTTTATGAAATCTCTGAAACGTTCATTAAATCTTGTCGTGAAATTTTTAGTAGTTCTTCTTATGTAAAATTTATCACAGCTAATTCAATTTATAAACTTTTTTATTTTAATATATGTTCGTTTTTTCTATTTTGTTTGAAACTAGCGTGACACCCGGCAGACGTTGTCCTGCCCGAACGTTCAATTCTCATGTCATGGGCGAACGATAAAAATGTTACTTTTTTTACCATAAAATTAATAAATTAGGACATAATTAGATATTATTAAATAAGTTCGGAAGATAACCTCTTACAGCCTTCTGTTGTGACTCAAGAAGTGTGAATGATGACGTCACATAGTCATGAACATTAGAACTGTAGCCTCCTTTGCAGATAAGTTAAGAATATAACAATTATATTAGAGTGAAAAAAAGATAAATAGATGAGAGTGAGCCAAAAAAGGTTTTATTTTTTACCCAGCTAGATTTCATTTCTGAGCCATACTGGACCGACATTCCAGGTGAAAAATTTCCCCCATAGAGACTCGAACCAGCGTAAGTTCCGTAAGTTCTGCGCCAAGACTTCTTGTCTTAACCACTCGGCTACGGCGCGAGATTCTTGGTATCAATCAAAGACAAAAATGGTAATTGTGAGTTATCTGTAAGAGATAAACATATGATGTCGTCGATTTTTTTTTTGGCTTTTTCAGATATTCAATTCTGTGTACACTAATTTTGTGTATATCTTATGGTTTAGCGTTCAAAGATATATACTACTTTTTTTCACGTTTTCCACAACAAAGGGCGATTTTTAAGGGTGTAGGAGTTGAGTATCACAACTCTCTTATAGCCAATGTTCATCCCGGGATTCTCCTGAACATTTTGCAAAAACCCCATCACAATCGGATCAACGGTATGACCGCGCATAAAGTACGAACAAATAAATATACAAACAAACAAACATTAATTTTTATATATAAGATCTCGATCAATTCCTATGGTTAGTTTCCGAGAAAATAGCGTTTTTATGATTTACCTTCTGTTATACAGGATGATAATTTTAGTAGCTATAGATACATACTTTATGTTATACTATAGGCGCACTAATGCATTGTTAATATACAGCCTAAACCTATAGAAAATAGAGAAACTTTGCTAGGAAAATGCTTATAAAATATTTACATACAATATTTTTAGTTTGTTATAGTTGCAATGGGCGTCCTAGGACAAGTGCATGATGATAATGAAAACGAGCCTATGTAAGTTTGAGCAAGACACCCTATGAGGCCACAATAATGAACACAAGTTTCTTAGTGTGAGATGGGCCCAAATGCAATTTATACCAAACTTCGCAAAAGTAATTATCTTGCAGCATCTAGGGAGAATAGGAGAGGGAAATTAACCTATCATAAAGCAAACATCAAAATTTCATAGGTTTCAGTCGATTTCATACCAAGTAATATACATTGAGGGACCATACATCACAGATCTAAGACACACGTGTTTGCATTTCATGCATCTTGCAGCAAGTTAGCGCCACCGTTCATACACTACCTTCTTACAAATGTCTTGTTTCCAATTACTCTGCGTGCTAAATTGAAGGGATGTAATGAATATTATTCACCATCATTCATCATCATCATCCGGTGTCACAACAGCTGCAGCCGTCTTCCGGAAACCAAATGCCATTTCTGTTTGTTCATTGATCTTTCTCCAATGATCTGATAATCATAGCAGATTTTACACCTTCTAGCCAAGTTTTAATTGGTCTTTATTTCTTCCTTCTTTCCCTTAGGATCCATTCCATAACAATTATAGGCAATAATTGCTCTGGCATTCGTTTGAAATGTATTTTTTTTTCTTTTCTATAATGTCTGTGATGTCCGGCTCCTCTTGTACACCCATAATTTCCCTTATTTGTTTATTTCGTATTCTATCCATTCTAGATTTTCCAGCTGATCTTCTTAAAACATCCATTTCTGTACTTAAAATTCTTTTAATTTCTCTGGTAGGAATTTGCCAAACTTCAGCACCATGTGTTAAAATGCTCTGAATTATGGTTTGATATATTTTTAATTTTTTATTTTTGTAATATTTTTGCTCCATCAGAGTTTAAACCATTATTATTATATTATTATTTTATTATTATTATTATTGGGGGCACGCCGTAGCGTAGTGGTTAAGGCACTGAGCTACAAGCCGGAGGGTCGAGGGTTCAAGTCCCGTAGGGGTCAGGATTTTTAAACTGACCCAAACCCTCTGGCGGCACTATGGCCCTGGGGTCGACTCAGCCTCTAACGGAAATGACTACCAGACGCTTGTTCTAGGGGTAAAGGCGGCCGTCACGCAGGGCTGACAACCCGGCTGACATAAAGTGCCGATTGTGTAGAAAAAGTGGGAGCCCTAACCTCCTACTACCCCAAGGGCGTCTGGGCCTGTTGTGGGATCACTTTACTTACTTTACTTTACATTATTATTATTACTATTATTATTATTATTATTATTATTATTATTATTATTATTATTATTATTATTATTATTATTCATAAAAAATCACGGATTAAGCCCATTTGGCTTGTTCCGGTCTCATAGATTCTCATTCAAGAAGTTGAATCGATCTCATTTCCGGTCTACCAATATTCCTGTCTCCTTTTGGTTTGAAATTAAGTACAATTTTTGGAATCCGATCATCTTTCATTCTTTGAACATGTTCTTTCCAGCTTTTCTATATGTTTTATTTTATCTAAAAGTTTAATAATATTTAGCTAATTTCTAATATTTTCACTTCTTCTTTTATCTAGAAGTTTGCAGCAGCCACACTTCTCAGAAATCTCATTTCAGCTGCTTCTATGATCTTCCCTTCTCCTTTAATTAAAACCCAAAATTCACTACCATACAAAAATATTATTATTATTATTATTATTATTATTATTATTATTATTATTATTATTATTATACAGAAAAGCTGCTGTTCGAAGAATACAATTTTACTTCGATCTAAAATAGAAGAAAACATGACTCATCATATGGTACACAGGGATATAGTTTATATTATTTATATATATGTTATAATTAAATGTTTAACATTGAGCAATACAAGCTTAATATGAATAGATTTAGAATAGATTTATTTAGCCTGGTGGAGTTAAGGCCATGTGGCCTTCTCTTCCACTCACCAGAACAAACATATGTTACATATGAATACAAAAAAAATACAATCATAGTCATATTAAACAGGACAAAGATATGTTAAATATGATTACAAAAAAAATTACAATAATAGACATTGAACAATTAATTATCTGTCATATTGAATAATAATGAAAATAATCCCTATTAGGTTCGTCTTCCGGGCATATAGGCCGTGGTCCAGTCGTTCTTCTACTCGACGTTTCGTCTACTGCTGCGGTAGACATCTTCAGGAGATACTGCGTGCTCTCTGTGAACTCCTCAACAGTCGGCTGCAGACTGGCTGGTCGTTGGAAACTCCCTCCCTATTTATAGGCACGCCCCTGGTGGAGAGGCGGTTTTCTGCGCGGTCCGTGTTGCGTGCTGTTTTGTCCAGGCTGTCGCTAGCAGAAGTCATAGGCTTCGTTGTCGTATTGTGCAGTGCCGGGATCCAGATTTTGTTTATCTTCATGGTTTCTTCTTTTTTGTTAAAGGAATTTTTGTGTTTATATATTTCAATGGCTTCTCTGTACAGTCTGGTGTAATAATGTGATGTTTGGGACAATACCTGTGTTTCTTCGAATCTTATTATATGTTCTTGGTTGTTCATCCAGTGTTCCGCTACGGCTGATTTTTCCTTTTGTTTTAGTCTGCAATTTATAGGCGTGCCTATAAATAGGGAGGGAGTTTCCAACGACCAGCCAGTCTGCAGCCGACTGTTGAGGAGTTCACAGAGAGCACGCAGTATCTCCTGAAGATGTCTACCGCAGCAGTAGACGAAACGTCGAGTAGAAGAACGACTGGACCACGGCCTATATGCCCGGAAGACGAACCTAATAGGGATCAAGACGCCGGCCGTGAAAGCCTACAGTTATACAATGAAAATAATGTCTAATAATACAATGAAACTAAATACAATTAAAATTAAATTAATGATACAATGAATAAAATAAAGGAATAACAGCTCGAATCTACTATACATAAAAAGAAAAGAAAAAATACAAACAAAGTAATAAACTACAATGAATTAATCTACGCTTTTTATACAAGGCATTAGGTAAATATATTAACAAATCCTAAATCTATGATATGATAAGAAAAATAAATGCCTGGACGGGATTCGAACCCGGATCTCTGAGTCTGTACCTCAGCGTGATATCAATTACACTACCAGGCGAATCCAATTCAAACACTTATTTTTCTTATATATGTATTATATTCTCCATTATTACTAGATGTCGCGAGAACTCGGTCTTCACTGCCATCTAGTAGCTGACTATAAAAAGTAAGCAACTTTTCTTATCATACCATATTAAGCTAGCATTGCTCAATGTTAAACATTCAATTATAACATCTATAAAGCGTCACTGCTATAAGGTAAAAATATTCTCTTTAATTTGCTTACTTGTTATAGTCAGCTACTAGATGGCAGTGAAGACCGAGTTCTCGGGACATCTAGTAATAATGGAGAATATAATACATATATAAGAAAAATAAGTGTTTGAATTGGATTCGCCTGGTAGTGTAATGGATATCACGCTGAGGTACAGACTCAGAGATCCGGGTTCGAATCCCATCCAGGCATTTATTTTTCTTATCATACTATATATATATATATATATATATATATATATACATACATACATATATTGTATATAATGAAATTTGAAAAATATTTAGGATGTAATTGGGCTACTTATCGATGCAGATATCACACCATACCACGCAATTAATTACGGACGGAATTATGGTTTCGTCATCATAAGTACAGCAATCTGTCATAAGTAACGGATTAGTTTATATTTACAGGTCTATGTTTATGTACGTGATATGAAGACAAATCAGCAGTGATAGAAATAGCGAGTAATTTTGTATTTTTACTGAGATTCGATCTTGAGACCCCGATGGTTATAATAATAATAATAATAATAATAATAATAATAATAATAATAATAATAACAATAATAATAATAATAATTATTTTAGCTGGCAGAGTTAAGGCCATAAGGCCTTCTCTTCCACTCAACCAGCGAATAGTAAATTTATACAAGAATTACGTACATATTACAATTTTAAGATATTATTAAAATACAGACTGAACAAAATACAGTGATGATGTGATCTAATACTAGCTAATACTAACAAAAACATAGAATATAATAAAATTAAAATGATATAAAATAAAGTAAGTAGCTTCCTAGATGATTATTAATGGAATGCTCTATATAGTTGTTATGCAGTTAATGTTTTCATTGTGTCGAACTTAAGATATCAGTTAATTTGGATTTAAATAATGATAGCGATTGACAGTCCCTGACATGACTGGGAAGTGAGTTCCATGCTCTAGTAGTAGATATTGTGTAAGATTCAGAGTACAGACAGGTCCTGTGTTGTGGTATCAAAAGTAAAGAAGAGTCTTGTGATCTTGTTCCTAAATTGTGATAAGCCGATAAATTTTGAAAATAGGTTATAGGTAGGCGTCTAAAAGCTTGACCACTTAATTATAGTATTTGCTTTATAAAATGAACATTGTCATTGTTATATTCTTGAGACCAATAGCAGGATATCAAAGAACAGACAAAAAACATAACACAGAAATAAGACAGCAGCTAAACGTAGAGGAATTACAACAATAGTGAAATACAGAACGAACTGGAATGAACACCTGGCAAGGATGACTGAGAATAGAATACCAAAAGCAGCATACAATTATTCATCAAGAGGAAGAAGAAGTTTGGGAAGACCGAAGAAAGATGGAAAGAGCAGAAATTTGGAGTCGGAACAGGCTAGCAAAAGGGCTAAACCGTGACGAATAAGAAGAATAATAAGTCATTTATGGGTAAAATATCTTACTGTTCCATGCCATTACATTTTATAGGTGCGTTTTTACATGTCACACGCCAGCCAGGCCTTACAGTAGCATGAATTGTCGAGAGAGAGAAAGAGAGAAAGAAAGAGAGAGAGAAAAAGAGAGAGAAAGAGAGAGAGAAAAAGAGAAAGAGAAAGAGAGAGAGAAAGAGAGAGAGAGAAAGAGAGAGAGAAAGAGAGAGAAAGAGAGAGAGAAAAAGAGGAGAGAAAAAGAGAGAGAAAGAGAGAGAGAAAGAGAGAGAGAAAGAGAGAGAGAAAAAGAGAGAAAGAGAGAGAGAAAGAGAGAGAGAGAAAGAGAGAGAGAAATAAAGAGAAAGAGAGAGAGAAAAAGAGAGAGAAAAAGAGAGAGAAAGAGAGAGAAAAAGAGAGAGAAAGAGAGAGAAAGAGAGAGAGATAAAGAGAGAAAACAGAGAGAGAAAGAGAGAGAGAAAAAGACAGAGAAAGAGAGAGAGAAAAAGACAGAGAAAGAGAGAGAGAAAGAGAGAGAGAGAAAGAGAGAGAAAAAGAGAGAGAAAGAAATAGAGAGAGAGAGAGAAAAAGAGAGAGAGAGAAAGACAGAGAAAGAGAGAGAGAAAGAGAGAGAGAGAAAGAGAGAGAGAAAAAGAGAGAGAAAAAGAGAGAGAGAGAGAGAATTCTGACTATGGATCACACATATACTGTTTTGACCACACAAGGACAAGGAGGGCGTCTCTGAATGAGTGATCAGCTCAATCTCAAGGCCTCTTCCGAGACAACACAACATTAAAACGAAACGCACCAATTCAGACACATTTCATATAAACAAGGCGAATATGATGATGATTATGTTGATGTTCTGGACTATTTAGGCCTTCAAGTTTCTGAAAATACCTTACTGTAAGATTAAGAAGTATGTATTCATTCCAACTCTCTTAAATGAAAGATAAGTAGGCAAATCTGTTAAATATTTTGCCATATCTTATTCAGAGAGCATAAACAATCAAATTTTATACTTGTTATAATCAGTCATCCCTCAAAAATTACATATGAACAAAAATCTGTGAAACATAACAAGAGAGAATGTGCTCATAGCATTTTGGCAATTTTTATGATAATGGCTACAGCAGCTGTAGCGGCAAAGCAATTCAAACAGATAACATCATATAGCAAATGGATCCCATCCTGTTAATGAATTGGTAAATAAATCAGTAATGAACCCATAACCCGCCACACAAATTACCAGTACAACTTTCCTCTGCCTCAAAATAACAGTGAGTGCTTTCATTTTGTCCTCTGCTAGCTTGCATATCTGTGATGCTGTAGATTTTTTATAACAAAAAGGTATTCTTAATCACTGATTATAAACATAACTTGGTATAAAACCGGTAGGCTTAAGTAAACATGTAAAGTATGCTACATACGGTCAAAATAAGAATCTATTAACCCTTAAATTGGCAAAACACAAATTTATTGTGTTACTTATTTGAATGTGGCGGACCGCAGTGAAAACGGAATCTTTTATAACAGTTATTATTAGGTAGGTATATTTAGACACACTCTTATATGCAGATGATCAGGCTCTTTTCGGCAATCATGAAGATGAATTACAATATTCCACTCATCATCTTAATATAATAGCCCAACAATTTAACATGGAAATATCAACAACAAAATCTAAAGTTATGGCCTTCCAAGAGAAATTCCCAGTAAGAAGTAAAATTTGTATTCAGAATTCAATATTAGAGCAAGTAAATTCATTTAAATACTTAAGATATAATCTAACTTGTAATGAGGAATGTGATATATCCTTTAAAATACAAAACTATAATAAAGCTTTAAGAATTATCAACCTAGATTTTAAACCATCTAAAGTGCAGAGACGCACAAGAATGAAAATGTATAAAGTTCTGGCTAGACCCATAATCTGTTATGGCAGTGAAGCTTGTACCATCAGAACTCAGGATGACCGTCATATTACAGCCACGGAGATGAAATTTCTGCGACGAACTGCAGGTTATAGCCTTCTAGACCACCAAAGAAATTCAACAATAGCCAGAGAGTTAAACATCGTACCTATATCTGAATACCTCCAAGTATATAGAAACAATTGGCTAGCCCATATTCAGCGCATGGATCGTCACAGAATACCAATACAAATTCTTCACTACATTCCTCAAGGCAGAAGATCTGTGGGTCGACCTTTTCGGAGATGGCGGGAGACCGTAACGGGCCACTGGGCCTAATACTTGAAAGGCAGATGATGATTATTATTAGGTATATTGTATAATTAGTCACACATTTAAGTGGTTTCTTCTTGTTCGTTTTCTTCTGATTTATTTAAAATATTAAATTAATTGAACCAACTGATGTATCCAAAAGGATACATTACGTATTTTTAAGGGTTAAACGTTATTTTTGTTTTTATTTAAATTCGATCAGGTCTCTAAATTCATAGTGTTGCTTAGTAGAGTTTAATTAATAACACTAATTTTATTTATATACAGGTTTTTAATTTTTACACATCTTTCGTGTGCCTAAAGCTTTATTTTTCTTCTCCACTCGTCTCTATCCAACCACTCCATGTCCTGCAGTTCTTATTTGTCGCATCCACGAGTTTCGAGGTCTTCCTTTCCTCCTTCTTCCAGGTGGATTCCATATCAATGTTTTCCTGGGTAACCTTTCTTCTAGCATTCGTCGTACGTGCCCATTCCAGTTTAATTGCTTATATCTTATATAATCTACTATTGAATATGTAATATTCATTTTTTCTCGTATGACAGTATTTCTTATGATGATCTTGAAGAAAATCGGGCTGTAGGCCGTGGTCGTGAGGATTGTAGTTCCCCGACGTTTCGCCAGAGACGTCGGGGAACTACAAGCCTTCAAGACAACCCTTGAGGATGCCAGACGCAGTC
The DNA here is from genome assembly GCA_030220185.1 of Diploptera punctata. Lineage (NCBI taxonomy): Eukaryota > Metazoa > Arthropoda > Insecta > Blattodea > Blaberidae > Diploptera > Diploptera punctata. Next base: position 908,011 of record JASPKZ010009823.1, read on the forward strand.
TCTGGCGAAACGTCGGGGAACTACAAGCCTCCAAGCCTCACAACCACGGCCTACAGCCCGAAAATCTTCTTCAAGATCATCATAGCAACTCCGGCCGTGAAAGTCTACGTGAATACAGTATTTCTTATGTTTTCTAATTCTGAACATCTTGCTGCTCTCCTCAAGAAATCCATTTCCATCGACATAAGTTTTTGTTCTAAGTTTTTGTTGAATTTCCAAGCTTCAGCTCCATATGTGATAGTACAACTCACTATTGAATTATATATTTCTAACTTATTTTGTCTGGTTATATGTCAGTTCCATGAGACTCCATTGCTGTTATTCCTCTACCTTCATTTATCCTGTTCTTAATATCACTTTCTAATTTATCCTCTTTATCCAGATATTCAAATTCTTAAAATTCTCTAATATACCCCTTTTGATCTTCTAATATTAAATTTTCGGTTTCGGCTCCACACCCCTTATAAAATGTTTTTTTTCTAAATTTATTTTCAAATCCCATTTATCGTATTCGTCCAATAATTTTCCGATCATATACTCCATAACTTCATATTCTTGAGCAATTATTATCTGGTCATCTGCAAATAACAGTGTTTATATTGTATCTGTTGATACATCTCCAATTGGTACTTCCATTCCTAAAAATTTTTTGCTCCAATTTTGAGAGCGCTTTATGTATAAATATCTTAAATAATGTGGGTGATATGCTACAACCTTGACGAAGGCCTTTTGTTACTTTAATTTCTTCCGATACACAATAATAATAATATAATAATAATAATAATAATAATAATAATAATAATAATAGTACAAATATAATATATTGCATGGGAAACACTTATTAATACATATGAACTACACGTGAAGGTAATGATGTAGCCATAATTAAAGAAGATACGTATTTAAATGATTCTAACGTCAGCAGACTCTGATATCCTGTGGTAGCGAACTCCAATTGCGAGAAGTGGAGATGGTATATGATGAGTGATGGGATATCCTATGTTGTGATATATTAAGTAAGATATTATGGTGTGATCGTGTTTTAAATTATAGTTGGAGGATAGATACTTGAATCGAGAGGTTATATAATATGGAGTCAAAATATGTAGAATCTTAAATAATTGAATTGAGCCTTTGGCATGGGTTCCCTGAAGTAGCCCCGCCCGGACAACCGAATGGGGGACTATTTGACCTCCGGAAAATTTTACCCCAGATGAACCCATGTCCGCATTTCTTGACGGTTGTATTTTTACGGTGAAAGATCGTCACTCTTTCGACCAAGGTACTTTTTTCGTCTGGCTTATCACCTTCGACCAGTCCGGCATGGGTAACCCTATCGGCAGCAATGCTACCGCCGGCATAGCTCTCAGGATCATTTAAGCACGCAAGCCACTCCACCACGACAAGGTAAAGATACCATGGAGGGAAATAATTGAATTAAACAGTGCAATTTGCTCCTATCTTTAAAATGGAACCATGACACTTCTTGGAAAAACGAAGAAATATGATCATATCTTCGGACATTAAATATTAATCTGACAAAATTAAAATATAAAATTATGGAATATTTTGGTCACATATATGAGCTGCTTACCCTGCTAACGCCTTAGACACACAAGCATAGATATAAAAACATAAAAACTGACAAACATAGAACATTTGGATTTCGTTATAGAAGATGTTTCAAGAAAACCACACATATTGGAGACTAATGATGTGATTCTGATATATTAAACATAGGCCTATAACATATTATAGTCTATTATTTTTGTCCAAAACTGTGATAAATTGGACTCTATCTCGAGACCCCAGTAGTGAGAGGCTAGTGTTGACCTATGGACACTAAAAGACAACATTTCTCAAATTCATAAGTAATTTGCTAGTCCTCATTAGTGAAATATCGAAGGCCAGGGACAGAAGTTCTATTAATTAAATAAAAATAAAACGTAGTTTTATTTGATTTTCATATTTATTATATAATTCAGTGACAGCTGTTTCGGTACACTGTACCTCCTTCAGACAAGAAGGTCTGAAGAAGGTACAGTGTACCGAAACAGCTGTCACTGAATTATATAAAAAATATAAAAATCAAATAAAACTACGTTTTATTTTTATTTAACTACGTTTTAACTACGTTTTATTTGATTTTCATATTTATTATATAATTCAGTGACAGCTGTTTCGGTACACTGTACCTTCTTCAGACAAGAAGGTCTGAAGAAGGTACAGTGTACCGAAACAGCTGTCACTGAATTATATAATAAATATAAAAATCAAATAAAACTACGTTTTATTTTTATTTAATTAATATATATGGATTTTCATCAAGTAAACACCAACTCAACTGATTAGAGAAGTTTTATCTTTACAGTGTAAAGTGCAGTTAAGTGGCAGAGATGAAAAATAAAATAATTTAAATAATTAGCTATTGTATGTTTTCCACGCATTTCTCCTTCCGAACCCTATATAGATAGGAAACTCAGGACTCACCCTGAAACACGAACCGACTAGCTACCGAGGTAGGGCATCAACTACTTACAACAATTCACAATAATTAAAACAGTGAATTTAGTGGCATTAATACCAGCATATAACGTACTGCCCCAGTGTCTTATTAAAAATTATCAACATATCTCAATATACCACCTCACCTCCGTTGTCAGTATTTTTTGCAACACCCTGTATATTATATTAACGAGAGGCTCAATCCATTTGGTCAAACACATACATGATTATAACACAAAATAGATTTAAGACAAAATTATATAAAATTAGAATTAGATTCTGTGTTGTAGAATCTACGATTTTTTTCTGAATATTGAATGAACGCAGAACTAAAATTAGGGCTCAACTGCACTTCTACTAGGGCTTGATTTTTCAGTTATATTGTTGTAAACTATAGCTCTTCTTCTGTATTTACTAACATTATTTAATATTTTAAAATTTTTCAAACAATTTTTATAACATTATTAGACAATTTTGATGTATTTATTTAAATATGCAAATCACAATATTATGACACTGTTAGACAATATTGTGATGCTAACTGCTATTTTCTCCACAGAGTATATTACTTAGTCTATGATTTTTGTATTACTGGTTTGGGTTATCGCTGGTTGGATCAGCGTTAGGGAGTGTTAAGTAAGTGTACACCCATTTTAATAAACGTTTGGTAATTTTAATATTATTAATATAATTTTTTAACATAGATTTGGGAATTTATTGCATATATTGGTCATTTAAATTTCATAGTGACGGATAGTAATCGAGGATTATAATGTGGTTCGATTGTGGGTTATCGCTGGCTCTATAAATTCTGGCGCATGCGCACTGTTATTCTATAGGACTTTGAAAATATTTCACGCTAGTTTAAGTGCAGTTTTTCCAAGATTAGTATCATCAACAGCATTTTAATTAGTTCTAATCTAGGTACATTTTGGTACAATACATTATTTTTTCCATTGCAGAAATTAATGTACCAATATTTTCAAAATGCAAGACCACAGAAGGCTTTTTTTTTTCTTTCTTTCATTCTTTTTTTTTTTTGCCACGTGAAAGAGCTTAAAAACAGAATAATTCTCTTTTCCACTTTAAACATTGGAGTAGCACAACTTCACAAGCTGTAAATGTGTTTGAAGAAATAATACGGTGTGTGTGGAAAATAATTTACAGGCGGAAAGAACAAAGCAGCTTGCAGGGAGCTCGGGTTGTTTAAAACGCCGCATTACTGTGAACATCAATCTTGTAATGTGATAATCAAGTGTCCGGTCTTGCATAAACTGCCCGTTTCAAGTTGATAATGCAGTACTCTGCTATACCACAACACTTTCCTTTGTGAACGTATAATTAATTATTTTAAAATATAAAAATATATAAGTAATGGCTTAGACCTTTAGCTTAAAAAATATATAAATAACATAGTTGAATATTTTAATATAAGGCTATATAACCATGAAACATTTCTATTGCTAATAGATCATCAACTCAGGTGAGACAACTGGTCTCATTCGGGTAGAGTTTACACTGTGAGAAGTTAAGTAGATACGTAACACACAGCTGGATAAACAGAAATTAACTCTTAGTCTAACACACGGGCTTAAATCGACCTTCACACAACGAATTTCCCAAAAAAATTGTTTTATACAAAATAATGTATAATTTACTACTATATGGATCGGAACATTGGGTCTTAACCAAAACCAGGAACGAAGAATAAAATCATCAGAAATGAGGTTTCACTAGGATCTAAAAGTAATGGAGGAAGGGTACCAGGGTAGATGGGACCGTCACATGATGGCAGATTACTGCTGGTCTTTAAAAAGAGATTGTCCCCTAAAAAATATATAGAAGAAAATCTTATAAAAGGTGCTTCGCTGAAGTATAACATGGGTTTTCGACATTTTTCTTTCTATTTACGTCGGTGTACTCTAAGTTTTCAAAAAAACAATTGACATTATAAATATATCTGTTATATTTGTTCATATTTTCCGATTTTTGTAGTGTAAAATTAAAATAAAGATTTAAAAAAAACAGAGCAAATCTTCCAAAATTGTTGATATTTTCATGAATTGTGAACATAAATATATCCGAAATTAATCTTATATCAAGGGCAACAAAACCATTGTTGACCAGTGCTATGGATCAAAGGCGAAGTGAGGATATACGAAGAGAACTGAATATATTCAAAATATTAGATCAAATTACACAGAGATGAATGGATGAACCACATCAATAGAATGAATAACAACAGAATTCCGAAACAGATTCTTCATTACAAACCACTAGAGCAAAGAAATGTTGGAAAACCCAGTAAAAGATGGATAGACCAATTCTTACATGAGATCGGAACAGACCAGCAGGTCTAATTCTTGATGCTGCTGCTGATGATGATAATGTATAATTAAACAAAACATTCTACGGTTGCCATTCCATATCCCTGCAGAGTTATTTTTAATTAAAAATTATTTAATTAATAGTCTGTACTTCTTTTATGTAGTTTCTAAAAAAATTATCACTAATCAAGACTAAAAATTATAAATAAAATGCCAAAGTGAGGTTATAGACATTTTTCGAAGCAATAATGAAAAGTTGCCAGGTACAAATAGGTAAGCGTTTATTAGCAATTTACTCTCATCGAGTTTGCAAATATAATTATATACTCGTAAAATGTAGCTAATATTACAGTGTGATTATAAAGTCCCAGTACATTTTAAAGAAATCGCTTACATATCGTATTTCTGTTACAGCCATTCGAAAGATACAAATATGTTCACCATTGAAGAGCGGATAGAGATTGTTGCTGCGCGTTTAAGAGGCCAGTCGTACGAGGAAGTTAGGGACTGATTCCAAAGGAAACCCTCACGGGAGATGTGTATCTTGATATGTTGCAACTTTTCTTACAGCCACAGTTACAGCAAGATGGTATCATTGATACAGTGGTGTTACAACAAGATGGAGCACCACCACACTGTGCTCTGGCTATACGCAGGTATCTCAATGACAGGTTTCCCAGAAGGTGGATTGGAAGGGCATCTCCTCGTATCTGGGCACCTCGTTCGCCAGACCTCGCACTCCTGGACTTTTTTGCTTGGGGCTTCATCAAGCACAGGTGTACAGAACCAAGTTTCCTAATCTGCAAGTTAACTGCCAAGCGAGTGAAATGATTACAGAGGATATGTTGGTGCATGTTTTCCGGGAGACGGTGCGTCGTTGGGAAACATGTTTTGAGATTGATGGAGGTTATGTTGAACACTAACTTGATAGTAGAAACTACCTTATAATTTTTGTTTTATTTGCGCCACGTTATCCACAAAATGTACTGGGACTTTATAATCACACTGTATTACAAACACGGTGGTATAGGGTTGCCTTGGCAAAAGTAAGCAAATCTCAGGGTTGTCGCGATTTTAAGTTTCAAGAATTGAGTCACTTCGTGACTCGTGAATTTATTGATGATTTGGAAATTTGGCATTTGTTAGGACTATTTAACGGATAAAATTAACCTGTTTACCCAGAAGTCATTTTTTATATATGGTTACCAGTATTTTAAAGTATTCATATCTTTAATGTAAAGGGCGATTAAAGAAATAGAAATGTCAGATTATATTAATTGTTTATTCACTACAACTTTATCATATTCACAAAGAGAATCACAGAATTGGAAGAATGCACCCTAGTGTAGAAAAAATTAAACATCAAATTGTATATTATAATCAACATTATAGGTTATGGACTTATTTTTTAAGTAAAGAACTCAGTAAAATCATTATTTAAAAATACAATTGTTGAACACACAATTATCAGATGTGTAATTCGAAGGAATCTGTTCATTATTTGATATATTCAATTAATTGTTTGGAGAGTCAGTCACTGCAAAATAATGCCCTGACCTGTTCAGAATAAAAAATAAATAATAGTTTTAAAAAACTAAAACAACACGCTTTATTAGAAAACCGAACTAAAAAAATGAAAAATAATTTTAATTTCCTAATTTTACCATCAAAAGCGTGGGGTGATCTTTATCAATTAATATATTTGATAATAAACAGATATTGGCAAAAGTATCTAAGAAGATAATGTAAAAATCATAAAAACACCCCACGCTTTTGATGGTAAAATTATTTATCCCAAGTTGGAAATTAAAATTATTTTTCTTTTTTTTTAGTTCGGTTTTCTAATAAAGCGTGTTTAGTTTTTTAAAACTATTATTTGTTTCTTATTTTTTAGTTTTAATATTTTACAGAATAAGATGAAAAATGTAAATATCTTTAAATTCGATACTATTGTTGTATGAGCTAAAAGTAATACTCTTCTAAAAAAACCTCCCAGCCGGATTTGAACAGCGATCTATGGATTACTGAAAATATATACCACTAAGAGTTCACCGCTCTACCAATTGAGCTCTTACAACGATTGACTAAAAAGTCGACAAGTCCGCAACTTATTTTACCAGTTTTCATTTGTCTGATTTTCAAATTATTCTGGCCAGGATTTTAGAAACAAAATATGAAATTATCGTATTGTCATGGGTCCTTTACAAGTATACAAAGTTTCAAGTCGATCCAATGTTTCTAAGTGGGTGAAAATCGTGTTCAAAAATTCCGTTAGATAGATACAAAGACACTTTTTTTGATTTTCTGATGATTCTGGCCATGATTTTAGAAACAAAATACAAAATATTTGTATTGTATTGTCACGGGTCTTTTACAAATATACAACGTTTCAAGTCGATCCAATGATTTTAAGTGGGTGAAAATCGCGTTGAAAGATTCAGTTACATAGATAGATAGATAGATAGATAGATATATAAGTCAATATAAAGCGTGTAAAAAGAGGGAGCTTTCTTTACTACAAATGCAGGAGCTGGTAAAAGTAATTCGATAATGAGCGAGGTGAAATACGACTGTGATTGGTTGTAAAACAAAATTCATTGAAACGTGATCGATCTTTGACTCCCATTTGGGGGCATGAGTTAAATAGTCACAATAAAGTTATCTGAAGTTACCAATATAGGCCTATAATATCATTTAGGCATTTTCCATTGAAAAGTATGGATATTTTATTTTAAAAAGTGATTTTTAGTATACCATTATCTAAAGCGCGATATGTAAAAAAAAAATCATGAAAATGCTTTCTAAAAAATCGGCATATTCCGACCAACGAGGAACAAACATCAGTTTATCACAGCTTCTTCATGAGATTTGCCCCAATAGTAGATGAAACATTGGGCTTTAATTCAAAACTTTTGACTGACTATTTAACACGTACCCCAAATGGGAGTCATCACGTTTGAATGAATTTTGTTTTACAACCAATGACAGTCGTGTTTCATCTCGATATTCATCGAATTCTGTTTATCAAAATAAAGAACTGAACAGGCCAGAGTATTATTTTGCAGTCAATGACTCTCCAACAGATACGTTGAACATAGTTCATAATGAACAGATTCCTTCGAACTACACATTTGATAATCATGTGTTCAATAACTGTGTTTTTATTTTCAATTAATGATTTTACTGAGTTTTTTCCGCAAAAAATTAATAACCTATAATGTTGGTTATAATATACACGTTGATGAGTTAATTTTTTTTTCTTCGAACCTATTTGGCAATAAATGAAATTATCAAGTTGCAGTGATGAACAAATTAATATAATCAAACATTTTTCATTTGCTTTCAAACATCACCGTTTACATTAAATATATACAGTAAAGTAAAGTGATCCCACAACAGGCCCGGAAGCCCTTGGGGCAGTAGGAGGTTAAGGCTCCCACTTTTTCTAGACAATCGGCACTTTATGTCAGCCGGGTTCTCAGCCCTGCGTGACGGCCGCCTTTACCCCCATAACATACTCATTTCCGTTAGAGGCTGAGTCGACCCCAAGGCCATAGTGCCGCCAGAGGGTTTGGGTCAGTTTAAAAATCCTGACCCCAACGGGACTTGAACCCTCGACCCTCCGGCTTCTAGCTCAGTACCTTAACCACTACGCTACGGCGTAATTATTTTAAAATAACAATATTTAAATAATTTGTGAGTAAACAGCTAAATTTTATTGGCTAAGAAGTCTTAAAAATGCCACTCTTGATTTTCAAATCCTTTAGATAAATTTGGAAATCACTCGTGACATTACTTATGACTATTTAACTCATGCCCCAAATGGGAGTCAATGACCAATCACGTTTCATTGATTTCTGTTTTACAACCAATCAGAGTCGTGTTTCACGAAATATTTATCAGTGTTATATTTACCATATTAAATAAAGCTCCTCCTTTTTAATATTCTGAACAGGTCTGACCATTATTTTGCAGTGACTGAGCCTATAAGAAATATGGCTACCAGATTGTATATATAGTGCATAGATGTCAACACATAGCGCTTGCAGGAGTTAATATAAAAACATTTGTAGCAATTTTTTATACCACCAAAAAAATAAACCACTGTTTGCACTTTCTTAAATGTATTTTTTCTCAGGTAATAATCCAGAAAAATATAATTGTCATATTTACATCATACGACATCAGAAATGAATTAATATACAGTTTGATGTGTTTCATTTTTTCTCCACTAGAGAGCATTCTTACAATATAGCGTTCCTTTGGCAATAAATAGTATGATCTGGTTGCAGTGATAAACAAAAGAAGCAGATGAAGCGTACCTATCGTTTCTCATTTGTTTTCAATAATCGCCGTTTACAATAATCTTTACACTGATACGAACGGGTATATCCGTTGGCAAAGAAAATTCTTGCCATGCTATGGGTGTGTATATCCATTCTCAACTCCAAACGCCTGCTAGTTATATAATACGTATTGCATTGCTTTCAAACTAAGCAGGCATATACTGCCATCTCTTAGGAACCTAAATAAACTTTTTCCATATTTCTCCCTGCATTGAGCAAGGTGGGTTTTAAAGGCTGGAAATATCTCAGCAGTGAAAAGGATAAATATATAAATATTTTAAAATAACTACAGTTAAATAATGATTTGTGAGTAAACAGCTTAATTTTATTCGTTAAATAGTCCTAACAAACGCCACTCTTGATTTCCAAATTCTCTAGATAAATTGGAAATCACTCGTGGCATTACTTATGATAATTTTGTTCCTTTGTCGCAACTACTACTACTTGTAATACTTCGTTAAAATTTTAAAAATCCTACTCAAATTTACATTCAAATAGCAAAGTCCTTATCCTTCTTCAATTATTTTAAAATGAGCCTAAAATTATAAACAGAGTATGAATTCATTTTAAAAGGAGCAGGTTACTTCTGAAAATAAAATTTAATGTCTTCTACCGTTTGTTTTTAACAAGTAAGTCTTACATACGATGTTTTCTGATTAAAATAGCATTTTATTAAATGATGCTCTTTCACAGCTCAGGTCTATCTCATCTCAGTTGAAATGTAGGAGTGAAAAGATGGATTATATTTTTGGAAAGTCATTTTATTTCACGTTTGAAGTTATTTTATTTACGATCACTATGACCGCGATAAATGACTTTACTATTATTCCGAAGAAAGTAATTTACACGCTGAACAAAATCAACAGATCTCGGCAAGTTCTTAACCCGTGACTTTGGAAAAAGAGGCAATTACGAAGACCAGTAGCCAAGCGGGACAGACTTTGTGGTTATACGGTCAGTTTTTACACGCTTTATATTAGCTTGACCTGTATCTATCTATCTATGTAACGGAATCTTTCAACGCGATGTTCACCCACTTAAAATCATTGGATCGACTTGAAACTTTGTATACTTGTAAAAGACACGTAACAATACAATAATTTCATATTTTGTTTCTAAAATCATGGCCAGAATCATCATAAAATCAAGAAAAGTGTATTTGTATCTATTTAACGGAATTTTTAACGCGATTTTCACCCACTTAGAAACATTGGTACCACTTGAAACTCTTTATACGTGTAAAGGACCCGTGACAATACAATAATTCCATATTTTGTTTCTAAAATCATGGCCAGAATCATCATAAAATCAAGAAAAGTGTATTTGTATCTATGTAACGGATTTTTTAACACGATTTTCACCCACTTAGAAACATTGGTACCACTTGAATCTCTTTATACGTGTAAAGGACCCGTGACAATACAATAATTCCATATTTTGTTTCTAAAATCATGGCCAGAATCATCATAAAATCAAGAAAAGTGTATTTGTATCTATGTAACGGATTTTTTTAACACGATTTTCACCCACTTAGAAACATTGGTACCACTTGAAACTCTTTATACGTGTAAAGGACCCGTGACAATACAATAATTCCATATTTTGTTTCTAAAATCATGGCGAGAATCATCATAAAATCAAGAAAAGTGTATTTGTATCTATGTAACAGATTTTTTTAACACGATTTTCACCCACTTAGAAACATTGAATCCACTTGAAACTTTGTATACGTGTAAAGGACCCGTGACAATACAATAATTCCATATTTTGTTTCTAAAATCATGGCCAGAATCATCATAAAATCAAGAAAAGTGTATTTGTATCTATGTAACGGATTTTTTTAACACGATTTTCACCCACTTAGAAACATTGAATCCACTTGAAACTTTGTATACGTGTAAAGGACCCGTGACAATACAATAATTCCATATTTTGTTTCTAAAATCATGGCGAGAATCATCATAAAATCAAGGAAAGTGTATTTGTATCTATGTAACGGATTTTTTTAACACGATTTTCACCCACTTAGAAACATTGAACCCACTTGAAACTTTGTATACGTGTAAAGGACCCGTGACAATACAATAAGTTAATATTTATTTTTAATAAACAAAGTCATGTAGTGATAAGGAAAAGGAAACGAGTTATTTTTGTTTCCATTGATATCTAGTGTCTTTTGTTTGTTTATTATCGGAAATCCTGACTTGAAAGCACATAAATAATAATAGACACGAGTAAATTATAATGACTAAGGTGTTAGTCTTAGATGTGTTAAGAAGAAATACTTACACGCATGACACCAGTATTTTGTTTTCAACAAACAATTACTATCCGCTCGATAATGAAATACCAGTACACTTGTGAGAATGAAAGTGCTCGGTAGTTTGTCTCTAGTAATTTTTATGTTACAACTAATTACACCATCTGCAGAGGGAGGTGAGTCAGTGTTCTGTATTTTTCTTTCCAAAACTGTAAACTTCCATTCATCTGAATGTCTCATATTAGGTAAATTCGCCGACATCTCAAACCGCAAGTTAAAGGTAGTATTCAGTTTTTCATACCAAAATATATTATTTAACACCGTACTATCTCGTTGACCTAGGAATGAGATGCACAAAGAAATTAAACATAGGCTCAATACTGGAAAATGCGTGCTATTATGCATTGCAGAGACTCTTGACGTCCCAACTCCTTTCAAAAAACGTTAAACTGAAAATATATAAAACTACTAGAAGTCCCGGCCACGCGTTGCTGTGGCTAAGGTATACATTAAAAATTTAAATTAAGTTGCTGTCTTTTAGCCAGATTACTTAAAACTAATACTTACACACGAAATTAATAATATTGAAAATAAAATAAACACTGAACTCCTTAAATTATGAAATAATCAATATTTGTAATTCAATTGAAATTCGCGGTTGCAACAAAAAGCACAGCCATCTGGATCTCTCTTTGTTAAATATTAAACCAATTACCTTACCAAATTACCTTACACCGCCATCTGTTAGAATCGTATGGGACTCACAGATAATTACACCGCCATCTGTTAGAATGGTATGGAACTCACATATAATTATAAACTTCCCTAAGTCTCAAGTTGGATCAAACAGCACACTGTGTGCAAAATTGTATTAAAATCGGTTCAGTAGTTTAGGATTCCATTGCGGACAAGCAACGTGACACGTAATGTTTATATATTAAGATATAGATAGATAGATAGATAGAGAGATAGATAGATCCTAGATCTAAATCGTCTGCATACAAAATGTGTTTATATAGTTTCATTTCTGGAAATCTGCATTTGTCGAAATATATTTTATAAGCCAAATTCAAAAATAAAAGTTAAAATTTCAAGTTATAAATTTTCAGAAAGCAGTGAGATGAGGTTCTGCATTATCACCTGCCTCTTCACACGCTCCAAATGTTAGTGTATGCAGATCATTTGTTTATTTTTGTTACAACAGAAGATGATTTACTGTCCACTCAAACAGTAGAACCAAAGATTATAATATAAAAACCTGCGTTATCAAAACAAAAGCTAGAGCAATTTGTGGAAAAAATTGTTGATTACAGTTAAAATAGCATTGAACGAGTATCCGAATTTAATTACATTGGTTACTTATTTTCTGAAACAAAAACTAATATAAAGTTCAAATTATATATATATATATATATATATATATATATATATATAAAATAAAATATGTTAAAATATACCTTCTTCGGTAAGATCCGTCGTCCTGAAGTTATAAAATCTGTATTCTTTATGCCTGTAGGCCTTTCAGAACATCGGTTCCATCTTCAGCAGGTCCTTCTTCGCTACAATATTTAATATGATGGTTGATGCTGCTGGTCCTAATGTGGTGTTGTTGTGGACCAGCAGCATCAACCATCATATTAAATATTGTAGCGAAGAAGGACCTGCTGAAGATGGAACCGATGTTCTGAAAGGCCTACCGGCATATAGAATACACATTTTATAAGTTGATGACGACGGATCTTACCTAAGAAGGTATATTTTAACTTATTTTATGACTCTCCACCTCAAAGGTTTTAACAATGAATTTTATTAGTATTGATTACATAAATATAATAAGATAAATGGGATAATTGAAGGAGAATTTGGGAATAAAACTGCACATAGCAATTAAATTACGATTGTACAATATAAAGGCAATAGCATCCCTAAAATATAGCAGTGAAAAATGTATATTCATTTCTAGATATAAAACCAAATTACAAGATGCACAGATGAGATTTTTACGTCCTCGTTAAAGTGTAAGCAGGTTGAATATAAACAAAAAAATGTTGACATAGAAATAGAAAATAACAAACATTACTGAAGAAATCAAGAACAATTTTAAAAATGTAGAAACAGGCTCAACTCAGGCTAAACCTAATATATTCATGATGGTAATAAAACAATATTAATAAAGAAAAAAAATTATATATCATTATTTTCAAACATTATATTTTCCATTTGAAAGTCTAGCCTACAATACATTACTTCATTTTTCATTAAAATGATGTTGACAACAATAGTTCGATTTCTCGTCACGGAAAAAATTATTGTAAGCAATGCCCACGAGTGATTTCCAAATTATCGATAAATTCACGACTCACGAAGTGAGGAGTGAATTTATCTACAGAATTTGGAAATCAAGAGTGGCATTTGTTAGGACTATTTAACGAATAGAATTAAGCTGTTTACTCACAAATCATTATTTAACTATAGTTATTTTAAAATATTTAATGTAAACGGCGATGTTTGAAAACAAATGAGAAACGATAGGTACGCTTCATCTGCTTCTTTTGTTTATCACTGCAACCAGATCATACTATTTATTGCCAAAGGAACGCAATATTGTAAGAATGCTCTCTAGTGGAGAAAAAATGAAACACATCAAACTGTATATTAATTCATTTCTGATGTCGTATGATGTAAATATGACAATTATATTTTTCTGGATTGTTACCTGGGAAAAAATACATTTAAGAAAGTGCAAACAGTGGTTTATTTTTTTGGTGGTATAATAAATTGCTACAAATGTTTTTATATTAACTCCCGCATGCGGCATGTGTTGACATTCATGCACTATATATACAATCTAGTAGCCGTATTTCTCAGGGGGTCAGTCACTGCAAAATAATGGTAAGACCTGTTCAGAATATTAAAAAGGAGGAGCCTTCTTTAATATGATGATAATAATAATAATAATAATAATAATAATAATAATAATAATAATGCTTTATTTTAGCTGGCAGAGTTAAGACCATAAGGCCTTCTCTTCCACTCAACCAGCGAATAGTAAAATTCTACAAAAATTACATACATATTACAATTTTAAGATATTAAAATACAGACTAAACAAAATACAATGATGATGTGATCTAATACTGGCTAATACTAACAAAAACATAGAATATAATAACATTTAAATTATTTAAATTAAGTAAGTAGCTTCTAGATGACTATTAATGGAATGCTCTATATAGTTGTTATGCAGTTAATGTTTTCATTGTGTCGAACTTAAGATATCAGTTAATTTGGATTTAAATAATGATAATGGTAATTATAACACTGATAAATATTTCGTGAAACACGACTCTGATTGGTTGTAAAACAGAAATCATTGAAACGTGATTGGCCCATTGAGTCCCATTTGGGGCATGAGTTAAATAGTCATAAGTAATGCCACGAGGGGTTTCCAAATTATCGATAAATTCACGATGTCGAAGCGAGGAGTGAATTTATCTAGAGAATTTGGAAATCAAGAGTGGCATTTGTTAGGACTATTTAACGAATAAAATTATAGTTACTTTAAAATATTTATATATTTAATGTAAACGGCGATGTTTGAAAACAAATGAGAAAGTTTATTATGTTTAATTTGTACATCACTGCAACCAGACCATATATATTGCCAAATAGAATCGCAATAATGTAAGAATGCACTCTAGTGGACAAAAAATGAAACACATCAAAGTGTTTATAACCAACATTATAGGTATTAATTAATTTCTGATGTCCTATGATGTAAATGTCAATTATATTCTTCTGGAACGTTAATACCTAGGAAATAATACGTTTAAGAAAGTGAAAACAGTGTTTTTTTTTTATGGTATAATCAATTGCTAAGAATGTTTTCTATTATATCTCGTAAGCAGAATCTGGTTACATTCGTGCACTATATATAAAAACTGGGAGCATTGACATAATGAAAGTGATAAAATCGAGGTGAAAAACGACTGTGATTGGTTGTGAATCAAAATTTATTGAAATATTAAATGGCCATTGACTGTCATTTGGGGCATGAGTTGAATATTCTATGTAAAAAAAAACCTCCTTCAATTATTGTGAACGAACAATATATACATAAGGACTTTATTAGACTAAAAGTAAGATACATACAATGCTATTTACAAATATGGATCGCACGGGTAGTAAGCCGTACGTGCTGTTGACAGTCCGTTACAATAAGTTGATGTTTTGCAATAATATAACTTAAAAAACACAATAATATTATAATTACATAACAATACAATTGCATTATACATTAACTTAGTTATGTAGAATTATTAAGAATTAATGGTATTGCAATTTGTTAACATATTTATTTATTCATGAATGAGTGTTGTTCTTATTTTCCGCGTTTTGTCCAGAAATCTACCCAAGTTTATCCAATTTTTTCGGTTTACCAATAACTCGTAGCATGCCAATCTTTCCCGATTTGAATTAAAAATCTTTCTGGTAATAACTGACGCCTCCAATAATCAAAATCGTTACATTTTCCAAATATATGTATCTCGTCGTCAAAGCTCCCGCACATTGGACATACTCGCATATCGTGATCGTCGCTATTTTTAATCATTATATTGTCGTTGATCCTTTACAAGTATACAGAGTTTCAAGTCGGTCCAATGATTTTAAGTGGGTGAAAATCGCGTTGAAAAATTCCGTTACATAGATAGATACAGGTCAAGCTAATATAAAGCGTGTAAAAAAAACGAACAATATAACGCCCTTTAAGTGGTTCTTATCTTAAGACAAAATTTAATAATGGGAGGAAGAAATTATTTGTGTACAGTATGTTCAGTTTTCAGTTTCATAATATACTGCATATTCAAGGGTAACTTTTTTTGTTAATTTTTAATAGGTTTAAGCACAAAAAAGCGAACACCGGTGTAACATTCTACTTCAATTTATGTTAACAGGATGTGTTTTGAATGTGAAAGAGGACTTGCACTCCAAATCTCCAATTATATTAAACAAAAAATATCATATCATCATACCAGAAGCAAGAGCAGGAAATATTGTTCTACAGAAATCACGAGAAGTTCTTCTTGCGTGTCCGGGTGAAACTAATGCTTTCGAATATCCAAGGCTTGAGAAGAACGTCAAACTTCTTACAGCAACTTGCGTTCAAGGTGAGTTTACATATTGTAAGCTTTGTATTATTTGATAAAATTCGCTTTACCTCACGAATTAAGAACTTCCCCCCCTAAAATTACAAATAATATATGAACTCAATTATTAGCAATGGGATGTTACTTTATTGTATAATCATCATTATCATCATCAGTCCAGGGATTAGGCAATTGCCCGTTCCGACTTCATAATGCATCAGCCCAACGTCTTCTAGGTCTTCCAACATCACGTCTTCCTCTTGCTTGATAATTTATTGCTAATAATGGATATCTCTCCTTACTCATTCCATCCATGTGATCAATCCATTTCTGTCTGTAATTCGTGACTTTATCCAATAAAGGCTGTACTTTCAATTCTTCTCTTATATCCTCATTTCTTATTCTATCAAGTCTTGTACATCCTTTAACTTGTCTTAGGAACCTCATCTCCGCCGTCTGTATTCTATCCTTCTGTTTTTTTTTATTGGAGCCCAAGTTTCACATCCATACAATATTGTGGGAACCGCCATAACATTATACATTTTTATCTTGGTTTCTTTTCTAATTTTATTTTTGAATGTTCTCTGTATTGTTCCACACACCGTCTGAAATTTATTTATTTTGGAGTCAATATCTCTTTCCACATTGTAGCCAACATCACAGCCCAAATATTTGAAACTAGACACCTGTTCTATACTTTGATTTTCTAAAATAATTTTGGATCTCACTGGATCTCTTCCTTTAAAAGCCATGGTCTCGTTTTCCTTACAGAAATCTTCCTTACAGAAATCTTTAGATCGTATAATTTACATATTTCATTTAATGCATGCATTGATTTCTGTAAGTCGTCTTCATTTTTCTGTATTATGATTACATCGTCAGCAAATAGAAGATTATTTATGCACACTTCATTATCCATTCGTATTCCTTCAATCACTAAAACTTTCCATTCATTTAAAATATCGTCTATATATATTAAACAAAGTGGGCGATAAACTACATCCTTGTCTTAATGCAGTTTTATTGTATAATTTAACTGGAAAATAAAATCTCTCTTAAGTTTGTTTAATCTCTCCGTTTAGAGGTACTTTCAATTTCCCTACTTAATCCGATCCTTTCAATATCACGTCCTGCTGGGGGACATTCAATTCCTTATCAAACCACGCACATACCTGGGGACATTGAAGCTCCGGAGATAAGAAATGTTAAAGTCCCAGTCCTGCTGTATGCAGATGATTTAATTTTCTGTTCCTGGACAATCAAGGGATTGCAAAGAGGTCTTGACCGACTGGAAATATACTGTAGGAATTGGGGATTGACTGTAAATGTTAGTAAGACAAAAAAAAAAAAGACTTTCAAAAATGGGACAGTCTACAGTCTGTGAAAGCCTGCATTCCACAAATATGCCACTTATTATTTTAATATTTCGGAAACAATATTTTAAGCCATTCTAATACCAAAAAAAAAACATTTATAAAAAATACAGCCATAACAGTTAATAAATTTCTCTTCTCGTGTTTAATATTCTTAAAATGGAAGATATTGGTGCACTACTGAGGCAGTGTAAATCATATATGCCCTTAGTTACATTGTTCATCATCATCATCATAGTACATTCACGAATTTAGACCATTTGTTGACCTGTTTCGGTCTCAAGAGAAACACCGTCCAAAAGTCTTTTGAGTGGACGTCCTGGTCTTCTTCCTGCAGGTTGATATCTTAACATTTGTTTGGGTATCCTGTGATCTTCCATTCGATGAACATGTTGTAACCATCTTGACTTATAATCAGAAATTTTGTTTTCTAAAGATTCCATGTGTAATTCTTCTAAGATGTCTTCATTTTTTTTTTTGTGATCTAGTAGTGTGTATCCTGCAGTCCTCCGAAGATATCTCATTTCAGCAGATCTAAGTCTCTGTATATCCTTCTGTTTCAACGTCCATACTTCGCTACCATACAAAAGAGTTGGAAGAGACAGTGTTTTATACACTTTTAATCTTGAATACTTTTGGACTAACTGTGGCTTGAAGATAGAATTTATTAACCCTAAAATTCTTAAAAATTTATATATTTTTGCATTTACATCCTTTTCTTCTTCATATGAGATATTGCATCCTAGATATGTAAAATTATTCACCTGCTCCAAAGTGGTATTGTCCAGTACAATTTTACTTCTGACAGGATCTATACCTTGAAACGCCATAATTTTTGTTTTTTTCTGTAGATATCTTCAAAACATATTCTTCTGTAATTTTGTTAAGTTCATACAGACCTTTCTGTAGATTATCTTCGGAATTTTCTATTATTATTTGGTCATCTGCAGTATGGTGCTTAATTTTCTATTTTCTGATATTCTTATTCCATAGTTACATTGTTAATAAACTATATCCAATATACCTCATTTTAAGTAAATATTAATAGGCCTATTTTCTTCTAGATATGTAAAACAATTACAATGTAATTGAACACCAAAAATATAATTATTTTAATGTTTTTTTCTTATTTACAGGAACTACTTTCGACTTGGGAACAAAAGTGAATATGCAGAATGTTTCGTGTGACAAAATTCCGGAGTCTATTCCAAAAGTCAAAAGTAACACTTGCAACGACGATAGAAACGTGTTGGCAGAAATTGGTTTTCAAATCGAAAAAGCAAAGTTTTTCAAAATGATTGAAATTTGTTTTGACAAAACTAAATGTAGCCCTGTATACACCAAACATACACTTTACCCATCAATCAGTGCAAGACAGAGTGGGAGTAGCGTCTCATTTAGAAATGCAGAAAAATTCCTGTTTGACAACCTGAAAGATAGGCCTGCTGATCTTTACCCATGTAAAACTCAAAGAGAAACATTCCTGAGAATCTTAGGCACCAACGGAGATGTAAATAAGTACCTTTCATGTAGTGATCACCTCAGTGTGTTAGTCAAGGGGCATTTGAGTCCAAAAGCAGACTTCATTTTCTCTTATCAACAAAAAGCTACTTACTACCACTCGAATGTTGCTCCTCAATGGCAGTTCTTCAACAACAGAAATTGGAGAATTCTTGAAGCAAACATTCGTTCACATGTTGAAGCTATGGGACGTGAACATTATGTGTTTACTGGAACTTCCAAAGAAGTCACTTCATTGCTGGATAGCAACAATAATGAAGACAATATTTATTTGTCTGAAGACAGAAAATTGCCGGCACCACTGTATTTTTGGAAGATACTCTACGACCGAAAAACGAAATCTGGAATAGGGTTCATCGGTTACAATGTACATTATGAACTGTCACCTTCCTTTTTTAAGACACCTTCTTACGAATCACTTTGCATCGAAAAACTTTGGTTTAAAGAAAGTGAAATAAATATGGAAGGAGGATTAATATTCTGCATGGAAATACACAAATTGTTGACTGTTACAGAGTTTGAAGACTTTAATGACGAAGTAAATATTGTAACAGAATATAAATCAAAACAATTTCCTAGAGTTAGCACTGAAAATGTATCTACTACGAGTACGCCTACTTGTAATTCTGCTTCTACTCAAATTTTGGATTTTGGATTGAAAATTACATTCATTGTCTACGCTAATTTATTAGTTTGCTAAGTAGATAGAAGCATAGGCTAATTAGAATATTTTTCTTATGAAAAACAAAGCATCGACAATATTTTGTTAGATCCTAAGTTTCAAATAAATATCTACTTGCATCTACTTGCGAATAGCTAGTTCTTAGGAAAATTTTTGGACCAAATAGAGATGGTCAGGTGAATGGAGAAGACTTCATAACAGTGAACTACATGGTCTTTATAGGAAGCCAGATATGAGAACAGTTAAGTCTCGTAGACTGCGATGGGCAGGACATGTTGCACGAATGGGGAATGAAAGACGTGCATGGAAGCTTGTTGTAGTAAAACCAGAGGGAAAACGCCCAGTTGGTAGACCAAGAATGAGGTGGGAGAAAAACATTAATATGATTTGAGGGAAGTAGAATAAACAGGGAATGATTGGAGAGCATTAGGTCAGGATAGGGATGTATGGAGAGCTTATGTCCGCCCGGCCATGAACCTACGGGTTCGATGGTGCCAGTGAGTTAGTTAGTTAGTTAAATGTCAAGAAATCGGAAAACATTATCACATTTGTTGTTAATCAAGTGTTTCAATGCAAACTTATAGGCGTGAAGAACACATTAGATAAATATTTTGTTGCCAACAATTTGTGTAGCTATATTATAGATAATTAAAATAATGTTTATTTTGTGTAGCTATATTATAGATAATTAAAGTAATGTTTATTTTGACGTTGCATTTTTTCTTCCTAGATATCTTCCTGAGGTAAAGCTTTCTAATTCAATGAAATGCTACAGATCAATCAAGTAGGCCTAAATTTAAATAGTCATAAAATGCATAATAGCCTACATTCCCTATATAGGCCTCAACATAGAATTATCTTCCACCCTATGTCACAGACTGCCAAACTTTACCATCTTTCAGAAACAAACTGAAAATAAAATTATTAACAGAAACATCTCACTAATATTACTTATTTCTCAACTTTTTTTCTCATTATTTAATAAAAACGTATCAAGAATTGTCAATGTATTTACCTAACGTCATATATATAGGCCTAAGCGATATATTAATTCATTAAAAGTAAAGTAAAGTTATCCCCCAACAGGCCCGGAGGCCCCTGGGGTAGTAGGAGGTTAAGGCTCCCACTTTTTCTAGACAATCGGCACTTTATGTCAGCCGTGTTGTCAGCCCTGCGTGACGGCCTCCTTTACCCCCAGAACAAGCGTCCGGTAATCACTTCCGTTAGAGGCTGAGTCGACCCCAAGGCCATGTTGCCACCAGAGGGTTTGGGTCAGCTTTTTAAAAATCCTGACCCCAACGGGACTTGAACCCTCGACCCTCCGGCTTGTAGCTCAGTGCCTTAACCACTACGCTACGGCGTGCATTAGAGTTTATTATTTTCTTTGTATATATTTTTTCTTTTCTTTTTATGTAGGCCTATAGTAGATTCGAGATGTTACTAATTTGAGTATACATTATTCCATTAGTTTAATTTTAATTGTATTTAGTTTTATTGTATTATTAGACATTATTTCCATTATTGTTCAGTTTGACAGATAATGAATTGTTTGGTACGTACTATTATTGTAATTGCTTGTATTTATATGTAACATACGTTTGTCCTGGTGAGTGGAAAAGAAGGCCACATGGCCTTAACTCTACCACGCTAAATAAACAATCAATTGAATTGGTGTTTACTTGATGAAAATCAATAACTTATTTAATTAAATAAATAAATAATACAGTGAGTCATATTTAATACTATATCTTATGCAAACGAATACGTAGGCCTATAATTTAGTAGTAATAATAATAATAATAATAATAATAATAATAATAATAATAATAATAATAATAATAGGGCCTAATTCTTCATAAGAGGCAACTTCAACATAGGCTCCTACTGTAAGATAGGCCTAATATAGAATAATTTTTATGAGTCAGACGTTTCCTTGAGATATAATTGGTATTTGTAACGATATGGCTGCAAAGCTTTATATTGGCATAATTAATAGTGAAATAAAATATTTAACATTTTTTTAGTAGATTATAGAACTTCAAAAGTTTTCTCTATGTGTAGTGCCCATGATTAATAATAATCCGACATATTCTCTTACGGAAATGATTCGTCATCCTTCTATGTTTCTGCCACCCGACTCTGGAATTCCCTCCCCTGGTATATCAAGGGCTGCCTGACTCAAAAACAGTTTAAAAGGTAACTTACTTCATATGTGGGGGCACGCCGTAGCATAGTGGTTAAGGCACTGAGCTACAAGCCGGAGGGTCGAGGGACCAAGTCCCGTTGGGGTCAGGATTTTTAAACTGGCCCAAACACTCTGGCGGCACTATGAACCTGGGGTCGACTCAGCCTCTAACGGAAATGAGTACCAGACGCTTGTTTTGGGGGTAAAGGCGGCCGTCACGCAGGGCTGACAACCCGGCTGACATAAAGTTCCGATTGTCTAGAAAAAGTGGGGGCCTTAACCTCATACTACCCCAAGGGCCTCTGGGCCTGTTGTGGGATCACTTTACTTTATATTCTTAGTCAATATAATATATAACCGTGTTACATGTATACCCCCATTATTCCTTATATTTTAAACTTTCTCTACCGAGCCATTTACTTAATCTAATTACAGTTTATTATATTTCTAATTATTATTATTAATTATTATTATTATTATTATTATTATTATTATTATTATTATTATTATTATTATTATTATTATTATTATTATTATTATTATTTTCCCTATATAATGCAAATGGACAGCTAATGACAAATGAGGGGCATTTTGAGGAAGTGGCTGAATTCAAATCCCTAGGAACGATAAACACAAATAGGAATGAGATGCACAAACAAATTAAACATAGGCTCAATTCTGGAAATGCGTGCTATTATGCATTGCAGAGACTCTTGATGTCCCAACTCCTTTCAAAAAACCTTAAACTGAAAATATATAAAACTGTTATTCTACCAGTTATATTATATGGGTGCGAAACATGGACTCTTACTTTAAGGGAGGAAAGGAGATTACAAGTATTTGGGAATAAAGTACTTAGGAACATTTTTGGACCAAAGAGGAAGAACAGACAGGTGAATCGAGAAGAGTACGTAACAATGAACTACATGGTCTTTATAGGAAGCCAGATATAGGCCTAATAAGAAAAATTAAGTCTCGTAGACTGCGATGGGCAGGACATGTTGCACGTATGGGGAATGAAAGACTTGCATGGAAGCTTCTTGTAGGAAATCCAGAGGGAAAACGCCCAGTTGGTAGACCAAGAATGAGGTGCGAGAATAACTAACTATGATTTGAGGGAAGTCGATTATACAGGGAATGATTGGAAAGCATTAGCTCAGGATAGGGATGTATGGAGAGCTTATGTCCGCGCGGCTATGAACCTATGGGTTCGATAGTGCCAGTGAGTAAGTAAGTATTCTTTCTTTCGCTTTTAAACTTCCTATTGGGTAGTCTATATCAATTATGTATCATTATTCATAATTCTTATTGTATGTAGGCTATAATTTAACCCTGGTGAAGTGGAAGAGAAGACCTTACGGTCTTAACTCCATCGAGTAAAATAATTAAATAAAAATAAATTGCTAACATAATTAAATTTTCTGGTTTCTCCTCTATCTTTCTCTTTCTCTGCACCTTACAATAACCTCTCTGTATTCAGATACCTTCACATGTTCTTTGCCATCAGACCTTATAGATTCGCGACTTATTGGGAGAGATTTTAAACTCTAAGGGCTACTTTCACCAACAGAGGTAACTGTATTATGCTAGTTTAAGCTATGCATTATAAAGGTGGAAAGTGGCGTAATAGTTAGCCCTACCTATGTTGATGAAACCGACCCTAAATCACATACATAGGCCCACTTTTGACCACATAAAAACATGGTGGCCTTCCCTGAATGAGCCATCATATCCGAAACATTTCGAAAATGTAAGACCACACATATGCATTCATAATATGCAGGTTGAACAAGTATAGTTCGATCCCTTTCAGGGAAATTCTCGTATAAGACTTGAAAGCATAATAATAGTCCCTTCGATTGGTTGCTGGCCAAAGGAAGGCAAGACCAGTGATGGGGCTGCCATCTTATAGCCTCTGGTCAGGCTTTTCTGGAGAAGAAAAGAAAATAAAGGAAAGAAGAAATGGAAGAAAGGAAATACTCCCTAGCCCTCGGATGCCCTAATAGCGTCGCGGTCGAAAAAACTAGATTTAACCAAGAGAGGTTAGATAGTAAAGTTAAAAGAGTGCAAAACACAAGAAAGTGGAAGAAATGTTTTGCTCAGCTTGGACACCTTGTGGTCGCCATCCACATATCCCGAAGAGGACGAAGATCACTGGGCCATCCTATGAAACGCTGGAGGGAAAAATTCTCTATAGGATCGCAACAGGCCTTGGCCTAATACTTGGAAGGAAGAAGAAGAATAAGGTATAGTTGATGTTGACGTACAGATGGTGTTAAGAGACTGTTTTGAGACTTAAAGTTTCTTGACATTTGTCCTATAGATGAGGAAAAGCCCTGAAAAAATTTCACCCAACAAACTAGTCCCAACTTGGGATCCAGCCCGCGTTTGAGGCAGAGATTTCACAGCGGGGGACAGCAATCTTCTAATATTGTAAATTTGGTAAAAATTTTATATAAAATTATTTCAGTCACAATTTACGATAAATTAGATAATTTTTCTATACGTGTAAATTCTCACCTTCTCGTTAGGTGTATACAAAGACAGAACTTTGTGAAGGCTGTAAAAGCAGGTTTGTTTGTTACTGTATTCCATTTTTTCTGGATACTGAACCATTACGCATGTGGACAGGATAATAGGAAGTGGGCCTGGACATGGGTCGGGATAGGCCAGTGAGAGGGTGAGACCACGCCTCTTTGATACGATAACACCAATAGTAGAGAAACATCACTCCCACAGGTGTAACACAGGTGTTGTGACAGCGTCTGCCATCTACAGGCCAAATCTAACTATATCAGTTCACTCCCATATGGAACGGAGGCAACTTAAGTTATACATTTTTTTGTTTCTGATTATATTCAAGGCATGGTTCAATTCGTAATATTGCATTTGAATTGATTATTCAAAGTCTATGTAACTACTTTTCTTGTATGTCGTAGATAATATTTTAAGCAACAAACCATTCTCATAGAAAAACGAAATGTCAAATTAATAATACACCTATTTCAATAGCTATATATTATTTCTCTTCTTGTTTTTAATGTTCATAAAATATTAGGTCTACATTGCTTCATATTGGCTATCTAATTCTTCGCCTACAGTTATGGCCACATCTTTGACAGTGGTGTTAATCAGTTACTCTAAACTCTAGGCGAAACAGTTAATTTTCCTTTTCGTCTACCATTTTCATCAGTCATCATTTTATCATAGGTCATGCCACGAGTGATTTCCAATTTATCTAGAGAATTTGGAAATTAAGAGTGGCATTTGTTAGGACTATTTAAGGAATAAAATTAAGCTGTTTACTCACAAATCATCATCATCATCTGCATTCATGGATTAGGTCTGTTGACCCGTTCCGACTTCAGCCCATCTCTTTCTAGGTCTGCCCACATCTCGGGTGCCTTTAGGTTTGTATTTTGTTATTTGTTTTGGATATCTATCTTCATTCATTCTGTCTATGTGTTGCTTCCATTTTTGTCTATATGTATCAATTTTATCAGTTATTGCAAATATTTTAAGTTCCTGTCTTATTTCTGTGTTCTTGATTCTGTTTACTCACAAATAATTATTTAAATATAGTTATTTTAAAATATTTATATATTTAATGTAAACGGTGATGTTTGAAAACAAATAAAAACGTTATGTTTCACTTGTTCATCAGTGCAACTTCATCATATTATTTATTGTCAAAGGGTCGCAATACTGTAAGAATGCACCCTAGTGGAGAAATAATGGAACACATCAAACAGTATATTAATTAATTTCTGATGTCCTACCATGTAAATAGTCCAACGTTGTGATCTCGAGATAGCATGCTGTCTTGTCACGCAGCGGGCCCGGTTTCGATCGCCGGTCGGGGCAGTTTTTCTGGGTGAGGTTTTTATCGGGATTTTTCCTCACCTGTAAGACATATGTCAGGAAAACTTTAAGGCCCAAACGGTCCCCGAAATCATTTGGCCATCATCTTCTTCATCATCCTTCACCTGTGTGGAAAGCAACTGGAAGCTACCACACCTACAATTGCCTAGTAAAGCTGCAAGCATAGCATGAAAATCTGCCTTCGGGCAGAATTACTATGGATGGATGATGCAAATATGTCGATTGTATTTTTTCTGGAACGTTATTACATGAGAAAAAATAGTTTATGAAAGTGCAAACAGTGTTTTTTTTTTGTGGTATAATAAATTGCTACAAATGTTTTTATATTATCTCCCGCAACCACGATAAGGTTACATTCGTGCACTATATATACAATCTGGTAGCCACATGCAGTCACTGTAAAATGTTGATATGACCTATTCAGAATGTTAAAAAGGAGGAGCTTGATTTTACAATGATAAAATTGAACTGATAAAATCGAGGTGTAAAACGACTGTGATTGGTTGTAAATAAAAAATCATTGAAATGTGATTGGTCATTGACTCCCATTTGGGGAATGAGTCAAATAGTCACCATCATTTATACCACAGTTAAGTATAATATTTGTACAATATATGAGCTATTTACTTTGATTTCATCAGACGAATTTAAGATTTTACTTAATTTCACAAATTTACAAGAAATCTAAATATAGGCCTATATTTGCTTTAATTACAGCTTAATTATTATAAGGCTTATTTATATAATCTATTAACATCAGTGCTTTATATAGGGTGTCTCATTTATATTGACTACCCTAAATATCTTTGTAGGTAAGTACAAAAAGAAAAAATGTTACATACAAAAATTGTCTAACTACGAAGGGGAAATAACACTGATAGTGAAGATTGTACTGTTATATATTAATAAGATACCAACACTAACTTCGTTTTCTTCAATGGCACTATGTCTGTTTGTCGTTAATTAAGCGCTCCAAGACCTGTTCAAAAATGTATCATAATGTACTATTCCAATAAATAGTACCTTATTAATGGAAAAAATGGGCATATTACTGCCATATTATAGTTGTTCCCACAAGAATTATAAATGGTAGAACATTCACATTAAGTGGTCAAACTGGCGACCATTTTCAGTGACTCACGTGTATTCGCCGAATGAATGAGAAGATTGATTCCTCCACTATTACCAACTGAATGGAATTACAAGCATGCACAGTACGGTCATGCCTATGTTTATAAATCGCTCAGTGAAAAAAGTGCAATGGCGTAACGTCAAAAATCAACGTTTATTTGATCCCGGTGACAACATGGTTCCAGTCTACAGGACACGCTAGATGGAAGCGGTGTGCCTTGATTTGTAAACAGTAAACCATTCCATGTACTTTTTGTTTAAGTCAACAAATGAAAACAAATAATGCAATGTTCTCTCATTCAATCATCATCACTATTCAGCCGAATGAATCAAAAGGTTAGATGTTTTATTAACTATGACATAGGCTACCCATAGTACAATTCATAGCACAATGACCTTCAACGGAGACACATCTGGACCCATGCCTCCACCCCTTGGGATACCTCGGTCAAAGACCATACTCCCAAGTCCCAGTATCTTGTCCTCCCTATCTATTCGTGTCCACGTTCAAGAGTTCTCGGCCTAAAACCAACACCTCAGGGAGAAGGTGTTGGAGTCGCAACTTCAGGGAAATTGCTGAGCTACATAGTACGTCAGGTCGCTCATTCCTGACGACCCCACAGTTGGTCCACGGGCTCCTCCAGCCTAGCCGGGAGGACTGCTGTCGCAGATCCACCGACTGTTCCCCTGTTCTACCTCCAGGGACACATCCTGCAGCCGTCGTGAGACCGGCTAGGGCTTGAATCCTCAAGCCTCAACGAAGACGCAGTGGAAATTATACTAATGTTATCTATGGAGAGCAGTAGTAGTCCTGGTCACTCCACTGGGAAGCATAGGGCCTTGTTAAAAGCTCGCCAATGCTTTATATTGTGTGTCAATGTCTTAATTTCATTCCAACTCACCCCTGCCTGTTCAGATTCATCCCTGATGGTATTACTCTTATGTTGCACTAGGTTTTCCACTTCGTCTTCTGAATCCTTAGGGGTTCCAAGCAAATGTAATTTTTATGATGTTATCACTCTCTCTCTCTCTCTCCTTAACACATGACCAAACCATTTCCATTTTCTAAAATCTGTGGGGAAAGTAAGTTCAAAGATACCGTATTTTAATAAAATTGAGTATTGTATTCACGTAGACTTTCACGGCCGGAGTTGCTATGATGATCTTGAACAACATTTTCGGGATGCCAGACGCAGTCTCTGGCGAAACGTCGGAGAACTACAAGCCTCATGACCACGGCCTACAGCCCGAAAATCTTCAAGATCATCATAAAATTGAGTATATTTAAGTAATATAAATGTTTTACTAATAAGTTCCGTGTAAAGTACTTACCTTATCCAAACTACGTTTATTTATATTATATATTACGTATAATTATAGATTCATAGGGCATAACGATTAGTTTTTTTTTAACTCTGTTGCAGCTCAGCGTAGGCATAACTGTGTAGTTGCAGAGAAACTCTATAATGAGTGATAACCTGACAAAATTCCACCTTCCCGACAGATTTTTCTGGCCTCGTTGACAAGCTTCGTGCAACGGGATCCTTAAACCCACGTGATCGTAATCGCGTAGAATAATAACAACTGAGGAAGGTGCTCAGTCGCTTCTCTAGCAGTTCATCCACAAATAATCACGAGAGAAATTGAAGCAGATATTGGCATTCCTAAAACAAGTGCACATCGTATTCAACATCGTCGTAAGTTCCACCCTTATCATGTACATTTGCACCAGGAATCATGTGCTATTCTTTCAATGGGCACAACATCCAATTCATAGCAAACCAAACTTTGTTTCTAATTTTTTTTTCTCGCGAGGGTTCGTTCTCCCATCATGGACAAGTGAATACACCTTACACAGGTACATTACTGGGCCGACGAGAAGTCACTATGTCTTAAGCATTGATGGAGGGTTGAAGTCTGGTGTGAAATTGTTGACAATATGATTATTGGGCCATATTTTATAAGTGATAACAAAACTGATAGACAGTACGGCCGCTTCATAAGTGGAGTTCTTCTTGGACTTCCACGAAATAAACATGACATTTGGTATAAGCTCGAAGGATGCCTGGCATATAAGGCCTTGCGTACGTGTCGTGTTCTGGATAGAAAATATCTTGATAGATGGCTTGGTCGTGGAGGAGCAATTTATTGGCTGCTCGATCTCCTGATTTTACCCCTTTGATTTTTTATGGAGTTATTACATATATTATGATGATCTTGAAGAAGATTTTCGGGCTGTAGGCCGCGGTCGTGAGGCTTGTAGTTCCCCGACGTTTCGCCAGAGACTGCGCCTGGCATTCTCAAGGGTTATCTTGAGACTGGCAATTCTGTCCACTGTCTGTCCTATTTATACGTTCACTGCGATGTGTTCGTAAGTTATATCTGCCTTCTGATTGGTCAGCGTTAGGACACTTCCATTGCTCTAATGAGATTGCTGTTTGATGGTCTAGTCAACTGTACGTGTAGAGGTTTGCATTCTGCATTTTTTTAGAACCGGTATCCATACTTTGTTGACTTTTAATGATTCTTCTTTTCTATTGAAACTGTGTTTATGTTTGAATATTTCGATGGCTTCTCGGTAGACGGGTAAAATAGTGTCTGCAGTTAGATACCAAGTATTTGAAGCTCTCCACTTGCTCAATGGCCTCTTCTTTAATCATCATGTTTATCTTCCTTGGTTTCCTTCCTATAACCATGGCCTTCGTCTTATTCACCCATAAATACTAATTTTTCGGTGTACGGATAGCCTACACATGACGACTAGGGAGACAAAACTAGGGAATTAAATTCGGTTAAGGATTATCTAAAAGTATCCACTTATGAATATGAGAGGTATCGCAAATACAAATATGTTAATTGCAAAATGTATTGGTTAAACATTTATAGTTTATGGGCCGATGTTTTTTGCTATCCCTCTAACATTTTACTCCCCGGAAATTTTCATTATGAATAATTTGTTCATTTCATTTCGTCTGGTAGAAAAACATTACTGTAAGTAAATATGATCATTTAAACTATTATCAAATAGTTTACTCTGTGATTTGAGGTATCGGACGCTTCATAATAACCCATACATTTTAAGACATTTGTATATTTAATGCTGAGTGGTTAAACAGTCTTAATGGTGATTTGACAAGAACATGATTTTTCTGAACTGGTTTTGACCGAATAAAGTGCAAATACGTAGAACCAAATTTTGTATTAACACAATTTATGACTGGAAACGGTAAATTTGGACATTATTTGGAACGATTTAAAATACGTACAGATACCTGTATTTGCAAAAACTCCAACCAGACTATCTCAAATCAGTTGAGTGTCCCGCATTTGATTCCAGTAGACATGAATTGATTAAAAAATTAGGTTATTGTCATAATAGATTTCAATTGCCTTTGTCAAATATTTTAAGTAAGAAGTGTTGCTATAGAAAGCTGTGTGACTTTATCCTTCATATTTTAAGAGATTTTGAGTTAGTTTTTTTTTGTTTTTTAATTAATTAATTTGTTCATATTACGTTATTATGTAACGCCAGAAATTAACCAAACTCTAAATTACTGTAAATAATTAATTGCATTGTAACTAAAACCCTAACATAACGCATGGTGAAATAGGGTTTGCATTATTGGAGATTAAATCAAAATAATATATATATATATATATATATATATATATATATATATATATATTATGTATACAGAGTGAAAATTATTTAAACCGACAAACTCTGGGAGGTTGTAGGAGACACCAAAACAAATATTTTTCCCTTATGTCATTTTTTCTATGGGGATTATTTAAACCGGTAGAGGAAGATTTCTCTAGCGGCAAATTAATTAAACCAACAAACATTTTGCATTTTTTATTACCAAGAGACAACACATTAACACAAAGCAATTGCTTAAATTACAGTAGAGGTTCAGTAATGCCTCCATTGTCAGGTAAACAAAGGTTACACCGGCGGATCTTGTTCTGTCTAACACGGGCAAAAATTCCAGGAGTATCGTTAATTGCTCCTGCTGCTGCTACCATCCGGGCAATCAGATCCTTTTCTGATGCAACAGGAGTTGTGTAAACAAGGTTGCGCATCTCTCCCCACAATAAAATCCAAAATCCATAGGGGTCAAACCTGGGGTACAGGACCACACTGCCAATCAACTTTTCTGAAACTCGTTGGTTTAAGAATCGACGCACATGACGACTGAAATTTGCCGGCGCCCCGTCATGTTGGAACCACATGAGTTCTTTTGTAGGCAAATGAACGTCTTCCAGCAATTCTGGCAATGCTCTGGGGAGAAAATTGTAATAGTGTCATTTAATAGCCTAGGTAGGAGATATGTCCCAATTAAACAGTCCCCAACAACACCGGCCCACACATATCAGTGTACTCACTCCAGGTGTATCGCTCCATTAGTAAACAGATACAATTCGCTACTACACTGGTGGACAAAACAATTCCTACCATCAACAGCAGTTGCAGTCATGACAACTGAAGAGCCTAATACGGTCTCTACCGGTTTAAATAATCCTCATAGGAAAAAATGACATTAGGGAAAAACATTTGTTTTGGTGTCCCCTACAACCTCCCAGAGTTTGTCGGTTTAAATTATTTTCACCCTGTATATATATATATATATATATATATATATATATGTAAGAGAAAAATAACTTTAAATAAATATATACTTTTATGTAAAAACTTTCCCCTGGTGTACTTTTATATTCACTCCTGAACGAAATCTTTCGTTCACGGTCGAGTGAACAATATTCTTCAACACTGAAAAGTACAATAGTGACCACAATAACAAGATACAACAATACGTTACATAAAAAGTAGATAAACCTTTTCTTAAGTCATGTCATCCAGTCACCTGGTACTCGACTGATATAGCTATTGGCCAGTGATATTCCTGCAAACACAAGATATATTTTTTTCTTGTGATGTCTCAAAACTCTTTTCCTTGTTGATATATTTTATATTCCAGATAATAAAATATTTTACTTATTTCCTGATTCATAAAATCTCATTTTTGTATTAATCTATTGTCAACTTTTATAAGTTTCATGAGTGTTCAGTTGATGTATTATTTAAAATTAACGTTCAGTCCACTCTTTTCACCAAATTGCAATAAACTACAACATGGAAATCTCAACAGAAAAATCTAAAGTCATGACTTTCCTAGGAAAAGACCCAGTTCGCAGTAAAATTGTTATTAATAATAAAATATTAGAACAAACCAACACATTTAACTATCTCGGATACCAAGTTACATACGAAGAAGAAAAAGATTCTAGTCAAAAAAATATAAAATTTAACAGAGTAACAGGAAGTATAAATGATATTTTCAAGCCGAACACAGTACAGCAACACACACGAACTAGAATTTATAAAACACTGGCCAGGCCCATATTATATTACGGCAGTGAGGCCTAGGACAATTCGCAGTGTAGACGAACAAAGACTAACTGCGGCAGAAATGAAATTTATGAGACGTACTGCGGGCTATTCAAGGACAGACCATAAAAGGAATTCTGAGATTCTCAAAGAATTACACACAGAATCAGTCATGGAATATATACAAAAATACAGAAACAACTGGAAATCTCACGTACGAAGAATGAGCAGAACAAGAATACCACGTCAGATCTTAAATTACCAGCCACCAGGCAAGAGATCTTTGGGCAGACCCTTCAAACGTTGGATTGAGACCGTAACAGACCACTAGGTCTATCACATGAAAGGAAGAAGAAGAAGAAGAATATAAAATTATGGAATATTCACCTGAATACCAGATCTTCAGTGAAACACAGTTTTGAATCCTGCCGATGATGGGACAAGTCGCGAAAGCGCTACAGTTAAATAATTAATTAAGTTGAGGAGAAGGACCTTTCAGGTGAATATTCCATAATTTTATATTAATTTTTAATCTATTGTATATATACATCTTTCGTCATTAGATGATTGCCTCTACGACAAAGTGATACAGACAATTAATTTTTGAAATTGTTGAAATACAATTCACATTTTTTTTTTATTTTCCCTGTTTCGAGTATGAGGTCATCCACATCCTTTCCCAAACACGTATATTCTGCTTTTTGTAAATTTATATTCAGTCCCCATTTTTTATATTCTTCCATTAGTTTATTTATCATATATTTCATATCATCTTCATCCCCTGCAAAAATTATTTGATCAACAATTAATGCAGTACTTTTCCTCCTATAGGAATACCCATTTCAGAACATTTTTATACCACAAGTAAAGAGCCTGGTCTAAATAAATGTTCAGTTACATAAATCTACAGCGAACTACCACTATTCAACTAAAGAATAGTAAATACTCTATAACGTGACATGCTTAGAAGGTCATTGTCTTATCAGAGGCCGCTGGCCTCACATCTGCATATATTAATCATAAAAGTGGACTATCATCGAACCAGAATAGGAGTAACGTATGGGCAACATCGGGTCCCCAAACTTACAGCTGTTTTTATCAACCTGGAATCGCTATTTTTTGTGGCTAAAAAAAAAGAAACCACGATGCTGGTGAGTTCTGGTTCTATACTGACCGAAGTTCCGTGAGAAAATTGTCTATTGAACTAGCATATGTTCCGAAGATCTATACACAGTCAGGTAGCCTTAAACCGCAAGGATCAACGTGGATTATCGATTATGGGACAGATTCCTCTAAATGGATAAAGGAACCACCAAATTCTTTAAGTTTCAAGGCCATAACTGGGTTAATAATATTTATAGCCGGTCTTGGAACAAATTTTGAATATGATTTTAAAGAAGATTATTGCCCTCTCTACTTTAAGACAATTGGATTTGATAATAAGTATGGCTACGGCATGGGACATAAAACAGTAAACGCAGTTCAGCATTATCCTGTGAGGGTTTCGTAAGAGCTTGTCATCATATTATATTTAACTCAGTTGGACATCATTGCTTCAGATGCAGATTTTTTTTTTACAAATGCCACAGGTTATCACTCGACATTCCTGGTTTCTCTCCATGGCATTGGCGTACTTGTAACCCACTTCTGAGGTTGGGGCCGCCTGGTAGGCGGGGTTACGTTGCCCACGGTTGATACGATGGATGATGACGATAATGGTGCGCCCAGGAGATTCTCTAATCCTAAACTTAATCTAAGATGAATATGAATGATGATGATTGCGATGGCCATATGATTTCGGGGACCGTTTGGACCTTAACGTTTTCCTGACATTTGTCTTACAGGTGAGGAAAACCCCGATAAAAAACCTCACCCAGAAAAACTGTCCTGACCGGGGATCGAACCTGGGCCCGCTGCGTGACAAGGCAGCACGCTACCTCGAGACCACAGTTGGCGGAATTTTTCTTTCAGGCCGACTGTCCATATAAACTACGTACTGTTTATAGGACGAGAGTTTTTGAGGTCTGTATACAGAAGTTGTGGCAATATTTGTATACTAAATTATAAAGGAATAGAATTAAAAACACAACCTGCATATTTGGGGAAATACCCCCCCCCCAATTAAAGCATTTGATATAAGTTGAGTAACACTAAGGAATTGGGACTGGATGTAAATATCAATAAAACTAAATATATGGTCACGTACAGAGATACATTATATAATGGAAGTTGACAACCAATGACAAACAAGAGACATTTTAAGGAAGTGGATGAATTCAAATACCTAGAAACAATAATCACAAACAGGAATAAGATGCACAAGGAAATTAAACATAGGCTCAATTCTGCTATTATGCATTACAGAGGCTCTTGACTTCCCAACTCCTTTCAAAAAACGTTAAACTGAAAATATATAAAAGTATTATTTCTACCAATTATATTATATGATCGAAACATGATATGATGCGAACATGGAGATTACGAGTATTTGAGAATAAAGTTCTTAGGAAAGTGTTTGGACCAAAGAGAGATGAACAGACAGGTGAATGGAGAAGACCTGCATAACAATGAATTGCATGGTCTTTATAGGAAGCCGGATATAATAAGAACAGTTAAGTCTCGTAGACTGCGATGGGCAGGACATATTGCACGTATGGGGAATGAAAGAGTTGCATGGAAGCTTTTAGTAGGAAAACCAGAGGGAATACGCCCAGTTGGGAGACCAAGCATGAGTTGGGAGAATAACATTAACTATGATGTTGAGTGATTCCGGGTTCTGTGGCCGTGGTCCATAGTTGGTGTTGATACCAGACGTTTCGCCCTCAACTGCGGAGGGCATCTTCAGTGGCGAGTGCTTCTAGGCGTGTTTCCTGGTCGGAAGCTCTACTTAGAGTGAACGCTGCGGGTGTTGTATTGATACTAGTGGTGGGAGCAGGGTGAGCGGGCGTGGCCTCTTGCTGATTGGCTAATGGTCGTCTCCTTGTTGTCCCTAGTGTTGATGCATTTATTTTCTAGTGTACGGTACCAGGCCTTAGACAGTTTAATACCCTTCCTCTTTTCTGTTAATATTTTCCTTATGCTTGTGTATTTCTATAGCCTCTCGATATAATCTAGGGAAATAATAGGAAGTTGTGGCTAAAACTTGTGTATCATCGAATAGAATCTGGTGTCCATTCATAATGGCATGTTCTGCTACAGCCGATTTATCCATTTCTCCTTGTCTGCAGTTTCTTTTGGATAAATCGGCTGTAGCAGAACATGCCATTATGAATGGACACCAGATTCTATTCGATGATACACAAGTTTTAGCCACAACTTCCTATTATTTCCCTAGATTATATCGAGAGGCTATAGAAATACACAAGCATAAGGAAAATATTAACAGAAAAGAGGAA
The DNA here is from genome assembly GCA_030220185.1 of Diploptera punctata. Taxonomy (NCBI): domain Eukaryota; kingdom Metazoa; phylum Arthropoda; class Insecta; order Blattodea; family Blaberidae; genus Diploptera; species Diploptera punctata. Next base: position 944,154 of record JASPKZ010009823.1, read on the forward strand.
GGTATTAACTGTCTAAGGCCTGGTACCGTACACTAGAAAATAAATGCATCAACACTAGGGACAACAAGGAGACGACCATTAGCCAATCAGCAAGAGCCACGCCCGCTCACCCTGCTCCCACCACTAGTATCAATACAACACCCGCAGCGTTCACTCTAAGTAGAGCTTCCGACCAGGAAAACACGCCTAGAAGCACTCGCCACTGAAGATGCCTCCGCAGTTGAGGGCGAAACGTCTGGTATCAACACCAACTATGGACCACGGCCACAGAACCCGGAATCACTCAACATCATGATTACCGGCCGTGAAAGCCTGCATTCAACTAACATTAACTATGATTTGAAGCAATTAGATCATATAGAGAATGATTGGAAAACATTAGCTCAAGATAGGGATTTATGGAGAGCTTATGTCCGCGCGGCCATGAACATATGGGTTCGAGTGCCAATGAGTTAGATAGATAGTTAGGTATAAATTTTCAGTCTGCCTCAGTTTAGCGAACGAATCTAAATTTAGAATTCGTCGAAACTTCACTAATATTCATTCCCATATTTGAACGTTTACGTATAAATGGGCGTATTCTCATTTAAATGTAGGCTATTGCGGCCTATTATTTTCTTGTGTACTGTTATACAAATTGCCAACAATGTATATGTATTATGAAAAAGTATCGATTGTATCACTTGTGACAGGCGATACAATTATTTGTATCAGAGACCTGCAAGAAACAAATACGTGATACCTTCTGTATTTGGCTTATTTCAGAGCCCCTAGCGGCAGACACTGGAACTCGCGGTAGCAACCTGTTAAGTTTTCTCGTCAAATCGACCCCGTGAATGATACAGCATTTTTGCCTTTTCACAATTTGCAATACCTTTCCTTTAATGCTGTCCATGACTTTCTTTGTATCCTTCTTTAAAGGTGTTTGTATCGTATTGAGAGAAAACATTATTTAGCAAGATTTATTGATCCAGCATACAAATTTTCTTGTCTCTTCCTTTTACATAGGCCTACGCGACTTGCTTTTTGAATTACTTTTTTTTTCATGGATTTAATGGCTCTGCTGATTTCATTATAAACTTTCAATGTGTACAGTGTTCAGTAGAATCCAGATAAATACGTCAATTTTTGTTCAACTCTGTCTCTTCCCCTATTTTATTTTATTTTATTTTTTTAAGTTTCATACTAATATATATTGATATACAAACTTTTACGTTTTATTTAATAAACCTGCTATGCAACAATTTGAATCTTCATGGACTTTTTAAATATAATTTTTCTTTATGAATGTATTTTCTATAGGTTTTACTGTAGTTTGAATTTCGTGTAGTTAAACAAAGGCCTGAAATATTCGTTTGGCCATTCTCGAAAATTATATGATAATGTTTTGGTTTTATTAATCTCTTTTGTACACCCTTAGACAAACAAATGAACCATCTCTTGATTCCGTCAACCGATCGGGGAACTTCGTGAGCACTCGCAGAAGCCTTATTCACATTAACACGTTTTCAGTAATTGTACTGTGTTGTTTGCTAGTTAACGCAGTGCACACTCAAGTAACATAGAAGAGAGAGCTTGCCTTTGTGTGTTTCCGTGATCGAGAGGTTTAACACACAACATCTGCGTTCGTAACCTCACGGGTTCGATTCCCGTTCTACTTTTTTTTACTGAATGTTAGGATTGCATATCGCCTGTAATATGATTTCATATTTAATTTTATATTCGAGTTTTATGGCTTTAATGCACATACAAAACACATAAATAAAAACCTTCTAATAATTAAATGAAGAAAGAAAATAATATCTTCTAAAATGAAAACTTTAACAAAATTAATATCGGGTGTATGAACCCTCAGAATCTATTACCGCCCTCAATCTGCGGGGCATTGATGCAATCAAATTTCTACAGTCACGTGGACTTTCGGCTAGAGCATCCCAGACGTCCTGAATTTGTGCCCATAAGCCATCTTTCGTCTTTCGTGCATCTGCAGGACAACTAGAGTTCATAATAAACAAACTTGTTAGAGGCTGTTGCTTTTGCGCAGAACGTGTGCGCATCAGTCTATTAAAATCAATACATTGACATCACATAGAACAAACCCTGAATGTGGTAAAATAATTGTTACAATAACGACATTAACAATGATTTAGTTCAATTGTCAAAATAAAATGCATTTAATTCATGAAACATTTTAATACAAATGTCACGAAAAAAAAAACTACATAATTGAGGACGCGAACCTGCGACCTTCATTAACAGAAACAGTGATTGCATGCTTTACCGCTGACCTAACAGGGCACGTAGGAGTATCTTCACTCAGTTCATGCCACATAACGCAGTAGCTCAGGGCCTGCACAATTATGACTAGTTTACTAGTGTGAACCCAGCGCTGTGTCGAGTAGGACTTACAAGAAATATGCGTTCAAGATATGACTCATTTTTTTGTCTAAGGGTATATATATATTCTTGGTTTGAATCTCTTGTGCATTAATAAAGAGACAAAATAAGTCTGGTATTCTTAGGAATTATTTTAAATTGCTTAAACATCTATATTAACATATAACCAATTTCATAGGCTAGTGGTCAGCGTTCTTGACTACCAGTTCATGAGGTCCCGGGTTCGATTCCCGGTCAAACTATAGAATTTTTTCCTTAAAGGGAATTGTTCCTGTGGTTGTCCATGGTCTGGAATTTAGGTTAAGTTTAGGTTAAGAACTCTTCTGGCACTTGATTATCATTTATCACCCATAATATCATCGGCGTAACGTAACTCCGCCTTCCAGGTGCCCTAACCTAAGAAATGGATTACAATTCCTCCAATGCCAGGAGAGGAAGCCAAGAAATATCATAAAAGACAACCTGGTGGCATTAGATAAAAAAAATATATATCCTATATCCATGGTGTAGCGGTAGTTAATTACGAGAATAAGTCAGAATTCTTGCGGCTTCGAGTCCAAGTGGGGTCACGGTCCAAACACTGTCAGCACCGTGGTTCTGCGTCTAATACTATATAAGACGCTCTACCAACAAATCTGCGCCTATGCTGCCCATGGATGGGCACGTAAGCTCAACTTAATAGACAGACAGGCAGACAGACAGACAGACAGACAGACAGACAGACAGGCAGACAGACAGACAGACAGACAGACAGACAGACAGACAGACAGACAGACAGACAGACAGACAGACAGACAGACAGACAGACAGACAGACAGACAGACAGACAGACAGATAGACAGATAGATAGATAGATAGATAGATAGATAGATAGATAGATAGATAGATAGATAGATAGATAGATAGATAGATAGATGGATGGATGGATGGATGGATGGAAAGCTCTGCGGCCATCACTTAAGTGTTGGCGGTGAGCGATCCATTTTGATCCTCCTTAATAGGTAGAACCCCGGGTTCCTGTAAAATACATTATCCCCGGTTTAAATTTTGAATTCAATTTGAAGTTAATTAGCAGAGTGAAGTCTGAGGCGGACCTTTTGGGGTTATGTTTCAGCATTTGCTCTTTGGATTGAGGAAAACCGCTTAAAACCTCAATCGGAATAGTCAATCACGCGGGATCTTGCCAAGTTTGGCTTTCGGATGACTCTAACAATCATAAAAGAAAGCTACTAGCAGCACAAACGATAAGTCCTCATTCGGGTCACCAAAGCATACAACACAGTATCGCGAGCTTGCCTACCTGTGATAGCAGGAGTACTTCCCATCGATCTTTATATTGAACGTCGAATACATCGCTAAGGCTGCGTAGAGGACTCCGAATCTACGTTGAAGAGGCAGTTCTCACCCCCGAGCTTTACACAGAACCAGATGAACGGGACGCAGAATCATCGATGCTCACCTTGAGGTAAAATGACATCGACAATGGGAACAAGAACAGCATGGTCGTCAACTCTTTCCTAGAGTACGGGCGAGAATGCGCATGCCATGGATAGTGCCGAACCACAACGTGACACAACTGCTCTCCGGGCATGGGCATTTGAAGAGTAAACTGTTTGAGAGAGGACACAGCAGTGTGCGATTGTAACAACCCTGATGAGCACACCGTCACTCACGTGCTATATCATTGCACTAAGTACGGTGTCTTAGCAGTGTGCGATTGTAACAACCCTGAAGAGCACACCGTCACTCACGTGCTATATCATTGCACTAAGTACGGTGTCTTCAGAAGGGAACTCGAGTTGCAGCTATGGAGGGAGGAGTCCACTGGCCGCCGCCCCTGGAGTACTGGACAAGGAAGCAAACATACAAAGCAATCACACGCAACATCGGTAGAGTTCTACGATTAAGAACTGAAGAAGATGGCAGAAGAAGAATGATCCGTCATTAACATTCCCATCTTCACAATCACACATACATACATAGATACATAAAAACAAACAGCAAACACAAATTATACACACACCACACACGCTAAAACACTAACACAACAAACGCAATTACTCTCATATCACTTATCATCAAAACAATTATCATTATTTTAAGTATTATGCATATTTATTTTATATATCGCCAAACACAAACACACAACACGTTTTACTTATGTAATATCTACACTTCACATACCCGAAATCTGTATGTATTATGTTTGAAGAGAAAAATTATACGCTCAGACCGGACTTGAACCCGGACCCTTGGTTCTCTAGACCAAGTGCTCTACCAACTGAGCTACCTGAGCAAGTACCGATCTAAACGCAAATCTTTCTCTATATGCATTGTAATTCCCGGGTTCAAGTCCCGGTCTGAGCGTATATTTTTCTCTTCAAATATGATTTATCCATCATTGAGATGTACGAAATCAATAATAAAAAATGTATGTATTATGTTTATCATCATCATCATCAACAATAACAACAACAAGGATTAAGCCCATGGCCTGTTCCGATTTCATTATAGGTCGAATTGGTTCTTCCATCTCTTCAATGGTCTTCCCAACATTCTTCTCCCTTTTCGTTTATAATTATACATTCTTCTTGGTATGCGCTGTTCATTCATTCGTAATAAGTGCTGAAGATAATAATTTTGATAATATTTTATTCTTTCACAGAGATTAAATATATTAAGTTCTGTTCTTATATCTTCGTTTTTCTTTTATCGGTCCTTTGGTATCCTGCTATTGCTCTCAACATCTTCATTTCAGCTATTATGTTTATTTATTTAATAAAGATTAGATAGTTGTTAGGGACATAGAGCAGACCCGGGATAAGGACATTATGCCCGAGGTAACCCGGGGGGTGGTCGTAGGGCTCTAAATAAAAAAAAATCCAAACTAGCCTTGGGACACATTCAGGCACATATAAATTAACAAAGGAGATTTTCTGCGGATAAAATCGGTCGGAATACAGGGCTTGCCACCTTACCTTCTCCTGTGACATGAAATAGAAAGAATGGACACTTGTGTATCCTCCGTTATAGACATTCTTGCAATATTAACGATGTTCTTTGCTTCTGTGCTCTTAGAAATGTTTTACAAAATAAATTAAGTGGTAGGCCTACATAGTAAATAGGACGGTGTGTGACAAAACAGTGAAGTTGGAGGTGCATGAGAGTGTACTGCAATGTGTTGGCTGGTACCGGAAATGAACATTGGTGAATGATGCGACACCACAGAATGAGGAAATGACATGTGTACTGTCAGCACATACAAAAATGGCACCTCGACATCTATGTGTATTGATGACAGGAAGTACGACCATAAAGCATTCCCGAATTCCTAAATTCTGGGTTCGATACTGTTGACACGCTTCTCTATGTCACGTGCCGCTCTAGGAATTCGGTTGGACCAGCTCGATAGGCCTATAGACATACATACTTTTTTACACTGTATCACTTATGTGAACGTAGGCATACCATGTTAAAATAGGCGTTTCATGGCAAGTTAATTTGTTAAGTACTGCATCCTAACTTAAGATTCCATAGCATATTTAAAAAAAAATATTATTATTGATATTACACTGGTTAACGTGATTTTTGTCTCATGTGTACCAATAGTTGTACTTAATGTAGTAGGTTTTTTATCGTGTTTTCAAATATGTATTCGGAATTTCTCCATCACCCACAGTTTTTTATTTCAATTTCAATTAATGGATTTATATAACTATTTTTTAATAAACGTTTCTTCGTCTATCTGTACATTGTAAAATAAAACCAAACGAGCTACCTCAGGAGATTTCAGCTATGGAAAAGAAATATCAAGGCAAATGGAATCCTAATATGCTGGCCGATTATTGTTGGACCATCAAAAGGATGCTCCACAGGCGAAATATAGCAGAAAATCGCAATTTCTTACTTACTAGGTGAGTCCGAATGTTCGAATATTGTGTAGTTACGAATGTATAAAATATTAAAGTGTTTGAAATTATAAATGCCTGTCTCTCGGAAACCTTGCGTGATGGATAAAAACCGATATCATGTTTGAATTCAGGAGAAACATTACTATCAGAATCACATATTTTTCTTTCTGAGACAAAAAAAAAATTCTATTATTCGCCATAGGTCACATGGCCTAAAACGGATTTATTCATGATTATTATTATTATTATATTATTGCCATTATCATTATTATAATTATCATTATCATCATTATTACCATTATTTTTTTTATTGCGGATGAGCCCATGTAGGACTACGCAAAGTAATTAGAGGCGTTTCCTTTGAGCCCAAATTTCTTTCATTCTTTTGCTATGAGCTTGTTTTCTATGATCTGTCTAAGTTCCAGTTTTTTCTTCGGTTGTCCTCTTGGTCAACTTGCCACTTATTCACCTTAAATCTAAATATCTCTGTTTGGGATATCTTCTTTAGTAATTTCTGCCAATTTTAAGTCCTTTTTGACTCATCAATCCACTTCATAGTATCCACTGGAGCTTTACTTCTGTTTTCGTAGAATTCCATTATCTGTTTTGTAAGCCTATTTGAGTTCATTCGTTTAATATGGCCATAACATTTCAAACTTCGTTTTCATATCACTATGAATATCTGTATATATTATTTCCTTTTTACGTCTGAGTTTAAATGCTTCACCTATGACCTGTGGACCTAAAACTTTTCTTATAATGTTGCATTCTTTTTTCACTATATTTTCGATATCTTTTTTCTGTTCAAAATTAATGTTTCTGCTCCATAGAGGCACTCTGGTTTAATTACAGTGTTATAGCGTCGTAATTTTGTATGTAAAGGTATGCATTTTTTATTATAAGTGTTGTGAGTAAGCCGAAATGCTGTTTCATTATTATTATTATTATTATTATTATTATTATTATTATTATTATTGTCATTATTATTATTGTTATTATTATTATCACTATTATTATTACTATTATTATTACTATTATTACTACTATTATTACTATTATTATTATTATTATTATTATTACTATTATTATTATTACTATTATTATTATTATTACATTATATTATTATTTACTATTATTATTATTATTATTATTATTATTATTGATATTAGAGTTTGGAAGTAAACATCAATTAAACTAAATATACGAGGGAAATTTTGTAGAAATAGCTGAATTCAAATACCTAGGAAAAATAAATATAAGAGGAATTAGGTGGAGAGAGAAATTAATCTTAGGTTCAATTCTCGAAACGCATGCTATTACGCATTACAGGGGCATCTGTCGTTCCAACGTCTCTCTTTAAATTTTAAACTGAACATATGTAAAACTGTTAGCTTCCAGTTATATTATATGGATGCGAAACATGGACTCTTACTTTAAAGGAGAAGGAAGAATTAAGAGTGTTTGAGAATAAATTCCTTTGTAACATTTTTGGATCTAAGAGAGATGAACAAACAGGAAATCTGAGAAGACTACATTACAGTGAGCTACATGGACTTTATGGAAGACCAAATGTAATAAGAACAGTTAATTCTCGTGGGCTGCGATGAGCAAGATATGTGACACGAATAGGGAATGGAAATGGGCATGGAATCTCCTTGTAGCAAAATAAGAGGGAAAGCGCCTCCTTGTGGGAAAACAATAGAGAAAGCGCCGAGTAGGCTAAGAATGAGGTGGGAGAATATCATCATCATCATTATCATCCATGCAAGTATTAGGCCCTGTGGCCTGCTACGGTCTCAAAGAGGAGTTTTCCATCGAGCGCTTTTTTAGACGTCCCAGCGATCTTTTGCCTTGGGGACAGTAACGAAGCATGGCTTTTGGGATTCTATGAGATGACATTCATTAAAGATGGGCTTTCCAGTTGTTCTGGTAGTTTTGTATAGCCTATGGTGAACAATGGGTTCTACATCCAACTCTTACATAATTTCCTCATTTAGTTTATGGTTCCACTTTGTATAGCCTGCTGTACGGCGCATAAATCACATATCATTTGCTGTTATTCGGCTTCATCTCTTCTTCATGTTGTCCATGCTTCACTACCGTATCTTAATATTGGTCTTGCGAGAACTTTATAAAGCCGTAATCTTGTGTTCTTCTGTACTAAAGATGGTTTCATTATACTGTTAATTATCCCCGTTGTTTTTGTGAAATTTGTATTTTCTTTGATATATCAGCTTCATCTTGAAGAGTTAAATTATAACCAAATAATAAATTCATTTACTTGTTTTAAAATTTCATCGTCCAAAACAATTTTGCTAGGTATAGGGTGTTTCCTTGGCACTGTATATCAACTATACGTAGACTTAAAAAAAGCGCATGATTCAATTAAGAGGGAGAAGTTATATAGTATCCTGCTGGAGTTCGGAATTCCTAAAAAGTTAGTTAGACTTATACTAATGTGTCTAAATGGCACAAAGAGTAGGGTGCGTGTAGGCAAACAGCTTTCGGACACTTTTGAAATCCAGAATGGGTTGAAGCAAGAAGATGCACCATCTCCTCTACTTTTAATTTTGTACTAGAACATGCCATCAAATCTTTAGAGGATGAGGAAGGCCTACAACTCAATGGTATTAATAAGCTATTAGTTTATGCTGATGATGTAGTACTATTGGCCGATAGCGAGGAGATACTAAAGGACAACACACACACACACACACACACTATTGAGTAACACTAAGAAATTAGGTCTGGAAGTAAATATCAATAAAACTAAATACATGGTCACACGTAGAAATACATTATATAATGGAAATGGACAACTAATGACAAATGAGGGAAATTTTGAGGAAGTGGCTGAATTCAAATACCTAGGAACAATAATCATAAATAGGAATGAGATGCACAAAGAAATTAAACATAGGCTCAATTCTGGAAATGCGTGCTACTATGCATTGCAGGGACTCTTGATGTCCCAACTCCTTTCAAAAAACGTTAAACTGAAAATATATAAAACTATTATTCTACCAGTTATTTTATATGGGTGCGAAACATGGACTCTTACTTTAAGGGAGGAAAGGAGATTACAAGTATTTGAGAATAAAGTAGATAGGAAAATTTTTGGACCAAAGCGAGATGAACAGACAGGTGAATGGAGAGGACTACATAACAATGAACTGCATGGTCTTTATAGGAAGCCAGATATAATAAGAACAGTTAAGTCTCGTAGACTGCGATAGGCAGGACATGTTGCACATATGGGGAATGAAAGATTTGCATGGAAGCTTCTTGTAGGAAAGCCAGAGGGAAAACGCCCAGTTGGTAGACCAAGAATGAGGTGGGAGAATAACATTAACTATGGTATGAGGGAAGTAGATTATACAGGGAATGATTGGAAAGCATTAGCTCAGGATAGCGACGTATGGAGAGCTTATGTCCGCGCGGCTATGATGAACCTACGGGTTCGATAGTGCCAGTGAGTAAGTAAGTAAGTAAGTAAGTATAGGGTGTTTCCTACAAAAAGGTCATCACTTTAGAGAACAACAATCAGGATATGAGGGAGATAAATTATACAAGGGATGATTAGAAAGCGTTGGCTCGGGAGAGGGACGTATGGAGGGCTTATGTTCGCCAGGTCATGAATATACGGGTTCGATATTGTCAGCGAATTAGTCCGAGTTACACATTCATCAGAAACAGTGTATAAATTACCTAGACATCAATCAATACAACTCTTATGCTGCAAATTCTTCTTCTTCCTCTTCTATTACCTAATTATTTCACCTTATATAGGACTTAGTCGGTAGCGGTGGACCAGTGGTCTGGTTCCGACGGTCGCGGGTTCAAACCCGGCCGGGGTCGATGGATTCTTTTAGGAAATAAAATGTAAAGAGCAAGTTCTCCCGGAGGGACTCTAAAATGCTTAACAATATCAAAAGAACCAGTAAGATGCAAATTAGAAGTGGAAGAAAAATTATAGAACAAGTGTCAGAATTTAATTATTTAGGTGTATTAATAACAAACACTACAAATTTAATAAAAGAAGTAAAGAAACAAGCTGATAAAGCAGCACACAATATCAGGGTATATGAAAGATTTAATTTGGCGCAACAAACATATGTCAATAGAAAGCAAAACCCGCATATACCAAAAATTAGTTTGAACTGTTATCATATATGGAGCAGAAACTAGGGCTGATACAACAAAAACTAAACAAATAATTAGCATATGCAAAATGAAAATCTTAAGAATTATTCAGGGGAAAAACATTATTTGATAAAATACAGAACACAGAAATTAGGGACAAATGCCATATTCAAGACATAACCAAATTTATTATACGTAGACGAAAATACTGGAAGGGTCATATAGAAAGAATGGAAGAAAACCGGCTTGCAAAAAGAGCTAAGAAGATAGACCAATGAACGGGAAAGAACAAGAGGAAGACCAGCCAAGAGATGGATAGACAGTGAATGCACATCCATTACGTCTTCCTCTGAGGAGTGATTTTGGAAATAAACAGGATGAAAATCCTACAAATTAAGTTTAAGAAGAAGAAGAAGAAGAAGAAGAAGAAGAAGAGCTAACGCTTTTTATACAAAATTGAATGAATACAATTTGAAGACCTCTTATAATAAATAATAATACGTAAAAAGTAGAGTATAAAATAATTACATTAGAACTCTCTGAAGGGCCATTAGAATAGATAATAGAATATGGAATTTATTGCCTTTTTTTTCAGAATAAAGAAAATACATATGCATTTACATTGCGCACGGGCCTGCTTGGCCGTACGTGCATTATTTTCCATGAATAAAAATTAAATTAATAATATAAACAAATACCTACAAATACACCGTATCAAAAAAACAATAACGGGCTACATATAAGTAAAATCTATGTCTGCACTAAATCAAAATAATACATATCTACATTCATCCACATTCCGTACATTAATATTAAAAAAAAAAATGCTAGAAACAAATTAGAAAAACAAAAGCACACACACATACACCCACACACCCCCACACATATACACACCGCACGCTCATACCCCCCTCCCCCGTCACTGCAGACATTAAGTGCACTATCAGACTATTCAACTTATCAGACCTACTTATTATATAACATGATTAAAGATCGAAAACAAAGACCATATTGAGATTCTTCTTATTGTTAATACATATATCCTTAATCTACAATTTTGTTATATCTCAATTTTCTTACTGTACCCAAAAATTTGCATGTTTTTGATTCACTCTCGATCCGTCCTAAAAGATCCCAACACGCCACTCTCCCTCGATCCGACCTGAGAAATCTCTCCGGCAGCATCTGTAATCTAAGTTGTTCTGTCTCTCTACAGAATGCTATAATATGCTGCCAGTTTTCATGGTCATCGCATAGTGGACATAGTTTAATGCCTTCCTCATTGTTAAATTATGGGCCATCCATCCCCCCAAATGAAACCATGCAATAGCACTTTTATCATCCCCATCCAAAGAGTCAATATATTCTTCCCTTCCCCACGAAAGTTTCAGTTCCGTCTGCAGGGTGAGCGATATTTCTGGCTACACTCTGCTTCTATATACTGTCTGTCTATATCGATTAGTCTCTTCTTAACTGTCCTCCAAACATTTCTATTATTCCGCGTACTCCTTTCTCTTTCCCATACCCAACCCATCCCTATGCCCTTCAATCCCCTTTCTACACCGATTACCCAATCTCCCGAAACACACTGCCTTTTCTGTTCATTGTAACACTCTGCTCTAAGCGAGTCCTGATTCCCGTTTATTATGTCCAACCATACTTAATAGCCATAATTTTGCCCCTTATTGTGTCCGAAAATGTACCGAATTCCTTCAGTATGCCACAATTTGAAGTCCCCTTAAGATTATAGGCTCGATATTGTGGAATAGGGATGCTCTGCGTTATGCAGTGATACTGTACAGAGGGTTGCCTCATTTGCACGCCTCCACTACCTTACTCTCAATTAATTAATACAAGTGTTAACACCCGGTACGTCATATTCACTAACCCAAACTAGAGTAGAGGATTCACCAAGCCCACATATCACCACACCTCACCATGTAACCTGAGTTCAATTGGTTTAATTCATTGTTTCACGACTCCGTTTTGATGATCTAAAGGTATTACATCTCAGGTTCCCGGTTCAGTACCCGTTCATATCTAATACATAAAAATTAATGTTTGTTTGTTTGTACTTTATGCGCGGCCATATCGCTGATCCGATTGTGATGGGACTTTTTGCAAAATGTTCAGGAGTTTCCCGGAATGAACATAGGCTATAATAGAGTTGTGATACGCAACTCCTACACCCTTAAAAATCGCTCTTTATAGTGGAAAACGTGAAAAAAGCAGCACTTTGGACGCTTAAATGGCTTACGCTGCCAAAACCATAACAAATACACAAAATTAATGTACACAGAATTGAATATATCAAAAACTCGACAAAACGTCCGCCACAGCATATGTTTATCTCTTACGGATAACTCACAATAACCATTTTTGTCTTTCATTGATACCAAGAAGATCGAGACAAGTACGTAGATTCCTGTGCAAGCATAGCAGCACATGGTGGGTATTTTTTTACGGATAACGCACAATAACGAGTTCACATAAGCCAAGAAGATCGATATAAGTAAATTCCCGGGCAACGCCGGGTAATCCGCACGGGGAATCTTAAAATAATTATGATATACATTTATAATTATTTTTCATTTTACTTATTCAACTAAACATAAGAAGTGCATTGATTCTTGTCTTTCAGCTCAATTTATGCCAGAATGATCGGGATGAGTAGATTCCCGGACAACGCCGGGTAAACAGCACGGGGTATCTAAAAATAATTACGATATAAATTGTTCCGTTTACTTATTTAACTAAACATAAAATACATTAATTTTCGTATTTCAGCTCAATTATGTCAAGAAGATCGGGATAAGTAGATTCCCGGGCAAGGTCGGATAATCAGCACGGGGTATTTAAAAAAAATATAAATTTATAATTATTTTTCCTTTCACTTATTCAACCAAGCATAAAAGCGTATTAATTCGTTCATTTTCATTTACTTAGGCATAGCAGCGCATGTCGGGTATTGCCTAGTATATATATATATATATATATATATATATATATATATTTACAGAAATGGATGTTTTAAGAAGATCAGCTGGAAAATCTAGAATGGATAGAATACGAAATAAAGAAATAAGGGAAATTATGGGTGTACAAGAGGAGCCGGACATCATAGACATCATATAAAAGAAAATATTGCAGTGGTATAGTCACGTCAAACGAATGCCAGAGCAAAGATTGCCAAACATTTTTATGGAATGGATCCCAATGGAAAGGAGGAAGACAGAAGAAAACTTGGATAGAAGGGGTACAAGCAGCTATGAATATCAGAGGAATGGAGGAAGATCAATGGATGGATAGAGAGGAATGGCGTTTGGTTTCCGGAAGACGGCGGCAGCTGCCATGATACCGGATGATGATGATGATATATATTTAGATGTTATAACTATATTTTGACATTTGGCAATCATATCAAATATATGAGCATTTTTAGGCATTGATGTTACACTAAAAGAATCTCTAGCACTCTAGAACTACGTGGGGTTAACAATAAACAGATACCATTATAATAGAATTTTGATATGAAATTATTCCTGTAATTTCCATCTCTTCCGATATTTAAACACACCGCCCGTGTTGATCATAAAAACTGCAGCAAACTATGTCTGAAATATAAACTATTACGTAGTAAATGTTTACTTTTCGTGATGGCCACCTAAAGTTTTATAAGTGTAGTTAAATTTCCATCTTCCATACTTGTAATGTATAGCAAACATCAAAATATTATTCGTATCGACTTTTATTATCGAGATGTGCATCGATTCTTACGACAGGCAAATGCCTTTATTGCCCCAGCGAATTCGAGTTTTAAAACATCGCATGAAATTGATATTTTAGAGACGTCGTACGACGCTTACAGTGTGAATATGCAAAGAAAGTGATATAAAACATTACAGGCAAGTGCTACAAGAGTCATAAGTCGCGTTTCTTTAACAGCATGCTAAAAATCATGAGGGTACAAAAGCAATCAAACTCTTGGACAAGTAACGTCATGTCGATTGCAATACTGAGTTCCAAGGATCGAATTAAATTAAGTTAATATACTTACTTACTTACTCACTGGCGGACATAAGCTCTCCATACATCCCTATCCTGAGCTAATGTTTTCCAATAATTTCCTGTATAATCTATTTCCCTCAAATCATATTTAATGTTATTCTCCCACCTCATTCTTGGTCTACCAACTGGGCGTTTTCCCTCTGGCTTTCCTACAAGAAGCTTCCATGCAAGTCTTTCATTCCCCATACGTGCAACATGTCCTGCCCATCGCAGTCTACGAGACTTAACTGTTCTTATTATATCTGACTTCCTATAAAGACCATGTAGTTCATTGTTTTGTAGTCTTCTCCATTCACCTGTCTGTTCATCTCTCTTTGGTCTTTGGCATGGGTTCCTGAAGTAGTCCCCGCCCGCAGAACCGAATGGAGGACTATTTGACCTCCGGAAAATTTTATCCCAGTTGAACCCATGTCCGCATATCTTGACAGTTGTATTTTTACGGTGAAAGATCGTCACTCTTTCGACCAAGGTACTTTTTTCGTCTGGCTTATCACCTTCGGCCAGTCCGGCATGGGTAACCCTATCGGCAGCAATGCTACCGCCGGCATAGCTCTCAGGATCATTTAAGCACGCAAGCCACTCCACCACGACAAGGTAAAGATACCATGGAGGGGCAGTTAATATACATTAAGAAAAAAAATACCAGAATGAGTTATTGCTAAATATCATGAGAATATTTATATCTTCTTTCTTCTTCTTCTTCATGATATTAGGCCTTTTGACCTGTTTTCACATCAAGTGGGATTTAATGAATCCTCCCATCTAGTAAATGGGCGTCCAACATTTATATGTCCTATTGGTTTGTACTTTAGTAACAGCTGAGGGATTCTATCTGTAGGCATTCTCTTGACATGTCCATACCAGTTGTTTCTCATGTTGTCAATTCTATTTGTTAAAATAAAAATATTTAAGTCCTTCCTAATATCCTCACTTCTTTTCTTGTCCAAAATTGTCACATCTGCTACTGAACGTAGGAACTTCATTTCTACAGTTTCTATTTTCCTTCTGTCTGAACGGTTAAGAGTCCAATTTTCACTGCCATAATTTTGTAAAATTTTAGTTGTGTGCTCCTCAAAGTTTTATTTTTCAGTGTCCGTCTCATAGTGCCACACATTCTGTAAAATCTATTTAATTTAATATTAATATCTTCCTTCTGGCAGTATGATACGTTGCATCCTAAATAATTAAAATCGTTCACCTGTTGTATTATACTGTTATTAATACTGATTTTACACCTCATATGGTCTTTCCTGTTGAATGCCATTACTTTCGATTTACTTTCAGAGATTGTCATATTGAATTTATTTGCTATTTGTAAATTGTCTTCTGAAGAGCTAAGGATTGTCTGATCGTCTGTAAACAGTATGATATTTAGAATCGTACTGCCAACTTTAAACTCTGTGGTTAAATTTGATTGCCCTTGTACAATGATCTCGTCTATATATATATATATATATATATATATATATATACTAAAGAGTGCAGGAGATAGCGGGCATCCTTGTCTGACCCCTTGATTAATTTCTAATGTATTATCGCTCATTGTACCTCCTTTATCAATCATTATTTCTGATTTAAAATATAATTCTGTCTAAATGTTCTTTCCATTAGTGTTTGTGCTCGTCTAGTTTATCGAGTATTGAAAATATCTCCAGTTCATTTCTTATTGATTCATTGTGTAATCTATCCATGCGTGTTCATCCTTTTACGGATCTTAAAATTTCATTTCAGTGGCTTGAAGTGTGAGATATCTTTTTTTTTTGTAAGTACTCAAGATTCAGATCCATATAAAGAACAGGAACAGCCATAATTTTATAAAACCTGAGCTGAGTTTCTCTTCGAGTCTTTCGGAGGTTTCTTCTTATAGTGCCAAACATCATTTGATATCGGTTTAATTTATTATGTATATCCCAATCATAGCTATATGTTATATCTGAACCAAGATAGTTAAAGTGTGCTATCTGTTCTATTATTTCATTATTGATCACTATTTTTGCTCTGACTGGCACTTTTCCCTGAAAAGCCATAATTTTAGTTTTTGAAGTTGAGACTTTGAGATTATAATAGACTCCCAATTGATTCAACATGTAAATTACTCTTTTGTTTCTCCTAGGTTATTACTTCTGCGCCAGGAGACGAGATCTTATCCTCAAAATGTTTGTTGTATCCAGATTTTATTTAACGTAGTACATATTTCTGTGTCATGAGAGAAAGCTTTTAAATGTCCGTTCGATGAAAGAACGTTCTCAAATTGACCTACTCAAAAATTTTGATCGACCTTGATCAAGCACGAAACAGCTAACATCGGATCCGGCAGTGGTCTTGCTAACTAACTAATGAACCCGTAGGTTCATGACCGCGCGGACATAAGCTCTCCATATATCCCTATCCTGAGCCAATGTTTTCCATCATCCCCTGTATAATTTTCTTTCCACAAATAATAGATAATGTTACTCTCCCACCTCATTCTTGGTCTACCAATTGGGCGTTTTCCCTCTGGTTTTCCTACAAGAAGCATCCATGCAAGTCTTTCAATTCCCATTCGTGCCACATGTCCTGCCCGTCGCAGTCTACGAGACTTAACTGTTCTTATTATATCTGGCTTCCTATAAAGACCATGTAATTCACTGTGATGCACCTGTCTGTTCATCTCTCTTTGGTCCAAAACTTTTTCCTAAGAACTTTATTCTCAAATACTCGTAATCTCCTTTCTTCCCTTAAAGTAAGAGTTCGTGTTTCGCATCCGTATAATATAACTGGTAGAATAATAGTTTACCACTTAGAAAATCTCAACCGAATCTAATTCAAAATTATTCTGACATTATATCGATTATCGAGTTGATTGTGTCGACTAAATGTCTAAAACAGTCCACAGGAAGTCGACGCGCGAAAATATATCCCTGAGAAATTATAATTTGGTAACTTAAATCTACAACTTTGGCAATAAATTTCTCTCACTGCCCAGTGGTATACGCAGATTTGATCACGTTACACCATCCCTGGAACAACTGACATGGCTTCCTCTACAAGATCGTAGAACCATCCATTCCCTATGCCTTCTCTATAATATATTACACACATCATTACCTTATTACTTATCACACCGCTTCACTAGACTCTCTGATACACATAAATTAGATACCCGATCCCTTGAGCGCAGTGTCCTTTATATCCCTCCTCATCACACTACCTATTATTCGAAATAATTTACAGTTTCTCTTGCTAGAACATGGAATTCCCTTCCACCCTACGTCAGAGACTGCCAAACTTTACCATCTTTCAAAAACAAATTGAAAATAAAATTACTAACAGAAACAACTCACTAATATTACTTTTTAAAAATTAATAATGTGTTTTTTCATTATTTAATAAAAATAGATTTAAGATTCGTTAATATATTTACCTAATGCCTTGTATAACAAGCATTGATTAATTCATTGTAGTTTATTACTTTCTTTGTATTTTTTCTTTCTTTTATTTTTATGTGTAGTAGATTCGAGCTGTTATTCCTTTCTGTATTCATTCTATCATTAATTTAATTTTAATTGTATTTAATTTCATTGTATTATTAGACATTATTTTCATTATTATTCAATTTGACAGATAATTAATTGTTTAGTTTGACTATTATTGTAATTTTTTTTAGGCTTATATGAAATATATGTTTGTCCTGGTGAGTGCAAGAGAAGCCACCATGGCCTTAACTCCACCAGGCTAAATAAATCTATTCTATTCTAAATCTATTCTATAACTTCATTCCAGTATACAGATACAATTGGGAGATGCTAAGAAGAAGTCAGTTGACATACGGTGTAAGGGAGTTAATAAATTAGATAAAAGAAAGCGAGAAAGAGATAAAAAGTATGGCACAGGCTATGAAAGTATATTTTTATTACTCATCCAAAGCCAAGATAAAGTTGCACTGGATGGAGAAATGATTATGTCGATCAGATGTTCAACTGTTTTTACAAGGCTCTCTTCTCGATATCGAACTTAGCAAAACGTGGTAGGCCTATATTTATAGAACGTAATGGATTAAGCAATTATTACTTGAAAGTGTTCCAACTCCTGCTGCAAGCCACCTGCCATACACACTCTAGCTTTTCTGCAAAAGTGTACTAACAACTCCTATAAACATACAGTCCACGTGTTTATCTTTGAACTCTCAATTTACGGGGTGAGATTTTATACATTCTGTAATAATAAAAAAAACTATATACTCTTTGCATACATAATCCTTGATTCAACTTTGAAGTATAAAAATATTACTTGTGAGAAAAAATCGATCCTGGTGGACTATAGTTCGTCTCTACCTTAAAAGACAGTACACGTTAAATGGAGTGCGCTGATGCCAGATCTACTGCATAGACAAAGATGTGCGAGGTATCATCATCATCATCATCAACAAGGATTAGGTCCAATGGCCTGTTCCGATCTCATTATAGGTCGAATTGGTCCTTCCATCTCTTCAATGGTCTTCCCAACAATGTTCTCCCTTTTGGTTTATAATTATACATTCTTCTTGGTATGCGCTGTTCATTCATTCGTAATACGTGCTGAAGATAAGCATTTTGGTAATATGTTATTCTTTCACAGAGATTAAATATATTAAGTTCAGTTCTTATATCTTCATTTTTCTTTTTATCGGTCCTTTGGTATCCTGCTATTGCTCTCAACATCTTCATTTTAGCAGCTCTATTTACTTATTATCTGCCTTTGTTAATGTCCAGGTTTCACATCCATATATAAGAGATGGAACTGCCGATACTTTGTAAAACTTCAAAATAGTTTATTTTCTAGTCCTATTCAATAAAGTGCGTTTAATTGTGCCACATAGATAATTGAATCGTATTTTAGTGTGTTTATCTAAATTTCTGCCATTGTCTAAATGACATCCCAAATAATTAAAATTCTGAACTTGGTCTATAATTACATTGTTTATCACTATTTTTGTTCTTATTGCACATTTTTGTTTTAGATGTAGATATTCTTAAATTGTATTTTAGAGAGATATTATGTAATGTATAAAGGAATTGTTGGGGGCACGCCGTAGCGTTGTGGTTAAGGCACTGAGCTACAAGCCGGAGGGTCGAGGGTTCAAGTCCCGTTGGGGTCAGGATTTTTAAACTGACCCAAACCCTCTGGCGGCACTATGGCCCTGGGGTCGACTCAGCCTCTAACGGAAATGAGTACCAGACGCTTGTTCTGGGGGTAAAGGCGGCCGTCACGCAGGGCTGACAACCCGGCTGACATAAAGTGCCGATTGTCTAGAAAAAGTGGGAGCCTTAACCTCCTACTACCCCAAGGGCCTCTGGGCCTGTTGTGGGATCACTTTACTTTTGGGGCACGCCGTAGCGTAGTGGTTAAGGCACTGAGCTACAAGCCGGAGGGTCGAGGG
This sequence comes from Diploptera punctata, assembly GCA_030220185.1. NCBI lineage: Eukaryota > Metazoa > Arthropoda > Insecta > Blattodea > Blaberidae > Diploptera > Diploptera punctata. Next base: position 964,071 of record JASPKZ010009823.1, read on the forward strand.
TTCAAGTCCCGTTGGGGTCAGGATTTTTAAACTGACCCAAACCCTCTGGCGGCACTATGGCCCTGGGGTCGACTCAGCCTCTAATGGAAATGAGTACCAGACGCTTGTTCTGGGGGTAAAGGCGGCCGTCACGCAGGGCTGACAACCCGGCTGACATAAAGTGCCGATTGTCTAGAAAAAGTGGGAGCCTTAACCTCCTACTACCCCAAGGGCCTCTGGGCCTGTTGTGGGATCACTTTACTTTTGGGGCACGCCGTAGCGTAGTGGTTAAGGCACTGAGCTACAAGCCGGAGGGTCGAGGGTTCAAGTCCCGTTGGGATCAGGATTTTTAAACTGACCCAAACCCTCTGGCGGCACTATGGCCCTGGGGTCGACTCAGCCTCTAACGGAAATGAGTACCAGACGCTTGTTCTGGGGTAAAGGCGGCCGTCACGCAGGGCTGACAACCCGGCTGACATAAAGTGCCGATTGTCTAGAAAAAGTGGGAGCCTTAACCTCCTACTACCCCAAGGGCCTCTGGGCCTGTTGTGGGATCACTTTACTTTTACTTTATAAAGGAATTGTTGCAGAGCATTTTCTGATGCTGTCATTATTACTTTGTCGTCTGCAAAAAGCAGAGTTGTCAATACACTATTTATATTAATTTGTTCGTGTCATTCATTTATGATACTAAAGCTTCAAAAAACACGATGGAATAAAACACACATAGAAAGTGATGATCGTGGCTCTGGTTTTAAGGACAAAAAAGAGCTCTTCATTACCTCTGCAAGTGAGATCTCTTATGATGATAATCCAGAGTTTTACTGTAGTTTTATCGTCATTGCAGTTCCTTCCTTCCCCAGATTAATTCAAACTTAATTAGGTGTTACCAACCATGGAAGGCTAAATTTTTACCAGATTTCTTCCCTTTTACATCCTACACTAAATAATTAGCTTCTCACATTGGAATTGTATTAGTCTTCTGTTAATTTAATTAAAATAGACTACATAATCCAGTTCTAAATGATAACGTGCGACCGAAATTTTAATATTATGGCTTATACATTATTCTGATTCGATTTCTGGTGAGTATTGTTCGAAAGTTCGGAAACTAGTAGAATTATATGAATGAAATCTAACACGTGGGTCGTAGAATACGATATTAGATTAGATTAGATTTGATTTAGATTAGATTTATTTAGCGTGATAGAGTTAAGACCATGTGGCTTTCTCTTCCACTCACCAGGACAAACATATATTACATCAGAATATAACAATCACAATGAACTCTAATATTAAATACTAAATAAAAATTTGATCAAAAAGATAATATCTATTATATTACGATCTATAATGCAACCAGTTAATGTTAGTTAAAATTAAGACTAAAACTAATAATAAAATGTATACAAGCAAGACATAATAAATTGTCCCTGTCTAATGTTTATAAAAAACAAAGACAAATTATTAGATATAGAAAACTAATTTTACGTTTGTACAATATTTAAAACAAAACAAAATATTTGTTAACCTTAATATTATTTTCATAGATAATTAAATTTATTGATTGTTAAAAGAACACTATCAGTGAGGTGTATAAGTTAGTTTGTTATTAAATAATTATTTAATTTGTTTTTTTAAGGATATTATAGTTTGACAGTCTCTGACATAGGTCGGAAGGGAATTCCACTTTTTTGTAAGTGAGACCGTAAAAGATAATGAATTATACAGTGTGATGAGGCGGGATGTAAAGGACAATGTGCTGATGGGATCGAGTGTATAAAGATTATGTGTCGGATAGGAGTCTGATGAAGCGGCCGTGGACGTGAATAAATAATTAGGCGCATGACTATGAGTTGTGTGAAGGATTTTATAGAGAAGGGGATAGGGAATGGACAGTTCTACGATATCTTGCCACGATAATTGTTCACAGGGACGGTTGTTTGTAAGGATTGTAACATGGTTGGTTAAAATTTGCGAATACCACAAATTAAAACGTTGCGCAAAGAATTATGGAACACGTTGAAGTATTTGAGTGTAAATAGCATTTAAGTCTGTAAAAAGAGTGTCACAATAATCAAAATGGGGCATTGCAAGTGTTTCTACTAACATTTTCCTAAGAGCGAATGGCAGACAATTTCTTACGAGATTTAATAAATGTATTATTGAGAAGACTGTTTTGCATGTATATCCATATTGTAACTGCAAACATTTAGAGGTATAAAAGTTCAACCCGATCGTCGTAATTCTTGTGATAGAAAGACACAACTTAAGATATATTCCTAACATCCCAAATTATTTCAAGATGTAAAGTTATCTGATATTTAGCAAAGTTAAACAAATTTTTTGACGCTCTTCCAAATCACAGTTTGTTTTGTTTTACATTTTCTTGATTAATTTGATAAACATAAAATATGTAGCCCTACACATGGAAGCTCATCTTCTGTGTCCAATTGTGAAGACAGCTGATTAATTGGCAACATATTTGCCAATTTATTTATTACTCGAATATTAGTCAATACATAGCTTTTGTCGAGGCATCGCCACTTTCTCGGACTACTTTTTTCTAATATGGTAAGTGGGCAGTTTTTATTTAACGACGTTATTTAATAAAAAAAACATAAGCGTCAGAATTCAAAGTTTATTGTGAAATAGTCGACAAAGTTTTCTGAGAGGCCTCTTATTTCAGCCATGAGATTCCTCGTCCCAAGTATAAAACACAGGATACTTGGCTTTACTTCCCTTCCACAGCCCTTCCACAGGAAGCCTTACCAAGTATATTAAGACTTTAAAAATACATTATCCACAAAACCACAGGCGGGTATATATAGAATAGAAAGTATTACCTTTACATTGCATTTACATTGCGCACGGGCCTGCTTGGCCGTATGTGCATTATTTTTCCAATCATAAAATATAAATCATAATATAAACAAATACCTGCATGGTTACACTCCTACATAAAAAATGTATGAAAAAATACATCTTCTTGTGGGCCCATGTTCCCCTTAACAGAGATTTTAGACGCTCTCCCCCTACAGGGAATAATTTGAACCATACTAATTTAGTTACATTTGTTTTCGTACAAATGTCCTTTGAGGTGGTCCGTGGTCAGCGTTCCGCCTCATACTAATATTTAGGAAACCAAGGTAGTACTAGGACGGGAAAATTCGGTAAATTTTGCTTAGAGGCCTTTTCATTTTCAGGCTTAAGAATCTTTTACGAGCCTGAAAATCTTCAGACTCGGGACCCACGGCTTAAAGTCCCTCCCGGAGGACTTGCTCCTTAGATTTTTCCATCCTAAAAAATCCATCGACCCCATCGGGTTTGAACCCGCGACCCTCGGGACCAGAGGCAAGGAGCATAACCACTAGTCCACCGCGGCCGATAATATATATATATAATCAATGTTTGTTTGTTTCTTTGTTCGTATGTATGCGCAGCCATACCGTTGATCCGATTTTGATGGTGTTTTTTGCAAAATGTTCAGGGGATTCCCGGGATGAACATAGGCTATAAGAGAGTTGTGATACTCAACCCCTTCAACCCTAACAATCACCATTTTTAGTGAAAAACGTGAATATCTAAATATAAAAAATGTAATGAAATTACTGAAACCTAGATTAGACAGGGTTTAATTTAAATTTAGATAATAAAATATACGCACTTTTTTTAAACCACTAATAATAATAAACACGCGAGAGTAAGTCAAATCCTTCACGTCTAAAAATCGCCCTTTTAATGAAAGACGTGAATATCTTAATATAAACAATTGTAATTAAATTGCTGAAACCAATATTAGACAGGGTTTAATTTAAATTTAGATAATAACATGTACTCACTTTTTTAATGCACTAATAATAAATACGCGAGAGTAAGTCAATTCACATTGCTGTTCAACAATTTTTCTATTTGCAACAATGCATTTTCAGTATGAACGTAAACAAATGAATGAGTAATATACACAAATTCCTTAGAGACAATTAATTTAATTTAATTTAATTTATTTGTAATACATATTATACATATATTTTATTTTTCTGCACTCCTTCTCTATATGAACTTTAATTATGCTAAATATCACACTCCTCCGTGCACGCAATCTGATTAAAAAGGGGAACTTTTTTTTCACTTATTAATATGTATAGATATGTGTTTTGGAGATTCTATAAAAATGTGATGTTATATTTTTAATTAACACTTTCCAGAATTGGACATAGTTATATTTAGAAAGAAAAATTACGTAAAACTCGAACCTCTCTGTGTCAATTTAAAATATAACATCAAAATATGAAGCTTTACATGAGAGAAATCAGGAATGTCGAAAGACAAACCTGGGGCATTTGAAAAAAAAAATATATCCAATATAATAAGACGGTTATACTTGTTTCAGTTTTGCATTCAATTTAAGCTTTATTGTAGGGTTAAGATAAAACCATACAATGCTGTATTATTAATCCAGGATTTTGGTTCCGTGCGAAATACCCCAACGTGTTTCTTCCGTGTACAGAATCTCAACACTGTTCTGGTGAATAATTTCTTCCATGAATAAAATAATAGTCCACCGCTGTGGTCTCAAGGTAGCGTGCCCGGGTTCGATCCCCGGTCGGGCAGTTTTTCTGGGTGAGGTTTTTATTGGGGTTTTTCCTCACCTGTAAGACAAATGTCAGGAAAACTTTAAGGCCCAAACGGTCCCCGAAATCATATGGCCATCATCATTATCATCCTTTTTTCTTAATCCCACAACAGGCCTCAGGAGGCCCTTGGGGTAGTAGGAGGTTAAGGCTCCCACTTTTTCTAGACAATCGGCACTTGATGTCAGCCGGGTTGTCAGCCCTGCGTGACGGCCGCCTTTACCCCAGAACAAGCGTCTGGTACTCATTTCCGTTAGAGGCTGAGTCGACCCCAGGGCCATAGTGCCGCCAGAAGGTTTTGGTCAGTTTAAAAATCCTGACCCCACCGGGACTTCAACCCTCGACCTTCCGACTTGTAGCGCAGTGCGTTAACCACTACGCTACGGCGTGCCCCACTATCATTCTTACCATTATCATTACCATCGTCATCATCCTTCACCGGTGTGGAAAGCAACGGGAAGCTACCACACCTACACAATTCCCTAGTAAAGCATAGCATGAAATGGTATGATTGCAGTGAAGGACCTGCCTTCGGGCAGAATTACTATGGATGGAATAAATAATATAAAACATTAAGATTTCCACATTATATACATAATTATAATAGTGTAAGTCGATAAATATATGCTTCTTTTATTACACATGGGGCACGCCGTAGCGTAGTGGTTAAGGCACTGCGCTACAAGCCGGAAGGTCGAGGGTTCGAGTCCCGGCGGGGTCAGGATTTTTAAACTGAGCCAAACCTTCTGGCGGCACTATGGCCCTGGGGTCGACTCAGCCTCTAACTGAAATGAGTACCAGACGCTTGTTCTGGGGTAAAGGCGGCCGTCACGCAGGGCTGACAACCCGGCTGACATCAAGTGCCGATTGTCAAGAAAAAGTGGGAGCCTTAACCTCCTACTACCCCAAGGGCCTCCTGAGGCCTGTTTTGGGATCACTTTACTTTTACCTTTTTTATTACACATTCGAATTAATCTAGTATATACGAGTATGTTCATTAAGGAAACATACAAACATAAACACTAATAAATGGTCTTCTGGATTTGGTGGTCTAGGTATGGATTTTCCACCTCTTAACCCGAGGGTTTATAATTCAATCTCTTCTAAAGTTAAATGGAATCTACTGAGGGAGAAGAACCGAGAATCGAATCGCTTTGCGCACAGAAATAATAAAAATTCCTCGATTCGGTGTTACATAAATGTGTTGCACGTTGAATATCTTAATGCAGTAGTGATTATATTCCTTGTTTAGTCCACCGCTGTGGTCTCGAGGTAGCGTGCTGCCTTGTCACGCAGCGGGCCCGTGTTCGATCCCCTGTCGGGACAAGTTTCCTGGGCGAGGTTGTTTTCGGAGTTTTTCCTCACCTGTAAGATGAATGTCAGGATACTTTAAAGATACAAACGGTCCCCGAAAATCTGGCCATCAATATCATTAGATTAAGTTATAGTTTAAGGCCTCTCCTGGCGAATCATTACCATCATCAACTCTCATATCATCGGGGCAGCGAAACCCCGCCTTCACTTTCAACATTATATTCTGTCAGGTTCTCTAAAACAGCTGGAGGAAGAAGAACAGGCAGCTTTTTTCCATGTGGAACTGGCCTAATGGCTGAAAGGATGCTTGGATACACAATTTGGTTCTTTTTTTTTAAATTACACCCCTGAACGTTAAGCAAACAGGAGTAACAGCCATTAAGGTGGTGTTTAGGCTTTCTCCACACCATAGGAATCGGAAACGGTATGCACGCTTTCTTCCTTTTTATCCACAATCTTAACTTCTCAATACAATAGCGGCAAACTTTGTTCGGAACCCACGCCTCATCCTGGTCACCAAGTTTTACTTTAAAATAAGCATAGTAAACTTTTTCCACAAAGCCTGTAACATCCGTTCTTTGCTTAAGCATTCTATAATTTCCACAAATATAGAAGGAAATGTTAGGATTGTTCACACACTTGCGTGTAGACATTGTCATACTTGCAGTCACACTAGAGAGATAAAATGAGAACAGTATTGATAACGCAAGTGTCTGAGAAGTCACCCAATAACAACCTCAGCAGCAGTTGTGCCACACTAAAGGCTTAGAGGCTTGAATTGACAAATTTCCCTCCAACAATCCTCATTACTAGAGCTACGAATTTTAGGTGCTGCAGTTTTTTTTGTTACTATAATGTTCAAATTAGCTAGTACTGTAAAGAAAATATTAAATAAATGCCCCTAACTGTGTTTTAGTTGCACCTTTTTGCACCTTGTTTCAATGCTAGCACCTTTTTGCACCTTTTCTTTAATTGAAGCACATTTTGCACCTTTACAAACCTTTTTTGTCTCTTTTGGAACATTTTATTACCAAAATAATATATATATATATATATATATATATATATATAATGATATGAAAAGAAAAATGAATGCTTGAGTCGGGATTTGAACCCGTCTCTAAACTCTGTATGTTTAGCGCTCTAACCAACTGAGCTACTCAAGAATTCCAACACAAACATACATTTTTCTTATATATGTAGTATTCTCAATTCACACAAGAGGTAGGGGGAATTCGTTCCAACACCATCTAGTGGCCAACATAACAGTTAAGCAATTTTTTAAAGAGAATATTTACTTTATAGCAGTAACGCTTGTATATTTAGATGTTATAACTATATATATATATATATATATATATATATATATATATATATTACATTTATTCAAATACGATTTCAAGGGTTGGTAACGATATGTGGAATCAGTCCACATCACATTACTTTCACTTCAGTTCAATCCCGTTAGGCTATTCCTTTTAAATTAGTTTTCGCCTCATTGCACCACAGTTATGCGAAAGCTATTGTTCAAGCAAGGAAGGTTGTTGAGTGCGTGAATAAATGTTTCAGTTGAAAATAATATTTGACTAGTGCGGTCTGCTATTTTCCTGAGTTACCAGTATACAGTATACCGAAACCGAAAGTGAACTCCTATAAACTATGTGATATTGTTAAAAAGTTTAATGCAGATGGAATTCAGAATGATGGATCTGTTATCAGGTGCATTCTTTGTGAGATTTCAATAACAATTGATGAAAAACATCAATGCATTCGTGTTACGCAGCACATGAGTACTTACACAGACTCTTTAATATAAGACAACATGCGTGAATTTTGTGTCGTTAGTTACTTGTTGTATTTGGTTTTGGTAATCTAATGATTATTTACATAGGAAATTTGCAACTTTTATTTTAAAAAATGCACCTTTTTGCACCTTTTTCTGCTAAATTAAAGCACCTTTTTTTGCACCTTTTCACCAAAATTTTGCACCTAAAATTCCTAGCTCTACTCTTTACCGTCTGGCACATACTTTGCTTTCACCAATAAATATATGAAAACAGATTAGGTCCATTGTGAAAAAACTGAAAGTGGTAGAAGAAAACTAAGAACAGTTCTGGAATCAGCATAAAAAAGTGAACTCATACAACGTATTGGCTTTCAGTCATCTGATATCATGCAGACTAGTGATATGTTATATTACGCGCTTTATATTAGCTTGACCTGTATCTATCTATCTATCTATCTATCTATCTATGTAACTGAATCTTTGAACGCGATTTTCACCCACTTAAAATAATTGGATCGACTTGAAATTTTGTATACTTGTAAAGGACCCGTGACAATGCAATAATTTCATATTTATTTTCTAAAATCCTGGCCAGAATCATCAGAAAATCAAAAACAGTGTCTTTGTATTTATGTAACGGAATCTTTGAACACGATTTTCACCCACGTAGAAACATTGGATCGACTTGAAACTTTGTATACTTGTTAAGAACCCGTGACACTACAATAATTTCATATTTTGCTTCTAAAATCCTGGCCAGAATCATCAGAAAATCAAAAATATGAAAACTGGTATAATAGGTTGCGGACTTGTCGACTTTTTAGTCAATCGTTGTAAGAGCTCAGTTGGTAGAGCGGTGAATTAGTGGTATACAATTTTAGTAACACATAGGTCGCAGGTTCGAATCCGGCTGGGGAGATTTTTTTTTTAGAAGAGTAATAATTTTAGCTCATACTACAATGGTATCGAATTTAAAGATATTTACATTTTTTATCTTATTCTGTAAAATATTAAAACTAAAAAATAAAAAATAAATAATAGTTTTAAAAAACTAAAAGAACACGCTTTAAAACCGAATTAAAAATTAAAAACAATTTTAATTTCCAACACGCTTGGGATGAATAATTTTACCATCAAAAGCGTGGGGTGATCTATATAAATTAATATATTTGATAATAAACAGATATTGGTAAAAGTAAAGTCTCTAAGAATAAAATGTAAAAATCATAAAAAGCACCCCACGCTTTTGATGGTAAAATTATTTATCCCAAGCGTGTTGGAAATTAAAATTATTTTTCATTTTTTAATTCGGTTTTAAAGCGTGTTCTTTTAGTTTTTTAAAACTATTATTTATTTTTTATTATATATAAATAATTTAAAACAGTACAATAAGAATTTTCCTGAAGATGAAACATGTCTTTGAAAAACTTTGAATTTTAATTGTGTGACGTTTATAACAGAAGTTATTACAGGTGAGGACGACTGTTTTATAAGGTAAAAAAAATATTTATAATTTACTTATTCACTGGCAGCATCGAAACCATAGGTTCATGGCCACGGGGACATAAGTTCTCCATACATCCCTATCCTGAGCTAATGTTTTCCAATCATTCCCTGTGTAATCTACTTCCCTCAAATCATAGTTAATGTTATTCTCCCTCCTCATTCTTGGTCTACCAACTGGGCGTTTTCCCTCTGGTTTTCCTACAAGAAGCTTCCATGCAAGTCTTTCATTCCCCATACGTGCAACATGTTCTGCCCATCGCAGTCTACGAGACTTAACTGTTCTTATTATATCTGGCTTCCTATAAAGTCCATGTAGTTCATTGTTGTGTAGTCTTCTCCATTCACCTGTATTTATAATTTAATAATTTTAAATGTATATATTAACTATAATTCATTATCCATAACATTTACGAATTATAGGATATATATAATAATATATATATATATATATATATATCCACTTCTATTAAAATTTTTACTATGTCTCGTCCGTAATGATCAAATATATATTATGCCACAAAACACATTGTAGAACAGAAATTAATTTTTTTTCGTCTTATTTAATAAAGGTGAATAGTCATTTGCACTAGAATTCCAATTTAGTTTTTTATTAATGTTATCGAATATGTACTTACTAACTAACTAACTAACTAACTAACTAACTAACTCACTGAAACTATTGAACCCGTAGGTTCATGACCACGCGGACATAATCTCTCCATACATCCCTATCCTGAGCCAATGTTTTCCAATCATCCCCTGTATAATATATGTACTTACTATACGTCATATTTCGCGCAATTTTATTCCCAGCCTACTCGTGAGATTCGTTGTAAGGGATATTGATTGGTATACAGAATCGGAATTAAAAATGAAAGAGACAATAAAAATTGACACTTCCCAGAAATAATGGTTTATCACATGATATATCAAATTATTAAAAATAGTTAAAATATTTTCCTTACATTATTACATTTGTTACTACCAGTGACTATAAACCCGTCAAACCAAGATATATATATATATATATATATATGGTATGATAAGAAAAATAGATGCCTGGACGGGATTCGAACCCGGATCTCTGAGTCTGTACCTTAGCGTGATATCCATTACACTACCAGGCGAATCCAATTCAAACACTTATTTTTCTTATATATGTATTATATTCTCCATTATTATATAAGAAAAATAAGTGTTTGAATTGGATTCGCCTGGTAGTGTAATGGATATCACCCTGAGGTACAGACTCAGAGATCCGGGTTCGATTCCCGTCCAGGCATTTATTTTTCTTATCATACCATATTAAGCTTGCATTGCTCAATGTTAAAAATTTAATTATAACATCTACTCGTATAAAGCGTCACTGCTATAAAGTAAAAATATTCGCTTTAATTTGCTTAATTGTTATAATGAAATGAGATTCATGCGCAGAACAGCGGGTTACACCAGATGGGATCGGAAAAGGAACACCGATATCTTAAAAGAATTGAAGACTACGCTAATTTTGGAATATATTAAACAGTACCAACTAAATTGGAAACGCCATCTTGAAAGAATGAGTTCAAATCGGATCCCCAAAGCTGTTTATAATTATATACCAAGAGGTCGAAGATCACTGGGCCGTCCTATGAAACGCTGGAGGGAATTTTTTCTATAGGATCGTAACAGGCCTTGGCCTAATACTTGGAAGGAAGAAGAAGAAGTTATAGTCAGCTACTAGATGGCAGTGAAGACCGAGTTCTCGCGACATCTAGTAATAATGGAGAATATAATACATATATAAGAAAAATGAATGCTTGAATTGGATTCGCCTGGTGGTGTAATGGATATCACACTGAGGTACAGACTCAGAGATCCGGGTTCGAATCCCGTCCAGGCATTTATTTTTCTTATCATACCATATATATATATATATATATATATATATATATATATATATATATATATATAAAGAGATTGAAAATATTTAAAGAGAAAAATTATACGCTCAGACCGGGACTTGAACCCGGGACCCTTGGTTTTCTAGTCCAAGTGCACTACCATTTGAGCTACCTGAGCAAGTACCGATCTAAACGCAAATCTTTCTCTATATACGTTGTAATTCCCGCCCCAAATGCTTTGAAGCCTTGCAAAGATAGAAGCAAAGGCTTCAAAGCATTTGGGGCGGGAATTACAACGTATATAGAGAAAGATTTGCGTTTAGATCGGTACTTGCTCAGGTAGCTCAAATGGTAGTGCACTTGGACTAGAAAACCAAGGGTCCCGGGTTCAAGTCCCGGTCTGAGCGTATAATTTTTCTCTTTAATATGATTTATCCATCATTGAGATGTATGAAATTAATAATAAAAAAGATTGAAAATAGTTAATATTCCTGAGTAATGTAGAGGAAAGAAAGTCATGTAATTTTGGGTTTTCATATTATGAAAGAGAGAAGAGCGAATTCCTAGATTTCCAGTGACTATACTTATAATGAACAATTTTGAAGCATTGCAACTCGTTTCTCACTTGTTTCCATTACATGTGTAGCAGTTTACCAGTCAGCATGTGAACATGCAGTCTACAATCAACAGATAAACTGATTACAATTTGAATATCTTTCCTCGTTATAACTCTGCAATATATTCCATCACCGACTGTGGTATGTCTTTAAAAATGTGCTTTTGTTTTCTATCCTTTAACCGAACAAACATAAGCGTCAAATACGTATTATATAGTGAATTGGAAAAACATGTGTTACGTAACATTTAAATCCGTATTCCAGTTATTTTCTTCTTTTCTTTTTCTTATATTTTCCTCAGTACTAATAATCCTTGAGGAGTACACAATTATTTTTATTAAATTATTAGATTAGATTTATTTAGCCTGGTGGAGTTACGGCCTTGTGACCTTCTCTTCCACTCACCAGGACAAACATATATTACATCAGAATATCTTCTTCTTCTTCTTCCTTCCAAGTATTAGGCCAAGGTCTGTTACGATCCTATAGAAAATTTTCCTTCCAGCATCCTTCCGGGAAATTCTCGTATAAGACTTGAAAGCATAATAATAGTCCCTTCGATTGGTTGCTGGCCAAAGGAAGGCAAGACCAGTGATGGGGCTGCCATCTTATAGCCTCTGGTCAGGCTTTTCTGGAGAAGAAAAGAAAATAAAGGAAAGAAGAAATGGAAGAAAGGAAAGACTCCCTAGCCCTCAGATGCCCTAATAGTGTCGGGGTCGAAAAAACAAGAGTTAACCAAGAGAGATTAGATAGTAAAGTTAAAAGAGTGCGAAACACAAGTAAGTGGAAGAAATGTTTTGCTCAGCTTGGGCACCTTGTGGTCGCCATCCACATATCCCCTAGATGAGGACCCCTGAGGGGATAACAATCTCAATTAACTCTAATATTAAATACTAAATACAAATTTGATCAAAAGATAATATCTAATATATTACGATCTATAATTATTATTATTATTCCGGCTTTTACAATGAATATACATTTTTCCGGTACCCATGTTCACAGTTAACTACACATTTGTTTCAACGCATTTTTCCATTCTTGTCTGTTCATCCATATATCTTTTTCTATTTCCCATTCCCTCTTAGTTTCATTGATTCCCTGAATCCACGTAATATTTGGCGTACCATTCTTTTTCCTTCCCTGTGGTTCCCAATCCATGATTATCTTAGGTAGTCTTCCTTCTTCCATCCTTCTAATGTGTCCGTACGAATTTAATTGTTTCTTCTTTATAAAATCTAATATTGAATATTGTACCTGCATTTTTTCTTTTATGTATTAATTTCGGATTTTATTCTTCCTGGATATTCTCGAAGCACGTCTCCAGTAGTCCATTTCAGTGGCGAGTTATTTTTTTTTCATTTGTGCATTTAAAGCCCACACATCAGCTCCATAGGTAATAATGCTTCTGATTATTGTATTAAAAATAGTTTTTTTTTGTTTTTTGAAGATATGTTTGTCCCATACTATTCCATTTAGGGCAGATATAGCATACTTTCCTATATTGATCCTGTTTCTTATCTGTTTTTCTTGTTTTCCATCTTTAGTAATTTTAATTCGCAAATACTTATATTGTTCAGTGTATTTACTTGTCCCTAAATTTTCTTCTAGTATTAAATCTTGAGGAAGATCCCCTATTGTCATATATCTAGATTTATCCATATTGATCTTTAAACCCCATAAACTATATTCTTGTATTAATTTTCTAGTGAGGTATTGTATATCTTCAAATTCTTGAGCCAATATCAATTGGTCATCTGCAAACTGGAGTGTATATATTGTTGAATTATCATCTAGTGGTATTCCCATCGGCTTACATTTCTTTTTCCATTCTCCAATAGCTTTTTCATAAGTAATGCCACGAGTGATTTCCAAATTATCGATAAATTCACGACTCACGAAGTGAAGAGTGAATTTATCTAGAGAATTTGGAAATCAAGAGTGGCATTTGTTAGGACTATTTAACGAATAAAATTAAGCTGTTTACTCACAAATCATTATTTAACTATAGTTATTTTAAAATATTTATATATTTAATGTAAACGGCGATGTTTGAAAACAAATGAGAAACTATAGGTACGCTTCTACTGCTTTTTTTGTTTATCACTGCAACCAGATCATACTATTTATTGCCAAAGGAACGCAATATTGTAAGGAGGAGCTTTCTTTAATATGGTAATTATAACACTGATAAATATTTGGTGAAACACGACTCTGATTGGTTGTAAAATAGAAATCATTGAAATGTGATTGGTCATTGACTCCCATTTGGGGCATGAGTTAAATAGTCAGCTTAAATCTTATATATATTACGATCTATAATGCAACCAGTTAATGTTAGTTAAAATTAAGACTAAAACTAATAATAAAATACATACAATCAAGACATATTAAATTGTCCCTGTCTAATGTATATAAAAAACAAAGGAAAATAATGAGATATAAAAAACTAATTTTACGATTATGCAATATTTAAAATAAAACAAATGAAAATATTTGTTATTCTTAATATTATTTTCATAGATAATTAAATTGATTAATTGTTAAAAGAATACTATCAGTGAGGTGTATAAGTTAGTTTGTTATTGAATAATTCTTTAGTTTGTTTTTGAAGGATGTTATAGTTTGACTGTCTCTGACATAGGGCGGAAGGGAATTCCATGTTTTGGTAAGTGAGACCGTAAAAGATGATGAATAATATACAGTGTGATGAGGAGGGATATAAAGGACAATGTGCTGATTTTTTTGACAGTGCCTGAAAATTGGACTCTTAACCGTTCAGAAAGAAGAAAAATAGAAACTGCAGAAATGAAGTTCTTACGTTCAGTACCAGGTGTGGCAATTTTTTGTAGAAAAAGCAATGAAGATATTTGGAAATACTTAAATATTTAATTTAACAAATGTAATTGACAATATGACAAACAATTGATATGAAATGTTAAAAGAATGCCTACAGATAGAATCCCTCAGCTGTTTTTAAAGTACAAATCAATAGGACATAGAAGTGTTGGACGCCCATTTACTAGATGGGAAGATTCAATAAATCCCACTTGATGCGGAAAAAGGTCAAAAGGCCTAATTTCATTAAGTAGAAGAAGAAGACAGTCCCGCGCCGTAGCCGAGCGGTTAAGGTAGGAAGCCTTGGCGCAGAGCTACGGGACTTGCGCTGGTTCCAGTCTCCATGGGGGAAGAAATTTTCTCATGGTATTTCGGTCAGTATGGGACCGGTACCCACCGAGCATCGTGAGGCAATTGGGTAGCTACAATAAGTAGCGGCTCCAGGTTGAGGATCCAGCTATAACGGCTGGGGGACTCGACATGCTAACCACATGTCACCCATACACTGGCTGTTGATCATCTACCTCTATGATTGACACATGTGGATGTGAAGGGCCAGCAGCCGGCTGGTAAAAGGGCAACCGCTGAAAAGTGGAAAGACCCTCAATCGGAAGAAGAAGAAGAAGACTAATAATGTTTATTATCTTTAACACAAGATACAAGGAGCGTCTCAAAGATGTTTATGTACGCGTGCGGAAAATCAAGCTATGCCAAACACATCATTAACGGTAATCACCGAATAGTCACAAAGAAAATTTTCCAGCTAAGATAAAATCTACTAGAAGACCTTGAAATTATAAAATAAATCAACAACACCTTAGTACTAAATGAGAACACACCCCAAACGTACAACCCAACAGATCGTTAAAACACGTAAGTTGCTACTAAAGACACTTCAAGACTATAAACGTCCACGACATCGTAAACAACAACTAGTAGCACATACTCATCCTGCTGATGATGGAAGTTAACTTTCGAAAGACCTCCAGGTAATATTTTAAATTCAATATTTTAATACAGTTGAGGACGACCACACCTGCCAACAGGTATATATTTTAATTTTTATCTTATAATTACATTTTCTTATAAACATTTTTTTTTTCAAGTACAGTACTATTGTAGTATCACCCTCATTATGTCATATTTATCGGTACTTACTTATTTTATCCACCGCTGTAACCTAAGAATAACGACATTGCCATAGACGCACAGGGTCCCGGGATCGATCCACGTCCAGATATTTCCTGGGGAGGATTAGTTCCGCGTTTACCTCATCTGTAAGACAAATGTAAGGAAACTTTAAGGCCCAAATAGTCCCTAAACGCCTCTGACAATCCAAATTTTCTTTATCATATTCGCATCGTTTTGTATGAATGCAAAGTTGTATAACAATTTTATAAAAATTGTTTGAAAAAGTTTAAAATATTAAATAATGTTGGTAAATACGGAAGAAGAGCTATAGTTTACAACAATATAACTCAAAAATCAAGCGCTAGTACAAGTGCAGTTGAGCCAATATATATATATATATATATATATCGATTTTCCCAAAAAAATGTGAAAAATACCTTAAAATAAAGTAATAAATTGAGCTGAAAGTTAGCTAAAATCGGTATATTTGCAATGTAAAATGTGTATTAGTCATTGCTCAGACAGTGTAGCCAACTTATTAAAAATCAAAGCAACGGGGATGAAATTTCTCTAAAGGACAGCAGGATGCACTCTCTCAGATCCAAAAAACAATTAAGTAATTTTACAACAATTTAAAAGTACAATCAGTAGACGAAAAACTTAACAGATATAAATTAAACTGGTTAGACCATGTAAAAAGTATCGATAATTCAAGAATCCCAAAAATGATGATGCAATATAAGCCCAAAGGACATCGTCGATCAGGAAACCTCTTAAAAGACTGCTAGATGGGGCCGAAATAGGTCTACAAATGCCTAGTCCGTGACGCATGATGATGTTACTGTTGTAATATCCTTTTATAATATTCATGATGTGTTCCGTTGAGGTTTATTCAAAATTAATATAAAATTATAGAATATTCACCTGAAAGGTCCGTCTCCTCAACTCAATTAATTATTTAACTGTAGCACTTTCGGGACTTGTCCCATCATCGGCAGGATTCAAAACTGGTGTTTCACTGAAGATCTGGTAGAGGGGGTTGCATGTATTTGGTTCGTTTTCGTTTATCAGGCTGTCGTTGTGAGCTGCTTTCATGATTTCCATCTCTTCGAGTACGTTTATCTTCGCTGGATTATTTTCTCTGTGCATTACTGTTAGGGTGTTTTCAATATTTAGCATGCGATGTCCTTCATGGATAACGTGTTTTGCATAGCTTGATTTCCCTTCTGCGTGAATGAAGTCTCGAAAATGTTCTTTGAATCTGAAGGACATCGCATGTTAAATATTGAAAACACCCCTAACAGTAATGCACAGAGAAATAATCCAGCGAAGATAAACTTACTCGAAGAGATGGAAATCATGAAAGCAGCTCACAACAACAGTCTGATAAACGAAAACGAAACCCAATATATGCAACCACCTCTACCAGATCTTCAGTGAAACACCAGTTTTGAATCCTGCCGATGATGGGACAAGTCCCGAAAGCGCTACAGTTAAATGATTAATTAAGTTGAGGAGACGGAGCTTTCAGGTGAATATTCTATAATTTTATATTAATTTTGAATAATCCTCAACGGAACAATTCTTTTAATGTATAGCATTTTTTTATTTTCTACGTTAATATCCTAAGAAATTATATTGTAAATATAAAACATGAAAATACATTTAATTTGTTCTGCATTTCTGAAAAAAAATTGTAAATCCCTTACGTTTACCTCGTTCTGCAGTTCTAAGCACAAGGTCACTGTGTACACATTTGGATGTCCGCTTGATACTAAACAAGAATTGAAGCTTTGCTCTATCTTACAATAG
Organism: Diploptera punctata; assembly: GCA_030220185.1. NCBI lineage: Eukaryota > Metazoa > Arthropoda > Insecta > Blattodea > Blaberidae > Diploptera > Diploptera punctata. The sequence goes on from JASPKZ010009823.1 coordinate 981,571, forward strand.
TATTTCGATCAACAGCAAATCACTGAGTCTCTAGCAGTCACGTGATTCCAAGTTCGTCAAATTAACTCACTAACTCTACCGAACCCGTAGGTTCATGTCCGCGCGGACATAAGCTCTCCATACATCCCTACCCTGAGCCAATGTTTTCCAATCATCCCCTGTATAATCTACTTCCATCAAATCATAGTTAATGTTATTCTCCCACCTCATCCTTGGTCTACCAACTGGGAGTTTTCCCTCTGGTTTTCCTACAAGAAGCTTCCTTGCACGTCTTTCATTCCCCATTCGTGCCACATGTCCTGCCCCATCGCAGTCTACGAGACTTAACAGTTCTCATTATATCTGGCTTCCTATAAAGACCAAGATATGGTTGTTTATGAATTTATTGCACATAGTTACCATCATCAAGACAATTAAATTATTTTTATTTTTAAATTTATGAATACAAATTTAAATGAATAAATTTAAAATTCCAATTTATAATTAAAAATATTTCAGCAAGGAATCATATTTTCCACACCATTCTTTTAAATGTTTTTTGTTTATTTAATGCTTTATTTTGTTCTTTTTTACACGCTTTATATTAGCTTGACCTGTATCTATCTATCTATGTAACGGGATTTTTGAATGCGATTTTCACCCACTTAAAATCATCGGATCGACTTGAAACTTTTTACACTTGTAGAGGACCCGTGACAATACAATAATTTCATATTTATTTTCTAAAATCCTGGCCATAATCATCAGAAAATCAAAAAACGTGTTTTTGTATCAATGTAACGGAATCTTTCAACGCGATTTTCACCCACTTAGGAACATTGGATCGACCTGAAACTTTGTATACGTGTAGAGGACCCGTGACAATACAATAATTTCATATTTTGTTTCTAAAATCCTGGCCAGAATTATCCGAAAATCAAAAAAATGAAAACTGGTATAATAGGTTGCGGACTTGTCGAGTTTTTAGTCAATCGTTGTAAGAGCTCAGTTGGTAGAGCAGTGAACTCTTAGTGGTATATAATTTCAGTAATCGATATGTCGCTGGTTCATATCCGGCTGGGAGGGCTTTTTTATAGAAGAGTATTACTTTTAGCTCATACTACAATAGTATCGAATTTAAAGATATTTACATTTTTATCTTATTCTGTAAAATATTAAAACTAAAAAATAAAAAATAAATAATAGTTTTAAAAAACTAATAGAACACGCTTTATTAGAAAACTAAAAAATGAAAAATAATTTTAATTTCCAATACGCTTTCGATAAAATAAAGTGGTCAACAAAAAAATCATCTCCAACACATATAGAATAAAATTAGAGTTATCAACAAAAAGAAAATAATTTTACCATCAAAAGCGAGGGGTGATTTTTATGATTTTTACATTTTATTCTTAGAGAGCTTACTTTTACCAATATCTGTTTAATATCAAATATATTAATTGATATAGAGCACCCCACGCTATTGATGGTAAAATTATTTTCTTTTTGTTGATAACTCTAATTTTATTCTATATGTGTTGGAGATGATTTTTTTGTTGACCACTTTATTTTATCCCAAGCGTATTGGAAATTAAAATTATTTTTCGTTTTTTTAGTTTTCTAATAAAGCGTGTTCTTTTAGTTTTTTAAAACTATTATTTATTATATAGGCCATTTCTGCTATTAATTTTTTTTGGTAATTATTTCCTTTGTGTGGGACATATGATTCCTTGTTAAAATGTTTTTAATTATAGATTGGGTCGGCCGCGGTGGACTAGTGGTTATGCTCCTTGCCTCTGGTCCCAAGGGTCGCGGGTTCAAACCCGGCCGGGGTCGATGTATTTTTAGGACGGAAAAATCCAAGGAGCAAGTCCTCCGGGAGGGACTTTAAGCCGTGGGTCCCGAGTCTGAAGATTTTCAGGCTCGTAAAAAATCCTTAAGCCTGAATGAAAAGGCCTCTAAGCAAAATTTACCGAATTTTCCCGTCCTAGCACTACCTTGGTTTCTTAGACGTCAGTATGAGGCGGAACGCTGACCACGTACCACTCAAAATGACATCTATACGAAAACAAGTGTAACTAAATTAGTATGGTTCAAATTCTTCCCTGTAGGGGGAAAGCGCCTAAATCTCTGTAAAGGGAAAACATAGGCTTACAATACAATACAATTATAGATTGGAATTTTAAATTTATTCATTTAAATTTATATACATATATTTAAAAATAAAAAAAGTAATTGTCTTGGTGATTGTAACTATGTACAATAAATTTATAAACGACCATGTCTTGAAAATGATCTCATATAAGGAGATTCAAACCTCGACACAATAAATTTATGTTTATTTCTTTGTAATAATAAAAGAGAAGGCTGTTTACACGTACAGTATATGCTGTATATTTGACTAGTACAAACGGTGCGGTGTTTGGATTCCAAGCAGTGTAGGAAAGCGCCGATAAAGAGGGCAGGAAACGAGATGGGAGTAACAATAGGTACGCCGGTACGCGCGAGAGGAAATGAAGGATCTTATCTCCAGCAGCCGCAATACACTGTCCAACACAGCATACAGTCAGCTTCAACACCGCAAATCAATGAAAACATTTTCATAATATTAATATTCAATTTATTGCATAGACATATATCGTTATTTTTGATAATACTTAATTAAGTCTTAAATTCGCAATGTATCCTATACGATGCATTATAAGATTTTATTTAATACTTGCTTTCCGGGACCAAATTTAAAGTAATGGTTCAATTTAAAATGTATGACACAGATTTCATTTCATGTTAAAAAACGTAAAATATAACTCATTATTAATGAATATAAATTAAATTAAATTAAATTATATACTTTAATGAACAACGGAAGAATACCAAAAAGAACCTTCCTGTATAATCCCAGACAAACAAGAGATGTTGGCCGACCACGTAGAAGATGGACTCCACTTTTAACTTTGCCGGAACAGGCTGCATAGCCTAAACCTTGTAGTAGTAGAAGAAGAAGTCCACCGCTGTGGTCTCGAGGTAGCGTGCTGCCTTGTCACGCAGCGGACCCGGGTTCGATCCCCGATCGGGGCGGTTTTTCTGGGTGAGGTTTTTATCGGGTTTTTTTCTCATCTGTAAGACAAATGTCAGGAAAACTTTAAGGCCATCATCATCCTTATCATCATCATCATCACCATCCTTCACCGGTGTGGAAAGCAACGGGAAGCTACCACACTTACAATTCCATAGTAAAGCTGTAACCATAGCATGAAAGTGCTATGATTGCAGTGAAGGACCTTCCTTCGGGCAGAATTACTATGGATATACTTTAATAGCTTAAACTAGAATGTTTCTATTATTGGGTTTGTATTGATGTTTTTATTTTTTTATATTCACCAGAGTTACTAGATATTTTATATTACACCACGTAATATCCGGCGTGCGCTGCTACGCCTAAATAAATGAGAATTAATGTTTCGTTCAATAAGTGGAAATAAAAATAATTATAAATGTATATGTCGGCCGCGGTGGACTAGTGGTTATGCTCCTTGCCTCTGGTCCCAAGGGTCGCGGGTTCAAACCCGGCCGGGGTCGATGGATTTTTTAGGACGGAAAAATCCAAGGCGCAAGTCCTCCGGGAGGAACTTTAAGCCGTGGGTCCCGAGTCTGAAGATTTTCAGGCTCGTAAAACATCCTTAAGCCTGAATGAAAAGGCCTCTAAGCAAAATTTACCGAATTTTCCCGTCCTACCTTGGTTTCCTAGATGTCAGTATGTCAGTATGAGGCGAAACGCTGACCACGTACCACTCAAAATGGCATCTATACGAAAACAAGTGTAACTAAATTAGTATGGTTTAAATTCTTCCCTGTAGGGGAGAGCGCCTAAATCTCTGTAAAGGGAAAACATAGGCATACAATACAATACAATAAATTTATATTGTAATTATTTTTAGATTCCCCGTTCTGATTACTCGGCGTATTCCGGGAATCTTCTTATCCGGTCTTCGTTCCAAAAATGAGCTGAAAGACGAAAATTAATCATCATAATCATCCAGGGATTAAGCCTGTTGGCTCGTTCCAGTTTCATGAAAGCTAGAATTGTTAAAATTGTTCAGTGCGTCTTCTGTGTGGGCGTCCAACATTTCTCCTTCCGTGCGGTTTATAATTTAGCAATAATTTTGGAAATCTTCCTTCTGGCATTCTATCAATGTTTTCTTTCCAGTCGTTCCTATATTTAATTATTCGGTCTGTAGTTTGAAAATATTTAGTTCCTTATTTATATCCTCATTTCTTTTCTTATCCAGCAGAGTATATCCTGCTATATTTCTTAAAAATCGCATCTCAGCTGCTTCGAATCTTTGTTCTTGTCTTTTAGTGATCGTCCAACATTCTGATCCATATATCAATACAGGAACAGCCATTAATATATAAAATTTAAATTTTGTTTCTTTTTTGTTTTTAAGGGTTCTTTTAATAGTGCCACACATTAGATTAAATTTATTTACGAAAATTAATATGTTTATATAAAGTTGAATAAGTGTAGGGAAAAAATTAATATCGTAATTATTTTTAGATACCCTGTGCTGATTACTCGGCGTTACCAAGTAATCTACTTATACCGATCTTCATGACATAAATGAGCTGAAAGACGAAAATTGATGTGTTTTTATGTTTAGTTGAATAAACGTTAATACGTATTGAATTAAACTTAATATGTGAAAGTAAAATATGATAGAATCTGTGTAAGGCTTTTTTTTTTTTTAATCTCCGACCCATGTTAGAAACTTGAGCCAAGGTATCTTTAAGGTGAAGGTAAACTAAGGTTAAAATAGAGAGATTCATTGATAAAACATCAGTTACCAAACGTTTAGCAATAAACTTACAAATATAACATAAATTTACGAACCTTGTGCAAAATTCAAGACAACCCCAGTTCCTGCGTCCATTCTACACACATCAAAACACGCGTTAAACATTACTAAAACACTTTACACACGCTTAAACAATTATCACAATTATTACAAACTTTGTTTATTAAGTTTTGCACACGGCACGCACGGGTTTTATACAATGTACGCCATCTTAATATTCAACTGTGTTGCACGACAACAAAACAGAAACGCTACGCGGAGAAGCTTGTGTAGCGATTAGAAAAGACAAGCGATCCTTTCATAACAAATACATCTGTAACATTATCTCGCATTTTAATTCAATACAAAACCTAAATACGTTATAAAATAATTATATGACACTTTTTAAGATCTCATATATAAAAATGAGTGTCTGTGAATCGGTCTCAAAAACTACTTCAGCGATTTTAATAGAGTTTTTAACATAATTTAGAGATTTTTTAATTAAGTTGTATAGCACATTATCGAATGTACTATGGGGTCGGGTCCACCGCTGTGGTCTCGAGAAAGCGTGTTGCCTTGTCATGCAGCGGGCCCGGGTTCGATTCGCGGTCTGGACAAGTTTCCTCGGTGACGTTTTTTCGAGGTTTTTCGTCGTCTGTAAGACAAATGTCAGGAAACGTTAAGGCCCAAACGGTCCCCGAATGCCATCTGGTCAACACAATCATCATCATTCTCATTCGAATTGGATTACGTATAGGATTAAGGACTCTCCTGGCGCACAACTATCATTACCACCCATCATATCATTGGGGTACATTAACCCCGCCTTTCAAGCGCCACAACATCAGAAGAGGGTTACACAATTACGCCAATTCCAGGAGAAAACACCAGAAATATCGAAATGACTACCTGGGGCATTGAATAAAAGAACTATAGGGCCGGAGCTAAAAGAAAAGTTCATCAGTGCACTACAAAATTTGCTGCTGGAAGCTTAAATGGCTTACGCTGCCTGAACCACAACAAATACACCAAATTAGTGTACCCAAAAATAAATATCTCAAAAAATTCTACAATAAATGTCTGGAACAGCATATGTCTCTCTTTTACGGATATCTCATAATAACCATTTTTGTCTTTGAGCTCATTGATGCCAAGAAGATCGGGATAAATAGATTCCCGGGTAACGTCGGGTAATCAGCACAGGGTATCTAAAAATAATTGCGTTATAAATTTGTAATTATTTTTCTTTTTACTTATTCAACTAAACGTCATCATCATCATCATCTTCATTCATGGATTAGGTCTGTTGACCCGTTCCGACTTCAGCCCATCTCTTTCTAGGTCTGCCCACATCTCGGGTGCCTTTAGGTTTGTATTTTGTTATTTGTTTTGGATATCTGTCTTCATTCATTCTGTGTATGTGTTGCTTCCATTTTTGTCTATATGTATCTATTTTATCAGTTATTGCAAATATTTCAAGTTCCTGTCTTATTTCTGTGTTCTTGATTCTGTCTTCCTTAGTGCACCCTTTAACAGATCTCAAAAATGTCATTTCTGCCGCCGTTATCCTACTTAGGTCTTGTTTTTTATGTATCCAGGCTTCTGACCCATAGAGCAGTACCGGTACTGCCAATGTTTTATAAAATTTCAATTCGGTCTCTCTTGTTGTTTTATTATTTAATGATAATTTTATCGTACCACATATTCCCTGGAATTTTGCTATTTTATTAGTTATATCATTATCATAATTAAATTAAATGTCACATCCTAGATAATTGAGATGGTTCACCTGTTCTATGATTTTGTTTCCTATTACTATTTTGGACCTGATTTGATTTTTCCCTTGGAATGCCATTACCTTAGTTTTTTTCTATGGATATTTTAAGGTTATATTGTTCACATATATTATGTAATTTATAAATATTCCTCTGAAGTTCGTCTTCCGTATTTGCTATTATTACCTGGTCATCAGCGTATAATAATGTTTTCAAGTAGTGTGTTTCATCTAATTTTATTCCTTTATTTGTTTCTTCGTTACATTTTTTTATTATATCATTGATATATAGGTTAAACAAAACTGGAGAGATACTGCATCCTTGTTTATTTCCTTGATTAGTATGAATTTTATTTTTACTTACTTCATTTTTAGTTTTTATAACAAAATTTATGTTCCAGTACAAACTCTTTATAGCCGCTATTAAGTGTTTCGGAATTCCTTTATCTTTTAAAATTGTCCAAAGGTTTCCTCTGTCTACTTTATCAAATGCCTTGATAAAATCAATAAAAGGCATGTGTGTTTCTATGTTATATTATCTTCTTTTGTTTATAAATTCTTTTTTCGTAAATATATTACCCATACATGAACGCCCTGGTCTGAATCCACTTTGTTCTTCTGTTAACATTACCTCTGCTATTTGTTTTAACCTAAATGTTAAGATTCTTGAGTATATTTTATAGCCTGCAGTTAAAATGCTTATTCCTCTGTAGTTGTTGCAGTCTTTACGTTCTCCTTTCTTAAAAATAGATTGTACTATTGCTGTTGTCCAGGTTTCTGGTATTGTTGCTTGTTTCCAACATAAATTTAAAAAATGTAATAATCTCAGTTAAAAAAATTTTCCTCCATATTTTATTAATTCCATATTAATTCCGTCTATTCCAGCTGCCTTTCTATTCTTTGTTGTTTTCAGTACTTCTTCTAATTCTTCCATTGTTATCATATCTATTCCTATCTCACACTCATATATGTTATCTTTATTTTCATTATACCACAGTTTTTTATAATGTTCTTCCCATTGTTTCTCCTGAATTGCATTGATCTGTATTGTATATTTTTCTTGTTTATTTAGATGTTTCATTACTTTATAGGCTATTTTTTGTTGCCCATGTATATCGTATTCTAGTCTGCTTATATATCTGACTTTGTGTGCTTTCTTAATTTCTCTTTTGGCTATTGCACTTTTATGTTTGTAATCAGCTCTTAATTCTGGTGTTCTATTCTGTAAATATTTGTGATAAGCCTCTTTTTATCTTTTATTATCCTCTCTAATTCTTCATTCCATATTCTTAAACCCTTCTTGTTATATATTTTATATTTTGTTCCTAATGCCTCATATGCTGCTTTATCAATGCTTTCTTTTATATTATCCCATTCTCGGTTTATTTCTTCGGAAGTAGGTTTTAATATTAATTGTTCATTTAGCCTATTCTGATACAGATTTTGTATACTTTTATCTTGTAATATAAATGCACTTTGAATGTGGTCTCTTTATTTCTATATTTGTTTTTAGTTTTCTTCCATCTCGCTAATATATTTATTTTTGAGATTACTAAATAGTGATCTGAATAGATGTCACTTCCTCTAAATACTCTCGTATCTGTTAATAATGATGATGCTTTCTTATTGATTAACACATAATCTATCAGTCAACTAAACATAAAAACACAATTTATTATGCATAGCAGAGCACGCCGGGTATTAGCTGGTAATAAATAAATGAATGGAAAAATTCAGTATTACACGCATGGAAATTCATGGCGTTTCTTTTTTTGGAAAACGTTGATTGTAGTTTAAGTATCTAAATTTGTTTTATTTTTTATTATTTCCGTTAAATGTTAAATATTTGCTATGTGAATTACCAAAGAAAAACCCATCTCATACGCGTTGACAACTTACATCACCCATGAACTGAATTGTCATTGTTTACATTCAATCGAATTGAATTTGTTTGTATACACGCGTGCCACCTATCGTAGGATAGATGCACTATGCCAGAAACCTTCGCGGGAGTATACTCAACGACTTTCCAAAGTTTCAAGGCGATCGGATGAATGGTGTAGTAATGCATAAAGAACAAACAAACAGACAGACAGACAAACATACATTCGTTTATGTATATATATATATATATATATATATATATATATATATATAATATATATATATATATGTTATAATTAAATGTTTAACATTGAGCAATGCAAGCTTAATATGGTATCCATTCATAGTAATTCTGCCCGAAGGCAGGTCCTTCACTGCAATCATAGCATTTTCATGCTATGCTTGCAGCTTTACTAGGGAATTGTGTAGGTGTGGTAGCTTCCCGTTGATTTCCACACCTGTGAAGGATGATGATGATAATAGTGGTAATGATGATGATGATGGCCATATGATTTCGGGGACCGTTTGGGCCTTAAAGTTTTCCTGACATTTGTCTTACAGGTGAGGAAAACCCCGATAAAAACCTCACGCAGAAAAACTGTCCCGACCGGGGATCGAACCCGGGCCCGCTGCGTGACAAGGCAGCACGCTACCTCGAGACCACAGCGGTGGACTTAATATGGTATAATAAGAAAAATAAATGCCTGGACGGGATTCGAACCTGGATCTCTGAGTCTGTACCTCAGCGTGATAACCATTACACTACCAGGCGAATCCAATTCAAACACTTATATAAGTGTGTGTGTATATAAGTGTATATATATATATATATATATATATACAGTAGCGGGTGTGCTGTGCTACGCCTAATTGAATTAAATGTGTTTTTATGTTTTGTTAAATAAGTAAAAAAAAAGAAAAATATATAAATTTGCATTACAATTATCAGTTTAGCGATTGTTTGGTCGGATTAGAGGCAATATGGCTGGTTTACGTGAAATTTGGTCGTTTTAAAGGTAGATTCAACGGTTTAAGGATAATTTTATCGTTTTAGAGGTAGCTTGATCGGTTTACGGGTAGCTTCTCGTTTTAGAGCTAGTTTAATCGGTTTATAAATATTAATATAAAATTATGGAATATTCACGTGAAAGGTCCGTCTCCTCAACTTAATTAATCATTTAACTGTAGCGCTTTCGGGACTTGTCCCATCATCGGCAGGATTCAAAACTGGTGTTTCACTGAAGATCTGGTAGAGGGGGTTGCATGTATTGGGTTCGTTTTCGTTTATCAGGCTGTCGTTGTTTTCAGCTGCTTTTATGATTTCCATCTCTTCGAGTACGTTTATCTTCGCTGGATTATCTTCCAGCGAAGATAAACGTACTCGAAGAGATGGAAATCATAAAAGCAGCCTGTTAAACGAAAACGAACCCAATACATGCAACCCCCTCTACCAGATCTTCAGCGTAACACCAGTTTTGAATCCTGCCGATGATCGGACAAGTCCCGAAAGTGCTACAGTTAAATAATAAATTAAGTTGAAGAGACGGACCTTTCAGGTGAATATTCCATAATTTTATATTAATTTTGAATAATACCTCAATGGAACACATCATGAATCTTATAAAAGTTGGTTTATAAATAGTTTTGGTCTTTATAGAGGTAGTTTGACTAGCTACTGTTAATTTGGCCGTTATTGAGGCAATTTCATCGATTTAGGGGTAGTTTGATCGTATGGGTTGGACTTTTTAGATTATGTTTCGGGTTAGGTTAGGTATGGGTTAGTCAGGTATCGGTCAGATCAGGTTAGGTTAGGTCCGGGTTAGAATAGTGTTATGTCCGGGTTAGGTCCGGTTTTGGTCAGGTTTATTTCCGGGTTTTTGTTCTGGTTCGGATTTGGGTTCAGTTTGAATTCAGTTTGGGTTTCAGTTTTCAGTTCAGTTTTTCTTTCAGTATTGGTTTCGGGTTTGGACAATAATATGTATTCATATATTTATAGATGTATGCAGATGTATGTGCTTGGAATAACTTTATTTGGAAAATGTGTTACAGTGAAGTGAAGGCTCTGTTATTGCGAACAAACTTGTTGCATGGACTGTACGCTCTACCTTACCGCTGTCAGAGTCGATAATATTATAATTCACAGACTCGGACCTGCATCTCGATATATTAGCCTTCTCTCTCAGATGTCTTCCTACATCTTGGTTTACATTACTTTACATAATACTCTTAGCAGGCATTCTTTATCGCTTTAAAATGTAAGAAAATAAATAGATTTTATAATTATATTACTATATATTAAGATAATTTGTCATAATTTCCTCATTTCGTTTACTGTCCCACTTTGTTAGCCTGCTGTACGGCGCATAAAACGCATCTCATTTGCTGTTATTCGGCTTTCATGTCTACTTCGTATTGTCCATGCTTCACTACCATATCTTAATACTGGTCTTGCGAGAGTTGGATGTAGAACTCATGCTCCACCATATACAAAACCACCACGACAACTGGAAACTCCATCTTCAACGAATGCCGTCTCATAGAATCCCAAAAGCGCTGGATGGAAAATTCCTCTTTGAGACCGTAACAGGCCACATGGCCTAATACTTGCATGAATGATGATGATGATGATGATGATTAAGATAATTTGCATGTCCACCGCTATGGTCGCTGCCTCGTAGGTAGAGGGTAGTGGTTCGATCCCCACTCGGGACAAATTTCTTGGGCGATAGTTACTTCAGGCGTTTTTCATCACCTTATAAGACAAAAATTTGGGAACATTAGGACCCAAATGGTCCCCGAATATCAACTGGCCTTCATAATCATCATTATCATCATATTCGATATGTTTAGTATGAACCAGTGTGTGAATGTGTGTTTCGTCGTATGTTGTGTTGTTTCGGAGGTGGCCTTGACATTGAGTTGATCACTCATTGAGGGAGGCTCATCATGTCCTTGGCCTGAGAAATATATTGGGTATATAGTGACCGGAGATTATAATAAATAAAGAACTTTGGAGAAGAACGAATTACAGTGAAATTTGTAAAGAAATTAAATTCAGAAAATAGAAATGGTTTGGTCATGTATTGAGGAGAGAGAATGATAGCATAACAAAAATGGCATTTAATTGGAACCCCCAAGGATTGAGAAGGCGAAGAGAAAGAACGAGGGCAACATGGAGTAGTACCATCAGGGATGAAGCTGAACAGACAGGGATGAGTTGGAGTGAAATGTTAGCATTGGCACACAACAGAGTTCGTTGGCGAGCTTTTATCAAGGCCCTATGCTTCTCAGAGGAGTGACCAGTACTACTACTACTACTTCATGTCCTCGTGTGGTCAAAAAAGTATGTTTGTGATCCTTCGTTTTCTTTTTCGTCATTTACTAGCCTGTTCCGGCTCCAAATTGCTGCTGCTTCCATCTTTTCTTTCATTTTCCCAGACTCCTTCTTCCTCGTGGTAAATTGCTGTATGCTGCTTTTGGTATTCTATTCTCAGTCATCCTTTCCAAGTGTTCTTTCCAGTTTGTTCTGTATTTCACTATTGTTGTGTTTAATTCCTCTACTTTTAGTTGTTGTCTTATTTCTGTGTTACGTTTTTTGTCTGTTCTTTGATATTATGCTATTGGTCTGAGGAATTTCATTTCAGTAGCTTGTATTCTGGATATTATGCTATTGGTCTGAGGAATTTCATTTCAGCAGCTTGTATTCTGGATATTATGCATCATTTCAGCAGCTTGTATTCTGGATATTATGCTATTGGTCTGAGGAATTTCATTTCAGCAGCTTGTATTCTGGATATTATGCATCATTTCAGCAGCTTGTATTCTGGATATTATGCTATTGGTCTGAGGAATTTCATTTCAGCAGCTTGTATTCTGGATATTATGCTATTGGTCTGAGGAATTTCATTTCAGCAGCTTGTATTCTGGATATTATGCATCATTTCAGCAGCTTGTATTCTGGATATTATGCTATTGGTCTGAGGAATTTCATTTCAGCAGCTTGTATTCTGGATATTATGCATCATTTCAGCAGCTTGTATTCTGGATATTATGCTATTGGTCTGAGGAATTTCATTTCAGCAGCTTGTATTCTGGATATTATGCTATTGGTCTGAGGAATTTCATTTCAGCAGCTTGTATTCTGGATATTATGCATCATTTCAGCAGCTTGTATTCTGGATATTATGCTATTGGTCTGAGGAATTTCATTTCAGCAGCTTATATTCTGGATATTATGCTATTGGTCTGAGGAATTTCATTTCAGCAGCTTGTATTCTGGCAGATTGTTGCGTTGTAACTGTCCATGCTTCGGATCCATAAATAATAATAGGCACTGCCATTGTCTTGTATAATTTTATTATAGAGTCTTTCCCGGCTTTTTTTCAAATATATTTTTAATGTTCCTGTTATATAATTAAACTTATTTAATGTTTGTGATCCACAGTTTAATATCCCTCTCCGAATACAGCGTGCCACTGTAAAACCAGAGTGGCGTGCTCCATGTAAACATTAACTAAAAATTTTAGGTTAAACTAAGATACAGAAGAAGAAGAATAAGAAGAAGAAGAAATCATCTGCATTCATTGTAATTGGAACAGTCTTTAATTTAAAATCAGATTCTCATTAATATTTGCTTGCAAAAATTGTTATTATTTCTATTATCGTTAATATGCAACTTTGATTTTCCGGGTCGTAAGGAAATTAAATAAAAAACTTCTCCTTTAAGGGGGGGATGGGTGAAATTTCTATTTTCTATATTTTTTGAGCTAGAGACTTGAAGTTTTGTACAAACATTCACTGCACGATACATAATGATGTGTTTAAGTTTCATTCTTGTGAGACATTTATTTTATGAGTTATTAAATATTATATTTTTTAAAAATTGCATATATCGTAATTAAATGGGTTCCACAATCTTCTAGTAAAATGTCTCATTTTTTCTACAAGACCCCCAATATATTTAGAAAAACATAATGCATTAGAATTCTTATGGGGCACGCCATAGCGTAGTGGTTATGGCACTGAGCTACAAACCGGAGGGTCGAGGGTTCAAGTCCCGTTAGGGTCAGGATTTTTAAACTGACCCAAACCCTCCGGCGGCACTATGGCCCTGGGGTCGACTCAGCCTCTAACGGAAATGAGTACCAGACGCTTGTTCTGGGGGTAAAGGCGGCCGTCACGCAGGGTTGACAACCCGGCTGACATAAAGTGCTGATTGTCTAGAAAAAGATGAGCCTTAACCTCCTACTACCCCAAGGGCCTCCGGGTTTGTTGTGGGATCACTTTATTAGAATTCTTATAATGTGAATACAAACGGAGAAAAAATAATGTACCTCATGCGTGGAATTACAAAAAAATTAATAATTGCATACATTTTATTTTTTATTTCATAAAATACTACTTCAATCATGAAACCCATGCACTACTTTGTTACCCATTGTTTTTAGGACATGCAGTAAAAATGTGAACCATCTAGGGCAAATATTCTGAATTCCATTCAATTTTGAATGTACAAAAATGCAGTGGAAATAAAAGCGTGGAAAAACAAGTTTAAAGATTTGCATGCAGGTGGTATTTAACTGGCGCAGTCTTTTACTTTGACGTAATTTAGGGCACTTAGAAGCGCCATAGGCCTCTGAAACTTTGCCAACATATACATTAGAGAACAGGCTATTTTTTAGTACAAAAAACAAAAATGCCAATTTTGATCTCAAATGGGTAATTTTTCACCCATCGCTCCCCTTAACTCAGTATAACCTCTCAACTTATAGGTATTTTTATATTCCAAACGCCACCCGGGCCTTAAAGTGAGATGGCCTTAAATTAAATATTCATCCATCCATAGTAATTCTGCCCGAGGGCAGGTCTTTCACTGTAATCATAGCATTTCCATGCTATGCTTGCAGCTTTACTAGGGAATTGTAGGTGTGGTAGGTTCCCATTGCTTTCACACCGGTGAAGGATGATGATTATGATAATGATATGGATGATGATGATGGCCATATGATTTCGGGGACCGTTTGGGCCTTGAAGTTTTCCTGACATTTGTCTTACAGGTGAGGAAAAACCTCGATTAAAACCTCACCCAGAAAAACTGTCCCGACCGAGGATCGAACCCGGGCCCGCTGCGTAACAAGGCAGCACAGTACCTCGAGACCACAGCGGTGGACTAAATTAAATATAAAGAATGAAATAACATATAATATTCTTACTCCATTAGTGATATAAATAAATTTCCTGTGAGTGGCCGCGTTATAATTTATGAAATTCAATCAACAAATAAATATTTCCAGATTTAACGTAATAAATATTATGGAAATAAAAAGAATCAATAAACTTCATAATATACACTGCACACAAAATATAAAAATTTATAAAGCTTTGGTGGTCTAGAGGTTAAGTAATTTTCCTCTCATCCCGAGAGTCATGAGTTCACTTCATTTTTAAATCCCAAGAAACAAGTCTTCTGGAAGGGACTTAAACCTGTGGATCACGGAGTATTAATATTTTCCTGCTCATAAAAGAACCTCTAGCCTAAATTCGATTCTTTGAGCAAAAATTAATTGTGTTTTCTATCCAATTAACACCTTTGTTGCCTATTAGGTTCTCTTTGAGGTGTTGGGCTAACCAATTGTCACTCATAACATCTCTAGATAAATAAGGGTAACTAAATTAACTTGCTTAGGTAACTCCCGCAAGGGAGAAACTTAGCCCCACGTAGGGATATACGGGTACACACACACACACGTTTATCAATTTGTGGAGCAAGCAGACGAACGCTGAGGAACAATGTAAGAAAGGATACGCAGCTAAGATTTTACTCAACGATGGCGCTACTAGTGGCGATATATGGAAGTGAGGCCTGGATCCTGTAGGAAAAAGAGAAAAAGTAAAATTCAGGCAGCGGAAATGAGATTCCTAAGGGCTGTGGAAGGTTGTACAAGAGAAGAACACATTAGAAATGAGAATATTAGAGAGGAAATAAAAGTATAACCACTTCTTCAACGAATAGAATAACACAGGAACAATTTGCAAAGAATGACAGATGTTAGGATACCAAAGATGGCAGTGATGTCATAAAATAAAATAAGTTAAAATATACCTTCTTAGGTAAAATCCGTCGTCCTCAACTTATAAAATATGTATTCTTTATGCCTGTAGGCCTTTCAGAACATCCGTTCCATCTTCAGTAAGTCCTTCTTCGCTACAATATCTAGTATAATGGTTGATGCTGCTGGTCCTAATGATCCTGATTAGTACCAGCAGCATCAACCATCATACCAGATATTGTAGCGAAGAAGGACCTGCTGAAGATGGAACGGATGTTCTGAAAGGCCTACAGGCATAAAGAATACATACTTTATAAGTTGAGGACGACAGATTTTACCTAAGAAGGTATATTTTAAGTCATTTCATTTTATGACTCTCCATCTCAACGGTTTTAACAATGAATTTTATTAGTATTGGCACTGATGTATAATCCTGGAGGACGAAGATTGGTAGGAAGACCAACAAAGCGCTGGGCTGAACAGATGTGAGATCGGAACAGGCAAAGACCTAATCCATGAAGGATGATGATGATGATGATGATGATGATTTCCTGCAAGTGATCAATTTAACATGGAAAAGTGAATGAAGAAAGTGTTATTCTTAATTAGAGACAGAAAAATCAATTTGTATATAATTTCCATAAATTAGTTGAATTGAAAGCAGAATGTGGACTAACACAACCAGAACGTGTTGAGTAATACGCCTGCGTTTTAAGCGCTTAATTTAGTAATGGCATGCCAAAGTGTGCTAAATTATATCCAGGAGAAAGGAAAATCACAGCAAAGCTATAAAATCCACACTACACACAAAACATATAATACATAATAGTAGAAATAACAGTATTTATATTGACCCTCAGTTGACTAAAAATATGAATTTTTTTCAAATAAACCAAGTAGTACGACAAGGGTGTTCACTCTCACCTATATTATTTAATATTTATATGGACGATATCCTAAAAGAATGGAAGAAGGTTTTAACCAATGAAGGAATATTAATTGATAATAAAGATAAAATAAATGCTTTATTATTCGCTGACGATGTTGTACTTTTAGCAGAATCTGAAAATGAGCTCCAAATGTTAGCATATAAATTTAAATTAATAGCCAATAGATATAATTGTAAAATATCAATAAATAAGTTAAAAGTAATGGCGTTTATTGGTAAATATGGAATTAGGTCAAAAATTGAACTGGATAACAAAATAATAGAACAAGTATCACATTTCCAATATTTAGGATGTGTTATAACTTATAGAGAAAATAAAGATATAGAAAATAAAGTAAATAAATTTCAGGCTATTTGTGGAACCATAAAAAGAACCTTAGGTCGGAAAACAAGGAAAGATACGAAACTTAAATTATATAAAACAATGGCTGTTCTTTTGTTGTTGTATGGAAGTGAAAATTGGATAATGAAATCAAGGGATAAAAATCAAGGGATAAAAGCAGGATACAGACTGCGGAAATGCTGTTTTTACGTAATGTGAAAGGATGCACATGAGCGGATAGAATAAGGAATGAAACTATACGAGAAGAATTAAATATATATAAAATTGAAGATTAAAATCAGCGAAAATAATAAGAAATGGACAGAACACTTAATGAGAATGAACAACGAAACTATACCAAAAAGAACCTTCCTGTATAATCCCAGAGGAACAAGAGATGTTGGCCGACCACGTAGAAGATGGACTCCACTTCTAACTTCGCCGGAACAGGCTGCATAGCCTAAACCTTGTAGTAGAAGAAGAATAACAGTAGCTTTCATTTAATGGCGCACTCAGGTGTTCAGGCTTTTATTGTTTTACGAATAATTTATTTTCCCTTATGTCGGCCGCGGTGGACTAGTGGTTATGCTCCTTGCCTCTGGTTCCGAGGGTCGCGGGTTCAAACCCGGCCGGGGTCGATGGATTTTTTAGGACGGAAAAATCCAAGGAGCAAGTCCTCCGGAGGGACTTTAAGCCGTGGGTCCCGAGTCTGAAGATTTTCAGGCTCGTAACAAATCCCTAACCCTGAATGAAAAGGCCTCTAAGCAAAATTTACCGAATTTTCCCGTCCTAGTACTACCTTGGTTTCCTAGATGTCAGTATGAGGCGGAACGCTGACCACGGGCCACTCAAATGACATCTACACGAAAACAAGTGTAACTAAATTAGTATGGTTCAAATTCTTCCCTGTAGGGGTAGAGAGCCTAAATCTCTGTAAAGGGAAACATGAGCTTACAGGATACATGAAGATTATACAGGGAATGATTGGAAAATATTAGATTAGGATAGAGATATATGGAGAGTGTATGTTCGCGCGACTATGAACGTACGGGTTAGATAGGGCCCGTGAGTCAGTTTTTAGAATTCAAATGTTATATGACATAGGATACCTTCCCCTATGTATGTATGTACCTAGGTATACGCAATTAAGATATTACTCAACGATGGCACTACCAGTGGCGATACATGGAAGTGAGGCCTGGGTCCTGAAGGAAAAAGAAAAAAAATGTACAATTCAGGCAGCGGAAATGAGATTCCTACAGGCTGTGAAAGGTTGTACAAGAGAAGAACATATTAGAAATGAGAATATTAGAGAGGAACTAAAAGTACAACCACT
The DNA here is from genome assembly GCA_030220185.1 of Diploptera punctata. Classification (NCBI taxonomy): domain Eukaryota; kingdom Metazoa; phylum Arthropoda; class Insecta; order Blattodea; family Blaberidae; genus Diploptera; species Diploptera punctata. The sequence continues at coordinate 999,702 of JASPKZ010009823.1, forward strand.
TCTTCAACAAATATAAGAACACAGGAACAATTGGATAGAACATTTGCAAAGAATGACAGAGGATAGGATACCAAAGATGGCACTGATGTATAATCCTTGAGGACGAAGATCTTTAGGAAGACCAAGAAAGCGCTGGGCTGAATAGGTGTGAGATCGGAACAGGCAAAGACTTAATCCATGAAGTTCGATGATGATGATGATCCATATATATATAAAATAAGTGTTTAAATTGGATTCGCCTGGTGGTGTAATGGATAACAAGCTGAGGTACAGACTCAGAGTTCCGGGTTCGAATCCCGTCCAGGCATTTTTTTTTCTTATGCCATATATATATATATATATATATATATATATATATATATTACACACACACTGGTATGTTTATATGCAACTAGATAATAATACGCGTCCTAAGTAAATGAAAATTATTGTGCTTTTATGTTTAGTTGAATAAATGAAGGGAAAAATATTTATAAATTTATATTATTTAGATACCCCGTGCTGATTACCTGGCGTTGCCCGGGAATCTATTTATCCCGATCTTCTTGGCATAAATAAACCGAAGGACGAAAATTAATGTACTTCTTATGTTTAGTTGAATAAAGAAGAGGAAAAATAATTATAAATGTATAGCGTAATTATTTTACGATTTCATGTGCTAATTACCCGGTGTTGCCCGGGAATCTTCTTGACATAAATGAGCTATAACAAAAAATCATTATTGTGAGTTATCCGTAAAAGAATACCCGCCACATGCTTCTATGCTTACACAGGAATTTTCGTACTTGTCCCGATCCTGTTTGCATCAATGAAAGACAAAAATGGTTATTTTGAGTTATCCATAAGAGATAAGCATATGCTGTCGCGGACGGTTTTGTAGAGCGTTTTGAGATATTAAATTCTGTGTACATTAATTTTGTGTATTTGTTATGGTTTAGGCAGCGTAAGCCATTTAAGCGTCCAAAGAGCTACTTTTTTCAAGTTTTCCACTACAAAGGGCAATTTGTAAGGGTGTAGGAGTTGAGTATTACAACTCTCTTATAGCCTATGTTCATTCCGAGAATCTCCTGAACATTTTGCAGAAAGCCCCATCACAATCGGATGAACGGTTTGACAGCGCATAAAGTATGAACAAGCAAACAAACAAACATTCATTTGTATATATTAGAAGATTATAATAGGGTGTCTATATGTGTATGTCTGGACGAACCTGGGCAATTATTCACGTAATGAGGAGATCGAACCCGGTAGCGCAGACGCAGAGAACAATATGTAGGAGCAATACAATTTTGAGTGAGAATTAAAGGGCTAGAGGGCGAGAGAATATGGATCTCTGGCGCGGTCTCTTGGCAGACTGTGGAGGTGACAGACATTTGGCACGACGCCCTGTCCCTCACAATGGTCCTCTGTCTTCTCCATTTACGGTCACTACACCCTCTTCCACAAACATAAATTCCTTATCAAAGTATTTTACCTAAGTGATATAAACAAATATACATACTATTTAACTCATGTCCCAAATGACAGTCAATGACCAATCACATTTCAATGAATTTTGATTTACAATCTTTTTACCTCGATTATATCACTTTCATTTTATCAAGTGGCTCCCAGATTGTATATACATAGTGCACTGATGTAACCAGATTCTGCTTGCGAGATAATAAAAACTCTGCATTTCATAAATCCAAATAAATATACCATAGTCAAATCTATTACTAGGACTAACATGTATAATTCTTTTTACTACTGTAGTTTTCACATTAATTTTCCACAATTTCCTGGTGCCCTCGCACCCAAGACAGGAATATGTTTTTTGTTATATACAACTTTCCTCATTTGAGGATTGCCTGAAGAACAAAGTGATACAGACAATTAATTTTTGGAATTGATAAGATGCATTTTGTAAATACATTAAAAAATCAAATTGTAGGCCTAACTGAAGTATACATACTATAAAGTAGAAATTTTGTAAATATGGTTTCTTAAAATTGAAATTGATCCTCTAATGGCAGCGATGGCAATTTTAGAAAGATACACCCTGTGTCAAAATCTAACGAATTCCAAAATTTGGCTAAGAATCCTGGTACAGCACCTCTTGTCCCGATCATCAATCCTGTGACAGATGTACTATCTCGTTGGTATTTATCTTTGTAATAGTCAATTGTTGGCTCATATATGGCTTTCTTTTCAGAGTCAACTTCTTCAGGTTGGTCACTATGAGACTCAAAACGAATTGTGGGATCTAATATCATACCAATTTTAGAAGATGGTCTAAATGCAATAATATCTATTCGTCTGTTACTTCCATTAGTAGCCACGCCAATCTGTTTAATTAAACAAAAATAAAACAAAGTTTTGTATGATTTTCATATCTATTACAATATAAATTTGTAACAGCTGTTTCGGTACTTTGTACCTTCTTCAGACATGATTACAAATTAATGAATGTTGTTATATATAAACTCCAGTACATAACAACTGTAACTAAGCAACCGAATGTAAACAAACATTTTTTTAACAATCAATCTCTTATTATACATTTAAAAGAGGCGATTCATTTTAATCGAATTGGTATTTTACAGCTTATTGCTGTTCTTCAATTTATATATCTTTACAATTTCTAAAAAATCTAATTATATTTTCATTTAATTAAATAAATAAGGATTTTCATCAAGTAATCGCGAAATCAATTGTTTATTATACATATTTTGTGTAATTTTTTATGTTATTTCTAATTTCTACTGATTTCGGGTTTAAATTAAATTCATCAGGGATCGATTGAAGACAAGCTTGATCAACAGAAAAATCATCTCCAACACATCTAGAATAAAACTACAGTTAACTACAAAAAAAATATTTTACCATCAAAAGCGTGGGGTGCTCTATATCAATTAATATATTTCATAATAAACAGATATTGGTAAAAGTAAGGTTCATTACAAAAAAGCAATTAACAAAGTTTTTCCTTTACCCAAAGAAAACATAAAGAAATATGTCGTAATGTCATACATAGGCCCACTTTCAAAAAAAATATCTAAACACTTTAAAAAGTTGAACATTAATATGGCATTTAAAACTAATAAAACTCTACAAAATATAATAAAAAAACAATAAAACCAAAACAAAAAAAGAAAAATTATCAGGTGTATATAAATTGAAGTGTGGCACATGTGACAATGTCTATATAGGACAAACTGGTAGCTCTCGGATAAAGGAACACATGAGAGCATATAACAGAAATTTTAGAAAATTCAAAATATGCTAACCACCAATTCCAATTTAATCATTGTTTCGATCCAAATTTTTAAATTTTACATATTTGTGATAAGGGTAAGAAGTTAGATCTTTTGGAGGCTGTAGAAATTAATAAATTTAAAAGTAGTAAAAAACTGTTAAATTCTCAACTTGATTTGAATGAATCCCCTTTGTTAAATTTAAAAATTTTAATAAATATTGTTGCATTGTTGCTTAGATCAGTTGGAACACAATTCATAATTTGTTAACATGTCTGAAGAAGGTACAGTGTACCGAAACAGCTGTCACTGAATTATATAATAAATATGAAAATCAAATAAAACTACGTTTTATTTTTATTTAATTAATAAAAGTAAAGTCTCTAAGAAGAAAACATAAAAACCAAAAAGCACCCCACGCTTTTGATGGTTAAATTATGTTTCATATTTTAATTCGGTTTTCTAATAAAGGGTGTTGTTTAGTTTTTTAAACTATTATTTACTTTTTTTTACATTTATAGTCGGGTTATCATTTTAATATATGTTTATCTATTTTTAATTGTACTGTAAATCGGCTGTGTAAATGATATTCTAACAAGTAATTTACTTGATGACTTGAGGAAACCAAAGAAAATAATAAATAATTCAGTCAGGCTCGTCGGCAGCGGTATTTGAATCTCAGAAACTCGAGGATAGAGTATCTCACTCGCTCTGTCCAATATGGGGAAATATATTATTCTATGGGATGAAACAAATGTTTGCTAGATGACCATTATTTTAGTGTAACAAGTTTTTTATCTTAAATATAATAAATAGTCCTATATATTTTAAGAGCTAAAATAACTTGATAAACAATAGACGATGCAATATACTAAACCAAATATAACACTGAGCAACAAAAAATAAACTTTTATTTTTGTCTCAAAAAGAAAAATGTGTGATTATGATAGTATTTGTTCTCGTGAATTCAAATATGATATCAGTTTTTCTCCACCACGCAGGGTTTCCGAGAGACATGCATTTATAATTTCAAACTCTTTAAAATAGGTCCACCGCTGTGGTCTCGAGGTAGCGTGCTGCCTTGTCACGCAGCGGGCCCGGGTTCGATCCCCGGTCGGGACAGTTTTTCTGGGCGAGGTTTTTATCGGGGATTTTCCTCACCTGTAACCTGTAAGACAAATGTCAGGAAAATTTTAAGGCCCAACCGGTCCCCGAAATCATATTGTTATCGCAATCATCATCATTCATATTCATCTTAGATTAAGCTTAGGATTAGGGACTCTCCTGGCACACCACTATCATCATCACCCATCATATCATCGGGGCAAAGTAACCCCGCCTTCCAGGCGTCCCAACCTCAGAAGTGGGTTACAAGTACGCCATGCCAGGAGAGTACACCAGGAATGTCGAAAGACAACCTGGGGAATTTGCCACAAAAATAATCTACATTCGTAACTACACAATATTCGAACATTCGGACTCACCTAGAAAGTAAGAAATGACGATTTCCTGCTATATTTCGCCTGTGGAGCATCCCTCTTGATGGTCCAACAATAATCGGCCAACATATTAAGATTCCATTTGCCTTGATATCTCTTTTCCATAGCTGAAACCATTTGAGTTAGCTCATTTGATATTATTTTACTATAGACAAATGGACGAAAAAGCATTTATTAAAAAAATAATTATTTAAATCCATTAATTGAAATTAAAAAATAAACTGTGGGTGATGGAGAAATTCTGAATACTTATATGAAAACACGATAAAAGCTGCATTAAGTAGAACTATTGGTACTCATGAGACAAAAAATCATGTTGACCAGTGTTATTTAATTTGCCGAAATTTAATATTCAAGGAATTAGCCTATTTACACAGCTCATGTTGTAAATTAACTTCTTCTTCTTCCTTCCAAGTATTAGGCCAAGGCCAGTTACGATCCCATAGAAAATTTTCCCTCCAGCGTTTCATAGGACGGCCCAGAGATCTTCGTCCTCTTGGTATAATAATTATATACAACAGCTTGTGGGTATCCGATCTTAACTCATTCTTTCAACGATGGGCGTTTCCAATTTAGTTGGTACTGTCCTACATTATATTTCCAAAGCATCCACAATTGGGCGTAGTCTTCAATTCTTGTAAGATATCGGTGTTCCTTTTCCGATCCCATCTGGTGTAACCCGCTGTTCTGCGCATGAATCTCATTTCACAACCGTTATTCTGCTTTCATGTTGTCTTTTTAGTGTCCATGCTTCACTACCATAGGCCAACACTGGTCTAGCCAAAGTGTTATATAAAGGTAATCTGGTGTTTTTTTTTTGTACAAGGGATGGTTTCATAACTTGATTAATAATTCCTCAACTTTTATTATAACTAGTAATTTTTTCAGGGATATCCTTTTCATCCCAGATAGAGAGATAATATCCAGGATATTTAAATTGATTAGATCTCTCTAAAATTTTATTCTGGAGACAGATTTTACTTTGTATGGGGTCCTTCCCATGAAATGCCATAATTTTAGTTTTGTTAAATGATATTTCCATATTAAATTTGGCAGCTGTTTTTGTAAGTTATAAATTGATCGTTGCAAATCATTTTCGGAAAGTGCCAGAAGCTCTAAATCATCTGCAAAAAGATTAGCATCGAGTTTGAGGTTCCTATTGATGGGTATATATCTTCGTCGTGTTTTCCTCCATTTTTATTATGTTCAATTTAATAAATAGGCCTGCATATTTTAAGAATTGAAATAACTTGATAAACAATATACGATACTAAAGCAAATATAATTTCATTTTTTACCGAAATTTAATATTCAAGGAGTTAGCGTACTCTTTATACAGCTCCTGTTGTAAATTAACTGCTTAGAATATATGTATTTAATTTGGTTAAAACTGATTTCAGCATTGAATAAGAAATTACATTTAAGCATTAACGAATATACTTGTGCACTCTGCAAATGTACGAGGACTGGAATTTGGTTGTGGAACAGCCGGTCGGATCGATCTCTGCTTCTTTATGCAGTTCATTGGTTGCTAACTATCTGGAACCCACTTGCCGACATTCACCACTCTAATTTATTTTGCATCGCGCGAATATCGATTATATAAGCATCATTTACCTCCACAAAATCAGTTTGAATGCTCTTTACACTCATGTGATCCTAATCTTGTGTAAGACAATTCATTTCTAGTACTGTACATACAGCCTGTTTCAAAACATTTCATTTGTAACGCCATATTTCAAGTTAATTTATAATAATAATAATAATAATAATAATAATAATAATAATAATAATAATAATAATTAATAATAATAATAATAATAAACAATAATAATCTCTACCTATCTTCGGGTTTTTACAGCTGCTGCGTCTTCCAGTGCCAAACCTTCAAAGCCTACGATCTTGGGCATCTTCGATGTAGCCCTCTTGTTTACATTACTGTCTTCATGTTTTCCATCCATGTTAAATTTGGTCTCCCTCTTTTCTTCTTTCTATTCGGATGCCATTAATAATAACAATAATAACAATAACAAAAACAATAATAACAATAACAAAAACAATAATAATAATAACAATAACAATAAATATTTTTATTATTATTATTACTATTTTTATTATTACTATTATTATTTTATTATTATTATTTTTATTATTATTTTTATTATTATTAATTTTATTATTATTATTATTTTCATAATTATTTATATTAATTTCATTTTTATTATTATTAGTATTATTATTATTTGATTATTTTATTATTATTACTATAATTATTAGTATTATTATTTGATTATTATTTTTATTATTATTATTAATATTATTATTATTATTAATATTATTATTATAATTATTATTATTATTATTATTATTATTATTATTATTATTATTATTATCATTATGTCCACTGCCTTGTCACGCAACTGGCCCGGGTTCGATCCCCGGTCGGGACAGTTTTTCTGGGTGAGGTTTTTATCGGGGGTTTTTCGCACCTGTAAGACAAATGTCAGGAAAACTTTAAGGCCCAAACGGTCCCCGACATCAAATCATACGGCCATCATCCTCATCCTTATCATTATCATCATCATCCTTCACCGGTGTGGAAAGCAACGGGAAGCTACCACACCTACAATTCCCTAGTAAAGCTGCAAGCATAGCATGAAAATGCTATGATTGCAGTGAAGGATCTCCTTCGGGCAGAATTAATATGGATGGATTATTATTATTATTGTTGTTGGGTATTTGGTCTTACTTTATCACTCAAGGTCATGTACTGCTCATCTCAACAACTATTTGGGGGGGTTGTTTCTTTCAGTAATCGTTCCCTATGGCAACTTGACACCACGTGCTTTCTGTCGCTGTTTCCAATGCAAAACGTAATACTTTCTACAAGTCATTGCACTAACTACATAAGGCTAAAGCTGGTATATCATAACAGTTGAATTAAAGCCGGATTTGTTGTAAATGTATCGCTTTCTATGCCTTTGAATGCACGACCTTGAACGGTAAAGTAAAATCAGAAGCCCTATATTATTAGTTAACGTGTGACACCTAAACATTTCCTATAAGGTGAGAGGTAAAACTGAGTTAATAATATTATTATTATTATTATTATTATTATTATATTACACACAACAATACATATATTTTAATGACATCTATAAATATGTATTGAAACTAGAGTTATAATTTCTAGTCATATGAATAAGTGATTCATCTATGATTTGATAATATTCTCACTAATTGGAAAAGCCGGCATTAATACTGAGTTCTCCTCTGAAGATTCACTCGATGCCAGTCGGCCAACGTCGATAGAATTTGTCTTTAATCATAGTAATTTCGCTTTACAATACTATATGGGAGAATGCGAATTCTTTCGCAGAACAAGTTTTAAGTCATACACAAAGATTTTGAAACCACGATGAAATCGGATATGAAATACATATCCTTGGCAAAATCACCAAGTGTAGAAGTTAATCCCTGGCATCCTTAGCATCGCGATAAAAACAGGCGATGTTAAGCACACTATACTTGCACTAATATTACTTTTGTGCATGATAGCGCGTTCTGTTGTAATTACAGCATTGGCGACCACGATTGAAAGTTCATTTTCCTAAATCTCGGGGTTACCAACCTACAAATAACTAAATAACTATAAAATAAGTTAAAATATACCTTCTTAGGTAAAATCCGTCGTCCTCAACTTATAAAATATGTATTATTTATGCCTGTAGGCCTTTCAGAACATCCATTCCATCTTCAGCAGGTCTTTCTTCGCTACAATGTCTAGTATGATGGTTGATCCTGCTGGTCCTAATGTGGTGTTGTCGTGAAGATGGAACGGATGTTCTGAAAGGCCTACAGGCATAAAGAATACATATTTTATAAGTTACCTAAGAACGTATATTTTAACTTATTTTATTTTATGACTCTCCACCTCAACGGTTTTAACAATGAATTTCATAAGTTATGATGAACTTGATGAAGATTTTCGGGCTGTAGGCCGTGGTCGTGAGGCTTGTAGTTCCCCGACGTTTCGCCAGAGAATACGTCTGGCATCCTCAAGGGAGTCTCAAGACAACCCTTGAGGATGCCAGACGCAGTAAAGACTCCCTTGAGGATGCCAGACGCAGTCTCTGGCGAAACGTCGGTGAACAACAAGCCTCACAACCACGGCCAACAGCCCGAAAATCTTCATCAATATCAACATAGCAACTCCGGCCGTGAAAGTCTACGTGCATACAAAATTTTATAAGCATTGACTAAATAACTATACTGTAATATTACATATTAGTAACCTGTGCGGGAAGTATAACCACTGCCCTCTATGTATACTACATACAATGTATATATAAAAAATATCCAAAAGGTAGTGTTAATATACATTATACGAAACAAATCACTGCATTTTAAATAAACCGAACTTTATTTGAAACAATATAAAACAATAAATTCGTACTTGCCGCCATTGTATGCATGATTGTTGTCACCGCCTGCTATAGTCTCAACTAAATTATTTTCGGCATTTATTGTATAAACATTACTCATACTGTTAACGTTAGTCAATTGTTTATAATGAAGGAAATTATTTCCAAGAAATGTTATTATTTTACTATTATTTATTATTTTGAAAACACCATCGTACAAAATATATTGAACAACGCACGTTTGTGAAGTGTTTTACAAAATCTCAAAAATTAAAAACTTCGCTGTTGCACGGTTTTTAATCATATCCACGCTTCTGTAAAAACGAGTTCCCAACCTTGGATTGTAATATACTAATATACTGGGAACTAAACAATGCGGTACGATACAGTATTCTACGGGACGTAAGTAACAATGAAATGACATGAAAAAATGTACAACAAATATCATTTGTTACTAAAACACTTCATATTTTACCTGTTTTATCAGAAGTGTTATGTACTGAAACGGAGTGTCGAACTATGTTCACTCCAGGGGCACGAGAATAATTAACACATGCCCCCCCTGTAGTTTTCCAGACATAATTTTCTCAAACATTGATTTACAAGCGTCGCACGTGGTACAGCTATTTCACACGAAGGCACTGACTAGTATAACCTCCTATGTCTGCTGGTGATTCTATACTAATTTCAGTCCAGCTTCATTATTCTAAAATATCTCTAACTACTCTACTTACAAGAATACATTAAACAAAATTTTCTATAATTTGTTCACCTGTCTTAATTTGTTTGAGGGAAGTTTAGTCCCGCGCCGTAGCCGAGCGGTTAAGGTAGGAAGCCTTGGCGCAGAGCTACGGGACTTGCGCTGGTTCGAGTCTCCATGGGGGAAGAAATTTTCTCATGGTATTTCGGCCAGTATGGGACCGGTGCCCACCCAGCATCGTGAGGCAATTGGGTAGCTACAATAAGTAGCGGCTCCAGGTTGAGGAACCAGCTATAACGGCTGGGGGACTCGACATGCTAACCACATGTCACCCCTACACTGGCTGTTGATCATCTACCTCTGTGATTGACACATGTGGATGTGAAGGGCCAGCAGCCGGCTGGTAAAAGGGCAACCGCTGAAAAGTGGAAAGACCCTCAATCGGCGGCAGAATACAGTTTAGTTAATGGGCCTAGTTACTTAATACTTGATACAGGCTTTATACTTTACAGCAGTTTACCCTTAATTTCTGCTTTCTAGAGATTCCTATCTTCCCCTTGTCCTTCTTCCATACCCCTCTTCATCATGGCATCATATATTCCCTCATACCATGCTCTTCTACTTCTCCCCATCTACCTACTACCTGGTACCATCCAATATAATACCCGTTTAGGTCACTGTTCATCCGACATCCGTTGTACATATCCATAGCATTGCAGAGCTCTCTATGTTATCCTATCGATAACAGTTACTACTATATCCATTTTTGTCTGATATATATGTTTATAATATGTTGTACTCACTCACTGGCACTATCGAACCCATAGGGTCATGGTCGCGCGAACATAAGTTCTCCATACATCCCTATCCTGGGCTAATGCTTTCCAATCATTCCCTGTATAATCTACTTCCCTCAAATCATAGGTAATGTTATTCTCCCACCTCATTCTTGGTCTACCAACTGGGCGTTTTCCCTCTGGCTTTCCTACAAGAATCTTCCATGCACGTCTTTCATTCCCCATACGTGCAACATGTCCTGCCCATCGCAGTCTCCGAGACTTAACTGTTCTTATTATATCTGGCTTCCTATAAAGACCATGTAGTTCATTGTTATGTAGTCTTCTCCATTCACCTGTCTGTTCTTCTCTCTTTGGTCCAAAAATTTTCCTAAGTACTTTATTCTCAAATACTTGTAATCTTCTTTCCTCCCTTAAAGTAAGAGTCCATGTTTCGCATCCATATATTATAACTGGTAGAATAATAGTTTTATATATTTTCAGTTTAACGTTTTTTGAAAGGAGTTGGGACATCAAGAGTCTCTGCAATGCATAATAGCACACATTTCCAGAATTGAGCCTATGTTTAATTTCTTTGTGCATCTCATTCCTATTTTTGATTATTGTTCTGAGATATTTGAATTCAGCCACTTCCTCAAAATATCCCTCATTTGTCATTAGCTGTCTATTTCCGTTACATAATGAATTTCTACGAGTGACCATTGATATTTACTTCCAGTCCTGAGTAATACAGTTTAGTTAATACTTACTTAATACAACTTTTATAAGATTCATGATGTGTTCCGTTGAAGTATTATTCAAAATTAAAATATAAAATTATGGAATATTCACCTGAAAGGTCCGTCTCCTCAACTTATTAATTATGTAACTGTAGCGCTTTCGGCATTTGTCCCATCATCGGCAGGATTCAAAACTGGTGTTTCACTGAAGATCTGGTAGAGGGAGTTACATGCATTGGGTTCGTTTTCGTTTATCAGACTGTCGTTGTTGTGAGCTGTTTTTATGATTTCCATCTCTTCGAGTACGTTTATCTTCGCTGTAACAGTTCTCGAAAATTAAAAACCTCGCTATTGCTCGGTTTTTAAACATTTTCCTCGATTCTGTAAAAACCACTTCCCAACCTCGCATCGTAATACAATATAAATCTATTTAGATAATTTAAGAACAGATTTAAATATATAATATATATATATATATATATATATATATCCATTGAATGATAAAATAGAAGAATACAGAGATAAATGGTTTACACATGAAGAAATAATTACTGTAACAATAGTCACAAAAGCAGCATTTAATTATAAGCCAAGAGGTTCAAGGAATGTAGGAAGGCCAGTGAAAATATGGGCAGAACAAATGTGAAGCGGAACGGGCAATTTGCCTAGCCCTTGAAGTGAAGAAGAAGAAGAAGAAGATAAACGCCTACTGATTGACGATGTTACCCAATTGTTATCAACACTTTAGAAGTATTCAACTTAATGTTTTTTTTTGACATTTTCCAATCCTCTTATTTTAACACAGTTCCAATAATGGATCATATTATAATATTATAATGATATTGAGGAAAGAAAAATTAATGTCTGAACCAGGAATCGAACCGTGGACCTCTAGTTCTCCGTACTAGTGTGCAGCCCACTGCACCATCCTATATCTGGCACCTACCTGGCAGCGGACGAAACGAGAATTATAGATTTGTACATGTGGAAAAAATTGTTAATGTTTGTGCCAGGTCTAGAATGGTGTAGTGGACTGCACACTAGCACGGAGAACTAGAGGTCCACGGTTCGATTCCTGGATCAGACATTAATTTTTCTTTTCACAATATCTTTATAATATTATAATATGTTTTTACTGGAGAGCACTAATATCAAAATAGACATTAAGCATCCAATTTATCATAAGTAATGCAACGAGTGAGTCGTGAGTCCTGAATTTATCGATAATTTGGTAATCAAGAGTGACATTTGTTAGGACTATTTAACAAATAAAATTAAGCTGTTTACTCACAAATCATTATTTAAATATAGTTATTTTAAAATATGTATATAATTAATGTAAACGGCGATGTTTGAAAACAAATGAGAAACGATTGGTACGCTTCATCTGCATTTTTTTTTCATCACTGCAATCAGATCATACTATTATTTATTGCCAAAAGATCGCAACGTTGTAAGAATGCACCCTAGTGGAGAAATTTATAACCAACGTTGTAGGTATTAATTAACTTCTGTTGGCCTATGATGTAAATATGTCAATTATATTTTCTGCGTCATTTCCTGGAAAATAATTCTTTTAAGAAAGTGCAAACAGTGGTTTCTTTTTTTTGTGGTATAATCAATTGTTACAATTTTTTTATATTATCTCTCATATGCGCTACGTGTAGACATTCATGCACTATATATATATATATAATTTGGTAGCCGTATTTCTTACAGAGTCAGTCACTGCAAAATAATGCTATGACCTATTCAGAATGTTAAAAAGGAGGTGCTTTCTTTATTATGATAACTTTAGTTGGTAAATTTTAGGCGAAACATGACTGTGATTGGTTGTAAATAAAAATCATTGAAATGTGATTGGTCTTTGACTCCCATTTGGGGCACGAGTTAAATAGTAAAAAAAAATAATTAATTAAAAACTTTGTGTTGTAAATTTCGTAGAAAATTTAAGTACAAATTTGAGCGACATATTATCTGGCGAATTTTTAATTATAAACTGCCATACTGTATCGAAAAGAAAAAGAAGGAACTTATCACTTGAGGTCCAAGTCGTGTTTTTTCACGCTAGAGGTAACATTCAGTTCTTTGAATTTTTCATAGGTACGCAACACTGCTTGCAATATTAAGGCGTTGGTGTTTATAAACGTTGTAAACAATGATTGCTGCCATGTCAAGCAGCTCACGTAGCCAGAAATTCTTGTTTTATTCAAATGCCCTGCAGCGGATCCTTCAACTTAAGGAAAAACAAAGGAATCTTCATTGTCTAACACAAACAGGTCACTTATACCACAACTTAAAAAAAAAATAACACAGATGTAAAAGAAAAATAAGACATCGATATAATATGTAATTCCGTTCCTAATATTTTCGGTTTCGGTGGTCTTGTTATTAACATGCATAATTCTGGTTGCGAGATTTGTATAATGATTTTTTAGGGCATAACATTTGTTCTAAATGGAAGCAAATCTGTTTGTCCTATGTTATATTGTTATAATACGTAAATAAATTTTTGAAGTGCGGTGCTATAGATTTCTGACATTATTAATGAAACTAGACGAGTTTTTATCTATTTATGGATACTCTATAACAAGAGATTCGTGCAATTCGCGAGTCGCGATAACGCAAAATGCTCTAATTTTGTCAATGTATTTTACCATTTCTTAACTCCACTTCCCATAACCTCAAAACAAATTATGAATCTCGAAGTAACGCGAAATAACATCGAAATTTGAAATTTTAACGAATTCCGGAGATTTTTTATTCTATTCGCGATATTTTCATAATGTATTTTTAAACACTGTTTTTGGATTCCATCTTATTTTTAACTGCTATACCTGATGGCGCAATATCTGCTTCCTCCATGCACTCTTGCAAAGAGAAATGGTTGCAACAGTTCACAACATAGAGGTAACGTTTTATGTCCTTGCAGGGCTGATAACCCGGCTGACATATTTGATGATCTCCAAAGAAGCTACCTGAGAACGGAATTTACGCAAGAAACCACGCCATTCTGTCTTTTATCTATTGCTGTATAAGAAATAGATAACTGGTTAGTATAACAGATTCTACTTAAGAGGGAAATCTCTCAGTGCGCTAACTATTTTAATTATACCGTTCAACCTAGCACCGGTACACCTCCAATAAGGAACGGGTTATGGCCCTTCGATGAAATGTTCCAACATTTGCTTTAGAATCAGGGGAAGCCTGAGAAAAAATCTGGTCCAAATAGTTAAAGAAACCTTGGCCATGTTCCAAATGCATCTTAATACCGTTGGATTGTTGACACAATAGCTAGGTTTTGCCTCCGATGAAGGATTTGAGAGATAAGTGCTGAAAAATGAGATTGACACGTTAAGATTCATCCCTTCGATTTTTAACGAACAAGGTTCCCGAACTAAAATCACCATCATCATCAGGGATTAAGCCTGTTGGCTCGTTCCGGTTTCATGAAAGCTAGAATTGTTAAAATTGTTCAGACCATCTTCTGTGTGGGCGTCCAACATTTCTCCTTCCGTGCGGTTTATAATTTAGCAATAATTTTAGAAATCTTCCTTCTGGCATTCTATCAATATGATCTTTCCAGTCGTTCCTATATTTTATTATTCGGTCTGTAAGTTTGAAAATATTTAGTTCCTTTCTTATATCTTCATTTATTTTCTTATCCAGCAGAGTATATCCTGCTATATTTCTTAAAAATCGCATCTCAGCTGCTTCCAATCTTTGTTCTTGTCTTTTAGTGATCGTCCAACATTCTGATCCATACATCAAT
Source organism: Diploptera punctata (assembly GCA_030220185.1). Lineage (NCBI taxonomy): Eukaryota > Metazoa > Arthropoda > Insecta > Blattodea > Blaberidae > Diploptera > Diploptera punctata. The sequence goes on from JASPKZ010009823.1 coordinate 1,014,849, forward strand.
ACAGGAACAGCCATTGCTTTATAAAATTTAATTTTTGTTTCTTTTATTGTGTTTTTAAGGGTTATTTTAATAGTGCCACACATTAGATTAAATTTGTTTATTTTTTCATTAATATCTTCAATTTTCACACAAGATAAATTGAAACCTAGATATTTAAAAAATAACTAAAATATTCATCTATATTCTTTATGATGCACCATGTAACCTTTCATTGAATTTAATCTTAAATATTTTCTTATTTCACGACTGAGTACAATCTCGAAGTAAATCAGACAATCAGCGAGTCAGACTTTGAATTCGAATTTTATTGAACCCAAACCTCATATTCTACCGTCTGTGTATAATCTTCCGGTAATTTTTAAAGTGATAGTATGTAATGAAATTGCAAATTCAAAAGACAATCTGCAGAAAGGTCTGTATGAACTTAACAAAATTACAGAAGAGTATGGATTGAAGATATCTACAGAGAAAACAAAAATTATGGCATTTCAAGATGTAGATACAGTCAGAAGTAAAATTGTACTTGACAATAAAATTTTGGAGCAGGTGAATAATTTTACATACCTAGGATGCAATATCTCATATGAAGAAGAAAAGGATGTAAATGCAAAAATATCTAAATTTTTAAGAATTTTAGGGTTAATAAATTCTATCTTCAAACCACAGTTAGTCCAAAAACATTCAAGACTAGTATAAAACGCTGGCTCTTCCAACTCTTTTGTATGGTAGCGAAGTATGGACATTGAAACAGAAGGATATACAGAGACTTAGATCTGCTGAAATGAGATATCTTCGGAGGACTGCAGGATACACACTACTAGATAACAAAAAAAAATGAAGACATCTTAGAAGAATTACACATGGAACCTTTAGAAAACAAAATTACTGATTATAAGTGAAGATTGATGCAACATGTTCATCGAATGGAAGATCACAGAATACCCAAACAAATGTTAAGATATCAACCTGCAGGAAGAAGAAGACCAGGACGTCCACTCAAAAGACTTTTGGATGGCATTTCTCTTCTTCTTCCTTCCAATTATTAGGCCAAGGCCTGTTACAATCCTATAGAAAATTTTCCCTACAGCGTTTCATTTCTCTTGAGGCCGAAACAGGTCAACAAATGGCCTAAATTCGTCAATGCACCATGGTGATAGTATGTAGTGATATTCTATTTGGTGTTACAGGCATATAACATAAAAATACACGTGTCCATTTGAAATCCCCCTCTGCTTTGTCATAAAATATAAACATGAACAAAATGAAAAGTTTTATTAACATTTTTATTTGCTAGAACACTCTAATATTCGAAACTAAATTGAACATAAAATGTAGCTATTTCTATCACACGGTTATTATAAATATTTAGTTGTACAAGAAAATGGCTCAAGTCCTAAGAGAAAAACAAATTTGCCAGTTTTTCTCTTACGCCCCTGATTACGTTTATGTCCTCTTAAAACTTAATTTCTCACGAAAGAAGTACTTTTACAATTCCGGCAATATTCTTCCAAGTTTCAAATTCTCTGTTTACAATCATTTTACGATCGTGGCAGTAACATCTGTTTTTACATTTTAAACGCATCCTATGGTCCATATAAGACACAGCTCTATGAAGTTTTCATGCCCCTAGAGAGGTGGTGGCTACCGCGGGGTGTGGGGGGGGTGGAATATCTAGGTGAAGATGTATGCTCCACTCCATATGATTACACCTGGGGTAGCTACGGAGGTAAAAAGGGAAGGGGGAGGAATATTAATGGGCCACTTAGTGGATATGAAGCAATCCACCCCTACTAGGTAGAAAAGTACTGGAAAGGGAGGGGGGTGTAGTGATGTTAGAGTTAGTGATAAATTCTAGTATCTTACAACGTAAGCTAGCAAAAGTGGAAATGGTACATTTAGAAAATAGTTTAGTGGGGGGAGAGGGTGGCAGATCGAACTGAGCGCTGCGCAGCAGATGGAAAACGTTCCCAACGCTGTCCGCCCTCTACTTTCTGCTATTTCAATTTACAAATAAAACTTTTGATACCCGCCTCCCCACATCACTCAGTACATAAAAACTGTAAGTAATAAATATTTTCCTATCTACATTGCAGCTCAATGCCATGTTAGATTAACAAGAGACAAACATTACATCTATTAAACTTAAGAATGTTTTAAAGGACAGAAACGTATATCATCATCCTTTACCTGTTCCCATCTCACATCTGTTCAGCCCAGTGCTTTTTTGGTCTACCTACCGATCTTCTTCCTCCAGGTTTATACGTAATTGCAATCTTTGGTATCCTATCCTCTGTCATTCTTTGCAGATATTCTATCCAATAGAAACATACATTGTTCGTGTATTTACTGATGAATATTAGAATTCTAGTGTCATTAGTAGGGCAAGGCATTTAATGACCTATAAATTAGAAGCCAGATATATTAAGAACAGTTAAGTCTCGTAGACTGCGATGGGCAGGACATGTTGCACGTATGGGGAATGAAATACGCATGGAAGCTTCTTTTAGGAAAGCCAGAGGGAAAACGCCCAGTTGGTAGACCAAGAATGAGATGGGAGAATAACATTAACTGTGATTTGAGGGAAGTAGATTATACAGGGAATGATTGGAAAGCTTTAGCTCAGGATAGGGATGTATGGAGAGCGTATGTCCGCGCGGCCATGAACCTATGGGTTCGATAATGCCAGTGAGTAAGTAAGTAAGTATAAATTGGTAAAAAATGCAAAATAAAAAATGCATTTATGACCTAAAAAATACAAAAAATTACCAATAAAATTAAAAAATGACGAATATGCAGTTAAGAATTATTTACTTACTCACTAGCCCTATCGAACCCGTAGGTTCATGGCCGCGCGGACATAAGCTCTCCATACATCCCTATCCTGAGCTAATGCTTTCCAATCATTCCCTGTATAATATACTTCCTCAAACCATAGTTAATAATAAAAGTGATCCCACAACAGGCCCGGAGGCCCTTGGGGTAGTAGGGGGTTAAGGCTCCCACTTTTTCTAGACAATCGGCACTTTATGTCAGCCGGGTTGCCAGCCCTGCGTGACGGCCGCCTTTACCCCCAGAACAAGCGTCTGGTACTCATTTCCGTTAGAGGCTGAGTCGACCCCAGGGCCATAGTGCCGCCAGAGGGTTTGGGTCAGTTTAAAAATCCTGACCCAACGGGACTTGAACCCTCGACCCTCCGGCTTGTAGCTCAGTGCCTTAACCACTACGCTACGGCGTGCCCCTCATAGTTAATAATAGTTAATATTATTCTCCCACCTCATTCTTGGTCTACCAACTGGGCGTTTTCCCCTCTGGCTTTCCTATAAGAAGCTTCCATGCAACTAAGAATTGCCAATAAAAATACTATTTTTAAAAATTAAATACTCACCTGATTACTGAATTACATAAAATTTAACTTAACATCAAAATATTAAAAGAAAAGTATTAAAAATACATATTACAGTACCTTTTATTGCAGAAAATCCATTTCAATTACACAGTGCACTTTTACAACAATTTTGAATTGCAGTTAACAATCAAAATAGGGATAGAAGCTAACATAAGCTCTAAGAAATTGAATAAAATTCATAGAAGTGGCAAGTTCATTAAACACATACCTTGAAAAATAGGGGTAGTAGTTAGCAAAGCAACTACTTAATTCCAAGAAATTGTATTGACAAGGAAAAATACTGAATTATAATACAAATCTCAAATCAAATACAAATTATTTCACAGACTTCCGGAAAAGTGTAAAAAATGCTCAAAAAACCCAAAAAGTGCCAAAAAATGACATATCTAGAAAAGTTAAGAAAATGTAAAAAAATGCCCTAACGAATTGCTTTTATTTAATCCGTTTTTTAATGCCATACATTTTCATATATGCAAGCAATGTCTTAACCTTTATAAGAAAAAAAGATGTAAAATCATTAATTGTCTTGTCCTAGTCATTAGGAAGAATTTTTAGGATGATATACGGTGACCTTGTACTGCAGTAGTGTATCTTGGTATCGGTTGTCCAGTGTTTTTATCCTGGCCTCTACATCCAAGGCTGGAATGAATGCGCTTCCTTGAGTAACTTCTCATAGATTTACGATATTAAACAAAATTAATTAAATAAAGTAATAATTGGTACTAGTGTAAAGAAAAATAAACAACAACAAAATACATAACATTACAATTACATAAAGAAAACACAATAATATTACAATTACACAATAATACAATAGCATTATACATTAATTAAGTTATGTATAATTATTAAGAATTAATGGTATTGCATTTTGATAACATATATTTATTCATGAATGAGTGTTGTTCTTATTTTCCGCGTTTTGTCCAGAAATTTACCCACGTTTATCCAGTTTTCTGGATTTACCAATATCTAGTAGCATGCCAATCTTTCCCGATTTGAATTTAGAAATCTTTCCGGTAATAACTGACGTCTCCAATATTCTAAATCGTTACATTTTCCTAAATTCCCTAGTAAAGCTGCAAAGCATTGCATGAAAATGCTACGATTGCATGAAAGTCCTGCCCTCGGGCAGAATTACTATGGATGGATGGATGGATTTGTGTATAGTATGTTGTATTAATATAGAAATTGTCCATAAAATATGGATTTATAATGAGGGGAAGAAAGGATTAAGGAATGACTACATTCGTAAGAAGCTAATAAAAATATATTGATTACTTCTGAGTTTAAAATAAAAGTACTTTGTAATGAAAACGACACACTATAAATCTATGTATCATCCTATAATATATTATATATATATATATTTATTAAACACAATGTGTACACTAATATTATATACATGGTTTTACCATTTTGCTATTAATTCGTGAATTGTTTTGGTTCTGTTGTCGCACTTCACTAAGTGATACTTTGGGCACGGTTTGCTACAGAGTTTACAGATGCAGGACTCCTCAGGTTCATGGTAACTTTGTTTATGACATATTTTGCCATGGAAGCCGTGAGCGGCGAAGCGTGTGTATAAGTGGCGAAGTCGAAAATTTGGTCCTTTCCATTCGTCTGTGTTTAATGCTTCCGTTTCCGTGATTTCGTTCGGAATCTCTCTGGCTTTTCTCTGTCTCTCCTCGATTGCTGTTTTGTATGCCTGCGTTTCTGGTAGATCGAAGTGTTTACGGATATCTTCTATGAAGTAAGACTCCTTTGCTATTATGTAGGCATAGCTATGTCTTGTGAATTTTGAAATTGAAAGAGCCCGTTTTAGGAATCTCGCTTTTATGCTTTCAAGTTTCATGAAATTTTTGGCTGTGAGATATGTCCATATTAGCTGGATTCCATAAGTGGCAACCGGCATAACTTGGCAACCGGCATAACTTTGCGTACATAAGGAGTTTGACGTTCCTTGTGTCTATCACCTGACCGATGTCCGCCGTCATGACGTTAAAGAGTATCGGGCTCAGCGGGTCTCCTTGAAGTACCCCTCTTGTCTGGATGATATTTTTCGACGTAGTTATGCCGTCGTATATAGCCACAGAGTTTGCGGTTAGCACAGACGCGATTAATATATATTTTATAGACATCGGGAAAGATTGGCATGCTACGAGTTATTGGTAAATCCAGAAAATTGGATAAATCTCGGTAAATTTCTGGACAAAACGCGGAAAATAAGGACAACACTCATTCATGAATAAATATATGTTATCAAAATGCAATACCATTAATTCTTAACAATTATATATAAATTAATTAGTGTATAATGCTATTGTGTTATTATTTAATTGTAATATTATTGTGTTTTCTTTATGTAATTGTAATGTTAATGTTTTTTAGTGTATAATGCTATTGTGTTATTATTTAATTGTAATATTATTGTGTTTTCTTTATGTAATTGTAATGTTATTGCTTTTTTTTGTTGTTTATTTTTCTTTACACTAGTACCAATTATTACTTTATTGTAACGGACTGTCAACAGCACGTACGGCTTACTGCCCATGCGACCCACATTTGTAAATAATATTGTAAATATCTTACTTTTTGTCTAATAAAGTCCTACTACTACTACTACTACTACTACTACTACTACTACTACTACTACTACTACTACTACTACTACTACTACTACTACTACTACTACTACTGCTACTATATTTTATGAAGGTATATGAAATAGTTCAATCTTCTAAAAACACTGCTTGCAACCAGAATATTGACATTTTAAATAAAAAAAATAAATATGGTTTCTTAAAGAAACCCCGTAAGGAAGCTAGGAATTACATACCTACAGTCAATTGCACGTGCATGAACTACGATATGGTCGACTTTATCCTAAATATGATCTCATATTCTTTTAGAAGGAGGCTGAGTGGCACATAATCTATCCTAGACATGAATATATAATGAAAAATCATCTCATCTTTGTTTCTCAGGATCCTTCTTCTTCTTCTTCCTTCCAAGTATTAGGCCAAGGCCTGTTACGATCCTATAGAAAATTTTCCCTCCAGCGTTTCATAGGACGGCCCAGCGATCTTCGTCCTCTTGGTATATAATTATAAAGAGCTCTGGGGATCCGATTTGAAATCAATCTTTCTATATGGTGTTTCCAATTTAGTTGGTACTGTTTAATATATTCCAAAATTGGCGTAGTCTTCAATTCTTTTAAGATATCGGTGTTCCTTTTCCAATCCCATCTGGTGTAACCCGCTGTTCTGCGCATGAATCTCATTTCACAAGCCATTATTCTGCTTTCATGTTGTCTTTTTAGTGTCCATGCTTCACTACCATAGGTCAACACTGGTCTAGCCAAAGTGTTATATAAACGTAATCTGGTGTTGTTTTGTACAAGAGATGTTTCATAACTTGATTAATAATTCCAAAACTGTTATTATAATTATTAATTTTTTCAGGGATATCCTTTTCATCCCAGATAGAGAGATAATATCCAAGTGAGGGTTGTAAGGGGTAGTGACATGTATATAACCTCTCTTACCCAATTCTCATCCTCACCTTCTCGTGGTACAACCCGTTTTCACAAACGAGGCTCTGAGGACCGAGTCACGGCGGTATAACCGTTCCATCGGGTACTAAGTAAATGCTGTATCCTAATGTCTGTCCAGAGACTAAAAGGTAGCAGCCCTACCACTGGACTACTTAGCGTCGGGCCAGTAACCTGTCCTAAGGAACTTCAAAACTACTTTCAAGTCTCAACATGAAAAAATCCAGAAGGAATTGAAATGTGACGATCTACAGAAAGGTCTGTATGAACTTAAAAAAATTACAGAAGAATATGGTTTGAAGATATCTACAGAAAAAACAAAAAAATATGGCATTCAAGGTGTAGATCCTGTCAGAAGTAAAATTGTACTGGACAATAACATTTTGGAGCAGGTGAACAATTTTACATATCTAGGATGCAATATCTCATATGAAGAAGAAAAGGATGTAAATGCAAAAATATCTAAATTTTTAAGAATTTTAGGGTTAATAAATTCTATCTTCAAACCACAGATAGTCCAAAAGCATTCAAGATTAAAAGTGTATAAAACACTGGCTCTTCCATCTCTTTTGTATGGTAGCGAAGTATGGACGTTGAAACAGAAGGATATACAGAGACTTAGATCTGCTGAAATGAGATACCTTCGGAGGACTTCAGGATACACACTACTAGATCACAAAAAAATGAAGACATCTTAGAAGAATTGCACATGGAACCTTTAGAAAACAAAATTTCTGATTATAAGTCAAGATGAATGCAACATGTTCATCGAATGGAAGATCACAGAATAGCCAAACAAATGTTAAGATATCAACCTGCAGGAAGAAGAAGACCAGGACGTCCACTCAAAAGACTTTTGGATGGTGTTTCTCTTGAGGCCGAAACAGGTCAATAAATGGCCTAAATTCGTGAATGTACTATGATGATGATGATGATGATTTAAATTGATTCTCAAAGTCTTATACGAGAATTTACCAGGATCCAATCTTTCCATTGAGAGGTGTTTTGCCAGCTGAGCTATCTGGCCCAACAATAAGCTTACACCAATAATGTAAATGAATATTAGTCTTCTGTCCTAAATTGTTGAAACTGTCGAGGATCAAACATCGATTCTCTTGGAAAATAGAGCTGAACCATAATTATTCTCCTATTGAAACGTCTTGGTGTGTAATCCAACCCCCTCCCCCCCTCTCATACATACCCTCCAGGCATCATCATAGTAATCGCCACTTTTTTCTGATTTTCTTTCTAAAAAAAAAAAAAGAAAGAATTCTTTTGTTTGAAATGACGACCTTTCATTGTTCTACTGCAAGACTGCAATCAAACTCTCCAACAATGAAAAGGGGTTGGGTGGGAGGAGGAAATCCCTCTCGCGGATAAAATGATAGAAATTTAAAATCTGGCAAGGTACAGTCTGTATAAAATATATTCAAACTTCTCATCTACTATTCGTGTAAAATAAACTATTATTATCCAGTGTGATTTACATTGAGTTAACTTGCATACATTTTGAAGTCTGAAGGCCATGAAGATCGTAAAATGCTTACAAAGGGAGAGATTTGACTAATGAAGATAGTTTACACGATAGACTTCAAAGATAATATGTGTTTATAATACACCATTCTTCTTCTTAAACATAATCTGTAGAATTTTCATCCTATTTATTTCCAAAATCACTCCTCGGAGGAAGGCGTATCGGATGTTCATTAACTGTCCATCCATCTCTTGGCTGGTCTTTCTATTGTTCTTCTCCCGTCCATTGGTCTATCTTCTTTAGCTCTTTTTGCAAGTCGGTTTTCTCCATTCTTTCTATATGACCTTTACAATATTTTCGTCTATCTATAATAAATTTGGTTATGTCTTGAATATGACATTTGTCCCTAATTTCTGTGTTGTGTATCTTATCAAATAATGTTTTCCCCTGAATAGTTCTTAAGGTTTTCATTTCACGTGTGCTTATTATTTGTTTAGTTTTTGTTGTATCAGCCCTAGTTTCTGCTCCATATACGATAACTGGTCGAACTATCGTTTTGTATATGCGGGTCTTGCTTTTCTATTGACAAATTAAATCTTTCATATATCCTGATATTTGTGCTGCTTTATCAGCTTGTTTCTTTACTTCTTTTATTAAATGTTTAGTGTTTGTTATTAATACACCTAAATAATTAAATTCTGATACTTGTTCTATAATTTTTCTTTCCACCTCTAATTTGCATCTAATATTACCAATTTTCCGTTTTTAACTCTTTGACAGTTCACCCGTCGCTATGCTCCGGTATTGTCAGGAAACATCAAGAACCAAATCTATCCTGTCGCCATAATCAATCATATTATAGTCTTGATGTTTGGTATGAATCTATTAGTGTATAGTGTGTCTTGTCTTAAATATTAAGTCCCTCGGTATTGTCCAAGCATTGCGCTAATAACTCATCTGGGGAGCACCCCCCCCCCCAATATCCTTACGTGGTAAAAAAAGTTAGCGTGTGTGTGTGTGTGATTCAGAGTTAAATGTCCTTTACAGACGTGTCGTGTTCTTATTTATAAATCAAAACAGGCACGAGTATATAAAGTCTGTTAGGGAGAGGTTAAACTAAGGGCATATGGAGAGAGAGAGAGAGAGAGAGAGAGAGAGAGAAAGAGAAAATATAAGTTATTATATAGTTGGGCAAGACATGTAGTACATATGCGGAATGAAAGAAGTGTATGGAAGCTTCTAGTAGGAAAACCAGAGGGAAAACGCCCAGTTGGTAGACCAAGAATGAGGTGGAGAATAACATTAACTATGATTTGAGGGAAGTGGGTTATACAGGGATTGATTGTAGGGCATTGGCTCGTGATAGGGATGTGTGGAGAGCTTATGTCCGCGTGGCCATGAACCTAGTTCGATAGTGCCAGTGAGTATGTAAGTAAGATTATACACGGAATGATTGGAAAGCATTAGCTCAGGATAGGGATGTAGGGAGAGTTTATGTCCGCGCGGCAAAGAGGAAATAAAACTTATTATAATATAGTTGGGCAGGACATGTGGTACGTATGGGGAAGGAAAAAAAACGTGCATGGAAGCTTCTTGTAGGAACACCAGAGGTAATCACAGACATTTAGATGAACACACTAAAATACAACAATTCAATTATCTATGTGGCACAATTAAACGTACTTTATTGAATAAAACAAGAAAAGAAACTATTTTAAAATTTTACAAACTATTGACAATTCCATATCTTATCTATGGATGTGAAACCTGGACATTAACAAAGGCAGATAGTAAACAAATAGAGGCTGCAGAAATGAAGATGTTGAGAGCAATAGCAGGTTACCAAAGGACCGATAAAAAGAAAAACGAAGATATAAGAACAGAACTTAATAGATGTAATCTCTATGAAAGAATAAAATACTGATGTTGAGTGATTCCGGGTTCTGTGGCCGTGGTCCATAGTTGGTGTTGATACCAGACGTTTCGCCCTCAACTGCGGAGGGCATCTTCAGTGGCGAGTGCTTCTAGGCGTGTTTCCTGGTCGGAAGCTCTACTTAGAGTGAACGCTGCGGGTGTTGTATTGATACTAGTGGTGGGAGCAGGGTGAGCGGGCGTGGCTCTTGCTGATTGGCTAATGGTCGTCTCCTTGTTGTCCCTAGTGTTGATGCATTTATTTTCTAGTGTACGGTACCAGGCCTTAGACAGTTTAATACCTTCCTCTTTTCTGTTAATATTTTCCTTATGCTTGTGTATTTCTATAGCCTCTCGATATAATCTAGGGAAATAATAGGAAGTTGTGGCTAAAACTTGTGTATCATCGAATAGAATCTGGTGTCCATTCATAATGGCATGTTCTGCTACAGCCGATTTATCCATTTCTCCTTGTCTGCAGTTTCTTTTGTGAACACAAAAGAAACTGCAGACAAGGAGAAATGGATAAATCGGCTGTAGCAGAACATGCCATTATGAATGGACACCAGATTCTATTCGATGATACACAAGTTTTAGCCACAACTTCCTATTATTTCCCTAGATTATATCGAGAGGCTATAGAAATACACAAGCATAAGGAAAATATTAACAGAAAAGAGGAAGGTATTAAACTGTCTAAGGCCTGGTACCGTACACTAGAAAATAAATGCATCAACACTAGGGACAACAAGGAGACGACCATTAGCCAATCAGCAAGAGCCACGCCCGCTCACCCTGCTCCCACCACTAGTATCAATACAACACCCGCAGCGTTCACTCTAAGTAGAGCTTCCGACCAGGAAACACGCCTAGAAGCACTCGCCACTGAAGATGCCCTCCGCAGTTGAGGGCGAAACGTCTGGTATCAACACCAACTATGGACCACGGCCACAGAACCCGGAATCACTCAACATCATGATTACCGGCCGTGAAAGCCTGCATTCAACTAAGAATAAAATACTATCAAAATGCTTACCTTCAGCACGTATTACGAATGAATGAAAAGCGTATACCAAGAAGAATGTATAATTATAGACGAAAAGGGAGAAGCTGGTTGGGAAGACCATTGAAGAGATGGAAGGACCAATTCGACCTATAATGAGATCGGAACAGGCCATTGGGCTTAATCCTTGTTGTTGATGATGATGATGATGATGATGATGAAAAACTTGAAGGTTAACCTTCTTCTTCTTCTTCACTTCACGGGGTAGGAAAATTGCCTGTTAAGCCTCACAGTTGTTCTGTCCAACTTTTCACTGGCCGTCCTACATTCCTTGAACCTCTTGGCTCGTAGTTGAATGCTGCTCTTGGTAATCTTGTTACGTTCATTCTTTCCACATGTGTAAACCATTTCTCTCTATATTCTCTGATTTTCTCGGGGCACGCGGTAGCGTAGTGGGCTACAAGCCGGAAGGTCGAGGGTTCAAGTCCCGGTGGGGTCAGGATTTTTAAACTGACCAAAACCTTCTGGCGGCACTATGGCCCTGGGGTCGACTCAGCCTCTAACGAAAATGAGTACCAGACGCTTGTTCTGGGAGTAAATGCGGCCGTCACGCGGGGCTGACAACCCGGCTGGCATCAAGTGCCGATTGTCTAGAAAAAGTGGGAACCTTAACCTCCTACGACCCCAAGGACCTGGCCTGTAGTGGGACTACTTTACTTTTACTTTAATGGATCTATATATTTAACTCTGTTCTTATATCTTCATTCCTTATCCGATCCAATCTTGTGCAGCCTTTTGTTCTTCTAAGGAAGTTCATTTATGCACTTTGTATTCTACTTTGCAATTTTTTGGTCATTACCCAAGTTTCGCTCCCATAAAGTAATGCACGAACTGCCAATGTTTTATAAAACTTCAATCTAGTATCTCTTCTTGTTTTATTCTTTAATGCTTTAAGTGTAGTTCCGCATATCATTTGAAATTTCGACAGTTTCATATGTATGTCTCTTTCAGTTTTTGTGTTTATAGTAAAATTACAACCCAAATAATTAAAATTTGTTACTCGTTCCAAAAGGTTTGTTGTCTATTACGATTTTTGATCTTATATGATCGTTTCCCCAAAATACCATTATTTTTGTTTTTTCTTTTGATATTTTGAAATTATATTCTTGGCGTAACTGATTTAATTGATGTAAAGAGTACTGCAAATTATTTTCATTTTCTTGAATAATAACCACATCGTCAGCTTACATTAAAACGTTTAATATTTCAAAACGGTCCATTCTTATACCTATATTAATTGACGGGAAATCTCAGGTTGAAGAAAGAAAAGATGGAATTTGAGACGCGGCCGTTGAGAGGATTGCTATTAGTACACGACCGCGAAAGACAATAAGTCTGGAAGACAGTGGCAGCTTATTAAAACCACCTCACATGCAACACTCCTAATGCTAAAGATGACATGTGGTTCAATACATCACACTGCATTCTACCTTCCCCGTCAGATACCAACTTACACAAGAGTAAATCTAATTCCCTTCAGCTAGTCAAATATTATTCAAAACTGTGTTACAGGGTTTAATACCTGACATCAGGTGCAATCTAACAAATCAACAAACAAAACTGTTAATTCTCATCAGTTTAATTTAACGGTGATCTTTATCACAGGTTATTAGGATCGCTATTCTAATGGGGAATTAAAGCAGCGACAAATTGTGTTCAGAAGCCACTTATTTCAGGCATTTAGTTGTAAATTTATAACCCGGGACCTACGGCTTTACTTCCCTTCCGAAGGAAGCTATACTCAGATTTTATTTTCCTTAAAAATCCCAGATCTGAATATAACCGAATGGGGACTATTTGACCTCCGGAAAATTTTACCCCAGTTAAATCCATGTCCGCATTTCTTGACGGTTGTATTTTTACGGTGAAAGATCGTCACTCCGAACAAGGTACTTTTTTCATCTGGCTTATCACCTTCGACCAGTCCGGCATGTGTAACCCTATCCGCAGCAATGCTCCCGCCAGCACAGCTCTCGGGATCATCATTTAACCTTTACACTGCTACGAACGGGTATATCCGTTGTCAAAGAAAATGCTTGCTGTGCTATGGGTGTGTATATCCATTCTCAACTCCAAACGCCTGCTAGTTATATAATACGTATTGCATTGCTTTCAAACTAAGCAGGCATATACTGCCATCTCTTAGGAACCTAAATAAACTTTTTCCATATTTCTCCCTGCATTGAGCAAGGAGGGTTTTAAAGGCTGGAAATATCTCAGCAGTCCAGCGCTGTGGTCTCGAGGTAGCGTGCTGCCTTCTCACGCAGCGGGCCCGGGTTTGATCCCCGGTCGGGGCAGTTTTTCTGGGTGAGGTTTTTATCGGTGTTTTCCTCACCTGTAAGACAAATGTCAGGAAAACTTTAAGGCCCAAACGGTCCCCGAAATCACATGGTCATCATCCTTACCCTTACCATTATCATTATAATCATCATCCTTCACCGGTGTGGAAAGCAACGGGAAGCTACCACACCTACACAATTCCCTAGTAAAGCTGCAAGCATAGCATGAGAATGCTATGATTGCAGTGAAGGACCTGCCTTCGGGCAGAATTACTATGGATGGATGGATATCTCAGCAGTGAAAAGGTTAAGCACCACGCAAGCGACTCCACCACGACAAGGTAAAGATACCATGAAGGGACACACTGTATAATCATAGAAAATAACATCATTTGTGACATAAAACGAACTATTTCCTGAACATACGCAATGCCGTTATTTAACATCCTGTAAGCTAGACCAATATAACCAATAAGTGACAGGATTGAATGGGGTCCTCCAATAAATAAAACTGACAAGTTGGTGTGACCTGGTTAATTTAACAGAAACTGAAAAATAATGAACTAGATCGCCAGTAATTGGTTTGTAGAAACCAGTTGATTGCGATATATTTGCAAAAAACATCTTGTGTGGGACAGATGCCAGACCTGTCACTTTACCGGGTCAATGTGAATGTCTCATTGCATAATTACTTCCATTTTAATTGCCACTCGAATCTGTAATTAGTGACCTTCAGGAAAACAATCCTTCAGTTTTGTTTTAGTGCCTGAAAGATGCCTTAATTAACATTAATTAAAATTCTGAAAGAAAATTCCTTGTCAGGGCTACATTCATAAAAAAGTCACATATCCGTCGGTTATGGAAATTTTATATCTAACTTTGAATCTCTGAGCCAGGAAAATTGGTGATTTACAATTTTTAATCGGTACATTGTGCTCCAGATGCCTGGATTATATTCCACACTTCGGTGGCGTTGTACACCCTTACTCAAAAAAATGAGTCTATCTTGAACGCATATTTCTTGTAAGTCCTACTCGACACAGCGCTGGGTTCACACTAGTAAACTAGTCATAATTGTGCAGGCCCTGAGCTACTGCGTTATGTGGCATGAACTGAGTGAAGGTACTCCTACGTGCCCTGTTAGGTCAGCGGTAAAGCATGCAGTCACTGTTTCTGTTAATGAAGGTCGCAGGTTCGCGTCCTCAATTATGTAGTTTTTTCGTGATATTTGTATTAAAATGTTTAATGAATTAAATACATTTTATTTTGACAATTGAACTACATCAATGTTAATGTCGTTATTGTAACAATTATTTTACCGCATTCAGGGTTTGTTCTAGGTGATGTCAATGTATTGATATTAATAGACTGATGCGCACACGTTCTGCGCAAAAGCAGCAGCCTCTAACAAGTTTGTTTACAATTAACTCTAATTGTCCTGCAGATGCACGAAAGACGAAAGATGGCTTGTGGGCACAAATTCAGGACGTCTGGGATGCTCTAGCCGAAAGTCCACGTGACTGTAGAAATTTGATTGCATCAATGCCCCGCAGATTGGGGGCGGTAATAGATTCTCAGGGTTCATACACCCGATATTAATTTTGTTAAAGTTTTCATTTTAGAAGATATTATTTTCTTTCTTCATTTAATAATTAGAAGGTTTTCATTTATGTGTTCTGTGTGTGCATTACAGCCATAAGACTCAAATATAAAATTAAATATGAAACTATATTACAGGCGAAATGTTATCCTAACATTCAGTAAAAAAAAAGTAGAACGGGAATCGAACCCGTGAGGTTACGAACGCAGATGTTGTGTGTTAAACCGCTCGACCACGGAAACAAACAAAGGCTCTCTCTTTTATGTTACTTGAGTGTGCACTGCATTAACTAGTAAACAACACAGTACAATTACTGAAAACGTGTTAATGTGAATAATGCTATTGCGAATACTCACGAAGTTCCCCGATCGGTTGATAGAATCAAGAGATGACTCATTTTTTGTCTAAGGGTGTACATAACCAGGTATTTGCATGAAATTTGCTGGTGGAAGCATTGCCCATGTTCGTTGCTTACAGCACCACAGTTGTCAGGGAAAAAAAGTCCAACGCAACTGAAGACATTTTACACGCTTTATATTAGCTTCACCTCTATCTATCTATGTAACGGAATTTTTGAACACGATTTTCACCCACTTAAAACATTGGATGGCCTTGAAACTTTGTGTACTTGTAAAGGACCAAAGACAATACAATAATTTCATATTTTTTTCTAATATCCTGGCCAGGATCATCAGGACATCAAAATAATAAGGACCGGTATAATAGGACATTTTAGTCCATCGTTGTAAGAAATTAATATTATATCCCCTGATAGCTGAGTTGGTAGAGCGGTGGACTATAGTGGTGTATAATTTCAGTTATCCATAGATCGCTGGTTCAAACCCGGCCCGGATGATTTTTTTAGAAGTGTATTACTTTTAGCTCATACTACAATAGTATCGAATTTAAAGATATTTACATTTTTATCTTATTCTGTAAAATATTAATGACAATTTTGTGAACTTACCACATTGTAATTTATCCAAAAAATATGAGAAGGATACGATTAACTGTAACTATTTATCTATATTAAAATATTAAAAAAATATTATAATGTTAGATAATAATTTTAAAAAATATATAATTATATTCGTGCCTAGACACTAAAAATATCGTAAGCAATTAAATGTTCATGGGATTCCGGTTAATGACAATGAAACTAAAAATTAAAAAAATAAATAATAGTTTTAAAAAACTAAAACAACACGCTTTATTAGAAAACCAAACTAAAAAATAAATAATAGTTTAAAAAACTAAATCAACACGCTTTATTACAAAACCGAACTATCATCATTATCATTGTACATTCACGAATTTAGGCCATTTGTTGACCTGTTTCGGCCTCAAGAGAAACACCATCCAGAAGTTTTTTGAGTGGACGTCCTGGTCTTCTTCTTCCTGCAGGTTGATATCTTAACATTTGTGTGGGTATTCTATGATCTTCCATTCGATGAACATGTTGTATCCATCTTGACTTATAATCAGAAATTTTGTTTTCTAAAGACCGAACTAAAAAATGAAAAATAATTTTAATTTCCAACACGCTTGTGATAAAATTAAAGTGGTTAACAAAAAATCATCTCCAACATATCTAGAATAAAACTAGAGTTATCTACAAAAAAATACCTTCAAAAGCGTGGGGTATTTTTTATGGTTTATTATGTTTTCTTCTTAGAGACTTTACTTTTACCAATATACGTTTATTATCAAATATATTATTTGATATAAAGCACCCCACGCTTTTGATGGTAAAATTATTTTTATAGTAAATAAATCTAGTTTTATTCTAGATGTGTTGGAGGTGATCTTTTTTCGTTGGCCACTTTAATTGTATCCCAAGCGTGTTGGAAATTAAATTTTTTTTCATTTTTTAGTTCGGTTTTCTAATAAAGCGTGTTGTTTTAGTTTTTAAACTATTATTTATTTAATGCAATTTATCACGTTACTACCGTAAGTGATATTTGTTACATTTAGGGTCAGTTTCACCAACAGAGGTAACTGTATTACGCCAGTTTAAGCTATGTATTTTATATGGGGAAAACTGGCGTAATACAGTTACCTCTGTTGGTAAAACCGAGCCTTAACCCGGAAACTTACCATTGTGGAAGTACGTTAATATAATGTGAAATTTACGCGTAGAAATAAGTTTTTACGTTGTAACCGTATTTAAACACATTTGAAATGTAACAAACCTAAAAGCTAACCTAATTAAATTACACCAAATTAACGCCATCTCTCCTCTGAATGAGCCCAAAGCATAAAACGTGGAATGACTGACATTTCGAAAGAGGTGGGGAATAATAATAGTAATAATTCTTAGCAAAACCTGATATGTCGTTAGTTTTATTGGTCAATGGAAACCTTCTGCTGCCACGTTTGAAGGCAGTCTAGTGTTTTTATGATCTTTTCTAGATATGGGTTCAAACTCGATCAGGGTCAATTAATATATTTTAGGTAAAGTAATTCTGAATTCAGATACCTACCAACAACAATTACAAATAGGAATGACATAAAATAAAATAAGTTAAAATATACCTTCTTAGATAAGAACCGTCGTCCTCAACTTTTAAAATATGTAATCTTTATGCCTAAACAACCCACTATACGACATCGTCAGGAAGAAGCTTTAGTCACGACAACACCACATTAGGACCAGCATCATCAACTATCACATTATATATTGTAGCGAACAAAGACCTGCTGAAGATGGAACGGATGTTTTGAAAGGCCTACAGGCATAAAGAATACATATTTTATAAGTTGAGGACGACGGATCTTACCTAAGAGATAATCAATGTGGATTTAAAAGAAACAGGTCTACAACATATCAGATTTTTTGCTTAAGACAGATTTTAGAAAAGAAATGGGGATATAACGGTACTGTACATCAACTATATGTAGACTCCAAAAAGGCATACGATTCAATTAAGAGGGAGAAGTTATATAGTATCCTGCTAGAGTTCGGAATTCCTAAAAAGTTAGACCAATGCGTCTAAATGGCACAAAGAGTAGGGTGCGTGCAGGCAAACAGTTTTCGGATACCTTTGAAATCCACAATGTGTTGAAGCAAGGAGATGCACTATCTCCTCTACTATTTAATTTTGTACCAGAGCATGCCATCAAATCTTTAGAGGATGAAGAAGTCCTACAACTCAATGGCATTAATAAGCTGTTGGTTTATGCTGATGATGTAGTACTATTGGCCGATAGCGAGGAGATACTAAAGGACAACACGCACACACTATTGAGTAACACTAAGAAATTGGGACTGGAAGTAAATATCAATAAAACTAAATATATGGCCACACACAAAAATACATTATATAATGGAAAACGACAGCTAATTGCAAATGGGGGAAATTTTGAGGACGTGGCTGAATTCAAATCCCTAGGAACAATAATCACAAGTAGGAATGAGATGCACAAGGAAATTAAACATAAGCTCAATTCTGGAAATGCGTGCTATTATGCATTGCAGAGACTCTTGACTTCCCAAGTTCTTTCAAAAAACGTTAAACTGAAAATATATAAAACTATTACTCTATCAGTTATATTATATGGGTGCGAAACATGGACTCTTCTTTTAAGGGAGGAAAGGAGATTACGAGTATTTGAGAATAAAGTTGTTAGGAAAATTTTTGGACCAAAGAGAGATGAACAGACAGGTGAATGGAGAAGACTACTTAACAATGAACTACATGGTCTTTATAGGAATCCAGATATAATAAGAACAGTTAAGTCTCGTAGACTGCTATGGGAAGGACATGTGGCACGAATGGGGAATGAAAGCGTGCATGGAAGCTTCTTGTAGGAAAACCGGAGGGAAAACGTCCAGTTGGTAGACTAAGAATGAGGTGGGAGAATATTACGGTAAGTATGATTTGAGGGAAGATGATTATACAGATGGAAAACATTGGCTCGGGATAGGGATATATGGAGAGCTTATGTCCGCGCGGCCATGAACCTACGGGTTCGATAGTGCCAGTGAGTTAGTTTGATAGTTAGCATCACAATATTGTCTAACAGTGTCATTATATTGTGATTTGCGTATTTGAATAAATACTTAAAAATTATCAAATAATGTTTTATTTTCTTCTTGTGAGCCCTTCTTTTTTAACAGAGATTTAGGCGCTCTCCCCCTACAGGGAAGAATTTGAACCATACTAATTTAGTTACACTTGTTCTGGTATAGATGTCATTGGAGTGTCCCGTGGTCAGCGTTCCACCTCATACTGACAGCTAGAAAACGAAGGTAGTAGTAGGACGGGAAAATTCGGTAAATTTTGCTTAGAGGCCTTTTCATTCAGGCTTAAGGATTTTTTACGAGCCTGAAAATCTTCAGATTCGGGACCCACGGCTTAAAGTCCCTCCCGGAGGACTTGCTCCTTGGATTTATCCAACCTAAAAAAAATGCATCGACCACGGCCGGGTTTAAACCCGCGACCCTCGGGACCAGAGGCAAGATAACCACTAGACCACCGCGGCCGATATATGTTTTATAAATTGTTTAAAAAAGTTTGAAATATCAAAAAATGTTTGTAAATACAGAAGAAGAGCTATAGTTTACAACAATAAACTGAAGAATCAAGGATACCTAGAACTGTTATACCGCCTAATATTTAGTTTGGAATGTACATTTTTTAATCGTACTCACAAATGCTTGCCTTGGACGACAGACGGTTACTCTTCTCTCTAAGTAAACACTAAAATGCTTGATATTGGTAGAGGAATGCAAGCGAACTTTGACATATGTCCTTGATACAGGACGTGCGCGTTCAAACATAGAGCTGTTATTGTATTCCACTCGAAAATATGCCATAGGCCTACTGTCTACTTTATCAACACCATAAGAGATTAAGCAATACTACCTGATCCGCATCACAATAATTTAAGAACATCGGTTTCCAAGTCGTTCGACGTCTCCTTTACGCTGATATATTTACTAAGATGAGTTATTCGAACAAATCTTCGTTTTCTAACCTGTGGTTCGCGAACCCCCTCGCATAATCTTTCAAGGCGTTCGCCAAAACTTTTCCGTGATAGCGGATTTCGAAGTTAGACCTATTATTGTTTCCTTCATTTCTCCGGCATTGTCATAGTAACTCTCTATCTATCTATCTTCGGGTTTTTACAGCTGCTGCCGTCTTCCCGTGCCAAACCTCCAAAACCTACGATCTTGGGCATCTTCGATGCTTAGCCCTCTTGCTTGTATTAATGTCTTCATGTTTTCCTTCCATGTTAACTTGGGTCTCTCTATTTTCTTCTTTCTGGTCGGTTGCCATTGATATAATTGCTTCGGCCATCGTTCATCATCATCATCATCTTCATCACCAACAACAACAGAGATTAAGCCCAATGGCCTGTTGCGATTGCATTATAGGTCGAATTGGTTCTTCCATCTCTCCAATGGTCATCCCAACATTCTTCTCCCTTTTGGTTTATAATTATACATTCTTCTTGGAATGCGCTCTTCATTCATTCGTAATACGTGCTGAAGATAAGCGTTTTGATAATATTTTATTCTTTCACAGAGATTAAATATATTAAGTTCTGTTCTTATATCTTCGTTTTTCTTTTTATCGGTCCTTTGGTATCCTGCTAAACCCAGTTGGTCATCAGCAAATTCTGAATCAATATATGCAAAATTGAAGTATTTTATTATATTTTCAGACACATTTATATGATTCATAAGAAGATCTTCTTCTTCTTCTACTACAAGGTTTAGGCTTTGCAGCCTGTTCCGGCGAAGTTAAAAGTGGAGTCCATCTTCTACGTGGTCGGCCAACATCTCTTGTTCCTCTGGGATTATACAGGAAGGTTCTTTTTGGTATTCTTTCGTTGTTCATTCTCATTAAGTGTTC
Organism: Diploptera punctata; assembly: GCA_030220185.1. NCBI lineage: Eukaryota > Metazoa > Arthropoda > Insecta > Blattodea > Blaberidae > Diploptera > Diploptera punctata. The sequence goes on from JASPKZ010009823.1 coordinate 1,035,996, forward strand.
TGTCCATTTCTTATTATTTTCGCTGATTTTATCTTTAATTTTATATATATTTAATTCTTCTCGCATAGTTTCATTCCTTATTCTATCCGCTTTTGTGCATCCTTTCACACTACGTAAAAACAGCATTTCCGCAGTCTGTATCCTGCTTTTATCCCTTGATTTCATTATCCAATTTTCACTTCCATACAACAACAAAGGAACAGCCATTGTTTTATATAATTTAAGTTTCGTATCTTTCCTTGTTTTGCGACCTAAGGTTCTTTTTATGGTTCCACAAATAGCTTGGAATTTATTTACTTTATTTTCTATATCTTTATTTTCTCTATAAGTTATATCACATCCTAAATATTGGAAATGTGATACTTGTTCTATTATTTTGTTATCCAGTTCAATTTTTGATCTAATTCCGTTCATAGAAGATAAATAATATAATAAGTACTTTTTTAAAATTATATTTTCTGAGAGTAATTAATATTATAATTACAAAGAAATAAACGTTATTTCAGTCAAAACATAAATTTATTGTGTCGACGTTTCAATCTCCTTATGTGAGATCATTTTTAAGACATATTTGAAATATTTGAAGAGAAAAATTATACGCTCAGACCGGGACTTGAACCCGGGACCCTTGGTTCTCCAGACCAAGTGCTCTACCAACTGAGCTACCTGAGCAAGTACCGATCTAAACGCAAATCCTTCTCTATATACATTGTAATTCCCGTCCACCAAATGCTATGAAGCCATGCTTCTATCTTGCAAGTGGCGGCTCCTTAATTAAGGAGACATATTTGGGAATTATACATTACAGCCAGTACGGCTTATTCCAAGTTTTTATTAATAATAACTTGGAAAAAGCCGTACTGGCTGTAATGTATAATTCCCAAATATGTCTTCTTAATAAAGGAGCCGCCATTTGCAAGATAGAAGCATGGCTTCATAGCATTTGGTGGACGGGAATTACAATGTATATAGAGAAGGATTTGCGTTTAGATCGGTACTTGCTCAGGTAGCTCAGTTGGTAGAGCACTTGGTCTGGAGAACCAAGGGTCCCGGGTTCAAGTCCCGGTCTGAGCGTATAATTTTTCTCTTCAAATATGATTTATCCATCAATGAGATGCACGAAATCAATAATAATAATAATAATATTTGAAATAATTCACAAGTGAAACATAAATATATCGTTAAGTTATAAAGTTCTATAAATAATTCAAGACATCCTTTTAACATCATTTTTCATAATTATTGAAAGACGATTGATTATTCTTAATAGAAATATCAAATCTTCTCGTATTTTAGATTCATGTTGATTAAATTTAAAAAAAAAACTTTTAGTGTGTAAAATTAATTTAAAAATGCTAGGCTTAAACATTTTGTACCGTTATAATGTGTTGGCAAACGAATGAGCATTAACTACAAAATACACCACATTACAATGGAAATAAAGGATACATAACACTGGTCAACATGATTTTTGTCTCATGAGCACCAATAGTTGTACTTAATGCAGTTTTGTATCGTGTTTTCAAATATGTATTCGGAATTTCTCCATCACCCGCAGTTTTTTTTATTTCAATTTCAATTAATGGATTTAAATAATTATTTTTTTAATAAACGTTTTTTCGTCCATTTATTATCTTGGCGCAGTGAGCGATGAGCACGGGAAGCACTTTCATCAGGAGATTTCAGCTATGGAAAATATATATCTAGGAAAATGGAATCCTAATATGCTGGCCGATTATTGTTGGACCATCAAGAGGGATACTCCACAGGCGAAATATAGCAGAAAATCGTCATTTCTTACTTTCTAGGTGAGTCCGAATGTTCGAATATTGTGTAATTACGAATGTAGAATATATTAAAGTGTTTGAAATTATAAATGCGTGTATCTCGGAAACCTTGAGTGATGGAGAAAAACCGATATCATATTTGAATTCAGGAGAAAAAATACTACCAGAATCACATATGTTTGTTTCTGAGACAACAAAAGAGTTTATTTTTTGTTGCTCAGTGTAATGAAAGGAAGATGTAAATAAAAAAACACAGAACCTTGTATAGATTGCGTTTATTTGTCAATCGTACGTGCGGGGTGATCGTTACAATAAATTAAGTGAGTGGATGATGAATCCTGAAGATGTTTAGAACTTGATGTTGCTGTAGCTCTCGGCTTCGCCGCTTGAGCCACCACCTTCGTGTCCCTTCACGAAGTAGGGAACTTTCTTCTCGATGACGTGGGGGACAGGCACTGGATGAGGTACGGGAACATGGACTGGGTAGGGCTTCTCAATGTGAACAGGGACCTTGTAAGGTACAGGAACCTTGTAAGGTACCTTCACGGGGTATGGCACTTCCTTCTCCACTGGATAAGGGACCTTCTTCTCGACGTACACAGGGTAGGGCTTCACAACTTCAACTGGGTAGGGCTTCTCTACTTTAACTTCGACGGGAACTTTTACGGGGTAAGGTACTTTCTTCTCCACGGTGACTGGGTAGGGTTTTTCAACGGGGACTTTGATTTCCTTGTTGATAACAACGGTCTTGACTTTCTTGTGAGGGCTGCCGAAGCTGGTTTGGGAGTAACTCTCGGCATGGCCATGGCTTTCACCGCCCTCGCCGCCTCCTCCGAAAGAACCGCCGAAATCGCCGAACTGGGCTGATGCGCAGGCCACTACGGCCAACACACAAATCTATGAAACAAACAATAAGCATTATTAGTACAAATCTCTAGTATTTATTATTTTAAATCGGTTTAGGCATTATGTACCAATCAATAACTGTATTTTTAAAACATAATATATGTCTAGAAATGAAATGCATGCTATTATGCATTGCAGAGACTTTTGATGCCCCAACTCCTTTCAAAAACACGTTCAACTGAAAATATATAAAACTATTATTGTACCAGTTATATTACATGGCTGCGAAACATGGACTCTTACTTTAAGGGAGGAAAAAAGATTACGAGTATTTGAAAATAAAGTACTTAGGAAAATTTTTGGACCAAAGAGAGATGAACAGACAGGTGAATGGAGAAGACTACATAACAATGAACTACTTGGTCTTTATAGGAAGTCAGATATAAGGTAAGTCTCGTAGACTGCGATGGGCAGGACATGTTGCGCGCATGGGGAATGAAAGACTTGTATGGAAGCTTCTTGTAGGGAAACCAGAGGGAAAACGCCCAGTTGGTAGACCAAGAATGAGATGGGAGAATAACATTAACTATGATTTGAGGGAAGTAGATTATACAGGGAATGATTGGAAAGCATTAGTTCAAGATAGGGATGTATGGAGAGCCTATGTCCGCGCGGCCATGAACCTACGGGTTCGATAGTGCCAGTGAGTAAGTAAGTATGTCTAAAAATATGGTTATTTTAATCTCTTTCTAACACGAGTTCATTATAGATGCTGTAGTGGAATACCTTTCTTTTTACCCTAATGTTAATTTTTATTATCATAGAAAAAGCCTCAAAAAAAAAAAACAAGACAGGATAAAATAAGATATGAATTCCTTTGGAGAGAAATAAATGTCACATTTGTTGTTAAGAGGATTGAAAATCAAACGCTTAAATGGTATGGCCGTATACAAAGAATGGAAAATGAAAGATGGCCAAAAAATATATACCAATGGTCATGCCCTGGAAGAAATAAACGTGGCAGACCAAGATGGAAATGGAAAACCTACGTCGGAACTATAATGGATGATAGGAATTTAGAAGAAGGAGATTGGAATGATAGAAATAAATGGAAACTGAAGACTGCAACCTATAAATGGGGGAAAGCACAAGAAGAAGAAGAAGAAGAAGAGGAGGAGCCTAATGATTATAATATTTTATGATGTAACCGTATGATTGTTACACAAGGGAAATGCTTCAGAATTAAATATTGCTAATAATAATTGTGTATCGAGATAATATGATTGTTCCTATATAACTATGTAAACAATATAATAGATATGACCTCACTTACTGATACTCTAAATTATTTGGGAAAACAGTTCTAGAAATTAAATTATGTTTTTTGTTTGTTGCAATAGTCATTTTGTCAATTTATGAGCTTGTATTTTATTATAATATAATTCTACTTAGGTCGTTTCATAATAAATATTAATAACATTGTATCCCCTCATTACAACTACATTTCTCTGTTATAATAGTCTTTTAAAATAACATAATATATATTTTTTGACAATGGCTACTGAAAAAAGTAGCTGAATATGTGAAAAACATTTATTTTACTATAGTTATTGTATTATATTTTCTTAATACATTTGATTTTCCCGGTCATTTCCGTTTGTCAACGATTTAAATATGTATAATGATTCCAGTAAAAGAAATATATAACTAATTTACTGAAACTATCGAACCCGATGGTTCGTGACCGCTATCCACACTTCACTAGCTCGAGCTAGTGTTTTTCAATCATTCCCAGAATAATTCGCTTCTCTCAAATAGAGGTTAAAGTTATTCTCTCATCTGATTATTGGTCTACTGACTGGACGATTTTCATCTTGTTTTTTATACAATGAGTTCCCATGCATTTCTTACATTCGCCATTCGTGCCACATGTCCTTATGTATATAATTATTAAGGTATGTAAAAATAAAAAAGGAAGACATTTAATGTTATTTATTTTAAGGTTACTCAGAATCTGGAATAAATGAAAATAGGGTTGTAAGGGGTAGTGATGTGTGTATAACCTCTCCTACCCAATTCTCATCCTCACCTTCTCGTGGTACAACCTGTTTTCACAAACGAGGCTCTGAGGACCGAGTCACGGCGGTATAACCGTTCCATCAGGTACTGAGTAAATGCGGTATCCTAATGTCTGTCCAGAGACTAAAAGGTAGCAGCCCTACCACTGGACTACTTAGCGTCGGGCCAGTAACCTGTCCTAAGGAACTTCAAAACTACTTTCAAGTCTCAACACGAAAAAAGCCAGAAAATATGAAATTACGAAAGTTTAAAATTATGTGCTTGAACTATTGTTTGGTTCCCTGAGATATGAGACGTTAAAGCAGGTATAATACTTTATAGAAAAGGGAATAAACAAGCAACTATAATAGTTCATTAAATTGATATAAACTTATTCTGAAAGTAAGCAGTGAATTATCTCTCTATCTATCTATCTATCTATCTTCGGGTTTTTACAGCTGCTGCCGTCTTCCCGTGCCAAACCTACAAAGCCTACGGTCTTGGGCATCTTCGATGCTTAGCCCTCTAGCTTGCATTACTGTCTTCATGTTTTCCTTCCATGTTAACCTTGGTCTTCCTCTTTTCTTCTTTCTGTTAGGATGCCATTCATATAGTTGCTTCGGCCATCGCTCATCTTCCATTCTTAAAACATGTCCTAACCACTTTAATTCCTTTTCCTCAATTCTTTCAATTATGCTTTCTTCTGCTTCCATTTTGTTTCTAATTTCCTTATTTGTGACACGTTCTAATTTAGACTTTCTGGCACTTCTTCGTAAATAATCCATTTCTAGAGCTATTAGTCTATTCTTGTAGTACTTATTGATTGTCCATACCTCACTTCCGTACATTGCAACAGATTCCACCAATGTTTTACCAATATATTTTTTTGTGTCTTTCCAAAGCAGTGAATTATATGTAGACATAATGAACTTAGGATAAATTTAAACAAAATTCATAAGAAATTGTTTCATTCCCCTGCGTTCTTCACTAAATTTTTATATGTTAAATTAATTAATTTATATGTTCCAGTTATTTTACCTTGTTTTATACAAACATATGTAAAATCTTATCCCTATTCTTGAAATATGAATTCGTTAAAGACGAACTCAATATGAAGCATATTTTTCCGCTATGTGATAAAGTATCACATTAAAAAAAATAGTTCTAGTTGATCTTGTATACGATTAAGGGATTTATTACGCGATGTTACAGTATTTCTACGTAATTGGTGTTGCCAGTTTCTTTTTTGAGAAAGTGTCGTCTCTTGATTTTAAAATGCGCTCTGACAAAAAAATATGTTATTATATTACTTAAGAATTATAAATATTCCATATCAATATTGAAAATGAATACACTTCCACGATTATATCAGTTTTCAATTTCAGGAAAAAACACAGGAATATAAGATAAGAAGAACTTTCTCTAAATGCAGACATTAGGATATATACTCCAGCAACTCTTGATTATCAACTGCAGAAAATTAAACTCTAATTTTGAAAATGTTTATTTTACATTTTATTATATATGGATCCATGTGACGTTAGCAATGTAAAAGTACCTACAAAGACAAAGGTAGAGGTTAAAGAGAGAGAAATGCACAACATTTTCAAAATTGCGCTTAAAACTGCTGAAAACTATCGAAAACTGGCAAATTTTTATGGAGATAGATAGATAGATAGATAGATACATAGATAGATAGATAGATAGAGAGAGATTTTATATTTGAATTTTTAGGATATACAGTTTATTTTTATCATAATTTTATTATATACAACTTTCCTCATTAGAGGATTGCCTCAAGGACAAAGTGATACAGACAATTAGTTTTCGAAATTGATGAAATACATTTTGTAAATATATTTTAAAAAATTCAAATTGTAATTGAAGAAGGCCTATACATACTATAAAGTATAAATTTTGTAAAGGTGGTTTCCGAAAATTGAAATTGATCCTCTAATGGCAGCGATAGCAATTTTAGAAAGATACACTCTAATGAAAATATTTCACAAAATTTAAAGCTAATTCAAAGAATAATCTACTTAAACGAAGTACAAATTTGACTTCGTCTGAAATGTAATTGATTTAATTTAAAATCATCATCATCATAGTACATTCACGAATTTAGGCCATTTGTTGACCTGTTTCGGCCTCAAGAGAAACACCATCCAGAAGTCTTTTGAGTGGACGTCCTGGTCTTCTTCTTCCTGCAGGTTGATATCTTAACATTAGTTTGGGTATTCTGTGATATTTAATTTAAAATGTGAACTAAAATATGTGATTTATGACAAATATTACATAGTTGTTTGAAGAAATAATGCTCAAGTATGCCTTTATAATAAGTTAGGAATCCCTAGTGTAGAGAAATCCTGTTATATTGTTATCATAAGTAATGCCACGAGTGATTTCCAAATTCACGACTCACGAAGTGAGGAGTGAATTTATCTAGAGAATTTGGAAATCAAGAGTGGCATTTGTTAGGACTATTTAACGAATAAAATTAAGCTGTTTACTCACAAATCATTATTTAACTATAGTTATTTTAAAATATTTATATATTTAATGTAAACGGCGATGTTTGAAAACAAATGAGAAACGATAGGTACGCTTCTACTGCTTCTTTTGTTTATCACTGCAACCAGATCATACTATTTATTGCCAAAGGAACGCAATATTGTAAGGAGGAGCTTTCTTTAATATGGTAATTATAACACTGATAAATATTTGGTGAAACACGACTCTGATTGGTTGTAAAACAGAAATCATTGAAACGTGATTGGTCATTGACTCCCATTTGGGGCATGAGTTAAATAGTCAACATAATGCAATAAATTCAAATGGCCTCCAGCACTGAATCTAACAAGTTCCACTCCGTAAGAAAAACACGTTGAGTTGAGTCTCCAACCCACTAACTCTGCGTTTGTTTAAATGCATGCGTAATGTTATTTTTGTTTCTTTTTCGAACCACTTATAACTGCAATATCTCCTTTCAAACATGAGAGGAATTCAGAGGAAATAAATTTATTTAAGTCCGTTCAACTAGTCCGATTTTGTTTTTATGACTGGTTGGCAAACAGAATTAATGGGAATCAAGTTACGGAACACGATTTTTAATGTGCATGCACTGCAACTTTCACCAAAATACCACTTAGTAATTATTGTTTATTTATATCACCAGCTATAACTTGTTTACATAACAGATCTGCAAAATCTTACAATTTATAAATGTCCTGAAAGATAATTACATTCTCTCAGTTACATAATCGTCTTTAAAGAAACTGTTAATTTCATTTATTTTCAAATCGCCTTTTTTAAAAATGAATTTTACAAATTTAGAAAAATCCAAGGAGCGAGTCCTCCTGGAGGGACTTTAAGCCGTGAGTCTGAACATCAGGCTCCTAAAAGATCCTTACGCCTGAATGAAAAGGCTTCTAAGCAAAATTTATCGAATTTTTCCATCCTAGTACTACCTTGGTTTCCTAGATGTCACTATGAGGCGGAACGCTGACCACGGACCACTCAAACGACATCTTAACGAAAACAAGTGTAACTAAATTAGTATGGTTCAAATTCTTCCCTGTAGGGGGAGAGCGCCTAAATCTCTTTTAAGGTAAACATGGGCTTACAAGATACAAGAAGATTGAGGAAAGAATGAATTGAAATTATATACGCGAACGGACGAGTTTATCCAGCCACGTGGGTTAGTGGTCAGCGTTTCTGACTACTGTTCATGAGGTCCCGGGCTCGATTCCCAGTCAAACCTTAAGAATTTTTCCTTAAAGGGAATTATTCCTGTGGTTGCCCATGGTATGGAATTAAGTTAAGTTAAGGTTAAGAACTCTCCTCCATTATCATTTATCATCCATCATATCATCGGGGCAGCGTAACTCCGTCTTCCAGCTGCCCCAACTTCAGAAGTGAGTTACAATAAAGCCAATGCCAGGAGAGAGAACACCAGAAATGTCGAAATGACAACCTGGAGCACTGAATATTTTTTAAGCCACAGCTTTTACCAGAAAATAATTATGGATACTTGTAAATGTGCTACATTTTATCTATTAAAAATGTTTATTAAATAAACTTACTATTGGAAAAATATATTAAATGTATTTATTTGTATTAACTATTAGAACGATTTTAGATCATACATGTGGAGGCACACCGTAGCATAGTGGTTAAGGTAAAACATACAGGCCGTAAGATCGAGGGATCGAGTCCCGGTGAGGTCAGGATGACCAAAATCTTCTGGCGGCACTATGGCCCTGAGGTCGACTCAACCTCTAACGGAAATGACAACCAGACGCTTGTTCTGGGGTAAAGACGGCCTTAACGTAGGGCTGACAACCCGGCTGACATCAAGTGCCGATTGTCTAGAAAACGTGAGAGCCTTAACCTCCTACTACCCCAAGGGTCTCCTATGGCCTGTAGTGGGATCACTTCACTTTTTTCTTCATTTAGGTTTTCCCGAACGCCGTCTGGTCAACATATTAGCCTTGCGTATCATGAATTTATGAACGAATATGCGCTTTGGCTTAAATGTTTTTGTTGGTTCAGAGGTGGCCTCGATATAGAGCTGATCACCGATTCCGGGGAGGCAATTCATGTCCTTAAATTTTAGAAAAAGTAAATTGTACAACTTTAAAATCTCTTCCTAGAAGCCGTATCTTTTAAGGCGTGGGAAGCTTAAAAATACGGCGTCTAAAATGGAAAAGTTAAATTAAGAATAATAAGTGATTTGTGACGGCGTATATCTGAATGTATTTACATTACTATTATAGATACTTTGAGTCTACATCGTCGTAAACAACAACTAGTAGCAGATACTCGTCCTGCTGATGATGGAAGTTAACTTCCGAAAGGCCTCCAGATAACATTTATAATATAATATTTTATCGCAGTTGAGGACGACAGAACCCGCCAAAAGGTACATATTTTAAGTTTTTCTCTTATATTTACATTATGCTTTGAATATGTTATATATATATAGGCCTATATCATTCCCTGAGAGTAGTTAATAATAACAATATTCAATCGTTATCTCAATACAAAATTAATTAATTTAACTCGACGTTTCAATTTGCTTGTGTGAGATTAAAACATCGGCTTAAATAAATTAATTTTTTGACTGAGGTATTGTTATTATGTTTTCATTTCATGGTATATTAACACATTCGCCTCAGGTTTAAACGCTCAATGAATTTCCCCTGAAACCGTATTTAAGTTACCGTAAATTATGTTATTTTTCAGACATTCAAAACAAACAAAATATAACGGTACTTGAGATCACAATAAGGGCGAAGGCCAAAACACATTTCTCTACTATTCATAAATGTTAACAAAATATTACCCTGCAAAGGGATATACAAAATATTGCAAAATATGTAACAACTGAGTTAGGCGAGTGTACCTCGTCTTCTGAGTTGAAGACCATTTAACTGCCGGCGAGTCTATCTCGTCCTTTGAGGCGAATGGGTTAATTAAGATGACAAGGGTAACGTTGGATTGAGAAAAAAATAGAAATGTGGATATCTTAACCAGCGCAGATTTTACTTTCACAGGGCTCAACTTCCAATTCATTTATTTTTGTAATTCATGTCATTTATAATGATTTATTTGTGAGATGAATAAATAAATCGATTTTGGACCGTCGTCTGAGACAATGCAATTACCATTAAAATACCGGGAAATCGATATAGTTCTTAAATGTAAAGAAGTTATTCCTGTGCAATTAATTAAATTTAAAAATAATAAACTAATATATTATTAAGGATTTATGACTGATATGAGAAATTCGTTAAGATTTTTCTGTCTAAAAGACTGACAGTTATTTGTTTTATTAGGAAATGTGCACTCAGTTGAGCATTAATGGTGGGACAGAACACACGCCCAGACCCAAGGTGGAGATTTAAAATCCCCTACCCCGTCAGGAATCGACCCGGGTCGCCGGAGTAGAAGGTAGGGACTCTACCTACTACGCCATGGCGACGGACACTGTCACAGAATAAACGTTAATAATAATAATTTTATTTGGGACATACTGTAAAGCAATAATTCAATCCTAAGACTTTTCAGGACGTCAGCATGTAGCTTAGAAATTAACATAGTGATAAAGGAATAGTTTCTGCTTAAATAATATACTTACTTACTTAGTCACTGGTACTATCGAACCCGTAGGTTCATGACCGCGCGGAGATAAGCTCTCCATGCATCCCCATCCTGAGCTAATGCTTTCTAATCATTCCCTGTATATTCTACTTCCCTCAAATCATAGTTAATGTTATTCTCCCACCTCATTCCTTGGTCTACCAACTGGGTGTTTTCCCTACGCGTTAATATCTCTAGTGCCCCGCTATTGTATAAAGTCGTAACATTCCATGTTCCTAGGAACATGGCCCTGTGTTCGAGCCTTTGGCATGGATTCCCTGAAGTAGTCCCCGCCGCTTAAATAATATACAGATAAAAATCAAATAGCTTTATCTTTCCTCTTTCATTAATAGGCCCTATTTATATATAAAACATTATTTATTAGATGATTGTCATAAGGACAAAGTGATATAGACAATTTTCGAAATTGATGAAATACATTTTGTAAATACATTTAAAAAATTCAAATTGTAATTGAAATATAAAGTTGAAATGTTGTAAAGATGGTTTCATAAAATTGAAAGTGATCCTCTAATGGCAGCTATGGCAGTTTTATAAAGATACACTCTGTCTAAATCTAAGAAATTCCAAAATTTAGCTAAGAATCCTGGTATAGCACCTCTTGCACCGATCATCAATTCTGTGACAGTTAGCAATTCTGTGACAATCCTTAGCATATGTATTTCTGTGACCTTTTCACAGTCAGTAAATTACATTACCACTGAACACTTTAATTTAATATTAGAATATCTATGTTTACAGTATAATTTTTTATTAGATTCTTATTTATAGATTCTTTAATTTATAAGGCCAATCGTGCCTATTTTTAATTATGCTATGCAATTGTGAGCATAATGAACTGGAACCTGGTAATGAAATTCCAAACGAGTGTTTGCCTTTGACGACTGAGGAAAAATTAGAAAAAAAAAACTTTAGTTAAGTTGGTCAGCACCAGGGACTGAACATGGGATCTCCTGAATACGAGTCCCAAACGCTACCGTTTAAGTCAACTCGCTCGGTGAGGAACGTTTGTTAATTCAAGGACATTAAATAAAATTATTTATACAATTTCCAATAGAAATTATACAAATCGTTGCTAAAAATAGCTAATATTGTCGAACTGGGAGTATAGGCTTACCCAAAACATTTAGAGAGGAATCACATGATATTCATAAACACCTTCCTCTACCGTTCTAATAATTTACAGAGCAAAAACGTTATTCATTTGAAAACGAAGTTGTAGATAATAGTATTAACCCTTAAATTGGCAAAACACAAATTTATTCTGTTAGTTATTTGAATGTGGCGGACCGCAGTGAAAACGGAATCTTGTGTAACTGTTATTATTATGTATATTGTATAATTAGACACACATTTAGCCTAAGTGGTTTCGTTTTGTTCGTTTTCTTCTGATTTATTACAAATATTAAATTAACTGAACCAACTGATGTATCCAAAAGGATATATTACGAATTTAAGGGTTAAAATAGTAGAGTTAACTGGAATACACTGTACATATAACCCTCTGCACTCGTGATCGACGTAATGCCTGGTAGAGGAACGAGATAAAATAAATTGCACATTATTGAGGGTCTGTGATATGTATGGATGCCGGCTAACTAGGACTTCGCAACGCCGCAGGGGCAGATAAAAGTAAATGGAACGAAATGGTAACATGAGTACATGTATGGAGAATAGTGAGATGAGATTTTTGGCAGGGGAAATCGGGAGAATCCCCGATTAAATCCTGTCCTGGTTTCGATTAAGCACCAAGGAGCTCAAATTGAGTGGCAGAAATGCGAACTCAGGACTCAGAGGCAGAGGGCGAGTGTAATCACTTTCGTCACAAAGCCTCCAGTGCACATATGTAACGTTTAAAGGAAATGGACCGAAAGTAAATAATATATTGTTGTTTATTGAATAAAAGTAGGTTTACAGTTCATTTCCATTAAAAATGACAACCGTCAGAAAATAATTAGTTTGTAACTAATTAACCTAATCCGGTAAAATATTTTACAGCACGTAGTTACGAAATATTAATTTAAATGGGATATTTCTAACATGGCATGTCATTCTTCCAGTTTTCACATTTACCGAGTTATTTAATAGGTAGAAATAACTCTGTTAGGTCTTGTTTCCTCCAAAAATGACTAAACAGTAATAAGTTATTATGACTATTTAACTCATGCTCCAAATGGGAGTCAAAGACCAATCACATGTCAATGAATTTTGATTTACAAGCAATCACAGTCTTCTTTCACCTCGATTTTATCAGTTTAATTGTATCATATTAAAATCAAGATCCTCCTTTTCAACATTCTGAATAGGTCAGAGTATTATGTTGCAGTGACTCAGCCAATAAGAAATACGATTACCAGATTGTATATATAGTACACGAGTAACTGCTCGCGGGATACAATAGAAAAACATTCGTAGCAATTGATTATACCACAATAAAAAGAAACCACTGTTTGCACTTTCTTAAACGTATTATTACCCAGGAATTTACGTTCCAGAAAAATATAATTTACATCATAGGACATCATAAATTAATTAATAACCTATAATGTTGGTTATGAACAGTTTGATGTGTTTCATTTTTTCTCCACTAGGGTGCATTCTTACAATATTGCGATCCTTTGTCAATAAATAATATGATCTGATTGCAGTGATGAACAAATGAAGCAAAACAAACGTCTCTCATTTGTTTTCAAACATTACCGTTTACATTAAATATATAAATATTTTAAAATAACTATATTTAAATAATGATTTGTGAGTAAACAGAATAATTTTATTCGTTAAATAGTTCTAACAAATGCCACTCTTGATTTCCAATTCTCTAGATAGATTCATTTCTCACTTCGTGAGTCGTAAATTTATCGATAATTTGGAAATCACTCGTGGCATTACTTATGATTAAAATTTAGAAAACGCCATAGTTTGACAGCTTTGAAGACCGAAGCCCAGTTTTGGTTGCTGCCATTGATTAATATATATATGTCAGCTGTCTCATAGTTATCGTGATGCAATCCTTCAACCTTAGTTTCTGTTTTCTACGCAGAATTCTATTATTCGTTAATTTAAATAGCAATTGAAATTATCTTCAAGAGACTGAGTAAATCACGTAAAAGTTTAGAAAAATTAAATGTAAGCGGGATAAAAACCTGGGACTCCTGAGATGTTAGTTAAAGCATGCTTTTTGTTAACTTCGCAAAGGTAATGCACGTGGATATTCAATATAAAAACAAAATGTATTAAGCTATAAATATTGATTAAAATTGAATTAAACAATACAAACGCCGATGATGGAATAGAGAAAAAATGACAACAGAATTAAGATTGACTATTTAACTCATGCCCCAAATGAGAGTCAATGACCAATCACGTTTCAATGATTTCTGTTTTACAACCAATCAGAGTCGTGATTCACCAAATATTTATCAGTGTTATAATTACCATATTAAAGAAAGCTCCTCCTTACAATATTGCGTTCCTTTGGCAATAAATAGTATGATCTGGTTGCAGTGATAAACAAAAGAAGCAGTAGAAGCGTACCTATCGTTTCTCATTTGTTTTCAAACATCGCCGTTTACATTAAATATATCAATATTTTAAAATAACTATAGTTAAATAATGATTTGTGAGTAAACAGCTTAATTTTCTTCGTTAAATAGTCCTAACAAATGCCACTCTTGATTTCCAAATTCTCTAGATAAATTCACTCCTCACGTCGTGAATTTATCGATAATTTGGAAATCACTCGTGGCATTACTTATGATAATTTATTCTTTACGTGTGTAAGTTTATAAAAAACAAAAGCCATCCTTTCTTAATTTTTACTTGTATTATACCCTTATTAATCTGTAAGATTTTAGTTAAAATTCTCCATGGGACTTACATGGAATTACCTTCCGCCATTGTCAGAGACTGTCAAACTATAACATCGAAAACAAACTAAAAAATATATTTAATAACAAACTAACTTATACACCTCACTGATAGTATTCTTTTAACAATTACTAAATTTAATTATTTATGAAAATAATATTAAGACTAACAAATATTTTCACTTGTTTAAAGATTATATATCCGTGAAATTAATTTTCTATATCTCATTATTTTCTTTGCATTTTAATATATATTAGACAGGGACGATCTACCAACAATTTAATTTATCTTGCTTGAATACATTTTATTATTCCTTTTAGTCTTAATCTTAACTGTCATTAACTAGTTGCATTATAGATCGTAATATAATAGATATTATCTTACTGATCAAATCTTCATTTAGTATTTAATATTAGAGTTAATTATGAGTGTTATATTCTGATGTAATATATGTTTGTCCTGGTGAGTGGAAGAGAAGGCCACATAGCCTTAACTCCACCAGGCTAAATAAATTAAAAAAATGGCAATACGTGAATTGCTTATAGGCAAAGATAAATGCAGTTTGGCCCATACACTAGACAGATGCAAAGTGGTTGGCTTCTCAGATATTGCGGTTATCAGGATATTACTTTGTATTGCAAGACAAAGGAACACACCATCATCCTCTATATATTGATATTAGAATTCTTAGAGTCGGTTTCACCAATAGAGGTAACTGTATTACGCCAGTTTAAACTATGCATTTATACAGGGGAAAACGGGCGTAATACAGTTACCTCTGTTGGTGAAACCGACCCTTAGTCACCGATAATCCATCGTAACCCGCGAAATATAGAAGACTGGTAGATTATTATTACATTATTACAGGACAACTATTAAGAGTTCTTTACTTTCCCTTTTTCATTTTAATCCCCTAATTATCAAAATATGAGAGAATTTGATTAAATAAAAAAAGTTAATTTTTGAAAGTACTGTGTTTCGAAAACATATATTAGACCACGGCAAAGGTCATGAACAAAGGTACATTTATTAATTAAATAAAAATAAAACTTAGTTTTCATATTTAATAAGATATAATTCAGTGACAGCTGTTTCGGTACACTGTACCTTCTACAGACATGTTAACAAATTATGAACTGTGTTATTATAGTACATATCAACTGATCTAAGCAACAATATAACAATAATTTATTTAAATTTTTAAATTTAACAAAGGCGATTCATTCAAATCAAGTTGAGAATTTAACAGTTTATTACTACTTTTCAATTTATTTATTTCTACAGCCTCCAAAAGGTCCAACATTTTACCGTTATCATAAACATGTAAAATTTTAAAATTTGGATCGAAACAATGATTAAGTTGGAATAGGTGGTTAGCATATTTTGAATATTCTAAATTTCTGTTATATGCTTTCATGTGTTCCTTTATCCGAGAGATAAAAGGTCTACCAATTTGTCCTATACATTTATTCGATTTCATTCCATTAACTTGATTTAACCTCTTGACCTAGGTACTTTTACATGCAACATGTCACCCGGCCTTACAGAGCCACGACCTGTCGGGAGAGAAATTTTAGCTATGAATCACATACTTTTTTGACCACGAAAGAACATTGAGAGGATCTCCCCAAACGAGTGAGCTCATATCAAGGCCTCTTCCGAGACAACACAATATTAAGACGAAACATCACTCACACACACAACTAACTAACTGGCTCTATCGAACCCGTGGGTTCATGGCCGCGAGGACATAAGCTCTCCATACATCCCTATCCTGAGTTAATGCCTTCCAAGTATTCCCTGTAAAAATCTACTTCCCTCGATCATGGCTAATGTTATTTTCCCACCTCATTCTTGTTTTACCAACTCGGGGTTTTACTTCTGGTTTTCCTACAAGATGCTTCCATGCACCTCTTTCATCTCCCATACATGCTACATGCCCTGTCCATCGCAGTCTATGAGACTTAAATGTTTTTATGACGAATTTTGATAATGATGGTTACGATTGACAAATGACGTTCGGGGCTTAGTTCCCTGGCATTTGTCTTAAAGGTGAGGAATAACCTCGAAAGAAACAATCACACAGGAAACTTGTCCCAACCGGGGATCGATCCCGGGTCCGCTGCGTACGTGATAGCGAGCTGTAGTATGGAGATTTACTTTATGTTGTTTCTTTTGCAAAATTAGTTAGCAACGTTCCGTTTAATAACTACAATTTAAGGGAATGTATAAAATTTAGGCTGTTTGTAAAACTTACCAGATACTTCATGATTGGTTGATGTGGGTAACAAACAACTGGTGACAACTGAAAGTAGTAAGCCCGCTTATATAGTGTGTTACACTCACTGCACCTCCAATTTCAGGTCTCCCTTTTTCTTTCTCTTCGTCATGGTACAGTCATATTCACTCCAAGGCTATCCCCCTTTGATCTCCAATCCGCAGCTGCCCCACATTTTAAATTTAACAATATTTATAAAAAAATAAACTAGATTGTATTCGTGTTATATATTTTAACCTTCATACCTATATATCTGAATGAAAAGTGCATATTTAATTGGTGACATTTCCTTGGTATCATTAAAAAATGGAACCTCCAAGCTTGTATCCTTCTGAATATCCCTGTAATCTTGCCGCTGTATCTCCCATTTACTCATCACAGCTATGTCGAAAAAATCCTTCATTGTCGTTCATTGATTTTATAATAATAATAATAATAATAATAATAATAATAATAATAATAATAATAATAATAATAATAATAATAATAATAATAATAATAATAATAATCACTAAAAGACAAGAATAAAGATTGGAAACAGCTGATATGAGATTTTTAAGAAATATAGCAGGATATACTCTGCTGGATAAGAAAAGAAATGAAGATGTTAGAAAGGAACTAAATATTTTCAAACTTACAGACGGATAATTAAATATAGTAACGACTGGAAAGAACATATTGATAGAATGCCAGAAGGAAGATTTCCAAAATTATTGCTAAATTATAAACCGCACAGAAGGAGAAATGTTGGACGCCCACACCGAAGATGATATGAACAATTTTAACAATTCTAGCTTTCATGAAACCGGAACGAGCCAACAGGCTTAATCTCTGTATGAGTAATAATAATAATAATAATAATAATAATAATAATAATAATAATAATAATAATAATAATAATAATAGATTTATTTTACCTGGCAGAGTTAAGGACTTAAGGCCTTGTCTACCACTCAACAAGGTTAAAAAAATGCAAAAAAAAATAAATTCTTATATCTAATGACAATAAACATCAATATATATGGCACGTCTACAATATAATTATTTTCTATCTATCTATCTTCGGGTTTTTACAGCTGCTGCCGTCTTCCAGTGCCAAACCTCCAAAGCCTACGATCTTGGGCATCTTCAATGCTTAGCCCTCTAGTTTGCATTACTGTCTTCATGTTTTCCTTCCATGTTAACTTCGGTCTCCCTCTTTTCTTCTTTCTGGTCGGATGCCATTCATATAGTTCCTTTGGGCATCGCTCATCTTCCATTCTTATAACATGTCCTAACAACTTTAATTCCTTCTCAATTATTTCAATTATGCTTTCTTCTGCTTCCATTATATTTCTAATTTCCTTATTTGTGACATGTTGTAATTTTGACTTTCTGGCACTTCTGCGTAAATAATACATTTCTAGAGCTATTAGTCTATTCTTGTAGTACTTATTGATTGTCCATACCTCACTTCCATACATTGCAACAGATTCCACCAATGTTTTACCAATATATTTTTTTGTCGTTCCAAATATGCTTATCCCACCATATGGAATTTAACGATGATATTATTTTGCTACTCAATTCAATTCTATGTTTTATGTTCTCTTTGCCTATACCTTCAATGTTATCCATAATTATTCCAAAATATTTAGTTTGTTTCACTTGCTTTATTTGGATTCCTTCCTCCAATATTAAATTTTCTCTTTCATTGCTATTTATTGCCAGATATTCTGTTTTTTTGTAAATTTACTGTGAGTCCCCATGATTCATATTTGTTTTTCAACCTTTTTATCATGAATTTACACCTGACCAAAAATGTATGTAATTTCCTAAATAAATATAATTATTATTTACAAAATATTTGATTCAATCTAGAGTCAATGCACAAGATAGAAAAGTCAGATATAAAAATTATTAATTATATAGAATAAATTTAGTTGTCGAGAAAAATTAATTATTTGATAACAGGTAACTATGTAAGCGTGACTTAAAAGTGCCAAGTGTGCGGCAACCCCTGATATCTTGAGGAAGGAAATTCCAGGAGCTGCAGAGGCTACTATGAAAGATGTAGAATAAGAGGAAGTTTGTGGGTATTTATAAAAAACTGTGTAGGTGCACTCCGTAGCATAGTTGGTTAAGGAAATACGCTACCGGCCGGAAGGTCGGGAGTTCGAGTCCCAGTAGGAGCAGGATTTTTAAACTGTCACATACCATCTGGAGGCACCATGGCTCTGGGTGCGACTCAGAATCTAAACGGAAATTAGTACCAGACGGTTGCCCTGGGAGTAAAGAAGGCCGCCAATCCGGACTAATAACACGGTTAATATTTCGTACCGATGGTCTAAAATGGTGGGAGCTTAATCTCTTTCTGAGACCTATAGTGGGATCACTTTACATTTTAGAGACCTGATAACATTAGTCAACATGATTTTAGTCTCATGAGCACCAATAGTTGTACTTAATTCAGTTTTTTTTATCGTGCTTTCAAATATGTATTCGGAATTTCTCCATCGCCCACAGTTTTTTTTATTTCAAATTGAATTAATGGATTTAAATAATTATTTTTTTAATAAACCTAGATTTATTCCCGGAAAATCTTGGCGCAGTGAGCGATGAGCACGGGGAACACTTTCATCAGGAGATTTCAGCTATGGAAAAGTGATATCGATGCAAATTGAATCGTAATATGCGGCCGATTATTGTTGGACCATCAAGAGGGATGCTCCACAGGCGAAATATAGCAGAAAATCGTCATTTCTTACTTTCTAGGTGAGTCCGAATGTTCGAATATTGTGTAGTTATTTTTTTGTTGCTCACTGTTACGATTAATTACATATATATAAATAAATAAATATATATATATATATATATAAATTATATAATTAATACGTTTATTTAACAACGCTTTTTAACATCTAGTAATAGGATTTTATTAGACTAAAATTAAGATACATACAATATTATTTACAAATATGTGTCGCACGGGCAGTAAGCCGTACATGATTTTGACAGTCAGTTAAAATAAAAATGTTTGGTAATAGTATAACGTAAAACCAAAAAAGAAAACACAATAATATTACAATTACATAATAAATAAAAATATTACACATTAATTAGGTTATCTACAATTATTAAGAATTAATTATATTATATTTTGATAACATATTTATTTATTGATAAATGAGTGTTGTTCTTTTTTTTCGCCTTTTGTCCAGAAATTTACCCAAGTTGATCCAATTTTCTGGATTTACCATTAATTCGTAAAATGCAATATTTCACGATTTAATTTTAGAAATCTTTCCGGTAATAACTGATGCCTCCAATATTCTGAATCGTTACATTTTCCTAATATAGTATCTTGTCTTCAAAGCTCCCACACATTGCACATATTCATTCGCATATCGTGAACGACGCTAATTTTTAGAAATTTCCATGCCCCTAGCCTGAACCAAGCAAGCCCTGATCTCTCTTTAAATCCGAGATTGAGTATATAACATTCTTTTCCCCAAACTTATTTTAGATCTCTTTGTAAAAATAGTGAGCGTTTTTCCGTACATTCGGCCAAAATATTTTGTCGGTTTATATCTAAGTACCTCCTTCTTATTTTTGTCCACACATTCTTGCCATTTTCAGTCCCTTTTTCCCATACCCAACCCATCCCAATCTTTTGGAGTTCTCTCCTAACATCGTCTGCCCAGAATTTCACATCTACGTTTCTAATTTGGTGGTCGTAACATATTGCTCTCGCATTGTTTGTTCACCTTGGATTAACTAAAGTTATTAGCGTCGCATCAAAGGGATTAATTTTTTTACGTGCCGTAAATGTATGGCACGAGAATCAGGAATTTATTTCGTTTCTAAAGGAAGTCATACTTAAAATGTTTACGTGTTCAAAATCATACGACCCCCGGCGATCTGAACTCGTGAATCTCGGAATCAGATGCAAGCATGCTAACCACTAGTCCGCCGGGACGGATATTTAATTCTTCACCGTATGGGCCTATTAAGTCTTATTAATTATGTTATAGTGTAGTTTATTCATTAAGTATTTAATTACACAGGTCAACATGATTTTTGTCTCATGAGTACCAATAGTTATACTTCATGGAGTTTGTTATCGTGTTTTCAAATATGTATTCGGAATTTCTCCATCACCCACAGTTTTTTATTTTAATTTAAATTAATGAGTTTTAATAAGTAATTTTGATAAACGTTTTTTCGTCCATTTGTCCATTGTAAAATAAAACCAAATGAGCTAATCCAGCAGATTTCAGCTATGGAAAAGAGATATCAAGGCAAATGGAATCCTAATATGCTGGCCGATTAATAATAATAATAATAATAATAATAATAATAATAATAATGATTTATTTTAGCTGGCAGAGTTAAGGACATAAGGCCTTCTCTTCCACTCAACCAGCGAATAGTAAAATTATACAAAAATTACGTACATATTACAATTTTAAGATATTAAAATACAGACTAAACAAAATATAATGATGATGGATCTAATACTAGCTAATGCTAACAAAAACATAGAATATAATAAAATTAAAATGATATAAAATAAAGTAAGTAGCTTCCTACATGATTATTAATAGAATGCTCTATATAGTTGTTATGTAGTTAATGTTTTCATTGTGTCGAACTTAAGATATCAGTTAATTTGGATTTAAATAATGATAGCGATTGACAGTCCCTGACATGACTGGGAAGTGAGTTCCATGCTCTAGTCATAGATATTGTGTAAGATTCAGAGTACAGACAGGTCCTGTGTTGTGGTATCAAAAGTAAAGAAGAGTTTTGTGATCTTGTTCCTAAATTGTGATGAGCCGATAAATGTTGAAAACGTGTTGTTAAATAAGTTGGTAAATATGTGTGCAGAATTTGGAATAGTAAGGTATGTGAATGTAAAGTTCTTCTGTCATTTAGGCGTAGCCATGATAAGGCCTGAAATGAAGGAGACACGTGGTCATAACGACGGAGATTGAATATAAATCGAATGCACGCATTATGAGCACGCTGTAGTCTGTCAGATAGATCAGTTGTAAGATTAGTCAGTAATATGTCGCAGTAGTCGAACTGTGGCATTATAAGAGTCTGTACAAGTATTTGTTTTAATTTTGTAGGAAGGAAGTTTTTAAAAATATTTAGGGAGTGAAGAATTGAGAACACTTTCTTGCAGGTATTATTCACCTGGATTTTCCAGTCTAGGTGTTGGTCCATATAGATACCCAGATTTTTTACTACTGAGCTGTAGGGGATATTTTTGTCATTTAGGAGAATGGTAGGGATATTTTCGTAATTTATAATGCTTTGGATTCGCCGATGTCCTATAATTATGCACTGTGTCTTGTCAGTATTTAGATTAAGTCCATGTTTCTTCGACCATTGGGAAATTGAGTCTAGGTCACTATTTAATTTGTCTAGTGTGTCATGTACATCGTCAGGATGGGAGTGAATGTAAATTTGCAAATCGTCAGCGTATAGGTGATATCGACAATAGGTAAGTCTAGTGGATATATCGTTAACATAGATAGAGAACAGAAGTGGTCCTAACACTGAACCTTGTTGGACGCCACCCTTCAGTGATAGCCAGGATGAGGAAAGTTCTGCATTGGATACACATTGCTGGCGACCATGAAGATAGGATCCAAGCCAGTTAACAGCATTGTCCGAAAAATTCAGAGCGCGTAATTTTGCTATTAATATGTCAGTGTCAACAGTGTCGAAAGATTTGCTGAAGTCCAAGAGTGTAAATATTGTCATGTGGCCACTGTCCATTGCTTCACGCGTATCTTCGGTAACTTTAAGAAGTGCGGTTGCCGTACTATGGCCTGTCCTAAAACCTGATTGGTATGGGTCGAGTATGTTATGAGTGTTAAGGTAATCAGTTAATTGTTCATGAACAATGCGCTCCACTGTGCAACACGAAATGTGTCCTTTCTTATGAAAATAGGTGTATTAGGTATACGTTTTAGTGGTAAAAACGAATCTGTAATTAGATTTTATCTATCACGTACCGTTTTTTCAGAAAACCTAAAGAAATATCAAAAACTCAAAGAAATATCAAAAATAAATTCACAAATCTAAGTTATGCAAAGATTAAGGAAGGAGTGTTTATTGGTCAACAAATAAGAGCAGTCTTCCAGGATGAAGACTTTGAAAATAAACTGTTGGAAGCGGAGAAAATGGCTTGGCTTGCATTTAAATCACTTTGCACGAACTTCCTTGGGAATAAAAAATCAGCAGACTATCAAGTAATTGTGAGTGAATTATTACACTACATTCATGTTATGGGATGCAATATGTCTTTGGAACTACATTTTCTGGGCTGTCATCTGGACTTCTTTCCAAAAAACCTTGGTGCTGTCGGCGATGAATATGGCGACAGGTTTCACCAGAAATATCAGCCTTTGAAAAACGATTCAGTGGAAGATGGAATGCAAGTATGCTTGGCGAATATTGCAGGTCAGCCATCAGACATAGCCCAGAAGCTGTCCATAAGCGCAAACGATCAACAAGGACATTTTAATTTGGTGTTCTTTGCAATTGTTATGTTTGTCATTATAACTAACTTGTACAATTAAAAAGTGTCATTACAAAACACTGATTGGTGATAAATAATTTTGGATTTCAAAATTGAATTCAGCACATCTCAATTAGTTAAAATCACGTAGTTTAATCTAAAGGACAGAAAAAAAGTGTTAAGTATAAGACAATTTTTTGTTGTATTTATAGCAAATGTACATAAGTACAGTACAAAGTGCAATTAAAGAAAATTGGTGAGCGATAGAAAATGTTGGATTTCAGAAATGAATTCAGCACATCTCAATTAGTTAAAATCACATATTTTCATCTAATGGACAGAAACAAAGTTTAAATTTGTTGCACAGTATTATTGTTGGACCATCAAGAGGGATGCTCCACAGGCGAAATATAGCAGAAAATCGTCATTTCTTACTTTCTAGGTGAGTCCGAATGTTCGAATATTATATAGTTACGAATGTAGAAAATACTCGTATTAAAGTGTTTGAAATTATATATGCCTGTTCTCTCAGAAACCTTGCGTGAAGGAGAAAAGCCGATATCATATTTGAATTCAGGAGAAAAAATACTAACAGAATCACATATTTTTCTTTCTGAAACAAAAAAAAAAGTTTCTTTTTTGTTGCTCAGTGTAATTCTAAAAGAAAAATTAGAAATCAAGAACATATAAAAATTAGAATATACCAAGATTTAGTTGTGAATATTGCATGCTAAATAACATCAGGATATTGTGAGTTAAAACTGGAGAATAATGACTTTGAATTAGCATAATGGTGATGAAAATTCACAGAGTGGCAAAACTGAGGACAAATCCGAGTCATAAACCGTGTTCCAAAATGATGGACGGGATTTCAAAGTTGTTTAACGTCCCTTACATGACATATATAATAAAAAACTTACATGGGATTAAAGAGAAACTCTTCGTGTTTTCATAACATACATTATAAGTGTTCGATGTGAGCACCTTTCGTTACACGGCACACATCTAACCTATAGTGAAATTCCTCCCAACCCTTGGTCAGCATATTTGGAGTAATGGATTCAACAGCAGCAACAATCCTTCTTCTCAAGTCTGGTTGGTCGACGGGAAGTGGTGGTACGTATACATGGTCCTTCACATATCCCCACAGGAAGAAATCACAAGGTGTGAGATCGGGAGACCGTGGAGGGTATGGGAATTAATCATGTCATCTGGACCGACACGTCATTTGGTTTCCGTGGACGTGCGGGACTTTTCCTTTTACAGATACATCCAGTTGTTTCTGTTATACCATCAACGAATATTCTTATCTGTCGGAGAATCAATTCCAAATTGCCGTCGGAAAGCTCGCTGCACTGCAACAATGGAACCAGACCTTGCAAATTGTAACACAGAATGGCCTCTGTACAGCAGTCGCCATTTTCACAAACTAACGTTATGACGTAATTATGACAAGAAACAAATGATGATACGATACTTTCACAATTTTTCTTTCATTGTAGCAAATAATCACGCATCCAGTTTTGTTTGTGAAGCTATACCAACTACTTAAAACCCCGTCCGTCATTTCTGAACACGATGTATATTAAACCCAAAGTAAAAGACCTCAAGCTTACAATAAAACGACTCTGAACAAAATGTGTTAAACTCGTTCATGCCCATATTTGGCATGTACATTAATGTACTGAGTTGTTGGACAGTGTGTTTAAATACTTAAATTTCAGATCAATGAATCTAATATCTGAAGCCTAACGGACATTATCTAATATAAAATTCAGTCCAATCCGCAACATATCCATACGTCACTACAATCTAAAATTAAGAAAGCAATTTTATAAAACTACAAAAAATACTAAATAATTGAGATAAACAAACGCGATCAAATATAGAAGCTTTCCACATATAAAAATATGTCATTATATATATATATATATATATATATTATTTCCGTCCGGCTTTAAATCTTGAGGCTTTTTAGCAATGTTATGTTTTTCATGACGAACAGGGAGCTGGCCTCATGCATCAACTCCAACCTGGAGGACCAGGTAATTTTTGATAAAGGTTTTCTTCCTCTAGCCTTTATCAAACCAATGACGAACTGCAAGGCAGCAGTTTCTTTACCCTAGATAAGGGGCCCTCACAGGGTACTATCAGCCGGGCGTACTGAATCCTGGTATTTAACGAGGTTGTTACTCCTCCCCCTCACCCTTTACTAACCTGGCTTGGGACAGGCTTTGGCGGGGTTTGAAAATAAATGTATAAAAAACATTTTATATGGGATGTGGAGCCGAAACCGAAGATTTGATATTAGAAGATGAAAAGGGGTATATTAGAGGATGTAAAAAATTTGAGTATCTGGGGGTAAAATTAGATAATGAGGATAAACAAGAAAGTGATATTAAGAACAGAATAAATAAAGGTAGAGAAATAACAGCAATGATGAATGGAGTCTTATGGAACAGACATATAACCAGGAAAAATAAGGTACAAATATATAATTCAATAGTGAGAAGTACTGTCACATATAGAGCTGATGTTTGGAAATTCAACAAAAACTTAGAACAGAAACTTATGTCGATGGAAATGGATTTCTTGAGGAGAGCAACAAGGTGTTCAAAATTAGACAAAATAAGAAATACTGTCATAAGAGAAAAATTTAATATTGGTTATTCAAGAGTATATTATATACGGTATAAGCAATTAAAATGGTATGGGCACGTACGACGAATGCAAGAAGAAAAATTACCCAGGAAAACATTGGAATTGTGTCCACCTGGAAAAAGGAGGAAAGGAAGACCTCGAAACTTGTGGATGCAGGAAATAAGAACTGGAATGAGAGCAAGAGGACTGGAGGACATGGATTGGATGGATAGAGACGAGCGGAGAAGAAAAATAAAACTTTAGGCACAGAAAGATGTGTAAACATTAAAATTCTGTACATATATATATATATATATATATATATATATATATATGTGTGTGTGTGTGTATGGGTGTGTGTGTGTGAGTGAGTGTGTGTGTGTGTATGTGTGTGTGTGTGTGTGTGTGTGTGTGTGTGTGTGTGTGTGTGTGTGTGTGTGTGAATAGAATAATAAATGAATAAAGGAAAACACAACGGGGATATATACCCATCAATAGTACCTCAAACTCGATGCTACTCTTTTTGCAGACGATTTAGCTCTTCTGGCACTTTCCGAAAATGATTTGCAACGATTAAATTTATAATTTACAAAAAACAGCTGCCAGATTTAATATGGAAAGATCAATTAACAAAACTAAAATTATGGCATTTCACGGGAAGGACCCCATATAAAGTAAAATCTGTCTCCAGAATAATTATAGAGATCTAATCAATTTAAATATCTTGGATATTATCTCTCTATCTGGGATGAAAAGGATATCCCTGAAAAAATTACTAGTTATAATAAAAGTTAAGGAATTATTAATCAAGTTATGAAACCATCCCTTGTACAAAACAACACCAAATTACGTTTATATAACACTTGGCTAGACCAGTAATGACCTATGGTAGTGAAGCATGGACACTAAAAAGACAACATGAAAGCAGAATAACGGCTTGTGAAATGATATTCATGCGCAGTACAGCGGGTTACACCAGATGGGATCGGGAAAGGAACACCGATATCTTAAAAGAATTGAAGACTACGCCTATTTTGTAATATATCAAACAGTACCAACTAAATTGGAAACACCATCTAGAAAGAATGAGTTCAAATCCGATCCCCAAAGCTGTTTATAATTATATACCAAGAGGACGAAGATCTCTGGGCCGTCCTATGAAACGCTTGAGGGAAAATTTTCTATAGGATCGTAACAGACCTTGGCCTAATACATGGAAGGAAGAAGAAGAAGAAGAAAAATAGTCTAACTGCAATTAAACGTATATATGTAGATAAATTAATGGCGTATTAAAAATAATACAAAGAATTTAACAGCTTTCACAGCATGTGAAGAAATTAAGTCCTTCATACGACAGCACTGAACTACAAAATTATAGTGTATTCACTCTCTTCCTCTCTCTCTCTCTCTCTCTCTCTCTCTTTCTCTCTCTCTCTCTCTCTCCCTCCCTCTCTCTGTACCTATCTTACTTTAACCCTTACCATTATGTGTAATTTTCCGTTCTGACGCCACACTGGCCTGCAACCTGTCAGTAGAGGATTTGTAACTCTGGATCATACGAATATTATTTGGATCATGCAAGGACATGGAGGACTTCCCTGAACGAGTAATCAGCTAAATTTCAGGTCGCCTCTGAAACAACACGATCTTTTAAGACAAAACACGCCATTATATATTAATATCTGTACCGCTGTGGTCTCGAGGTAGCGTGCTGCCTTGTCATTTTCATGCTATGCTTGCAGCTTTATTAGGGAATTGTAGATGATGATTGCCATATGATTTCGCGGACCGTTTGGGCCTTAAAGTTTTCCTGACATTTGTCTTACAGGTGATTAAAATCTCACCCAGAAAAACTGCCCCGACCGGGGATTGAACCCGGGTCCGCTGCGTGACAAGACAGCACGCTACCTCGAGACTACAGCTTTGGACATGACTGACATCTAGTAGCTAATATAACAGTTAAGCAAATTTTTAAGGACAATATTTATTTTATAGCAGTAACGCCTGTATATTTAGATGTTATAACTATATTTTTGACATTTGGCAATATTAAAAAATTAAAATTGTCTTGGTGATGGTAACTATGTATAATAAATTTATAAACTACCATGTCTTGAAAATAATCTCACAAAAGGAGACTGAAACATCTTCTTCTTCTTCTTCTTCTTCTTCTTCTTCCTTCCAAGTATTAGATCAAGGCCTGTTACGATCCTATAGAAAATTTTTCCTCCAGCGTTTCATAGGACGGCCCAGTGATCTTCGTCCCTCGTATAAGACTTGAAAGCATAATAATAGTCCCTTCGATTGGTTGCTGGCCAAAGGAAGGCAAGACCAGTGATGGGGCTGCCATATTATAGCCTCTGGTCAGGCTTTTCTAGAGAAGAAAAGAAAATAAAGGAAAGAAGAAATGGAAGAAAGGAAAGACTCCCTATCTCTCGGATGCCCTAATAGCGTCGGGGTCGAAAAAAACAAGAGTTAACCAAGAGAGGTTAGATAGTAAAGTTAAAAGAGTGCAAAACACAAGTAAGTGGAAGAAATGTTTTGCTCAGCTTGGGCACCTTGTGGTCGCCATCCACATATCCCCTAGATGAGGACCCCTGAGGGGAGACTCGACGTAATAAATTTGTGCTTTGACTCAGACAACATGTATTTCTTTGTAATTGTAATATTGATTGCTCTCAGTGAAAAGTAATTTTAAAAAAAATAATATAATTTCGGAAAATTATTGGGGGGGAAAAGAAGTAAAAGCGTATCTCCGAAAGAACTCAAATAACTTTCAAATCTCTGATGAAATTATTATTATTATTATTATTATTAGTATTATTATTATTATTATTATTATTATTATTATTATTATTATTATTATTATTATTATTATATTACTATTCCACAAAAAATAAATTTCTAGAGATAACGATTCTGATTCTTGTACGCATTTGGCTGCCGTATTCAATTCTGTATTACTCACCCAAGTAAAATCTGCACGTAAAAAATATGCCAGGAATGTGCTGTCAATTCTTGTCTTCCGTTATCTTCTCTGCAAGCGACTCGCTCAGATATAAGTCCTAGTAAAGACAGAAATAAAATAATAATAAAGAAGTAAGAAATAAAAAATAATAAATAATAGTTTTAAAAAACTAAAACAAAACGCTTTATTAGAAAACCAAACTAAGAAATGAAAAAAAAAAATTAATTTCCAACACGCTTGGGATAAAATTAAAATGGTCAACAAAACAATCATCTCCAACACATCTAGAATAAAACTAAAATTATCTACAAAAAAAATTACCATCAAAAGCGTAGGGTACTCTATATCAATTAATATATTTGATAATAAACAGATACTGTTAAAAGTAAAGTCTCTAAGAAGAAAACGTAAAAATCATAGAAACCACCCGATACTTTTGATGGTAATTTTTTTTTGTAGATAACTGTAGATGTGTTGGAGATGATTTTTTTGTTGACCACTTTAATTTTATCACAAGCGTGTTGGAAATTAAAATTATTTTCCATTTTTTAGTTCGGTTTTCTAATAAAGCGTGTTGTTTTAGTTTTTTAAACTATTATTTATTTTTTATTTTCGTTTTCTAATAAAGCGCGTTGTTTTAGTTTTTTAAACTATTTTTTTTTAATTCTTAGTTTAATTGATAGTCAGAAATCGGAATCCCATGAAAATTTAATTGCTTAATACTCTTCTAAAAATTCCTCCGGGCTGGATTTGAACCAGCGACCTATGAATTACTGAAATTGTATACCACTACAGTCCACCGCTTTACCAACTGAGCTACCAAAGGATATAGTATTAATTTCTTACAACGATGAACTAAAAAGTCGATAAGTCCGCAACCTATTATACCGGTCCTTATTTTTTTGATGTCCTGATGATTCTGGCCAGTATCGTAGAAACCATTTATGAAATGATTGTATTGTCATTGGTCCTTTACAAGTATACAAAGTGTCAAGTCGATCAAAAGTTTTTAAGTAGGTGAAAATCGTATTGAAAGATTCCGTTACATAGATAGACAGATACAGGTCAGTCAAGCTAATATAAAGCGTGTAAAAGTGTAAACTTTGAAATGTAGTTTGATACTGTATAACGTTCTAGAGCTAGCCGGTGTTACTTCCCCATTCCATGTGTCATTTACATATAGCACTGGCTTCTGGAATTGAGCAACTATCCCTTCCTTTTAGCTTTCTTTAAACCTTCATCTATTACAATAGAAACTTGTGACGTAACGCTTCCTTCCTTCGCTTAATTTGAATATCACAAACCAGTCTGTTTTAATACCGATAATAACGAAAAATATATCGTAGTTTATGTAAATACAGAGAAATTATAAAACACATTTATGAATGAATTTTCTTATTCTTATTTGCTCATGCACATAAAAAATAAATCTAAACAATTCCGGCATTCCCCTGAATGAGTGAATTCTAGTGTCCATGGGGATGATTCCATTATAGGAATAAAATAAGAAATACGCATTACTCATATAGGCCTTAGATTTGGACAGGGTGCACCTTTCTAAATTTGCCATCGCTGCCATTAGAGGATCAATTTCAATTTTAAGAAACCCTATTTACAAAATTTCTACTTTATAGTATGCGTACTTCAATTAGGCCTACAATTCGATTTTTTTAAATGTATTTACAAAATTATTTCATCAATTCCAAAAATTAATTGTCTGTATCACTTTGTCCTCGAGGCAATCCTCCAATGAGGAAAGTTATACATAATAAAAAATATATAAATAAATCAACTTTATGCCATCTTTAATGTATTTACAATACACATCATTTTATCATGTTCTATATGTCCATCGCTGTGGTCTCCAGGTAGCGTGCTGACTTGTAACGCGGTGGGCCGGGGTTCGATCCCCGGTCGGGACAGTTTACTGGGTGAGGTTTCTATCGAGGTTTTTCCTCACCTGTATGACAAAGTCAGGAAAACTTTATGCCCAAACGGTCCCCGAAATCATATAGCCATCATCATCATTATCCTTCGCCGGAGTGGAAAGCAACGGGAAGCTATCACACCTACAATTCCCTAGTAAAGCTGCAAGCATAGAATGAAAGTGCTATGATTGCAGTTAAGGACCTGCCCTCGGGCAGAATTACTATGGTTGGATGTTCTATTTAAACAAGAGGGGGGGGGTACTGCACTGCGACTTTAAGATCTATTGCGCTTTTACCATCTATCGAATAAAATATACTCATTGGTGTTCCATTCATCCATAGAAATTCTGCCCGAGGTCAGGTCTTTCACTGCAATCATAGTATTTTCACGCTATGTTTTGCAGATTTACTAGGGAATTATAGGTGTGGTAGCTTCCCGTTGCTTTTCACATTTTTGGTGTTATGCAGTTGTTACAATGTTCCTGGTTTCGACACACATCATGCATTCACATTCAAACCGACATTTTTTATTTGGGATGGGACCAAGGTCTCGAGGAGAGGCTTACATCTTAACTTTTGGCTATATTCTGCCCTAAGCTGCCTTCCTCAGACTCTGAGTCATGAGGAACTATATGAGGGTGCTGAATTCAAATACCTTGGAACAATAATCACAAATGAGATGCACAAAGAAATTAAACATAGGCTCAATTCTCGAAATGCATGCTATTATGTATTACAGAGACTCTTGACGCCCCAACTCCTTTCAAAAAGACGTAAAAATGAAAATATACAAAACTATTATTCTACCAATTATATTATATGGATGTGAAACATGGACCCTTAGTTTAAGGGAGGAAAGGAGGTTACGAGTATTTGAGAATAAAGTTCTTGGGAACATTCTTGAACCAAAGAGAGAATGACAGACAGTTGAATGGAGAAGACTATATAACAGTGAACTATATGGTATTTATAGGAAGCCAGATATAATGAGAACAGTTACGTCTCGTAGACTGCGATAGGCAGGACATGTGGCTCGAATGGGATTGGAAGACGTGCATGGAAGCTTCTTGTGGGAAAGCCAGAGGAAAATCGCCCAGTTGATAGACCGAGAATGAGGTGGAAAATAATATTAACTATGACTTGAAGGAAGTATATTATACAGGGAATAACTGGAAAATATTGGCTCAGGATAGGGATATATGAAGAGATTATGTACCAACGGTCATGAACCTACGAGTTCGATAGTTCCAGTGAGTTAGATGAGAAATTGTTCTTCTACTACTGTATAGTATTGCAATTCACGATAAGTTAGTTTACTCTGCCCTAACTGAACTTTTCTTTCTAAATAATATAATTAATACATAATAATTGTTTACTATATTTGGCGAAATGTTATTCAAAGTTTGTCACTTCACGACAGATACTAGATCAATTTTGACAATGCGAAAAATAAAAGCTTAGTCAGTCTGTCAATTAGAAAAAAAAACGATCATGGTTTTAGATTCTCTAGCGTTTCCATGACAACTGCAATAACCTGAAAATAATAAAACCGTGGACATGGATCAGATGTACTATAGTATATTGCGATAAAAGTGAGGGAAGCACTTGTTACTGATCGAGAAAAAGTTTCAAAAAAAAGAGGCGCTTGCGCCGAGTTTTTTCAATTTTCGAGATCTGTTACGAGCTTACCTCATGTGTATTGCATACTATTTTTTGGTCGATTTGACTAATTTTTATTAAATATAGTAATAAATGAATTAAAATATTGGTTGGATGTAAATGACTTCTATGAGAAAGAAACATTTGGTGATCGTTGCTATGTAGCTTTTCATTTGTTTTATTATAAACAAGGATTGTTGGCTGTGAAGACATTTTTATATGTAGTACCGTGATTAGAATCTGTTTGATAAATTTTATTATGGAAGGAGTCATGGTAGATGATAGAGAAATTGAAGAAGCCTGGAGAGTGGGATGTTCTGCATTAATTCCGGAAAAGTCTAAAGAAAGGTACGAGTTAGTGTACAAAACATTCAAGAAATGTTTTATTTTACTTACCGAACGTGTGCTTTTTGAGTCCATATCAGCATTGCGATTTCTTTTGTTTGCATAGCAACCAGGTTAGATGTGGGAACGTTGACTTACTTCCAGTAACAACAATATTGGCAAGTATAAGAAATTAGTCACATCGACCAAAAAACTATATTTAGCCTCGTAGTAAGCCAGATCGAAGGAACACAAACCGTTCGATTAGAATATAATGTAATTGGAGTATATTTTTATCGTCAGATTTTTTTAAAAATGCTGTTTTTTTAATCTATTGATTGTATCTAGATTAGTAAACCCCTGTTTCAACAGTTATCATAAGTAATGCCACGAGTGATTTCCAAAAATATCGATAAATTCACGACTCACGAAGGGAGCCGTGAATTTATCTAGAGAATTAGGAAATCAAGAGTGGCATTTGTTAGGACTATTTAACGAATAAAATTAAACTGTTTACTCACAAATCATTATTTAAATATAGTTATTTTAAAATATTTATATATTTAATGTAAACGGAGATGTTTGAAAACAAATGAGAAACGATAGGTACGCTTTATCTGCTTCTTTTGTTTATCACTGCAACCAGATCATACTATTTATTGCCAAAGGAACGCAATATTGTAAGAATGCTCTCTAGTGGAGAAAAAATGAAACACATCAAACTGTATATTAATTCATTTCAGATGTCGTATGATGTAAATATGACAATTATATTTTTCTGGAATTTTATTACCTGGGAAAAAATACATTTAATAATGTGCAAACAGTGTTTTTTTTGTGGTATAATCAACTGCTACAAATGTTTTTATATTAACTCCTACATGCGTTATATGTTGACATTCATGCACTATATATACAATCTGGTAGCCGCATTTCTCTTAAGACCGAAAAGCTTAAGCTCAAACCAGAAAACTTCAGATGGCAAGATATCACAAGACATCGAATTCAACAAGAAAAAGCTAAGAGAGGAATACTCTCATTAGCTTCTTCTTCTTCTTCTTCTTCTTCACTTCCTGGTTTAGGCAAGAGTTGCCTGTTCCGTCTTCACTAATAGATCTAAGACCATCTCTTCCGAGGACGTCCGACATCTCTTCTTCCTCTTGGAAAATAATGGAAGATTTGATTTGGTAATCTTCTTTCTTCCATTCTTTCAACATGTTCTTTCCACTTTATCTTGTTGTTAAATATCTTTTCTTTTATGGAGTAGACCTGCAGTTCTTCACGGATATCCTCGTTTCTTATCTGGTCCATTCTAGTGCAGCCTTTTACTCTTCTTAAAAATTTCATCTCGGCTGCTTGGATTTTACTTTCATGTTCATTAACTAAAAACTTAAATTGCAAGCACACCTACCTACAAGCACATCAATGATTGGGTCAAGGCCCAAATCAGGCCAGTACCAGAACATTTGCATCAAATGACTGACAGTGCTTCTTACAGCGTCAGTCACTGAAAAATAATGCTGACCTATTCAGGATGTTAAAAAGGAGGTGCTTTCTTTATTATGATAAATTTTAGTTGGTAAATTCTTGGCGAAACACGAGTGTGATTGGTTGTAAATCAATAATCATTGAAATGTGATTGGTCATTGACTCCCATTTGGGGCATGAGTTTAAATAGTT
Organism: Diploptera punctata; assembly: GCA_030220185.1. Taxonomy (NCBI): domain Eukaryota; kingdom Metazoa; phylum Arthropoda; class Insecta; order Blattodea; family Blaberidae; genus Diploptera; species Diploptera punctata. The sequence goes on from JASPKZ010009823.1 coordinate 1,070,710, forward strand.
AGATGTAACTAATTTATGATTGTTAACATAATGATCTTATGAACATTAAGTGAATATGTGTACTAGAAGTTCCCTAATTTAAGATATTCAGTTTGACTTGACTTGTATATACTCACTTACTCACTGGCACTATCAAACCCGTAGGTTCATGGCCGCGCGGACATTACCTCTCCATACATCCCTATCCTCAGCCAATGCTTTCCAATCATTCCCTGTATAATCTACTTCCCTCAAATCATAGTTAATGTTGTTCTCCCACCTCATTCTTGGTCTACCAACTGGGCGTTTTCCTTCTGGCTTTCCTACAAGAAGTTTCCATGCACGTCTTTCATTCCCCATATGCGCAATATGTCCTGCCCATCGCAGTCTACGAGACTTAACTGTTCTTATTATATCTGGCTTCCTATAAAGACCATGTAGTTCATTGTTATTGAGTCTTCTCCATTCACTTGTCTGTTCATCTCTCTTTGGTCCAAAAATCTTCCTAAGAACTTTATTCTCAAATACTCGTAATCTCCCTTCCTCCCTTAAAGTAAGAGTCCATGTTTCGCACCCATATAATATAACTGGTAGAATAATAGTTATATATTTTCATCTTAACGTTTTTTGATAGGAGTTGGGACATCAAAAGTCTCTGCAATGCATAATAGCATGCATTTCCAGAATTGAGCCTATGTTTAATTTCTTTGTGCATCTCATTCCTATTTGTGATTATTGTTGCTAGGTATTTGAATTCAGCCACTTCCTCAAAATTTCCCTCATTTGTCATTAGCTGTCCATTTCCATTATATACTGAATTTCTACGTGTGACCATATATTTAGTTTTACTGATATTTACTTCAGTCCATCCTAATTTCTTAGTGTTACTCAATAGTGTGTGCGTGTTGGCCTTTAGTATCTCCTCGCTATCGGCCAGTAGTACTACATCATCAGCATAAACTAACAGCTTATTAATACCATTGAGTTGTAAGCCTTCCTCATTCTCTAAAGATTTAATGGCATGCTCTAGTACAAAATTAAATAGTAGAGGAGATAGTGCATCTCCTTGCTTCAACCCATTCTGGATTTCAAAAGTGTCCGAAAACTGTTTGCTTACACCCTACTCTTTGAGCCATTTAGACACATTCGTATAAGTCTAACTAACTTTTTAGGAATTCCGAACTCCAGCAGGATACTATATAACTTCTCCCTCTTAATTGAATCATATGCTTTTTTGAAGTCTACATATAGTTGATGTACAGTACTATTATATTCCCATTTCTTTTCTAAAATCTGTCTTGTACTAAAAATCTGATCTGTTGTAGACCTGTTTCTTCTAAATGCACATTGATGATCTCCTAGAATGTCATCAATATAGGGAGTAAGTCTGCTTACTAATATATTTGTTAGAATTTTGTACGAAGTTGAAAGTAATGAGATGCCCCTGTAGTTGTTGCAATCAGTTTTATCTCCTTTCTTATAAATTGGTACGATAATTGATTCCTTCCATTCATCTGGAAGAGCTTCTTTTTTCCAAATCATACTAAGCAACCAGCGTATCTTGTCCATCAATTTTTTATATTACCTGTGTTAATTTAGAACAAGAGTTTAGGAACACGCTGTACTTCTGAACACTGTTTATGGATTTAAGTAAGGTATGTGTTCTGCGTGAACTTCCTTATTGTCAAGATAATTACAATGCAATAGTGTCGCTACATTTAATTTCGTGATAAAACTTTCAAGCTTGTAACTTGGTTTACATGATATACAAAACACGTGAGACTGCAATTAACATATACAACTGTCTTGTTGCATAACTGTGTTGTCTCTTGACAATCAAACATTGGTCACGATGAAGAAACACTGGATACAAATTCAGCCAAAACACAGACTTTCATTTTATTGCATCTATAGGACGTACACGCGTTATACATACGAGATAGGGAAAGTATGATAGCAAGATGAAATAAATCGAATTGTACAACAACATTTTTACTAAAATCTCAAACAAGAATTCAATACGAGATCACTAATAATTATACAATAAAACCTGACTATGAAGGAACATGACGGTTCCTTAAATATATTTCCGTCTTGGCAGTTTTCCTTCTTATAAAGGATTCCCTAATTACAAACTTAAATTTTCGGGTGAGGTACGTTATTTGCCGGTCACAATTCTACACTTACATTCTTATGCCACTCATGCACTAAACACTTGTATACACGTTTTGTACTGTTTTAAACATTTTGCAACGGTCTTCAAGCTTTCTTTACAATATTTTACATTTATATATTTACGTAAAACATGATCGTGGATACATTACTTTCTTGCTACTTTCCCATGTTGTTCAAATGTTACTACCATTTGAAAATAATTTCAAACCATATTTAGTGTTAGTGTACGTAAAATTAGTTTATAGTTTATTAAATAACACGCATGTAAATTGTTTTGTTAGGTTAGGAAATGGGAAGTTGGTTTACGTTCAGGGAATAAAATGCACGTAAATTGTTTTCTTTGTTAGGAAATGGCAAGTTAGTTTTACGTCCACTTTTTTTTTCAGCATTTGGGAAGTTATTCCCAAAGTTGATAACACCGACTGCAAGAGCCATCTACCGGAGGCTACATTAACCATTACAGCAACTCGCGCATGCGCACTGCGATTCTGTGCAACTTGGAAGAATTCGTGTCCGCCATATAACCGACTTTTTCCAAATTTTCTTACACAGTGTAAGGGTTTTACATGCACGCTTTAAAGACATAACGTATTAACTGAAAAACACACAAAATAGTGTATGTAACACAGCTCAGTTTGCACGGCAATACAAAACAACTTTATTACACAAAAGCGAGAAGGAACTCAAGTACAGGAAGACTGAATAGTTTCCCAACTCCCTCGCACGTAACGTAAGCAGGCAGGGAAAAGCGAGGGATTTCCCGCTGTTACACATAAGCAAGGGTTTCCCTGCATTACAATGGCAACATAAGAAGGTAAAACAATATAACGCAGAAAGCGTCATATGCAGAATTCTCACGTGTGGTCATAAATATTGTAATTAGAACGTGCTTAAGAATAATTTTCCGCCTAACTGAGGTTAAATTAACTATTGGTACTTTAAAACCATTCCGTTTCCGCGTTATGATGGTTTCCGGCTTATAGAGGACGATTTTACATATAAAATGGTACCGTTCTGGAGATCTTTTTCCATCTCTACAGGTTTCCTTCTTATAAACGTTGCGGCTAAGACAGGTTTTACTGTACATAAAAATTAGTGTGAGTCCATTCATTTCTCTGTCTGTGCTTCCATCATCCATAGAAATACAGCCCGAGAGCAGGTCTTTCACTGCAATCACAGCATTTTCATGCTATGCTTGCAGCTTTACTAGGGAATTGTAGGTGCGGTACCTTCCCGTTACTTTCCACCGGTGAAAGATGATAATGATAACGATTATGATGATGGACGGATGATTTTCTGGGACTGTAGGGCCCTAAGCTTCCTGACATTGTCTTACAGGTGAGGAAATACCCCGAAAAAACTTCACCCAGGAGCATGTCCCGACCGGGAATCAAACCCCGCCCGCTGCCTCGAGATCACAGCGGTGGACTGTCTGTTCTTCATAGACTCAAGAATTACTTGACCGATTTGGTTTTTTTCTCCCCCCCCCATCATTTGCAGATATTTTCTGGGACAATTAACGTATATAGCATATTATCCTACTGACTAAGCGTCGGAGCTATATATATATATATTATATATATATAAATGAGCTTCACGGCACTAAAGAACTCGCTTTTTGGACGTTTAAGTGGCTTACGCTGCAAACCATAACAAATACACCAAATTAATGTACACAGAATTGAGTATCTCAAAAATCTACAACAAATGTTCGCGACAGCATATGTCTATTTTCTACGGATAACTCACAATAACCATTTTTCTCTATCAGCTCACTTCCCAGTCATGTCAGGGACTGTCAATCACTACCATTATTTAAATCCAATTTTAACGGATATCTCAAGTTTGACACAATGAAAACATTAACTGCATAACAACTGTATTCAGCCTTTTGTACACAATCATCTAGGAAGCTTCACTTACTTTATTTTATTTTAGGCCTAATTTAATGTTATTATATTCATCCATGTTTTTTGTTAGTATTAAATCACATAACAATTGTCTTTTGCTTAGACTGTATTTTAATAATATCTTAAAATTGTAATATGTATGTAATTTTTGTATAATTCTACTATTCGCTGGTTGAGTGGAAGAGAAGGCGTTATGTGGCCTTAACTCTGCCAGCTAAAATAAAGCATTATTATTATTATTATTATTATTATTATCATTATTAGTATTATTATTATCATTATTATTACTATCATTATTATTATTATCATTATTAGCATTATTATTATTATTATTATTATTATTATTATTATTATTATTATTATTACTATTATTATAATTATCATTATTATCATTATTATTATTATTACTATTACTATTATTATTATTACTATTATTATTATTATTATTATTATTATCATTATTATTATTATCATTATCATTATTATCATTATTATTATTACTATTATTATAATTATTATTATTATTATATTATTATTATTATCATTATCATTATCATTATCATTATTATTTATATTATTATTATTATCATTATTATTAACATTATTATTATTTATATTATTATTATTATCATTATTATTATTATTATTACTATTATTATAATTATCATTATTATCATTATTATTATTACTATTACTATTATTATTATTATTATTATTATTATCATTATTATTATTATTATCATTATCATTATTATCATTATTATTATTAATATTATTATAATTATTATTATTATTATTATTATTATTATCATTATCATTATCATTATTATTTATATTATTATTATTATTATCATTATTATTAACATTATTATTATTATTTATATTATTATTATTATTATTATTATTATTATTATCATTATTATTATTATTATTATTATTATTATTATTATTATTATTATTATTATATGCTTGGTTTCAAAAAATGAATCCAAATGAACAAAGTCAAGTATAATTATTGTAGGAGAAAGAAAAAATAAGATGTTAATTATATCATTTTTTACCTGGTAAGTCAGTTAACTTAGTTGAGCACAACTGACTTACCAGGTAAAAAATTATATAATTAACACCTTATTACATAACCTCAACGATGCTTTAATATGAATTTCAAAAGTGTTGAAACAAAAAAATATTTAATTAGTTATATATAAACTATAACATCCTTCAAAATCAAACTAAAGAATTATTTAATAACAAACTAACTTATACACCTCACAGATAGTATTCTTTTAACAATTAATAAATTCAATCATTTATGAAAAGTCCACTGTTTTGGTCTCGAGGTAGCGTGCTGCCTTGTCACGCAGCGGGCCCGGGTTCGATCCCCGGTCGGGCCAGTTTTTCTGGGTGAGGTTTTTATCGGGGTTTTTCCTCACCTGTAAGACAAATGTCAGGAAAACTTTAAGGCCCAAACGGTCCCCGAAATCATATGGCCATCATCCTTATCATTATCATCCTTACCATTATCATCATCACCCTTCACCGGTGTGGAAAGCAACGGGAAGCTACCACACCTACACAATTCCATAGTAACGCTGCAAGCATAGCATGAAAATGCTATGATTGCAGTGAAGGACCTGCCTTCGGGCAGAATTACTATGGATGAATTTATGAAAATAATATTAAGATTAACAAATATTTTCTTTTGTTTTGTTTTAAGTATTGTATAAACGTAAAATTAGTTTTCTATATCTCATTATTTTTCTTTGTTTTTTATATACATTAGACAGGGACAATGTAATATATCTTGCTTGTATACATTTGATTATTAGTTTTAGTCTTAATTTTAACTAACATTAACTGGTTGCATTATAGATCGTAATATAATAGATATTATCTTTTTGATGACATTTTTATTTAGTATTTAATATTAGAGTTAATTGAGATTGTTATATTCTGATGTCCTGGTGGGTGGAAGAGAAGGCAACATGGCCGTAACTCCACCAGGCTAAATAAATCTAATCTAATCTAATCTAATCTATATTTTCAAAGAAAATCCACAATGACTATATTACTGAAAAAAAAGAAAAAATAGTGAGAAAGAACTTAGAAAAATATTGCATTATGTATAGTAGTGTTTTTATTAAATATAAAATGAAAAAAATCTTACTCTAGAATAAGAGTGAAGGTAGCAACAGTTGCATGTAAAATACAAAGATGCCTTCTGACTGTAATTAGGGCATATGCACCATAATTTTTATTTTTATTTAGGTATACTCCGTATGCCACAATACAGTGTTTCTCCTTCAACCCAAAGTGATTTGTAGCCAGAGGTTCCTGTCTAAAGCATCCTCTTCCCTCAAATCTCTATCTTCCATACTTCTCTTCACTCCATCCATCCATCATTCTCTAGGCCTGCCTGTTCCACTTCTTCCATTAGCTTTCCAATTAAGGATCTTCTTTGGTATTCTCTGTTCTTTCATTCTTATGAGGTGTCCATACCATCTTAAACGTTTTTCTTGTATTCTTCCTAATATGTTATTTTCAACTTGCATAATTGTCCATATTGTGCTGTTTCTGACCTTAAATAAAATTGATCTAGATATATATTATAGTGATGTACAGGTAGTCATAAATAGCATCCGAAATAATCATGTTGTACTAGTAGGAGATTATGATGTAAAAATTAGGAGATACCAGATAATAATATAGTTGGCAATAAGAGAGAATTGACTATAAATAAAAAAAAAGATTTTGCAGCTTTATATAAATTGAAAATCACTAATTGATTCTTCCAGCATAAATATATTTGTAAATTCATATCGAATCAAAGCGGAAGTCAATAATTGATAACTTAATGATCAATAATAGATTATTTAAATATGTAATGGACACGAGAATAACAACAAGTCAAGGTCTATGGCAAGGCTGTTTGCTATCTCCAGTACTTTTTAATATTTATATGGACGAGACATCTAGGACATGGAAAGCGGTTACGATGTATGATCTAAATAAAAATATTTAAAATGATCAATTTTTTTGTATGCTGATGACCATGTCCTAATATCTGGAAGAGAAAGTATTTTACAAAAAGAAATATAATTTGTATATTATAATAACAGGAAATTATGGAAGAGTTGGATGTAGAACCCATTCTTCACCATATACAAAACTACCAGAACAACTGGAAAGCCCATCTTCAACGAATGCCGTCTCATAGAATTCCAAAAGCCATACTTCGTTACTGTCCCCAAGGCAAAAGATCGCTGGGACGTCCAAAAAAAGCGCTGGATGGAAAATTCCTCTTTGAGACAGTAACAGGCCACACGGCCTAATACTTGCATGGATGATGATGATGATGATGATAAAAACAGCGCACAACTTAAAAATTTCAACCATGATATCTAAGTTATTAGCTTTCTGGAAAAAATATTGAATTAGAAGCAAAATTGTTCACAATAATAGAGCATGTTCATGTATTGAATTATTTAAGATTTCAAATAAGTTATTTTCATTTTGAATTAGAAAGAGAGAGAGAGAGAGAGAGAGAGAGAGAGAGAGAGAGAGAGAGAGAGAGAGAGAGAGAGAGAGAGAGAGAGAGAGAGAAGCATTTCAAAATATATGTGGCAGAATTTTCTTATTATTATTATTATTATTCATAATTTGTAGGATTTTCATCCTGTTATTTCCAAATTCACTCCTCGGAGGAAGACGTATTGGATGTGCATTCACTGTCTATCCATCTCTTGGCTGGTCTTCCTCTTGTTCTTCTTCCGTCCATTGGTCTATCTTCTTTAGCTCTGTTTGCAAGTCGATTGTCTTCCATTCGTTCTATATAACCTTTCCAATATTTTCGTCTATCTATAATAAATTTGGCTATGTCTTGAATATGACATTTGTCCCTAATTTCTGTGTTGTGCATCTTATCAAATAATTTTTTCCCCTGAATAGTTGTTACGATATTCATTTCACATGTTATAAAATGTTGTTTGTACATGAAATTTACATTGTTACGTTTAATGTATCTTTAACTATTTATCTATATCTATCTATCTTCGGGTTTTTACAGCTGCTGCCGTCTTCCCGTGCCAAACCTCCAAAGCCTACGGTCTTGGGCATCTTCGATGCTTAGCCCTCTAGCTTGCATTACTGTCTTCATGTTTTCCTTCCATGTTAACCTTGGTCTTCCTCTTTTCTTCTTTCTGTTAGGATGCCATTCATATAGTTGCTTCGGCCATCGCTCAATTCAACTATTTATAATTAGTATAATATATTTGTCAAATATTTATTTGTATTTGTGCTGGTTGAGTGGAAGAGAAGGCCTTATGGCCTTAACTCTGCCAGAATAAATAATAAAAACATTATTATTATTATTATTATTATTATTATTATTATTATTATTATTAAAATATATGTCTAGACACTATATTCAATAGAACGTTTTTCCTGTCATATTATAGATAATTTTTATAAAAATAAAATTGCACTATTAATGTGAAGGACAATTTAGAGAAAGACAAACTTATGATATTACTTGCTGACTTTGACCACGGCCTTCTTTATACATCTGTCACTTAACCCAATTCCAAATTCGCTAGTGAATGGAAGTAAACGTTCTGCCTGCACGGTTATATATTGGAAAACTTCACTCTTAACATTCCACTTATTGAGTATGTACTGTCCACCGCTGTGGTCTCGAGATAGCGTGCTGCCTTGTCATGCAGCGAGCCCGGGTTCAATTCCCGGTCGGGACACGCTCCCGGGTGAGGTTTCTTCCGAAGTTTAATATATTTGAGAATAAAGTACTTAGGAACATTTTTGGACCAAAGAGAGATGAACAGACAGGTAGATGGAGAAGACTACATAACAATGAACTACATGGTCTTTATAGGAAGCCAGATATAATAAGAACAGTTAAGTCTCGTAGACTGCGATGGGCAGGACATGTTGCACGTATGGGGAATGAAAGACTTGCATGGAAGCTTCTTGTAGGAAAGCCAGAGGGAAAACGCCCAGTTGGTAGACCAAGAATGAGGTGGGAGAATAACATTAACTATGATTTGTGGAAAGAAGATTATACAGGGAATGATTGGAAAGCATTAGCTCAGATAGGGATGTATGGAGAGCGTATGTCCGCGCGGCCATGAACCTACGGCTTCGATAGTGCCAGTGAGTAAGTAAGTAAGTAAGTAAGACAAATGTCAGGAAGTTTAGTGCCCAACTGTCCCCGAAAATTAACCGGCCATCGTGATTAGAGACCGGATGTTAGGGAAAATGCCTACAGTTATTTTATTATAGATATTGTAAAAGTGACTTCATATTAGTTCATACCGACAGCCCTAGAGTTGTTTTCCATGAAGTTAATTTTGCCTATAAATGCCTATTTCAGCTTATAATGCCTATAAATGCCTAATTGCCTTTTTTTCCGAAATTAACTTATTATTTCAATGAAATTAATTGAAATGGACAAGCTTCATGACACATATAATTGCATAGAAACCTTAAAGTGACTGGCAATATTATTTTTTATGTTGATAACACTGAATTCAGTCTGTAGTCCCCGTATACCAGACAAGTGCTTCAAAAACAAAGTGGTGCGACAAATGTATGTGGCTTATTTATTTTTTATTTTTCTTTGTTTTTACCTTTAGAACAGTTGTTTTACAATGCCTGAAGAACGGACAACAGTAAAATACAAACTGACCAATTTCGTGAAAGAGTTTGGTGCTGAAATATTCTCAAGTGACTGATTAATATTGTTTTGCAAAGTGTGTAAAATTTCTGTGGATTGCGCGAAGAAGTGTCATCTTTCGCAGCACGAAGACGCTGCAAACCATAAGTATGCTTTTTGTAAAAAGGCAAAACAAGTTCCAAAATCATCTCTGATATATTTGTATGCTATTGATAGCATATGTTTATATTCATTACGTAAGGCTGTATAAATGTATGTTGTAGTCTGTTTTTTTGTAAGAGCCTATTTTGATTTTTTGTGCTATATTAATTATTTTTAGTGCCTTTTTACCTGCCTATTTTAAACTTTTTAAGTGCCTAATATCTGGACTCTAATCCGTCATCACTCGTATCATCACTATCATCATCTTTCACCGGTGTGGAAAGCAACGGGAAGCTACCACACCTATAATTCCCTAGTAAAGCTGCAAAGCATAGTACGAAAATACTATGATTGCAGTGAAACACCAGCCCTCGGGCAGAATTACTATGGATGGATTGAGCATGTGTTATAGGGAAGAAAATTGTAAACCGAACATAAATTAACCATGTCACTTATTAGGCATAAACAAATTATATTGTTTGTATCAAACGAGGTGGGTATACCAATCTGCATAAAGCACCTCTCTAAAGGCATCCGTAAACCCTACATTCAGAAAAACATAGACACAGAGATGTCTAAACTGATTTTGATACATGCATTACAAGACTTAATAAGGCCGTTTCTAACAGTGGAATTTTATATGAATATGGATCATGTCAGGACGACATAAACTGCAAAATTCTTGACTCAAGTATTGGTTATATTATACATTAACTTAGTTATGTAGAATTATTAACAATTAATGATATTGCAATTTGTTAACATATTTATTTATTCCTGAATAAGTGTTTTCTTATTTTCCGCGATTTGTCCAGAAATCTACCCACGTTTATCCAATTTTCTGGGTTTACCAGTAACTCGTAGCATGCCAATCTTTCACGATTTGAATTTAGAAATCTTTCCTGTAGTAACTGACGCCTCCAATATTCTAAATCGTTACATTTTCCTAATATATGTATCTCGTCTTCAAAGCTCCCGCACATTGGACATATTCTCATATCGTGATCGTCGCTAATTTTTAAAAAACTCCATGCCCCTAACCTGAATCAAGCAAGCCCTGATCTCTCTTTAAATCCTAGATTAAGTATATGAGATTCTTTTCCCCAAACTTGTTTTAGGTCTCTTTGTAAACACAGTGATCGTTTTCCCGCACATTCGGCCAAAATATTTTGTCGGTTTATATCTAAGTACCTACTTCTTATTTTCCTCCACACGTTCTTGCGATTTTCAGTCCCTTTTTCCCATATCCAGCCCATCCCAATCTTTTGGAGTTCCCTCCTAACCTCGTCTGCCCACAATTTCACATCTATGTTTCTAATTAGGTGATCGTAACAAATTGCTCTAAGCATTGTTTGTTCACTTTGGATTACCCGCAACCAGTATTTGAATACACGCATTTTGCAGTTTATGTCGTCCTGAAATGACCCAAATTCATATAAAATTCCACAGTAAAATAAATAATAGTTTAAAAAAACTAAAACAACATGCTTTGTTAGAAAACCGAACTAAAAAAAAAGAAAAATAATTTTAAATTAAAAAACGCTTGGGATAAAATTAAAGTGGTCAACAAAAAAAATCATCTCCAACACATCTAGAATAAAACTAGAGTTATCTACAAAAAAAATAATTTTACCATCAAAAGCGTGGAGTGCTCTATTATCAATTAATATATTTGATAATAAACAGATATTGGTAAAAGTAAAGTCTCTAAGAAGAAAACGTAAAAACCATAAAAAGCACGCCACGCTGGATAAACCTAAGCGTAGAACCAATAAAGCTTTATAGGATACAACATTTATAAAAAGAATTAAATATTTATTAGTTTGGTATTAATCTTCAAAGACAAAATAATTCGAAAACATAAAACACGTGCAGCCTATGACAGTGAGTCATGGCCGATAGGAAGACTGACAAAATTCAGAGTGTTCGGAAATTCCGTCCACAATCTTCTAGGGGACTCAATAGATAACGTTTTGAGTATGAACCTTTGTCCGGAAACGCCGAGTTCTCGCTGCAGGTACATCAAGTTCGCATAATGCGTTTAAATCTCCAGCATCTACCGGGGATAAATCAATAATAATTTAAAATTGTTTATACGCAAACTAGTATTTGAGAATAAAGTACTTAGGAAAATTTTTGGACCAAAGAGAGATGAAGAGAGAGGTGAATGGAGAAGACTACATAACAGTGAACTATATGGTCTTTATAGGAAGCCAGATATAATAAGAACAGTCAAGTCTCGTAGACTGCGATGGGCAGGACATGTTGCATGTATGGGGAATGAAAGACTTGCATGGAAGCTTCTTGTAGGAAAGCCAGAGGGAAAACGCCCAGTTGGTAGACCAAGAATGAGGTGGGAGAATAACATTAACTATGATTTGAGGAAGTAGATTATACAGGGAATGATTGGAAAGCATTAGCTCAGGATAGGGATGTATGGAGAGCGTATGTCCGTGCGGCCATGAACCTACGGGTTCGATAGTGCCAGTGAGTAAGTAAGTAAGATATACGCAAACTAACCAAACTTCTCTACTATTTGAAGAGAAAAATTATACGCTCAGACAGGGACTTGAACCCGGGACCCTTGGTTCTCTAGACCAAGTGCTCTACCAACTGAGCTACCTGAGCAAGTACCGATCTAAACGCAAATCTCTCTCTATATACATTGTAATTCCCATCCACCAAATGCTGTGAAGCCATGCTTCTATCTTGCAAATGGCGGCTCCTTTATTAAGAAGACATATTTGGGAATTATACATTACAGCCAGTACGGCTTTTTCCAAGTTTTTATTATTGATTTCGTACACTCTACTATAATTAATATTGTGGTTCGCACTTGTCCACTACAACAGCGGTTCGATGTGGCGACCACTAAGTTCGTTGCGTACATTGCACTTGTGAAGCATGTTCTGGTACACTCGCTCCACCTAAAATCTGTTGAAGCTCTTGTGAAGCGGCCACAACTCGTACAAGTTGACCTTCTAGTGTTCGTATCGAGTCATAAATAAATTAATTTACTATCGCTTTATAATCGGTATATGCGGGATATATGAATTCTTAATACGAACTTTGGGTAGATTTCTGCACAAAACGCGGAAAATAAGAACAACACTTCTTCAGGAATAAATAAATATGTTAGCAAATTGCAATACAATTAATTCTTAATAATTCTACATCCATCCATAGTAATTCTGCCCGAAAGCAGGTCCTTCACTGCAATCATAGCATTTTCATGCTATGCTTGCAGCTTTACTAGGGAATTGTGTAGGTGTGGTAGCTTCCCGTTGCTTTCCACACCTGTGAAGGATAATGATGATGATGATAATGATAAGGATGTTGATGATGGCCATATGATTTCGGGGACCGTTTGGGCCTTAAAGTTTTCCTGACATTTGTCTTATAGGTGAGGAAAAACCCCGATAAAAACCTCACCCAGAAAAACTGCCCCGACCGGGGATCGAACCCGGGCCCGCTGCGTGACAAGGCAGCACGCTACCTCGAGACCACAGCGGTAGACTAATTCTACATAATCAAGTTAATATATAATGTAATTGTATTGATATCTAATTGTAATATTATTGTGTTTTTGTTTGTTTTTTTAAACATCAACTTATTGTAACGGACTGTCAACAGCACGTACGGCTTACGGCTTAAAGTCCTTATGTATTACTAATACCAACTTGTACCTACAACACGAATAGAGAACGTTTCCGGAAACAGGTTATATACTCAGTCATTTAGAAGTTTATAATTGGAAATTTTTGAATATCCTGTACATTATAACCAGCCGATATATGCTTTATGAGCAAGACTGTAGGATGATCCTTTCTTCAACACCGGAGAAATTAAGACATTCCAAAAGAATTACAAATTCCCAGCATTGTCTAGTGCTATTAACTAATATATGTTCAAAGGAGAAAACACGTGGAGCTGGTGATTTTTAAAATATGGGAGAAACAAATTCATGCATATATTTTAAAAGGACGTGGAAACTTGGGACGACCTAAGAAGCGCTGGCACGTGACCGTGACGTACTCACGATGACAATTTATTATGATTTTTAAATTAATAATTATCATAAGTAATGCCACGAGTGATTTCCAAATTATCGATAAATTCACGACTCACGAAGTGAGGAGTGAATTTATCTAGAGAATTTGGAAATCAAGAGTGGCATTTGTTAGGACTATTTAACGAATAAAATTAAGCTGTTTACTCACAAATCATTATTTAACTATAGTTATTTTAAAATATTTATATATTTAATGTAAACGGCGATGTTTGAAAACAAATGAGAAACGATAGGTACGCTTCTACTGCTTCTTTTGTTTATCACTGCAACCAGATCATACTATTTATTGCCAAAGGAACGCAATATTGTAAGAATGCTCTCTAGTGGAGAAAAAATGAAACACATCAATCTGTATATTAATTCATTTTTGATGTCGTATGATGTAAATATGACAATTATATTTTTCTCGATTATTACCTGGGAAAAAAAAAAATACATTTAAGAAAGTGCAAACAGTGGTTTTCTTTTTTTGGTGGTATAATCAATTGCTACAAATGTTGACATGTAAGCACTATTATATACAATCTGGTAGCCGTATTTGTTATAGGCTCAGTCACTGCAAAATAACGGTCAGACCTGTTCAGAATATTAAAAAGGAGGAGCTTTGTTTAATATATGATAATCCTAACACTGATAAATATTTCGTGAAACACGACTCTGATTGGTTGTAAAACAGGAATCATTGAAACGTGATTGGTCATTGACTCCCATTTGGGGCATGAGTTAAATAGTCATAGATATAACAAAACTATATGATGTTGTAATGTGAAATACAATAACTGCATAAATTTGCATGGTTTACCTAAACAGACGAAGATGAGGAGTGCATGCAGTTGAGTGATTTGCATAATTACTGTACAGTGGCCGCCGGGCACGACCTTCTCACTTGAGTCCCCCTTTCAAAAGCATAGAGTTACGCAATAACATATCAATATTCAATGCCAGGGAATCTGTGTGAACTACTTCTCTGATAATCTAGGTTTATGAATGGATCTGACATTCTCTGTATCAAGCACAAGACACGCTCATAAGTATGTCGACCACTGTTTTCATTATTTCTGCATTTTTTAAATGCCAATATTATCAATATATTATATTCCACGAAGAGGTAAGATTTAATCACTGAAGTGAAGAAGAAAATAGCTTCTAGCAAAAAACCTCAACCAAGTACAGTCTCCAGAGGTCATTATTACTTCAACAAATAAGGTCATTGTCAACAGTTTTTTTAAGTCAAATCACTTCCTTAACTTTTTTTATTTCTTAGAGAAAACTAATAACATACTTCTATCAATGTTACCGAGAGATATCCATAGTAATTCTGCCCGAGGGCAGGTCTTTCACTGCAATCATAGCATTTTCATGATATTCTCTGCAGCTTTACTAGGGAATTACTTTCCACACCGGTGAACGATGATGATGATAAGGATGATGATAATAATAATAATAATAATAATAATAATAATAATAATAACTTTATTTTACCTGGCAGAGTTAATGCCTTAAGGCCTTGTCTCTGCCACTCAATCAGGTTTTAAAAAATACAAAAAAATAGTCTTACATCTAAATTACAATAAACATAAACGATTACATGTTATGAATACAATACAATTAATATATATGATGTATTTTGATTTATTCTAGATTTAACGAATTTAATGTATAATATGTACAAGATAAAAAAACGAGAAAAAATTATTAATGATATAGTATAAATTTAAACAAATATAGAAAAAATAATTATTAGACAACAGGTAACTGCATAAGCGTGACTTAAAAGTACCAAGTGTGCGGCAACCCCTGATATCTTGAGGAAGTAAATCCCAGGAGCGGGCAGAGGCTACTGTGAAGGAAGTAGAATAAGAGGAAGTGCTATGAAGAGGAATTGTTAGCAGACTGCTATCTTGTGACCTAGTGTCAATATTGTGGTAAGAGGATATCTTCTCAAATCTGGACGCCAGGTAAGTACGAGTGTACGAATTCAGGAGCTTGAAAAGTAGTGAAAGAGAGTGCAATTTACGTCTGTCAGTAAGACGGAGCCAAGAGAGGTTATTGAAGTGTTCGGAAATATGGTCATAACGGCGGATATTGAAAATGAATCGAACGCAAGCATTATGAACACGCTGCAGTCTCTGCGACAAGTCATAGTTTAGATCATTATATATGTCATAATAATCGAAGTGTGGCAACACAGGATTCTGCACAAGGATTTGTTTTAACGAAACTGGGAGAAAATTCTTTAAACGTCTAAGATAATGTAAGATGGAGAAAGTCTTTTTACGTATGTGTTTCACTTGTGTTTGATGATGATGATGGCCGGATGATTTTCGGGGACCGTTGGGTCCTAAGCATCCTAACAATTGTCTTACAGGTTAGGAAAAACCCCGAATAAAACCTCACCCTGGAGCCTGCCCCGACCGGGAATCGAACCCGGGCCCGCTGCGTGATAAGGCAGCACGCTACCTCGAAACCACAGCAGTGGACTGATATAAACAGATAAAAGTTAAAAATATAAAATTTGTATTTAATATCTCAGTTCTCCTCTACTATATAAAATATAATATATTCTGGAGGCCTATCGGAAACATATTTTCCACCTTCTGTTTCTGGAATGGTACTAACTCTTGCTGATAAGCAATAGAGTGTTTCGGTCACTGGATTTGTTCTCATTATGTAAATGTATGGACCCTATTTACAAAATTGTTGAGAAGGCCAAGTTGAAAGTTGTCGCGCCTTAGGATGATGATGATGATGATGATTATGCTATATAGTAAATGACGACAGATATCTCAAGTACAAATTTTATATTTTTTAACTTTTTACATAGTGACCTCAACGGTGTTTCGTAATGAATTTTAAAAATATTGATAAACAAGGACTCACATTCGGGATGACCTCGATTCAAATTCCAAACGATTATGGGTTTTCGCTATTTCCTAAAAGCATTTATGTGAATATTTATTTCAGGTAATTCCTTCCACATCCTATATTTTTTTCACTCTAACATTGTTTTTTTTAAATTTATTTTAATATAAATACATAGTAAATATCAACAAAACTAAATATATGGTCACACACAGAAATACATTATATAATGGAAATGGACAGCTAATGACAAATGAGGGAAATTTTGAGGAAGTGGCTGAATTCAAATACCTAGGAACAATAATCACAAACAGGAATGAGATGCACAAGGAAATTAAACATAGGCTCAATTGTGGAAATGCGTGCTATTATGCATTGCAGAGACTCTTGATGTCCCAACTCCTTTCAAAAAACGTTAAACTGAAAAAAATATAAAACTATTATTCTACCTGTTATATTATATGGATGCGAAACATGGACTCTTACTTTAAGGGAGGAAAGGATATTACGAGTATTTGAGAATAAAGTTCTTAGGAAAATTTTTGGACCAAAGAGAGATGAACAGAGAGGTGAATGGAGAAGACTGCATAACAGTGAATTACATGGTCTTTATAGAAAGCCAGATATAATGAGAAAAGTTAAGTATCGTAGACTGCGATGGGCAGGACATGTTGCACGTATGGGGAATGAAAGACTTGCATCGAAGCTTCTTGTAGGAAAGCCAGAGGGAAAACGCCCAATTGGTAGACCAAGAATGAGGTGGGAGAATAACATTAATTATGATTTGAGGGAAGTAGATTATACAGGGGATGATTGGAAAACATTAGCTCAGGATAGGGATATATGGAGAGCTTATGTCCGCGCGGCCATGAACCTACGAGTTCGATAGTGCCAGTGAGTCAGTTAGTTAATTAATTATAAATATATTAATGTATTTTACTGAATGGGAGGTAGTAACGACAGAGAAGCGTCTTTTAACTATATTTCCATATAATCTAGCTTGTATGGGGAAGCCTGATTTAGTGACGCAAAAATGATCTGACAAATTATTGTCATTATTATCTGTACAACGATTTCATCTGAACAAGGAGAACAATTTTAAAATCAATAGTGAGGTATTTAATAGGCAATCCCTGGAGAAGGTAGCTTAATTGGCAACATCTCAATGGTAATTTATATCTGTCCATTTAATAAAAGTTGGGAAATAGACAACATTCATCTATCAGTCACTTTCAAGTGTCAAAAGTGACTTATCTGTTCCTAATATTCCAGTTATTTTAAAGGGATATTATAATGATATTGTGAAAAGAAAAATTAATGTGTGAACCAGGAATCGAACCGTGGACCTCTAGTTATCCAGACTAGTGTGCAGCCCACTACACCATTCCACACCTGGCACAAACACTAACAATTCTTTCCACATATACAAATCTATGATTCTCGTTTCGTCAGCTATCAGGTAGATGACACTACCATCGCCAACGGCCGGCTTCGTTTAGAAGTATCTATATTTGAGAATTTTACACCACCACTTTTATAAGTAGTAAACGATGTTATTTAACAGTTTCCAATACTGTTATTTTAACACAGTTCCAATAATGGAGCATATTATAATATTATAATGATATTGTGATATGATCCATATTGGAACTGTGAAAAAATAACAATGTTGGAAAATGTTTAATATTTTAAAGGGGGTGATGGGTGAAGTTTCTATTTTCTACATTTTTTAAGCTACATACTCGTACTTTAGTTTTTGTACACACATTCTTGCCATAACAGGTATTATTATACTGAATTCGCATACTTCTAGGCTTAAGGTTTTTGGGTTATTGAAGAAAATCTATTTAAAAATTTGCATATTAAAATGTTCAATTATTCCCATAATTTTACTAACATGTTTTAATTTTTTTCTACACGACCACCGACTTATTTAGAACAGCGCTATGCATTAACTGTTCTATATCATTATAATAAAGGAAGAAAAAAATATATACATCCCCTATATATGAATTGTTTTAATTACTACACATATTTTATATTTTATTTCAAAACCTATCAACGTTGTTTCAAAATCCATGCATAGAATTGTTAGCCATAGTGTGTGGGACATGAAGTGAAAATTTCGTGCTCCTATCATTAATCAACTTTTACAAGATTCATGATGTGTTCCGTTGAGGTATTATTCAAAATTAAAATATAAAATTATGGAATATTCACCTGAAAGGTCCGTCTCCTCAACTTAATTAGTTTTTTAACTGTAGCGCTTTCGGGACTTGTCCCATCATCGGCAGGATTCAAAACCAGTTTTGATGGGACAAGTCCCAAAAGGGCTACAGTTAAATAACTAATTAAGTTGAGGAGAGTACTTCTCAGGTTAATATTCCATAATTTTATATTTTAATTCCATCATTAAATTTATCAATGCTATTTTGATTTGAATGTATTGAAATTCAATGAAAATAAAAATGTTGTAAAGCCAATTTGAAAGTTTGCATGCAGTTAAATTGAAAATGTAGCATACATGCCCTCCTACAGTCATTAGGGAGACTTACAAGCGCCATAGGACACTGAAACTTCACCAACTTATACTTTAAGGTCATAGTTTAAATTCAAGAATGATCAATATTTATATTTGTTATATTTTTCATATACTTCAGACGTCTTGTTTATATTAAACATCATTTTTATATACATCCTGTTTAATGTTCAAATTATTTATGTGCATGCTGCTGTTTGATTTATTCCCGTACATAAACTTACTGATTTAGGAGATCATACAAGCTTCCTTTTTTCCGTCTAGCTTTCATGGTTAATAATAATAATGATATATCCAGTTTAATTAAGAATCATAGATTACTCAAGTGATTTAAGATCTATTGTTGATTTATGTATTTTAATACAAAAAACAAAACATGCAAAATTTGACCGAAAATTTCGAAAATTTCACCCATCACCTCCCTTAAGTGTCTTACAGGAGGCTTCTGGAAAAATAATGTTCTTACAAAAACAGTTTATTCAAATAACGAATCCGATTGCCGATTGAGGGTCTTTCCACTTTTCAGCGGTTGCCCTTTTACCAGCCGGCTGCTGGCCCTTCACATCCACATGTGTCAATCACAGAGGTAGATGATCAACAGCCAGTGTAGGGGTGACATGTGGTTAGCATGTCGAGTCCCCCAGCCGTTATAGCTGGTTCCTCAACCTGGAGCCGCTACTTATTGTAGCTACCCAATTGCCTCACGATGCTGGGTGGGCACCGGTCCCATACTGGCCGAAATACCATGAGAAAATTTCTTCCCCGATGGAGACTCGAACCAGCGCAAGTCCCGTAGCTCTGCGCCAAGGCTTCCTACCTTAACCGCTCGACTACGGCGCGGGACAAATAACGAATCCAAAAACATTAATATGTTTCATATAAAGTTCAATTAGTTTATATGGAAATAGAAATTTCATGTTGCATCGAGAAAGTTTGTAACATTTTTAGTAAGCTATTTAAACAGCTTGGATCTTCATATGGTAAATTGTAAACTGACATCGAGAGAAACAAGCACTTTTTTGCTGTAGAGCGGGTGATCCAAAGGCCAAGCTTGATGGCCTGTTAATTGGCTTGCACATTACCCAATCCCCATGAGAGAGGGAGAGACGGCTTCTAGTCAATCACCCGAGAACACTCAAATCACAATGACATAACATTGCCTACTGAAGGCACTTACACCGATACATTTAGTACAAATTCACTCAACTAAAAAGAGACAAAGAGTCATAGTTACTGCTGATATACATGATCAAATAGAATAAGGAGAAGGTACCATTATTTGGGAATGATTATGGATAACATCGAAGGTATAGGCAAAGAGAACATAAAACATAGAATGGAATTGAGTAGCAAAATAATATCATTGTTAAATTCCATATGGTGGGATAAGCATATTTGGAAAGACACAAAAAAAAATATATTGGTAAAACATTGGTGGAATCTGTTGCAATGTACGGAAGTGACGTATGGGTAATCAATAAGTACTACAAGAATAGACTAATAGCTCTAGAAATGGATTATTTACGAAGAAGTGCCAGAAAGTCTAAATTAGAACATGTCACAAATAAGGAAATTAGAAACATAATGGAAGCAGAAGAAAGCATAATTGAAAGAATTGAGGAGAAGGAATTAAAGTGGTTAGGACAAATTTTAAGAATGGAAAATGAGCGAAGGCCGAAGCAACTATATTAATGGCATCCGAACAGAAAGAAGAAAAGAGGAAGACCAAGGTTAACATGGAAGGAAAACATGAAGACAGTAATGCAAGCTAGAGGGCTAAGCATCAAAGTTGCCCAAGACCGTAGGCTTTGGTGGTTTGGCACGGGAAGACGGCAGCAGCTGTAAAAACCCGAAGATAGATAGATAGATAATACCATTTTCCAGTATTAATTTTTAACTAAGGGTCAGTTTCACCAACAGAGGTAACTGTATTATGCCAGTTTTCCCCGCGTATAATACATAGTTTAAACTGGCGTAAAACCGTTACCTCTGTTGGTGAAACGGATCGGTGAACAGCACTAACACAGAAGCTATATATAATAAGTCCACCGCTGTGGCCTCGAGGTAGCGTGCTACCTTGTTACGCAGCGAGCCCGGGTTCGATTCCCGGTCGGGACAGGCTCCTGGGTGAGGTTTTTCCTCACCTGTATGGCATATGTAAGGACGCTTAGGGCCCAACGGTCCCTGAAATTCATCCGGCCATCATCATCACCAGTGTGGAAAGCAACGGGAACCTACCACACCTATAAATCCCTAGTAAAGCTGCAAGCATAGCATGAAAATGGTATGATTGCAGTGAAAGACCTGCCGTCGCGCAGAATTACTATGGATGGATGGATACATAACAACATGTTCCCCTCTTGAATGTATAATTTGGGACAGAAATGGTTTAATATGTTATGCCATGTAAGACTGTATCTTGATGCAAACTGAAACTGGATTTTAAGTTATGTGATAGCTATATAAATTAAATGAAATATCAAAGAAATACAACATGGAAATATCATCACAAAAATAAAAAACAATGGCCTTCAAGGGCGCTCATCCATTTCCAACAAAGATAATATTAGAAAATAAACCAATAGAACAAGTGGTAAGATATAACTTCCTAGGTTGCGAAATATCATTCACAGGGGAAACAGATATAAAAAGAACTTTGAAAAATAAGCCTGGAAAGACTCTATGATGAAATTATACAATTATTACTAATGGCTCCGAAACATGGAGACTGACTACACAACAATCTGCCAGAATACAAGCTGATGAAATGCAATTCCTCAGACCAATAGCAGGATATCAAAGAACAAACAAAAAACATAACACAGTAATAAGACAACAACTAAAAGTACAGGAATTAAACACAACGATAGTGAAATGCAGAACAAACTGGAAAGAACACTTGGCAAGAATGACTGAGAATAGAATACCAAAAGCAGCATACAGCTATTCACCACGAGGAAGAAGAAGTTTGGGAAGACCAAAGAAAAGATGGAAACCCAAAATATAAATATAAAAATAATAATAAAAATTATCGACTGAACAAATCAATAATTTATTATAAAACACAAAGGGATTAAACAAATTAAAGGGAAAATTAGCAGCAATTTGGAGCCGGAACAGGCTAGTAAATAAGCCTAAACCGTGATGAAGAAGAAGAAAAAGGAGAAGAAGTGATAGCCTTTAACATGCACTCCTGTGATAAATTCGGAATATACCGTTTCTAAGATATTAAATATCGTATGTTATCTGTAGTGAGTTCTGACATATTACAGTAAAAGTGTAGGCTCGGTTACGGCGCGGTATATGTACGTTAAAAAATAATGCAATCAGAAAAAATAGGGAAAATATATAATTAGTTAATTATATTATATCAACCATAAAATTATGTTTTATCCAACTTCAGACTATAGTTTTAAGATAAGAAATTTAAAGTTCAGAAAAAAACTGATAAATATTTATCATCATCATCATCATATTCATGGTAGGCCGTTGGCCTGTTTCGCTCCTCAGAATTCATCTTCCCATCGTCTTCTAGGACGTCCAACATCTCTATAGCCTTGAGGTTGGTACAACAGTGCTTGTTTTGTTAGCCTAGAAGAGATAATTCTTAAAATATGTTCATGCCATTTTTGTTTATAGTTTTATATTTTTTTCATTTAGATTAAAAATTTTGAGTTCTTGCCTAATTGTTTCGCTAGGAATGTGGTCTCTTAGGGTCGTATCTATGAACGCATTAGACCGTAAAAGTCGTTCTCTGCTGAGAAAGTTGCATCCAAAGACGTTTTTGCGTACTCAAAAGTCTGTTCATGCGATAATAATTGTCGAAATTCCTTAGCTACCTGGAGAGGTGACTTTGCAGAGAACGAATCATGAGCAACCCGATGGTAACCGATGGTAACCGATGTAGTTTGAAACTTTGCCGCGTACCTTGCTGCTTTATCCAAGATGTCGAACCTTGAAGACTTCGATCATGTTTTCGGTATACGCGGAGAAGAGGAATTTGATAGAGTCTACCAAAGAATTCAACTGGAAGAACAGGAGAATCGGCGTAATATCGCGCGATGCAGACGTCGTCGTAATCGGTATTATTTGCGGGACGCAAGCGTAAATGCGTTCCTCTAGCAGACGAAAATGACGGAAATGGTTTTATTGCTGAGAATTCTGGGTAATTTCTTGCAAATATTACGAAAACGACGACTTTCATGCATGACCAGTTAGTGGGTCGCTAATTCGATCTTTGCACTTGCTCACGGTGAGTCAGCTCACCGGTGATTGGAAGTAATTTGAGTAGAGACTAATGTATTTGCATGCGGCCCTTAGAGTATATCCTGCAACATATCTGAGGAGTAAAAATTGCTTGCTTACAATATCAGCTACTGTATCAGTACAAATATAGAAATATTCTATTATGTGTGATTTTAGAACTGGTTTAAGGTGTTTTACAGATCATAAACCGTATCTCTATGACGTAACACTCGTTAGACCGGTGCGGTGTTAGTATCACGTATTTAGAATGCGTTTTCCTGTCTAATTATATTCAGGTTAATAAAATGATTATGCAGTGTTTAAAACATCCGTTGTTCAGTGTGTTAAAAGTGTTATTAATATTATGTCCTGCCTGAAGTCAGTGTGACTCTATACCAACGGCCGGCAACTGGCGGACCGCGGTGCAAAAAAGAAAAAAAAATGGTCGCCAAAAATGACCTCATACTCAACACACAAAAATATATAAAATGAATGAACTTACTTACTTACTTACTCACTGGCACTATCGAACCCGTAGGTTCATGGCCGCGCGGACATAAGCTCTCCATACATCCCTATCCTGAGCTAATGCTTTCCAATCATTCCCTGTATAATCTACTTCCCTCAAATCATAGTTAATGTAATTCTCCCACCTCATTCTTGGTCTACCAACTGGGCGTTTTCCCTCTGGCTTTCCTACAAAAAGCTTCCATACACGTCTTTCATTCCCCATACGTGCAACATGTCCTGCCCATCGCAGTCTACGAGACTTAACTGTTCTTATTATATCTGGCTTCCTATAAAGACCATGTAGTTCATTGTTATGTAGTCTTCTCCATTCATCTCTCTCTTCATCTCTCTTTTGTTCAAAAATGTTCCTAAGTACTTTATTCTCAAATACTCGTAATCTCCTTTCCTCCCTTAAAGTAAGAGTCCATGTTTCGCATCCATATAATATAACTGGTAGAATAATACTTTTATATATTTTCAGTTCAACTTTTTTTTTTTTTTTTTTTTTTTGGGACATCAAGAGTCTCTGCAATGCATAATAGCACGCATTTCCAGAATTGAGCCTATGTTTAATTTCTTTGTGCATTTCATTCCTATTTGTGATTACTGTTCCTAGGTATTTAAATTCAGCCACTTCCTCAAAATTTCCCTCATTTGTCATTAGCTGTCCATTTCCATTATATAATGAATTTCTACGTGTGACCATATATTCAGTTTTATTGATATTTACTTCCAATCCTAATTTCTTAGTGTTACTCAACAGTGTGTGCGTATATCCTTTAGTATCTCCTCGCTATCGGCCAACAATACTACATCATCAGCATAAACTAACAGTTTATTAATACCATTGAGTTGTAGGCCTTCCTCATTCTCTAAAGATTTAATGGCATGCTCTAGTACAAAATTAAATAGTATGAACTAAAATATAAAAATAAAATTTACAATTAGGTTAATACAAACGATATTTGTTTAAGTAGTTATATTCTTTCGGAATGAGCAAAAGCGACTGGAAGCTTTTGAGATGTGGATACGGAGAAGAATGGAACGGATAAAATGGACAAAGTAAAAAATAAATATGTGCTAGACAGAGTGGGTGAAGGAAGAACAATGCTGGAACTCATAAAGAAGAGGAAAATAAATTGGATTGGCCACTGGCTAAGAAGAAACTACCTGCTAACGGATGCCCTAGAGGGAATGGTCAACGGAAAGATAGTTAGAGGCAGAAAAAGACATAAGATGATAGACAATATTAAAATAAATGGTTTGTATGCAGATACGAAAAGGAAAGCCGAGTTAAGAAAAGAGTGGAGAATGCTGAGTTTGCAGTGAAAGACCTGCTCTTGGGCAGAACGCGATGTATGCATGCAAGGGTTCGATATTGCCAGTGAGTTTTTCTTACATGATATAGGCCTAAAGGTCATTTCTTCCTTATATATATTTTTTTTTCGTTATACAATATGGAAATAATACTTCTTTTCAGAGTTGCTTTTTATTGGCAATTTTCTGTATTATATGTAATTTTTCAAATCCATTTTGCGATATACACCGGCAAATCAATGGATTCGTGACCATCAGGGATTGTCTTGTTTCGAATGGAGAGAAGCGATTAAAATGCAAGCCAATGTATCGGTGGTGCGTTCTTTGCTGGGCAGGTCTAGGGACGATACCCTCTGTAGACGTTGTCGCAGATAGCACGAAACCCTTGCACACGTCCTTGGGGCCTGTCCATTTGGAGAATCACTGAGAAATATTCGGCACCACACTATTCGAAATATGATGGCAGAAACCTTGCGAGATTTTGGATACACAGTTTATGAGGAAGTACATGGTGTGGCCACTAATGGGAGTAACAGACGAATAGATATTTTTGCATTTAGACCAACCTCTAAAATTGGTATGATATTAGATCACACAATTCGTTTTGAGACTCATAGTGGCCAACCTGAGGAAGTTGACTCTGAAAAGAAAGCCATATATGAGCCAACAATTGACTATTACAAAGACTATTTAACTCATGCCCCAAATGGGAGTCAATGACCAATCACGTTTCAATGATTTCTGTATTACAACCAATCAGAGACGTGTTTCACGAAATAATTATCAACGTTAGGATTATCATATATTAAGCAAAGCTCCTCCTTTTTAATATTCTGAACAGGTCTGACCGTTATTTTGCAGTGACTGAGCCTATAACAAATACGGCTACCAGATTGTATATAATAGTGCTTACATGTCAACATTTGTAGCAATTGATTATACCACCAAAAAAAGAAACCACTGTTTGCACTTTCTTAAATGTATACGACATCAAAAATGAATTAATATACAGATTGATGTGTTTCATTTTTTCTCCACTAGAGAGCATTCTTACAATATTGCGTTCCTTTGGCAATAAATAGTATGATCTGGTTGCAGTGATAAACAAAAGAAGCAGTAGAAGCGTAGGCTACCTATCGTTTCTCATTAGTTTTCAAACATCACCGTTTACTTTAAATATAAAAATATTTTTAAATAACTGTAGTTAAATAATGATTTGTGAGTAAACAGCTTTATTTTATTCGTTAAATAGTCCTAACAAATGCCACTCTTGATTTCCAAATTCTCTAGATAAATTCACAATTCACTCCTCACTTCGTGAGTCGTGAATTTATCGATAATTTGGAAATCACTCGTGGCATTACTTATGATAAATACCAACTAGATAGTATAATTGTCACAGGAATGATGATCGGGGCAAGAGGTACTATACCAGGATTTTTAGCCAAATTTTGGAATTCCTTAGATTTGGACAGGGTGTATCTTTCTAGAATTGCCATCGCTGTCATTAGAGGGTCAATTTAAATTTTAAGAAACCATATTTAACTCCGCCATGGCCGGTCCCAAGCCCGGATGAGAAAGGAGGAGGGGGAGGAGTAACAACCTCGTTAAAAAACCAGGGTTCAGTTGGCTCCGACTGATAGTACTCTGTAAGGGTCCCTAGCCAGGGTTACGGTGAAGACCTCAACGGCAGATTCGGCGCAGAAGGAGTCCTTCATCACGGCGGATCTGGCGGAAGTGGCAACCCTCTAGATGGGGTTAGTACATCCAGAAGCTGGACCTAAAGCTTTGAGGTGGCAGCCCCTCCAATGGTCTACTCTGCATAGCGTTGGTACCGCGATCAGAGGAAAACATATTACTCGTATTCTTCACAATGGATTACGGAACAGGCAACTCTTGCCTAAACCAGGAAGTGAAGAAGAAGAAACCATATTTACAAAATTACTTTATAGTATGTATACTTCAATTAGGCCTACAAGTTGAATTTTTTAAAATATATTTACAAAATGTATTTCATCAATTACAAAAATTAATTGTCTGTATCACTTTGTCCTTGAGACAATCCTCTAATAAATATATGCATCTGTATGCATTTAATCTTGTAATTTACTATCATTTTACTTATTTTAATTTTCTTATCATGTATTTTTTTCTTAGTTATTTTACCTTTTCTTCAATATATTTATTACGTATACCTAAATTATTATCAATGGAGGGTTATTTCTATGGTTACTGTTTCCCAACGCTTAAGTAAGTGCACAATTTAACATTTCGCTTACATTTTGCTAAGGAGGTGACATGTGCCAGTGTTGCACGCGGAACATATGACACAAGGTAGAGAAACTAACCCCATAGTGTTGACTTCAAACAACATGTTTGTCTTACACACAGAACTCATGTATTAGGTTCGGAAACGTAATCTCGGATCCGGGTTTTTACTGCCAATAGAGGCTTTACTTTCCTATGTCAAACCAAATCCACCCCAGCCTCCTCTTCATATAAAGTCCACCTTCAATAACACCCTTATTTTATCCCCTCCTCCTCCACCTCAAAATAGAATAGTCTTCTTTTACCTCATACCTCTCTAGATATTTTCTACTTTTATTATTCCCAATGTTACTGTTCTTCCCAACGTACTGCCTATAATCAATGACACCCTTGTTTCTTATTTACTCCTGCAGGATTTTCTAGTTCCCCGTTTTTAATACATTTTCTGTGTTCCTTGGTTTTAATTTTCAGGTTTATTTTTGTTTTTCCTATATATCATATCATATCACAGCCAGTGCATTCTATTTTATATATTCCTGATTTTTTTTTACATTGATCAGTTTTTTTTTATTTTTGTTAGTTCTTATTAGTTTCTTTAAAATGTAATAATTTTTGTTGCTAATTTTATTTTATTTTTTTTTATTATTCCGGCTTTTACAATGAATATACATTTTTCCGGTACCCATGTTCACAGTTAACTACACATTTGTTTCAACACATTTTTCCATTCTTGTCTGTTCATCCATATATCTTCTTCTATTTCCCATTCCCTCTTAGTTTCATTGATTCCCTGAATCCACGTAATATTTGGTCAACCCTTCTTTTTCCTTCCCTGTGGTTCCCAATCCATGATTATCTTAGGTAGTCTTCCTTCTTCCATCCTTCTAATGTGTCCGTACCAATTTAATTGTTTCTTCTTTATAAAATCTAATATTGAATATTGTACCTGCATTTTTTCTTTTATATATGAATTTCTGATTTTATCCTTCCCAGTCATGTCAGGGACTGTCAGTCGCTATCATTATTTAAATCCAAATTAACTGATATCTTAAGTTCGACACAATGAAAAAATTAACTACATAACAACTATATAGAGCATTCTATTAATAATCATGTAGGAAGCTACTTACTTTATTTTATATCATTTTAATTTTATTATATTCTATGTTTTTGTTAGCATTAGCTAGTATTAGATCCATTATCATTGTATTTTGTTTGGTCTGTATTTTAATATCTTAAAATTGTAATGTGTACGTAATTTTTGTATAATTTTACTATTCGCTGGTTGAGTGGAAGAGAAGGCCTTATGGCCTTAACTCTGCCAGCTAAAATAAATCATTATTATTATTATTATTATTATTATTATTATTATTATTATTATTATTATTATTATTATTCCTGGATATTCTTGCAGCACGTCTCCAGTAGTCCATTTCAGTGGCGAGTAATTTTTTTTCATTTGTGCATTTAAAGCCCACACATCAACTCCGTAGGTAATAATGCTTCTGATTATTGTATTAAAAATTTAATATTAATTTAATATTACATTTATTAAATATCTTCCGGAATGTATTGTGTACTCAAGGATGATATGTGAATTTCTGGGAGGAAATGACCAATATTATTATTAACTGTTTGCCAATAGATTTGTGAGAAATTCACTGTTTTCGAGGCCAATATATTCTTTGTCAAGTTTATTTAACCAGTTTTGAAGATCAGCCAACAGTTTGTGATTTGTAGGCACATGCCAATCTAATGTTGTTGTGGTGGATAGTTGGGTATTTAATAGCAGACAGTAGGTATGACGTGAAGAGGACAGTAAATCCCGGTCACACATGCGACATGACAGCAGTAATCTACACTACAAGCCACATCTTACCGCTCCGCCAAGCACTCCCCCTAATTGCTACCACACATCCTGCTGTAAAACTACTTACACACTTTTGTTACGAATGAAGCTTAAAAAATATACTCAAAATCTTCAATTTAAAATAAAATACTAAAATTTTACAAGATATATAAACCTACATATAAATAATATTAAAATATAAAATTGTGGAATATTCACCTGAAAGATCCGTCTCCTCAACTTAATTATTCATTTAACTGTTGCGCTTTTGGGACTTGTCCCATCATCGGCAGGATTCAAAATTGATGTTTCACTGAAAATCTAGTAGAGGGGGTTACATGTATTGGGTTCGTTTTCGTTCATCATATTGTCGTTGTTGTGAGCTGCTTTCATGATTTCGATCTCTTCGAGTACGTTTATCTTCGCTGGATTATTTTCTCTCTGCATTACTGTTAGGGTGTTTCTAATATTTAACATGCAATATCCTTCATGGATGACTTGTTTTGCCTAGCTTGATTTTCCTTCTGCATGAATGAAGTCTCGAAAATGTTTGGGACAAGTCCCGAAAGCGCTAGAGTTAAATAATTAATTAAGTTGAGGAGACGGACCTTTCAGGTAAATATTCCACAATTTTATATTTTAATTTTGAATAATGCCTCAACGGAACACATCATGAATCTTATAAAAATTAAATAAATAATATAATTAATTGTGTTGAAGAATTTAAGGGGGTACTGGGTGAAATTTCTATTTTCTACATTTGTTGAGCTGGAGACTTGAAGTTTTGTATAAACATTCACTGTGATACATAATGATGTGTTTATGTTTCATTCTTGAGAGACATTTATTTTATGAGTTATTAAATATTATATTTTTAAATTTTTGCATATATTATAATTAAATGGGTTCCACAATTATTTAATAAAATGTCTGTTTTTCTACAATACCTCTAAAATATTTAGAAAACATCATGCATTAGAATTCTTATAATGTGAATACAAAGGGAGAAACAAAATAATGTTGTACCTCATGCGTGGAATTACAAAAAAGATAATTTCATACATTTTATTTTTTATTTTTTAAAATACTACTTCAATTATGAAACCCATACACTACTTAGTTACCCATTGGGTTTAGAACAGGCAGTAAAAATTTGAATCTTCTACGACAGAATTTCTGAATTCCATCCAATTTTGAATGTACGAACAAAAATGCAGTGAAAATAAAAGTGTGGAAAAACAAGTTTAAAGATTTGCATGCAGGTAGTATTTAACTGGCGCAGCCTTTTAACAATGACGTAATTTAGGACATTTAGAAGCACTATAGGCCTCTGGAACTTTGCCAACATGTGCATTAGAGTACAGGCTATTTTTTAGTACAAAAAAAACAAAAAATGTCAATTTTTATCTCAAATGGTCAATTTTTCAACCAACATCCCCCTTAAATATCTTGGTACTATACTAGATAAATCTAGTATTTGTGAAAAATATTATTACTTACTTACTCACCGGCACTATCGAACCCGTAGGTTCATGGCCGCGCGTACATACATGCCTATCCTGAGCTAATGTTTTCCAATCATTCCCTGTATAATCTACTTCCCTCAAATCATAATTAATGTTATTCTCCCACCTCATTCTTGGTCTACCAACTGGGCGTTTCCCTCTGGCTTTCCTACAAGAAGCTTCCGTGCAAGTCTTTCATTCCCCAAACGTGCAACATGTCCTGCCCATCGCAGTCTACGGGACTTAACTGTTCTTATTATATCTGGCTTCCTATAAAGACCATGTAGTTCATTGTTATGTAGTATTCTCCATTCACCTGACTGTTCATCTGTCTTTGGTCCAAAATTTCTCGTAAGTACTATATTCTCAAATACTTGTAATCTCATTTCCTCCCTTAAAGTAAAAGTCCATGTTTCGCACCCATATAATATAACTGGTAGAATAACAGTTTTATACATTTTCAGTTTAACGTTTTTTGAAAGGAGTTGGGACATCAAGAGTCTCTGTAATGCATAATAGCACGTATTTCCAGAATTGAGCCTATGTTTAATTTCTTTGTGCATCTCATTCCTGTTTGTGATAATTGTTCCTAGGTATTTGAATTCAGCCACTTCTTCAAAATTCCCCTCATTTATCATTAGCTGTTCATTTCCATTATATAATGTATTTCTACGTGTGGCCATATATTTAGTTTTATTGATATTTACTTCCAGTCCTAATTTCTTTTTGTTACACAATAGTGTGTGCGTGTTGTCCTTTAGTATCTCCTCGCTATCGGCCAATAGTGCTACATCATCATAAGTAATGCCACGAGCGATTTCCAATTTATCTAGAGAATTTGGAAATCAAGAGTGGCATTTGTTAGGACTATTTAACGAAGAAAATTAAGCTGTTTACTCACAAATCATTATTTAACTATAGTTATTTTAAAATATTTATATATTTAATGTAAACGGAGATGTTTGAAAACAAATGAGAAACGATAGGTACGCTTCATCTGCTTCTTTTGTTTATCACTGCAACCAGATCATACTATTTATTGCCAAAGGAACGCAATATTGTAAGAATGCTCTCTAGTGGAGAAAAAATGAAACACATCAAACTGTATATTAATTCATTTCTGATGTCGTATGATGTAAATATGACAATTATATTTTTCTGGATTATTACTTGGGAAAAAATACATTTAAGAAAGTGCAAACAGTGGTTTCTTTTTTTGGTGGTATAATAAATTGCTACTGATGTTTTTATAATAACTCCTTCAAGCGCTATGTGTTGACATCTATGCACTATATATACAATGTGGTAGCAGTATTTCTTATGGGATCAGTCAGTGTAAAATAATGGTCAGACCTGTTCAGAACATTAAAAAGGAGGAGTTTTCTTTAATATGGTAAATTTAATACTGTTAAATATTTCGTGAAACACGACTCTGATTGGTTGTAAAACAGAAATCATTGAAACGTGATTGGTCATTGACTCCCATTTGGGGCATGAGTTAAATAGTCAGCATAAACTAACTTTATTAATTATATTAACTCACATAATGTAAAGAAATAAGACATTATTCTTAAAACATATTTTTTTGGTGATACCTGAAAGAGTTTCTTTTTCCGTACTCATCAGCATATTGAAGAATGGATATTATAATGTCTCAGGTAGCAGAACTGTTTATATCACAATAAACAATCGGTTTCTTTTCCCATTCTGAGTGCAGAAACACTAAATGTTGTCATTCTTCATGAAATGAATATCTAGTTGTTACGTCAGCCACGATGGAACGTCACTGACTGCCCGCATTATATCGTCATTCATCCTGTAAACAGATAATCAGGGTAAAGTATAGGCAATGGACGAGTACATTTGTTTGTGTTGAATATAGTGCAAATTTGTTTGTTTGCGCTCTAAATAGTGCATATTCCCCATCCATCGCTTAAACAATCTTCTTCTTCTTCGCCTTCTTCACGGTTTTGGCTTATTTACTAGCCTGTTCTGGCTCCAAATTGTTGCTCTTTCCATCCTTTCCTTGGTCTTCCCAAACTTCTTCTACCTCGTGGAGAATAGCTGTATGCTGCTTTTGGTATTCTATTCTCAGTCATCCTTGCCAAGTGTTCTTTCCAGTTTTTTTTTCTGTATGTCACTATTGTTGTGTTTAGTTCCTCTACTTTTAGTTGTTGCCTTATTTCTGTGTTATGTTTTTTTGTCTGTTCTTTGATATCCTGCTATTGGTCTGAGGAATTTCATTTCAGCAGCTTGTATTCTGGCAGATTGTTGTTTTGTCACTGCCCATGTTTCGGATCCATAAGTAATAAGAGGCACTGCCATTGTCTTGCATAATTTCATTATAAAGTATTTCCTGGCTTTATTTTTCAAAGTTCTTTTTAGTGTTCCTGTTATATAATTAAACTTATTTAGTGTGTTATTTATATCTGTTTCCACTGGGTTTAAATAATATAATTAAAAATTATATAAAGAATTTGAAAGATGTAGGGAAAGGACCAGATAAGCCATTTTTTTTCGTAATGGAGCTTGAGGTATTATTATCCATGGACAGTATTAATATCTAGAGGTGTGAAATAGTAACATATACAGTTTAGTCACCATCCTTCACGGATTAGGTCTTTGTCTATTCCGATCTCACATCTGTTCAGCCCAGCGCTTTCTTGATCTTCCTACCGACCTTCGTCCTCTAGGATTATAATCAGTGCCATCTTTGGTATCCTATCCTCTGTCATTCTTTGCATATGTTCTATCCAATTGTTCCTGTGTTCATCTGTTTGTTGAAGAAGTGGGTATACTTTTAGTTCCTCTCTAATATTCTCATTTATAATATGTTCTTCTCTTGTACAACCATTCATAGCCCGTAGGAATCTCATTTCCACTGCCTGAATTTTACTTTTTTATTTTTCCTTCAGGACCCAGGAATCACTTCCATACATCGCCGCTGGTAGTGCCATCGGTGAGTAAAATCTTAGCTGCGTATCCTTGCCATGGGTTTATTTACCTCCAAAATTTAGCATTCAGGTAAGGAAATATGAATGTTGTATAAATAAAAATACGTTTTCTATGTTACGAGAAAAAAGCGACTTTCCTAGTTATTTCCCCATGTATCTTTCAACTATGGTAATCAAAAGAAATTAAGCTATGTGTGGTACCAGATTGATTACAATAAAAAAGATAATGAGCCCTAGGTCATCTAAAGATAAGATTGTGACCATTTTCAGTCATGAAAAGCCAATATAACAAAAGTTATGGCATTTTAATCCTTAAATTGGCGAAACAATATTTTCTCATCCCCGTTATTCAAATGTTTCGGACCGCAAAGAAAACAAAATCATGTAAAAGAAAGATATTACTGTGTTTTTAACGTAATTTGACACAATCTTGGATAATTTATAATAATTTGTTTTTTTACTGTTTAATAAACAATAATAAATAAATGAAATCAATGTTTCTTATAAGATACATTGTGAAGTTAAGGGTTAAGGGAACGAACATATAAGATCAAAAATCATAATAGTAAACGGACCTCTAGAACAAATAAATTTTAATTTTAATTATTTGGGTTGTAAGTTTACTATAAACACAAAAAAAAAAGAAAAATACATAAATATGAAACTGTCAAAATTTCAAATGATATGGAGAACTATACATAAAACATGGAAGAACAAAACAAGAAGAGATACTAGATTGAAGTTTTATAAAACACTGGCTAATACCCTGCGTGCGCTGCTACTCATAAATAAATGCTAATATGTTTTTACCACCAGCCGTGCACTGTTCGGGAATCTGCTTATCCCGATCTTCTTGGCATCAATGAAAGACAAAAATGGATAGGCCTACTGTGAGTTATCCATAGAAGATAAACATATGCAGTCGCGGAGCTTTTTGTGATGTTCAATTCTGTGTACATTAATTTGGTGTATTTGTTATGGTTTAGGCAGCGTAAGCGATTTAAGCGTCAAAATAGGGACTTTACTTCACGTTTTTCACTACAAAGGGTGATTTTTAGGGGTGAAGGGGTTGAGCATTACAACTCCCTTATAGCCTATGTTCATCCCGGGAATCTCCTGAACATTTTTCAAAAAGCCCCATCTCAATCGGATGAACAGTACGGCAGAACACGCTTGTCCGGGAATCCACTTATCCCGATCTTCTTGGCATCAATGAAAGACAAAAAATGGTTATTGTGAGTTATCCGTAAATGATAAACATATGCTGTCGGGGACTTTTTGTAGAGCTTCTTGAGATATTCAATTATGTGTACATTAATTTGGTGTATTTATTATGATTTAGGCAGCGTAAACCATTTAAGCGTCAAAATAGGAACTTTATTTCACGTTTTTCACTACAAAGGGTGATTTTTAGGGGCGAAGGGGTTGAATATCACAACTCTCTTATAGCCTATATGTTCATACCGGGAATCGTCTGAAGATTTTGCAAAAAAACCCATCAAAATTGGATCCACCATATCGCCGCTCATAGAATACGAACCAACATACAAAGAAACCAACAAACAAACAAACAAACAAACATTGATTTTTATATATAAGATTGGCAGTTCCTGCATTTCTTTATGGTGTGAAACTTGGGTATTGCCCAAAAAAATACAAAGTAGAATACAAAGCGTAGAAATGAACTTCCTTTGAGAACAAAAGGCTGCACAAGATTGGATCAGATAAAGAATGAAGATATAAGAACAGAGTTAAATATATATATCCATTGAACGATAAAGTCAAAGAATATAGAGATAAATGGTTTAGACATTGGAGAAGGGGTTATTGTTGGGCCATGAGGTAAAGATTGGATTTGGTGACACTAGGAATACTGAAGGAGTTCTCCATGTGTGAGAACTTAGGTTGCTCGGTTGGTATTCGGTAGAGTCGAGGTTCTTATCTCGGGATTCCACGAGGACTTCGTCGGGCAGAATTAATGTGTAAAGAATGTCTGGTAAAAGTAGTTTATTCTTAACTTTTATAAACTGCAAGTAATTGTATATATATGAAGTGAATTTATCCAACTTTTAGAACGTAGTGTTTTGAGAAGTGACTTGATGAAATTATACACGAGAAGGTAAGTGACGAGGAGAAGCCTCTCTCGCCTATAGGTAAATTAGTTACTCCCACTACCTCGATCACGTGGACCTAAGGTCTGTGCTTAGGCACATATAACGAAACATATAATTGGTTAATGCGCCCTCCTATTTTGATCCCGGGGGTGTTACAAATTTATTATTGGCGATTTACGCCTTCAGAGGTTGGACCTTTTTTCCCCGTGCTGGCTTCACGTACAGTCTAGTCACAAACATTAGCTAGGCTTGGGTTTTTTCTTCTTAGGCTTGGGTTTTTTCCTAGGCTTCCGACGCTAGAAACTTGCCATGTTCCCACACTTTTTGCTAACGATGTTTGTGTCAGGGTAAAACCCCCGCTTGTACATTAGCTAATGGGTTATGGTTATCACGCTAAATCAGTTAACTGGAGGCTTAGAAGATATCTCTACTCAATCTGTCGAGCAAAGGATTATTGTCATTAGTAAGTTATTATCATGTGTCAGCCACTTCCGTCTTCACAAAAGAAAGGTTTACATTACCTGAGTTGTCAGTATTCTTTAATAACTAATAATTTGATTACATTGATGCTGACTTCTTTGGATCATTTTATACGGCCTTTGCTCTTACATAATCAGGTTCCACTCTCTTCCCTGATCAATTTGAATATAAATATGACCTAAGTCCAGTAACTGCTTCATTTAATGATGTTATAATATCATCTGGTTATTATTGCCGATAGGGATTTATTTAGATTTACACAGGAGGCTGGATGAATGAATTGCCACAAATGCCCTATAAACAAATGGAAAAATCAAGGGATTTTTTTATTTGTTTATAATCCTCTCGCGTAATATAATGCTAGTATCATAGCTATAGTGGCCTTTAAAGAAAAAATGGCTATAATATTTTGGTTAGAGCACGTTAACCCTGAGAGTGTTGCCAGCACGTCAATTATGTTCAGATTGTAAACACTGATATGTATCCCTTTTACCTGGGATCGTTCTTTGAGGTTAAATAGACTCACTTTCTGCAATATAGACATACATAAATATTCATTAAGAAAAAAAAAGATACACCCTTAATATATTTGGTGGTCTACTCAAACCATTCATGCTTATACAATTACCATTCAAAACTATTTAGTTGAATACCAGTATAGCATAGATTGTTTCTTCATGTGTAACTGTTTATTTACAATTTCGTCTACACCTTAATATCTACCTACATTATAATGTGCGTCTACAGCTTGGGAATTCATTTGCGATGAACCAGTTTTGTCTACTTCAAACCATATGTCGAATAATACTTCAGTTTTGCTAAATTTAATTTAAATTGAGTCAATAAGACTTATTTACATGGATCTATATCTTTGCGACCAAAATACTAAATATCGCGTTTAAGCAGCTGTGCTATCGTTATAAACAATTATTATTGATAGTATTACACCCTTATCATATTTTCCCCATAGGTATTGCATACATACGAATTCATCATGATTATTAATCCATGAAATATTCATGATTCTTAATATTTTATTCTCAACATATTTCGGCCCATTTACTTTGCCAAAGCATAGCTGGCTATATCATTGCTCAGCCAAACGACGTTATTTTCTTAAGCGTGCAAAATCATTTCCTTCGAATGCAGAATCGTATAGTATGTCACATTCGCTTCCACCAGCGACCATGACTTCATCTCATCTCATTATTAACATCGAATACAAATTCGCACAAATTGTCACATTCGCTTCCATCAGCGATCATGACCTCATCTCATCTCATTATTAACATCGAATACAAATTCGCACAAATTGTCACATTCGCTTTCACCAGCGACCATGACTTCATCTCATCTCATTATTAGATAATACGGGATCCCTTGCCCTCAAATATTTTCAACAAAATAGCACGTGTTATACAAACACAGTGACGTGCCGCTTCGGCCCACGTCTACAAATTAAATTCTGTAAATATAATCAACAAATAAATTCCTCACGCTTTATAGGTTCACACCGTCACTCGGCCTTTCAATTAAGGTGCATTGAGCTTCACCCTGTCTCATTAGCTCCTATATTTACGCTGTCTGATTGTTATTTTAGACAAAAGAATCATAATCATCATGATATTATTCGTATTCAGATTGTTGTACAAGTTTCTTCAATTACCTATATGTATTAAACAATGACAATGGCCTATCTGGGCTCATTTTAACATTTACTGGATTAAGTAGATACTGCAGCTTCCTGCTCGAGCGATTGGGTTAAAACATTTAAAAATATAGATCCATTCTCTATCGATAAGTTCAAATCAACAATTTATTAATCACCCTCAATCTTAGCTGAAAGTGGACATGCATGTGTTATGTATTCACCCTAATTCAATTAATTATATCATATTCATCAATATGGGGGTATTATCATGATTAATATCTAAATTGACATTTCACTTTATTTTTTTCGCAGTCATTTTGCCCTTTCCTCTCGCGATTAGCGTTTTCATCTAGGCCTATTTAATCACTTTATTAGTGTTATTTATTTTAATTACTGATTATATTTGGTACTTTACCATACAACACTTATTTATTTTTTTTTTCACTAATACTTTTCATTTATGTCCTAATCTCAGCTAGTATTGAGTTCGAATCCCGTGAAAACTGGTTCATGCATTTAAGTATAATTTATCAGGTCTTGTTTTTTTTTTTTTTTCGTTTGGGGATTATGTAGAGCTTATATGTTTGTACCTTTTGTATGTTATATCAAAATTTTGTCGGTATATAACCACTTCCTTACCTGGGTACTGCATAATTTCAGCGTTTACATTGACCTTTATCTCATACCTAAAATCACAGTAGTGTCTACCTGTGCACACAATACAATATAGTACAATGCAAGACATACACACATACGTAATATATCCATTCCGTTGTCATTCTTACGTGTAAAAATCTCTCCCTCCTATTTTTCGAGTGTCATTTTCACTGTCCGTCTATCTACCCTTAATACTATTAGTGTCTAATTTCACAGTCTGTTAACTCGCAAAGGCCTCCTGTACTATTATTATATACATGTTTTGCGATACTACGCCCACACGCAAACAAACTCTGAACACTCGCAATGGTAATTTATTCACATTTTTATTTTCTCGATCTTGAAACTTCGCCACCTGTCACTCTCCATACCATTACATAAGTTTGCTACGAACCAGATAGGCTTTGTTCGCTCACGCCTTCTCCTTGTATGGCCTGAGTTTCTGTAAGTGGTAACGTCCCATAACCTTGTCCCTGGCGTCGGCCCACTTTACCTCGTACGTGTGTGTGCCGAATTGTTTGGATATGAGCCCTGGCCCTTTCCATAATAAATCCATTTTTGCGTTAGCCTTGCGTAATTTGTCAGATAGCGTGTGGTTCCTTACCAGCACTTTGTCGCCGATAGACGGGTGCCAAACGTGCTTAGAGCGTTTGGTCCGCTTCCTTCTTTTGTCCGCAAGTGTCCGCGTCCTATGGAATGCTCTTTCGCATCTTTGTTCATCGGTAAGTGATTCATCATCGATATTGATCGCGTCAGGTACGTTAGCGACTAGTTTGTCCGGTTGCAGCCCCTTCATCAAAGTAATGGGTGCATATCCCGTCACATTATTGACAGCGTGATTCAACATGTGCTCTATGTGGGGGATATATCTGACCCAATTTGAGTGTCTTTTATGGCACAAAATCCTTAAGCACGTAGTGATCTCCTTATTCATCCTCTCCGTAGGGTTCCCCGAGGGCATGTATAGAGAACAATGATATAGCTTTGTACCCCTCTTGCTCAATCCTTCTCGGAATTTCGCGCTCCGATAAACAGATGCGTTATCGGCCAAAATTGCCTCGATTTTCCCATATTTGCGTTCGTAATCATAAAAGAGTTTTCTTAAACAGCCTTGTGTTGTTACTGTTTTCATCGGATATATTTTCGTAAATTTGGAAAACGTGTCCACCACGACCAAGATATGCCTATACCCTAGTTCTCCAGTAGGCATGGGTCCGTGGGTATCGATTGTTACCAGACTGTTAGGTTTATTTCTAATTATATTTTGTGGAGAAACGTCGAAACGTATATTGAGACCTTTACACTTCTGACATAGGTCA
This sequence comes from Diploptera punctata, assembly GCA_030220185.1. Lineage (NCBI taxonomy): Eukaryota > Metazoa > Arthropoda > Insecta > Blattodea > Blaberidae > Diploptera > Diploptera punctata. The sequence goes on from JASPKZ010009823.1 coordinate 1,110,946, forward strand.
CATGTTGCGGTAACCTGTCTTACTTTTTTATGCAGTCTCTTAAAGTAGAAATATTGCGATAGGTTTAATGCAACGCGTTCACATCCAGCGTGAATTAACGCGGCGTGGAACTCTTTTATGAGTGGCTCCTCGAGGTGCCTAGGGACTACTGTTTTCCAGGCAATTTCGGCCCTTCCACATTTCTTATAAAGTATTCCATCGAGCATCCCATAAGTGTCCGCATCACTTGCGTCGGCGATATCCTTGGCCTTTTTCCTCAGGTCTGTTAAATCCGGGTCCATTTCCTGTTGTGTTTTCATATTCATAAGGTCCCTGCATAATATTTTGTTCACATGGACGACTGTCCTCATAATCTGCACCTCGCGATTATGAGTTTCGACGTAGTCCGGATTACTAGTCACGTGACTGAGGCGTGACAGCATGTCTGCAAAAACATTTTCGCTTCCGGCGATATAGTTGATCTCCACGTCGTAACTGAGAATTTCCGATATATACCGGCTGGTCTTGTTCGAACCCAACTTGCACCTATTTAGGAATGCGATGCTGATATGGTCCGAATGTACAATGGTCTTATGTCCGAAAATGTACGAACGAAATTTCTGGGTGGCGAAATAAATAGCCGCCAACTCCAGCTCCGTGACCATTGCCTGTTTCTCTACGTTGGTAGTCGCCCGGGACGCGGTAGCTATCGTATTGATATTACCATCTGGATCTACCTGGGTTAATACTGCACCCAGTCCACTCTGTGACGCATCCGTGTAAATATGAAAGGGCAGCGACATGTCGGGTTTTTGTAGTAGAATGCAGTTTGCGAATAGCTCCTTGACCTTGTCGAACGTGGCTTGTAACTGTTCGTTCCAAGTCCATCGTGTTCCCTTCTTTAGTAACTCTCGCAACGGGCTTACCTCGCGCGAGTAGTTTATTACAAATTTAGTGTAATACATAAGAATTCCCAGGAACCTTCTCACTTGTTTTACATTTCTCGGGGGAGGAATAGCCAGGATCGACTTTACCCTATCAGGGCTGGGTCCTATCCCATTTTCAGAAATGAGGTAACCTAAAAATTCCACTTGTTTCCTAATGAATTTTGATTTATCGAGGTTCACTGTCATCCCGTGTTCCCGTAGCGTGTTACAAATTTATTATTGGCGATTTACGCCTTCAGAGGTTGGACCTTTTTTCCCCGTGCTGGCTTCACGTACAGTCTAGTCACAAACATTAGCTGGGCTTGGGTTTTTTCTTCTTAGGCTTGGGTTTTTTCCTAGGCTTCCGACGCTAGAAACTTGCCATGTTCCCACACTTTTTGCTAACGATGTTTGTGTCAGGGTAAAACCCCCGCTTGTACATTAGCTAATGGGTTATGGTTATCACGCTAAATCAGTTAACTGGAGGCTTAGAAGATATCTCTACTCAATCTGTCGAGCAAAGGATCATTGTCATTAGTAAGTTATTATCATGTGTCAGCCACTTCCGTCTTCACAAAAGAAAGGTTTACATTACCTGAGTTGTCAGTATTCTTTAATAACTAATAATTTGATTACATTGATGCTGACTTCTTTGGATCATTTTATACGGCCTTTGCTCTTACATAATCAGGTTCCACTCTCTTCCCTGATCAATTTGAATATAAATATGACCTAAGTCCAGTAACTGCTTCATTTAACGATGTTATAATATCATCTGGTTATTATTGCCGATAGGGATTTATTTAGATTTACACAGGAGGCTGGATGAATGAATTGCCACAACATGTAGAAAGAATGAATGTAACAAAGTTAACAGAAACAGCATTCAACTACAAGCCAAGAGGTTCAAGGAACGTAGAAAGGTCAGTGAAAAGATGGACACAACAACTGTGAGGGAGAACAGGCAATTTGACTAGCCCGTGAAGTGAAGAAGAAGAACAACCCAATAGGCTTAAAAAGGCAAACTTTATTATGATAGTCTAATATATAGAAATTAATGTTTGTTGTTTATTCGTACTTTATGCGCGGCCATACCGTTGATCCGATTGTGATGGGGCTTTTTGCAAAATATTCAGGAGATTCCCAGGATGAACATAGGCTATAATAGAGTTGTGATACTCATCAACTCCTACACCCTTAAAAATTGTCATTTGCAGTGAAAAAAGTAGGTTTTTGGACGTTTAAATGGCTTACGTTGCCTAAACCATAACAAATACACAAAATTAATGTACACAGAATTGAATATCTCAAAAAGCTCTACAAAAAAGTAGGCGACAGCATATGTTTATCTCTTACGGATAACTCACAATAACCATTTCTGTTTTTCATTGATGCCAAGAAGATCAAGACAAGTACGTAGATTCCTGTGCAAGCATAGCAGCACATGGCGGGTATTCTTTTACGGATAACTCACAATAATAATGAATTTTGTCTTTTAGCTCATTTGTGCCAAGAAGATCGAGATAAGTAGATTACCGGGCAACACCGGGTAATTAGCACGGGGAATCTTAAAATAATTACGATATACATTTATAATTATTTTTCATTTTACTTGTTCAACTAATCAAAGGAAGTAAATTAATTTTTTTCTTTCAGCTCATTTATGCCAAGAAGATCGGGATGAGTAGATTCCCGGACAACGCTGGGTAAATAGCACGGGATATCTAAAAATAATTACTATATAAATGTTTATTTTTACTAATTTAACTAAACAAAAACGTCCATCGCTGTGGTCTCGGGGTAGCGTGCTGCCTTGTCACGCAGCGGGCCCGGGGTCGATCCCGGTCGGAACAGTTTTTCTGCGTGACGTTTTTATCGGGGTTTTTCCTCATCTGTAAGACAAATGTCAGGAAATCTTTAAGGCCCAAACGGTCCCCGAAATCATATGGCCATCGGAATCAGCATCATTCATATTCATCTTAGGTTAAGCTTAGGATTAGGGACTCTCCTGGCGCACCATTATCATCATCATCACCGATCATATCATCGGGGCAACGTAACCCCGCCTTCCAGGAGCCCAACCTCAGAAGTGGGTTACAAGTACGCCATGCCAGGAGAGAAACCAGGAATGTCGAAATACAAACCTGGGGCATTTGAAAAAAAAAACTAAACATAAAATACATCAATTTTCGTATTTCAGCTCATTTATGTCAAGAAGATCGGGATAAGTAGATTCCCGGGCAAGGCCGGGTAATCAACACGGGGTATCTAAAATATATAAATTTGTAGTTATTTTTCCTTTTACTTATTCAACTAAACATAAAAGCACATTAATTTTCATTTATTTAGGCGTAGCAGCGCATGTCGGGTATTAACTAGAGTATTAATTAAATAAAAATAAAGCATAGTTTTATTTGATTTTCATATTTATTATATAATTCAGTAACAGCTGTTTCGGTACACTGTACCTTCTTCAGACATGTTAACAAATTATGAATTGTGTTCCAACTGATCTAAGCAACAATACAACAATATTTATTTAAATTTTTTAATTTCCAATTTAATCATTGTTTCGATCCAATTTTGAAATTTTACATATTTGTGATAAGGGTAAGAAGTTAGATCTTTTGGAGGCTGTAGAAATTAATAAGTTTAAAAGTAGTAAAAAAAACTGTTAAATTCTCAACTTGATTTGAATGAATCCCCTTTGTTAAATTTAAAAATTTAAATAAATATTGTTGTATTGTTGCTTAGATCAGTTGGAACACAATTCATAATCTGTTAACATGTCTGAGGAAGGTACAGTGTACCGAAACAGCTGTTACTGAATTATATAATAAATATGAAAATCAAATAAAACTACGTTTTATTTTTTTTAATTAATAAATATGGATTTTGATCAAGTAAACACCAACTCAATTAATTAATTAACTAGAGTTGTATAAAATATCCGAAATAATAATGTAACCTATGAATTTCACTTGTTCGCTCACTTGATTTCTTCACAAATTCCATTCATATCTCTTACTGTTGTTACAAGATATTTGAACTTTTTTAAAGTATATAAAGAGATTTATAAAATCCTGTTTATGCTTGTATCATATAAAACCCAAGTGAAAAAAGAGTTGCAATGAAGTTCGATTTCAGATTTGCGAAGCCCATATCACCTTGCCATTACATTTAACGACCCATCTTGTAAATAACGTGGTATTCTTACGGCTCAATACGCAACACGGTATATTTATAGTAAGCCATGACAACATGGATTCTCAGTTTAGTGCGCTCTCTGCCACCAGATGGCATTGTCTTTGTACATCCAGCGGACAATTGAAACACGCCCCACGTAAAGCCAGGCTCAAACATGGCTTGCCCTACTATAAACTAAGATTATATTTCAAAAATATTACTACTATGTTCCTCTCAAGCGAAGAAATAAGTTCTTTATTTCTCTCGAATTATGTAATGCAAACAAAAAAGAAACTTTTTTCTTGTCTCAGAAAGCAAAATGTGATTCTGATAGTATTTTTTCTCCTGAATTCAAATAATATCGGTGTTTCTATATCACGCAAGGTTTCCGAGAGACAGGAATTTATAATTTCAAACACTTTAATATTTTCTACATTCGTAACTAGATTTAGATTTAAATTTATTTATTTAGCCTGGTGGGGTTAAGGCCATGTGGCCTTCTCTTCCACTCACCAGGACAAACATATATTACATCAGAATATAACAAATATAATAATGTATAATCGTAAAATTAGTTTTCTATATCTCATTATTTTCCTGTTTTTTATATACATTAGACAGGGACAATTTAATATGTCTTGCTTGTATACATTTTATTATTAGTTTTAGTCTTAATTTTAACTAACATTAACTGGTTGTATTATAGATCGTAATACGTATATTAGATATTATCTTTTGATCAAATTTTTACTTACTGTTTAATATTAGAGTTAATTAAGATTGTTATATTCTTATGTAATATATGTTTTTCCTGGTGAGTGGAAGAGAAGGCCACATGGCATTAACTCCACCAGGCTAAATAAATCTAATCTAATCTAAACAATCTCAATTAACTCTAATATCAAATACTAAATAAAAATTTGATCAAAAAGATATCTATTATATTACGATCTATAATGCAACCAGTTAATGTTAGTTAAAATTAAGACTACACAATATTCAAACATTCGGACTCACCTAGAAAGTAATAAATGACGATATTCTGCTATATTTCGCCTGTGGAGTATCCCTCTTGATGGTCCAACAATAATCGGCCAGCATATTAGGATTCCATTTGCCTTGATATCTCTTTTTCATGGCTGAAACCTCCTGATGAAAGATTTTCCCGTTTAATTTTCAATGGGCAAATGGACGAAAAAACGTTTATTTATAAAAAATAATTATTTAAATCCATTAATTGAAAGTTAAATAAAAAAAACTGTGGGTGATGCAGAAATTCCGAATGCATATTTAAAAACACGACAAAAATCTGCATTAAGTACAACTATTGGTACTCATGAGACAAAAATCATGTTGACCAGTTTAATTTTGGTATTTTGTGTGATTGTTTGACAACAGAGTTTGAAAGAGGTATTTAGTGGAAGCGCGGTATTTTCACGTACAATGTGAATATGATAATGCAGAACAATGTAGGTGCAGATAGCACATTGTTGCAGTTGAGGGTTAAAACACGAGCGATTGATGAAATGATATGGAATGCACACTTGTCATAAAGGCAGGAGTGGGGGTTGCAGCTCTTTCAAAATGCAAAGTTATAATCGGCACGGCCTTACTAACTGCACTCCACTGATATCATTCAAGGCAGACCACTGATACGTTTGTTCTTCCTCAATACAATGATATCCTGATAAATCCTACTCTATAATCTATATTTAATAGAAATGATTTACATTGGATTTCCTCTTCAGAGCAGTTTCCTTATTTACTTTGAATATAACAGAAAAGTTCAGTTTTATATAGTACTAGGCTGGCCCGGCGAACATCGTATCGCCTTTAAATATTTTTACGTTAATTTTTCCGATGTTTTAATAGTTATCTGCTATTCGGAGCGGACACAAATCCAACAGATCAAAGATCATAAAAATCGGTCCAGCCGTTCTTGAGTTATAAATAGTGTAACTAATCCGACTTTGTTTATATATATATATATATATATATAGAAGTCCCGGTCACGCGTTGCTGTGGCTAAGGTATACGTGAAATTATGTTGTAGTAAACTAAGTGAGAAATCTAAATCAGAAAGTTTTTGTTTTGCACAATTTTTTAGTTCTGGTACGTTAACTATACCCGGTATAAATATGGGTGGTGGTTTATGTGGAAGTGGTTTTGTTGATTGAGATGAATTTATGTTGTCTGCATTCTCAGTATCATCCATAAGTGTCTCATAAGGATTACATACATTTATTGATGGAATATTTTGAGGAGGCTTGCTGATTTCATTATACTTTCGTTTTTTTCTACGAACTTGTTGGCAGTTTGGATTCTCATCATCATCAAGAAGTCTCTGTATATTAATATCATCTTGTGATGTATTATAGTCATCTTGTTTTTCATTTAATTGAGGCATGGAGATTGTTTCTGTAACATTAGACGTATTATTATAACTAACAGACTTACTTACAGTTCTGTTATTCCGTTCCTTAGGACCTTCATATGTTTTTAAATTGATATTCTTCTTAAATGTAAGATTTATGTCACATAGGCCTATACCAATTTGCGGAAATTCACTTGATATCTTTTCATTCATGATCTCTAGAACTGATTCGCCATATTGTTCAATGTCCCTTCTCGGTCCAGTTAAATTTAAATTAAGTTGCTCTCCTTCAGCCAGACTACTTAAAACTAATACTTACACACGAAATTAATAATATTGAAAATAAAATAAACACTGAACACACTTAAATTATGAAATAATCAATATTTGTAATGCAATTGAAATTCGCGGTTGCAACAAAAAGCACAGCCACCTGGTTAAATAATAAACCAATTACCTTACACCGTCATTTGTTAGAATCGTATGGTACTTAAAGATAATTATAACTCTTTGTTAAATAATAAACAAATAATTTGCAATAAAAAATAATGCGACTATAAATTTAGTTATAAACAACCATAGGTGTCAAGTTGGATGAAATAGCACAGAGCGTGCAAAATTTTATCAAAATCGATTCAGTAGTTTAGGATTCCATCGCGGACAAACAACGTGACACGTAATTTTTATACGCTTTATGTTAGCTTGACCTGTATCTATCTATCTTTCTATCTATCTATGTAACTATCTATCTATCTATCTATCTATCTATCTATCTATCTATCTATGTAACGGAATCTTTCAACGCGATTTTCACCCACTTAAAATCATTGGATCGACTTGAAACTTTGTATACTTGTAAAAGACCCGTGACAATACAATAATTTTATATATTTATATATTCTTCTAGTTATATTATATTAATGTGAAACAGTCGCTTACTTTAAGGGAGCGAAAACAATTACGAGAATTTTAGAATAAAGTTATTAGGAAAGTTTTTGGACCACAAGAGATGAAGAGACAGGCGAATGGAGAATAATCATTAACAGTGAGCTGCACGATAACACTGGTCAAAATGATTTTTTTCTCATGAGCACCAATAGTTGTACTTAATGCAGTTTTTTATCGTGTTTTCAAATATGTATTCGGAATTTCTCCATCACTCACAGTTTTTTATTTAAATTTCAATTAATGAATTTAAATAATTATTTTCTTTAATAAACCTAGATTTCTTCCAGTAAAATCTTGGCGCAGTGAGCAATGAGCACGGGAACACTATCATCAGGAGATTTCAGCTATGGAAAAGAGATATCAAGGCAAATGGAATCCTAATATGCTGGACGATTATTGTTGGACCATGAAGAGGGATGCTCCACAGGCGAAATATAGCAGAAAATCGTGATTTCTTACTTTCTAGGTGAGTCCGAATGTTCGAATATTGGTTAATTACTAATGTAGAAAATATTAAAATGTTTGAAATTATAATAAATGCATGCCTCTTGCGTGATGGAGAAAAACCGATATCATATTTGAATTCAGGAGAAAAAAATACCATCAAAATCATATATTTTTCTTTCTGAGACAAAAAAAAAGTTTCTTTTTTGTTGCTCTGTGATTTATAGGAACCCAGATATAAAAAACAGTAAAGTCTTGTAGACTCCGAAGTGCAGCACATTTGGCACGAATGGGAAAGAAAGGGGGCATTAAAACTCCTTGCAGGAAAACCTGAGGGAGAGATCCAAGAGGCAGGCAAAGAATAAAGTGGGATAATAACACTATGACGATTTTAGGGAGGTAGATTATATAGGAGATGATTGGAAAAAGTCAGCTCAGGATAGCGATGAATGGATAGTTTATGTAATCGCTGCCATGAACCTATGGACTCGATACTACTAGTGAGTTAGTAAATTGACTTGAATTTCAGAGCCATCTTTTAGAGCTATAACGAATCACTTGAAGAAAATATTAGACAAGGTAATCTATTATAGAATTGCTATCAGAGTTTGAAAAATGAGATAAAACTCCTATTTATTTGTTTAAAAAAACCAAACGTTGTGCAGTGCTTGGGGACGACAGAGAAATGTTGATAAGACGTGTCGCCACCGGCTGCACAGAAGGAAAAAGTAGTTTTATCACAGTGATCATCCTGAAAATGTCGGAAACAACATATGAACATCTTCATTGAAATTCCTCACAATCATTACATTGGCAGAAAGCGATTTGTACCTTTTCACAAATATCATTTCGGTATCACGTTATTATTATTTTTTTCGTATATGGAGAGATTAAACAGCTTGATTATGAAACCCGTGTACTTTGCTTTTTTCGTTTTCCGTTGCACAGTCCGGTTATCTCTTTGGAGCTTGCAAGTATTTTTAAATGTCTTCAGAGTACGATACTAACGTTATGCAGGGTTAGTCTTTTGGAGGGGGCTGCCTCCTTAAAGCCTTTGGACTTGCTTCCTTGTGTTTTAATCCACAAGGAGGGTTGGATATCAGACCAATAGCAGGATATCAAAGAACAGACAAAAACACAACACAGAAATAAGACAACTAAAAGTAGAGGAATTAAATACAACAATAGTGAAACGCAGAAGAAACTGGAAATAACACTTAGCAAGGATAACTGAGAACAGAATACCAAAAGCAGCATATAAATATTAACCAAGAGGAAGAAGAAGTTTGGGAAGACCAAAGAGAAGATGGAAAGATCAGCAATTTGGAGCCGGAACAGGCTATCAAAAAGCCTAAACCGTGACGAAGAAAAAGGAGAAGAAGCGAAGATTATGAAACCGTTGCTAATACTGCAGAAGAACTGATATTCGTGTTCCTGCAGCTTGAACCTCATTAATGAATTCAAACTAATTCACTGCCCTGTCGACCCCGGAAGTTGATGGTCGCGCGAGCATAAGTTCTCCATTCATTCCTATCCTGAAATAATGTTTTCCAATGTTTTAGTATATAATTTACCATTCTCAAATCATAGGCTAATTAATTATGTTATCTTACTTCATTCTGCGTCTAATTTTGTTGGTGTTTTCCTTCAGATTTTCCTATAAGAAGTTTCTGTGCATCTCTTTCATTTTTCGTTTGTGCCACATGTCATGCACTATCCCATTTGTTATTACATAAAGGTAAGATAGGTCACTGTTATGCAATATTCTTGATTCAGTTGTCTCTACGCATCTCTTTGTTCCAGAAGTTTTTCTAAGAACTTTATTGTCAAATACTCAATCGTATCTCCTCTCTTAAAGTAAGAGTCCATGTTTCTTTTTTCTTATAATATACGACCTAACTTGAAAGAAAAACAATTATATACATATATATTGCGCGTTCTTACCAGCAATGGCGACCATTATTGAAAGTTCAACTTCCTGCATTTCGGGGTTGCCAAACTTAATCACTATACTGTAATATTACATATACACCCACGTGCGGGAAGTAAAACTACTGCCCTCTATATATACTGCGTACAATGTATATACAGAAAATATCCAAAAGGTAGTGTTAATATACATTATACGAAAGAATTCACTGCATTTTAAATGAACTGAACTTAATTTGAAACAATATAAAACAATAAATACGTACCTGCGGCCATGTTATCAATAATTGTTCTCAAGGCCTCCTGTTGTTTCAACTAATAAACATTGCCCACACTGTTAACGTTAGTCAGTTGTTTATAATGAATGAATATATTTCCAACGAAGATGTTATTATTTTACTATTATTTATTATTTTGAAAACACCATCGCGCAAAAGATGTAAAACGCACGTTTGTGTAGTGTTTGGATATTGAAAATTAAAAACCGAACGATAACGAGGTTTTTTAACATTTTCTTCGCTTCTGTAAACATCCCTTCCCAAACTCGCATCGTTATATCCTATTTAATATAGTATACCATTCCCTAAATGTTGGAAGTGGACCCTTTTAAAACATTCATTCTACTAAAATATAATAATTAAAATATGCATTTGTGTTATAGCTATAAAGACTGCAGTGAGTTATTTTTTCGTATAGCGTTAGTAAATTTCGTGGTTTAAATGCTAAGATCATATAAAAAACATTAATGTAATTGGAAAAGCTCGCAAATATTGATGCGAGAGGGAAACACTGCAAACAGGTATATTGAAACATCTAGAGGCAGCAGTGTCGTGAAAGGAGGAAGAAGAAAAAGAAGAGGAATGTTTTACGGCATCAACATGTGGCCTCTATACTGTAGAGCTCAGGTATAACACAAGTCATAGCCCCTATAATAAAAAATATCCCCACACAGGAGCGAATAAAAACACTACTGCAGATAGAAAAATACCCAAGACTTCAAAAGCAAAGATACGACTTTGGAAAATGAGAAGATTAAAATGTTATGGCCTTGTGCTTTTCAAGATGAAAGTCTCACATACATAAAAATAATATCACGAATTACTATTAATACGTATTAACTCCACCACATTTTGAAATAACATGTTATAAATATTATATGTCTGACGTACGTTTTAGCGAATTCTGAAATAATAATAATAATAATAATAATAATAATAATAATAATAATAATAATAATAATCATCATCCCCTCCATGGTATCTTTACCTTGTCGTGGTGGAGTGGCTTGTGTGCTTAAATGATCCTGAGAGCTATGCCGGCGGTAGCATTGCTGCCGATAGGGTTACCCATGCCGGACTGGTCGAAGGTGATAAGCCAGACGAAATAAGTACCTTGGTCGAAAGAGTGACGATCTTTCACCGTAAAAATACAACCGTCAAGAAATGCGGACATGGGTTCTACTGGGGTAAAATTTTCCGGAGGTCAAATAGTCCCCCATTCGGTTCTCCGGGCGGGGACTACTTCATGGAACCCATGCCAAAGGCTCAAACACAGGGACATGTTCCTCGGAACATGGAATGTTAGGACTTTATACAATAGTGGGGCACTAGAGATATTAACGCGGGAATTGGATAAATCGCCCTTGGATATAGTCGCTTTACAGGAAGTTAGGTGGCCAGGAGAAGGTAGTCAGGAATCAGGAAGCTTTGCATTATACTATGGGGTGCAGAAAGACCTGCATTTGGAACGGGTTTTTTAGTCAGAAGGAGGATCCTATCCGCTATCCGAGATATTAAGTTTGTTAGTGATAGGATATCATACATAATTCTAAAGGGTAAACGACATGATTTTATAATTGTAAACGTACATGCCCCCACAGAAGATAAAGATGACAAGATCAAGGATGAGTTCTATGACGAATTAGAATGCTTATTTGATAGCCTTTCACGATATCATATGAAAATTGTCTTAGGAGATTTTAATGCAAAAGTGGGGCGGGAAGATATATTCAAACCAACAATAGGCAAATTCAGTCTTCATGAAGATAGTAACGACAACGGGGTTAGATTAGTCACATTTGCCACATCAAAGAATCTCATTGTTAAGAGCACAACATTTCAGCATAAGGATATTCATAAATACACCTGGACGTCCCCAGATGGAGAAACTCGGAACCAGATAGATCATATATTAGTGGATAAACGCTGGCACAGTAGCATCATTGATATTAGATCAGTTAGAGGGACAGACTGCAATTCAGATCATCATCTGATCAGGGTGAAAATCAGACAACGGCTATCGCTTATGAGAGGAACAAATGCTAAAGATGATTCTGTAAAATATGAATTAAAAAACTTGAAAAATGATGAAATGCGGCAAGAATACCAAATCAAAATTGCTAATAGATTTGAAGTACTGGAATCTTCAGATGACAATGTGGCAAACGAAGAAGAAACTGATATAAATAAAGAATGGGAGGCTATAAGAGATACTATTAAATTGTCAGCATCAGAAAGCATTGGTTGTTTAAAAAAGAGGCAAAACAAGAAATGGTTTGATGAGGAATGTGCCGACATTGTAAAGAAAAGAAAGCTAGCAAAAATTAAATGGTTACACGAGCCAAATGAGGTAAATTTAGAGCAATTGGGTAGTGTTAGACGGGAAACCACTAAGTTACTAAAGAGTAAAAAGAGGGAATATTTGAGAGAGAAGATTAATGATCTTGAAATGAATGCAAAAAATAGGAACATTAGAGAATTATATCAGGGAATTAGTATAGAGAAGAAAGGGTTTCAGGCTAGAACAAACATAATTCGGAATGAAAATGGGGATATGATTGCAGATTCTAGGAGTATATTAAATAGATGGAAAAGTTACTTTAATCAGCTATTAAATGTACATACAGAACAGGACATTGAGGAGGATAAGTTACAGACAGCAGAAATGCTAGTCGCAGAGCCAAGTGCATTAGAGGTTGAAATGGCGATTGAAAAATTGAAGATGTATAAAGCATCAGGTTCAGATGAGATCCCAGCAGAACTGATAAAATCAGGGGGAGAAAAATTGATGGACAAGATACGCTGGTTGCTTAGTATGATTTGGGAAAAAGAAGCTCTTCCAGATGAATGGAAGGAATCAATTATCGTACCAATTTATAAGAAAGGAGATAAAACTGATTGCAACAACTATAGGGGCATCTCATTACTTTCAACTTCGTACAAAATTCTAACAAATATATTAGTAAGCAGACTTACTCCCTACATTGATGACATTCTAGGAGATCATCAATGTGCATTTAGAAGAAACAGGTCTACAACAGATCAGATTTTTAGTATAAGACAGATTTTAGAAAAGAAATGGGAATATAATGGTACTGTACATCAACTATATGTAGACTTCAAAAAAGCATATGATTCAATTAAGAGGGAGAAGTTATATAGTATCCTGCTGGAGTTCGGAATTCCTAAAAAGTTAGTTAGACTTATACGAATGTGTCTAAATGGCTCAACGAGTAGGGTGCGTGTAGGCAAACAGTTTTCAGACACTTTTGAAATCCAGAATGGGTTGAAGCAAGGAGATGCACTATCTCCTCTACTATTTAATTTTGTACTAGAGCATGCCATTAAATCTTTAGAGAATGAGGAAGGCTTACAACTGAATGGTATTAATAAGCTGTTAGTTTATGCTGATGATGTAGTACTACTGGCCGATAGCGAGGAGATACTAAAGGCCAACACGCACACACTATTGAGTAACACTAAGAAATTAGGACTGGAAGTAAATATCAGTAAAACTAAATATATGGTCACACGTAGAAATACATTATATAATGGAAATGGACAGCTAATGACAAATGAGGGAAATTTTGAGGAATTGGCTGAATTCAAATACCTAGGAACAATAATCACAAATAGGAATGAGATGCACAAAGAAATTAAACATAGGCTCAATTCTGGAAATGCATGCTATTATGCATTGCAGAGACTTTTGATGTCCCAACTCCTTTCAAAAAACGTTAAGCTGAAAATATATAAAACTATTATTCTACCAGTTATATTATATGGGTGCGAAACATGGACTCTTACTTTAAGGGAGGAAAGGAGATTACGAGTATTTGAGAATAAAGTTCTTAGGAAAATTTTTGGACCAAAGAGAGATGAACAGACAGGTGAATGGAGAAGACTACATAACAATGAACTACATGGTCTTTATAGGAAGCCAGATATAATAAGAACAGTTAAGTCCCGTAGACTGCGATGGGCAGGACATGTTGCGCGTATGGGGAATGAAAGACGTGCATGGAAACTTCTTGTAGGAAAGCCAGAAGGAAAACGCCCAGTTGGTAGACCAAGAATGAGGTGGGAGAACAACATTAACTATGATTTGAGGGAAGTAGATTATACAGGGAATGATTGGAAAGCATTAGCTCAGGATAGGGATGTATGGAGAGCTTATGTCGGTGCGGCCATGAACCTACGGGTTCGATAGTGCCAGTGAGTAAGAGTAAGTAAGTAATCATCATCATCATCTTCATTCATAGATTAGGTCTGTTGACCCGTTCCGACTTCAGCCCATCTCTTTCTAGGTCTGCCCACATCTCGGGTGCCTTTAGGTTTGTATTTTGTTATTTGTTTTGGATATCTGTCTTCATTCATTCTGTCTATGTGTTGCTTCCATTTTTGTCTATATGTATCCATTTTATCAGTTATTGCAAATATTTCAAGTTCCTGTCTTATTTCTGTGTTCTTGATTCTGTCTTCCTTAGTGCACCCTTTAACAGATCTCAAAAATTTCATTTCTGCCGACGTTATCCTACTTAGGTCTTGTTTTTTATGTATCCAGGCTTCTGAACCATAGAGCAGTACCGGTACTGCCAACATTTTATAAAATTTCAGTTGGGTCTCTCTTGTTGTTTTGTTATTTAGTGTTCGTTTTATCGTACCACATATTCCCTGGAATTTTGCTATTTTTTTATTTATATCATTATCATAATTAAATGAAATGTCACATCCTAGATAATTGAGATGGTTCACCTGTTCTATGATTTTGTTTCCTATTACTATTTTGGATCTGATTTGATTAATAATAATAATAATAATAATAATAATAATAATAATAATAATAATAATAATAATAATAATAATAGCTTTATTTTACCTGGCAGAGTCAAGGCCTTAAGGCCTTGTCTACCACTCAACCAGGTTTAAAAAAAATACAAAAGAAAAGTCTTAAATCTAAATTACAATATATATATATATATATATATATATATATATATATATAAACGATTACAAGTTATGAATACAATACAATTAATATTTATAATGTATTTTGATTTGCTCTAAATTTAACGAATTAAATATATAATATGTACAAGATATATAAAAAAACGAGGAAAAGATTAATGACATAGTATAAAATTAAATAAATAGAGAAAAATTAATTATTAGACAACAGGTAACTGCAAGAGGAGCCGGACATCATAGACATTATAGAAAAAAAAAAGATTGCAGTGGTATGGTCATGTAAAAAGAATGCCAGAGCAAAGATTGCCAAAAATTGTTATGGAATGGATCCCAATGGAAAGGAGGAAGACCGAAGAAAACTTGGACAGAAGGGGTACAAGCAGCTATGAATATTAGAGGTATGGAGGAAGATCAATGGATGGACAGAGAGGAATGGCGTTTGGTTTCCGGAAGATGGCGGCAGCTGCCATGATACCGGATGATTATATATATATATATATATATATGCGTGTGTATATATATATGTTATATTGCAGATTTTCGCGGATATAAGTATGAATAATAATATATATATATATATATATATATATATAGTATATATGAAAGATCAAGACCATCTTCGCTAGGTTTACCGTACAGGTCACATGGCCTAAAACGAATTTGTTCATGATGATGATGATATAGTATATATAGCTATGTGTGTATGTGTGTGTGTGTGTGTGTGTGTGTGTATTTGTGATGCATAAGGAAATTAAACATAGGCTCAATTCTGGAGATGCGTGCTATTATGACTTAGAGACACGTATCAACTCCTTTCAAAAAAATTAAACTGAAAACATATAAAACTATTATTTACCAGTTATATTATATGGATGTGAAACATGGACTCTTACTTTAAGGGAGGAAAGGAGATTACGAGCATTTGTGAATAAAGTTCGTAGGAACTTGCATTAAGCAATTAATTAAAAAAAAAGTAAATTCGAGTTCGTTACCCAGAAAAAAATTGAACATGTAGGATTTCACCTGAAACAAAAATTTAAAAATCGCTCTTGCGATAGCAATATTCCATGTTTTGCGACGAAGACGATTTCGGAATATCATGGAATCATGAGAAACCTGTGCACGTAGATAATAGTACATTACGATGAGATGTTCGGAAGTGGTTTTTACAGAATCGAGGAAAAGTGTTTAAAAACCTCGCTATCACTCGGTTTTTAATTTCCGAGATTCTGTAAAACACTTCACAAACGTACATAATTTTTTTGCGCGATGGTGTTTTCAAATAATAACATCTTTATTGGAAATATTTGCGTTCATTATAAACAATTGACTAACGTTAACAGTGTGGGCAATGTTTATTAGTTGAGACAACAGGAGGCCTTGAGAATAATTATTGATAACATGGCCGCAAGTATGTATTTATTGTTTTATATTGTTTCAAATAAAGTTCAGTTCATTTAAAATGCAGTGATTTGTTTCATATAATGAATATTAACACTACCTTTTGGATATTTTCTGTATATACATTGTACGTAGTATACATAAAGGCCAATGGTTTTAATTCCAGCACGTGGGTGTATATGTAATATTACAGTATAGTTATTTAGGTTGGCAACCCCGAAATATA
This sequence comes from Diploptera punctata, assembly GCA_030220185.1. Lineage (NCBI taxonomy): Eukaryota > Metazoa > Arthropoda > Insecta > Blattodea > Blaberidae > Diploptera > Diploptera punctata. Next base: position 1,127,605 of record JASPKZ010009823.1, read on the forward strand.
GGAATTTAACTTTTAATGATGGTCGCCTTTGCTGGCAAGTACGACAAAACACACTATAATAATAAAAAAAAAATAATAATATTATTATTATTATTATTATTATTATTATTATTATTATTACAATAACAGCAATGTTGAATGCAGTCTTATGGAACGGACATATAACAAGGTAAAATAAGTTACAAATATATAATTCAATAGTGAGAAGTACTGTCACATATGGAGCTGAAGTTTGGAAATTCAACAAAAACTTAGAACAAAAACTTATGACGATGGAAATGTATTTCTTGAGGAGAGCAGCAAGATGTTCAAAATGAGACAAAATAAAAAATACTGTCATAAGAGAAGAAATGAATATTGGTTATTCAATAGTAGATTATATACGGTATAAGCAATTAAATTGGTATGGGCACGCACGACGAATGCAAGAAGAAAAAATACCCAACAAAGCATTGGAATGGTGTCCACCTGGAAGAAGGAGGAGAGGAAGACCTCGAAACTCGTGGATGCAGGAAATAAGAACTGGAATGAGAGCAAGGGGACTGGAGGACATGGATTGGATGGAGACAGACGAGTGGAGAAGAAAAATAAATCTTCAGGCACAGAAAGATGTACATTAAAATTCTGCATATAAATAAATTATTATTATTATTATTATTACTATTATTATGATGCATATTAATACGCGTGCAACTAATGTAGTTATAGTACAATAATATTAATGTGAATGAGTGCATTGTCACATAAGTCTCAATATTGTAACTGGTATTGTACACAACTGCGCCCAATCAATACCAACCATAAATCAAAGTACATGATTACTATCTGCTGCCATGTGTTTGTTCACAATCACAATTAATACCGTCACTACAGCTACTCCCCAGTCCCTATTCCATGTAGTAGTTACTAAATAACACTTAATTTATTAATATACGTAAATATATAATATATTTAATGTAATTGCATTTGAAAAATGTGCAGGAAAGTCTTAAGAATAATTAGATAATTTTTTGAAAACGTAAACTTTGTTCTCGAATTAAACAAAATAAATCAATTTATTTATATGTACTGATTCTAAAAATTTCAATTGCTTTAACCATCATCCTCTAATTTCATGCCAATTTGTACATTACCCACGTTTCGGTACCATAAAGTAATGCAGAAACTGCCAACGTTTTATAAAACTTCAATCTAGTATCTCTTCTTGTTTTATTTTTATTATATAAAACTTTCCTCATTAGAGGATTGCCTCAAGGACAAAGTGATACAGATTATTAATTTTTGTAATTGATGAAATACATTTTGTAAATATATTTTCAAAAAATTCAACTTGTACACCTATTTGAAGTATACATAATATAAAGTGGAAATTTTGTAAATATGGTTTCTTAAAATTGAAATTGATCCTCTAATGGCAGCGATGGCAATTCTAGAAAGATACACCCTGTCCAAATCTAAGGAATTCCAAAATTTGGCTAAGATTCCTGGTATAGTACCTCTTGCCCCGATCATCAATCCTGTGACAGTTATATTATCTAGTTGGTATTTATCTTTGTAATAGTCAATTTTTGGCTCATATATGGCTTTCTTTTCAGAGTCAACTTCTTCAGGTTGGCCACTATGAGTCTCAAAACGAATTGTGGGATCTAATATCATACCAATTTTAGAGGATGGTCTAAATGCAATAATATATATTCGTCTGTTATTCCCATTAGTGGCCACACCATGTACTTCCTCATAAAACTAATCTCGCAAAGCTTCTGCCATCATATTTAGAATAGTGTGGTGCCAAATATTTCTCAGTGATTCTCCAAATGGACAGGCCCCAAGGACGTGTGCAAGGGTAATGTTTTATGTATAGTTCCGCACATCATTTCAAATTTTGACAGTTTCATATCTATGTCTCTTTTCAGTTTTTGTGTGTATAGTAAAATTACAACCCAAATAATTACAATTTGTTACTTGTTCTAGAGGTTTGTTGTCTATTGTGATTTTTGAACTTATATATTCGGTTCACCAAAATGCCATTATTTTTTTTTCTTTTGATACTTTAAAATTATATTCTTAGCATAACTGATTTAATTGATGTAAATAGTACTGCAAATTATTTTCATTTTCTTGAATAATAACCACATCGTCAGCATACATTAAAATGTTTAATATTTTAAAACGGTCCATTCTTATACATATATTAACAATACTCCTTCAAAACTACTTTCAAGTCTCAACACGAAAAAACCCAGAAGGAATTGAAATATCCACTCAAAAGACTTCTGGATGGTGTTTCTCTTGAGGCCGAAACAGGTCAACAAATGGCCTAAATTCGTGAATGTACTATGATGATAATGATAACAATACTTTTCCAATTTTGGATGATGTCATTACTATACAGATTAGATCAGACTTCCCTATCTGTGGACTATATCTTGTCATCCAAATTCTATAAAAAAAGTAAAACTAATATATATATATAGGCTATATATATATATATATATATATATATATACATACTATTTATTCGTATATTAAGTATTTACCTTAGTTGAATATAGGCCAATTAATTCTGAGTCATTTTTGTATCGATTATCAAATGTATACATATTAATTTATTTAAATTAAATGTTTATAAAAATATGATGTAAAAGTTTGTATGTATGTTGCCAGAGTGGCCCTCCATGGTATCTTTACCTTGTCGTGGTGGAGTGGCTTGCGTGCTTAAATGATCCTGAGAGCTATACCGGCGGTAGCATTGCTGCCGATAGGGTTACCCAAGCCGGTCTGGTCGAAGGTGATAAGCCAGACGAAAAAAGTACTTTAGTCGAAAAAGTGACGATCTTTCACCGTAAAAATACAACCGTCAAAAAATGCGGACATGGGTTCTTCTGGGGTAAAATTTTCCGGAGGTCAAATAGTCCCCCATTCGGTTCTCCGGGCGGGGACTACTTCAGGGAACCCACGCCAATGGCTCAAACACGGGACATGTTCCTAGGAACATGGAATGTTAGGACTTTATACAATAGCGGGGCGCTAGAGATATTAACGCGGGAATTAGATAAATCGCCCTTGGGTATAGTCGCTTTACAGGAAGTTAGGTGGCCAGGAGAAGGTAGTCAGGAAGCTTTGCATTATACTACGGAGGTGCAGAAAGACCTGCATTTGGAACGGGTTTTTTAGTCAGAAGGAGGATCCTATCCGCTATCCGAGATATTAAGTTTGTTAGTTATAGGATATCATACATAATTCTAAAGAGTAAAGAACATGATTTTATAATTGTAAATGTACATGCCCCTACAGAAGATATCAAATGTATATACTTACTTACTTACTTACTCACTGGCACTATCGAACCCGTAGGTTCATGGCCGCGCGGACATAAGCTCTCCATACATCCCTATCCTGAGCTAATGCTTTCCAATCATTCCCTGTATAATATACTTCCCTCAAATCATAGTTAATGTTGTTCTCCCACCTCATTCTTGGTCTACCAACTCGGCGTTTTCCCTCTGGCTTTCCTACAAGAAGCTTCCATGCACGTCTTTCATTCCCCATACGTGCAACATGTCCTGCCCATCGCAGTCTACGAGACTTAACTGTTCTTATTATATCTGGCTTCCTATAAAGACCATGTAGTTCATTGTTATGTAGTCTTCTCCATTCACCAGTCTGTTCATCTCTCTTTGGTCCAAAAATTTTCCTAAGAACTTTATTCTCAAATACTCGTAATCTCCTTTCCTCCCTTAAAGTAAGAGTCCATGTTTCGCATCCATATAATATAACTGGTAGAATAATAGTTTTATATAATTTCAGCTTAACGTTTTTTGAAAGGAGTTGGGACATCAAAAGCCTCTGCAATGCATAATAGCACGCATTTCCAGAATTGAGCCTATGTTTAATTTCCTTGTGCGTCTCATTCCTATTTGTGATTATTGTTCCTAGGTATTTGAATTCAGCCACTTCCTCAAAATTTCCCTCATTTGTCATTAGCTGTCCATTTCCATTATATACTGAATTTCTACCTGTGACCATATATTTAGTTTTACTGATATTTACTTCCAGTCCTAATTTCTTAGTGTTACTCAATAGTGTGTGCGTGTTGGCCTTTAGTATCTCCTCGCTATCGGCCAATAGTACTACATCATCAGCATAAACTAACAGCTTATTAATACCATTCAGTTGTAAGCCTTCCTCATTCTCTAAAGATTTAATGGCATGCTCTAGTACAAAATTAAATAGTAGAGGAGATAGTGCATCTCCTTGCTTCAACCCATTCTGGATTTCAAAAGTGTCTGAAAACTGTTTGCCTACACGCACCCTACTATTTGAGCCATTTAGACACATTCGTATAAGTCTAACTAACTTATACGAATATACATTAATTTATTTAAAATAAATTTTACATAAATTTGATGCAAAATGTTGTATGTATGTTGCCCGAGTGGAAAATGTTTTACAAATTTATTTCTAATCATAACTCACTTCAAACCCTTGCAACGTAAACGAGTTTAATTTTAATTTTTAGTCCTCTGAACTTCACTTCATCAACGAAGATTGCTTATATTTCAAATTTTAAAAATTAACACCACATTACTCTTAGTTTTGGTTTACTAACTACGAAAAAATATTTAATCTGGGTCAAATTCATCCGCACTAAGTATGGTCCATGAAGTTTACGTCTTCATCTACACGAAATAAAATATTTCCGCCATGATTTTAATGCACATATAATGCGAGGCTACAAATTCCTTCACCACCAGAGTGCACTGAAATGTAGCAGTTGTGTCAGTCCGCGATAATAAAATAAATTTCTAGCTCTGTACTACGTTTTACAACTTTTTATTTTTTAAAGAGAAGTAAAAAATAAATTGCATTAAAATGACCACATTAATGACCTTTGCGCCATCAAACGGCCATGGTTAGAAGAGTGTACCAGTTGACAGACACGAAACGAGGGAGCGAATGTAACGTTTATTTGAGGAAATGAATTAAACAATGGAATATGTTACGTAAGTGTGTGAGTCTCAAATTATATCGATTAATTTTACTGTACATGATTTTTTCCTACTACTGTTCAACGTGTTCATAATTTTTGCGCACGTTTTATTTGTGGTATTCGCAAATTTGACCATGTTACACCGTCCCTGGAACAATTATCGTGTCTTCGTCTAAGAGATCGTAGAACTGTCCATTCCCTATCCCTTCTCTATAAAATTCTTCACACATCATCGCCTAATTATTTATCACGCCGATTCATCAGACTATCCGACACACACAATCTTGACACTCGATCCCGTCAGCACATTGCCCTTTATATCTCTCCTCATCACACTGTATATTATTCATTATCTTTTACGGTCTCACTTACCAAAACATGGAATTCACTTCTGCCCTATGTCAGAGACTGTCAAACTACAACATCCTTCAAAAACAAACTAAATAATTATTTAATAACAAACTAAGTGATACACCTCACTGATTGTATTCTTTTAACAATTAATACATTTTATTATTTATGAAAATAATATTAAGATTAACAAATATTTTCTTTTGTTTTGTTTTAAATATTGTATAATCGTAAAATTAGTTTTGTATATCTCATTATTTTTCTTTGTTTTTTATATACACTAGACAGGGACAATTTAATATGTCTTGCTTGTATACATTTTATTATTAGTTTTAGTCTTTAATTTTAACTAACATTAACTGGTTGCATTATAGATCGTAATATAATAGATATTATCTTTTTGATCAAATTTTTTACTTAGTATTTAATATTAGAGTTAATTGAGATTGTTATATTCTGATATAATATATGTTTCTCCTGGTGAGTGGAAATGGACAAATCGACGAAAAAACGTTTATTAAAAAAATAATTATTTAAACCCATTAATTGAAATCGAAATAAACAAAACTGTGGGTGATGGAGAAATTCCAAATACATATTTGAAAACACGATACAAAACTGCATTAAGTACAACTATTGGTACTCATGAGACAAAAATAATGTTGACCTGTGTAATTTTTCATAGATTAAGCTTAGCATTAAGGACTTTCCTGGTACACCACTATCATCACCCATCAGATCATCGTGAGAGCGTAACCCCGCCTTTCAGGCGCTGAAACTTCAGAAATAGGTTACAATTACGCCAATGCCAGGAGAGAACACCAGAAGTGTCCAAATTACAAAATGGGACATTGAATAAAAAATAATCATTCGTTTATCGTTTAATACGAATATAGTCATAATTAACAAATGAAATACCAAACAAGACTCTAAAAAGGAAGCCATATATGAGACAACACTTGATTATTACAAAGATAATACCAAGTAGATAGTATAACTGTCACAGGATTGATGGTCGGGACAAGGGGTACTATACCAGGATTCTTAGCTAAATTTTGGACTTTGTTAGATTTGGACAGAGTGTATCTTTCTAAAATTGCCATCGCTACCATTAGAGGATCAATTTCAATTTTAAGAAACCATCTTTACAAAATTCATATTTTATAGAATATACTTCAATTATAATTTTAAATTTTTTAATGTATTTCATCAATTTCGAAAATTAATTTTCTGTATCACTTTGTCCTTGTGGCAATCCTTTAATGAGGAACGTTTTATACAGGGTGAAAATTATTTAAACCGACAAACTCTCGGAGGATGTAGGGAACACCAAAACAAACATTTTTACCTAATGTCATTTTTTCCTATGAGGATTATTTAATCCGGTAGAGGAAGATTTCTCTGGCGGCAAATTATTTAAATCAACAAACACTTTTGCTTTTTTTTATTATCAAGAGACATCACATTAACACAACGCAATTACTTAAATTACAGTAGAGGTTCAAAAAGTCTCCATTGACATGTAAACAAAGGTTATACCGGCGGATCATGTTCTGTCTAACATGGGCAAAAACTCCACGAGTATCGTTAATTGCTCCTGCTGCTGCTACTATCCGGGCAACCAGATCCTTTCCTGATGTAACAGGAGTTGCGCATCTCTCCCCACACAAAAAAATCCAAAGGGGTCATATATGGGGATCGAGCAGGCCATGGTACAGGACCACATCTACCAATCAACTTTTCTGAAAACCGTTGGTTCAAGAATCGAGGCATACGACGACTAAAATGTGCCGGCGCCCCGTCATGTTGGAACCTCATGCGTTGTCTTGTAGGGAGCGGGACGTTTTCCAGCAATTCTGGCAATGCTCTGGCTTGAAAATTTTAATAGTGCCTGCCATTTAATGGCCTAGGTAGTATATATGTCCCAATTAAACAGTCCCTAAAAACACCCGCCCACACATATCAATGTACTGACTCCAGGTGTATCGCTCCAAATAGTAAACAGATACAATTCACTACTACACTGGTGGACAAACAGCAGTTGCAGTCATGACAACTGAAGAGCGTAATACGCCCTCTACCGGTTTAAATAATCCTCATAGGAAAAAATGACATTAGGGAAAAATATTTGTTTTGGTGTCGTCTACAATCTCCCAGAGTTTGTCGGTTTAAATAAATTTCACTCTGTATAATACATAAATATTTTAAATATAGAAGAGTAAAAATCAACAATTTCAGGTTGTGTGGAGAGAGACATTACGTTTCTATCAAAATCCACCCCCGCCGCAATGGCGGTGTTAAAGCGTTGGGAGTTCGGTCTATAAATTTTAGCTCTGTTGTCATAAGAGTTAACGCCGAGAGTGTTTAAAAAAAAAGGCAGCATATCTGTATACATGTCGTGATGTTTTAATAGCGAGTTTTGAATCTGCAGATACAGGGATGGAGGGAGAGGGTGTAATGTTTTTACAGTCTCATTCAAAAACTACTAGAACCGCTATCAGCACTTTTTAACCTTTCTTTATGATTTCATTTTAGTTTCTCCTTTTACGGACAAAGCGTGATAAATGCTGCTATCGATAGCTGCTGTAATTTTCAAGAGCATTAACTGTTTGATTATTGATGCATCGAGTTATTTCAACGAGTCAAATCCTGCCATCATCTGATCACAGTTCCACAAACTGTTAATCATGCAGGCCCGCACTTGCAAAACAACCTTTCCCTGAATCACAGCTGTTGACGATATTTTCAAAAATTCAATAGTTCAGTATTTGTTTCGCTCACAACATAGTCTCTTTGCTTAATATACCGCAACATAGGACATCGCATCACTCCATGTCATGTACTATCTTCACTTCTGGCAACTGGAATTCCCTACCACAAGAAATAAGGGGCTGCCGGACATTGGCATGTTTTAAAAGAAATCTAAATTCATATTTGCTCTAACCACGACTTCATCATTACCCAGTGTAAGCTACATATATTAATTGGTGTTTCTCGTATAATTTATCATATTTATACTATTATTATTATTATTATTATTATTATTATTATTATTATTATTATTATTATTATTATTATCGTATAAAATGTTGTTTGAACATGAAATTTACATTGCTACACTTATTATATCTTTAACTCTTTATAATTAGTATAGTGTATATCTATATTTGTGAAATATTTATTTGTATTTGTGCTGGTTGAGTGGACCTTAACTCTGCCAGAATAAATAAAACATTATTATTATTATTATTATTATTATTATTATTATTATTATTATTATTATTATTATTTTATTTCTGTTCCGAGACTAATGGAGTCCTCAGGGTTTGAGATCCTACATCTATAACTTTTCTATGTATATAATTTTCAAACCCGAAGGTACTGTAATGTTTCCAATTTTAAATTTCCTCTGACGAAAACACCATGGGGAGACAAAAGCGAACCTAGGAGGTGAACGTTCTATCTGGAGAACACCAAGAACGATATCTCGATAGCGAATTTAACGATATACATCAATAAATATCTATGTATAGGAGAAGAAATGGAAAATATAAATTTCAACAATGGAGAAAACTAAAACCTAGTATTGAATGCACTTATTTAGGAACAAAATTAGAATATTCAGGCGATAACACAGTGGAAATTAAAAATAGAGTCGCACAAACAAAACAAGCAATAAATGCTTTAAACTCTGTTTGGTGGAGCAAAAGTATTACAAAAAAATAGAAAATTACAAATATATCGAACCATAATTCAGAGCATTTTAACATATGGTGCTGAAGTCTGGCAAATTCCTACCAGGGAAATGAAAACAATTTTAAGTACAGAAATGGATGTTTTAAGAAGATCAGCTGGCAAATCTAGAATGGATAGAATACGAAATAAAGAAACAAAGGAAATTATGGGTGTGCAAGAGGAGCCGGAATTCATGGACATTATAGAAAAGGAAAGATTACAGTGGTATGGCCATGTGAAAAGAATGCCAGAGCAAATATTGTCAAAAATTATTATGGAATGGATCCCAATGGAAAGGCGGAAGAGAGGAAGACCGAAGAAAACTTGGATAGAAGGGCTACAAGCAACTATGAATATCAGAGGATTTGAAGAAGATCAATGCCAAGCCAGGTTAGAAAAAGTGAGGGGGAGGATTAACAACCTCGTTAAAAAACCAGGGTTCAGTACGCCCGGCTGATAGTACCCTGTGAGGGCTCCTTATCTGGGGTACAGATACTGCTGCCCTGTAGTTCGTCATTGGTTTGATAAAGGCTAGAGGAAGAAAACCTTCACCAAAAGTCACCTGGTCCTCCAGGTTCGGGGTCGATGCATCAGGCCAGCTCCCTGTTCGTCACAAGAAACATAACAATTCTAAAAATAAGAACTGAAATGACAACATGAGCACCGGAGGACATGGAGTGGATGGATAGAGATGAGTGGAGAAGGAAGATAAAAATTTAGACACAGAAAAATGTGTAAACATTAAAAATCTGTATGTTGGTTGGTTGGTTGGTTGGTTGGTATCTAATGTCGAGCACTTGATAATGAAACCATTCGCTCTCTTGCACTCCAATATTTAGCAGGAAGGCTGGTCTCTTCTACAAAAGCTGGACAAGGGAGGAGATGGTTTCTTTCCATATCTTCATTTAAATTGCAAAAAGGGCATTTAGGTGAATCTGTTATGCCAAGTCTGTGTAGGTGTTTATTCAGGCAGTCATGTCCCGTTAGCAGTCTGAATGTTGCTACTGCAGATTTTCTTTATAATGTAGTAATGTCATAAGCTTGTAGATTTTCCCATTCCTTTCCAGATGTTTTGGTGGTGTATTCTTCTCTAAGTTTATTGATATATTTATTTGAGATAATTCTTTTGATAGAGTGAAAGGAAACTGGAGTAGAAGTTGGGTTCGAAACAATTTTGCTACGCATCTTGGCCAAAAAATTGGCTATTTCATTGCCTGTCACTCCACAATGGGCCGGAATCCATTGAAGTACAAGTTTTTTTATGTAGATGGGATAACTGTTTTATTATATTGTGACATTCGATAATTTTGACGCTGTATGTATATACAATTAATTTAAACTCTCACGCTGCTTTCGTTTTCGAGTTAATAGAACTGAATATTAGATACAAGGGAATGTGCCATTTTCCAATATCATCTGTCTAATATGAGTAAATTAATAAATGATCTCTGCCGGACCCTAACAACACATTAAGAGAGTGCAGCTCTAGAAACATCCAATTTACTTCCATCGCTAAGGAAGACAAGCACTTTACACTCCCAGCCGTGATATGAATATCAATTATGAAGTAATGTAAAATAACTATCATTGGCCTTGTAATGCATACATATATTCTAAAATGGTTATCTCTTATCACTATAAAAGATAATCATTATTATTGATGCGTTTTATGAGTACACTTAATGAGATAAGGAAATAAGAGGATGAGATTGATTTTTTAGCCTCAAGATATGAGAAAAAAAGAATCATAGTTAGTAATAAAGTACATATATATTAGACATTTTTTAACTTCTTAAACATTGAAAATTGAAATGTATTGATATGTAATTTACTCAAGAACGTTTCCAAAAATTATTAGAATTTTTTTTTGTTATTTATTAAGAATTCCATTACTAATATCTACAAAATCTATAAAGATAATGAAATCTCTGTTAAATAAGATGGCAAACTAAGATCAATACTGGAGTAAGGCAGGGATGTGGACTTTCACCGGTGCTTTTCATTACATATATAAATAGAATAATAAACGAATGGAGGAAAACACAACGAGGATATATACCCATCAATAGGAACCACAAACTCGATGCTATTCTTTTTTGCAGACGATTTAGTGCTTCTGGCACTTTCCGAAAATGATTTGCAACGATCAATTTATAATTTACAAAAAACATCTGCCAAATTTAATATGAAAATATCAATTAACAAAACTAAAGTTATGGCATTTCATGGGAAGGACCCCATACAAAGTAAAATCTGTCTTCAGAATAAAGTTTTAGAGAGATCTAATCAATTTAAATATCTTCGATATTATCTCTCTATCTGGGATGAAAAGGATATCCCTTGAAAAAATTACTAGTTATAATAAAAGTTTGGGAATTATTAATCAAGTTATGAAACCATCCCTTGTACAAAAAAAAACACCAGATTACGTTTATATAACACTTTGGCTAGACCAGCAATGACCTATGGTAGTGAAGCATGGACACTAAAAAGACACCATGAAAGCAGAATAACGGCTTGTGAAATGAGATTCATGCGCAGAACCGCGGGTTATACCAGATGGGATCGGAAAAGGAACACCGATATCTTAAAAGAATTAAAGACTACGCCAATTTTGGAATATATTAAACAGTACCAACTAAATTGGAAACACCATCTTGAAAGAATGAGTTCAAATCGGATCCCCAAAGCTGTTTATAATTATATACTAAAAAATAGCCTCTAGTCTAATGCATATGTTGCCAAAGTTTCAGAGGCCTATGACACTTCTAAGTGCCCTAAAGTGCTGATTAGGCCTGTATGTTACATATTGCATTTAAACTGCATGCAAATCTTTAAACTTGTTTTTCCACACTTTTATTTTCACTGCATTTTTGTACATTCACAATTGAATGGAATTCACAAAACTTGTCCTAGAAGGTTCAAAGGTTTACTGCATGCCCTAAAAACAATGAGTAATAAAGCAGTGAATGAGTTTCACGATTGAAGTAGTATTTTATGAAATAAAAAATAAAATGCATGCAATTATTTTTTTTTGTAATTCCACGCATGAGGTACAACATTTTTTTTCTCCCTTTGTATTCACATTATAAGAATTATAATGCATGATTTTTTCTAAATATTTGAGGGGTCTTGTAAAAAATCAAGACATTTTACTAAAACATTGTGGAACCCATTAATTGTAATATATGCATTTTTTTTAAATAGCCTATAATACTTATACCGGTATTTAATTTTAGGAAGTGATATTTTGAGGTTATTTTAATTATATTATTTTTAGTCTGATCATCTTACCTCAATATTAATGTTGATTTGTTCTTGAACATGTTTCAAAACAATTCTGTTTTATCGTCAGCGATAAGAATATATTAATGTTGATTTGTTCTTGAACATTAATATTGAGGTAAGATGATCAGACTAAAAATAATATATTCATAAAATAAATGTCTCACAAGAATGAAACTTAAAGACATCATTATGTATCATGCACTGAATGTCTGTACAAAACATCAAGTCTCTGGCTCAAAAAATGTAGAAAATAGAAATTTCACCCATCACCCCCCTTAAATTAATTTTACGTATAGCTATTTAATACTCATAATGCTGTGCTCTTAATGGATACTGGTTCAGTTACAATCCCCAGTCATTATTCTGCTCGTAAAACTAATTAATTTAGACCAAATGAACAAAGAGACAAATCTATTAGTCTTAACGTAATTTCCAGTGTCATTATCACAATAATTAGCAAAGTTGCTGCGTATTTAATAATATGGTGAGACTCCACATTGGACACCGGAGACATAAGGTAGGCCTAATGTTTTGTCTTGCCATCAACATGGTGTCCCGTACTACAATTCCAATTAGATCTGCCCTGCTGGACCCTGACTTACAATTTGTTTGTAATACCTGGATACATAAAGTTCCTAACATTAACTTCATGTAGTTGAGACATTGCACTTATCCCTTAGTCCTTCGTTTCCCAACATGTTCGCGAACCTCCAGGCGGGTTTGCCAAAACATCTCCGTAATGGTGGGTTTCGAGGTTAAGTCTATTATTGTTTCCGTCATTTCTGCAGCATTGTAATAATAATAATAATAATAATAATAATAATAATAATAATAATTGTTATTTGTAAGCCTATGTTTTCCCTTTACAGAGATTTAGGCGCTCTCCCCCTACAGGGAAGAATTTGAACCATACCAATTTAGTTACACTTGTTTTCGTATAGATGTCATTTTGAGTGGTACGTGGTCAGCGTTCCTAACGCCGTTCCAACCAGCGATAACCCAATCCAGCGATTAAAAAAATCATAGACTAAGTAATATACTCTGTGGAGAAAATAGCAGTTAGCATCACAATATTGTATAACAGTGTCATAATATTATGATTTGCGTATTTAAATAAATACTTCAAAATTGTCTAAAATAGTCGTAATATATAAAAATCAATGTTTGTTTGTATGTTTTTGTTTTCTCATAATTATGGACAATGACTTCTGTCAAGTCCCCTGCATTTGTATAAATAAATGTTTGTTTGTTGGTTTGTCCATATTGTATGCGCGGCCATACCGTTGATCAGATTTTGATGTTTTTTTTTGCAAAATGTTCAGGAGATTCCCGGAATGAACATATGCTATTAGTGAGTTGTGATACTCAATCCCGTAGGCCTAACCCCTACAAATCACCCTTTGCAGTGAAAAACGTGAAATAAAGTCCCTATTTTGACACTGCCTAAATCATAACAAATACACCAAATTAATATATAGGCCTATAGTATTTGAAGAGAAAAATTATACGCTCAGACCGAGACTTGAACCAGGGACCCTTGGTTCTCTAGACCAAGTGCTCTACCAACTGAGCTACCTTCTTAATAATATCGGTACTTGCTCAGGTAGCTCAGTTGGTAGAGCACTTGGTCTAGAGAACCAAGGGTCCCGGGTTCAAGTCCCGGTCTGAGCGTATAATTTTTCTCTTCAAATATGATTTATCCATCATTGAGATGTACGTAATCAATAATAAAAAATAATGTATATAGAATTGAATATTTCAAAAACCTCTACAAAAAGTCCCCGACAGCATATGTTTATCTCTTACGGATAACTCGCAATAACCATTTTTGTTTTTCATTAATGCCAAAAAGATTGGGATAAGTAGATTCCCGGGCAAGCGTGCTCTGCCATACCGTTCATCCGACTGAGATGGGACTTTTTGAAAAAATGTTCAGGTGATTTCGGGGATGAACATAGGCTATAAGGGAGTTGTAATACTCAACCCCTTCACCTCTAAAAATCACCCTTTGTAGTGAAAAACGTGATAAAGTCCCTATTTGACGCTTAAATGGCTTACGCTGCCTAAACCATAACAAATACACCAAATTAATGACACAGAATTGAATATCACAAAAAGAACTCTACAAAAACGTCCGCGACAGCATATGTTTGTCTTCAACGGATAACTCAAAATAACGATAAGATGATTGGGATAAGCAGATTCCCGAGCAAGCATAACATCGCACGACTGCGGTTGGTGGTAAAACACATTACTTACTTACTTACTTACTTTTTCACTGGCACTATCGAACCCGTAGGTTCATGGCCGCGCGGACATAAACTCTCCATACATCCCTATCCTGAGCTAATGCTTTCCAATCATTCCCTGTATAATCTACTTCCCTCAAATCATAGTTAATGTTGTTCTCCCACCTCATTCTTGGTCTACCAACTGGGCGTTTTCCTTCTGGCTTTCCTATAAGAAGTTTCCATGCACGTCTTTCATTCCCCATACGCGCAACATGTCCTGCCCATCGCAGTCTATGAGACTTAACTGTTCTTATTATATCTGGTTTCCTATAAAAACCATGTAGTTCATTGTTATGTAGTCTTCTCCATTCACCTGTGTGTTCATCTCTATTTGGTACAAACATTTTCCTAAGAACTTTTTTTCTTTTTAAGGAGTAGCAACGCACGCCGGGTATTAGCTAGTAAAGTTATAAAAATTGTTTGAAAAAGTTTAAAATATTAAAAAATGTTAGTAAATGTAGAATAAGGGCTATATTTCTTCTTCTTCTTCCTTCCAAGTATTAGGCCAAGGCCTGTTACGATGCTATAGAAAATTTTCCCTCCAGCATTTCATAGGACGGCCCAGTGATCTTCGTCCTCTTGGTATATAATTATAAACAGCTTTGGGGATCCGATTTGAACTCATTCTTTCAAGATGGTGTTTCCAATTTAGTTGGTACTGTTTAAGAAGTGTCATGGCGGATTGTGAATAAGAGTGAAACTGGTTGCTCGTGTTTTTGCACAATTTTCAGCAGGTGTTAGTTTGTTTTTATAAACGTAATATCGATATTGCGAATTTATTTTGTTTGTAGCTTAATTTTACGCATGATGTCTCCACGTAAAACAAGAAATTGTGAAGAAAGCAAAGAAGAAATAACTAAGCGTGTGGTCCAAGAATGTTTGCGGGATCCAGCCATGTTGCAGCTGTTGAAGGACTCCGTGCGTGAGGCTATTGTATCGGAGCTAAAGGTAACTATAGACCGTAATACGGAAGTTATTAGGCAGTTGGAACTCTCGCTTCAGGAGAGGGACAACAAAATATTAAAACTGGAACAACAGTTAAGTGAGAAAACCGACTCGCTAGAGCAATACCAACGTCGACAGTGTCTACGTATTTTCGGTATACCTGAACAGGATGGTGAAGATACGGACAATATAGCAATCGACGTGGCCTCCAAAATTGGAGTTAAATTAGGAACCTGTGATATCGACAGGAGTCACAGGGTTGGGAAAAAGTCGGATCGACCACGGCCTGTTATTGTTAAGTTCATCAGTTATAGAAAGAGAAGGGAGGTCTTCCAAAATAAAAAACAATTGAAAGGCAGTGGGATCACAGTAAGAGAAGATCTCACCCAAATTAGATATAAATTGTTAAAGGACTGCATCACAAAATTTGGCGTCACAAATGTGTGGACAATTGATGGCGCAATACATGTGAAAAATGGAGATACCAAACGCATCATCACCCGGGCCTCTGATATGTAAATCTACCTAGTGCAAACACGCCCAGTGATACCATATCCCCAATTTAGCACTTTTATATAAATTATTAAAATTATATTTAGAAATTTCACATTAATTATTAGTATTATATTTAGAAATTTTACTTCATTTATTAATTTAATATTTGAATAAGATATTAGTGACTTGTTCTTTTCTTATAATTCTAGATAAAATATTTTTAAAATTTTCCATCCAAATAATGCTATTCATTTGACGGTCTCTGACAGGTTAGAGGACACTACCCTTCTCAAACCCCTTCCAAACAACAATAATGCAAGACAGGTTCTAGAAACAGCATTCTCCCCCTTCCCGTCTTCCCTACATGTGGTTCACTTGAACGCACAGAGCTTAACTGCACATACAGACGAAATTAGTATGATTTTTTCTTCTTCCAATATTCATGCTATTCTCGTATCAGAAACATGGCTCACTCCCTCCATTAATTGTAGTTTAATTGACATGGATGGTTATACTTTTCTTAGACATGATCGTGTACATAGTCGAGGGGGGCGGTGTTGGTGTCTTCGTTAGGACAGACCTTTGCCCTAAGTCTGTATACTTTTCTAATAACGAGACATCTCCTGAAATTATGTTTATAGAAATATACGCAAGCTTCAAAAAATGCCTTCTTCGTGTAGTGTACCAACCCCCTAAAATGAAAAAAATAGCAGAAATAGAATCCGCTCTACAAAACGCACGTATACAATATGAACACGTTATCGTCATGGGTGACTTTAATATAAATATACTAGACACTGACAACAGACATACACAACAGCTTATGTCCGCGTTCCAAGTTTGTGATATGACTATCCTTCCCTTACAGCCTACACATCACACCAATCATTCTGCGACTTTACTTGACTTAATTGCTACTAATAATCCAGACAGAGTACTAACCCACGGGCAACTGTCAGCTCCCGGAATATCAGCACATGATATTATATTCTTAGCATATTCACTGCAGTGCCCTAAACTAGCTCGTAAGACTATCACATATAGAGACCTAAAACATATAAAAAATGCAGCTCTACTTGAAGACACTATAAATTACCCTGGCATACTATATGGACGTTGCATTCTGTTGACGAAAAAGTTGAGGCATTAAATAACCTTATATTACAACTATATGACAGACACGCTCCACTGAAAACTAAACTAGTGAAACGACACCCTGCTCCCTGGATGTCTGCTAACATTCGTGACTTGATGACTGAAAGAGACGCAGCATATCGGAAATATAGAGTCGACAAAACTGATATAAATCTTAATCACTATAAACGGTTACGAAACAAGACTACACAAACTATCAGAAACGCCAAACTTAGACATCTATACAGCCTTACTGAACCTAATAACAATAACCCAGATATTTGGAAAAATCTGAATAAAATGGGTGTAGGAAGGAAAGACACACAGGTAGAAAAACTACCTGTTTCCCTGGACACACTCAATAACCATTTTACAAGCACATTCTTTACTCCTAAAGACAAAACACAGACAATAAGTGAACTACTATTGACAAATCCACCAGACAGAGAACATTTCCATTTTTCATATCTTACAGAAAATGACATAAAGAAAGCTCTCAAACGAATAAAAACAAAAGCAGAAGGTACTGACCGTATAAATATCACTCTACTTAACAAAATAATCGACGTTATACTACCTACCATAACTCATGTTTTCAACTCCTCACTACAAACCTCTATATATCCCACATTATGGAAGCAAGCAATTGTACGCCCACTCCCGAAAGTAAAAACTCCCTTAACTCCTAACGATTTTCGACCCATTAGTATTTTACCTACCCTTTCAAAAGCTTTGGAACGATTAGTCCATAAACAACTGACTGACTACCTAACTGAACACGACCTTTTAGATCAATACCAATCAGGCTTCAGGACAGGACACAATACAAATACTGCTCTACTAAATATATGTGAAGACATACGCGAAGCATCTGATAATCGAAAACTTACTATTCTTACACTACTTGACTTTAGTAAAGCATTTGACACGGTAGACTTGGACTTATTGTTGCTTAAACTAAAAAACCTCTCACTTTCTGACAGTGTCACGCAATGGTTCAACTCCTACCTTCGTGAGCGCCAGCAATATGTTGTAGGAAATTCTACATTACGCTCTTCTTGGACCTACCGTAAAGCTGGAGTTCCACAGGGCTCGGTGCTCGGCCCATTGCTTTTTTCAATCTATATAAATGACATATCTGACTCCCTAAAACATTGCAAACATCATTTATTTGCGGACGACATGCAGATCTACCTTCACTCAGACAAATATTCTTTAAATGACGCGGTAACCAAAATTAATGAGGACCTTGACTCGCTAACGGCGTGGACAGAGAAATATGGACTTGAATTAAATCCTAGAAAGACACAAGCAATCATTATGGGCCATCAGAGACTATTATCCTCAATTAACACAAATGCAGTATTACATGTGTCACTTAATGGGGTTCAGATCCCTTATAGTGAGACAGTAAAAAATCTAGGAGTGTTTATGGATAAACATTTAATTTGGAATAAACAAATAAATAACATTTGCAAAACTATCTTCTCAATAATACACTCATTAAATCGTATAAGAAATTGTTTACCGTTTTCTCTAAGAAAAATGCTAGTAGAAACACTCGCAATGCCCCATTTTGATTATTGTGATACTCTTTTTACTGACCTAAATACTGTTCTTACCCAAAGACTTCAACGTGTTCACAATTCTTGCATACGTTTTATTTGTGGTATACGTAGATTTGATCACGTTACACCATCCCTGGAACAATTGTCATGGCTTCGTCTTCAAGATCGTAGAACCATCCATTCCCTATGCCTACTCTATAACATATTACACACATCTTTACCTTATTATTTATCACACCGCTTCACTAAACTCTCTGATACACATAACTTAGATACCCGATCCCTTGAGCACAGTGTCCTTTATATCCCTCCTCATCATACTACCTATTATTCGAAATCTTTTACAGTTTCTCTTGCTAGAACATGGAATTCACTTCCACCCTATGTCAGAGACTGCCAAACTTTACCATCTTTCAGAAATAAATTGAAAATAAAATCACTAACAGAAACAACTCACTAATACTACTTTTTAAGAATTAATAATGCGTTTTTGCATTATTTAATAAAAATAGACTTAGGATTTGTTAATATATTTACCTAATGCCTTGTATAAAAAGCGTAGATTAATTCATTGTAGTGTTTTTTTTTCTCTTCTTTTTATGCATAGTAGATTCGAGCTGTTATTCCTTTTTTATTCATTGTATCATTAATTTAATTTTAATTGTATTTAGTTTCATTCTATTATTAGACATTAATTTCATTATTATTCAATATGACAGATAATGAATTGTTCAATAACTATTATTGTAACTTTTTTTTGTATTCATATGTAACATGTTTGTCCTGTCTAATATGACTACTATTGTAATTTTTTTGTATTCATGTGTAACATATGTTTGTCCTGTTTTATATGACTATTATTGTATTTTTTTTTTGTATTCATATGTAACATATGCTTGTTCTGGTGAGTGGAAGAGAAGGCCACATGGCCTTAACTCCACCAGGCTAAATAAATAAATAAAAAAAATAAAAAAAAATAATATATTCCAAAATTGGCATAGTCTTCAATTCTTTTAAGATATCGGTGTTCCTTTTCCGATCCCATCTGGTGTAACCCGCTGTTTTGCGCATGAATCTCATTTCACAAGCCGTTATTCTGCTTTCATGTTGTTTTCTTAGTGTCCATGCTTCACTACCATAGGTCAACACTGGTCTAGCCAAAGTGTTATATAAACGTAATCTGGTGTTTTTTTGTACAAGGGATGGTTTCATAACTTGATTAAGAAGGGACTATTATTATGCTTTCAAGTCTTATACGAGAATTTCCCGGAAGGGCTATATTTTACAATAATAAACTGAAAAACAAAGGGTAAGTAGAAGTGCAGTTGAGACCTAACTTGTCTAAATATATTATTTACTTACTTCATTAATCTTAAACAGTTTAAAGATATACAGATTTCTCTAAGAGAATCTGTAAGATGACATGGTTGTCTGTAAGTGTATTCAAGAGATTATAATCCGTAACTCGCAAGTTTAACAGTTGAACGCTTTGAGGATTATTGTCGAGGACAGAGTTCAGTAATTTAAACGGATGTTCAAGCTGAAAAGGTTCCAATATTGCAAGTACTTTCATTGCGTAACATTGGTCAACATGATTTTTGTCTCAAGAGTACCAATAGTTATACTTAATGCAGTTTTTTATCGTGTTTTCAAATATGTATTAGGAATTTCTCCATCACCCACAGTTATTTCGTTTCAACTACGATTAATTGCCACTCTCAAAGTACACAAGAAACAGCTACGCCTACAGAATAGCACATGAATCCTACTTCATTGAGGACATCAAGCTTCGCTTCAATCTACCAGAAACCCAGGCATATAAAGACGCCATCAAAGAGAGACAAAACAAACCCAATGCAATACTGATGGAAATAATGGACACAGAAACGATGAAAACCGATGTGTGGAAAGGACCGAACTTCCAACTTCGCCACCTATACACACGCTTCGCCGCGCATGGTTTCCACTGGAAAATATGTCAGAATCCGTCATACCACGACCCGAAGGAGGACTGCAGATGTAAGCTTTGCGACGAGCCATGCTCCAGGTACCACCTAATGAAATGCCAAAGCAGAACTAAGCCTCTCACCAAAATTACAAAAGACTGGTGAAAACTCTAAATGTACACATTGTGTTTAATAAAATCAATTAAATTTCAATTAATGAATTTAAATAATTATTTTTTTAATAAACTTTTTTCGTCCATTTGTCCATTGTAAGATAAAACCAAATGAGCTAACTCATGAGATTTCAGCTATGGAAAAGAGATATCAAGGCAAATGGAATCCTAATATGCTAGCCGATTATTGTTGGACCATCAAGAGGGATGCTACACGGACGAAATATAGCAGATAATCGTCATTTCTTACTCTCTAGGCGAGTCCGAATGTTCCAATATTGTGTAGTTATGAATGTAGAAGATATTAAAGTGTTTGAAATTATAAATGCCTGTCTCTCGGAAACCTTGCGTGATGATCATATATTTTTTCTTTCTGAGACAAAAAAAAAAGTTTCTTTTTTGTTGCTCAGTGTTATTTACGAGGACAGCGTTCAGTAATTTGTGATGTAAGCGGATGTGTGCGCTGAAAATGTACTTCTATTGCATAATCCATAATCGATCATCATTTCTTACGTGCAATTGTTGGTATTAATGAACTTCTAAGAATCAAGCGAGATATCGCTTACAGTTTCCCCAAGGCTAATCGTTTGTTGAATTACGTACGTATTTTTTATATATCCGTTCTACGAGTATTAATTTCAATTGAAATTTTCCTAAGAGTACATATGCACTATATATTATTAAATATCACAGTGTGAATTTGAAAATAAACGTATTTAATTGAAAGTTTACAGGGTGTTTCAATAGTGATGGTCAGTATTTAAGCAGGAGAAGTAATGTCAATGGAAACAGAAACGTTTAAGAAAACATGAATAATTTTAAGTGGGTTGGAAATAATATATTTTATTGGCTGAATACGTACTAATTCATACATAATTAACGCATTCGGAAGTTACTTCAGATGCGTAAACAAACCAGAGGTGGATCACATAATTGCATATTTCAGATAATAGCATAACCAGACGTCGATTCTCGTGGACTAATTTCTACCATTGTAAAACCCGGTTGGGATTGATAGATTTGCAGGCCGTAAAAATCCTGAGCATGGATTCTTTTGGAAAGGAATTAAAGTAATGCAACATATAAAATAACGTCTTAATCCTAAAAAACCCAACTCCTTTCTAAAAGCGTTGAACTGAAAATATACAAAACTGTTATTCTACCAGTTATATTATATGGGTGTGAAACATGGACTCTTACTTTAAGGGAGGAATGGAGATTACGACTATTTGAGAATAAAGTTCTTAGGAACATGTTTGGATCAAAGAGAGATGAACAGACAGGTGAATGGAGAAAACTACATAAAAGTGAACAACATGGTCTTTAAACGAAGCCAGATATAATGAGACCAGTTAAGTGTCGTAGTCTGCGATGGCCAGGACATGTGGCACGAATGGGAATGAGAGACGTGCATGGAAGCTTCTTGTAGGAAAACCAGAGGGAGAAAGCCCAATTGGTAGACCAAGAATGAGGTGGTAGAATAAAAATAACCATGATTTGAGGGAAGTAGATTATGCAGGGAATGATTGAAAATCATTAGCTCGGGATATATGGAGAGTTGATGTCCATGTGGCCATGAACCTACGGGTTTGATAGAGCCAGTGAGCTAGTTAGTTAGTTAGTTAGTTTAATCCTAAAAAAATCTCGTTAAATTTTCGATCTTTTCATGCGATAATGATATATTGAAAGGTTGTTTTAGATATTAATATAAAACTATGGAATATTCACCTGAAAGGTCCGTCTCCTCAACTTAATTAATCATTTAACTGTAGCGCTTTCGGGACTTTTCCCATCATCGGCAGGATTCAAAACTGGTGTTTCACTGAAGATCTGGTAGAGGGAGTTGCATGTATTGGGTTCGTTTTCGTTTATCAGGCTGTCGTTGTCAGCTGCTTTCATGATTTCCATCTCTTCGAGTACGTTTATCTTCGCTGGATTATTTTCTCTGTGCATTATTGTTAGGGTGTTTTCAATATTTAACATGCGATGTCCTTCATGGATAACGTGTTTTGCATAGCTTGATTTCCCTTCTGCGTGAATGAAGTCTCGAAAATGTTCTTTGAATCTGATGTTAAAACTCCTGTTTGTCCTTCCTATATAAAATTTGTTGCAGTCCTTACATGTCAATTTATAAACTCCTTTGCTGTTGAAAATGTTATTTTCTTCAATGTTATTGTGTAAGTTATTGTGTTGTTTAATTTGTTATTGGTTCTGTACGCTATTTTTACGTTTTTATCGGCTTTCTTTAGTGCATTGGCTAATTTTGTCGTTTCTTTTTTTAATAAACCTCAACGGAACACATCATGAATCTTATAAAAGTTTTAGATATTTGTCTTAGATATTACATAAAATAACTTAATTTAACTGCTACGAGATGAAACTCATGTTTTTTTAATTGTTTGCACTTGAGTGCTGTGCTTGTCTTGGTGTTAATAACTAAAATTGTTGCCACTTGTACCTAAATAATTTAAATATCTAATGTTGAAAGAGATCCAGCCAGCAAACAAAAAGTGACTATTTAATAAATTGGTTGGAAAAACTGCACTTAAACTAGCGTGAAATATTTTCAAAGTCCTACAGAACAACAGTGCGCATGCGCCAGAGTTTATAGAGCCAGTTATATCCCACAATCGAACCACGTATCGAGTATCATCCTCGATTACTATCCGTCGCTATGAAATTTAAATGACCAATATTTGCAATAAATCCCCAAATCTATGTTAAAAAATATATTAATAATATTAAAATTACCAAACGTTTATTAAAAATGGGTGTACACTTACTTATCACTCTCTAACGCTGATCCAACCAGCGATAACCCAAAACAGCGATAGAAAAATCATAGACTAAGTAATATACTCTGTGGAAAAAATAGCAATTAGCATCACAATATTGTCTAAGAGTGTCATAATATTATGATTTGCATATTTAAATAAATACTTCAAAATTGTCTAATAATGTTATAACATTGTATGAAAAGTTTTAAAATATTAAATAATGTTATTAAATGCAGAAGAAGAGCTATAGTTTACAACAATATAACTGAAAAATCAAGCGCTAGTAGAAGTGCAGTTGAACCATGATCTCTTTTTATTGGCTAATTCATAAATAATTAAAGCATTCGGAAGTTACTTCAGATGCGTAAACAAACCAGAGGTGGATCACATAATTGCACATTTCAGATAATAACATAACCAGACGTCGATTCTCGTGGACTAGTTTCTACTATGGTAAAACCCGGTTGGGATTGATAGATTTGCAGGCCGTAAGAATCCTGAGCATGGATTTTTTTGGAAAGGAATTAAAGTAATGTGTTCCATGTCATATATTTACAACACATAAAATAACGTCTTAATCCTAAAAAAACCCATCTGCTTTCAAAAAGCGTTAAACTGAAAATATATAAAACTGTTATTCTATCAGTTATATTATATGGAGCGCGAAACATGGACTCGTACTTTAAAGGAGGAAAAGAGATTACGAGTTTTTGACAATAAAGTTCTTAGGGAAATGTTTGGATCAAAGAGAGATGAACAGACAGGTGAATGGAGAAGACTACATAAAAGTGAACTACATGGTCTTTATAGGAAGCCAGATACAATGAGAACAGTTAAATGTCGTAGTCTGCGATGGGCAGGACATGTGGCACAAATAGGAATGAAATACGTGCATTGAAGCTTCTTGTAGGAAAACCAGAGGGAAAAAGCCCAATTGGTAGACCAATAATGAGGCGGGAGAATAACAGTAACCATGATTTGAGGGAAGTAGATTATGGAGAGAATGATTGGAAATCATTAGCTCAGGATAGGGATATATGGAGAGTTGATGTCCATGTGCCATGAACTTACGGGTTCGATAGAGCCAGTGAGATAGTTAGTTAGTTAGTTAGTTTAATCCTAAAAACATCTCGTTAAATTTTCGATCTTTTCATGCGATAATGATATATTGAAAGGTTGTTTTAGATATTGTCTTAGATATTACATAAAATAACTTAATTAACTGCTACGAGATGAAACTCATGTTTTTTTAAATTGTTTGCACTTGAGTGCTGTGCTTGTCTTGGTGTTAATAACTAAAATTGTTGCCACTTGTACCTAAATAATTTAAATATCTAATGTTGAAAGAGATCCAGCCAGCAAATAAAAAGTGACTATTTAATAAATTGGTTGGAAAAACTGCACTTAAACTAGCTTGAAATATTTTCAGGTGGAAAAACTGCACTTAAACTAGCTTGAAATATTTTCAGGTGGAAAAACTGCACTTAAACTAGCTTGAAATATTTTCAGGTGGAAAAACTGCACTTAAACTAGCTTGAAATATTTTCAGGTGGAAAAACTGCACTTAAACTAGCTTGAAATATTTTCAGGTGGAAAAACTGCACTTAAACTAGCTTGAAATATTTTCAGAGCCCTATAAAACAACAGTGCGCATGCGCCAGAGTTTATAGAGCCAGTTATATCCCACAATCGAACCACATATCGATTATGATCCCCCATTACCATCCGTCGCTATGAAATTTAAATGACCAATATTTGCAATAAATCCCCAAATCTATGTTAGAAATATATATTAATAATATTAAAATTACCAAACGTTTAATAAAAATGGGTGTACACTTACTTATCACTCCCTAACGCTGAACCAACCAGCGATAACCCAAAAAAGCTATAGAAAAATCATAGACTAGGTAATATAATTTGTGAAGAAAATAACAGCATCACAATATTGTCTAACAGTATCATAATATTGTGATTTGCATATTTAAATAAATACCTCAAAATTGTCTAATAATGTTATAAAAATTGCTTGAAAAAGTTAAAAATATTAAATAATGTTAGTAGATACAGAAGAAGAGCTATAGTTTACAACAACAGAAAAATCAAGCGCTAGTAGAAGTGCAGTTGAGCCAATTGTTCCTAAATCTATATTTACTGGAACTTCTTTGCTATTTTTCATAATTATTTACTTCTCATTCCTACATTTTGAACTCAATCTTTTAAAACACCCTGTATTATTTTATTAATTAAATGTAGCTTTTACATTGTCTTGTCCGATAACGAGAAATCATCAGCGACAGGATGATAATATGTCATAATTAATCAATTAATTAAGGAAATGAGATTTAAACCTCTCATGAACCGTTGACGCAAATTTGTATCTTACGTACTCTTTTTTTTATTGAGGTGTAAAGTCGATACCGGTACTGTTATATAAAAAGCAGCACCAATGTAACTCTTCATCCTTCACTTGTAAGACAGTCTAAACAGCTGTATTTAGAAGCAACCACAACAAAATGGCAACACTGCATCTTACTGTTCTCTTGGTAAGTAACTAATAATATTCAATTACAGTTTTTCATTAATTCATTTTCTTTCAGTTTAGATGGAATTGAGAAATTTTCTATTTTTTTTAAATTTAGGAATATTCCACAATACAGTGTTTCTCCTTTAACCCAAAGTGATTTGTCGCCAGAGGTTCCTGTCTAAAGCACCTACTTCCCTCAAATCTCTAACTCCCATACTCCTCCTCACTCCATCCATCCATCGTTCTCTAGACCTGCCTCTTCCACCTCTTTCATTAGCTTTCCAATTAAGGATCTTCTTTGGTATTCTCTCTTCTTCCATTCTTATGAGTTATCTATACCATTTCAAACTTTTTTCTTCTATTTTCCCTAATATGTTTTTTCAACTTGCATAATTTCCCTTACTGTGATGTTTCTGACCTGTTCTAAATAAGAGAAGAGAGAATAATAATGAATTTCTGAATGTTTAGTTTAGTTTATTTTTTGTACGAACTTCTAACACTATTGTTTAGTATAGCTGGCTCAATGATATTTTCAATTTTATTACAACATATGAGTAGGCCAATAGATGTCAGACCTTTTGAGTTTCACAGTGAGTTGAAGCAAGGAAATGAACTTGGAAAAACAGCACTTTAAGTTACCTGATATATTTTCAAAGTACTATATAACAACAGTGCGCATGCGCCAGAATTTATAGAGCCATCGGTAACCCATCATCGAACCACATATCGATTATTATCGATATCGTACTAAAGTTTATACAGCTTACGCTAGATGGCAGAACGTCGCTCTGAAATTTAAATGACCGATCTTTGCAATAAATTCCCAAATATATCTTAAAAAATATATCAATAATATTAAAATTGCCAAATGTTTATTTATTTACACTTACTTATCACTTCCTAACGGAGTTCTAACCAGCGATAACCCAAATCGGCGATCGAAAAATCATAGACTAAGCAATATAATCTGTGGAGAAAATAGCAGTCAGCATCACAATATTGTCTAAGAGTGTCATAGTGTTGTGATTTGCGTATTTAAGTAAATACTTCAAACAATTATCAAAAAATATTGTAGGAAAAGTTCAAATTATTAAAACATGTTAGTAAATACAGAAGAAGAGCAATAATTTACCATAATGAACTGAAAAATCAAGAGTAATTAGAAGTGCAGTTCAGGCAATGGACTTTCTCATTTCATACGGTATCCAATTTTACACTAGAACATGGAATTAAATATTTAGAGGATGAACAGGGTCTCGGCTCTACTAAAACGCAATAATGAGCTGTTGGTATTGGCTAATGTAGTATTACTGGGCGATTATGAGGAAAGTACCAAAACCCAACACACAAATCCTATTAAAATAAATAACAGTTTAAAAAACTAAAACAACACGCTTTATTAGAAAACCGAACTAAAAACAAGGAAAATAATTTTAATTTCCAACACGCTTGGGATAAAATTAAAGTGGTCAACAAAAAAATCATCTCCATGACATCTAGAATAAAACTAGAGTTATCTACAAAAAAACATAATTTTATCATTAAAAGTGTGGGGTGCTTTGTATATGGTTTTTATGTTTTCATCTTAGAGACTTTACTTTTACCAATATCTATTATTTATGAAATATATTAATTGATATAGAGCACCCCACGTTTTTGATGGTAAAATTATTTTTTTTAGATACCTCTAGTTTTATTCTAAATGTGTTGGAGATGATTTTTTTGTTGACCCTTTAATTTTATCCAAAGCGTGTTGCAAATTAAAATTATTTTTCATTTTTTAGTTCGGTTTTCATAAGTAATGCCACGAGTGATTTCCAAATTATCGATAAATTCACGACTCACGAAGTGAGGAGTGAATTTATCTAGAGAATTTGGAAATCAAGAGTGGCATTTGTTAGGACTATTTAACGAATAAAATTAAGCTGTTTACTCACAAATCATTATTTAACTATAGTTATTTTAAAATATTTATATATTTAATGTAAACGGCGATGTTTGAAAACAAATGAGAAACGATAGGTACGCTTCTACTGCTTCATTTGTTTATCACTGCAACCAGATCATACTATTTATTGCCAAAGGAACGCAATATTGTAAGGAGGAGCTTTCTTTAATATGGTAATCATAACACTGATAAATATTTGGTGAAACACGATTCTGATTGGTTGTAAAACAGAAATCATTGAAACGTGATTGGTCATTGACTCCCATTTGGGGCATGAGTTAAATAGTCTAATAAAGCGTGTTGTTTCAGTTTTTTTAAACTATTATTCGTATTTTATCCTGAAAGAGTCCTAATTATATCAACATTGCATATGAGCAGTTCATTCTGTGCTTCTTTCAGAAATATCGTTTATGGAATTATTAATTATATTAAGGGGGGACCTACACCTTTGAGGGTAAAAAAGTCATTTTTCATTTTTTTTCGTACAGACGGAAACCTCATCTTTAAATTAGTGAAAGATTATCATAAGTAATGCCACGAGTGATTTCCAAATTATCGATAAATTCACGACTCACGAAGTGAGGAGTGAATTTATCTAGAGAATTTGGAAATCAAGAGTGGCATTTGTTAGGACTATTTAACGAATAAAATTAAGCTGTTTACTCACAAATCATTATTTAACTATAGTTATTTTAAAATATGTATATATTTAATGTAAACGGCGATGTTTGAAAACAAATGAGAAGCGATAGGTACGCTTCATCTGCTTCTTTTGTTTATCACTGCAACCAGATCATACTATTTATTGCCAAAGGAACGCAATATTGTAAGAATGCTCTCTAGTGGAGAAAAAATGAAACACACCAAACTGTATATTAATTTATTTCTGATGTCGTATGATGTAAATATGACAATTATATTTTTCTGCCTTATTACCTGGGAAAAAATACATTTAAGATAGTGCAAACAGTGGTTTCTTTTTTTGGTGGTATAATCAATTGCTACAAATGTTTTTATATTAACTCCCGCATGCGGCATGTGTTGACATTCATTCACTATATATACAATCTGGTAGCCGTATTTCTCGCAGGCTCAGTCACTGCAAAATAATGGTCAGACCTGTTCAGAATATTAAAAAGGAGGAGCTTTCTTTAATATGGTAATTATAACACTGATAAATATTTCGTGAAACACGACTCTGATTGGTTGTAAAACAGAAATCATTAAAATGTGATTGGCCATTGAGTCCCATTTGGGGCATGAGTTAAATAGTCATTGATATATCTATTACTTTTCGAGTTATGTTTAAAAATGTACAATGCTGTCACTCGAGTGAGCGCTTTAATTTTAGAAGGTACCTACATCTTCGGTAAGTTTGTCGCTTGTTTTCCGTAACTTCATTTTTTCAATGCGGTTTCCCTGATAACTCCCAAAGTTTTCAAGATTTTGAGATGACATTTTTTTGCATGTATACGTAGTTTACAGAGGTGAACAAAATATACTACAATTAGTAATGCACTTATTATATTTTATTTAAAAAAACATATTTTTAATGCAAATTTTAACACAAATTAGTATGCATCAATTTAAAATGACTATTTAACTCATGCTCCAAATGTGAGTCAATGACCAATCACGTTTCAATGATTTCTGTTTTACAACCAATCAGTGTCGTGTTTCACGAAATATTTATCAGTGTTATAATTACCATATTAAAGAAAGCTCCTCCTTTTTAATATTCTGAACAGGTCTGACCATTATTTTCCAGTGACTGAGCCCAAAAGAAATACGGCTACCAGATTGTATATGTAGTGCATGAATGTCAACACATGCCGCATGCGGGAGTTAATATAAAAATATTTGTAGCAATTTATCGTACCACCAAAAAACGAAACCACTGTTTGCACTTTCTTAAATGTATTTTTTCCCAGGTAACAATCCAGAAAAATATAATTGTCATATTTACATCATACGACATCAGAAATGAATTAATATACAGTTTGATGTGTTTCACCTTTTCTCCACTAGAGAGCATTCTTACAATATTGCGTTCCTTTGGCAATAAATAGTATGATCTGGTTGCAGTGATAAACAAAAGAAGCAGATGAAGCGAACCTATCGTTTCTGATTTGTTTTCAAACATATATAAATATTTTAAAATAACTATAGTTAAATAATGATTTGTGAGTAAACAGCTTAATTTTATTCGTTAAATAGTCCTAACAAATTCCACTCTTGATTTCCAAATTATCTACATAAATTCACTCCTCACTTCGTGAGTCGTAAATTTATCGATAATTTGGAAATCACTCGTGGCATTACTTATGAAAAATAAAATATCTACACCCTACATAATTAAACAATTGTAGTATATTTGGCACCTATTTTTTGTAAATTGTAAATTGATCGTTGCAGATAATTTTCGGAAAGTGCCAGAAGAGCAAAGTCAATTGTTGTGTATAAAAAATTGGTTGTGAAGGTGTAGGCAGGTAGAAGACGTAGAAAATGGAAGTAATGTAGTGTTTGGAGAAGACAGAATTAAAAGTAGAGATCCTGTTACCTGCGCTAGTCCATTATATGTATTCGTTTTATTACCGGTGTAAATTGGATGTGTATCGTCTTACGGCATCGCAACGTGCCTGCTTCAATATGCTAGATGCCATCCTACACCGCGCAACAACGTCATAACGCCCTTAGATCCTGATACCATAACGTTTTTCAAATAAATAATATATTTACCCATGAATTGGCGAAACGGTAAACTATATACATCACATTTACACCGGTAAGAAAACAAATAGCTGCCAAATTCAATAATGAAATATCAATTAACAAAATTAAAATTATGGCATTTCATTGGTAGGACCCCATACAAAGTAAAATCTGTCTCCAGAATAAAACTTTAGAGAAATCTAATCAATTTAAATATCTTGGATATTATCTCTGTATCTGGGATGAAAAGGATATCCCTGAAAAAAATTAGTAGTTATAATAAAAGTTTGGGAATTACTAATCAAGTTATGAAAGCATCCCTTGAATAAAAAACACCAGATTACGTTTATGTAACACTTTGGCTAGACCAGTGTTGACCTATGTTAGTGAAGCATGGACACTAAAAAGACAACATGAAAGCAGAATAACGGCTTGTGAAATGAGATTCATGCGCAGAACAGCGGGTTACACCAGATGGGATCGGAAAAGGAACACCGATATCTTAAAAGAATTGAAGACTACGCCAATTTTGGAATATATTAAACAGTACCAACTAAATTGGAAAAAAAACATCTTGAAAGAATGAATTCAAATCGGATCCCCAAAGGTGTTTATAATTATGTACCAAGAGGACGTAGATCTCTGGGCCGTCCTATGAAACGCTGGAGAGAAAATGTTCTATAGGATCGTAACAGGCCTTGGCCTAATACTTGAAAGGAAGAAGAAGAAGAAGAAAAATAAATACACAGTAATTTATTAACTATACGTTGAGTAATTCGACAAAATTTGAAATTATTTATAATCATTTAATTAAATTACATCATCAATGCTTGTAGAATTCATGCTAAAATTCTGTTGATATATTATAGTATATTTATTTAGCCTGGTGGAGTTAAGGCTATGTGGCCTTCTCTTCCACACACCAGGACAAACATATGTTACATATAATACAAAAAAATTACAATAACAGTCACACTAAACAATAAATTATCTGGTGAAAGTCAATAATAATGAAAATAATGTCTAATAATACAATAAAATTAAGTACAATTTAAATTAAACTAATGGAATGATGTAAACTCAAAGGAATAACGGCCCGACTCTACAATACACAAAAAAGAAAAGAAAAGGAAATTACTTTGCAAATGCCCCAGGTTGTCTTTCGACATTCCTGGTGTTCTTTCCTATCACGGCGTACTTGTAACCCACCTCTAAGTTAGGGGCGCCTGGAAGGCGGGGTTACGTTGCCCCGATGATATGATGGGTGGTGATGATGATAGTGGTGCGCCAGGAGAGTCCCTAATAGTAAAGTGATCCCACAACAGGCCCGGAGGCCCTTGGGGTAGTAGGAAGTTAAGGCTCCCACTTTTTCTAGACAATCGGCACTTTATGTCAGCCGGGTTGTCAGCCCTGCGTGACGGCCGCCTTTACCCCCAGAACAAGCGTCTGGTACTCATTTCAGTTAGAGGCTGAGTCGACCCCAGGGCCATAGTGCCGCCAGAGGGTTTGAGTCAGTTTAAAAATCCTGACCCCAACGGGACTTGAACCCTCGACCCTCCGGCTTGTAGCTCAGTGCCTTAACCACTAAGCTACGGCGTGCCCCCCGGAGAGTCCCTAATACTAAACTTAATCTAAGATGAATATGAATGATGATGATGATTGCGATGGCCATATGATTTCGGGGACCGTTTGGGCCTTAAAGTTTTCCTGACATTTGTCTTACAGGTGAGGCAAAACCCCGATAAAAACCTCACCCAGAAAAACTGTTCCGACCGGGGATCGAACCCGGGCCCGCTGCGTGACAAGGCAGCACGCTACCTCGAGACCAAAGCGGTGGACAGAAAAGAAAATATCAGATGATATAAAAATTATAAAGGGCCACGCCGTAGCGTAGTGGTTAAGGCACTGAGCTACAAGCCGGAGGGTCGAGGGTTCAAGTCCCGTTGGGGTCAGGATTTTTAAACTGACTCAAACCCTCTGGCGGCACTATGGCCCTGGGGTCGACTCAGCCTCTAACGGAAATGAGTACCAGATGCTTGTTCTGGGGGTAAAGGCGGCCGTCACGCAGGGCTGACAACCCGGCTGACATAAAGGGCCAAATGTCTAGAAAAAAGTGGGAGCCTTAACCTCCTACTACCCCAATGGCCTCCGGGCCTGTTGTGGGATCACTTTACTTTTACTATAAAAATTATAAAACTGTGCTTTTTTGCAGTCTCTTCAACTGTTAAAATTATTAAATAATTGTAGGCCTTTCGAGACCTATCCCATCCTCAGCAGAAGGTACATGATTACTGACCAGCTATCATCAGCTCATAGAGTCAGTAGCTGGACACTGGACAGTAACCAATTACCTTTTGCTGAGGATGGGACTGGTCCCGAAAGGCCTACAATGTTTTAATAATTTTAACAGTTGAGAAGACCTGCAAAAAATTACAATTTTATAATTTTATTTTTTGACCAGCCTCACGTGCTAGTGGTCTGCGCTTATGTCTACAGTTAATGAGATCCCGGGTTTGATTCCAGGTCAGACCATAAGATTATTTCCTTAAAGGCAATTTATTCCTGTGGTTGCCCTTCAGGTTGCACATGATCTAGAATTTAGGTTAAGTTTAGGTTAAGAACTCTCCTGGCGCTTCATTAACTTTTATCACCCATCATATCATCGGGGTAACGTAACTCCGCTTCCACGTGTCACCAATCTAATAAGTGAATTTTCAATTCTACCAGTGTCAGGAAGAAAGCCAGAAATGTTATTAGAGACAACCCGATGGCATTGAACAAAAAATTATATTGTTCATCATGAGGAACATTTTAGATTTATGTTCAGTTGAAACCCAAATCGAACAAACAAAAGAAGCAATAAATGCTTTAAACTCTGTTTGGTGGAGCAAAAATATTACAAAAAATAGGAAATTACAAATATATCAAACCATAATTCAGAGCATTTTAACATATGGTGCTGAACTCTGGCAAATTCCTATCAGGGAAATGAAAATAATTTTAAGTACAGAAATGGATGTTTTAAGAAGATCAGCTGGAAAATCTACAATGGATAGAATACAAAATAAAGAAATAAGGGGAATTATGGGTGTACAAGAGGAGCCGGACATTATAGACATTATAGAAAAGCATTTCAGTGTTATGGCCATGTCAAAAGAATGCCAGAGCAAGGATTGCCAAAAATTATTATGGAATGGATCCCAATGGAAAGGAGGAAGAGAGGAAGACCGAAGAAAACTTGGATAGAATGGGTACAAGCAGCTATGAATATCAGAGGAATGGAGGAAGATCAATGGATGGACAGAGAGGAATGGCGTTTGGTTTCCGGAAGACGGCGGCAGCTGCCATGATACCGGATGATGATGACGATGATGAAACTGTTCCTATATATCATTATGTTCTTGATTTTAAATTTTGTGTCTAATGTGACGGCAGTCCCCGAAATCATATGGCCATCATCATCCTTATCATTATCGTCATCATCATCATCATCATCCTTCACCGGTGTGCAAAGCAACGGGAAGCTACAACACTTACAATTCCCTAGTAAAGCTGCAAGCATAGCATGAAAATGCAATGGTTGTAGTGAAGGACCTTCCTTCGGGCAGAATTACTATGGATGGATGTCACGGCAGACAAAATTACCTTGAGCCTGAAATAAGATGTATTTATATTTATTTAGCCTGGTGGAGTTAAGGCTATGTGGCCTTCTCTTCCACTCACCAGGACAAACATATATTACATCAGAATATAACAATCTCAATTAACTCTAATATTAAATACTAA
Organism: Diploptera punctata; assembly: GCA_030220185.1. NCBI lineage: Eukaryota > Metazoa > Arthropoda > Insecta > Blattodea > Blaberidae > Diploptera > Diploptera punctata. The sequence goes on from JASPKZ010009823.1 coordinate 1,162,271, forward strand.
ATAAAAATTTTATCAAAAAGATAATATCTATTATATTACGATCTATAATGCAACCAGTTAATGTTAGTTAATATTAAGACTAAAACTAATAATAAAGTACAAGCAAGACACATTAAATTGTCTCTGTCTAATGTTTATAAAAAACAAAGAACAATTATGAGATATAGAAAACTAATTTTACTTTTGTACAATATTTAAAACAAAACAAAACAAAATATTTGTTAATCTTAATATTATTTTCATAGATAATTAAATTTATTAACTGTTAAAAGAATACTATCAGTGAGGTGTATAAGTTAGTTTGCTATTAAATAATTCTTTAATTTGTTTTTGAAGGATGTTATAGTTTGACCGTCTCTGACATAGGTCGGAAGGGAATTCCATGAGTTCTCTCTGAGAAAATTGTATCGTTTATTTTACGCCCAGATTTGAATTACGACAATAATTATCTTAGTTGTTAAAAATCGTCGTTAAATAAAATATTAATATAGATTTTTACGAATCAGTTTATACTTCTGTTTTATCGATTGTCCCTCCCATAATGTTTCCTTCCATGTTTTTTTATCAATGAATGCGACTCCTGTATAGATAATATAGTAATATATCTTATCAAAATATCATTAAATGTTATATCCAATTACGTAAAACCACACCTTATGATAAATGTGTAATTCTATATAATTTTATCGATAACTTTATAAATAGTATTTATTTTATCTTTAACACTGGTCTACAGTGATTTTGCTATAGAACAAAAACAAGTCAATCTAACCTACTTCGAGTGTGCTGATTACAGATCTGAAGTTCATTTTTCTCTGGCACGTCACAATTCTATCAAATTACATTTTTAATTTTTATAATATTTTCCAGTCAAACACAGTAGAGCAACACACACGAACTAGAATTTATAAAACACTGGCGAGACCCATATTATGTTACGGCAGTGAGGCCTCGACAATTCGTAGTTTAGATGAACAAAGACTAACTGTGGCAGAAATGAAATTTATGAGACGTACTGCAGGTTGCTTAAGAACAGAACATGAAATTAATTCTGAGATTATCAAAGAATTACAAACAGAATCAAGGAATATGTACAAAAATACAGAAAAAACTGGACATCTCGCGTAAGAAGAATGAGCAGAACAAGAATACCACGTCAAATCTTAAATTACCAGCCACCAGGCAATAGATCATTGGGTAGACACTTCTAATGTTGGATTGAGAATGTAACAGACCGCTAGGTCTATCACATGAAAGGAAGAAGAAGAAGAAATTTTGTATTTAGATACGTTTCCTTAATTGCATTATTGCTTAATTCGTTAATTTCAATATATATATATATATATATATATATATATATATATATATATATGTTAAATTATATTACTTACTTACTCACTTGCACAATCGAACACGTACGTTCATGGCCGCGCGAACATAAGCTCTCCATATAACTCTATCCTGAGCCAATGTTTTCCAATCATCCCCTGTATAATCTACATTCCTCAAATCATAGTTAATGTTATTCTCCCACCTCATTTTTGGTCTACAAACTCGGCGTTTTCCCTCTGGCTTTCCTACACGAAGCTTCCATGCACCTCTTTCATTCCCCATTCGTGCCAAATGTTCTGCCCATCGCAGTCTATGAGACTTAACTGTTCTCATTATATCTGGCATCCTATAAAGACCATGTAATTCACTGTTATGCAGCATTCTCCATTCACCTGTATGTTTATCTCTCTTTGGTCAACAATTTTCCTAAGAACTTTATTCTCAAATACTTGTAATCTCCTTTCCTCTCTTAAAGTAAGAGTCCATGTTTCGCACCCATATAATATAACTGGTAGAATATTAGTTTTATATATTTTCAGTTTAATGTTTTCTGAAAGGAGTTGAGTCTCTGTAATGCATAATAGCACGCATTTCCAGAATTGAGCCTATGTTTAATTTCCTTGTGCATCTCATTCCTGTTTGTGATTATTATTCCTAGGTAATTGAATTCAGTCACTTCCTCAAAATTTCTCTCATTTGTCATTAGCTGTCTATTTCCATTATATAATGAAATTTTATGTGTGACCATATATTTAGTTTTATTGATATTTACTTCCAGTCCCAATGTCTTAGTGTTACTCAGTAGTGTGTGCGTGTTGTCCTTTAGTATCTCCTCGCTATCGGCCAATAGTACTACAACATCAGCATAAACTAACAGCTTATTAATACCATTGAGTTGTAAGCCTTCTTCATCCTCTAAAGATTTGATGGCATGCTCTAGTACACAATTACCAGTTGGAATATATCTAACTTGCAATTATCAATAATTCCAAATTTTTAGGCTGTAATGCATCTCCTTGCTTCAACCCATTGTGGATTTCAAAAGTATACGAAACTGTTTGCCTACACGCACCCTACTCTTTGTGTCATTTAGACACATTCGTATAAGTCTAAATTTTAGGAATTCCTAACTCTAGCAATCACCCTGATGAAGAAATAGACGTAGGTCATCTGAACAACTGTACCGCTGTCAAACATAATGATGAAGATTCTTCTTCTTCTTCATCTTTTTCTTCTTCTCTTTCTTCTTCTTCCTTTCCACGATTAGGTCAATGTGACCTGTTCCGGTCTCAAGTCCATCGTTTCCTTGGCCGTCCCAAATATCTTTTCCCATGTGGTTTCTGGGTGTTGATCTTTTTGGGTAATCTTGTATTGTCCATTCTGTCTAAATGTTCTTTCCGTTGGTATTTGTGCTTTTCTAGTTTATCAACTATTGAACATATCTCCAGTTCATTTCTTATTGATTCATTGTGTAATCTATCCATGCGTGTACATCCTTTACGGGTCTTAAAAAATTCATTTCAGCGGCTTGAATGTGTGAGATATATTTTTTGTAAGTACCCAAGATTCAGATCCATATAAAAGAACAGGAACAGCCATAATTTTATAAAACCTGAGCTGAGTTTCTCTTCGAGTCTTACGGAGGTCTCTTCTTATGGTGCCACACATCATTTGATATCAGTTTAATTTATTATGTATATCCCAATCGTAGCTGTATGTTATATCTGAACCAAGATAGTTAAAGTGTGCTATCTGTTCTATTATTTCATTATTGATCACTATTTTTGCTCTGACTGTCACTTTGCCCTGAAAAGCCATAATTTTAGTTTTTGAAGTTGAGACTTTGAGATTATAATAGAGTCCTAATTGCTTCAACGTGTAAATTACCCTTTGTAAATCATCCTCTGACTTCTGTTTAATTACCAGATCGTCTGCATACGTTGAAATATTCATATACATTTTCTTATTAATTTGTATTCCTATTGGACTTGATTTTTTCCATTTTCGTATAACATCGTCAAAATATATATTAATCAATGTAGGTGATAATGTACACCCTTGTCGAACTCCTTGATTTATTAAAATTTCTTCTCTGGTATAGTTATCTAAATTATGGATAATTTTCGTGTCATTATAAAGACTTTTTATTCCATAATTTTTGTTTTTGAAGTTGCGACTTTGAGATTCTAAGACCTCAAAGTATTGGAGAGCAAGACTGCTAATGACTTCAGTGTTAGACGCAGCACATTAGACAACAACATTTTTAATAATCCCTTGAAAGTTATAAATGGCTTTTTAAAACACACTGTATATTACAGGAAATAAATAGTTTATTCAATCTAGCTTCTCATTTGTGTACACATAAGAACTGTGTGTTCTGAGATAGTTATTAATTATAATGAACTTTTAGAAACCTTTAGTACGATTTTGCACAAAATATAATAACTGTTTAGCACTTTCCGGATATTACAAGAGAAGACAGTCTCTATATTTTGGAAAACTTTTCATGTCTTGCAAACAAAAATTCACTCAAGATAAGAAAAAAGACACGTGCGCTATCAGTATCTAATGCTACAGCTTGCGCGACAAAAACTAGTTCCTGATGCGCATGTCGTTAGCATTATAATCGGTTGGATTAAAAATACCAAACTCAGATTCAATAACACTCAACAAACTTTCAATAAATTTGACATAGTATTATTACTTATTAATTAAGTTAAAGATGATAAGCAGAAAATTGTGGGAAATAATGAAGGCAAGAGGGTACCCGGCTCAACTTATAGAAGGAATAAAAAGTCTTCATAATGACATGAAAATTATCCTTAATGTAGATGAAATGTTAATAAATCAAGGAATTCGACAAGGGTGTACATTATCACCTACATTGTCTATTATATATTTTGACGATGTTATACGAAAATGGAAATAATCAACTCCAATAGGAATACAAATAATAAGGGAATCTATATGAACATTTTAATGTTTGCAGACAATCTGGTAATTATACAGAAGTCAGAAGATGATATACAAAGAGCCATTTACATGTTGAATCAATTAGGACTCTATTATAATCTCAAAGTCTCAACTTCAAAAACTAAAATTATGGCTTTTCAGGGCAAAGTGCCAGTCAGAGCAAAAATAGTGATCAATAACGAAATAATAGAACAGATAGCACACTTTAACTATCTTGGTTCAGATATAACATATAGCTATGATTGGGATATATATAATAAATTAAACCGATATCAAATAATGTGTGGCACCATAAGAAGAACCCTCCGAAAGACTCGAAGAGAAACTCAGCTCAGGTTTTATAAAATTATGGCTGTTCCTGTTCTTTTATATGGATCTGAATCTTGGGTACTTATAAAAAAATACATCTCACACATTCAAGCCACTGAAATGAAATGATTAAGATCTGTAAAAGGATGTACACGCATGGATAGATTACACAATGAATCAATAAGAAATGAACTGGAGATATTTTCAATAGTTGATAAACTAGAAGAGCACAAATACCAATGGAAAGAACATTTAGACAGAATGTACAATATAAGATTACAAGCCACATGGGAAAATATCTTTGGGCCAAGGAAACGATGGACTTGAGACCGGAACAGGTCACATTGACCTAATCCTGGAAAGGAAGAAGAAGAAGAATTAAGTTACAGGCGGTTCTGTACCACAATCGATTAGGTGCTCGTCTCTCACCGCTGGGTCTTGATATCGAGTCTCAGTGCCTCCATGTGGGTTTCGTTGTGGACGAAACGGAGCTAGGGCATGTTTTTCTCGGGGTTCCATCCGTTTTTCTCTGTCACAAAATTCATTCCACCATGTTTCAATATTGATCTCATCCACTTCGTTTATCTGCCCCTGTGATGGTGCATCAGACGCGGTCTTCCGGCACAAATGTCGTTCACTAACCAACTAACTCACTGGCACTATCGAAACCGTAGGTTAATGACCGTGCGCACATAAGCTCTCCATACATCCCTGTCCTGAGCTAATGTTTTCCAATCATTTCCTGTATAATCTACTTCCCTCAAATCATAGTTAATTTTATTCTCCCAACTTCATTTTTGGTCTACCAACTGGGTATTTTCCCACAGGTTTTCCTATAAGAAGCTTCCATGCACATCTCTCATTCCAATTCGTGCCACATGTCCTGCCCATCGCAGACTACGAGACTTAATTGTTCTTATTATGTACAGACACTAAAATGTAAGAGTTCATCATATACTTTGACTCGACCCTAAGTTTGAGACAAGTTGAAGATATATACATCCATCCATACTAATTTTGCCCGAGGGCAGGTCTTTTACTGCAATCATAGCATTTGCATGCTATGCATTGCAGCTTTACTAGGGAATTATAGGTGTGGTAGCTTCCCGTTGCTTTCCACACCTGTGAAAGATGCTGATGATGATGATAATGATAAGGATGTTGATGGACGGATGATTTTCGCGGACCGTTGGACACTAAGCTTCCTGACATTTGTCTTACAAGTGAGGAAAAACCCCGAAAAAACCTCACCCAGGAGCCTGTCCCGACCGGGAATCGAACCCCGGCCCGCTGCGTGACAAGGCAGCACCCTACCTCGAGACCACAGCGGTTTGTGAAAAGTGGAACTTTGATTGTTTTTTCTTTGTAGTCTTCATATGAGACAATTTAAGTATTCAATAACACAGGACTAGTAGATAAAAAAAATTCAACGTGTGGAAACTAGAGTAGTTTTTAGAAAACATTACAAAAATTGTTTTAAAGAATCATCATTCTGAAACTATTGTATATATAAACACCAAGCTTCACAGAAAAGTTTCTATTAGCACCTAATGTATGTGATATAAATTTCTAAACAATCAGACGAAAACTAAAAAAAAAAAAAAAAAAAAAATGAAATTCATTATTCGGTCCCCTTCGAGTAACAGTTCATGTTTCGCATCCATATAATATAACTGGGAGAATAACATTCACTAATACAGAACTAGTAAATAAAAGAATCAACGTGTACTAACTACTATGTTTTCAAAACTGAGTGTAGTTACTGGCAGTAGTGCAACTCGCTTTCCCCTCTTACCGCACCATACAACATCATCATCATCATCATCATGAACAAATTCGTTTTAGGCCATGTGGCCTGTACGGTAAACCTAGCGAAGATGGTCTTGATCTTTTCCACCGATGTTTTGGTATTCCTTGATCCCTATGTCCAGTTGGGGTATATTGGAATACCAATTTTGGAAGTCTATTTCTTGTCATTCTCCTCAGATGATTCTTCCATTCTTGTAAACCCCAAAAATGGTGCTAAAGAAGCCAGAACGGAACTATACACGAATGTGTCCCTCCCTGGAAACAGCATAACCACATATTTTAAGCACCTGTACTTTGCCGGTCTTGACTATTTTTCCGAAATAAAATGTGATCTTATTCGTGTTAATTTCCATATTGTATTTTTTGGCATTTATATTAAATTGATGTAAAGATCTCTGAAGGTAATTTACAAAGATCTTTTCATCAATTTAATATAAATGCCAAAAAATACAATATGGAAATTAACACGAATAAGACAAAATGCTTAACAATATCAAAAGAACCAGTAAGATGCAAATTAGAAGTGGAAAGAAAAATCATAGAACAAGTGTCAGAATTTAATTATTTGGGTGTATTAATAACAAACACTAAAAATTTAATAAAAGAAGTAAAGAAACAAGCTGATAAAGCAGCACAAATATCAGGATCTATGAAAGATTTAATTTGGCGCAACAAACATATGTCAATAGAAAGCAAAACCCGCATATACAAAATGATAGTTCGACCAGTTATCGTATATGGACCAGAAACTAGGGCTGATACAACAAAAACTAAACAAATAATAAGCACATGCGAAATGAAAATCTTAAGAACTATTCAGGGGAAAACATTATTTGATAAAATACAGAACACAGAAATTAGGGACAACTGCCATATTCAAGACATAACCAATTATAGATAGACGAAAATATTGGAAGGGTCATATAGAAAGAATGGAAGAAAACCGGCTTGCAAAAAGAGCTAAAGAAGATAGACCAATGGACGGGAGAATAACAAGAGGAAGACCTGCCAAGAGATGGATAGACAGTGAATGTACATCCAGTACGTATGTACATGTCCACACATAGAAATACATTATATAATGTAAATGGACAACTAATGACAAATGAGGGAAATTTTGAAGAAGTGGCTGATTTAAAGTATCTAGGAACAATAATTACAAATAGGAATGTGATGAACAAAGAAATTAAACATAGGCTCAATTCTGCAAATGCCTGTTATTATGAATTACAGAGACTCTTGTCGTCCCACCTCCTTTCAAAACGTTAAACTGAAAATATATAAAGCAGTTATTCTCCCAGTTATATTATATGGATGCGAAACATGGACTCTTACTTTAATGGAGGAAAGGAGATTACGAGTATTTGAGAATAAAGTTCTTAGGAAAATGTTTGCGTCAAAAAGAGATGAACAGACAGGTTAATGGAGAAAACTACATAATAGTGAGCTATATGATATGAAAAGAAAAATGAATGCTTGAGTCGGGATTTGAACCCAATCTCGACTCAAGCATTTATTTTTCTTTTCATATCAAATGTTCCTTTATTGCCAAATGTCAAAAATATATATATATATATATATATATATATATATATATATATGAACCCAGATATAGTAAGAACAGTTAAGTCTCGTAGGCTGCGATGGGCAGGACATGTGGCACGTATGGGGGATGAAATATGTGCATGGAAGCTTCTTGTAGGAAAACTAGAGAGAAAACGCCCAGTTGGTAGACCAAGAATGGGGTGGGAAAATACACTTGGCACTTTTAAGTCACGCTTATACAGTTACCTGTTGTCTAATAATTAATTTCTCTTTATTTATTTAAATTTATACTATGTCATTAATCATTTTTTTTCTCGTTATTTTTAAATCGTTAAATTTAATTCGTTAAATTTAGAGTAAATCAAAATACGTTATAAATATTAATTGTACTGTATTTAAAACATGTAATTGTTTATGTTTATTGTAATTTAGATGTAAGACTATTTTTTTGTATTTTTTAAAACCTGGTTGAGTGGCAGACAAGGCCTTAAGGCCTTAACTCTGCCAGGGAAAATAAAGGTATTATTTATTATTATTATTTATTATCAATGAATTGAGGTAAGTAGATTATACAGGGGATGATTGGAAAACATAAGCTCAGGATAGGGATATATGGATAGCTTATGTCCGCGCGGCCATGAAGATACAGCTTCGATAAAGCAGTGAGTTAGTTAGTTAGTTTAGATATTTACAGCATGTTTTTCAGGGGCACGCCGTAGCGTAGTGGTTAAGGCACTGAGCTACAAGTCGGAGGGTCGAGGGTTCAAGTCCCGTTGGGGTCAGGATTTTTAAACTGAGCCAAACGCTCTGGCGGCACTATGGCTCTGGGGTCGACTCAGCCTTTAACGAAAATGAGTACCAGACGCTTGTTCTGGGGGTAAAGGCGGCCGTCACGCAGGGCTGACAACCCGGCTGACATAAAGTGCTGATTGTCTAGAAAAAGTGGGAGCTTTAACCTCCTACTACCCCAAGGGTCCCCGGGCCTGTTGTGGGATCACTTTACTCACTTTACAGCATGTTTTTCTGGATACCTTGTGGATGTTGTATTTTCAGGCACATTGATTACAGTAATAGGATATGTTTAAGGCTGCATATTTGCGCTTAGAGTCTCTATAATGCATTTAATTAATCTATTTCTAATGCATTTTTCTTTTTAATCGCAGGCTTGCACCTTGGCCTTGACCGGGGCAGTGTCTGACAATTGTTACAACTCCGGTCCCATCTGCTTTTCAGACACAAATGTTGGTCTCTGCGTAAAAACTCCAGATGGTTTCCAGAAGGTACGTCACTATGATTATGTGTTGTTATCAATTTAGTTTGTAATGAATTGTCACATATTCTATCAATTATACAACCACATATCAAGAGTATATGAATCTAAAATAATTTAAAATATCGCGATGTCAAAATTGAACATCGTACTCATAAAATTAAATGTTTACAGAATTATTTAACTATACAATGTTCAATGGTTGTTATTATTATTATTATTATTATTATTATTATTATTATTATTATTATTATTATTATTATTATTATATAGTGTCCACCGCTGAGGTCTCGAGGTAGCGTGCTGCCTTGTCACGCAGCGGGCCGGGTTCGATCCCCGGTCGGGGCAGTTTTTCTGGGTGAGGTTTTTATCGGGGTTTTTCCTCACCTGTAAGACAAATGTCAGGAAAACGTTAAGGCCCAAACGGTCCCCGAAATAATATGACCATCATCATCATCATCATCCTTCACCGGTGTGGAAAGCAACGGGAAGCTACCACACCAACAATTCCCTAGTAAAGCTGTAAGCATAGCATGAAAATGCTATGATTGTAGTGAAGGACCTGCCTTCGGGCAGAATTACTATGGATGGATTATTATTATTATTATTATTATTATTATTATTATTATTATTATTATTATTATTATTAATTCATAAACCGGGTAAGATATTTTGAATTATTTGATTGGATTTCAGATCGACGCAGGATCATGCAGTCAAGGTTTCCACTGCAATTACGCCACCAAGACTTGTGTAGCAGATGAGTACACATGTAGCCAAGAAGGAGTGTTCCCGGATCCCTACGATTGCCATCGTTACTACAGATGTACCGACGCCGGAAATGGCCTGTACAAAGCTGAGTCTGACTTCTGTATCAGGTGTGTTCAACAGATCATAGAATTACTCCTATGAGTCTTCAGTTCGCCAAAACGCATGTTGGATGATGCACACTTGAAATCTTTGAAAGATATAGCTATGACCTAGTCCGAACTCGGTCGATTAGTATATATTACCAGTTTCTGTTAACACTGTATTTTGAATACTTCTAATGTATGAGTTACAATCACTGCATTATTGCGTAATGCTTGTAGCTTAGGAATATGCCCATATACGAGGTGAATCATAAATATGGCTATATGTTTGATCGCGTTGTGTGATGAAAATATTACCATTACAGGAAATATGAAATTACCATTGGAAAGGCAATTATTCAAATTACAACAATGAAATAAAACAAAACAGTGTAGAACTTACCTCATTAGTCAAAATGACGTTGAAATATGCAACAGCAAATTACAATTGCTGCATGGGCAATAACGTATGCTAACGATCGTGAGGCCGCAAGACGGGCAAGACGTGAGTTTAACGTAGCATTACAGCCGTCGACTGTGAGGAAGTGGAGAAAACGACTGCTGGAAACGGGAAGGATGCAGGAAATCAAACCTCCTGGAAGGCCACGCATTAGCACGGATGCAGAAACAACGAAGAGAATTGTGTAGGCGTTCGACGCTAGCCCACAAAAATAAACCCGCCAAGCTGCACGTGAGCAGTGATTAGTTTCATTTTGTTCTATTGTTGTAATTTGAAGGATTCCCTTTCCAATGATAACATCATATTTGCTTTAATAATAATATTTTCGTCACAAAATGCGATCAAACGTATAGCCATATTTTTTAATCACTCTGTACATCTAATGCCTATTGAACAAAATATGTATATATATACACAGTATATATACTTGGAACAATTGTCATGGCTTCGTCTACAAGATCGTAGAACCATCCATTCCCTATGCCTTCGCTATAAAATATTACACACATCATTACCTTATTATTTATCACACCGCTTCACTAGACTCTCTGATACACATAAATTAGATACCCGATCCCTTGAGCACAGTGTCCTTTATATCCCTCCTCATCATACTACCTATTATTCGAAATCTTTTACAGTTTCTCTTGTTAGAACATGGAATTCCCTTCCACCCTATGTCAGAGACTGCCAAACTTTACCATCTTTCAGAAACAAATTGAAAATAAAATTATTATTAACAGAAACAACTCACTAATATAACTTTTAAAAAAATTAATAATTTATTTTTTCATTATTAATAAAACAGTTTTAAGATTTGTTAATATAATTACCTAATGCCTTGTACTGGTATAATAAGCGATAGATTAATTCATTATAGTCTATTATTTTATTTTTATTTTTTCTTTCATTTGTTTTTATGTATAGTAGATTCGAGCTGTTATTCCTTTCTGTATTCATTCTATCATTAATTTAATTTTAATTGCATTTAATTTTATTGTATTATTATACATTATTTTCATTATTATTCAATTATACATATAATTAATTGTTTAGTATGACTATTATTGTAATTTTTTGTATTTATATGTAACATATGTTTGTCCTGGTGAGTGGAAGAGAAGGCCACATGACCTTAACTCCACCAGGCTAAATACATCTATTCTAATATAATTTTCTCTAAGAATATCCTTAAATTACCACCTCTGTGAAGAAGCAACTTTCAATTTTACGACACATTTCTGAGCTCTACAGCGGTTTCATAACTTAATTTTGCAGATATTACCACTTCGATGTACTGACCGGAAAATGTGAAATACACCAAGCTCCTGGAGAATGCGAGAAAGGACCTCAAGCAGTACCAGAGTGTACACAGCTGCTGCAGACCGGAGTTCTAGAAGCCAACAACAACTATTACTACGTATGCGCAAGGACCTCAACAGGAGATCTCTATCCCAAACTCTACAAATGTGGAGAAAAGGAATATTATGATGTACATATTAAAGCTTGTGTCAGGGAATAACTTGAGATTGTAAACTGCCTACACAGCAGTGAAAGTTAATTACTATGAAAAAATGTAGTAAAGAGATGTTATGAAAAAATAAATAAGCAGAATAATCAAATAATTGTTTTTAATTATTAATTTATTTTAATTTATTAATTTCAGGCTACAAAAAGCAGTCTTCCAATTAAATAATATATGTAATAAATATAATATGATAATTTCTAAATAAAAAAGTAAAGTAATGGCTTTCCATGGAGAGTACCCAATAAGAATAAAAATAGTAAGATAAAATAAAGTTGCTAATAGATTTGAAGTACTGGAATCTTCAGATGACAATGTGGCAAACGAAGAAGAAACTGACATAAATAAAGAATGGGAGGCTATAAGAGATACTATTAAATTGTCAGCATTAGAAAGCCTTGGTCGTTTAAAAAAGAGGCAAAACAAGAAATTGGTTTGATGAGGAATGTGCCGACATTGTAAAGAAAAGAAAGGTAGCAAAAATGAAATGGTTACACGAGCCGAATGAGGTAAATTTAGAGCAATTGGGTAGTGGTAGACGGGAAACCACCAAGTTAGTAAAGAGTAAAAAGAGGGAATATTTGAGAGAGAAGATTAATGATCTTGAAATGAATGCAAAAAATAGGAACATAAGAGAATTATATCAGGGAATTAGTATAGAGAAGAAAGGGTTTCAGGCTAGAACAAACATAATTCGGAATGAAAATGGGGATATGATTGCAGATCCAGGAGTATATTAAATAGATGGAAAACTTACTTTAATCAGCTATTAAATGTACATACAGAACAGGACATTGAGGAGGATAAGTTACAGACAGCAGAAATGCTAGTCGCAGAACCAAGTTCATTAGAGGTTGAAATGGCGATTGAAAAATTGAAGATGTATAAAGCATCAGGTTCAGATGAGATCCCAGCAGAACTGATAAAATCAGGGGGAGAAAAATTGATGGACAAGATACGCAGGTTGCTTAGTATGATTTGGGAAAAAGAAGCTCTTCCAGATGAATGGAAGGAATCAATTATCGTACCAATTTATAAGAAAGGAGATAAAACTGATTGCAACAACTACAGGGGCATCTCATTACTTTCAATTTCGTACAAAATTCTAACAAATATATTAGTAAGCAGACTTACGATATTCTAGGAGATCATCAATGTGCATTTAGAAGAAACAGGTCTACAACAGATCAGATTTTTAGTATAAGACAGATTTTAGAAAAGAAATGGGAATATAATGGTACTGTATATCAACTGTACGTAGACTTCAAAAAAGCATATGATTCAATTAGGAGGGAGAAGTTATATAGTATCCTGTTGGAGTTCGGAATTCCTAAAAAGTTAGTTAGACTTATACGAATGTGTCTAAATGGCTCAAAGAGTAGGGTGCGTGTAGGCAAACAGTTTTCAGACACTTTTGAAATCCAGAATGGGTTCAAGCAAGGAGATGCACTATCTCCTCTACTATTTAATTTTGTACTAGAACATGCCATTAACTACTTAGAGAATGAGGAAGGCTTAAAACTGAATGGTATTAATAAGCTGTTGGTTTATGCTGATGATGTAGTACTATTGGCCGATAGAGGAGATACTAAAGGCCAACACGCACACATTATTGAGTAACACTAAGAAATTGGGACTGGAAGTAAATATCAGTAAAACTAAATATATGGTCACACATAAAATTACATTATATAATGGAAATGGACATCTAATGACAAATGAGAGAAATTTTGAGGAAGTGGCTGAATTCAAATACCTAGGAACAATATTCACAAATAGGAATGAGACACACAAAGAAATTAAACATAGGCTCAATTCTGGAAATGCGTGCTATTAAGCATTGCAGATACTTTTGATGTCCCAACTCCTTTCAAAAAACGTTAAGCTGAAATTATATAAAACTATAATTCTACCAATTATATTATATGGGTGCGAAACATGGACTCTTACTTTAAGGGAGGAAAGGAGATTACGAGTATTTGAGAATAAAGTTCTTAGGAAAATTTTTGGACCAAAGAGAGATGAACAGACAGGTGAATGGAGAAGACTACATAACAATGAACTACATGGTCTTTATAGGAAGCCAGATATAATAAGAACAGTTAAGTCTCGTAGACTGCGATGGGCAGGACATGTTGCACGTATGGGGAATGAAAGACGTGCATGGAAGCTTCTTGTAGGAAAGCCAGAGGGAAAACGCCCAGTTGGTAGACCAAGAATGAGGTGGGAGAACAACATTAACTATGATTTGAGGGAAGTAGATTATACAGGGAATGATTGGAAAGCATTGGCTCAGGATAGGGATGTATAGAGAGCTTATGTTCACGCGGTCATGAATCTCCGGGTTCGATAATGCCTATGAGCAAGTAAGTAAGTAAGTAAGAGAAAATAAAGTGTTGGTGAAGGTTTCACAATTCCAGTATTTGGGCTGTGATATAACTTATGAAAAAGGACGAGATATAAATAGCAAAATGCAAAAATTTCAACATATTTGTGGAACAATCGGACGAACACTGAGGAACAATATATATATATAGAAAAATTTGGTACTCATGATAATGTCCTATAAGTGATATGACCTATTGTGTAATGAAATAATATTAAAAAAGTTTTTATATACCTACTAGCTGGCCCGGCGAACGTCGTATGACCTTTAAATATTTGTACGTTAATTTTTCCGATGTTTTAATAGTTATCTCTATTCGGGGCGGAAACAAATCCAACAAATCAAAGATCATAAAAATCGTTCCAGCCGTTCTTGAGTTATAAAGAGTGTAACTAATCCGACTTTGTTTTATTTATACAGAAGTCCCGGCCACGCGTTGCTGTGGCTAAGGTATACGTTAAATTATGTTGTAGTAAACTAAGTGACAAATCTAAATCAGAAAGTTTTTGTTTTACACAATTTTTTTAGTTCTGGTACGTTAACTACACCCGGTATAAATATGGGTGGTGGTTTATGTGGAAGTGGTTTTGTTGATTGAGATGAATTTATGTTGTCTGCATTCTCAGTATCATACATAAGTATATCATAAGGATTATATACATTTATTGATGGAATATTTTGAGGAGGCTTGCTGATTTCATTATACTTTCGTTTTTTTCTACGAACTTGTTGGCAGTTTGGATTCTCATCATCATCAAAAAGTCTCTGTATAGTAAGTTAATATCATCTTGTGATATATTATAGTCATCTTGTTTTTCATTTAATTGAGGCATGGAGATTGTTTATGTAATATTAGGCATATTATTATAACTAACAGACTTACTTACAGTTATGTTATTCCGTTCCTTAGGACCTTCATATATTTTTAAATTGACATTCTTCTTAAATATAAGATTTATGTCACATAGGCCTATACAAATTTGCGGAAATTCACTTGATATCTTATCATACATGGTCTCTAGAACTGATTCGCCATATTGTTCAATGTCACTTCTCGGTCCAGTTAAATTTAAATTAAGTTGCTGTCTTTCAGCCAGATTACTTAAAACTAATACTTACACACGAAATTAATATTGTTATCAATATATTGAAAATAAAATAAACACTGAACACACTTAAATTATGAAATAATCAATATTTGTAATTCAATTGAAATTCGCGGTTGCAACAAAAAGCACAGCCACCTGGTTAAATATTAAACCAATTACCTTACACCGTTATTTGTTAGAATCGTATGGTACTCACAGATAATTATAACTCTTTGTTAAATAATAAACAAATAATTTGCAATAAAAAATAATGCGACTATAAATTTAGTTATAAACAACCGTAGGTCTCAAGTTGGATCAAACAGCACACAGTGTGCAAAATTTTATTAAAATCGGTTCAGTAGATTAGGATTCCATCGCGGACAAACAACGTGACACGTAATTTTTATATATTAAGATTATTGATAAAATGATTAAATTGTTTGGGAGTTTTGAGAAAACAAAATGTGTCATTTCGTTGTTCTGTTTATCTGATTACATATTTCCTTATAAACATGTATGTACGAAGAAGTAGTTCATGATATTTTAAGTTATAAGATAAAAATGTAAATATCTTTAAATTTGATACTATTGTAGTATCAGCTAAAAGTAATACTCTTCTTAAAAAAATCCTCCGGGCCGGATTTGAACCAGCCACCTATGAATTACTGATATTATATACCACTACAGTCCACCACTCTGCCAACTGAGCTACTAGAGGATATAATATTAATTTCTTACAACAATGGACTATAAAGTCGTTAAGTCCGCAACCTATTATATATTAAATAACATTTATGAAATTATTGTATTGTCATTTGGTCCTTTACAAGTGTACAAAGTTTCAAGTCGATCCAATGTTTTTAAGTGGGTGAAAATCGTGTTGAAAGATTCCGTTACATAGATGGATACAGGCCAAGCTAATATAAAATGTGTAAAAATTAAATATAAATATCACAACCAATTAATCTCCATATATAACTGATAGAAGTACATTATTTTTAGTTACGGTGTAAAATGTAAGACAATTACTGTATTAATCATATTTGAAGAGAAATTCCCAAATATGTCTTCTTAATTAAGGAGCCGCCATTTGCAAGATAGAAGCATGGCTTCACAGCATTTGGTGGATGGGAATTACAATGTATATAGAGAAAGATTTGCGTTTAGATCGGTACTTGCTCAGGTAGCTCAGTTGGTAGAGCACTTGGTCTAGAGAACCAAGGGTCCCGGGTTCAAGTCCCGGTCTGAGCGTATAATTTTTCTCTTCAAATATGATTTATCCATCATTGAGATGTACGAAATCAGTAATAAAAACTTGGAAAAAGCCGTACTGGCTGTAATGTATAATTCCCAAATATGTCTTCTTAATAAAGGAGCCGCCATTTGCAAGATAGAAGCATGGCTTCACAGCATTTGGTGGATGGGAATTACAATGTATATAGAGAAAGATTTGCGTTTAGATCGGTACTTGCTCAGGTAGCTCAGTTGGTAGAGCACTTGGTCTAGAGAACCAAGGGTCCCGGGTTCAAGTCCCGGTCTGAGCGTATAATTTTTCTCTTCAAATATGATTTATCCATCATTGAGATGTACGAAATCAGTAATAAAAAATTACTGTATTAATCAATTAACAAAAAAAGTCGTCAGAAACGAGGTTTACAATAACAAATTGGAAACGAAATGAAAATATACGAAGTGAACTAAATATATTCAAACTATTAGATAGAATTGAAGAATAGTATGGATACTTACTCACTGGCACTATCGAACCCGTAGGTTCATGCCCGCGCGGACATAAGCTGTCCATACATTCCTATCTTGAGCTAATGCTTTCCAATCATTCACTGTATAATCTACTTCCCTCAAATCATAGTTTATGTTATTCTCCCATCTCATTCTTGGTCTACCAACTGGGCGTTTTCCCTCTGGCTTCCCTACAAGAAGCTTCCATGCAAGTCTTTCATTCCCCATACGCGCAACATGTCCTGCCCATCGCAGTCTACGAGACTTAACTGTTCTTATTGTATCTGGCTTCCTATAAGGACCAAGTAGTTCATTGTTATGTAGTCTTCTCCATTCACCTGTCTGTTCATCTCTCTTTGGTCCAAAATTTTTCATCAGTACTTTATTCCCAAATACTCGTAATCACAATTCCTCCCTTACAGTAAGAGTCCATGTTTCGCACCCATATAATATAACTGGTAGACTAATAGTTATATATATTTTCAGTTTAACGTTTTTTGAAAGGAGTTGGGACATCAAAAGTCTCTGCAATGCATAATAGCATGCATTTCCAGTTGAGCCTATGTTTAATTTCTTTGTGCATCTCATTCCTATTTGTGATTATTGTTCCTAGGTATTTGAATTCAGCCACTTCCTCAAAATTTCCCTCATTTGTCATTAGCTGTCCATTTCCATTATATAATGTATTTCTACGTGTGACCATATATTTAGTTTTATGGATAACAAAAGAATTCCGAAACAGATTCTTCATTACAAACCACTAGGAAAAAGAAATGTTGGAAGACCCAGTTAAACTTTCCGTGAAAAATCTTGGTGTATATTTCAACAAAATCTTAATTGGCAGGTTCAGTTAAGAGAAACTTGTAAAAAAATATATTCAATCTCCCATTCCCTAAAATGTTTGAAACATTTCCTTCGTTCTTCATTGAAAAAAAAGTACTTATCTCAACTTTGATTATGCCGCATTTCGATTATTGTGACTTACTCTTAACCGACATGAATATTACATTCGGACAAAGACTGCAACGAATTCATAATGCTTATGCACGTTATATATGCAACCTCCGTAAATCAGACCACATGACTCCAGTATTTGGAATGTTGTCTTAGCTCCGATTGGAAGACAGGCGAAAGATACATTGCCTCTGCTTCTTATACAACACTTTGTCCACCTCATCATGCCTTTATATTTCTACTCGCTTCCATTCACTATCCTCCCACCATAACTTAAACACACGATCGAGAGAAAATTTAACTCTAGCTGTTCCTCTACATCGAACATCTCACTATTCCTCATCCTTCCTTGTTTCAGCCGCACGACTCTGGAATTCCCTCCCCTCGTATATCAAGGACTGCCCGACTCAAAAACAGTTTAAAAGGAAACTCACTTCACATTTCCTGTACAATATAATATATAACCCTGTTCCATGTATATTTTAATTACTCCTTTATATTTTAAACTTTCTTTACCAAGCCAATTACTTAATCTAATTATAGGTTATTTTATTATTATTATTATTATTATTATTATTATCTTTGTCATTATTATTATTATTATTCTTTCTTACCCTTGTCAACTTTATATAGTGTAGTCTATATCTATTATGTATGAATCATAATTCTTATTGTATTTATAATTCAACCTTGGTGAAGTGGAAGAGAAGACCCTATGGTCTTAACTCCATCAAGTAAAATAAATTTGTATTGTAAGCCTATGTTTTCCCTTTACAGAGATTTAGGCGCTCTCCCCCTACAGGGAAGAAATTGAACCATATTAATTTAGTTACAATTGTTTTCGTATAGATGTCATTTTGAGTGGTCCGTGGTCAGCGTTCCGCCTCATACTGACATCTAGGAAACTAAGGTAGTACTAGGACGGGAAAATTTGGTAAATTTTGCTTAGAGGCCTTTTCATTCAGGCTTAAGGATATTTTACGAGCCTGAAAATATTCAGACTCGGGACCCACGGCTTAAAGTCCCTCCCGGAGGACTTGCTCCTTGGATTTTTTCGTTCTAAAAAATCAATCGACTGCGGCCGGGTTTAGAACCCGCGACCCTCGGGACCAGAGGCAAGGAGCATAACCACTAGTCCACCGCGGCCGATAGTAAAATAAATAAATAAATAAATAAAATAAATAAATAAAAGATGGACAGACCAATTCTAGCATGGGATCGGAACAGACCATAAGGTTTAATACTTGATACTGATGATGAACAGAAAAAGTAAGCTTTACATATAATTATATATACTGAAGTAATTTAATACTATAATTACATATTCGTGATTCAACGTTTTATTTCTCGTTGAATAACATATAAATGTTTTATTGTGATAAAAAATGGATTAATTTTTTATTAATGACGGCTCATTAATAGCTAAGATAGTTACTGTCGTAATTAAAATTTGGGCGCCAAACGGCCGATAAATTTTTCCCAGAGGGTAATTTTTCGGACTTGAGGTTCTTTTACGTGCCTTTTTGTTTTACCTGTTTTGTTAACTTTCTTTTATCCTCACACAGACACAAGGACAGGACACACACACACAGACACACCCAGACAATCCAAGATATGTGACCCAAGGATTTAGTTCCTTTGTAAATCTACATTCTGGCTTTTTACGCCTTGGAAAATCTATCAACTCCAGCTGGATTTGCACCCGCGAACCTTTTAACCAGCGGCGAGCACGGTAACCATATGTCTATCAATATCGACTAATATAAAAGTGAAGTATGAGAATGCGTTTCTAGACATTTACGATTTCCAAGATGTTCTAATGTTTTATCTGCATGGTGTAATGGGTACAAGTTCACACTATGTATCTAGAAGAAGCAGTACATTACAATACGAGGTTGGGAAGTGGTTTTTACAGAATCGAGGAAACTGTTTAAAAACCGAGCGATAGCGAGGTTTTTAATTTCAAGATTCTGTAAAACACTTCACAAACGTGCATTGTACATTATTTTTTGCGCGATGGTGTTTTCAAAATAATAAATAATAGTAAAATAATAATATCTTTGTTGGAAATATTTGCGTTCGTTATAAACAACTGATTGACGTTAGCAGTATGGCCAATGCATATATGCTAAATGCCGAAAATAATTGTTGAGATTACAGCAGGCCTTGATATCAATCTCGCATAAAATGGCTGCAAATATGAATGATTGTAATCAAAACGATGAAATTGAAGAAGCGTGGGAAGTTGGGTGTGCTTCTTTAGTGCCAGAGAAATCTAAATTAAGATATGAAAAAACATACAGTTTCATTCTGAAAGTGGCTGCAGGAGAAGAAGAATTGTAGCGTAAGTGAAAAAGTATGGTTGCTTATTTCGTGCTTAGGAGTGAAACATTAAAGTCTCCAGCGAGTTTGTGGTCAGAATATTCAATGCTGATGACGATGATAAATTTAAAAGAAGGTGTCAACATTGCAGATATTGTTACACCAGTTAGCTTCCTTAAAAATAAGAAAATTGGACGTAAAGCTAAAAAGTCTAAAAGTTTTCAGTAGAATTTTGTTAAGTCAACTTGCAATATTGTTTCAAATAAAGTTCAGTTCATTTAAAATCCAGTAATTTTTTTGTATATAATGTAATTAGCACTACCTTTTGGATATATTTTTGTATATACATAAAGGGCAGTGATTTTACTACCCGCACGTGGGTTGTAATATGTAATATTACTAACACACTGGCACTATCGAATCCGTAGGTTCATGGCCGCGCGGATATAAGCTCTCCATATATCCCTATCCTGAACCAATATTTTCCAATCATCCCCTGAGTATTGTACTTCCCTCAAATCATAGTTAATGTTATCCTCCCACCTCATTCTTGGTCTACCAACTGGGCGTTTTCCCTCTGGTTTTCCTACAAGAAGCTTCTATACACGTCTTTCATTCCCCATACACGCAACATGTCCTGCCCAACGCAGTCTACGAGACTTAACTGTTCTCATTATATCTGGCTTCCTATAAAGACCATGTAATTCACTGATATGCGGTCTTCTCCATCCACCTGTCTGTTCATCTCTCTTTGGTTCAAAAAATTTCCTAAGAACATTACTCTCAAATACTCGTAATCTCCTTTCCTCCCTTAAAGTAAGAGTCCATGCTTCGCACCCATATAATATAACTGGTAGAATAATAGTTTTATATATTTTCAGTTTAATGTTTTTTGAAAGGAGTTGGGAAGTCAAGAGTCTCTGCAATGCATAATAGCATGCATTTCCAGAATTGAGCCTATGTTTAATTTCCTTCTGCATTTCATTCCGGTTTCTAATATTGCAGTATAGTTAAGTTGGCAACCTCGAAATGTAGGAAGTTGAACTTTCAATCATGGTCGCCATTGCTGTAAGTACGACAAAATGTACAATCGCGTAAAAAAACTATTTTGAAGGGAACTGAATATACAAATTATAACAAATTATACATATCATCTTCTTCAAGGTATGGGCCTGTTGGCCCGTTCCGCTTCCCGGTGTGTATATATATATATATATATATATATAAATTTCGTGTCACGTTGTTTGTCCGCGATGGAATCCTAAACTACCGAACCGATTATAATAAAATTTTGCACGCTGTGTGCAGTTTGATCCAACTTGAGACTTAGGGTAGTTTATAACTAAATTTATAGCCGCATTATTTTGTTATTGCAAATTATTTGTTTATTATTTAACAAAGAGTTATAACTATCTGTGAGTTCCATACGATTCTAACAGATGACCGTGTAATTATCCGTGAGTTCCATACGATTCTAACAGATGGCGGTGTAAGGTAATTTGGTAAGGTAATAGGTTTATTATTTAACCAGGTGGCTGTGCTTTTTGTTGCAACCGCGAATTTCAATTGAATTACAAATATTGATTATTTCATAATTTAAGTGTGTTCAGTGTTTATTTTATTTTCAATATTATTAATTTCGTGTGTAAGTATTAGTTTTAAGTAATCTGGCTGAAAGACAGCAACTTAATTTGAATTATATACCTTAGCCACAGCAACGCGTGGCCGGGACTTCTAGTACATACATACATACACACACACACACACACACACACACACACACACATATATATATATATATATATGTATTCCAATTTTAAATATTATAACTTCAACTTAATTGTAATAAGTAAGAACTTACCACCTCTCAGTAAAATGAAATGCGCACATAACATTGTAAAACAAATGCCAGCACGTTGACGATAATGTCAAAATACAAGGAAACATCATTATTTAAATCTGAAAATAGTACACTACAAGAATTCAAGTTCAATTGAACGTTCGTGGGAAGTGAAAAATTAAGACATTTTAATTTAGTTGTAAAAGGTTACCTAAGTCTCTCCGTTAACTCAAGTTCATTTCTTTCGGATCACCTCATGACACCAAGATATGAGTATTAATCTCTGCCACACTAACATGCGTCATTCGTGACAATCTTTCTACCGCTAATTTTTAGGCATTAACAGTAATTATGCTAAGAAAACAACAAAAAATGTACAGTTATCACTGGTAATGACTTTGCAAGTAATAAATATATATTTAAAAACAAGAATTAGTTTTACACTGTTTGTTAAGCACATCTATGTAATGCTTAAGATGGTGGTCCAGCAGTTTGTAATTTCTGTAATTGTAAGTATAATAATATTTACGAAACGAATAATATATTTTAAGGTTAATTTTGTTTTTAATTAAAAACCGATAATCAATTGTTAATTGCACAAGACTATGAAGATTTAGAATATATGACTTACTTACTTACTCACTGGCACTATCGAACCCGTAGGTTCATGGCCGCACGGACATAAGCTCTCCATACATCCCTATCCTGAGCTAATGCTTTCCAATCATTCCCTGTATAATCTACTTCCCTCAAATCATAGTTAATGTTGTTCTCCCACCTCATTCTTGGTCTACCAACTGGGCGTTTTCCTTCTGGCTTTCCTACAAGAAGTTTCCATGCACGTCTTTCATTCCCCATACGCGCAACATGTCCTGCCCATCGCAGTCTACGGGACTTAACTGTTCTTATTATATCTGGCTTCCTATAAAGACCATGTAGTTCATTGTTATGAAGTCTTCTCCATTCACCTGTCTGTTCATCTCTCTTTGGTCCAAAAAATTTCCTAAGAACTTTATTCTCAAATACTCGTAATCTCCTTTCCTCCCTTAAAGTAAGAGTCCATGTTTCGCAATATATGACTAGAAAATTAATAGAAGAATACGAAAATGGGGATTAATTTGGAACATGAAAAAAAAAACAAAATATTTATCAATTGGTGAACCGGAACAAAATTTAATTTTAGATACTGGAGAACAATAAAATCTTGTAGTGAGATCACATATTTAGGAATTAAAATAAATAAAAATGGGAGTTATGAAGAGCAAATAAGAAATAGAAATAATAAAGGAACATTTGCAATTGCTTGCCTCAATGGAATATTGTGAGATAAAAATATAAGTAATAAGAATAAAATGAATATATATCATACAATTGTTAAAAGCATCATTACTTATGGAGCAGAACTTTGGCCATTAACAACAAAAACGAATAAGTACCTTTTGGCAACGGAAATGGATTTTATACGAAGGGTAGCAAGAATTTCATGAAGAGAAAAAATTAGGAAATCCGTTATAAGGGAGAAAATGAAGACTGAAGATACTATTTTAGATTATATTAAAACGCAGCAATTAAGATGATACGGACATGTCCAGCGAATGGAAGAGGATCGACTACCAAAATGTGTTTTGGAATGGAAACCTGAGGGAAGAATAGGCAGAGGAAGACCTAAAACCTCCTGGAGTCAGGGAATATGTTTATACATGTAGGAGAAACATCTACAACCAGGAGATTGGATGGACTGACAAATTGGCTATTAGGAATCGGACGATGTCAAAGACATTAATCAACCGATGATCTATCTAATTAAAAACCGTTATATTTATTTTTTGATTCTACAAATGTACCCAATGTTGATAGTTACAAAATATTAAAATTGTGTTTGTTCTTCTTCTTATTATAATAATAAAAATAATAATAATAATAATAATAATAATAATAATAATGATAATAATAATAAATTCTCTTGCTTTTCTCCCAAACATTGGTCTATTTTCTTTGGCTCTTTATGCAAGTCTTTGCATTCTTTCTATATGATCTTTTCAATTTTTTCGTCTGTCTATAATAACATTTGGTTATGTCTTGAATTTGACATTTCTGTATTATGTATCCTATCAAATAATGTTTTCCCCTGTATAGTTCTTAAGATATTCACTTCACATATGCTTATTATTTGTTTAGCTTTTGTTGTATCAGCCCTAGTTTCTGCCCATATACGATAACTGGTCAAACTGTTGTTTTGTATTTGCGGATTTTGCTTCCTATTGACGTATGTTTGCTGCGCCAAATTATATTTTTCATTTATTCTGATATTTGTGCTGTTTTATCAGCTTGTTTCTTTACTTCTTTATTATATTTTTAGTGTATGTTATTAATACACCTAAATAATTAAATTCTGATACTTGTTCTATAATTTTTCTTTCCACTTCTAAATTGCATCTTACTGGTTCTTTTGATATTGTTAATCATTTTGTCTTATTCCTATTAATTTCCATATGGTATTTTCAGGCATTTATATTAAATAGATGTAAAGGTCTTTCTAAATTATCTTCAGATTCTAAAAGCAGAACGACATCATCTGCGTAACATATCAACTGAAATCTAGTGTTTCCCATTTTATATCCCAAACGTGGTGGTATGTTTTCAATAATTTTATTCATTATAATATTAAATAAGAATGGACTTAGAGAGTGACCTTGCCTGATGTCCTTTGTTAGCGTTACTTCTTCGATTGTGTCTGTTATTTTGCGAAATTGTATTAAAATATCCTTAAAAAGAAATAGTAACAAAAACTTTACACTACTAATTTTCATTAACATCATCTAATCATCAATAAAATTATGACTGGTCAAAAAAAAAAAATCGGGTCACAGATTGTATTTTTCCCGTAATTAAAATAACAGAAAATTGTCTCATAAACATATAATTTAATTAAATGATTCAAAATTAGTAAATGCTGTAATTCATATAAATAAGTAAAAGAAATGCATATTACCCGTTTAAGGAGTAAGTGCAGTTGTTGAAGGAAGGCACTGCAGTCGTAATTATGCAGGAATATAACACGTGACACAGCTATCTATGAGTGCAGAGGGGAATGGGCCGTCGGACGCTGACAGTATACACTGCCTTATATGACGTCACGTGTAGCAAAAAACGGAGCTTCGTAATTCTTCCGCCTGCAGAGTTATTTTAATGACTAATATATATATACATATGTATATATTTCCATGTATAGAGTATAAGCGATCCTTCTGAAGATATACACCCTTAATTCTTCTTCCAGATATTTGGTGGTTTAGCAGCCGCATCTACCGGTTTTCAGTGCCCACCCGGTGGCGGTGTGTTTCCAGACCCTCTAGATTGCAGAAGCTACTATAGTTGTGACTCAAATCTCCAGGCAATAAAAGGAACCTGTGTTTCTTCTACACATTACAACCCTGAAATGCAATCATGTGAGCAGGGGCCATGTCTTAACAGAACAATATCACAAGAAATGGGACCAAAAGTAATATCTCACATACATACAATTACTCGTACATCATCTGTAGTAGTGAGTTCTTTGGATTTTCCCGTTGGAACATTCAAATGTAATTCAACTGGACTATTCCAGGATCCGGATGATTGTGCCAAGTTTTTCAGTTGCGATTTATTTTTGCTACCAATTAGTGGAAGATGTCCTATCAATACATACTTCAATTCAACGTACATGAACTGTGAACCTGGCAACTGCACATCTACAAGGAATGAAACAACTGCAACAATGAATTCTTCTACAGCAGATGAACTAACTACATCAGATGGACCCTTAACAACAGTTGCTCAAACAACCTCAGTAAAGCCAGGAACCGTAGAAATCTCTACAGCCGAATCAGAACCCACAACTATGGAACAAATCACAGCTACAGATGAAAATATAACTGCAGGTGAAACAACAGCGGTAGAACATACCACAACAGATAATTCTACAACTACAGCAGAAATAATTACAACTGAACCTACGACTGTAGGAGAAGCAGCAGCTACAGCAAAATCTACAGGTACTAGCGAAACAACTGATATAAAAGAAATAACAACGGAACCCTCAAAAACAGATCTATACACAACAATGCAATCAACAAATACGGGAAAAAGCATAACCACAGATGATCGTACAATTTCAATATTAACAACACAAAATGGAGAAACCATTACTTTAGAACAATTCACAGACAAAACAGAACAAACTACAAGTAGAGAATCGACAAGCCTACATGAATCTACAACTTCCGAACAACTTATTACTTCAGATGAATCCATAACTATAGACGAATCTAGAACGACAACAGCCCCAACTACTACAAATGAATCTACAAACACGGGCGAATCTATCCATACTACAATATCAACTACTACAAAAGAATCCACTATCACGAACGAATCTATAATTACAACAGAACCTATAACAAGAAGGTCGATAACCACGGATGAATACATAACTGCTGCAATACCAACTACCACAGAAGAACCACTGATAACAGATACATCCACAATAGGGTCCACTAATAGAGGAGACTCGATAACAAGTGAATCCATAACTACAACCAAACCAAGTACTACAAGAGAATCCACAGTCACAGGTGAAAACACAACCAATGAAGTATTAATTACAACCATGAAATCTTTAATCACAGGTGAATCCACAACATATAGAGTACCAACTATAACAGTGGAATCCATAATTACAGGTGAATCCACAACTGATGGAGTACAAGAATCAACACCTATTGGAGAACAAACAACAAAAGGAGAATCATTAATCACAGGTGAATACACAACTGATGAAGTACCAACTACAACAGTGGAAACTGTAATCAAGGGCGAATCCACAACTAATGGATTACCAACTACAACAGGAGAATATTCAATAACAGGTGAATCAGCAACTACTAATGTACCCACTACAGAAGGAGAATCATTAATCATAGATAAATCCACAACTACTTATCTACCAATTACAACAGCGAAATCCATAATCACAGGTGAATCCACAACTAATTTACCATTTACAACGGAGAAATCCTTAATTATAGGTGAATCCACAACAAATGGAGTACAAATTACAACCATGCAATCCTTAATCACAGGTGAATCCACAACTATTGGAAAACCAGCTACAACAGCGGAATCCATAATCACAGGTGGATCCACAACTAATGGAGTACGAAGTACAACAGGAGAATACATAATAACAGGTGAATCAGCAACTAATAATGTACCAACTACAGCAGGAGAATCATTAATCATAGATAAATCTACAACTACTAATCTACCAATTACAACAGTGAAATCCTTAATCACAGGTGAATCCACAACTACTGGAGTACCAATTACAACCGATCAATCCTTAATCACAGGTGAATCCACAACTAATGAAGTACAAATTACAACCTCACAGTCCTTAATCGCAGATGAATCCACATCAACTGGAATATCATCTCCAAGAGTTGAATCCACAACAACAGGTGGATCCACAACTAATGCAGTACCAACTACAACAGGAAAATACTTAATCACAGGTGAACCCACAACTAATGAAGTACCAATTACAACCGTGCACTTCTTAATTACAGACGAATCCACAACAATTGGGGTACCATCCACAACAGTTGAATCCATAATAACAGGTGAATCAAAAACTAGTAGAGCATCAATTACAACAGAAGATACGTTAATAACAGGTGAATCCACAATTAATGGAGTACCAACTACAACAGAAAAATACTTAATAACAGGTGAAACAGCAACTAATGGAGCACCAGCTACTACAGAGCAATCCTTAATCCCAGGCGAATCAACAACTAACGGAGTACCAATTACAACCGTGCAATCCTTAATCACAAGTGAATCCACATCTAATGGAGTACCAACTACAACAGTGGAATCCATAATCACAGATGAATCCACAACTAATGGAGAATCAATTACAACATTGCAATCCGTAATCACAGACGAATCCACAGCTAATGGAGTGCCAACTACAACAGTAGATTCCATAATCACAAGTGAATCAAAAACAAATGGAGCATCAACTACTATAGGAAAATCCTTAATCACAGGTGAATCCACAACTAATGGAGTACCAATTACAACATTGCAGTCTTTAATCACGGGTGAATCCACAACTAATGGAATACCAACTACAACAGTAGAATCTATAACTATAGGTGAATCAAAAACAAGTGGAGCATTAACTACTATGGGAGAATCTATACTCACAGGTGAATCAACAACTAATGGAGTACCAATTACAACCGAGCAATCCTTAATCACAAGTGAATCCACATCTAATGGACTAGCAGCTACAACAGTGGAATCCATAATCACAGGTGAATCAACATCTAATGGAGT
Organism: Diploptera punctata; assembly: GCA_030220185.1. Lineage (NCBI taxonomy): Eukaryota > Metazoa > Arthropoda > Insecta > Blattodea > Blaberidae > Diploptera > Diploptera punctata. Next base: position 1,191,062 of record JASPKZ010009823.1, read on the forward strand.
ACCAATTACAACAGGAGAATCCTTAATCACAGATGAACCCACAACTAATGGAGTATTAATTACAACCTTGCAGTCTTTAATCACAGGTGAATCCACAACTAATGGAATACCAACTACAATAGTCGAATCCATAACCACAGGTGAATCAAAAACAACTGGAGCATTAACTACTACGAGAGAATCCATTATCACAGGTGAATCAACAACTAATGGAGTACCAATTAGAACAGGAGAATCCTTAATCACAGGTGAATCAAACACAAATGGAGGATCAACTACTATAGGAGAATCCTTAATCACGGGTGAATCCACAACTAATGGAGTAGCAATTACAACCTTGCAGTCTTTAATCACAAGTGAATCCACAACTAATGGAATACCAACTACAACAGTAGAATCTATAACTATAGGTGAATCAAAAACAAGTGGAGCATTAACTACTATGGGAGAATCCATACTCACAGCTGAATCAACAACTAATGGAGTACCAATTACAACCGAGCAATCCTTAATCACAAGTGAATCCACATCTAATGGACTAGCAACTACAACAGTGGAATCCATAATCACAGATGAATCCACAACTATTGGAGTACCAATTACAACATTGCAGTCTTTAATTACAGGTGAATCCACAACTAATGGAATACCAACTACAACAGTAGAATCCATAAGCACAGGTGAATCAAATACAAGTGGAGCATTAACTACTACGGGAGAATCCATAATCACAGGTGAATCAACAACTAATGGAGTACCAATTACAAGAGGGGAATCCTTAATCACAGATGAATCAAACACAAATGGAGGATCAACTACTATAGGAGAATCCTTAATCACGGGTGAATCCACAACTAATGGAGTACCAATTACAACCTTGCAGTCTTTAATCACAGGTGAATCCACAACTAATGGAATACCAACTACAACAGTAGAATCCATAAGCACAGGTGAATCAAAAACAAGTGGAGCATTAACTACTACGGGAGAATCCATAATCACAGGTGAATCAACAACTAATGGAGTACCAATTACAACAGGAGAATCCTTAATCACAGGTGAATCCACAACTAATGGAGTACCAATTACAACCGAGCAATCCTTAATCACAGGTGAATCCACAACTAATGGAGTACCAACTACAACAGTGGAATCAATAATCACAGGAGAATCCACAAGTAATGGAGCACTAACTAGAACAGAAAAATACTTAATCACAGGTGAAACAGTAACCACTAATGTACCCACTACAATAGGAGTATCATTAATCATAGATAAATCCACAACTAATGGAGTACCAATTACAACCGAGCAATCCTTAATCACAGGTGAATCTACAACTAATGGGGTACCAACTACAACCATGTATTCCTTAATCACAGGTGAATCCACAACTAATGGAGTGCCAATTACGACAATGGAATCCTTAATCACAGGTGAATCCACAACTAATGGAGTATCAACTACGACGGTGGAATCTATAATCACAGATGAATCCGCAACTAATGGATTACCAACTACAACAGTGGAATCCATAATCACAGGTGAAATCACAACTAATGGAGTACCAATCACAACAGTGGTATCCATACCCACAGGTGAATCTACAACTAATGGAGTCCCAACTACAACAGTGGAATCCCTAACCACAGGTGAATCCGCAACTAATGGAGTATCAACTACAAGAGGGGAATATTTAATCACAGTTGAATCCACATTTAATGAAGTACCAACTACAACAGTGGAATCCAAAATCACAGGTGAATCCACAAGTAATGGAGTATCAACTACAACAGTGGAATCCATAACCACGGGTGAGTCCACACCTAATGGAGTACAAATTACAACAGGAGAATCCATAATCACAGGGGAATCTACAAGTATTGCTGTATCAACTATAACAGGGGAATCATTAATCATAGATAAATCTACAATTACTTCAATTCCAACTACAACAAGAGACTCGGAGATCAAAAGTGAGTCTACAACCAATAGAGTACCAACTACAACACGAGAACCCATAATAACAGATGAATCTGCAATTAATTCATTACCAACTACAACAGTAGAATCCTTAATCACAGGTGAAGTTACAACTTCTGCAGTACCAACTACAACAGGAAACTTCTTAATCACAAGTGAATCTACAATAAATGGAGTACAAACTTCTTTAATCACAGCTGAATCAACAACTATTACACTGCCAACTACAACAGGAGAGCCCACAATTAAAAGTGAATCAACAATTACTAATACAGCGCCAACTACTACAGGAGAATCCTTAATTACAGCTGAATCTACAACAGTCAATGTACCAATTACAACAATGGCATCCTTAATCACAGGTGAGTCTACAACTGTCAATGTACCAACTTCAGGGGAAACCTTTATCACAGGTGAATCTAAAACTATTACAGCGTCAATTACAACAGCAGAGTCCATAATTAGAGGCGAATCTACAACTACAATTATAGCGCCAACCACAACAGGAGAATCCTTAATTACAGCTGAATCTTCAACAGTCAATGTACGAACTACCACAAGGGAAACGGTAATCTCAGGTGAATCTACAACAACAAATGACGAATCTATAAATACAGGTGAATATACAACTACAAGGGTACCAACTACTTTAGAAGAATCCATATTCACAAATGGAACTACAACAAATAGAGAGTCAATTGGTACAGAAGGAACCATAATAACAAGCGAATCTACAACTACGGAAGTACCATCTATCACAGGAGATTCTTTAATCTCAGGTGAATCTACAGTTGGCTCAATTACTGAAAGAGAATCGGTAACCACGATTGAATCCATAACTACATCAGAAGTAACTTCTACAAGCAAGTCCATAATCACTTCTGAATCCTCTTCTACAACAAGTCCATCTACTGCAGTAGAATTAATAACGACCAAAGGAGAATCCATAATTACAGATGAATCTACAACTTATATTACACCAACTATAACAGGGGAATCGTTAATCATAGAGAAATCTACAAGTACTTTAGTGCCAACTACAACAGGAGAATCCGTGATCAGAAGTGAATCTACAACTAATAGAATACCAATTACAACACAAGAATCCACAATCACAGATGAATCTGCAATTAATATATTACCAAGTACAACAGTAGAATCCTTAATCACAGGTGAATCTACAATTAATGGCGTACAAACTGCAACAGGAGAATCCTTAATTACAAATGAATTTAAAACTACTTCGGTACCAATCACAACAGAAAAATCTACAACTACAACTAATAGAGTATCAACAACTGGAGAATCGTTAATCACGGATGAATCTACAACTGCTACAGTACCTAGTACAACAGGAAAATTATTAATCACAAGTGAATCTACAATTAATGGAGTACCAACGACCCTCATCACAGGTGAATCTACAACTACTACAGTGCCAACTACAACAGGAGAATCCATAATTAGAGGAGAATCTACAACTACTCCTACAGCACCAACTACTCCTACAACAGCAGAATATTTAATCACAGCTGAATCTACAACTCTTAATGCACCGACAAAGGAATCCTCAATCACAGGTGAATCTACAATTACAAGTGACGAATATATAATTACAGGTGAATATACAACTATAAGAAAACCAACTACTTTAGAAGAATCCATATCAACAGATGAATATACAACAAATAGAGAGCCAATTACTACAAAAGTATCCATAATAAGTGATTCTACAACTACTGCGATACCAACTACCACAGGAGAATCTTTAATCTCAGATGAATCTACAGTGGAGTCAATTACTAAAGGGGAATCGATAACAACAATTGAATCCATAACTACATTAGAACCAACCTCTACAAATGAAACCATAGTCACTGCTGAATCTTCTACCACAACAGTTCCAACTTCTACAGTCGAAATAATAACGACAGACGAACCTATAACTATAACAGCATCAACCACTAAAAACGAAGGTGAATCTCAAACATTAACTACAATAGGAGAATCCACTATTACGGGCGAATATTTGATTACAACAGAATCAAGTAATAGACTATCGACAACCACAGATGAATCTACATCTATTACATTACCAACTACAATAGGAAAATCCATATTCACAGATGAATCTACAACTGCAATAGTGCCAACTATCAAAGACGAAACTACAACTAAAACAGTGCCAACTTCAACAGCAGAATCCATAGTCACAGGCGAGTTTACAACTGCTACAGGAGAATCTACATTCGCAAGCGACTCAACAATTACCATAGTTCCAACTACTACAGGAAAATCCATAATCACAAACGAATTTACAACAAATACAGTATTATCTACTGCAGGAGAATCGGTAACCACAAGTGAGTCTGGAACTACAAATGAACTAATTACTATAGAAGAATTCACAACCGGAGAAGAATCTACAACTACAGCACAATCAATTACTAGAGGATTGATAACAACAACTGGAACAGAATCAATTGCTACAGGAGAATCCGATATTACTGCAGTAGGAACTACTATAGGAGAATCAACAATTACAGGTGAATCTACAACTATTACAAAACCGACCACTATAAGAGAATCTATAACCACAGATGAAATTAAATCTACTTCGAAAGAATCCACAAGCCCAGTAGAATCAATTACCTCAAGTATTATATCTTCTGCAATAACTACATCAATATCTACCACACCGCCATCCACAACTACTACACCGACAACTACAACGACAATCACAACTACACCAACAACTACACCGACAACCACAACTACACCGACGACTACTACTACAACTTTACCGACAACCACGAGTACTACAACTAAAACAACCACTACACCAACTACTACTACACCGACAACAACGAGTACTACAACTAAAACAACCACTACACCAACTACTACTACACCGACAACAACGAGTACTACAACTAAAACAACCACTACACCAACTACTACTACACCGACAACCACGAGTGCTACAACTAAAACAACCACTACACCGACAACCACGAGTACTACAACTAAAACAACAACCACTACACCAACAACTACAACTTCACCGACAACCACGAGTACTACAACTAAAACAACAACCACTACACCAACAACTACAACTTCACCGACAACCAAGAGTACAACAACTAAAACAACCACTACACCAACAACCACGAGTACTACAACTAAAACAACAACCACTACACCAACAACTACTACAACACCGACAACCACGAGTACTACAACTAAAACAACAACAACCACGAAATCTAACAAATGCACAATTGGTTCGACTTGGGCAGACACTACCAACTGTCATAAATACTACTATTGCGACTCCAATCAGGAAGTACAGAACTTAACTTGTGGCCTTGGAATTGTTCAATATTATGACTCTTCATCAGGACAATGTGCCTTTGGCATAAAGTGGTGTTAAAACCCTTACATATGAAATAAACTCATGTGACACGGAAAAACATGACTATATCAACTTTTAAAATGTAAATAATATTTTGTAACATAGCTCAATAGTATATTTTATGATTAAGGCAAGGATTGTAATGCAGAAAAGCTAAGATTGCAACAAAGATTGTATATATTATTCACTTTTTCTGTGTGAAACCAAGACAAAATTCAGTCAGAAATCTAACTTCTTAGCGTATTATATCACTCAACTGTTTGTGTGTGAAACCAAGACAAAAGACAGTCAGAAGTCTTAATTCTAATTATACTATATTGCAGTGTTAACTTTTATTGCATTAAAATTCTTGCCCTATATATGATCACTGTTTTAGATGTCATGTTTTATGTAAACATTTACCAACAATGCCTCCATTATGACAATCATTATAAGTCAGTTTTAGTTATATCACGATGTCAGATCTTTAATTAACCCAGATAATCCTAACATCCTTCTAGAAGGATTGCAAACGTCAAGGGGAATTTTGTGTCACAACAATGTAGCTATTTATTTCATTGTTGTCAACTTTTAATATTCTGTTTCAAAATGTTTGTACATTGCAACAATGTAAGAACCATAAGTTTTTAATGAACCTGTGAACGAATATATTGCAGTGAATGTTGTTGTAAGAAGATGATGGCAGAATTGACTGACTTGCGTATAGAAGGGTAAGCATATTTCCTCAATGTCTTTACAATTTTTTTTCTGATTTGTAATATGGACTCATAAATGTGCATTGTACTTGCCTGCAATTTAAAATAACACTCATGCAAATTATTTTGCTAATTATTGGCATTGATATTTTCAAATCCTTCCAGAAGGATGTCAGGATAATGTGATATCAATTTGTATTTTTTTTCTTTTTTCAGAAAACCAATTACTTTGAACGATTTGCTTGACATATTAGATACTTGTGATGATAAAATACCTGAATCTGGAGTAGATGTTACATTAATGCCCCCTTTAAACGCCAATGATGACTTAACGGATGAAGATTCTGGCCCCGAAGATGACCCAAATATTGATAATTTACCTGCTAGTCAGTTGAATAGCTGTGTGGAAGTAAGTCAGGACATTACTAATTTGACAAATAATACATCTTCTGTTTCAATAACACTAGAGTCAGAGTCTGGGAGTCGGAGAGTTTCTGAATCTTCTCGTGCCCTAAAGCGTCGCTGCGTAGCTTCTACATCTGGAGTACGTAAGAGAGCCAATAGAACTTGGAAAAACAATGATCTGCCAATTGTACAGACGGAGTGGCCACTTATGTATGATGTTCCTGAGAACAGGTCAAAGACTCCACTGGAATATTTCACAACATTTTTTGACAAGGATGTTATTGCAATGATAACTAAATTTACAAATGAATACGCATCAAAGTGGAATAAAATAGGAGAATGTACTGAACAACATGTAACTACATTCATTGGAATTCTACTCTTGAGTGGTTATGTCATTGTTCCAAGAAGAAGAATGTATTGGCAAAATGAACAGGATAGCTACAATGAACTGGTCTCTAATGCCATGTCCCGAGACAAATTTGATTTCATTTTTTCTAATTTTCATGTCTGCAATAACGATGACTTAGATAAAAATGATCGTTTCGCAAAGTCCGCCCACTGTTGAAAGAGATAAACGATCGCTTCAAGAACTATGCACCACATGAGCAAAATCATTCAATTGATGAGAGCATGGTTCCTACTATGGTCGCCATGGATGCAAGCAATTTATTCGAGGTAAAGTAATTGTATAAACTTTTATTTTCTAGCTCATATGTTTGTATCTCGTACATGCTCTTCTAATAATATTCTATCTTGTTTCAGGCAAACCGATAAGATTCGGTTATAAGTTCTGGTGTGGCGGTACCAGTAACGGATATCTAATTTGGTTAGAACCCTACCAAGGAGCTGGCACCTGCAGTGAAAAATATGAGGAAAAGGGAATGGGATACGGGGTTGTCATGACATATGCTGATCAGCTTCTCCCCAGAGTGCCATACAGACTCTTTTTTGATAATCTGTTTACGAGTATGGATCTATTGATAGATCTAAAAGGAAGAGGAATACAAGCAACAGGAACTATTCGAGGGAATCGTATAGATAAGTCATGCAATTTGTCTCCACCTGAAGCTGTGAAAAAAGAAAGCAGAGGATACTTTGAAGGTCTCTCTGATAAAGATGCAGGAGTTTCAGTAGTAAGGTGGCATGATAATAGTGTTGTATCATTAGCCACTAACTTTGACACTGCACAAAGTTGCAAGATTTTCAAGACAAATGAAGAAAAATATTCAGGTATCACAGCCAAACGTAATACATAGTTACAATAAGTATATGGGAGGAATTGATCGTGCAGATCAAAATATTTCTCTCTATAGAACGTCTATAAGAGGGAAAAAATGGTATTTTCCCATTATTGCCCATCTAATTGACGCTGCTGAACAAAATGCTTGGAGTTTATACAGGAAGGATGGAGGCAGTCTAGACCACTTGTCATTTAGGCGTCGTGTTGCAAAGGCGATATTGGAAAGCAGTAAGAGAGTTATTACTTCTCGAGGTCGACCGTCTAGTTCCTCCAAAGTAGACTCCAGATATGACGGAATGGAGCATTATGTTTCAAGTTTGCCAATCGACTCAAGAACATCTAAGAAAAAGCAACTGAACTGTAGGCAGTGCAGCAAGAAAGCAACAACAGAATGTGTTAAATGCAACATAACTCTTCATGTTGACTGTTTCATTACCTTTCACACTAAATGAACACTGGACAATACACTTACAGTAAGGTAATAGTCTTGTAATGTGTTATTTTCTCACTTGTTCTATTGTAAAATAAGTTACTTTACATAAAACATTGCTTCCAACAACTCAATTCTAGTTATATGCAAATATGAACTTATTGATATCATATTATCCTAACATCCTTCTGGAAGGATGGTGCACCATTCGTGAACCACAATGGATAATGAGTTGAAACCAAGTATAATTAGTTATATGGGACCTCTATACAACATATTCAACTAAATTATTAAAAAAAAATAAAAAAAATAATTCAGGCATATCTGGGTTAAGCAGTGAAAGTGATTTTAGAACATAACTGATATTTTAAAATACTCTAAAAATAGATATTGTGCTAGAAATTTAAGAACTGTAATTATTTGTTTCATTAAATGTTTAAAAATATATAAAACAGGGGTAAATATTTTCCGAAAATTGTTTTATTATACGGGGTGAATCATAAATATGGCTAAACGTTTGATCGCGTTGTGTGATGAAATATTACCACTACAGGAAATATGAAATTACCGTTGGAAATGCAATTATTCAAATTACAACAATGGCATAAAACCAAACAGTGTAGAACTTACGTCATTAGTAAAAATGGCGTTGAATATGCAGCAGCAAATTACAATTGCGGCATCGGCAATAACGTATGCTAATGATCGTGAGGTCGCAAGATGGGCAAGATGTGAGTTTAACGTAGCATTGTAGCCGTCGACTGTGGGGAAGTGGATAAAACAACTGCTGGAAACGGGTAGGATACAGAAAATCAAACCTCTTGGAAGGCCTCGCATTAGCACGGATGCAGAAACAACGAAGAGAATTGTGGAGGCATTCGACGCTAACCCACAAAAATCAAACAGCCAACCTGCACGTGAGCAGTGATTGTTTTGTTCTATTGTCGTAGTTTGAAGTATTCCCTTTCCAATGTTAACATCATATTTCCTTTAATAACAATGTTTTCGTCACAAAATGCGATCAAACGTATAGCCATATTTCTGAATCACTCTGTATGATTGTAAAGTAATATCTCAATGTTAGCTATTATAAACATAACATTGTAAGTTCAATTCAGTCTGGGTTTTATCTAAAATAGAATAAAGTTAATTGAATATTTTTGTGTGTGTGGAAAGTTAGATGCTGAAACATATGGTAATTTGAAAATTAAAATATAAATAACAAATATTTATACAATTACGGCATAACTTGAGGTATAGATTGTTTTAATGTGTAATTTGATACATGGCTATATTATTACATTGTATCCAATTATTATTTAATTAGACGTTTATTAATATAAAAATAAATTATAATTACCAATATATTTTATCACCTGATATTATAGATACACAATGACAGTTCCTCTCAGCATGATCCTGTTCCTAACCTCTGTTTACTTTTTGAATGTGTATGGACTGTTTTAAGTGTTTCATATGAATTTATTAATTGAAGATTTTTCTTTGATTATTAAATATTATTCTTTACTTACAACGAAAGTTTAAAAACTTCTTCTTCTTCTTCCTTCCTTCCTTCCAAGTATTAGGCCAAGGCCTGTTACGATCCCATAGAAAATTTTCCTTCCAGCGTTTCATAGGACGGCCCACTGATCTTCGTCCTCTTGGTATATAATTATAAACAGCTTTGGGGATCCGATTTGAATTCATTCTTTCTAGATAGTGTTTCCAATTTAGTTGGTACTGTTTAATATATTCCAAAATTGGCGTAGTCTTCAATTCTTTTAAGACATCGGTGTTCCTTTTCCGATCGCATCTGGTGTAACCCGCTGTTCTGCGCATGAATCTCATTTCATAAGCCGTTATTCTGCTTTCATGTTGTCTTTTTTAGTGTCCATGCTTCACTACCATAGGTCAACACTGGTCTAGCCAAAGTGTTATATAAACGTAAACTGGTGTTTTGTATTATGCTTTCAAATCTTATACAAGAATTTCCCGGAAGTTTAAAAACAATACATTTAAAAAAGGAATAAATACGAATTCACTTATTTATTTACGCGAATTCTACAGAACAGTGACCTAACATGTATATTATTAAACTGAGGATTGGATTTCAATGAAATAAAAAAAAATAGAAATTGTCATTTATGACACAATAATACATTACGATGCGAGATTGGGAAGTGGTTTTTACAGAAGCGAGGACATTTTTAAAATCCGAGCGACAGCGAGGTTTTTAATTTCCGAGATTCTGTAGCCTAAAACAACTCGCAAACGTGCGTTCTACATTAATTTTAGCGCAATGAAGTTTTAAAAATAATAAATAATAGTAAAATATATATTTTTTTGGAAATATTTGCGTTCATTATAAACAACTGACTAACGATAACAGTGTGGGCAATGTTTATTAGTTGAGACTATAGGAGGCCGTGAAACAAATCAGTGATAAAATGGCGGCAAGTACGTATTTATTGTTTTATATTGTTTCAAATAAAGTTCAGTCCATTTAAAATGCAGTGATTTGTTTTGTATAATGTATATTAACGCTCCATTTTGGATATTTTTTTTGTATATACGTCCAACGCTGTGCCTTGTCACGCAGCGGGCCCGGGTTCGATCCCTGATCGGGACAATTTTTCTGAGTGAGGTTTTCATCGGGGTTTATCCTCACCTGTAAAACAAATATCAGGAAAACATTAAGGCCCAAACGGTCCCAGAAATCATATGGGCATCATCATCCTTATCAATATCATCATCATCATCCTTCACCGGTGTGGAAAGTAACGGGTAGCTACAACACCTACAATTCCCTAGTAAAGCTGCAAAGCATAGAATGAAAATGCTATGATTGCAGTGAAAGACCTACCATCGGGCAGAATTACTATGGATGGATGGATTTGTATATACATTGTACGTAGTATGCGTAAAGGACAGTGGTTTTACTTTCCACACGTGGTTTGTAATATGTAATATTACAGTATAGTTATTTATGTTGGCAACCCCGAAATTGTAGCAAGTTGAACTTTCAATCATGGTCGCCATTGCTGTAAGTACGACAAAACGCACTATTGCGCAAAAATAGGGCTTAAATACGATTAAAAAAAATACAAAATAAAGGACCCACTATGTATTGTACCTATTAAACATTTTATACTAATTGTATAACCAGCTGAAAAAAAACCCATAGACACCGGTCGGATTTGAACCGTGAACTTCGGAACCAAAGGCAAGCAATGTATTCTCTAGTCAAAATACTCTTTTCATTATAACATTAAGATTAAAATATAAAATTATAAAATCTTATATCTTCACTGGTCCCATCATCAGCAGAAAATACGCCTGCTATCACTGATTCTAGATGAGCGATCAGCTGATGATAGGACTAGTCTCGAAAGGCCTACTAACTAACTAACTAACTAATTCACTGGCCCTATCGAACCCTACGTTCATGGCAGCGCGTACATAAGCCCTCCATACACCCCTATCCTGAGCTAATGTTTTCTAATCATTCCCTGTATAATCTACTTACCTCAAACCATAGTTGATGTTATTCTCCCACCTCATTTTTGGTCTACCAACTGGGCGTTTTCCCTCTGGTTTACATACAAGAAGCTTCCATGCACGTCTTTCATTTCCCATCCGTGCTACATGTCCAACCTACGAGACTTATCTGTTCTTACCATATAGTTCAGTGTTATGTAGTTTTCTCCATTTATCTGTCTGTTCATCTCTCTTCGGTCCAAAAAAGAATTCCTAAGAAATTTATTATGAAATACTCGTAATCTCCATTCGTCCCTTAGAGTAAGAGTCCGTGTTTCGCATCCATATAGCTGGTAGAAGAGTTATTTTATATATTTTCAGTTTAAAGTATTTTGAAAAAAATATTTATAGAAATATGAAAACATAGCGAAGTATGCTGAAACAATAAAACACCTCCCTAGAAGAACAGCAATAACTCTCTTCAGATTTGAAACAGGCCATGACTGTCTGGATGACCACCTTCATAGAATGGAGATTGTCCCTAGAACTATGGGATGCTCCTTGTGTGGAGAAAATGTTCTCCTAAGCTAGGAACATTTGCTAAATTGCAGGCGACTTGACCCTGAGAAAAAGGACACGAAAGACATTGCAGGGTTTTAATGGGAAGCAAGAGGACTAACGGTGTAAACCAAGCTCCAGCCATTTGAAAACAACAACAACAACAGTATTTTGAAAGGAGTTGGGACATCAAGAGACTCTGTAATGCATAATAACACGAATTTCCCAGAATTGAGCCTATGTTTAATTTCTTTGTGCATCTCATTCCTATTTGTAATTATTGTTCCTAGGTATTTGAATCCAGCCACTTCCTCAAAATTTTCATCATTTGTCATTAGCTGTCCATTTCCATTATACAAATATATTTCTATATGTGACTATATATTCAGTATTATTGATATTTACTTCAAGCCCCAATTTCTTAGTGTTACTCAATAGTGTGCGCGTGTTGTCCTTTGGTATCTCCTCGCTATCGGTCAATAGTACTACATCATCAGCATAAACTAACAGCTTATTAATGCCATTGAGTTGTAAGCCTTCTTCATCCTCTAAAGATTGAATGGCATGCTCTAGTACAGAATTAAATAGCAGAGGAGATAGTGCATACCTTTGTTTCAACCCACAGTGAATGAGTATATGTATTTGTACAATTTGAGGACACGGACCTAGAAGGTGTATTATTTTACAATTTTATAATATAATTTTAATATTAAAACTAAAACCAAAATGCATTTTTAACATGAATTTTATTAAGGTTGACTACTTTCATTACATCATCTATAAAAATATTCCCCATTTTTTTTATACAGAAAGTAGTTTCAACTGTTATTTTTAAAGCCGCGATGTTTCCTGCTACTGGTTTCTTGTATTAAATAATTTCTTAATATGATACAGCACACGGACAAAGACTGCATACAATACCAAGAATTTTTCATCATATTGCATTATTCCAAGAATTGTCATGGCTACATCTAAAAGAGAGAAGAAAATCGCACCGTTTAATTCTCTTATTTAAGATCCTACATACCTCGATTCCCAATTATTTATCATCTCGTTTCCAGTATCTATCCTCAAACCATAACTTAAACACAAGATCACAACATAGTCTCTTGCTTAATATACCGCAACATAGGACATCACATCACTCCATGTCATATACCATCTCCACTTCTCGCAACTGGAATTCCCTACCACAAGAAATAAGCGGCTGCCGGAAATGGCATCTTTTAAAAGAAATCTAAATTTATATTTGCTCTAAACTCGACTTCATTATTATCCAGTGTAAGGTATATATATTAATTGGTGTTTCTCGTAATATTTATGATATTTATATTATTATATTGTTATTATTGTATTTTATTATATTATTATTATCGTAAGTATTATCATTATTATTATCGTAAGTATTATCATTGTTATTATCGTATAAAATGTTGTTCGTACATGAAATTTGCATTGCTACATTTAATGTATGTCCACCGCTGTGGTCTCAAGGTAGCGTGTTGCCTTGTCACGCAGCGGGTCCGGGTTCGATCCCCGGTGGGGGCAGTTTTTCTGGGTGAGGTTTTATCGGGGTTTTTCCTCACCTGTAAGACAAATGTCAGGAAAACGTTAAGGCCCAAACGGTCCCCGAAATCATATGGCCATCATCATCACTCTTATCATTATCACCATCATCATCATCGTCATCATCCTTCACCGGTGTGGAAAGCAACGGGGAGCTACCACACCTATAATTCCCTAGTAAAGTTGCAAGCATAGCATGAAAATGCTATGATTGCAGTGAAGGACCTGCCTTCGGGCAGAATTACTATGGATGGACATTTATTGTATCTTTAACTGTTTTCAATTAGTACAGTGTATCTATATTTGTCAAATATTTATTTGTATTTGTGTTGGTTTAGTGGAAGAGAAGGCCTTATGGCCTTAACTCGGCCAGAATAAAGAAAAGCAGTAGGAGGAGGAGGAGGAGGAGGAGGCGAGGAGGAGGAGGGAGGAGGAGGAGAGAGGAGAGGAGGAAGGAGAGGAGGAGGAGGAGGAGGAGGAGGAGGAGGAGGAGGAGGAGGAGGAGGAGGAGGAGGAGGAGGAAGGAGGAGGAGGGAGGAGGAGGAGGAGGAGGAGTATTATTATTATTATTATTATTTTAGATTATATTTATTATTATTATTATTATTATAATTATTATTATTATTATTAATGTATTTTATTTTATTATGAATTAATTATTATTATTATAATTATTATTATATTTAATTATTATTATTATTATTATTTTATTATTATTATTATTATTATTATTATTATTATTATTATTATTAAAAAATATGATTTTGTAACTAGCAACCCTTTTCTATAAGTACATTTAACAAGGATTACTTTATTAAAACGGTAAATTTTAAAAATATTTAAACTACGTACATATCATTACTATGATAACAAGAAATATGGACAAATGCATTATTGGATATGGTCTGAAATATATCACAGGCCTATATGTATATCATTACATGAACTCATTAAGTTAAAAACGTATAAATAATTACTACATGGAAATATCCACACATACAAACAGCATACTACTGGAAACAATGGAGACAGGCTGCCACAAGGTCACTCTTGCTGTGAGTATAGAATTTTAAAATAATTCAGTTAGGATATTTCCCTCAAATTGAAAACGAAATAACGACTTTGCAGCATCTGAGACCAGAAGAGAACTAATAATTTCCTAGAAAATTCTTCTACATCTAGACTAATTATCTATTTTTTCCGGTCTTGCGTGTCTGTTTCTGTCACATTTCTCTTCTTCATGTTGTCTTTAATTCCCTTTATCCAGGTTGGTTTTGGTCTACCACGTTTCCGTTTTGATTCTCCAGTCTCCAAAATTAAATTTTGTTCTGGTTCACCAATTGATAAATATTTTGTTTTTTTTCATGTTCAAATTTAATCCCCATTTTTCATATTCTTCTATTAATTTTCTAGTCATATATTCTAAATCTTCATAATCTTGTGCAATTAACAATTGATCATCTGCAAAATGTAAGTTGTATAAATTTTTGTTGTTTGAAATAGGAATTCCCATGCTTGAATATTTTCTCCTCCAATTCTTTAATATTTCATGTACATATATTTTAAACAGAGTCGGTGATAGACAACAACCTTGACGAAGACCTTTATTTATCGTAAAACCATGTGACAATTTACTGCCAATTTTAATTTTAGATATGCAATTGTCATATAAACTTTCAATAGCTTTAATTATTATAGTCTTTAATTCCCATACGTCTTAAAGCAATCCATAGTTTCTCTATAGGGACATTGTGGTATGCTTTCTCAAGATCTACAAGTAGTAGGTGCAAAGTTTGTCCACATTGAATTTTTTTATTTCCTGAGTAATGCAAAATAAATTGTCGGTTGTGGAACGACCTGCTCTAAATCCTGACTGTTCCTCTAATTCCATATCACTATAGTTTTTTTTTCGAAATAATAATTTAATGGCGGAAAGTGACTAGACGTGTTGTGTATCGCTCGTGACCAACATATTATTTTGAAGGTGTGAACACATTCTAAGTAGCTTAAAACATCGTAACTGATAGTTTGTGTTATATAAAACAATTTGGCTAAGTTAAATTCATAAGATGGGCCCCAAGAAGAATAACTCAATGGAAATAGAAGAAGTGGTGAAACGTGTCTTACAAGAGTCGCTACAAGATGCTACCATGCTGTGAAGTGTTGCCAACATAATAAAGGAGACTGTTGCTGCGGCGGTTATAGAATTAAAAGTGGCATTGGAGCAAAGTCACGCCTTAATCAGTGAGCTCCAGAAATCTATTCAGGACCGTGATAACAAGATAGTGGCTTTGGAATCTAAGATTGATAGCTTAGAACAATACCAAAGGCGTCAGTGTGTGCGTATTTTTTGGTATTGCGGAGGAAGAAAATGAAGACACAGATGCCATCGCCTTGCAGGTAGCAGAGAAAGTTGGTGTTAGTCTCCAGGTCAGTGACATTGACCGTAGTCATCGAGTAGGTAGAAAAACAGATGGTGGACGACCTAGGGCTGTCATTGTTAAATTTGTGTCCTACCGTAAGCGAAGTGAGGTGTTTCGAAATAAAAAGAATTTGAAAGGCAGTGGAATTACGATTCGTGAGGACCTTACTAGTGCTAGGCATCAGTTACTTCGCGAAGCTATAAATATTCATGGCGTAACCAATGTCTGGACCCAAGATGGTTCTGTCATTGTTAAGGTAGGAGACAGAAAAAAGCGAATAAATCATATATCAGATCTCAGGTCAGAGTGATAATTATCAACTCAGAAACTCGTTACTTTTTGTAATTTATTTTAATAGTATTTAATTATTTACTGTGTTCATTTTTTTCTTAATTTTTTCGTGTATAATCTATTTTTTATTAATTTAATTTTGTACTTCATATACTAAACACCAATTGATATTTCATATTTACGGTTTTCTTGTTTTAGTTAGTAACATTTCAACCATAGATTTAAGGAATGCACCTGCAGCCCCTTTTCGGTCTTTGACAGTTCCATTGTCCCCATCTCAACATACCCCTTCCACCTCAGACCTTTTAAAATCACGTTTCTCTTTGAACAGCAATACACTCAAAATAACACATTGTAATGCACAGTCACTCCTGTCCCACTTCTCAGAATTCCAAACTATATTTTCAACACTAAATCTGCATGCCATTTTAATTTCTGAAACATGGCTGAAAAATACCCTTCCTTCTTCTCTTGTAAACATGCAAAATTACACCTTGATTAGGAATGACAGAGTCGGGAAAAATGGAGGCGGCGTGGCGATGTATATACGTTCCGATCTACAACCAAAAATTGTATCCCATTCGCCTAGTGAATACTCGTCTCGACCCGAATACCTATTTATAGAAATTAGAGCGAAAATGCAGAAATGTTTATTAGGAGTAGTTTATAAGCCCCCAAATGTCGGTCACCTACATGACATTGAAACAGTACTCCAAAATCTGATACCATCTTATGAACATGTAATTGTACTAGGAGACTTCAATACTAATCTATTAGCCACAAATTCTTACAACACTATACTATTACAGACAATGTTCCAGTCATGCAATATGACAATACTGCCTTCAGAACCAACCCATCATACTAGGTATTCTGACACACTACTAGACTTAATTATAACAAATAATCCTCAAAAAGTTATAACTAGTGGACAGATAGAAGCTCCAGGCATCTCTGCACATGACTTAATATACATTGAATATTCACTCCTTTGCTCTAAACGTAGACCTAGACTTGTAACATACAGAGACTTGAAACATATAAATTATGCGCAATTAATTGATGACGCTGCAAAACTACCTTGGAACAACATATGGACACTTAGGACTGTAGACGAGAAAGTTGAAAATTTTAATGACATGATTTTACAATTGTATGACAAACACGCACCTATCAAGACTAGACGTATAAACAGACCACCTGCACCCTGGATGTCTGATAATATCCGCTTGCTTATGACAGAGAGAGACGCAGCATTTAGGAAATACAGGAGGAACAAAGAACTGACAGACTTACAGACATACAAACATCTGAGGAATAAAGTCAACCAGACTGTAAGGAATGCAAAACTAAGATATGCCCATACTATTATTACACAATCTATGTCCAACTCAGCTGACATGTGGAAAAATTTAAAATCAATAGGCCTCTGTCAAAATAAACTACAGGTAGAAACAGCTGACCTACCACTAGATGAGTTGAATGACCATTTTACCCGCCTCCCTTCTGACAACACCTCACAACAAAAACAACAGACAATAGATGAACTAATGTCATATTCCCAACCTACCCGAGACAAATTCTTTTTTTCCTATATCTCACCTAATGACGCCAAAAGAGCAGTATTACGTATTAATCTAAAGCACAAGGAATAGACAATATAACAATAACTCTCCTGCAAAAAATAATAGACATTATTCTCCCAACAATAACCCACATTTTTAATGCCTCTATAATGACCGGGACCTATCCCAGACTCTGGAAAATGGCTCTAGTTCGTCCTACACCGAAATCAAACACTCCCACAACACTCGATGATTATAGACCAATTAGTATTCTTCCCTGTTTATCTAAAGCACTGGAACACATAATACACTCACAGTTAACAGACTACCTCACCACACACGACTTACTTGATGAACATCAGTCTGGTTTTAGAACAGGACATCACACAAGTACTGCACTACTTGACATTGTAGAGGACATAAGAGACTCAATGGACAAAAGCAAACTCACCGCAATAGTCCTACTCGACTACAGCAAAGCCTTTGACACAGTAGATATAGACTTAATGCTAGCGAGACTAAAGACACTACATCTGTCGGAAAACTGCCTTGATTGGTTTGCATCTTACCTCACTAATCGTCAGCAATCAGTTTCTGTTAATAATCGCATTTCTTCCTGGCGCTTGGTGAGGAAAGGGGTACCTCAAGGCGGCGTCCTCGCTCCTCTTCTCTTCTCGATTTATATTAATGACGTGACCAAGAAACTACAAAACTGCAAGCATCATCTTTACGCCGACGACCTACAGATTTACACACACTTTAGGCCTGACGAAATTAATGAATATATTGACAAAGTAAACACTGACCTCAGGCATATATCTTTATGGTCCAGACAATATGGGCTGAAACTAAATGTAAACAAAACGCAAGCAATAATTATCGGACATCCAAGGCTATTACACCTCATAAACAATGGCAATATGCCGGCTGTCATATTAGATAATGAACAAATTCCTTATACCGACGTCGTTAAAAACTTGGGATTTTACTTAGATTCTAATTTAAAATGGCATGAGCAAGTAAAACAAACATCTAAAAGGATCTTCTCCATAATGCATTCCCTAAAGCGACTTAAACATTTTCTTCCTACAACTCTTAAAAGAATTTTAATCCAAACTTTAGTGATGCCGCATTTTGACTACTGTGACGTTCTACTAACTGACATAAGTGACGGATTGTCGGACAAACTGCAGCGTGTCCATAATATGTGTATCAGATTCATATTTAATGTTCGAAAATACGATCACATTTCTCCATTATTCCACGAATTGTCATGGCTACATCTAAAAGAGAGAAGAAAATCGCACTGTCTAATTCTCCTATTTAAGATCCTACATACCTCGATTCCCAATTATTTATCATCCCGTTTCCAGTATCTATCCTCAAACCATAACTTAAACACAAGATCACAACATAGTCTCTTACTTAATATACCGCAACATAGGACATCACATCACTCCATGTCATATACCATCTCCACTTCTCGCAACTGGAATTCCCTACCACAAGAAATAAGGGGCTGCCGGACATTGGCATCTTTTAAAAGAAATCTAAATTTATATTTGCTCTAAACTCGACTTCATTATTATCCAGTGTAAGATATATATATATTAATTGGTGTTTCCCGTATAATGTATCGTATAATATTATTATATATTATTATTATTATTATTATTATTATTATTATTATTATTATCGTATCATTATTGTTATTACCCTATGAAATGTTGTTTGTACATGACATTTACATTGCTACATTTATTGTATCTTTAACTGTTTATAATTAGTACAGTGTATATCTATATTTGTCGAATATTTATTTGTATTTGTGCTGGTTGAGTGGAAGAGAGGGCCTTATGGCCTTAACTCTGCCAGAATAAATAAAGTATTATTATTATTATTATTATTATTATTATTATTATTATTATTATTATTATTTTAGTATACGTCCATAGAGTCTATTCATAGTACTTGTTACTGTTATACCTCTATAATTTTCACATTGGTATTTTTTTTCGTTTTTTATAGATTGTCGAAATGTATCCTAGTTTTCATTCTTCAGGAATTTTTTCACCATTCATACATTTTGTAAATAATTTTCTCAGTCGTTCAAATAAATGGTCGGATCCATGTATTAATAGTTCCGCTGGAATTCCTCCTGGACCACTAGCTCTTTTATTTCTTAATGATTGAATATTGATTTTAATATCCTCTATGTCCAATTGTACATGTTCATCTTCATTTATTTCTGGAATATTTTGAACGTTATCTAAATTATTGTTTTTATATTTTATATTGAAACTCGAATGCTGGCAATTATTTAATAAGAATTTAAGTTAGTACCCAAACTAGAAATATAGAACAAATAGTTATTCGGTATTTATGTTTAAAGGAAATATAACTGCCCTGGATAGAAGGATAAAATTTAAACAAAATATATTTAAATGTTCTTGTAGAGATAAAATGATAGCCTTCATTTTAAAAATCTGAGGAATAACCACATTAAATCTTAACATATACGAAAAAACAACCTGTGAAGTTCAATCTAATAAACAAAAATGAACGTTTATTTGTTCGTACTTTATGCGCGGCCATATCGTTGATCCGATTCTGATCGGTTTCTTTGCAAAATGTTGAGGAGATTTCCGGGGTTAATATAGGCTATAAGAGAGTTGTGATACTCAACTCATACACCCTTACAAAACACCCTTTGTAGTGAAAAACGTGAAAAATCATGTTTTGCCCTTAAATGACTTACGCTACCTAAACCATAACAAATACACAATATTAATATACACAGAATTGAATATCTCAAAAAGTTCTAAAAAAAGTCCGCGACAGCATGTGTTTATCTTTACAGATAACTCACAATAACCATTTTTGTCTTTCATTTATGCCAAGGAGATCGGGATAAGTAGATTCCCGGGCAAGCATTAGCAGCGCACGGCGGGTATTTTTTATGGATAACTCAAAATAACTAATTTTGTCTGTCAGCTTATTTATGCCAAGTACATCGGTATGTGTACATTCCCGGGCAACGTCTGGTAATCAGCACAGAACATCCAAAAATCATCATCATCATCATCATAGTACATTCACGAATTTAGGCCATTTGTTGACCTGTTTCGGCCTCAAGAGAAACACCATCCAGAAGTCTTTTGAGTGGACGTCCTGGTCTTCTTCTTCCTGCAGGTTGATATCTTAACATTAGTGTGGGTATTCTGTGATCTTCCATTCGATGAACATGTTGCATCCATCTTGACTTATAATCAGAAATTTTGTTTTCTAAAGATTCCATGTGTAATTCTTCTGAGATGTCTTCATTTTTTTGTGATCTAGTACTGTGTATCCTGCAGTCCTCCGAAGGTATCTCATTTCAGCAGATCTAAGTCTCTGTATATCCTTCTGTTTCAACGTTCATACCTCGCTACCATACAAAAGAGTTGGAAGAGCCAGTGTTTTATACACTTTCAGTCTTGAATGCTTTTGGACTAACTGTGGCTTGAAGACATCCAAAAACAATGACATAAATTTATAATTTTTTTCATTTTATTTATTTAGGTGTAGCAGCGCACGCCGGGTCTTAGCTAGTACGTTTATGAATTTAGAACCACTAATTGAGTTTCTTAAATATTCCAATGGATAAAGACATAAACACTATCAAGATGTATCAAACCTCTTAACACTTATTATAATGAGATATATTACTACACACTCTGATACCAGACTACTTATTCTTCTTTCTTCTTCTTCGGCTTTCTCCCCTTTATAGGTTTGCCGTCTTCAGTTTCATTTTATCTCTATCATTCCAATCCTCCTCTTCAAATTCCTATCATCCATTATAGCTCTGACGTAGGTTTTCCATTTCCATCTTGGTCTGCCACGTTTATTTCTTCCAGGGGATGACCATTGGTATATATTTGTTGGCCATCTTTCATTTTCCATTTTTTGTACATGGCCATACCATTTAAACGTTTGATTTTCAATCCTCTTAACAACAGATGTGGTGACATTCATTTCTCTCCAAAGGAGGTTTTGGAGGCTTCTTCTAAAATAATCAAATTCAACTGTTCTAATTTTATTTTCTTGTACATCCGTCAAAGACCAAGTTTCACTTCCATGTGACAAAATATTCTGTATTATGCTCTCATAAATTTTCATTTTAGTTTCCTTTGTGATATTTTTTGTTCCAAATTATTTCATGTAATGTTTTAGTTGCATTTTTTGCCATTGCAATTTTAGTCTGTACATCTCTCTCACAGGTACCTAAACTTTAATTATTGACCCAAGATATTTAAAAACACACATTTTTTTATTTTCCCTGTTTCGAGTATGAGGTCATCCACATCCTTTCCCAAACACATGTATTCTGTTTTCTGTAAATTTATATCCAGTCCCCATTTTTTATATTCTTTCATTAGTTTATTTATCATGTATTTCATATCATCTTCATCCCCTGCAAAAATTATTTGATCATCTGCAAACAACAATGAATGCAGTACTTTTCCTCCTATAGGAATACCCATTTCAGAACATTTTTATACTATAAGTTAAGAGCCTGGTCTAAATAAATGTTAAAAAGTATTGGTGACTACTTATTCCTGGATATATTAAGAATGAACTTAAATTCAACATACAGTAATTCTGTCGTGATTAAAAGTAGTAATAGAAACTAATGTAGATTCAATATTATCTACCATGAAGATTGGATCCCAGAATTAAAATATGTCCCAATTTCTTTAAGAGTAGAATGGAAAGCAGTAATATTTAGGTTGTAACTTTAATAGTGGCAACTATTTATTTACCACTAGTATACAAGTGACAGGCCTGTGAAACTTCTACAATCCTTCAATGTAGTACCCAGCATTGTCTACAACTCGTTTCCAGCGATGTGCAAGTCGTAGTATCCCTGTAGCAGCTCCTGTTCTGTTGATGTTTCTGATGCACCACCTTAATGCCAGCAGAATCTCATGAACAGTCTGAAATCGAAAGTCAAGAAATGGTTCCTTCATCTTAGTGATCAAATCATAATCACAGGGTCAAAGTCCGGGAAGTGCGGTGGATGGAAAAGCACTTCCCACCCCTAGCGACAGTATAGATCAACTACAGGGTGTGCCGTGTGTACCTGAGCATTATACTACAAAATGATGGAGAGTTCTCCAAAAAATATGGGCGTTTCCATCGTAACGCTGATATCAGGTTTTTCTCCAAATAACGACGGAAATACTGTACATTAACTTTCTGCCCATGCAGGATGTTATGCGTTGGAATGATACCCACACAGTCGTATGCAAGAATAACTATCACTTTGATATTTGTAGGGGTACAAAGCACCTCTGTTTTGCGTGGTGACCCGTGATGACGCCTCTCTTTGGATTCACGCGTAAGTATAGGCTCACATGACATGGCTCAGGTTTCACCAGGCGCGATAACACAACTTGTAGTAGTGATTGTCGGTAAATTTGTAGTTGTTGGTGTAGCTGTGGTTGTCGGTGTAGTTGTAATTGTTGGTGTAGTTGTCGGTGTAGTTGTGATTGTCGGTATATTTGTAGTTGTTGGTGTAGTTGTAGTTGTCGGCGTAGTTGTAATTGTTGGTGTAGTTGTCGGTGTAGTTGTGATTGTCGGTATATTTGTAGTTGCTGGTGTAGTTGTGGTTGTCAAGACCATAACGCCACAGGTGAGTTTCTGCGGAGTCGTAAGGTAGCCAACGCTTTGCCTTAATCAAATCCCAGGGAACCCAGTTTTTCGCATGCTCAGGTGTTTCTTTGGAATACGAAACACAGCCATATGCGATGGTCCTATCTCCAGGGCTAACTCACGTACGGTTTGTATGAATTCGATCGATGTCTAGTAGTTCGGAAACAATTACCACGTCCTCTTCACTAACACTGGGACGACCTGGCCTAGCCATGTGTACCACGCGGTCATGACCATCGGTAAAGGCACTACTCACTATACCACAGTCTTGTATGGTAATGCCGTCTCTTCACATGCTTCCTCAAGACCTTTATGACATTGTCGTGCTGTGCGGCCACGGACACATCAAATTTTCAACAAAAATCTCTGTTCCTATTTTGTAAGTATGGCAAAACGCAACAGCTTAGAGTGCCAACTCAGAGGATACTAATTTCCTTTCTCCAAAGCACTCGCGCTTTGAGACGCACGGACGGGTCAATTTACTGTAAGACATACGTTAACATGTGACAGAAGTTAGAACATTAACTCCAGCTGGTTTTGCTTCTAATGCAGTGTTGCCACTATTTTTGTTACAGCACATGTATTAAAATGGGAATTTAATATTCAATTTAGATTTCAAATACTTTATTTATTGAGTTGTTTAATATGTGACTTTTTTAAATGAAATGCTGTTTCTTGCAGATTTTATTTGGGCTCTTCGCCGTCTCAAGGGCGTATGTGTGTACGAAGGCTGGATACTTTGTGGATCCCGATGACTGTGCAAAGTATTATAAATGTGATTCTGAAATGCAACCAACTGCCTTAAGGTGTCCTCTGTTTACACATTTTGATCCTGTCAATCAAGACTGTGAGGCAGGACATCAATGTTCAAGTGACACCCAAGGTTCTACATCACCAAGCATAAAAAAATCAACAACATCCATACCAACTAATCCTCCGGACACATCTAGTATTCCGACGGAACCACCAACCGTCCTCACGGAACCATTAACTACACCAACAACTACACAAACAACCACAACTACACCAACAACTATAGATACACCGGAAACCACAACTATACCAACTATAACCAGACCGACAACTACAACGACATCAACAGTCAGAATTACACCGACAACCACAACTACATCAACTACAAATACACCGACAATCACAACTACACCAACAATCACAACTACACCAACAACTACAAATACACCAACAATCACAACTACATCGACAACCACAAGTACACCAACAACTACAAATACTCTAACAATCACAACTACACCGACAACCACAACACCAACAACTAGAAATACACCAACAATCACAACTACACCGACAACCACAACACCAACAACTACAAATATACCAACAATCACAACTACAACGACAACCACAACACCAACAACTACAAATACACCAACAATCACAACTACACCGACAACCACAACACCAACAACTACAAATACACCAACAATCACAATTACACTGACAACCACAACACCAACTACTACAAATATACCAACAATCACAACTACGCCGACAATTACAAATACACCGACAATCACAACTACTCCGACAACCACAACTACACCAACTACAAATACACCGACAACTACAAATACACCGACAATCACAACTACACCAAAAACTATAAATACACCGACAATCACAACTACACCGACAACCATAACTACATCAACTACTACAAATACACCAACAGTCACAACTACGCCGACAACTACACCAATAACTACAAATACACTGACAACCACAACTACACCAACAACCCAAAATACACCAACAACAACTACACTGACAACCACAGCTAAAACAACTACAAATACACCGACAACCACAGATAAAACAACTACAAATACACCGACAATCACAACTACTTCGACAACCACGACTACACCAAAAACTACAAATACACCAACTATCACAACTACACCGACGATCACAACACCAACAACTACAAATATATCGACAATTAAAACTACACCGACAACTACACCAACAATTACAAATACACCGACAATCACAACTACACCGACAACCACAACTACACCAACAAAATACAGCTAC
This sequence comes from Diploptera punctata, assembly GCA_030220185.1. Taxonomy (NCBI): domain Eukaryota; kingdom Metazoa; phylum Arthropoda; class Insecta; order Blattodea; family Blaberidae; genus Diploptera; species Diploptera punctata. Next base: position 1,216,889 of record JASPKZ010009823.1, read on the forward strand.
ACCGAAAGCCATAACTATACCAACAACTACACAGACAACTACATCGACAACCACAACTACACTCACAACCATAACTACAGCGATTACCAAAACTACACCGATTACCAAAACTACACCGATTACCACAACTACACCGATTACCACAACTACTCCGACAACCACAACTACTCCGACAACCACAACTACTCCGACAACCACAACTACATCCACAACCACACCGACAGCACAACTACATCGATAACTACAACCACAACTACACCGACAACCCCAGCTACACCGACTATCACAACTACACTAACAGCTACAAATACACCAACAATCACAAACTACACCGACATCCATAACCACACAGATAACCACAACCACACAGACAACCACAACCACACAGACAACCACAACCACACAGACAACCACAACCACACAGACAACCACAACCACACAGACAACCACAACGCCACAGATAACCACAACCACACAGACAACCATAACGACACAGACAACCACAACCACACAGACAACCACAACCACACAGACAACCACGACCACACAGACAACCACAACCACACAGACAACCACAACCACACAGACAGCCACAACCACACAGACAACCACAACCACACAGACAACCACAACCACACTGACAACCACAACCACACAGACAACCACAACCACACAGATAACCACAACCACACAGACAACCACACAGACAACCACAACGACACAGACAACCATAACCACACAGACAACCACAACCACACAGACAACCACAACCACACAGACAACCACAACGACACAGACAACCACAACGACACAGACAACCACGACGACACTGACAACCACAACCACACAGACAACCACAACCACACAGACAACCACAACGACACAGACTATCACAATGAAAGCGACACTACAACTACAACTTCACCGACAACCAAGAACACAACAGCTAAAACATCAACCACTACACCAACTACTACTTCACCGACAACCACGAGTACTACAACTAGAACAACAACCACTACACCAACAACTACTACTAAACCGACAACCACGAGTACAACCACTACACCAACAACTACTACTAAACCGACAACCACGAGTACAACAACTAAAACAACAACCACTACACCAACAACTACTACTAAACCGACAACCACGAGTACAACAACTAAAACAACAACCACTACACCAACAACTACTACTAAACCGACAACCACGAGTACAACCACTACACCAACAACTACTACTAAACCGACAACCACGAGTACAACAACTAAAACAACAACCACTACACCAACAAAACTATACTAAACCGACAACCACGAGTACAACAACTAAAAACAACAACCACTACACCAACAACTACTACTAAACCGACAACCACGAGTACAACAACTAAAACAACAACCACTACACCAACAACTACTACTAAACCGACAACCACGAGTACAACCACTACACCAACAACTACTACTAAACCGACAACCACGAGTACAACAACTAAAACAACAACCACTACACCAACAACTACTACTAAACCGACAACCACGAGTACAACAACTAAAACAACCACTACACCAACAACTACTACTAAACCGACAACCACGAGTACAACAACTAAAACAACAACCACTACACCAACAACTACTACTAAACCGACAACCACGAGTACAACAACTAAAACAACAACCACTACACCAACAACTACTACTAAACCGACAACCACGAGTACAACCACTACACCAACAACTACTACTAAACCGACAACCACGAGTACAACAACTAAAACAACAACCACTACACCAACAACTACTACTAAACCGACAACCACGAGTACAACAACTAAAACAACAACCACTACACCAACAACTACTACTAAACCGACAACCACGAGTACAACTAAAACAACAACCACTACACCAACAACTACTACTAAACCGACAACCACGAGTACAACCACTACACCAACAACTACTACTAAACCGACAACCACGAGTACAACAACTAAAACAACAACCACTACACCAACAACTACTACTAAACCGACAACCACGAGTACAACAACTAAAACAACCACTACACCAACAACTACTACTAAACCGATAACCACGAGTACAACAACTAAAACAAAAACCACTACACCAACAACTACTACCACACCGACAACCACGAGTACTACAACTAAAACAACAACAACCACGAAATCTAACAAATGTACATATGGTTCGACTTGGGCAGACACATCCAACTGTCATAAATACTATTACTGCGACTCCAATCAGGAAGTACAGAACTTAACTTGTGGCATTGGAATTGTTCAATATTACGACTCCTCGTCTGGAAAATGTGCCTTTGGCATAAAGTGGTGTTAAAGCTCTTACAAATGAACAAAACTTAAGTGACATCGAAAAGCATGACTGTATCAGCTTTCAAAATGTAAATTTTTTGTAACATGCTGAGATATTAAAATGATCATTGTTTTAAATTCATTGTTTTTGTAAACATTTACCAACAATGCCTTCATTACGGAAATCATTGAAAGTAATTTTTAGTTATATCACGATGTCAGATCATTAATTAAGTAGTGAAACTGGTATAGGACATAATTGATGTTTTAAAATACTTACAGATTCATATTGTCAAGGCAAGAGTAGTTTTAAAAAATACATTTTATTGCAGAAAATCCATTTGAATTACACAGTGCACTTTTACAACAATTTTGAATTGCAGTTAACAATCAAAAAGAGTAGAAGCTAGCAAAAGCTCTAAGAACTTGAATAACATTCCTGTAAGTGGGCAAATTCATTATGCACATACTTGGAAAAATAGGGGTAGTGGTTATCAAAACATCTACTTCATTCCAAGAAATTTTATTGACAAGAAAAAATACAGTTTTATAATAAAAATCTCAAATCAAACACAAATAATGTCAAAGCCTTCCGAAAAAGTGTAAAAAATGCTCAAAATGACCTAATAATTGCCAAAAAGTGACCTATCCCTAAAAACATGAAGAAAATGCAAAAAAATGCCCTAACGAAATGTTTTTATTTAATCCGTTTTTTAATCTCATACATTTTATATACGTAAGAAATGTTTCAATCTTCATAAGAAAAAGATGCAAAATCATTAATTCCCTTCCCCTAATAATTATCATTACTTTTTATAACCTGATATTATTAGATACACAATCACAGTTCCTATCAGCATGATCCTGTTCCTCTCATTATTTTTTATTGTTTACGGACTGTTTCAAGTGTTTCATAATAATTATTATTTCAAGATTTTTTTTATTTATTAATTATTATCCATTGCTTAGAACGAAATTTAAAAAACAAATAAGTTTAAAAAGGAATACTTACCTACTCACTAGCACTATCGAACCCGTAGGTTCATAGCCGCGCGAACATAAGCCCTCCATACATCCCTATCCTGAGCTAATGCTTTCCAATCATTCCCTGTATAATCTACTTCCCTCAAATCATAGTTAATGTTGTTCTCCCACCTCATTATTGGTCTACCAACTGGGCGTTTTCCCTCTGGCTTTCCTACAAGAAGCTTCCATGCACGTCTTACATTCCCCATACGCGCAACATGTCATGCCCATCGCAGTCTACGAGGCTTAACTGTTGTCATTATATCTGGCTTCCTATAAAGACCATGTAGTTCATTGTTATGTAGTCTTCTCCATTCACCTGTCTGTTTATCTCTCTTTGGTCCAAACATTTTCCTAACAACTTTATTCTCAAAAACTAGCCCAGTTGAACCCATATCCGCATTTCTTGACGGTTGTATTTTTACGTTGAACGATTGTCACTCCTTCGACCAAGGTACTTTTTTCGTCTGGCTTTATCACCTTCGACCAGTCCGGCATGGGTAACCCTATCCGCAGCAATGCTACCGCCGGCATAGCTCTCGGGATCATTCAAGCACGCAAGCCACTCCACCACGACAAGGTATAGATAACATGGATGGGTTTATATAGGAATAAATATGAAAATTTTACTTATTCATTTATTTTTATTATTAGTAATAATAATAATAATAATAAATAAGGCACTGAGCTACAAGCCGAAAGGTCGAGGGTTCAAGTCCCGGTGGGTCAGGAATTTTAAACTGACCCAAACCTTCTGGCGGCACTATGGCCCTGGGGTCGACTCAGCCTCTAACGTAAATGAGTACCAGACGCTTGTTCTGGGGTAAAAGCGGCCGTCACGCAGGGCTTATAACCCGGATGACATCAAGTGTCGATTGTCCACAAATAGTGGGAACCTTAACCTCCTACTACCCGAAGGGCCTCCAGAGGCCTGTAGTGGGATTACTTAATTTACTTTTTAATGATAATAATAGTAATAATAATAATAATAATAATAATAATAATAATAATAATAATAATAATAATAATAATAATAAGAGTTTTATTTATTCTGGCAGATTTAAGGTAATAAGGCCTTCCTCCACTCAACCAGGACTATATTATTTCAATTTTAAAAAAATTGTACACACACAGATAAAAATGAGTAATCAATGGAGCATACATTTATTCTAAGTCATACTCGGCAAAGCGCTGGGTTCACACTAGGAAACTAGTCATAATTGTGCAGTCCCTGAGCTACTGTGTTATGTGGCACGAACTGAAGACTCTCCTACGTGTCCTGTTAGGTCAGCGTTAAAGCATGCAGTCACTGTTTCTGTTAATGAAGGTCGCAGGTTCGCGTCCACAACGATGCAATTTTTTTCGTGATATTTGTATTAAAATGTTTTATGAATTAAATACATTTCATTTTGACATTTGAATTAAATCAATGTTAATGTCGTTATATTATTTATATTAACCACATTCAGGGTTTGTTCTAGGTATTTTCAATGCTTAGCCCTCTTGCTTGCATTACTATCTTCATGTTTTCCTTCCATGTTAACTTTGGTCTCCCTTCTTTCTTCTTTCTGGTCGGTTGCCATTGATATAGTTGCTTCGGCCATCGCTCATCTTCCATTCTTAAGACATGTCCTAACCACATTAATTCCTTCTCCTCAATTCTTTCAATTATGCTTTCTTCTGCTTCCATTATGTTTCTAATTTCGTTATTTGTGATTACATTATTACTTACTCACTGGCACCATCGAACCCGTAGTATAGCAATTAAAATATTTTTTACACGATTTATATTAGCTTGACCTGTATCTACCTATCTATCTATGTAACCGATTCTTTCAACGCGTTTTTCACCCACTTAAAATAATTGGATCGACTTGAAATAGTGTATACTTGTAAAGGACCCGTGACAATACAATAATTTCATATTCATTTTCTTAAATCCTGGCCAGAATCATCAGAAAATAAAAAAAAAAGTGTCTTTGTATTTACGTAACGGAATATTTGAACACGATTTTCACCCACTTAGAAACATTGGATCGACTTGAAACTTTGTACACTTGTAAAGGACCCATGACAATACAATAATTTCATAATCAATTGAGTTGGTGTTTACTTGATGAAAATCCATATTTAATTAACAATAATTTCATATTCATTTTCTTAAATCCTGGCCAGAATCATCAGAAAATAAAAAAAAAAGTGTCTTTGTATTTATGTAACGGAATATTTGAACACGATTTTCACCCACTTAGAGACATTGGATCGACTTGAAACTTTGTATACTTGTAAAGGATCCGTGACAACAATATTATTAATTATTCCCCCTCTCATTGAAGAAAGAAATGACTCTGTAACATCTGAATTTAGAAATGAAGTCGCAATCAAACCATCGGCTGACTCGACATATTTTGTGTTAGTAAAGATAATGATCTGTTGTATTTCCAATATTACCAAACTTTATCTATTATCTTCTATTGATAATTCGATTAGATAACTCTAACTACATGAATCCATTAAGTTGAAAAGGTATAAAAAATATTACATTTAATTGAAATATTCACACCCAAATAGCATACTTCTGTAAACAATGGAGACAGGCTGCCACAAAGTCACTCTTGCTGTGAGTATAACAATTTAAATAAATTATTTAGTATATGTTTCTTACCTCTTACTCAAGAAGAAATAACGACTCGGTAGCATCTGAGACTACAACTGAAATCAAAATCCAGCCATCGGCCGACTTGACTTATTTTGTGTTATTTTATTACAGAAAAAATAAATATCTGTTGGATTTTCAATATTACCAAATATTATGTTATTTTTTATTGACTATTTAATTAATGCCCCAAATGGGAGTCAATGACCAATCACATTTCAATGATTTTTTAATTACAACCAATCACAGTCGTGTTTCGCCTAAAATTTACCAACTAAAGTTTATCGTAATAAAGAAAGCACCTCCTTTTTAACATTCTGAATAGGTCATAGCATTATTTTGCTGTGACTGACTCTCTAAGAAATACGGCTACCTGATTGTATATACAGTGCATGCATGTAAACACGTAGCGCATAGGAGAGATAATATTAAAACATATGTAACAATTGATTATACCACAAAAAAGAAACCACTGTTTGCACTTTCTTAAACAAATTATTTTCCAGGAAATAACGTTGCAAAAATATCATTGACATATTTAGATCATAGGACATCAGGAATTAATTAATACATATAACGTTGGTTATAAATTTCTCCACTAGGGTGCATTCTTACAACATTGCGATCTTTTGGCAATAAATAATATTAAGATCTGGTTGCAGTGATCGAATAAAAGAAGCAAATGAAGCGTACCAATCGTTTCTCATTTGTTTTCAAACATTGTCGTTTAAATTAAATATATACATATTTTAAAATAACTATGGGGAATGAAAGACTTGCATGGAAGCTTCTTGTAGGAAAGCCAGAGGGAAAACGACCAGTTGGTAGACCAAGAATGAGGTGGGAGAATAACATTAACTATGATTTGAGGGAAGTAGATTATACAGGGAATGATTGGAAAGTATTAGCTCAGGATAGGGATGTATGGAGAGCGTATGTCCGCGCGGCCATGAACCTACGGGTTCGATAGTGCCAGTGAGTAAGTAAGAGTAATTATAGTTAAATAATGATTTGTGAGTAAACAGCTTAATTTTATTCGTTAAATAGTCCTAACAAATGCCACTCTTGACTTCCAAATTCTCTAGATAAATTCACTCCTCACTTGGTAAGTCGTGGATTTATCGATAATTTGGAAATCACTCGTGGCATTACTTATGATAAAGAAAGCTCCTCCTTTTTAATATCCTGAACAGGTTCAGAACATTATTTTGCAGTGACTGACTCTCCAACAAATATGTTGATGATAAGCTTCAAGATTCTGGGAGCAAATATGAGTATAAAGTTACATTTTCTCCACAGTCACCTGGATAGTTTTCCGGATAATTTAGGAAATTATAGCGACGAACAGAGAGTGCGCTTTCACTAGGATCTAAAAGTTACGGAGGTAAGACATATCAGGGTAGATGGAACCGTTATGCAGATTACTGCTGATCTTTAAAAAGAGATTGTCCCCTAAAAAATTATAGAAGAAAATCTTATAAAAGGCGTTTCACTGAAGTATAACATGGGTTTTCGATATTTTTCTTTCTATTTACATCACTGGATACTAATTTTTCAAAACAATTGACATTATAAATATATCTGTTATAATAGTAAATGTGCACTCAGGTTGAGCATTAGTGGTGGTTTAGTCTTTACTGTAGTCTGTGATAGTTTTTGTTCTTTTCGCACATGTTATGATGTGGTATTTCCTACATCTTTGTCCACATAACACACATTTGCATTCTTCGGTCGGCTCGTGGAATTTCTTGTTTACACATATTTTGTTATGAAACACAAGTACTGCGAGTCGTGTTGTGATGTGTCTCTAGGGGTTGCACTCTCTGGTCCATCTGTCGTCCAGCATAGCAGTTGTGGTGTAGAAATCTATGTCTATTTTCCTTCTTCTTCCTATTTCTGATGCTTATTAATTTCTGGTATGGTTCTGTGGATTGTAGATAGAATTGTGTTCTTATGTCCTCTATGAAGTAGGTCTCTCTCATGAGTTCGTAAGCAAAACGAGATAGCGCTGTTTCTGTTGCTCCTATCACCATATCGTCTGCATATAACATTAGTTTTGCTTTTGAGTTTTCGTCGATTATGGTGTTCACGTCTGCTGTATAGATGTTAAACAGTGTGGGGCTCATGGGATCTCTTTTTTTTTAATCTTTATTTTCATTTTACACTACAAAAATCGGAAAATATTTGTAGAGTAAAATGAAAATAAAGATTAAAAAAAGAGCAAATCTTCCAAAATCATTGATAGTTCCATGAATTGTGAGCATAAATATATCCGAAATTAATCTTATATCAAGGGCAACAAAACCACTGTTGACCAGTGTAATCAATTAAGTCACAACAAATCCAAAGACCAAACTGTGAATACAATACGTATATAGCATACTTACAAATTCTATTCTCCAAAGAACAAAGATGTAAACATTATTAAGATATTTCAAACGTTTTTACATGCTTACAATGGTATGTAAAACTATACATTCTATTATGAATTTACTTAACGTAGATACATAAAAATTTAATTTAAAGTCCATATAATTCTGTGTTTGTTTAAAAGTGCTAATAGAAACTAATGAACGTTCATCATTTGTGAAAAATGGAAAGAAATGATATTCAAATGGAATTTTAATATTTAATTTATTTCAATTTAGATTTAAAGATATACTTACTCAATTAGTTAATATGGATATGAGCTTTTTCAATAATGAAATGGTATTTCTTGCAGATTTTATTTGGGCTCTTCGCCGTCTCGAGGGCGTATGTGTGTACGAAAGCTGGATACTTCGTGGATCCCGATGACTGTACAAAGTATTACAAATGTAATTCAGAAATGCAACCAACTGCCTTAAGATGTCCTCTGCTTTCACATTTTGATCCTGGCAATCAAGACTGTGAGGCGGGGCCTCAATGTTCAAGTGACACCCAAGGTACTACATCAAACGTGCAAGGTTCATCAACTTCCAAGCCAACTAATCCTCCGGACATATCTAGTATTCCAACGGACTCACCAACCGTCCCCACGGATTCACCAACCGTACCCACGGATTCACCAACCGTACCCACGGACACACCAACCACTCCCACAGAACCACCAACCATCCCCACGGACACACCAACTACCCCCACGGAACCACCAACCACTCCCACGGAACCACCAACCACTCCCACGGAACCACCAACCTCTCCCACGGAACCACCAACCACTCCCACGGAACCACCAACCACCTACACGGAACCACAAACCACCCCTACGGAACCACCAACCACTCCCACGGAACCACCAACCACCCCCACGGAACCACCAACCACCTACTCGGAACCACTAACCACCCCCACGGAACCACCAACCACCCCCACGGAACCACCAACCATCCCCACGGACACACCAACCACCCCCACGGAACCACCAACCACTCCCAAGGAACCACCAACCACCTACACGGAACCACAAACCACCCCTACGGAACCACCAACCACTCCCACGGAACCACCAACCACCCCCACAGAACCACCAACCACCTACACGGAACCACCAACCACCCCCACGGAACCACCAACCACTCCCACGGAACCACCAACCACCCCCACGGAACCACCAACCACCTACACGGAACCACCAACCACTCCCACGGAACCACCAACCACCTCCACACAACCACCAACCACCCCCACAGAACCACCAACCACTCCCACGGAACAACCAACCACCCCCACAGAACCACCAACCACCCCCACGGAACCACCAACCACTCCCACGGAACCACCAACTACCCCCACGGAACCACCAACTACCCCCACGGAACCACCAACCACCCCCACGGACACAACAACCACCTACACGGAACCACCAACCACTCCCACGGACATACCAACCACCCCCACGGAACCACCAACCACGCCCACGGAACCAGCAACCACCCCCACGGAACCACCAACCACGCCCACGGAACCACCAACCACCCCCACGGAACCACAAACCACCCCCACGGAACCACCAACCACCCCCACGGAACCACCAACCACCCCCACGGAACCACCAACCATCCCCACGGAACCAGCAACTGTTCCCCCAGGCGAGTGCTCATATAGCGGTCAAGTATTCGAGGACCCAGATGACTGTCACAAATATTATTATTGTAATTATTACATGGAGAAGGAAGAGAAAAACTGTGGGTTACTCGGGTGGTTATGGCATTTTGACAAGAATGAGCAAGACTGTGTATTTGGAATTTCATGTTAACATTAAAATATGAAATCAGAAGTCTTCCATGTGTATTTTGTAGTCATATTATCTTATTAGGATATTTCAGATAAGAGTAATTATAATAAATGTGACAATTCTTACATTTGTAAATATACCAATAATAAAATAATTACAGGATATATCATAATGGCGAACAATAACCTATTTACTATGCAATTCCTTCCCTTCAACTCCTGAAACGAATTAAATTTTTATTTGTTTCAACACAAACTATATATGATATTATCGCCTCTCAATGATAAAAGCGGGTTCCACGCGACAATGCTTGACAATGATTAACATTCACTTAGCGGTAGTCGGCATCTTTGTACTTAATTATATATAACAGCTGCGGGGAAACAAAGCGAGCCGCTGGACAACCATGATAGTGAGACGATAATAATAAGTGGAGGAATTGATGATCTTGCAGAAGATTTCCGGGCTGTTGGCCGTGGTCTTGAGGCTTGTAGTTAGCCAACGTTTCGCCAGAGACTGCGTCCGGCATCCTCAAGGGTTGTCTTGAGACTGGCAATTTTGTCGACTACCTGCTCCATTTATACATGTATCCGCGACGTGTTCTCTGCGCGGTCCGTTACTTCGTAAATTGTATCTGCTTTCTGGTTGGTTAGCATTAGGGTCTTCCATTGCACCAATGAGGTTGCTGTCTGATGTTCTAGTAGATTGTTCTCGTAGGGGTTTACATTTGGCTTTTGTTAAGACTCGTATCCATGCTTTGTTGACTTTTAATGATTCTTCTTTTCTATTGTAACTATTTTGATGTTTGAATATTTCAATGGCTTCTCATTGCAGACGTGTAAAATAGTGTCCTAAATGGGACGATTATGGGCTAATACTAAATTCTTAATATTTTAATAATTATCGTCATTCTTGGTGAAATATAGTTTACTTTCATTAATTAAATAAAAATAAAACTTACAATTTTATTTGATTTTCATATTTATTAAGATATAATTCAGTTACAGCTGTTTCGGTTCACTGTACCTTCTTCACACATGTTAACAAATTATTAATACTTACTTACTTACTTACTCACTGGCACTATCGAACCCGAAGGTTCATGGCCGCGCGGACATAAGCTCTCCATACATCCCTATCCTGAGCTAATGCTTTCCAATCATTCCCTGTATAATCTACTTCCCTCAAATCATAGTTAATGTTGTTCTCCCACCTCATTCTTGGTCTACCAACTGGGCGTTTTCCCTCTGGCTTTCCTACAAGAAGCTTCCATGCACGTCTTTCATTCCCCATACGTGCAACATGTCCTGCCCATCGCAGTCTACGAGACTTAACTGTTCTTATTATATCTGGCTTCCTATAATGACCATGTAGTTCATTGTTAGTAGTCTTCTCCATTCACCTGTCTGTTCATCTCTCTTTGGTCCAAAAATTTTCCTAAGAACTTTATTCTCAAATACTCGTAATCTCCTTTCCTCCCTTAAAGTAAGAGTCCATGTTTCGCACCCATATAATATAACTGGTAGAATAATAGTTTTATATATTTTCAGCTTAACGTTTTTTGAAAGGAGTTGGGACATCAAAAGTCTCTGCAATGCATAATAGCATGCATTTCCAGAATTGAGCCTATGTTTAATTTCTTTGTGCATCTCATTCCTATTTGTGATTATTGTTCCTAGGTATTTGAATTCAGCCACTTCCTCAAAATTTCCCTCATTTGTCATTAGCTGTCCATTTCCATTATATACTGAATTTCTACGTGTGACCATATATTTAGTTTTACTGATATTTACTTCCAGTCCTAATTTCTTAGTGTTACTCAATAGTGTGTGCGTGTTGGCTTTTAGTATCTCCTCGCTATCGGCCAGTAGTACTACATCATCAGCATAAACTAACAGCTTATTAATACCATTGAGTTGTAAGCCTTCCTCATTCTCTAAAGATTTAATGGCATGCTCTAGTACAAAATTAAATAGTAGAGGAGATAGTGAATCTCCTTGCTTCAACCCATTCTGGATTTCTAAAGTGTCTGAAAACTATTTGCCTACACGCACCCTACTCTTTGAGCCATTTAGACACATTCGTATAAGTCTAACTAACTTTTTAGGAATTCCGAACTCCAGCAGGATACTATATAACTTCTCCCTCTTAATTGAATCATGCGCTTTTTTGAAGTCTACATATAGTTGATGTACAGTACCATTATATTCCCATTTCTTCTCTAAAATCTGTCTTATACTGAAAATCTGATCTGTTGTAGACCTGTTTCTTCTAAATGCACATTGATGATCTCCTAGAATGTCATCAATATAGGGAGTAAGTCTGCTTACTAATATATTTGTTAGAATTTTGTACGAAGTTGAAAGTAATGAGATACCCCTGTAGTTGTTTGCAATCAGTTTTATCTCCTTTCTTATAAATTGGCAAGATAATTGATTCCTTCCATTCATCTGGAAGAGCTTCTTTTTCCCAAATCATACTAAGCAACCAGCGTATCTCGTCCATCAATTTTTCTCCCCCTGATTTTATCAGTTCTGCTGGGATCTCATCTGAACCTGATGCTTTATACATCTTCAATTTTTCAATCGCCATTTCAACCTCTAATGCACTTGGTTCTGCGACTAGCATTTCTGCTGTCTGTAACTTATCCTCCTCAATGTCCTGTTCTGTATGTACATTTAATAGCTGATTAAAATAACCTTTCCATCTATTTAATATGCTCCTAGAATCTGCAATCATATCCCCATTTTCATTCCGAATTATGTTTGTTCTAGCCTGAAACCCTTTCTTCTCTATACTAATTCCCTGATATAATTCTCTAATGTTCCTATTTTTTGCATTAATTTCAAGATCATTAATCTTCTCTCTCAAATATTCCCTCTTTTTACTCTTTAGTAACTTGGTGGTTTCACGTCTAACACTACCCAATTGCTCTAAATTTACCTCATTTGGCTCGTGTAACCATTTCATTTTTGCTAGCTTTCTTTTCTTTGCAGTGTCGGCACATTCCTCATCAAACCATTATTTGTTTTGCCTCTTTTTTAAACAACCAATGCTTTCTGATGCTGACAATTTAATAGTATCTCTTATAGCCTCCCATTCTTTATTTATATCAGTTTCTTCTTCGTTTGCCACATTGTCATCTGAAGATTCCAGTACTTCAAATCTATTAGCTATTTTGATTTGGTATTCTTGCCGCATTTCATCATTTTTCAAGTTTTTTAATTCATATTTTACAGAATCATCTATAGCGTTCGTTCCTCTTATAAGCGATAGCCGTTGTCTGATTTTCACTCTGACCAGATGATGATCCGAATTGCAGTCTGTCCCTCTAACTGATCTAACATCAATGATGCTACTGTGGCAGCGTTTATCCACTAATACATGATCTATCTGGTTCCGAGTTTCTCCATCTGGGGACGTTCAGGTGTATTTATGAATATCCTTATGCTGAAATGTTGTGCTCTTAAGAATGAGATTCTTTGATGTGGCAAATGTGACTAATCTAACCCCGTTGTCGTTACTATCTTCATGAAGACTGAATTTGCCTATTGTTGGTTTGAATATATCTTCCCGCCCCACTTTTGCATTAAAATCTCCTAAGACAATTTTCATATGATATCGTGAAAGGGTATCAAATAAGCATTCTAATTCTTCATAGAACTCATCCTTGATCTTGTCATATTTATCTTCTGTGGGGGCATGTACATTTACAATTATAAAATCTTGTCGTTTACCCTTTAGAATTATGTATGATATCCTATCACTAACAAATTTAATATCTCGGATAGCGGATAGGATCCTCCTTCTGACTAAAAAACCCGTTCCAAATGCAGGTCTTTCTGCGCCCCCATACTATAATGCAGAGCTTCCTGATTCCTGACTACCTTCTCCTGGCCACCTAACTTCCTGTAAAGCGACTATATCCAAGGGCGATTTATCCAATTCCCGCGTTAATATCTCTAGTTCCCCGCTATTGTATAAAGTCCTAACATTCCATGTTCCTAGGAACATGTCCCTGTGTTTGAGCCTTTGGCATGGGTTCCCTGAAGTAGTCCCCGCCCTGAGAACCGAATGGGGGACTATTTGACCTCCGGAAAATTTTACCCCAGATGAACCCATGTCCGCATTTCTTGACGGTTGTATTTTTACGGTAAAAGATCGTCACTCTTTCGCCCAAGGTACTTTTTTCGTCTGGCTTATCACCTTCGACCAGTCCGGCATGGGTAACCCTATCGGCAGCAATGCTACCGCCGGCATAGCTCTCAGGATCATTGAAGCACGCAAGCCACTCCACCACGACAAGGTAAAGATACCATGGATAACAAATTATTAATTGTGTTATTATTAGCCCGGTCAAATTAGCTCAAAAATAGGGGTAGGCTTACAACAATTCGCATAGAGCTGAAAATTGGTACGAATGTTGGGAACACCATTATAAATAAAATGTGAAAAGTCCCCGTCGATTCCACATCTAAAAAAACGTTATTCAGGGTCAAAGTTCGCGAATATGGGTTTTTTACATTTTTCAGTCAAACGGTAAGTTTTATCCTACAAATAGGCCAAACAAAAATTGTAGACCATGCAATTATCTACAAACATAGTTCTTGTACTTTTTTCATAAGAATCACCATTCTTGAGATATCACCATTTGAAACAATAATATGCACGCTTTTCAACCGCAAGTTAACCTCATATACATCATGGGATATTTAATATAATAAAAATATTGGTTGAATAACTTATATATACAAATTATATATTGTATGATTGTGAGAATATACATAAAAAATAAACTTAGTCCCTAATTTAAGCAACATCTGCCGATTATTCTATGTTCGAGCGGCGACAGTCATACACCTGTTTCTTGAAGGCATAAACGAAAGACTTTTAGTATAGTGTTGAACGTTCCTTTACAGTGAATACACGTGGCTATTGATACACGTGCTTGTTAATAATATTTCTGAAAACAATTTGTGCTGTTCAATAACTAAAACAATGTCGCAATGTTGCTTTCTTTATAGAAAACCTTTGACTGAAAATGAAACAGTTATTGTTGATCGTGAAATGAAGATTTTGATCGGTTCAAGTGTTGAAACATATGATAGGTTTTCTGAATACCTGAAGGACAATAAATCTGTGACAATTCACGTGCAGTGCCGTAAAATTTACACTCGGAAGAGTTCTAATGCTGCAGTTAAAAGCATGAGATGGAGCAAGCCAATACATCTAAAATCAGTCCAGCATGTACTAGAGCACGCGTAAGTGAATCCGTTTTTTGTTTTAAAAAAATATTATTTATTTTGTGGAGATGAAGCGAATGATGAGGCTGAGAAGAAAAAAAAAGCGCAAAATATTAGGCGTAAAATTCATAAAGTTGCTACACTTGAATTTAAAGAATCCATTCTGATGGTAGTTCGGACTCATTCTGATGACGTAGCAAAAAAAATGACTACACGTATTCAGTACGAATATGATTTAGTTGCTGCCCAGGCTAGGTACCATAATAATTGCTATAATTCCATTTTGAGACCCACCACTGGGGGTAAAATCGGTCGTTCTCAAGATGAAACCACTAATGCTGTGATGGAGAAAAAAGGGACGACTGTCAGTTTTCATTGGAAGAATTACAAAATCATCATCATCGTCGTCCTTGCAAGTATTAGGCCCAGTGGCCCGTTACGGTCTCCCGCCATCTCCGAAAAGGTCGACCCACAGATCTTCTGCCTCGAGGAATGTAGTGAAGAATTTGTTTTGGTATTCTGTGACGATCCATGCGCTGAATATGGGCTAGCCAATTGTTTCTATATTCTTGGAGGTATTCAGATATAGGTACGATGTTTAACTCTCTGGCTATTGTTGAATTTCTTTGGTGGTCTTGAAGGCTATAACCTGCAGTTCGTCGCAGAAATTTCATCTCCGTAGCTGTAATATGACAATCATCCTGAGTTTTGATGGTCCAAGCTTCACTGCCATAACATATTATGGGTCTAGCGAGAATTTTATAGATTTTCATTCTTGTGTGTCTCTGCACTTTTGATGGTTTAAAAACTTGGTTGATAATTCTTAAAGCTTTATTATAGTTTTGTATTTTGAAGGATATATCACATTACAAAATAATTGTACAAATCCAGCTTTAGATAATAGATCAATTAAGATTCGATTGAAGTTAAAATATGATCATCATGATATTCTTAACCAAGCTTGGTATGAGAAGAAAAGTCAAAATGAAAAGGAAGAACGATTTAGAATCATCAAAGCTGCAGCAGCAATCATTCCAGAGGACATTCAATCTTTAGTATTTAATAATACAAAATCCCCCCCCGCCTAGTCGAATGTTTGAAAATATTAACAGCGATATTCCGGAGTCATTGACTTAATTTTTGGAACAAGTAATTCTCAAAAATACACCATTTAAACTAGAACTATTAAAACTAGTTTGTACTAATATCGGCCACGGTATTATGACTGCTCTTAGCCTAGATATTTCAAATCAAAATTGCAATTGGGTCAATTAATAGATAATAATACTTTGGAACCAATTGAAACGTTACTCTCACCTGCTCCACAAATATTCTAAACACCATTTTTTGTAATTGCAAAAAGTGTAGTGCAGAATGTGGCTGTAAAAGAAGTCGGATTATGTTGAACATTAATAAGATTCATGATGAAATTCAGTTCAGGTACTATTCAAAATTCATCATCATCATCATCATAGTACATTCACAAATTTAGGCCATTTGTTGACCTGTTTCGGCCTCAAGAGAAACACCATCCAAAAGTCTTTTGAGTGGACGTTGTGGTCTTCTTCTTCCTGCAGGTTGATATATTAACATTTGTTTGGGTACCCTGTGATCTCCCATTCGATGAACATGTTGTATCCATCTTGACTTATAATCAGAAATTTTGTTTTCTAAAGATTCCATGTGTAATTCTTCTAAAAGTCTTCATTTTTTTTGTGATCTAGTAGTGTCTATCCTGCAGTCCTCCGAAGATATCTCATTTCAGCAGATCTAAGTCTCTGTATATCCTTCTGTTTCAACGTCCATACTTCGCTACCATACAAAAGAGTTGGAAGAGCCAGTGTTTTATACACTTTCAGTCTTGAATGATTTTGGACTAACTGTGGCATGCAGATAGAATTTATTAACCCTAAAATTCTTAAAAATTTAGATTTTTTGCATTTACATCCTTTTCTTCTTCATATGAGATATTGCATATAAATGAAGTTGAGGAGACGTACCGTTTAGATAAAACTGTCATAATTTTATATTTTAATTTTGGATTATTTTGTTCACCAGTATATACCAATTGTCAAGGCCAGTCTTGCTCTAATGTTGAATCAAATGGAACAGATGAACATTTATATGATTTCAATGAGGAAACAACTGATCCATCTTTCTCAGAACAATTAACAGATATCCAGCGAGAAGAAGAAAAAATCGAAGAAGACATTACTGTCGAAGTAGAATTCGAAGATTATAAGTTCCCCGGAATCAAGAATAATTTTTGCCACTTAAATCATTCCCAATAGTACATTTTTAATTAAAAATAATATTATTTAGTAAAACTTAATCACAATAGATCGTAGAGTATACCTATCGAAGACACCACATTAAACAAATGCGCCAAGTACACTACGTCATACGGTGGTGCGGAAATGTGTGCATATTAAGTAGAATACGACTTCTTCAAATTTTAGAATCGCGATATCTGAATAATGGTGATTCTCAAGAAAAAACGTATAAGAACAATTTTTGTAGACAATTGCATGATGTACAACTTTTGTCTGACCTATTTGTATGTTAAAAGTTATCGTTTGGCTGAAAAATGCAAAAAACCCATGTTCGCGAACTTTGACCTTGAATAACTTTTTTTTTGCAGATGTGGTATCGATGGGGACTTTTCAAATTTTATTTAGAATGGTGTTCCCAACATTCGTACCAATTTTCAGCTCTATGCGAATTTTTGTAAATTGAAATGTCTATTTTGAACGGACTATAATAGTACATATCAACTGACCTAAGTAACAATACAACATTAAAATACAAAATATTTACAAAGACAACACCATAAAAATTAAATTAAATAACAGATTTTCTGAAGAAGGAATTATAATTCGTGGTATGAGACAAGGCTGCCCCCTATCCCCAACACTCTTTGCAATTTATATCAATGAAGTAATATGTTGCTGGAACAATAAATATAAATTTGGAATAAGAATATCAGAAAATAGAAAATTAAACACCATACTGTTTGCAGATGACCAAATAATAATAGCAAATTCCGAAGATAATCTACAGAAAGGTCTGTATGAACTTAACAAAATTACAGAAGAATATGGTTTGAAGATATCTACAGAAAAAAACAAAAATTATGGCATTTCAAGGTGTAGATTCTGTCAGAAGTAAAATTGTACTGGACAATAAAATTTTGGAACAGGTGAATAATTTTACATATCTAGGATGCAATATCTCATATGAAGAAGAAAAGGATGTAAATGCAAAAATATCTAAATTTTTAAGAATTTTAGGGTTAATAAATTCTATCTTCAAGCCACAGTTAGTCCAAAAGCATTCAAGATTAAAAGTGTATAAAACACTGGCTCTTCCAACTCTTTTGTATGGTAGCGAAGTATGGACGTTGAAACAGAAGGATATACAGAGACTTAGATCTGCTGAAATGAGATATCTTCGGAGGACTGCAGGATACACACTACTAGATCACAAAAAAAATGAAGACATCTTAGAAGAATTACACATGGAATCTTTAGAAAACAAAATTTCTGATTATAAGTCAAGATGGATACAACATATTCATCGAATGGAAGATCACAGAATACCCACACTAATGTTAAGATATCAACCTGCACGAAGATGAAGACCAGGACGTCCACTCAAAAGACTTTTGGATGGTGTTTCTCTTGAGGCCGAAACAGGCCCAAAAATTGCCTAAATTTGTGAATGTACTATGATGATGATTTTTTTTAAATTTAACAAAGGCGATTCATTCAAATTAAGTTGAGAATTTAACATTTTATTACTACTTTTCAATTTATTTATTTCTACAGCCTCCAAAAGGTCCAACTTCTTACCCTTATCACAAACATGTAAAATTTCAAATTTTGGATCGAAACAATGATTAAATTGGAATAGGTGGTTAGCATATTTTGAATATTCTAAATTTCTGTTATATGCTCTCATGTGTTCCTTTATCCGAGAGATGAAAGGTCTACCAGTTTGTCCTAAATAGACATTGTTACATGTGCCGCACTTCAATTTATATATACCTGATAATTTTTATTTTTTTTATTTTGGTTTTATTGTTTTTTATTACATTTTGTAAAGTTTTATTAGTTTTAAATGCCACATTAATGTTCAACTTTTTAAAGTGTTTAGATATTTTATTTGAAAGTGGGCCTATGTATGACATTACGACATATTTCGTTATGTTTTCTTTGGGTAAAGAAAAAACTTTGTTAATTGCTTTTTTGTAATGAATTTATTTTACTATTATCAAAATAAAATTATTTTTCTATTATCCTATGTTTTTTAAATTACATTTGCTATGCCTATATCATTAAATAATGGAAATGGACAGCTAATGACAAATGAGGAAAATTTTGAGGAAGTGGCTGAATTCAAATACCTAGGAACAATAATCAGAAATAATAATAATAATAATAATAATAATAATAATAATAATAATAATAATAATAATAATAATAATAATAATAATGATTTATTTTAGCTGGCAGAGTTAAGGCCATAAGGCCTTCTCTTCCACTCAACCAGCGAATAGTAAAATTATACAAAAATTACGTACATATTACAATTTTAAGATATTAAAATACAGACGAAACAAAATACAATGATGATGTGATCTAATACTAGCTAATGCTAACAAAAACATAGAATATAATAAATAGGAATGAGATGCACAAAGAAATTAAACATAGGCTCAATTCTGGAAATGCGTGCTATTATGCATTGCAGAGACTCTTGATGTCCCAACTCCTTTCAAAAAACGTTAAACTGAAAATATATAAAACTATTATTCTACCAGTTATATTATATGGGTGCGAAACATGGACTCTTACTATAAGGGAGGAAAGGAGATTACAAATATTCGAGAATAAAGTACTTAGGAAAATGTTTGGACCAAAGAGAGATGAACAGACAGGTGAATGGAGAACACTACATAACAATGAACTACATGGTCTTTATAGGAAGCCAGATATAATAAGTACAGTTAAGTCTCGTAGACTGCGATGGGCAGGACATGTTGCACGTACGGGGAATGAAATACTTGCATGGAAGCTTCTTGTAGGAAAGCCAGAGGGAAAACGCCCAGTTGGTAGACCAAGAATGAGGTGGGAGAATAACATTAACTATGATTTGAGGGAAGTAGGTTATACAGGGAATGATTGGAAAGGATTAGCTCAGGATAGGGATGTATGGAGAGCTTATGTCCGTGCGGCCATGAACCTACGGCTTCGATAGTGCCAGTGAAGTAAGTATGCCTATGCCATCTGTTGCATATAATGAAAAAAAAACGGCTAACGAATACAGATTTTCTCAAGTTCATTATTGTTATTGAAATTAAATATTATTTTCTATTATCCTATAAATTCTTTTAAATACATTTTACGACCCGTATATCATCTAATGCATATAATGAAAAACAAAGGCTAACGAATACAAATGTTCTCAAGTTCATATAGTATTCCCCTAACTTGACTGCATTCGAGGGGAATATTCCTTAATTATTCGTATTGGCAAAATGAAAAATGGAAGTCATGTTATCTGAAATCTCGTCTATGTTATATTTCCATTAATTAAACCACATGTGCACAAAATTCCCGATAGTTTCAACCATTAATTATTCTACTTGAACATATTACGTTCTTGAACATACGTAGTAAAAAATAAAAATACATTTCAAATCAAACGAGGAAAACACTGCGTTACTAAAATGTTAATATTTTTTATGTAGGAAATTATGCCTTAACATAGTAAAACGGTGGTAGATAAAAGTATATATACATAAAAGTTTCTCATTTGCGACAGTTTTTGTAATTAGTGTCTCACCACTACTACAACTATGAAGGTCTCACGGACTGTCACGCCTGTAATGGTAAGTAAAGAAATTGTATTATTAAAATGCATGAAGACAGAAAAATATCAATCTAATCTTCCCAAATAAACATATCATGTTCTCTACAAAACTATTACATATTTTATAAAACACTAGCTAATAACAGGCGTGAGCTGCTACGCCTAAATAAATGATAATGTGTTTTTACGTTTAGTTGAATAAGCAAAAGGAAAAATAATTATAAATTTATATCATTATTATTTTTACATACCCCGTGCTGATTACCCGGCATTGCCCGGGAATCAACGTATCCATATGTATTTGGCAAAACTCGTTATTTCGAGTTATCCGTGCTGCTGCTCTGTTACCCCGATCTTTTTGGCATCAATGAAAGAAAAAAATTGTTATTGTGGGTTATCCATAAAAGATAAACATATGCTGTCGCGGGCTTTTTTTTTTAGAGTTTTTTGATATATTCGATTCTTTGTACATTAATTTGATGTATTTGTTATGGTTTAGGCAGCGTAAGCCATTTAAGTATACAAAAAGCCACATTTATTTTACTTTTTCACTACAAAGGATGATTTTTAAGGGTGAAGGGCTTGAGCATTAAAACTTTCTTATAGCCTATAACCTTCCCGGGAAAATCCTGAACGTTTTGCAAAGAGCCCGATCACAATCAGCAGTGCACGCTTGTCAGGGAATCTACTTATCCCGATCTTTATGACATCAATGAAAGACAAAAATAGTTATTGTGAGTTATCCGTGAAAGATAAACATAAGCTGTGGCGGACTATTTTGTAGAGTTTTCGAGATATTCAATTTTGTGTAAATTAATTTTGTGCATTTGTTATGGTTTAGGCAGCATAAGCCATTTAAGCGTCAAAAAAGGATTGTTTTTCACTACAAATGGTGATTTTTAAGGGTGTAGGAGTTGTGTATCACAACTCTCTTATAGCCTATGTTCATCCCGGGAATCTCCTGAATATTTTGCAAAAAGCCCCATCGCAATCGGATCAACGGTATGGCCGCGCATAAAGTACGAAGAAACAAACAAAAAAACAAACATTTATATATATATATATATATATATATATATATATATATATATATATTAGATGGATATAATATGATTTTCTCTGCTATTAGTTGTAAATATGACGAAAGTAGTTTTTGTTTGTAGAAGTTACAATGGTTCTAGCGAATTTGCCGATGACGGACACATATGTTAAAAAGTGTGAGATATGTTAGATCGGGAAAAATATAACAACTTGGTTATAACCCCATATCTAGCGAAACTTCTTCTTCTTCCTTACAATTATTAGGCCAAGGCCTATTACGCTCCTATAGAACATTTTCCCTCCAGCATTCCGGGAAAATCTCGTATAAGACTTGAAAGCATAATAATAGTCCCTTCGATTGGTTGCTGGCCAAAGGAAGGCAAGACCACTGATGGGGCTGCCATCTTATAGCCTCTGGTCAGGCTCTTCTGGAGAAGAAAAGAAAATAAAGGAAAGAAGAAATGGAAGAAAGGAAAGACTTGCTAGCCCTCGGATGCCCTTATAGCTTCGGGGTCGAAAAAACAAGAGTTAACCAAGAGAGGTTAGATAGTAAAGTTAAAAGAGTGCAAAACACAAGTAAGTGGAAGAAATGTTTTGCACAGCTTGGGCACCTTATGGTCGCCATCCACATATCCCCTAGATGAGGACCCCTGAGGTAATCTAGCTAAGTATAAAACTACATTATTTTGAAAAAAAAAGTTTTTTGCGCGATAGTGCATTTTGTTGTACTTACAGAATGGCGACCATTCCTATATTTCGATGTTGCCAACCTAAATAACTATAGGCCTACTATAATAAAATAACTATACTGTAATATTACATATCACAAGGAAGCGTGTGGGAAGCAACACTACTGCCCTCTATATATACTACATACAATGTATATACAAAAATGTCCAAAAGATAGTGTTAATATATAGTATATGAAACAAATCACTGCATTTTAAAAGCTACTGAGATAAATAGACATAAACAAATTATTAAAAATCCTCAAATATGATGGAATCCCAGACCAACTGAGAAAACCTATATATGATATTTATAAGAATAATTACATCCAAGTTAAGATTGAAAATAAAATCTCGGAATGCAGACCAATTAATCAAGCAGTCAGACAAGGATGTGGTCTTTCACCAATGATCTTCATAATATACATGAAACTCAATTATTAAAGAATGGAGACTACAACCACATGCCAGTATACCACTTTATAGATTATATAATTTTTAAGAATTAATAATGCGTTTTTGCATTATTTAATAAAAATAGACAGGATTTGTTAATATATTTACCTAATGCCTTGTATAAAAAACGTAGATTAATTCATTGTAGTGTTTTTTTTCTCTTCTTTTTATGCAAAGTAGATTCGAGCTGTTATTCCTTTTTTATTCATTGTATCATTAATTTAATTTTAATTGTATTTAGTTTCATTCTATTATTAGACATTAATTTCATTATTATTCAATATGACAGATAATGAATTGTTCAATAACTATTATTGTAACTTTTTTTTGTATTCATATGTAACATGTTTGTCCTGTCTAATATGACTACTATTGTAATTTTTTTGTATTCATGTGTAACATATGTTTGTCCTGTTTTATATGACTATTATTGTATTTTTTTTTTGTATTCATATGTAACATATGCTTGTTCTGGTGAGTGGAAGAGAAGGCCACATGGCCTTAACTCCACCAGGCTAAATAAATAAATCTAAAAAATCTAAAATCTAAAAAAAATCTATAATTTAGACCCCTATTATTTGCAGATGACGTTGTGTTTATAGCGAATTCAGAAGATGACCTACAACGTTCAGCCCACTCTTTTCACCAAATTCCAATAAACTACAACATGGAAATCTCAACAGAAAAATCTAAAGTCATGGCTTTCCTAGGAAAAGACCCAGTTCGCAGTAAAATTATTATTAATAATAAAATATTAGAACAAACCAACACATTTAACTATCTCGGATATCAAGTTACATACGAAGAAGAAAAAGATTCTAGTCAAAAAATTATAAAATTTAACAGAGTAACAGGAATTATAAATAATATTTTCAAGCCAAACAGTACAGCAACACACACGAACTAGAATTTACAAAACACTGATCAGACCCATATTATGTTACGGCAGTGAGGCCTGGACAATTCGCAGTGTAGATGAACAAAGACTAACCTCGGCAGAAATGAAATTTATGAGACGTACTGCAGGTTACTCAAAAACAGACCATAAAAGGAATTCTGAGATTCTCAAATAATTACACACAGAATCAGTCATGGAATATGTACAAAAATACAGAAACAACTGGAAATCTCACGTAAGAAGAATGAGCAGAACAAGAATACCACGTCAGATCTTAAATTACCAGCCACCAGGCAATCTTTGGGTAGACCCTTCAAACGTTGGATTGAGACCGTAACAGACCACTAGGTCTATCACATGAAAGGAAGAAGAAGAAAAATTTAACAGAAAAGAGGAAGATTTGAGAATTAATAAAACATGGTATCCTGCGCTAGGAAAGTCTCAAATAAAACTTTATTGGCAAATATACTAAGTCATGACATATCATGATGACAACAAGTCGGCGACCTGCTCTATGTTTAACTCAAACAATTATAAATTATTTACTAAAACTCACAGTTATGGAAAAATCATATAAATTAACAATTAATTAGCAGTTACTATGAAAATCTACAAAAGCAAAATCTCCTGAAGATGTCACCCACAGAAGGTGACGAAACGTTGAGAAGACAACAGTACAAGACACGGCCAAGAATCCCGAAAGGGTATTTTAGAATACATAACGATATCCGTGAATGTCTTAACCAATATATGGCAGAAGCCTTGCGAGATTATGGATACACAGTTTATGAGGAACTTCATGGTGTGACCACTAATTGAAGTAACAGACGAATAGATATTATTGCATTTAGACCTCTTCTACAATTGGTATGACATTAGATCCCACAATCCGTTTTGAGATTCATAATGGCCAACCTGAGGAAGTTGACTCTGAAAGAAAAGCCATATATGAGCCAACAATTGACTATTACAAAGATAAATACCAATTAAATAGTATAAGTGCCACAGGATTGATGATCGGGGCAAGAGTACTATACCAGGATTCTTAGCTAAATTTTCGATTTTCTTAGATTTGCACAGGGTGTATCTTTCTAAAATTGTCATCGCTGTCATTAGAGGATCAATTTCAATTTTAAGAAACCATCTTTACAAAATTTCTACTTTATAGTATGTATACTTCAAATACAATTTCAAAATTTTTAATGTATTTACAAAATGTATTTCATCTTCTTCTCTTCTTCTTCTTCTTAAACTTAATTTGTAGGATTTTCATCATGCATATTTCCAAAATCACTCCTCGGAGGAATACGTATTGGATGTGCATTCACTGTCTATCCATCTCTTGGCTGGTCTTCCTCTTGTTCTTCTCCCGTCTTCTTCAGCTCTTTTTGCAAGCCGTTTTTCTTCCATTCTTTCTATATGACCTTTCTAATATTTTCGTCTATCTATAATAAATTTGCTTCTGTCTTGAATATTACATTTGTCCCTAATTTCTGTGTTGTGTATTTTATCAAATAATGTTTTCCCCTGAATAGTTCTTAAGATTTTCATTTCGCATGTGCTTATTATTTGTTTAGTTATTGTATCAGCCCTAGTTTCTCCGCCATATACGATAACTGGTCGAACTATCGTTTTGTATATGCGGGTTTTGGTTTCTATTGACATATGTTTGTTGCGCCAAATTAAATCTTTCATATATCCTGATATTTGTGCTGCTTTATCAGCTTGTTTCTTTACTTCTTTTATTAAAATTTTAGTGTTTGTTATTAATGCACCCAAATAATTGAATTCTGACACCTGTTCTATAATTTTTCTTTCCACTTCTAACTTGCATATGTATTTCATCAATTTCGAAAATTAAATGTCTGTATTACTTTGTCCTTGAGGCAATCCTTTAATGAGGAAAGTTGTATATAATAAGGAAAAGTAATTAATTTTAAAAGAAAGATATTTTGTATTTTTTTAAATATGTATAAATTTATTCTGAAATTGAGTGTTATTAAATGACCGTCGGTAAATACAATATTGTTTGATTTTATTCTCATGAAATGCTAACATTAACTATAAAAAATGTTTTC
This sequence comes from Diploptera punctata, assembly GCA_030220185.1. Classification (NCBI taxonomy): domain Eukaryota; kingdom Metazoa; phylum Arthropoda; class Insecta; order Blattodea; family Blaberidae; genus Diploptera; species Diploptera punctata. Next base: position 1,243,452 of record JASPKZ010009823.1, read on the forward strand.
ACTGCAGAATGCACGCCGTAGCGTAGTGGTTAAGGCACTGAGCTACAAGCCGGAGGGTCGAGGGTTCAAGTCCCGTTGGGGTCAGGATATTTAAACTGACCCAAACCCTCTGGCGGCACTATGGACCTGGGGTCGACTCAGCCTCTAACGGAAATGAGTACCAGACGCTTGTTCTGGGGGTAAAGGCGGCCGTCACGCAGGGCTGACAACCCGGCTGACATAAAACGTGCCGGCTGGAGTCCCCCAGGGCAGTGTTCTCGGACCTCTTCTTTTCTCAATCTACATAAATGACTTGCCAACTGTACTAAAGCACTGCCGTTATCACCTCTACGCTGATGATCTCCAAATTTACCTACATTCACCTCCTCATTCTCTCTATAACAGCTTGACAAAAATGAATGACGATCTCATATCCATCTTTAACTGGTCTTCAAGTATCGGTCTAAATCTAAATCCTAACAAGTCACAAGTAATTCTAATGGGACAAACAAAGACTGCTTACAAACCTTTGACATATCTACACTACCAAACATTACTATAAATAATATAATCATCCCTTATTCTTCTTCAGTAATAGATCTTGGACTACATCTAGACGCAAATTTAACCTGGCAAACACAAGTGAAACACATATGTAAAAAGACTTTCTCCATCTTACATTATCTTAGACGTTTAAAGAATTTTCTCCCAGTTTCGTTAAAACAAATCCTTGTGCAGAATCTTGTGTTACCACACTTCGATTATTGTGACATTATATATAATGATCTAAACTATGACTTGTCGCAGAGACTGCAGCGTGTTCATAATGCTTGCGTTCGATTCATTTTCAATATCCCGCCGTTATGACCATATTTCCGAACACTTTAATAACCTCTCTTGGCTCCGTCTTACTGACAGACGTAAATTGCACTCTCTTTCACTACTTTTCAAGCTTCTGAATTCCTACATCCCTACTTACCTGGCGTCTAGATTTGAGAAGTTATCCTCTTACCACAATATTGACACTAGATCACAAGATAGCAGTCTGCTAACAATTCCTCTTCATAGCACTTCCTCCTATTCTACTTCCTTCACAGTAGCCTCTGCCCGCTCCTGGAATCTCCTTCCTCAAGATATCAGGGGTTGCCGCACACTTGGTACCTTTAAGTCACGCTTATACAGTTACCTGTTGTCTAATAATTAATTTTTCTCTATTTATTTAATTTTATACTATGTCATTAATCTTTTCCTGTTTTTTATATATATTGTACATATTATATATTTAATTCGTTAAATTTAGAGTAAATCAAAATACATTATAAATATTAATTGTATTGTATTCATAACTTGTAATCGTTTATAAATATATCTTGTAATTTAGATTTAAGACTATTTTTTGTTTGTATTTTTTTTAAACCTGGTTGAGTGGTAGACAAGGCCTTAAGGCCTTAACTCTGCCAGGTAAAATAAAGCTATTATTATTATTATTATTATTATTATTATTATTATAAAATGCCGATTGTCTAGAAAAAGTGGCAGCCTTAACCTCCTACTACCCCAAGGTTCTCCGGGCCTGTTGTGGGATCACTTTACTTTACCCGGCTGACAAAAAGTGCCGATTGTCTAGAAAAAGTGGGAGCCTTAACTCCTACTACCCCAAGGGCCTCCGGGTCTGTTGTGGGATCACTTTACTTTACTTCACTGCAGAACATCCAATAACTCTTTTTATACAATTTCTAAGCATATTCTATACTTTATTGTTGCCTAATCTCTAAACTATTTTTTTTTCAGATTGTAATCAGCTTATTCTCCACTTCTAAAGCATTTACGTGTCAATCAATTGGGCTGTACGCTGATCCTGAGAATTGCAATAAATACTACATCTGTGACTCAAATATGAATGCAACATCAAATTCGTGCCCTCTAAATGCATACTTTGATTCTACATTTGGAGATTGTGAACCAGGCAGTTGTCCAACAACTACACCTACCACGGCGACCACAACTGAACAGACATCAACTACCTCATCCACGACTACACCTACAACCACTTCAACAACTACATCGACAACTACACCGTCACCTACAACTACATCTACAACTACATCGACAACTACACAGTCGACAACGCCGTCACCTACAACTACATCTACAACTACATCGACAACTACACCATCACCTACAACTACATCTACAACTACATCGACAACTACACCGTCACCTACAACTACATCGACAACTACACCATCACCTACAACTACATCGACAACTACATCGACAACCACGACCACACCTACCACAACTATAACACCTACTCCGACTACTGGAACTATGAAATGCAGCAAGAGTGGACAGACATTTCCAGACACGACAAATTGTCGTCAGTACTATCGATGTGATGTAAACCTGGTCTTGCAACATGAAACTTGTGGATTTTTCGGGTGGTTTAGCTACTATGACGAATCGCAATCAGGATGCGCAATAGGTATAAAATTTTGTTAAATTACACACGTATTTTAATAACTCGGTAAGAATCAAAAGTGGACGTGGTAAATATACTAAATATCAAAATTTGTTTGTATTTACACGTTTCAAAACAAATAAAAATCTGTAACGTAGATTTATAAATGCATGTTGTAATGTATTATTAGCATTAGTACTAACCGCATGATTAAATTAAAGTATATCCGCTCTTAAGGTGATCCTCATCAGAACAAAACCACATGGCCTGCTCGTTTTTCATTGGTTATCGACACCGACGTACAATTTAGAAGTAATAAGTACGCGAAAAAGTAGTTCCATTCATTAAATTAAAAATATGTCCTCTGAATATACTTGCTATTCTTAGCGAATGAAAATAATGCTATTCAAAACATAGAAAATATATATTATAAAATATAACTAATCAATAATTACAACATAAAATAGTTTATTACATATTGATTATGCATTTGAGTCATCCTTCAGTCGATTCTGATGCAACAAAATGACTGAAGGTGTCGAGAGTCTTCTGTTGCTGTATCGCCATCTAAACTTTTAAAACACGAGTCTGGAAAAACCTTTCACTGGTGATCAAATAACAGTTATTTTAAATGTATTTCACAAGTTCAGTGAAAAAATTCACCAGATTTTTTTTGTAATCTACCCCATTCAACAATCACGTGTCTTATATACTTCACACGTGCTCCCTGTCAATGTGATAGTAATTGCGACGCAAACGGCGGAAGGATACATTTGGTGTTTATGTTAGGATCACTCTAAGAGCGAATAAGGTATAGTAAATAATCTATTATGTTTTATTTAACTTTTTCTTGAACATTTTTCTTTTGGAAGGCAGACTTACTTAAAACGTTTTCTGCTTAATTCCATTCTTCAAATTTTTAAAGTGCTGTTGGAAGTCAAATTTCATTATAATATTTCTATGACACTAATCAAATCTATAATTTATAAACACATATTAGTTTTATATATATACACAGTTTATGAGGTAGTTCATGGTCTGGCCACTAATGGGAATAACAGACGAATAGATATTATTGCATTTAGACCATCTTCTAAAATTGGTATGGTATTAGATCCCACAATTCGTTTTGAGACTCATAGTGGCCAACCTGAGGAAGTTGACTCTGAAAAGAAAGTCATATATGAGCCAACAATTGACAATTACAAAGATAAATACCAACTAGATAGTATAACTGTCACAGGATTGGTGATCGGGGCAAGAGGTACTACGTATACCAGGATTCTTAGCCAAATTTGTAATTCCTTAGATTTAGACAGGGTGTATCTTTCTAAAATTGCCATCGCTGCCATTAGAGGATCAATTTCAATTTTAAGAAACCATATTTACAATAGTACTAGTTTATAGTAGCAATCAGGCCTACAAGTTGAATTTTTTAAAATGTATTTACAAAATGTATTTCATCTATTTAGAAAATTAATTGTCTGTATCACTTTGTCCTTGAGACAATCCTCTAATGAGGAAAGTTTTATATAATAATAATATACATATATAAATTTGTGTGTATGTGTGTGTCCAGATTTTGAAGGGGTAACTGATTTTATTGAAATCTACTTGGTTATGTAGCCACTCAAAATCTTTACCTTAGTCTTTTAATCAAAATAATTAGATATATTAATCATAAATTAATGTTTTAAAAACTAGTTACTTTTATCTTCCCTTATATTTCATATGATAAAATTTCGTGAGGAAATTGATCAAAATGTTGAAGCAATTAATATAGTTAGTAAATGAAAAAACTTCGCGAAATTTTGTTTTACATTTCAATTATTTTCAGTCACACTGTAAATAAGATAAGAATCTAATATAAAAAGGTAATATGGATTTTCAAAGAAAACAGGGTAGTACCATGTATGTAAACCTATTTTAGTGTGATAATTAAGAATACAAATTGTAATTATTCCAGAGCCAAAACCAGGAAAATTTCCAAGGTACAAAATTTATTTACACACAAACCAGTGGTATAAATATTGTAACCAAAGGGCATAACATCAAGGGATGTACCGAAATTGAAATTAACATTTGAAGATAAATAAAAGCCAGAAAATTATCTCCTATGAATAAGAAAATATTTTCTTTTTAATAATAATCATTCAAAATTTTAAATATGTCTCTGTATCAATAATACATTTATATGGATTTTATATCAATAATGTGAATTCTTGATACAAAATGAAAATATATATTCTTGAAATGTATTTGTTATTATTAAAATTTAAGATATTCATTCAAATATATTAATTAAAAACTAAGAATGTATTCCTTTTCAAAACATTAACACATTATTTATTTATTTATTTATTTATTTATTTATTTATTTATTTATTTATATACGGTTTCTCAATGTTTACACATATTTCTGTACCTAAAGTTTTATTTTCCTTCTCCACTCGTCTCTATCCATCCACTACATTTCCTCTAGTCTTCTTGTTCTCATTCCAGTTCTTATTTCTTTCATTCACGAGTTTTGAGGTCTTCCTTTCCTTCTCCTTCCAGGTGGACATCATTCAAACGTTTTTCTGGGCAACCGTTCATCTTGCATACGTCGTACGTGCCCATATCAATTTAATTGCTTATATATTACATGTCCACCGCTGTAGTCTCGAGGTAGCGTGCTGCCTCGTCACGCAGTGGGCCCGGGTTCGATCCCTGGTCGAGGTAGTTTTTCTGGGCGAGGTTTTTATCGGGGGTTTTCCTCACCTATAAGACAAATGTCAGGAAACATTTAAGGCCCAAACGGTCCCCGAAATCATATGGCCATCATCATCATCATCCTTATCATCATCATCCTTCACCGGTGTGGAAAATAACGGGAAGCTACCACACCTACACAATTCCCTAGTAAAGCTGCAAGCATAGCATGAAAATGCTATGATTGCAGTGAAGGACCTGCCTTCGAGCAGAATTACTATGGATGGATATATTATATAATCTACTATTGAATATCTAATATTCATTTTTTTTCTCGTATGACAGTATTTCTCCTCAAGAATTCCATTTCCATCGACTTAAGTTTTTTTCAAAGTTGATTTTCCAAACTTCAGTTCATATGTGACAATACTTCTCACTATAGAATTATATACTGTATTTGTAACTTATTTTTTGTGGTTATATGTCTGTTCCATAAGACTCCATTCATCATTGCTGTTATTGCTCTACCTTCATTTATTCTGTTCTTAATATCACTTTCCTGTTTATCCGCATTATCCACTTTTACTCCCAGGTATTTTTTATGCCACCTGTTTGTCATTCGACATTTCGGGTATTTTCTCCTGGCATTGGCGTATTGTAACCCACTTCTGAGATTGGGGCGCCTGGAAGGCGGGGTTACGCTACCCCAGTGGAACGTAAAACAAATTAAAGACTGATATAAGATATTATCTGAGCAAGATATGTCTGCCACTTAACAACCAATACTGAACTGCGATTCTAGTGACACGAGAGTAGGTAAGTATTTTATTTAACAACTCCGGACATCAACGTGGCAATTCAAATCTGGACGTGAATGGTTCGGTAAGTTTTTATCAGAGAACTCTTATTTCAGTTAGGGGTTATTTTTTTAGTTTTAAATCTACGACACGGGAACCATGATTTTACTTCACTTTCGAAGGAATGTATATTCAGAATTTCACGCCCTCAGTAATCCATCAACTCTGGCTGGAACATCAGAACTAAACGTTAGAGTTGGTAACCATTAGTCCAGCAGGACCTGATAGTTAAACAGCGTTATTAAATTATATTTACTTACTTACTTACTGGCACTATCGAACCAGTAGGTTCATGGCCGAGCGGACATAAGCTCTCCATACGTCCCTATCCTGAGCTAATGCTTTCCAATCTTCCCTGTATAATGTACTTCCCTTAAATCAGAGTTAATGTTATTCTCCCACCTCATTCTTGGTCTACCGACTGGGAGTTTTCCCTCTCTTTTTCCTACAATAAGCTTCCATGCACGTTTTTCATTCCCCACTCGTGCCACATGTCCTGCACATTGCAGTCTATGAGACTTAACTGTTACCATTATATCTGGCTTCCTATAAAGACCATGTAGTTCATTGTTATGTAGTCTTCTCCATTCACCTGTCTGTTCATCTCTCTTTGGTCCAAAAATTTCCTAAGTACTTTATTCTCAAATACTCGTAATCTCCTTTCCTCCCTTAAAGTAAGAGTCCATGTTTCGCATCCATATAATATAACTGGTAGAATAATAGTTTTATATATTTTCAATTTAACGCTTTTTGAAAGGAGTTGGGAAGTCAAATGTCTCTGAAATGCATAATAGCAGGCATTTCCAGAATTGAGCCTATGTTTAATTTCTTTGAGCATCTCATTCCTATTTGTGATTATTGTTCCTATGTATTTGAATTCAGCCACCTCCTCAAAATTTCCCTCATTTGTCATTAGCTGTCCATTTCCATTATATAATGTATTTCTACGTGTGACCATATATTTAGTTTTATTGATATTTACTTCCAGTCCTAATTTCTTAGTGTTACTCAATAGTGTGTGCGTGTTGGTCTTTAGTACCTTCTCGCTATTGGCCAATAGTACTACATCATCAGCATAAACTAACAGCTTATTAATACCATTGAGTTGTAGGCCTTCTTCGTCCTCTAGAGATTTGATGGCATGCTCTAGTAAAAAATTAAATAGTAGAGGAGATAGTGCATCTCCTTGCTTCAACCCATTTCATTACATTATAACATCTACTAATTAACATATTTTGTCTATTTCTATTGTTCAATGCCACAAAACAAAAATGTAGACATTATTTTGGATTCGGTGCATTAAGCCAACAATTTTTTGATTTTGATTATTTAGGTGCATAGGTACAAGATGTGCTTATAAATAAAAAATTGGTGCAATTTAAAATAAAACATGAAAATAATGTTTTACCTGCTTGCAAAAAGAGCTAAAGAAGATATACCAATGGATTGGAGAAAAACAAGAAGAAGACCAGTCAAGAGATGGATAGAGAGTGAATGCACATCCAATACGTCTTCCTCCGAGGAGTGATTTTGGAAATAAACAGGATGAAAATCCTATAAATTAATTAGAAGAAAAAAATATTGTTACTTCGTCAATATTAGACATAAATAAGAAAAATACAAGAAATTTCAACATATTTGTGGAACAATCAGAAGAATACTGATGAACAAGTAATAAGGGATACGCTGCTAAGATTTTACTCAACGATGGCACTACCAGTGGCGATGTATGGAAGTGAGGTCTGGTTCCTAAAGGAAAAAGAAAAAAGTAAAATTCAGGCACTGGAAACGAGATTCCTACGAGCTGTGAAAGTTTGTACAAGAGAAGAACATACTATAAATTAGAATATTAGAGAGGAACTAAAAGTACAACCACTTCTACAACAAATGGAAGAACACAGGGACAATTGGATAGAACATTTGCAAAGAATAACAGAGGATACGATACCGAAGATGGCACTGATGTATAATCCTGGAGGGCGAACATCGATAGGAAGATCAAGAAAGCGCTGAGCTGAACAGATGTGAGATCGAAACTGGCAAAGACCTAATCCGTGAATTTTTTGTTGAAGACTATTTAACTCATGCCCAAATGGGAGTCAATGACCAATCATATTTCAATGAATTTTTTTTAACCAATCACAGTCGTTTTTCACCTCGAATTTATCAACTGAAGTTTGTCATATTAAAGATAGCTCCTCCTTTTTAACATTTTGAATAGGTCATAGCATTATTTTGCAGTGAATGACACTGGAAGAAATACGGCTACCAGATTATATATATATATATATATATATATATATATTTTATTCCCACTACAGGCCTCAGGAGGCCCTTGGGGTAGTGGGAGGTTAAGGCTCCCACTATTTCTAGACAATCGGCACTTCATGTCAGCCGGGTTGTCAGCCCTGCGTGACGGTCGCCTTTACCCCAGAACAAGCGTCTGGTACTCATTTCCGTTAGAGGCTGAGTCGACCCCAGGGCCATAGTGCCGCCAGAAGGTTTGGGTCAGTTTAAAAATCCTGACCCCACCGGGACTTGAACCCTCGACCTTCCGGCTTGTAGCTCAGTGCCTTAACCACTACACTACGGCGTGCCCCCATATATATATATGTAGTGCATGAATGCCAGCAGATAGCGCATGCAGGAGATAATATAAAACATTTGTAGCAATTGATTATGCCACAAAAAAAAAGAAACCACTATTGCACTTTCTTAAACGAATTATTTTTCAGGAAATGATGTTGCAGAAAAATATAACTGACACATTTACATCATAGGACATCAGAAATTATTTAATACCTATGATGTTGGTTATACATTTCTCCACTAGGGTGCATTCTTACAATATTGTGCGATCCATTGGCAATAATAATAATATGATCTGGTTGCAGTGATGATCAAAAGAAGCAAATGAAGCGTACCAATCGTTTGTCATATGTTTTCAAACATCACCGTTTACATTAAATATATAAATATTTTAAAATAACTATATTTAAATAATGATTTGTGAGTAAACAGATTAATTTTATGCGTTAAATAGTCCTAACAAATGCTACTCTTGATTTCCAAATTATCATAAGTAATGCCACGAGTGATTTTCAAATTATCGATAATATGAATTTATCTAGAGAATTTGGAAATCAAGAGTGACATTTGTTAGGACTATTTAACGAATAAAATTAAGCTGTTTACTCACAAATCATTATTTAACTATAGTTATTTTAAAATATTTATATATTTAATATAAACGGCGATGTTTGAAAACAAATGAGAAACGATTGGTACGCTTCATTTGCTTCTTTTGTTTGTCACTGCAATGAGATCATATTATTTATTGCCAAAGGAACGCAATATTGTAAGGATGCACTCTAGTGGAGAAAAAATGAAACACATCAAACTAATTCATTTCTGATGTCCTATGATGTAAATATGACAATTATATTTTTTCTGGAAAAAAATACATTTAAGAAAGGCAAACAGTGTTTTTTTTGTGATATAATCAATTGCTACAAATGTTTTTATATTAACTCCCGCATGCGGTATGTGTTGACATTCATGCACTATATATACAATCTGGTAGCCGTATTTCTTACATAGTCAGTCACTGCAAAATAATGCTATGACCTATTCAGAATGTTAAAAAGGAGATGCTTTCTTTATCATGATAAACTTTAGTTGGTAAATTCTAGGCGAAACACAACTGTGATTGGTTGTAAATCAAAAATCATTGTAACGTGATTGATCATTGACTCCCATTTGGGGCATGAGTTAAATAGTCTAGATAAATTCACTCGTGGCACTACTTATGAAAATGACTTTCACAAAGCGTTAAAATAAATCTCACACGTGGAATTCGCGAGGTGAAGATATAATATGGAAACAATGACCTTGAAGTTAATATACACTTAATGTTCGCTACAGTCCTTTATACAATATTTATCAGTTTGTTAAATTACAATGTTTTCATACAGAAATAGAAAAGGCAGTTACCGCATGTCGAGAAGGTAACGATGTCTTAAAACCATTACCATAAAAAACACTTGTAATCATGACCTTCCTTTATGTAACTAAGGTCACATGTGATCAATAATTTCAAATATGGACAAAATAAACAAAATTCTTTAACCTCTTCAAACATTTTATTATGTTATTTACACTTAAGATAAGTGACAGTCATGATTGGTTTTAAATTAATGCTATACTCGTAAGGTTTCTTCATTGGTTTCAGTTTGAAAGCTATCTCCTTCACTTCGAGTAGGCTTATCAGAAGGGAATATATAATGTAGATTTCGAAGTTTCGACAAATTTCTTTCAGCTTAACAATACATTCACGATTCATAAAAAGTTCGTTAAAAGGGGGCGATGGGTGAAATTTCTAGTATCTACATGTTTTGAGCTAGAGACTTGAGTTTTTGTACAATTTTCACAGCATGATACATAATGATGTGTTTAAGTTTCATTCTTGTGAGACATTTATTTTATGAGTTATTAAATATTACACTGCTCAAAACAATTAGAGGAACACTTGTAATAAATTGAAAAGTAATTGTTTTTTAAAGCTGTGATGCTGAAAGTTGGACAATATGTACATTGAATTATTAATTTTATCATTGGATACAAATTTTAAAGATCCATGGCCTAAATACAGAGAAATTACCTCAAATAACAAATATAGAGAATTTTTTTTTATTTTGGAAGGCACTGGCCACTTCTAATAACAAATAATGTACTTTATTAATTTCATGTTTGTACCTTTATCTAATGAAAAAATGTTTGCATATTTCATAGTGTTCCTCTAATTGTTTTGAGCAGTGTATATTCAAACAAATTTGCATATATTATAATTAAATGGTAATATAATGTACGGTTAAAAACTATAATATAGTTACCTTGTAGGTCCGTCTCCTCAACTTAAGTTCTTTTAAAACTCTGTAGGCCTTTCGGGACTAGTCCCATGATCAGCAGAATGCATTAGGTCCGTTCTTGTTGACCCTTGTTGAAGCACTGACTTGGTTGTGAGAATTTTGTACAGAGGATTGTGTGGATTGTGCTTCAACAAGGGTCAACAAGATCGGACCTAATGCATTCTGCTGATGATGGGACCAGTCCCGAAAGGCCTACAGAGTTTTAAAAGAACTTAAGTTGAGGAGACGGACCTACAAGGTTTTTAACCGTGCATTATATTACTGTGAACTAATACCTCAACGGAAAATCACCATGAATTTTACTAGTATAATTAAATGGGTTAAACATTTTTTTAGTAAAATGTCTGATTTTTTTACAAGACCCCTAAAATATTTAGAACAAATCATGCATTATAATTCTTATAATGTGAATACAAAGGGAGAAAAAAAATATACTTCATGCGTGGAATTACAAAAAATTAATAATTGAATACATTTTATTTTTTATTTCCTAAAATACTACTTCAATCATGAAACCTATGCACTACGTTGTTACTCATTGTTTCAGGATATACGATAAATATTTGAACCATCTAGGACAAAATTTGTGAATTCCATTCAATTGTGAATGTACAAAAATACAGTGAAAATAAAAGTGTGGAAACACAAGTTTAAAGGTTTGCATGCAGTTTAAATACAACATGTAACATACAGGGCAATCAGCACTTTAGGTCACTTACAAGTGACATAGGCCTCTGAAACTTTGCCAACATATACATTAGAATAGATTTAGAATAGGTTTATATAGCCTGGTGAAGTTAAGGCCATGTGGCCTTCTCTTCCACTCACCTGAACAAACATATGTTACATATGAATACAAAAAAATACAATAATAGTCATATTAAACAGGACAAACATATGTTACATATGAATACAAAAAAATTACAATAATAGTCATATTAAACAGGACAAACATATGTTACATATGAATACAAAAAAATTACAATAATAGTCATATTAAACAATTAATTATCTGCCATATTGAATAATAATGAAAATAATGTCTAATAATACAATGAAACTAAATACAATTAAAATTAAATTAATGATACAATGAATAAAAAAAGGAATAACAGCTCGAATCTACTATACATAAAAAAAAAGAAAAAATACAAAGAAAGTAATAAACTATAATGAATTAATCTATGTTTTTTATACATTAGAGTACAGGCTATGTTTTTAGTACAAAAAACAAAAAATGCCAATTTTGTTCTCAAATGGTAAATTTTTCACCCATCACCCCCTTAAATAAAAAACATCCCACCGTGTAAAAAGTTGCTCAATATTATATTTAATGCTTATGTTTGAACTTGTCCCCCCTCTCTCTCTCCCTATCTATCTATCTATCTCTCTGTACCTTAGTTTAATATCTTACTTTGTAGGTACTTCACGTATGCCATGTATCCTCGGGACTCCAGTAACACGAACATGTGTTCAGAGGATTTGAAACTCTGGATCACATATGCCTACCTACTTTCCGAACCACACAAGGGCATGGAGGACCTCTCCGGATCAGTTATCAACTCAATGTCAAGGCCACCACCGAGACTATACGAATATTAAGACAAAGAACACCATAACTAACTAACTCACTGGCACTATCGAACCCGTAGGTTCATGGCCGCGCGGACATAAGCTCTCCATATATCCCTATCCTGAGTCAATGTTTTCAATCATCCCCTGTATAATCTAATTCCCTCAAATCATAGTTAATGTTATTCTCCCACCTCACTCCTGGTCTACCAACTGGACGCTTTCCCTCTGGCTTTCCTACAAGAAGCATCCATGCACGTCTTTCATTCCCCATTCGTGCCACATGTCCTGCCCCTCGCAGTCTACGAGACTCAACTGTTCTCATTATATCTGGCTTCCTATAAAGACCATGTAGTTCATTGTTATGCAGTCTTCTCCATTCATCTGTCTGTTCATCTGTCTTTGGTCCAAAAATGTTCCTAAGAACTTTATTCTCAAATACTCGTAATCTCCTTTCCTGCCTTAAGGTAAGAGTCCATGTTTCGCACCCATATAATATAACTGGTAGAATAATAGTTTTATATATTTTCAGTTTAACGTTTTTTGAAAGGAGTTGGGACAACAAGAGTCTCTGCAATGCATAATAGCACGCATTTCCAGAATTGAGCCTATGTTTAATTTCTTTGTGCATCTCATTCCTGTTTGTGATTAATGTTCCTAGGTATTTGAATTCAGCCACTTCCTCAAAATTTCCCTCATTTGTCATTAGCTGTCCATTTCCATTATATAATGCATTTTTATGTGTGACCACAAAGAACACCATTCTTTCATATATTCACATTAAGCAATCCGAGTATGATAGTGATAATTGTGGTGCCCAAATAGTGTTCGGGATGATTTGGGCCTTAAAGTTTCCTGACATTTGTTCAACTGGTGAGGAAAATCACCAAGGGAACCTCAACCACGAAACTTGTCCCTACAGAAGATCGAACACGGGACCTCTGCCTACTAGGCTACGACCTTATTCCAAGACCATAGAGATGAACTATCCCGCCTAATATTGCATATAATTGTCATTTTCATTTATTTGACGCTTGAATTTAAACGCACAATTTAGTTTCTCTTCTTACATTGTTGTAATTGTCATGGCTACATCTAAAAGAGAGAAGAAAATCCCACTGTTTAATTCTCTTATTTAAGATCCTACATACCTCGATTCCCAATTATTTATCATCCCGTTTCCAGTATCTATCCTCAAACCATAACTTAAACACAAGATCACAACATAGTCTCTTGCTTAATATACCGCAACATAGGATATCACATCACTCCATGTCATATACCATATTCACTTCTCGCAACTGGAATCCCCTACCACAAGAAATAAGGGGCTGCCGGACATTGGCAACTTTTAAAAGAAATCCAAATTTATATTTGCTCTAACCTCGACTTCATCATTACTCGGTGTAAGTTACATATGTTAATTGGTGTTTCTCGTATAATTCATCATATTTATATTATTATTATTATTATATATATTATTATTATTATTATTATTATTATTATTATTATTATTATTATTATTATTATTATTATTATTATTATTATTATTATTATTATTATTATTATTATTATTATTATCGTATAAAATGTTGTTTGTACATGCAATTTACTTTGCTTCATTTAATGTATCTTTAACTGTTTATAATTAGTATAGTGTATATCTATATTTGTCAAATATTTATTTGTATTTGTGCTGGTTGAGTGGAAGAGAAGGCCTTATGGCCTTAACTCTACGAGAATAAATAAAACATAAGTATTATTATTATTATTATTATTATTATTATTATTTATTTATTTATTTTATGATCATTGTTGTTTATAGCAGTTCGCCCTTAATTCTAGCTTTCCAGAGATTCCTATCTTCCCATTTCCTTCTTCCATACCCCTCTTCTTCATGGAATCATATATTCCCTCATACCATGTTCTTCTACTTCTCCCCCTCTCCTTCTGCCTGGTACCATCCAATCCAACACCTGTTTAGGCCACTGGTCTTCCGACATCCGTTGTACATGTCCATACCACTGTAAAGCTCTCTTTGTTATCCTATCCATAACAGTTTCTTGTACATCCATTTCTTGTCTGATATATGTATTTCTAATATGTTGTAGCCTGGACATTCTCATTGGCATGCTATGAGTTATTGGTAAATCCAGAAAATTGGATAAACCTCGGTAAATTTCTGGACAAAACGCGAAAAATAAGGACAACACTCATTCATGAATAAATATATGTTATCAAAATGCAATACCATTAATTATTAACAATTATATATAAATTAATTAGTGTATAATGCTATTGTGTTATTATTTAATTGTAATATTAATGTGTTTTCTTTATGTAATTGTAATGTTAATGTTTTTCTAGTGTATAATGCTATTGTGTTATTACTTAATTGTAATATTATTGTGTTTTCTTTATGTAATTGTAATGTTATTGCTGTTTTTGTTGTTTATTTTTCTTTACACTAGTACCAATTATTACTTTATTGTAACGGACTGTCAATAGCACGTACGGCTTACTGCCCGTGCGACCCATATTAGTAAATAATATTGTAAATATGTTACTTTTTGTCTAATAAAGTCCTACTACTACTACTACTTCTCGGTAATCCATCCGTTTCTGTCGCCAAGATTCTTCTCTTCATCTTTTCATTTATTGTCCAGCTTTCTGATCTATATGTAAGTATCATCATCATCGTCATCATCATAGTACATTCACGAATTTAGGCCATTTGTTAACCTGTTTCGGCCTCAAGAGAAACACCATCCAGAAGTCTTTTGAGTGGACGTCCTGATCTTCTTCTTCCTGCAGGTTGATATCTTAACATTTGTTTGGGTATCCTGTGATCTTCCATTCGATGAACATGCAGCATCCATCTTGACTTATAATCAGAAATTTTGTTCTCTAAAGGTTCCACGTGTAATTTTTCTAAAGTGTCTTCATTTTTTTGTAATGTAGTAGCGTGAAAATCCAGAAGGAATTGAAATATATGTAAGTATACTTTCTACTATTGTCTGTATAATCACTTTTTATGGACAGATTTCTATTTCATAAAAGACCATTCTGGGATCTGATCGCCTTCCTTGAACAATTTACTCTGTTCATATATTTTTCACAAGTACCAGTTTTATCTATTATAGAATCAAGATATTTAAATTCTTCAATACGTTTAATTACCATATTATTTAATCTGTCGGTTATACAAACTAAATAAAGGGCTTCCAATATAAAACCGGACCGGCCTCACGGGGTTTCACCCGTCAGGCAGCGCTCTCTCCTCGTCCGCATTTCACTCTGCCAGCCGCTCGTCCTTGAACTAGTCAGTTTACTTTCGTTCGACAAGATGAGACGTCAGCTGACATTAGAGCAGCGCATTTATGTGTGTAAATGTTATAAAATACGAATCAGCTCGTCGCGTTCGCGAGGAATTTATTCGGAACTTCCCTGGACAATTACCTCCTTCCAGATCGACAATCCACGATCTGGTGACTAAATTTGAGACCACTGGTTCAGTGCAAAATAAGAAACACTCGCTCCCCAGATCTAACAGTGTGCGATTTTTATTTGTGGGGTAGCCTGAAAGACAAAGTGTACAAAACAAATCCGCACACATTGGAAGAACTGAAGAACAACATAAGAAATGAAATCAGAAACTTGACAGTGCCCGAACTACAGCGTGTCAATCTAAATGTGTTTACTCGGTATAATGCCTGTTTAACTGCGGGAGGACAACATTTCCAGCATTTTCTATAAGGTAAGAAACAGTTCAAGGACGGGTGGCAGGCAGGGTGAATTGCGGGAGGAAGAGACAGCACTGCGTGCCGGGTGAAACTCCGTAAGGCCGGTCCGGTTTTATATTGGAAGCCCTGTATTATAGACCCGATGGACTAAGGGAACACCTTCGTCTTTGGTTCTGAAATTCGCAGGTTCAAAGCCGGGCAAATCATACTTTGCTTCAAAAGAGAGAGGTCCCGTGCTATAGATTTACGACCTCTGACCAAATATTGCCGATCCTTTTAGCCAGACAATGAAAGTCATTGATATAAAGGTGAATTGAAGAACTTGGGGGTAAATAATGAGAACCCATATGTTTCATGTGTTTGATGTTTTTTGGTAAAAATAATTATATCCAATGCACTCTTTCATTTCCCTCGTGTAGCATATAAATCTTCTTGGATATGCAGCATAATACAGGCTCGATTTTGTAATAAACTTGTAACAGTAAATAATTTGTGAAAATAAAATACTCATAACTCTAAACTTTATAAATGCGGGTTATCATTTTTACCCGCAGGTCTTCAATTTCATTTTTCTAAAAACTGACACCAAAACAAACTTTGTGTGACTTCAGACAGGCCTATACGACGTCAGGACGTGTAATATTCGTTAATATAATTATTGTAGTGTTTATTCAATCTAGGTTTCGGCAACGAACTCACTAATAAGAGAAAATGTAAGGTAGATGCTATATTAGTTAGCATATTTGACTCATGCCCCAAATGGGAGTCATGACCTATCACATTTCAATGAATTTTGTTTTACAACCAATCACAGCCGTGTTTCACCTCGATAAGTATCGAATTTTGATTACCAAAGTAAAGAAAGCTCCTGCTTTTTAATATTCTGAACAGGTCAGGGCATTATTTTGCAGTGATTGACTCCCTATCAAATACGTTGAATATAGCAAATGATGAACAGATTCCTTCGACCTACACATTTGATAATTGTGTGTTCAATAATTGTGTTTTTAAATAATGATTTTTCTGAGTTGTTTCCTAAAAAATTAATTAATACCCTACAATATTGGTTATAATATTCAGTTTGATCTCGCTATCGCTCGGTTTTTAAACATTTCCTAGCTTCTGTAAAAACCATTTCCCAACCTCGCATCGTAATATACTATTTTATAACTAGAAACAGGATGTTTAAAAGTTAAGATTACAACATAGTATAATGAGAAGTTAGACTTCTGACTGTCTTTTGTTTTGGTTTCACATACAAACAGTTGAATAGTATAATGAGAAGTTAGACTTATGACTGTCTTTTGTTTTGGTTTCACATACAAACAGTTGAATAGTATAATGAGAAGTTAGACTTATGACTGTCTTTTGTTTTGGTTTCACATACAAACAGTTGAATAGTATAATGAGAAGTTAGACTTATGACTGTCTTTTGTTTTGGTTTCACATACAAACAGTTGAATAGTATAATGAGAAGTTAGACTTATGACTGTCTTTTGTTTTGGTTTCACATACAAACAGTTGAATAGTATAATGAGAAGTTAGACATATGACTGTCTTTTGTTTTGGTTTCACATACAAACAGTTGAATAGTACAATGAGAAGTTAGACTTATGACTGTCTTTTGTTTTGGTTTCACATACAAAAAGTTTAATAGTATAATGAGAAGTTAGACTTATGACTGTCTTTTGTTTTGGTTTCACATACAAACAGTTGAATAGTATAATGAGAAGTTAGACTTATGACTGTCTTTTGTTTTGGTTTCACATACAAACAGTTGAATAGTATAATGAGAAGTTAGACTTATGACTGTCTTTTGTTTTGGTTTCACATACAAACAGTTGAATAGTATAATGAGAAGTTAGACTTATGACTGTCTTTTGTTTTGGTTTCACATACAAACAGTTGAATAGTATAATGAGAAGTTAGACTTATGACTGTCTTTTGTTTTGGTTTCACATACAAACAGTTGAATAGTATAATGAGAAGTTAGACTTATGACTGTCTTTTGTTTTGGTTTCACATACAAACAGTTGAATAGTATAATGAGAAGTTAGACTTATGACTGTCTTTTGTTTTGGTTTCACATACAAACAGTTGAATAGTATAATGAGAAGTTAGACTTATGACTGTCTTTTGTTTTGGTTTCACATACAAACAGTTGAATAGTATAATGAGAAGTTAGACTTATGACTGTCTTTTGTTTTGGTTTCACATACAAACAGTTGAATAGTATAATGAGAAGTTAGACTTCTGACTGTCTTTTGTTTTGGTTTCACATACAAACAGTTGAATAGTATAATGAGAAGTTAGACTTCTGACTGTCTTTTGTTTTGGTTTCACATACAAACAGTTGAATAGTACAATGAGAAGTTAGACTTCTGACTGTCTTTTGTTTTGGTTTCACATACAAACAGTTGAATAGTATAATGAGAAGTTAGACTTATGACTGTCTTTTGTTTTGGGTTCACATACAAACAGTTGAATAGTATAATGAGAAGTTAGACTTATGACTGTCTTTTGTTTTGGTTTTACATGCAAACGGTTGAATAGTACAATTAGAAGTAAGAATACTGACTGCAATTTTATCTTGATTTCACACACAAACACTTAAATAATATATAATATCTCTATTGCAATCTTATCTTTTATTACATGAAAATCACAACTAATCATAACGCATTTTATTACGGTTCGAAGGACAATTTACATATCTAAAACATTAGCCCTTAAATTCGTAATGTATCCTTTTGGATACATCAGTTGGTTTAGTTAATTTAATATTTTAAACAAATCAGAAGAAAACGAACAAAAATAAACCACTTAAATGTGTGTCTAATTATACAATATATATAATAATAACAGTTACACAAGATTCCGTTTTCACTGCGGTCCGCCACATTCAAATAACTAACAGAATAAATTTGTGTTTTGCCAATTTAAGGGTTAAGAAATTATCTTCTAATGTCATTTGAGATTGTGGGTTTCTCATATCGAAACAAACAAGCCGTGGGAGTATGTCACAAGAGTTTTGTTCCAGGCAGATACAGCGTTCTAAAGATGTAAAGAAACAAGCTGATAAAGCAGCACCAATATATCAGGATATATTAAATATTTAATTTGACGCAACAAACATATGTCAGTAGAAAGCAAAACCCGCATATACAAAATTATAGTTCGACCAGTTATCGTATATTGAGCAGAAATTAGGGCTGATACAAAAAAAACTAAACAAATAATAAGCACATGTGAAATGAAGATCTTAAGAACTATTCAGGGGAAAACATTATTTGATAAGATACACAACACAGAAATTAGGAACAAATATTAATAATAGGTATTATTGCAGCCAATGGTCATGTAGAAAGAATTGTTTTCATGTCTTACAGAAGTCTTATCGATGTTCCTATGTTTTTACACTGTAATAGGTGATATCGGACGCAGTACGATCCACATAGTTTGCACTTGCACTTTTCTTCTGGGTTATGGCGCTTCACTGTTGTGCATATCCTGTGGTGGAAACCATGGATCGCGACTTTCGTCACGGTGTGTCTGAGGTCGTATCTGGCTGCTGTCCGTTCCCTATAGATCATCGCATCCGTTGCGTAGAACTCAGGCCATATCTGTTCTCTCAAATGTCATATTCAAGACATAACCAAATGTATTATAGATAGACGAAAATATTGGAAAGGTCATATAGAAAGAATGGAAGACAACCGACTTGCAAAAAAGAGCAAAAGAAGGTAGACCAATGGACGGGAGAACAAGAGAAAGACCAGCCAAGAGATGGATAGACAGTGAATGCACATCAAATACGTCTTCCTCCGAGGAGTGATTTTGGAAATAAACAGGATGAACTCCTACAAATTATGAGTAGGAAGTTGTGATCCACACATACACAACTTACTTAAATCAATTTTTGTGTACTTTGGCACTAGTATATGTTGTAATCCAACGTGTTGTGCTTTAAGCTTACAATGGTAAAAGTACGGACATACTTCTTTTTTTTTTGTATTCGTCAGTCGCTATTAGAATATAGATTTAATTTTAATGTGTAAATAAATACCATTAAAGGTTCATTAACGTGTATTAACCATTCTCATATTATATTGCCTCCTTTCGCTGACGCTCTGAGAAAAATCATCCTCAACTGGTATGATTACACTGGTCGACAAGTTTTCTTCATAAGAAATCTGATTAGTGAATCTAGTGCATTTTTTCATATTTTATTTTATTATATACAACCTTCCTCATCAGATGATTGCCTCAAGAACAAAGTGATATAGACAATTAATTTTTTGAATTTATGAAATACATTTTGTAAATACATTTTTAAAAATTCAAATTGTAGGCCTAATTGAAGTATACATACTATAAAGTAGAAATTATGTAAATATGGTTTCTTAAAATTGAAATTGATCCTCTAATGGCAGCGATGGCAATTTTAGAAATATACACCCTGTCCAAATATAAGGAACTCCAAAATTTTGCTAAGAATCCTAGTATAGTACCTCTTGCCCCGATCATCAATCCTGTGACAGTTATACTATCTAGTTGGTATTTATCTTTGTAATAGTCAATTGTTGGCTCATATATGGCTTTCTTTTCAGAGTCAACTTCCTCAGGTTGGCCATTATGAGTCTCAAAACGAATTGTGGGATCTAATATCATACCAATTTCAGAGGATGGTCTAAATGCAATAATATCTATTCGTCTGTTACTTCCATTAGTGGCCACACCATAAACTTCCTCATAAATGTAGTCAGAATTGTTCCATCAGGCACAGTTTTTTTTGTAACAGCTACTTTTTAAAATCTTATTTTAGCATTCTCTTTGACCTTACATAGGAAACTTTGCTCTGTATTTAGCTATTTGATTCAAGTTGTATTCAAGGAAATTATATATAATGTCATGCTGAAGCATTAAAAGACAAGACTGCTCAGATACATTCATGTTTTGACATGCTCAGACCTGTTAATTGCATTGTGATGTGTCAGTCTCAATACATTAAAAAATAATGGCCTAAAGGTGAATCTCTTATCCCTGGCCAGAAAAATGTCTCACATGTCTCTTTAGTGAATCCTGAAAAAAATATATTTACCTCCATTGCATATTAAATTAGAAGTAATGAAAAGTCAAAGTTATGGATAAACTTTCTGATGGATTCTTGTACTTGAAATTGAAAATTTTCCCAAAATCAGTTAAGCTAAACTGAAAGAAGGAATTTTTATAGGACCACAAATATGATCATTAATGGCTGATGAACATTCTGAGGACAGTTAAATCCACTTGAAAAAGCAGCCCGGCAGTCTTTCAAAAATATATGTTGCAATTTCCTTGGAAACCATAAATCAGAAAACTATTGTGGCCTAATGGCTGATCTTCTGGATTCTAATAAAGCAACATGTACCGGTATTTAAAAATTCACTTCTTGGACTCTCACTTAGACTTCTTCCCGGGAATTCTTAGAGCTGTCAGCTATGAGCACGGTGAACATTATTATCAGCAAATTTCTACAATGGAAAAGAGGTACCAAGGCAAGTTGAGTTCTGATATGCTGGCTGACTACTGTTGGGCCAAGAAGAGAGATGTTCCAGATGCAAAATATGCCCGTAAACCACTATCTACCACTTTCTAGCTAAGTCAGAATGAGTAGTATTATAAAAAATCCAAATATCATACAAAACACCTACCTGATCGGGAAAAACTTAAATGATATTTGAATTCAGCATGAAATTACTTACAGAATATATTAATTTTATTCTTATGGGAAAAAATAAGTTTATTTTTGTAGACCAGTATTATTTTACACCATTTGTAGTATAAATATCGGAACGATAAATTCGAATTCACACTTTTCTAAATAACACTGCCTGTTTTAGTGACCACATTACAGAATTACTTTTGATAGAAAAGAACTACAGACTATTTATGTTTTTATAAATAAAGTTCATAAAAACTTTATTTTTAGATTTGTACTTGTAAGTCCATGTTTCCCTTAACAGAGATTTAGGCGCTCTTCCTCTACAGGGAATAATTTGAACCATACTAATTTAGTTACATTTGTTTTCGTACAGATGTAATTTGAGTGGCCCGTGGTCAGATTTCCGCCTCATACTGACATCTAGGAAACCGAGGTAGTAATAGGACGGGAAAATTCGGAAAATTTTGTTTAGAGGCCTTTTCAATCAGGCATAAGGATCTTTTACGAGCCTCAATATCTTCAGACTCGGGACCCACGGCTTAAAGTCCCTCCCGGAGGACTTGCTCCTTGGATTTTCCGTCCTAAAAAATCCATCGATCCCGGCCGGGTTTGAACCCGCGACCCTCGGGACCAGAGTCAAGGAGCATAACCACTAGTCCACCGCGGCCGACAGATGTTTTCAAAATTGTAAAGCAGCTGTAACAATTTTAATAATATGCGTAGTTTTCGAGGAAAGTAGTTACTAGTAAAATACTGAGCGACATTTTTAAAATTAGAACACAAAGTGGTTTAATCACGTCAAACACAAGTACATAAAACATTATCTTATCTGAAGCGCGTAAGTATCCATAACTGAATGGGTGAAAACCATAACGGCATAAGTTACATTTAGATCATTAAGAGAAAAACGAGTTTAATAATTTGCTAAGGTATCAAAACAATGAAATGATTGTATCATCCGTCGCCAGATAGCAGTAGTTGACAGCATACACTTGAATCTCTCTACCATTCAAAAGTAGGACCTAATAACATGTCATAACTACACTTACCTCGATTTTCACGAAAATGTCACTTATACCGTTATGGTTTAAAACCATTCAGTTTACCTCAAATGAGCATAAAAATGTTTAATGGCACTAATTAACTGTCACATTAAAAATATTGTTACAAGAAATAATTTGTAATATTTGAAGGTTCATAGAAATTGTTTTAGAGATTAAGTGGCCAGTAATGTTCAAATAGGAGGAGCAAGGGCCTTGCAATTTACATTAAAGAGCCTGCCGAAGCAGAAAACGGTCAAAATGGAGTTAAAAGTTTTGGTTAGTTTATCAGTGGTAAGCAAACATGTCAGCCAGAAGTTATTTCTAATTTTATTTAATTACTAGCTAATACCCGGCGTGCGCTGCCATGCCTAAATAAATAAAAATTAATGCGCTTTAATGTTTAGTTGAATAAGCAAAAGAGAAAATAATTATAAATACATATATTTTTTAGATATCCTGTGCTGATTACCCGGCGTTTCCCGGGAATCTACTTATCTCGATCTTCTTGGCATAAATGAGCTAAAAGACAAAAGTAGTTATTGTGAGTTATCCGTAAAAGAATACCCGTCATGTGCTGCTATGCTTGCACAGGAATCTACGTACTTGTCTCGATCTTCTTGGCATCAATGAAAGACAAAAATGGTTATTGTGAGTTATCCGTAAGAGATAAACATATGCTGTTGTGAACTTTTTTGTAGAGCTTTTTGAGATATTCAATTATGTGGACATTAATTTTGTGTATTTGTTATGGTTTAGGCAGCGTAAGCCATTTAAGCGTCCAAAGAGCTACTCTTTTCACGTTTTCCACTACAAACGGCGATTTTTAAGGGTGTAGGAGTTGAGTATCAGAACTCTCTTATAGCCTATGTTCATCCCGGAAATCTCCTGAACATTTTGCAAAAAGCCCCATCACAATCGGATCAATGGCATGGCCGCGCATAAAGTACGAACAAACAAACAAACAAACAAACATTCGTTTTTATATATTAGATAACATTTAGTTTGTATTACTGGTTGTATCTACCCTATTTTACGAACTACAAGACTTACTTTCCCTCCATGGTATCTTTACCTTGTCGTGGTGGAGTGGCTTGCGTGCTTAAACGATCCTGAGAGCTATGCCGGCGGTAGCATTGCTGCCGATGGGGTTACCCATGCCGGACTGGTCGAAGGTGATAAGCCAGACGAAATAAGTACCTTGGTCGAAAGAGTGACGATCTTTCACCGTAAAAATATAACCGTCAAGAAATGCGGACATGGGTTCAACTGGGGTAAAATTTTCCGGAGGTCATATAGTCCCCCATTCGGTTCTCCGGGCGGGGACTACTTCAGGGAACCCATGCCAAAGGCTCAGGAGAGCTTATGTCCGCGCGGCCATGAACCTACGGGTTCGATAGTGCCAGTAGGTAAGTAAGTAAGTACAAGACATACTTTTTTCTTTGAAAAATTGCTTCTAGAATTCAGGTGCATCTTATACTCGAAATGATTTTAAAAATGTCCAGTGTTTTATTTAAAATTCTGCCAGTCTTAAAAATGGACATATATTTGATGCTCTCGCTGGCAATTAAGACCATCTTATAAACGAACATGAAAACGATAATGACGAAGAGGAAGAAGAAAAAGAAGAAGAAGAAAGAAGTTTATATGACGATTTTCAGGGATTTTAATTGTCGGTTCGGTTTTACAAACTGATATTTTTTTTAATCTGGCTTTGCAATGTAATGATAATAAACAGATATTGGTAAAAGTAAAGTCTCTAAGAAGAAAATGTAAAACTCATAAAAAGCACCCCACGCTTTTGATGGTAAAATTATTTATCCCAAGCGTGTTGGAAATTAAAATTATTTTTCATTTTTTTAGTTCGGTTTTCTAATAAAGCGTGTTGTTTTTGTTTTTTTAAAACTATTATTTATTTTTTTATTTTTTAGTTTTAATATTTTACAGGATAAGATAAAAATGTAAATATCTTTAAATTCGATACTATTGTAGTATGAACTAAAATTAATACTCTTCTAAAAAACAAAAACTCGCAGCCGGATTTGAACCAGCGACCTATGGATTACTGGAATTATATACCACTAGAGTTCACCGCTCTACCAACTAAGCTCTTACAACGATTGACTAATATGTCGACAAGTCCGTAAATTACGGTATCTTATTTAAACGAATGTGGAAAGCAACGGGAAGCTACCACACCTATAATTCCCTAGTAAAGCTGCAAAGCATAGCATGAAAATGCTATGATTGCAGTGAAAGACCTGCCCTAGGGCAGAACACTATAGAAAAAAAATGTTAACGAAAACTAATCTGAGATTTTTAACATTTCTTGTGATATCATTTACTTCGTGTTTCGCAATATAATACAGAGTATAGCAATCCATTAGGTCCTCCGCAGTTACGAGCAGTATAAGGCACCATGCCTTGTTGTAGAGCTGCAGGGTTTGTGCTGGTTCGAGTCCCCATGAGAGAAAAAAAAACTTTTCTCGTGGAATTTCGTGCAGTTAACAGACGGGACTTCAGCTAGTTCGAGCCCCCATGGAGGAAGACATTTTCTCATGGAATTTCGGCCAGTATGGGACCGGTGCCCACCCAGCATCGTGAGGCATTTGGGTAGCTACAATAAGTAGTGACTCCATGTTGAGAAAACCAGCTATAACAGCTGGGGGACTCGACATGCTGAACACATGTTACCACTTCACTGGCTAGATGATCGTCTACCTCTGTGATTAACACATGTGGATGTGAGGCCAGCAGCCGGCTGGTACTAGGCCTGTCGCGCTTGGAGTTTTAATGGAACGCTTCACACCCAGTATTGTGGATAGTTTGGATAACTGCAATAAGAAATGGCTGCAGGCTAAGAAAACTAGTTACAATAGCTATGACATGACATGCTAAACGCATGTCTATAATTGGCAAATGTTGTCGAGAGACCAGCATCTGGGCCAATGAAAAAAGCTTTATAGGTCTGTCGGGCCATAGAAACCAATTATATAAATGATCATATATAATAGTTTTAGGTTATCCGAATATTTTAATTTTGTTTGAAATCATGTTGAAGAAAAGTTCAAATTGTTGCATTAACCTTTACACTGCTACGAACGGGTATATGCGTTGGCAAAGAAAATGCTTGCCGTGCTATGGGCGTGTATATCCATTCTCAACTTCAAATGCCCGCTAGTTATATAATACGTATTGCATTGCTTTCAAACTAGGCAGGCATATATTGCCATCTCTTAGGAACCTAAATAAACTTTTTTCCATATTTCTCCCTGCATTGAGCAAGGAGGGTTTTAAAGGCTGGAAATATCTCAGCAGTGAAAAGGTTAAATTATACAGCATTCTTTCCAATTTCAAATAAGTTGAGACATGTGGAAGCAGAGTTACGTTACTCCGATGATTTCATGGATAATGGATGATAATTGGCAGTGCCTGCATTACTTTATGGGAGCGAAACTTGGGTAATGACCAAAAAATTACAAAGTATAATACAAAGCGCAGAAATGAACTTCCTGAGAAGAACAAAAGGCTGCACAAGATTGGATCGGATAAAGAATGAAGATACAAGAACTGAGTTAAATATATATCCATTGAGTGAGTAAATCAAAGAATATAGAGATAAATGGTTTACACATGTAGAAAGCATGAATGTAACAAGATTGCCTAGAGCAGCATTCAACTACAACCAAGAGGTTCAAGGAATGTAGGAAGGTCAGTGAAATGATGGACAGAACAACTGTGAGGCGGAACAGGCAATGTTTGCCTAGCCCATAAGTGAAGATGAAGAATAAGATAATAATAATAATAATAATAATAATAATAATATTAATAATAATAATAATATATTTACCTTAGTTTAATATCCTTCTTTATAGATGCAGCACACCACCCGGGTCTTACAGGGACACAACCTGTTGGAAAAAACATTTGTAACTGTAGATCACAATGCAACTAAGACATTACATGGAGTAATTTGGAACAAAAAATATTACAAAGGAAACTAAAATGAAAATTTATAAGAGCGTAATACAGAATATTTTGTCATATGGAAGTGAAACTTGGTCATTGACGGAATTACAAAAGAGAATAAAATTAGAACAGTTGAATTTGATTATTTTAGAAGAAGCCTCCAAAAAACAAGACAGGATAAAATAAAAAATTAATTCCTTTGGATAGAAATGAATGTCGCCACATCTGTTGTTAAGAGGATTGAAAATCAAACACTTAAACGGTATGGCCATGTACAAAGAATGGAAAATGAAAGATGGCCAAAATATATACCAATGGTAACCCCCTGGAAGAAATAAACGTGGCAGACCAAGATGGAAATGGAAAATCTACGTCAAAACTATAATGGATGGTAGGAATTTGGAAGAGGGAGATTGCAATGATAGAGATAAATATAAACTGAAGACGCCAAACCTGTAAGTGGGGGAAAGCCGTAGAAAAAAAAGTCTAGATCACACATTCTGTTGAATACACAAGAATATGAACGGTCTCCCTAGATGAATAATCAACTCAATACCAGGGCCATCTTCAGAAAAGACGAACATTTAAGACGAGGTACACCATTCACTCAATATTTATACTAAACAAGGGGAACATGTTATGGATAATGATGATGATGATGATGACCAGATGTTGTTCAGGGGTCGATTGGATCTTACAGTATCCCGGAATTTATCTTACATGTGAGGAAATGCGTACTTCAGTATAAACATCATATAAGAAACTTGTCCCGACCAGAGATCGAACCAGGGCTCCCTGCGTACGAGCAACACCACTATCCTGAGACCACACCGGTGCATAATAATAATAATAATAATAATAATAATAATAATAATAATAATAATAATAATAATAATAATAATAATAACAATATAATAATATTATAATAATAATATATCAAACCATAATTCAGAGCATTTTAACATATGGTGCTGAGGTCTAGCAAATTCCTACCAGGGAAATGAAAAGAATTTTAAGTACAGAAATGGGCGTTTTAAGAAGATCAGCTGGAAAATCTAGAATGGATCGAATACGAAATTAACAAATAGGGGAAATTATGGGTGTACAAGAGGAGCCGGACATCATAGACATTATAGAAAAGAAAAGATTACAGTGGTATGGCCATGTCAAAAGAATGCCAGAGAAAAGATTGCCTAAAATTGTTATGGAATGGATCCCAGTGGAAAGGAAGAAGAGAGGAAGACCGAAGAAAACTTGGATAGAAGGGGTAAAAGCAGCTATGAATATCAGAAGATTGGAGGAAAATCAATGGATGGACAGAGAGGAATGGCGTTTGGTTTCCGGAAGACGGCAGCAGCTGCCATGATACCGGATGAAAAAAAAAATAATAATATCACTCATAATCATCATCTTAAGGCACTACAACTTCAAAATTGAATGTTTTGGCCTTCTCAATAATCTTCCTCCAGAGTCTTCTATCTTCTGTCAATTTCACGTTTGTCATCCCCATCATCTTCAAATCCATCCAAACATCGTCCTGCCATCCCATCGTACGTCACCCCACAGTTCTAGTTCCTGTAAGGCTTCCATTTATATAGTTTTTTAACTAATCTCTGTGTATCCATTCTTATCAGATGACCAAACCATCCAATCTTAAGAGATCTGATATGATTTAGTATACAGTAAAACTTGTTTAATTCGGAACGTGAATAAAGCGGAAATGTGTCTAATGTGAACAAATCTATTGGTCCCGGCGAAATAATAGTAATTTCAGATGTATTTATTTGGAATAAAACGGAATCTGTCTAACGCGGAAACGGAAGAATATTTCTACACAATTTATGAATAAAACATTTAAAACAGCGGAAAGACAGAGAAATAAATTAGTTTTCACTTCATTACATTCCTGTTAAGTAAAAAACAATAAGGAATGATTCCTGTCGCCGGGTGAAGTAAGACATTTTATCTTACCTGAAATTTTATTTCGGTCTCATTGCACACCCGTTATGCGAAACACTGATACCTGTCTTACAAATAACCATTGCACTGTAAAATGTTAAATTAGTTAAGTTCTGAGACCGATCTTTCACAGGTAGCGTTCTGAATTTACGGAATAAAAATGGCTAAAACATATGTATCATTGTTATTAAACGAAAAAGTGAAAATTATTGAACATAAATCTCCAAATCTCCGGACCGATGTCCCAATGTCAAGCTCTAGCTGTTGCTAAATCCCTATGGAATAACGAATTCAAGGCATCTTCTGGTTGGCTGGATTTAATGTAGTGTGGAATGAAATTTGCGGGGAATCAAAGGATGTGGACGAAAGTGTAGTTAGTGAGCGGAAACCGAAGTTGCATACTTTAATTTCAGGATACGCGGCTAATAGACGTTTTTAATGCTGACGAAACGAGACTTTTTTTTCGCGCGTTACCGTCAAAGTCGCTCATACATACTATACTTCACTTTTCAAAGGCAGCGGAAATGCAATTAGTCCCAGGTACGTAAAAAGACATATACGGTACTCTATAATCTCATCATCATCATCATCATCCTGCCAGGTATTAGTCCTAGAAGAACTGTTACGACCTGAGAAAGCCGTTTTCGTGCCATCTTTTAATAGGTCGACCAAGTGACCGTTTCCCATTTGGACAGTAGTTCATTATTGCCTTGGGGATCCTGGATCTAGCCATTCTTGAGACATGTTCCTTCCAGTTTAGCTGATATCTGGAGATGTAGTCCAGTATTGGTGATACATTAAGTTCTTGAAGGATTTCTACATTTTTCTTTCGATCTTACACAATGATATTAGCAGAAAACAACAGTGGACAACCATTTTTAAAATACGTTCTTCTTCTTCCTCTTCTTCTTCCCCCACTTATAGGTTTGCCGTCTTCAGTTTCTATTTATTTCTATCATTCCAATCTCCTTCTTCCAAATTTATATCATCCAATATAGTTCTGACATAAGTTTTCCATTTCCATCTAGGTCTGCCATGTTTATTTCTTCCAGGGGGTGACAATTAGAATACATTATTTGGTCATCTTTCATTTTCCATTCTTTGTACATGGCCATACCATTTAAGAGTTTGATTTTCAATCCTCTTAACAACAGATGTGGTGACATTCATTTCTCACCGGAGGAATTCATTTCGTATTTATCCTGTCATGTGTTTTGAAGGCTTCTTCTAACATAATCAAATTCAACTGTTCTAATTTTATTCTCTTTTAATTCCTTCAATGAAAAAAGTTATTACGAATGCCTACATTTTTATGGATAATCTAACATATAAAAATGAATGTTTCTTTGTTTGTTCGTACTTTATGGGCGGCCATACAGTTGATCCGATTGTGATGGGGCTATTTTCAAAAATTTCAGGAGATTCCCTGGATGAACATAAGCTATAAGAGAGTTGTGATACTCAATTCCTACACTCTTAAAAATCACCCTGTATAGTGGAAAACGTGGAAAATTAGATCTTTGGACGCTTAAATGGCTTACGCTGCCTAAACCATAACAAATGCACAAAATTAATGTACACAGAATTGAATATCTTAAAAACGCTCTACAAAAACGTCCGCGACAGCATATGTTTATGTCTTACGGATAACTCACAATAACCATTTTTGTCTTTCATTGATACCAAGAAGATCGAGTAGATTCCTATACAAGCATAGCAGCACAGGACAGGTATTCTTTTACGGATAACTCTTCTTCTTCTTCTTCCTTCCAAGTATTAGGCCAAGGCCTGTTACGATCCCATAGAAAATTTTCCCTCCAGCGTTTCATAGGACGGCCCAGTGATCTTCGTCCTCTTGGTATATAATTATAAACAGCTTTGGGGATCCGATTTGAACTCATTCTTTCAAGATGGTGTTTCCAATTTAGTTGGTACTGTTTAATATATTCCAAAATTGGCGTAGTCTTCAATTCTTTTAAGATATCGGTGTTCCTTTTCCGATCCCATCTGGTGTAACCCGCTGTTCTGCGCATGAATCTCATTTCACAAGCCGTTATTCTGCTTTCGTGTTGTTTTTTTAGTGTCCATGCTTCACTACCATAGGTCAACACTGGTCTAGCCAAAGTGTTATATAAACGTAATCTGGTGTTTTTTGTACAAGGGATGGTTTCATAACTTGATAACTCACAATAACGAATTTTATCTTTTAGCTCATTTATGCCAAGAAGATCGAAATAAGTAGATTCCCGGGCAACACCGGGTAATCAGCACGGGGAATCTTAAAATAATTACGATATACATTTATAATTATTTTTCATTTGATTTATTCAACTAATCATTAGAATTTCGTCTTTCAGCTCATTTATGCCACGAAGATCGGGATAAGTAGATTCCCTGACAACGCCGGATAAACAGCACGGGGTATCTAAAAAATATAACTACTCAACTAAACATAAAAATACATTAATATCCATTTATTTAGGTGCAGCAGCTCACGCCGGGTATTAGCTCATATTATATAAAAGGTAAGTATCTTATATTCAATTTTACGATTCTAAGAACTTATTTTTTTTATTCAGTCCCCATTTTGTGTATTCTTCCATTAGTTTATTTATCATATACCTTATATCATCTTCATCCTCTGCAAAAATTACTTGATCATCCGCAAATAATAAAAATACGTAAACAATACGTTCTTAAAATCGTAAAATTGAATATAAGATACTTGTCTTTTATATAATATTATCATAAGTAATGCCACGAGTGATTTCCAAATTATCTAGAGAATTTGTAAATCAAGGGTGACATTTTTTAAGACTATTTAACGAATAAAATTAAGCTGTTTACTCACAAATCATTATTTAAATATAGTTATTTTAAAATATGTATTTATTTAATGTAAACGGCGATGTTTGAAAACAAATTAGAAACGATTGATACGCTTCAATTGCTTTTCTTCGTCACTGCAACCAGATAATATTATTTATTGCCAAAGGAACGCAATATTGTAAGAATGCACTCTAGTGGAGAAAAAATGAAACACATCAAACTATATATTAATTCATTTCTGATGTCCTATGACAATTATATTTTTCTGGAATGTTATTACCTGGGAAAAAATACATTTAAGAATGTGCAAACAGTGGTTTCTTTTTTTTATGGTATAATCAATTGCTACAACTGTATTTATATTAAATACCGCATGCGCTACGTGTTGACATTCATACACTATATATACAATCTGGTAGCAGTCTTTCTTGGTGAGTCAGTCACTGCAAAATAATGCTATGACCTAATCAGAATGTTAAAAAGGAGGTGATCTCTTTATTATGATAAACTTTAGTTGGTAAATTCTAGGCGAAACACGACTGTGATGGGTTGTAAATAAAAAATCATTGAAATGTGATTGGTCATTGACTCCCATTTGGGGCATGAGTTAAATAGTCCATAAAAATGTGGACATTGATGTTCACTTTTACGCTATCAGAGAGCAGTTCAAATTAACAGTTTCCAGATACTTGTTACTAAGTCCACTCTTGTATAATCATATTGAACACACATGCAAATTAACAAAAGTTGAGGCTATGCTACGAATTGATGACAGAACTCTTCTACGTGGAGGATCTCAGATACCCACTGCCCTCTACCACCGCATAACAACTATTAGCAGAATTACATGAAAAGAAAAGGTCGATTTGGGACGAATTTTACTCAACAGAAGCAATGTCTAACATCTAAATGGATGAATGCTAACTTTGACCTTCGCCACATTGTAACTAGATCAGCTGTACAGGGATTTCATAACCTGATCTGTACAACAAAAGTGTACCATTCACCAAGTGAAAACTGTATTTGTGAGTTGTGAGGTGGTTCGAGTGATAGATATCACGCTGTGACATGCACAAAAACACCAACTTCGTTCACCGGAATCTGGAATTTACGAAATCAGTTGCAATGACTGCAATAAAGTATATATAGGAAGAAACTAAAAGGAATTTAGAAATTCGTACAAAAGAACACCTAAGAAATATTAAAAATGGTGAAATTAAAAAATCGGCAATTGCAGCTCCTAGTTTGCTAGAAAATCATAAAATCGGAAAAAAAACACTAAACTTTTGAAAACTTTGGAGAAACCTTTAGAATTAACAATTTGGGAAAAGATATACATTCAGAAGAATAAATATAAAGCAATGAATTTCGATATCCCCGGCGAGAATAATTTAATCTCCAAGTTCATAAAATCTACGCCAGATGGCAGTTCAGAAGATGTTGTTAACGACAAAATTTCAACAGTTGGAATTTGATTGAAGATGGAAGTAATAGTATAATTTTGAAACCGGTATCGTGAAGACACGCAACTTTGTGAGGTGAGATGTTTAAACATTTTCTCTAACTCATTTATTAATATAAATAACTCATAGTGCTTCCTCCCACTGTAAATTTAAATTAAATTCGTTCACCGAGTTTTGTCAAAACTAAACATTCACATTGTGCACACTTCCTTTATTAAATTAACAAAAGTGATCAACAATGAAACAATAATTACAGAAGATTATAAAAAGGAAACTAATTTGCTGTTATCATATTAATAACTTCAGTTGCCAGAATAGTTTTAATATTAGGGTTATCAGACATTTTCGTCATAAAATGGTGTTTATGTTCCAAACGTGAAACATTATTTGTGTTATCGTTAATTTAATTTTACATTTTATTGGCATGCATGAGATTCAAAATGGACGAACATGTCACGATTAACAAACCTAGTTTCCAATAAATACGTACATAATGCGGAGCGTTTTTCAAAATTGTAACTAGCAAGATTTCATTCACTTTAGAATGGATAGAGAAAACACTATCAACTGGAGAATAGTTGTAAGTATTATTACATAATCAACTTTTATAAGATTCATGATGTGTTTCGTTGAGGTATTATTCAAAATTAATATAAAATTATGGAATATTCACCTGAAATGTCCGTCTCCTCAACTTAATATATTATTTAACTGTAGCGCTTTCGGGACTTGTCCCATCATCGGCAGGATTCAAAACTGGTGTTTCACTGAAGATCTGGTAGAGGGGGTTGCATATATTGGGTTCGTTTTCGTTTATTAGGCTGTCGTTGTTGTGAGCCGCTTTCATGATTTCCATTTCTTCGAGTACGTTTACCTTCGCTGGATTATTTTCTCTGTGCATTACTGTTAGGGTGTTTTCAATATTTAACATGCGATGTTCTTCATGGATAACGTGTTTTGCATAGCTTGATTTCCCTTCTGCGTGAATGAAGTCTCGAAAATGTTCTTTGAATCTGATGTTAAAACTCCTGTTTGTCCTTCCTATGTAAAATTTGTTGCAGTCCTTACATGTCAGTTTATAAACTTCTTTGCTGTTGAAAATGTTATTTTCTTGAAGAAAATAACATTTTCAACAGCAAAGGAATGGGCAGGTATTTCTCGAGTTCTTTTTTCCCCCATTCTCCCCTGCCACAAATTAATTCCACCATTTCTCCTAATCATCTCATCCATTTCGTTCATCTTCCCCTGTGACGGTGCGTCAGGAGTGGTCGGCCGGCACCCTTGTAGTTCACAGACCTCTATAAATATAGGGGCTTCATCTCATCTCATCCCTCGACCCGACCCTGAGTTGGACACGACTTGAGAATACATATTTATAATTAGTTATATGAAGTTTCACTACCTATAAAGTGGGGTCAGAAATTAAATAAAATATTTTCCCAAATAACACCCTTGCACTTTTACGTTTCGTATATCTTCTTACATTCTATAAATTTAAACTATGATACAATATGTGGGTGGATTAAGCGTATCAATTACACTGAGCAACAAAAAATAAACTTTTTTTTTGTCTCAGAAAGAAACATTTGTAATTCAGATAGTATTTTTCTCCTGAATTCAAATATGATATCGGTTTTTTCCATCACGCAAAGTTTCCGAGAGGCAGGAATTTATACTTTCAAACACTTTAATATTTTCTACATTCGTAACTACACAATATTCGAACATTCGAACTCACCTAGAGAGTAAGAAATGATGATTTTCAGCTATATTTCGCCTGTGGAGCATCCCTCTTGATGGTCCAACAATAATCGGCCAGCATATTAGGATTCAATTTGCCTTGATATCTCTTTTCCATAGCTGAAATCTCTTAAGTTAGCTTATTTGGTTTTATTTTACAATGGACAAATGGACAAAAAAAACGTTTATTAAATAATAATTATTTAAATTCATTAATTGAAATTGAAATAAAAAAATTGTGGGTGATGGAAGAATTCCAAACACATATTTGAAAACACGATAAAAAAACTGTATTAAGTACAATTATTGGTACTCATGAGACAAAAATCATGTTGACCAGTGTAATTAAAATACTTTTTTTCTGATATAATTAATTAAAATATACGTATTTTTAAATTCAGATACATATAGCTTATTAAAGTTAGTAAGAAATATAAACCTTATAGGAAGCCAGGTATAATAAGAACAATTAAGACTCGTAGACTGCGATGGGCAGGACATAACATCATCAATCACAACATCAATATGGTAACAATTGTATATGAGCACTGTATTGAAGCCCTGAAAATTTCAGGTCTCTAGCTTTTAAGATTAGATTAGATTTATTTAGATTTAGATTAGATTTATTTAGCCTGGTGGAGTTAAGGCCATGTGGCCTTCCCTTCCACTCACCAGGACAAACATTATATTACATCAGAATATAACAATCTTAATTAACTCTAATATTAAACACTAAGTAAAAATTTTATCAAATGATAATATCTAATATATTACGATCTATAATGCAACCAGTTAATGTTAGTTAAAATTAAGACTAAAACTAATAATAAAATGTATACAAGCAAGACATATTAAATTGTCCCTGTCTAATGTATATAAAAAACAAAGGAAAATAATGAGATATAGAAAACTAATTTTACGATTATACAATATTTAAAACGAAACAAATAAAAATATTTGTTATTCTTAATATTATTTTCATAAATAATTAAATATATTAATATTGCTAAAAGAATACTATCAGTGAGGTGTATAAGTTAGTTTGTTATTAAATAATTCTTTAGTTTGTTTTGAAGGATGTTATAGTTTGACAGACTCTGACATAGGATGGAAGGGAATTCCATGTTTTGGTAAGTGACACCGTAAAATGAATAATATACAGTGTGATGAGGCGGGATATAAAGGACAATGTGCTGATGGGATCGAGTGTCAAGATTATGTGTGTCGGATAGTCTGATGAGAAGCGGCGTGATAAATAACTAGGCGATGATGTGTGAAGTATTTTATAGAGAAGGGATAGGGAATGGACAGTTCTACGATCTCTTGCCACGATAATTGTTCCAGGGACGGTGTAACATGGTCAAATTTGCGAATACCACAAATAAAACGTGCGCAAGAATTATGAACACGTTGAAGTCTTTGAGTGGAAATAATATTTAAGTCTGTAAAAAGAGTGTCACAATAATCAAAATGGGGCATTGCAAGTGTTTCTACTAACATTTTCCTAAGGGCGAATGGCAAACAATTTCGTACACGATTTAATGAATGTATTATTGAGAAGACTGTTTTGCATGTAAGACATGTGGTACACTTGAGAATGGAAGAGAAGCATGGAAACTTCCTGTAGGAAAACATGAAGAAAACATGGTAGACCAAGAATGAGGTGGGAGAAAAACAATAACCATGGTTTGAGGGAGATAATTGGAAAACTTTAGCTCACGATAGGGATATATAGAGCTTATGTCCGCGCGTCCATGGATATACGGTTCGATAGTGCTAGTTAGTTAGTTAGTAAGGAAATGCATAATTATATGTTTATAAGGTGAACAGTTCATTTTCTTTATTACTGAAAATGGACGTAATCTACCGAGTTTTGAAAGTGAGTATATATAACCCTTTAATTGGCAATCTACCCTCTAGGATGCATCAACTGGTTCGATATATTTAGAATTAATAATGAAACTGAAGAAAACGAACGAGTAGTAATAATTTTAATGTGTGTCGAATTACACAATAAATTTAATAATAACAGCCTTTCGTGATTTTGTTTTAAGTGCGGTCCGCCCCATTTAAATAATTCATCATTATCATAGTACATTCACGAATTTAAGCCATTTGTTGACCTGTTTCGGCCTCAAGAGAAACACCATCCAGAAGTCTTTTGAGTGGACGTCCTGGTCTTCTTATTCCTGCAGGTTGATATCTTAACATTTGTTTGGGTATCCTGTGATCTTGCATTCGATGAACATGTTGCATCTATCTTGACTTATAATCAGAAATTTTGTTTTCTAAAGGTTCCATGTGTAAATCTTCTAAAATGTCTTCATTTTTTTGTGATCCAGTAGTGTGTATCCTGCAGTCCTCCGAATGTATCTCATTTCAGCAGATTCCCTTCTGTTTCAACATCCATACTTCGCTACCATACAAAAGAGTTGGAAGAGCCAGTGTTTTATACACTTTTAATCTTGAATGCTTTTGGACTAACTGTGCCTTCAAGATAGAATTTATTAACCCTAAAATTATTTTAAAATGAGATATTTTTGCATTTACATCCTTTTCTCCTTCATATGAGATATCGCATCCTAGATATGTAAAAATTATTCACCTGCTCCAAAATTGTATTAAGTACAATTTTACTTCTGACAGGATCTACACCTTGATATGCCATAATTTTTGTTTCCTTTGTAGATTTAAATAAATGGCACGATAAATTAGTGTTTTACAAAATTAAAGGGTTAATATCGCTTTCCAGTACTCTTGTGGACATTTTTGTTGGTTAATCAAACGTGAAAACCTACAAAAAATTGTTATCAATTTAATTTTATAGAATAGAGCCTACATTAAAAATGAAACACATAACAGTAAATTTTAACTTTACGTTTTAGGTTTCCTGTGTAATTTTAATATCGGAAACTACGTTGGCCTTCGTCTGCTCAAATGCTGGGATATATGCTGATCCTCAAGACTGTACTGCATTCTACGTCTGTGATGAGAATCTGCAGGAAGCCAGAGGATCATGCAGTCTATTAGGGACATACAGCTCTGACAGCCAGTCCTGTGTACTGGGATCTTGCTTAGATCTCTCTGATAACCCGAGAGTCACAACTACAACTTCCACAACGACTACTTCATCAGTGAAAGCATCTGCAGATGGAACATTATCTACTGAAATTCAAACAGTAATAAAAGCAGAGACAATTCTTGTAACACACCACTCAGTAACAAGAACAACCGCAACAACTTTGGGTGCAAATTCAACAAACCACGACTCTACTGGAACTACAAGTGTGTACACAACTACTCCAATTACAGAAGCATCAACTACAACAACTACTGAGCCCACAACTACAACAAGTACTGCAACAACTACTGAGCCCACAACTACAACTACTGAGCCCACAACTATAACTACTGAACCCTCAACTACAACAACTACAAGTACTACAACAACTACAAGTACTACAACTACTGAACCCACAACTACAGTTCCTAGTACGACTACTCCGGCCTGCACTGCTTCAGGCCAAACATATGCTGATCCAACTAACTGTCACAAGTACTATAAGTGCAATTCAAGCCTTCAACCAGTGTCACAGTCTTGTTGGCTCACTTTAATTCAGCATTATGATCCCAGTTCCAAAACATGTGTGTTTGGGTTATGCTAAAATTTTAGATAATTATAAAATTATATATTTCTATTTATTATGTCAAATAATAAACTGGTCTATATTTATTTCGATCGAATTATACTTTACTGAAGTACGTTAAAAACTGTAAAACAAAATTTGAAGGAAATAATAAAACTGAAGAAAAATGATGCAATTTTTTAAAACAAAATTCACTTATAACACTATCCTTTCACTAATGTCAGAGTAATAGGAATACTTGTTCAATCAAATATATTTTATATTTACAGCTTATTGTAATAATTAAGAATATTAAAAGTAAATTTACGGCGGCTCTGTGGCGCAAGAATTCCCAAAGCAGGCTTCAGCATGCAATAGTTGAGTTTCTTGTAGATATTAACTTCATCACTTCTCGCCAAAAGACAAATCCTGTTTGAAGAAATATATATATGCCCGAATCGGGACGTCTTCGGGTCTGTACACCAGTGCTCCGACCACTGAGGTACACTGCTGCCTATCCCCACTGGGGTCCCGAGATCGAGTCTCGATCACATAGGATGTTTTGGGCATTATTGAAAAATTATCCAGTTCTTCTGGAATGGCTCCTTATGAATTTGATTCGTTACTTACTTACTCACGGGCACTATCGGACATAAGCTCTCCATACATCCCTATCCTGATCTAATGCTTTCCAATCATTCCCTGTACAATCTACTTCCCTCAAATCATAGTTAATGTTATTCTCTCACATCATTCTTGGTATACCAACTGGGCGTTTTCCCTCTGGCTTTCCTACAAGAAGTTTCCCTACAAGTCTTTCATTCCCCATACGTGCCACATGTCTTGCCCATCCCAGTCTACGAGACTTAACTGTTCTTATTATATCTGGCTTCCTATAACGACCATGTAGTTCATTATTACGCAGTCTTCTCCATTCACCTATCCGTTTATCTCTCTTTGGTCCAAAAATTGTCCTAAATACTTTATTCTCAAATTCTCGTAATCTCCTTTCCTCCCTTAAAGTAAAACTCAATGTTTCGCACCCATATAATATAACTCATAGAATAATAGTTTTATATATTTTCAGTTTAACGTTTTTTGAAAAGGAGTTGAGACACCAAGAGACTCTGCAATGCATAATAGCACGCATTTACAGAATGGGGCCTATGTTTAATTTCTTTGTGCATCTCATTCCTATTTGTGATTATTGTTCCTAGGTATTGAATTCAGTCACTTCCTCAAAATTTCCCCCATTTGTCATTAACTGTCGATTTGCATAATATAATGTATTTCTACGTGTGACCATATATTTAGTTTTATTGATATTTACTTCCAGTCCTAATTTCTTATAGTGTTACTCAATAGTGTGTACGTGTTGCCCTTTCGTATCTCCTCGCTATCGGCCAACAATACTACATCATCAGCATAAACTAACAGCTTATTAATACCATTGAGTTGTAAGCCTTCCTCATTCTCTAAAGATTTAATGGCATGCTCTAGTACAAAATTAAATAGTAGAGGAGATAGCGCATCTCCTTTCTTCAACCCATTCTGGATTTCAAAAGTGTCCGAAAACTGTTTGCCTACACGCACCCTACTCTTTGAGTCATTTAGACACATTCGTATAAGTCTAACTTTTTTAGGAATTCTGAACTCCAGCAGGACACTATATAACTTCTCCCTCTTAATTGAATCATATGATTTTTTGAAGTCTACGTATAGTTGATGTACAGTACCATTATATTCCCATTTCTTTTCTAAAATAAACAAAATCCCCTACTATTCATAAATGTTGAAGTAAGATTAGAGATTATAAAATATTGCAAAATATATAAACCAGAGTTAAGCGAGTGTATCTCGTCTTCTGTGTTGAAGGCCATTTAACTGTCGGCGAGTTTACCTCGTCTTTTGAGGCGAATGAGTTAACTAGGTTTGAGGGAGATAAAGAGAAAACTTTAGCTCACGATAGGGATATATATATACAGAACTTATGTCCGGCGTCCATGAATCTGCGGTTCGAAAGGGTTAGTTTAATAATTAGTTAGTAAGGGAATACACAATTATATTTTTATAAGGTGAATAGTTCATTTTCTTTATTACTGAAAATGGACATAGGCTAATCTGCCGAGTTTTGAAAGTACTCTTGTGGATTGTTTTGTTGGTTAATCAAATGTAATAACCTACAAAAAATTGGTATCAATTCATTTTTGTAGATTAGAGCGTACATTAAAAATGAAACACATAAAACTAAATTTTAACTTTCCTTTTTAGGTTTCCTGCGTAGTTTTACTACCGAAAACTACATTGGCCTTCGTCTGCTCAAATGCTGGGATATATGCTGATCCTCTAGACTGTACCGCATTCTACGTCTGTGATGAGAATCTGCAGGAAGCCAGAGGATCGTGCAGTCTATTAGGGACGTACAGCTCTGACAACCAGTCCTGTGTACTGGGATCTTGCTTAGATCTCTCTGATAACCCGAGAGTTTCAACCACGACTACCACAATAACTTCTTCATCGGTGAAAGCATCTGCAGATGGAACATTATCTACTGAAATTGAAACAGTAATTAAAGCAGAGACAATTCTTATAACACACCACTCAGTAACAAGAACAACAGCAACTACTCTGGGTGCAAATTCTACAAACCACGACTCTATTGGAACTACAAGTGTCTACACAACTACTCCAATTACAGAAGCACCAACTACAACAACTACTGAGCCCACAACAACAAGTACTACAACTATTGAGCCCACAACTACAACTACTGAACCCACAACTATAACTACTGAACCCTCAACTACAACAACAACTACTACAAGTACTACAACTACTGAACCCACAACTACAGTTCCTACTACAACTACTCCGGCCTGCACTTCATCAGGCCAGACATTTGCTGATCCAAGTGATTGTCACAAGTACTATCAGTGCGATTCAAGCCTTCAACCAGTGTCACAGTCTTGCTGGTTCTCTTCTATTCAGTATTATGATCCCAGTTCCAAAACATGTGTGTTTGGTTCATGCTAAATTTTTAGATAATTCCAAAGTTATATATTTCAACTTATTATGTTAAATAATAAATGGGTCTATATTTATTTCGATCGAATTATACTTTACTGAAGTACGTTAAAAACTGTAAAACAAAATTTGAAGTAAATAATAAAACTGAAGAAAAATGATGCAATTTTTAAAACAAAATTTACCTTATAACACATTATCAACTATCCTTCCACTAATGTCAGAGTAATCGGAATACATGTTCAACGAAATATGTTTTATATTTACAGTTTGTTGTAATTATTCAGAATATTAAAAAGTATATTTACGGCGGCTCCGTGGTGCAAGAAAGTCCAAGGCAGGCTTCGGCATGCAATGGTTGAATTTCTTGTAGATATTAACTTTATCACTTCTCACCAAAAGACAAATCCTATTTGAAGAGAAAGATATACGCCCGAATCGGTACCTAAACTCGACATCTCCGGGTCTGTAGACCAGTGCTCCGACCACTGAGCTACAATGGCACCTCTCACCGCTGGGGTCCCGAGATCGAGTCTCGGTCACATGGCGGTTTTGGGTATTATTGAAAAATTCTCCAGTTCTTCTGGAATAGCTCCTTATGAATTTCAATTGTTACCACGGGTAAAATAATTTCTCACAAGCATAACACTCCTATTTAGTACGAGTATGTTCCTCCAGCATTGTGTTCACCTGGAACTACGTTGCTGACTCCATCATACTTTTCCCAGGTCACAATGTACTGATCTTCGTGATGTAACAGAAAATGTATTATGACCTCAATAACATATTTGTAATACATTTATTCTACTACTAATTTATTTACAATACTCGTATTAATAGTAAACCCTCTATCTTACTCTCAATAGGTAGGAAAACTATTTTGGGCATGAGCTTAAATTCAATTGCAGTAACGTTTTCTTCTTTCTCTCTGGTTTATTATCCCCCACAATGTTCAGTCAAGGATAACATCCCATAAATATTACTAGCAGTAGTTCAATACTTCAAAACTTCATTGTAATTAATAATAATAATAATAATAATAATAATAATAATAATAATCTTCTTATAAACCCATGTTTTCCTTAACATAGATTTAGGCGCTCTCCCCCTATAGGGAAGCATTTGAACCATATTAATTTAGTTACACTTATTTTCGTATACATGTCCTCTGAGTGGTCCGTGGTCAGTGTTCCGCCTCATACTGACATCTAGGAAACCAAGGTAGTACTAGGACGGGAAAATTCGGTAATTTTTGCTTAGAGGCCTTTCATTCAGACGTAAGGATCTTTTA
This sequence comes from Diploptera punctata, assembly GCA_030220185.1. NCBI lineage: Eukaryota > Metazoa > Arthropoda > Insecta > Blattodea > Blaberidae > Diploptera > Diploptera punctata. Next base: position 1,286,328 of record JASPKZ010009823.1, read on the forward strand.
CGAGCCTGAAAATCTTCAGACTAGTGACCCACGGCTTAAATTCCCTCCCGGAGGACTTGCTCCTTAGATTTTTCCGTCCTAAAAAATCCATCGATCCCGGCCGGGTTTGAACTCGCGACCTTCGGGACGAGAGGCAAGGAGCATAACCACTAGTCCACCGCGGCTGATAATAATAATAATAATAATAATAATAATAATAATAATAATAATAATAATAATAATAATAATAATAATAATAATCTCTATCATCGTGTTTTACAGCTGCTGCCGTCTTCCCGTACCAAACCTCCAAAACCTACGATCTTGGGCATCTTCGATGCTTAGCCCTCTAGCTTGCATTCCTGTCTTCATGTTTTCCTTCCATTTTAACTTTGGTCTCCCTCTTTTCTCTTTCTGGTCGGTTGCCATTGATATAGTTGCTTCGGCCATCGCTCTTCTTCCATTCTTAAAACATGTCCTAACCACTTTAATTCCTTCTGCTCAATTCTTTCAATTATACTTTCTTCTGATTCCATTATGTTTCTAATTTCCTTATTTGTAACATGTTCTAATTTTGTCTTTCTGGCACTTCTGCATAATAATAATAATAATAATAAATAATAATAATAATAAATAATAATAAATAATAATAATAGTAATAATAATAATAATGCTTTATTTTAGCTCGGAGAGTTAAGGCCGGCCATAAGACCTTCTCTTTCGCTCAACCAGCGAATAGTAAAATTATACAAATATTACAGATTTATTACAATTGCAAGATAATATTAAAATATAGATAGACTAAACAAAAGACAATGGTGATATGATCTAATACTAACAAAAACATGGAATATAATACAATTAGAATAATATAAAATAATATAAAGTAAGTAAAAACTTCCTAGATTATTATTTACAAAAATGCTGAATATAATGTTGAGTGATTCCGGGTTATGTGGCCGTGGTCCATAGTTGGTGTTGATACCAGACGTTTCGCCCTCAACTGCGGAGGGCATCTTCAGTGGCGAGTGCTTCTATGCGTGTTTCCTGGTCGGAAGATCTACTTAGAATGACCGCTGTGGACGTAGAGGACGTTGTATTAGTGGGGGGGTGCTGCACCCCCCACTAATACAACGTCCTCTACGTCCACAGCGGTCATTCTAAGTAGATCTTCCGACCAGGAAACACGCATAGAAGCACTCGCCACTGAAGATGCCCTCCGCAGTTGAGGGCGAAACGTCTGGTATCAACACCAACTATGGACCACGGCCACATAACCCGGAATCACTCAACATTACGATTACCGGCCGTGAAAGCCTGCATTCAATGCTGAATATAGTTATGCAGTTAATGTTTTCATTGTGTCGAACGTAAGATATCAAATAATTTGGATTTAAATAATGATAGTGATTAACACAAAATTGAGTACTAAATGACATGCAAAAGATGGAACATATTCTGAAAGATCTGTACCCAACTGACGAATCTTTTTAACAGAAATTCATTTTAATTGAAGACGACTGAAATATCAGGTACATATTTTAATATTTATCAAAATAATAGTAGATCATAAAACTATCAAATTAAACATTCATCCATATTAATCACACAGACGATGCAGTAATATTTATATTTGGACAACGTTCTGCAAAAATGAAACAACCCTCAAATTTTAAATATATCAGGTAAGTTATACGTATTATTGTTCATCAAGTATCCCTCCTTGTTCTGCAAAAAATATCTAATCCACCTACCACATTGTAATGCCATCTATGGATCAAGTAAGAAACCACTGACAGAATATGCCACATTTATTTTTCTACACAAAGAACCAACAATAAAATGTGTAATATCTCAGAATGAGACCGAAGCTATTGTAATAAATAGAGGTGAAAAACAAGGGTGTAGTTTATCACCTAATCGTTTTAATCTATATATTAATGACCAAAATTGGAAAAGTATTGTTATTATATGTATAGGAATGGACGTTTTGAAATATTAAACGTTTTAATGTATGCTGACGATGTGGTTATTATTCAATAAAATGAAATGATTTACCGTACTCTTTATATGAATTAAATCAGTTATCACCCCAAGTCTCCTGCAAATCAAAACCACGCTATTACCGGTATTTCAAGTTCATTATATATATATATATATATATATATATATATATATATATATCCATCCATAGTAATTCTGCCCGAAGGCAGGTCCTTCACTGCAATCATAGCATTTTATGCAACGCTTGCAGCTTTACTAGGGAATTGTAGGTGTGGTAGCTTCCCGTTGCTTTCCACACCGGTGAAGGATGATGATGATGATGATGATGATAAGGATGATGATTATGATGGCCATATGATGTTCGGGGACCGTTTGGGGCTTAAAGTTTTCCTGACATTTGTCTTACAGGTGAGGAAAAACCCCGACAAAAACCTCACCCAGAAAAAATGCCCCGACCGGGGATCAAACCCGGGCCCGCTGCGTGACACCCCGTATATTTCGGGGTCAGTAAACTGATTAGCAATAACGAGTTTGGGATAATAAATACCTGGATAACTCTAGCTTATCGGCTAGTCTTAGATATTTACAAGACAATGTAATTTTTGGAATAAAAAACAAAACATCTTCTTCGTCTTTTACTTCACTTCACAGATTAGATAAATTTCCTGCTCCGCCTCACAGTTGTTCTGTCCATCTTTTCACTGGCCTTCCTACATTCCTTGAACCTCTTGGCTAACAGTTGAATGCTGCTCTTGGCAATCTTGTTACATTCATTCTATCTACATGTGTGAACCATTTATCTCTATATTCCTTGATTTTATCATTCAGTGAATATATATTTAACTCTTGTTCTTCTCTAAGACAAGGGTGTAGTTTATCACCTACTCTTTTTAATCTATATATTAATGACATCATCCAAAATTGGAAAAGTATAGTTAATATAGGTATAAGAACAGACCGTTTTAAAATATTAAACGTTTTAATGTATGCTGACGATGTGGTTATTATTCAAGAAAATGAAAATAATTTGCAGTACTCTTTACATTAATTAAATCAGTCTTCTTCTTCTTCTACAAGGTTTAGGCTATGCAGCCTGTTCCGGCGAAGTTAAAAGTGGAGTCCATCTTCTACGTGGTCGGCCAACATCTCTTGTTCCTCTGGGATTATACAGGAAGGTTCTTTTTGGTATTCTTTCGTTGTTCATTCTCATTAAGTGTTCTGTCAATTTCTTATTATTTTCGCTGATTTTATCTTCAATTTTATATATATATATATATAATTCTTCTCGTATAGTTTCATTCCTTATTCTATCCGCTCTTGTGCATCCTTTCACATTAAGTAAAAACAGCATTTCCGCAGTCTGTATCCTTCTTTTATCCCTTGATTTCATTATCCAATTTTCACTTCCATATAACAACAATTATATAAAACAATGGCTGTTCCTTTGTTGTTGTATGGAAGTGAAATTTAATCAGTTATGCCAAGAATATAATTTTAAAATATAAAAAAAATAAACAAAAATAATGGAATTTTGGGGAAACGAACATACATCAATAAATGCAGAATCTATCATAGTTTGGTTTCAGATGCTGGAGATATGGCAGATTCGAAACTGTGTCTCACATCTTCCAACATGCGTCCCAACACCCAATGGTAAATATCAACTAATGCATTCGTCACCTTTTTTAAGAGTATTGGTAAGTCACGAGAGTGATACAGATCATAGATCATTGATTAATGCAACTTACTTACTTACTCACTGGCACGATCGAACCCGTAGGTTTATGGCCGCACGGACATAAGCTCTCCATACCTCAACCTATCCTGAAGCTACATAGAAAGACAATAATCCAATCATGGTCCTGTAATAACTCTACGATCCTCAAATCATAGTTAATGTTATTCTCCCCCATCATTCTTGGTCGACCAACGGGGCGTTTTCCTTCTGTCTTTCCTACAAAGAAGTTTCCATGCACGTCCTTTTCTTGCCCATACGCGCAACATGTCCTGCCCATCGCAGTCCTACGAGACGTAACTGTTATTATATCTGGCTTCCTATAAACAGACCATGTAGTTTCATTGTTATGTCATCTTTCTCCATTCACCTGAAGGTTTCATCTCTCTTTGGTAGCACCATACATTCGTAAGAACTTTATTCTCAACTATTGCGTAATCTCCTTTCCTCCCTTAAAGTAAGAGTCCATGCTTCGCACCCATATAATATAACTGGTAGAATAATAGTTTTATATATTTACAGCTTAAACCGTTTTTTTGAAAGGAGTTGGGACATTCAAGAGTCCCTCTTCAATGCGTAATAGCACGCAATTTCCAGAATTGAAGTCTATGTTTTAATTTCTTTGTGCATCTCATTCCTATTTGTGATTATTGTTCCTAGGGATTTGAATTCAGCCAGTTTCACCCAAATTTCCCTCATTTGTCCACTTAGCTGTGCATTTCCATTATATCATGTATTTCTACGTGTGGACCATATATTGAGTTTTATTGATATTTACTTCCAGTCCTAATTTCTTAGTGTTACTCAATAGTGTGTGCGTGTTGGCCTTTAGTATCTCTTCGCTATCGGCCAGTAGTACTACATCATCAGCATAAACTAACAGCTTATTAATACCATTGAGTTGTAAGCCATCCTCATTCTCTAAAGATTGAATGGCATGCTCCAGTACAAAATTAAATAGTAGAGGAGATAGTGCATCTCCCTGCTTCAACCCATTCTGGATTTCAAAAGTGTCTGAAAACTGTTTGCCTACACGCACCCTACTCTTTGAGCCATTCAGACACATTCGTATAAGTCTAACTAACTTTTTAGGAATTCCGAATTCCAGCAGGATACTATATAACTTCTCCCTCTTAATTGAATCATATGTTTTTTTGAAGTCTACATATAGTTGATGTACAGTACCATTATATTCCCATTTCTTTTCTAAAATCTGTCTTATACTAAAAATCTGATCTGTTGTAGACCTGTTTCTTCTAAACGCACATTGATGATCTCCTAGAATGATTAATGCAACATGAAACAAAAATACGTGGGGTTGAGTCAGGTGACCGCGAAGATGATCCGAGAAAGGAGTCTATTTGATCATTATGTACCAGGTATGAATTGCTTTAATCTTTAGATGATCTAGATCAGGCATGGGGAACTGCCGAATGAGGGGTAGTATGACATCCTTCCTCATTCCACCCTTCATTGAACTCGTAACAGTTGTTATTATCGTCTCGCAAACCATGCAGTATCAGTGGTGGTACACCCTTATAACCTGAAACATATATATATGCTCGTGACCCAGCTCCGTGTGTCTGAAAGGAATTTGCTGTCTCAGCTGTTAGTACTATGAGAAGCAGAGAAGTGTACCTCCTCCCACTCCCCACACTTCTCCCCGCAAACACACAGAGCTTGGACCCGAGCTGTACTAATCCCTTCCATTCTTACGTACATTACGTGTAACGTTTGAAGAGCGAGTAGAGGATCGCTGATGCCTTTTTCTTGACACTAATTTGTCTATGTCAGGCTGGATAGTACTCTTAGAGATGCGTAACACTGAGACTAGGGTGTCATTGTTTATTCTGGAGCGTATTTTAGATTTGGTATGGTTCAACTTCGAAAATAATTGTTCGCATGTATAAGTCGAACCAAATATTGCGAGAATTTGGCGTGCAAAATCTCTCATGTTGGGATACGAGTCTATTGACAGCAACCTGCATCGTTCCAAGCCTTCCGTGCCACAAACAACTTCCGTGCCATTCTGAATACAAAAATAATAATTTTCCCAGTCAGTATTAAAATGGTATCGGTGTTTAGAATTTGCCATGCTCACACTGAATTGTACACCACGGACCCTCACTGCGTATTGTCAATCACTGTGTACCTGCTTCTGCAGTGCAAGTACAAATGAGTGGAATGGGTATTGGCGGAGAGGATTTGTTATGAGCTCCCGGAGCCCCAGTTCCCCATGCCTGATCTAGATGGATCGTTTTATTGTACGGTTACAATAGATACACGCGTAACGAATTTTTAAAAAGAACTTTCTCTTTCCACTAGAAAATGTCGCCATTTTATTCCATGCTTCGCTTACTAACCTCTAGCGACTAAACATAGAAGCACAGTTATATAACATTAAAAGAAAATTAAAAGCCTGAGCCTGGATTAAACTCGAGACCTCTAACTGTATGCGTTAACGCGCTACCAACTCTCCTACTCAACCATCCTAGCACAAATATTAATTTTTCATCCTTATAATAATTTTTTTCATTAACGAGAGGCAGCGGGACAACGGTTGCACTGCCATCTCGTGGCTACTATAATTTTTGTTGGAAATATTTGTGTTCATTATAAACAACGATTAACGTTAACAGTGTGGGCAAACTACAGGAGGCCGTGATATCATTTAGTTATAAAATGGCGGCAAGTACGTATTTACTTACTTACTTACTCACTGGCACTATCGAACCCGTAGGTTCATGGCCGCGCGTACATAAGCTCTCCATACATCCCTATCCTGAGCTAATGCTTTCCAATCATTCCTTGTATAATCTACATCCCTCAAATCATAGTTAATGTTATTCTCCCACCTCATTCTTGGTCTACCAACTGGGCGTTTTCCCTCTGGCTTTCCTACAAGAAGCTTCCATGCAAGCCTTTCATTCCCCATACGTGCAACATGTCCTGCCCATCGCAGTCTACGAGACTTAACTGTTCTTATTATATCTGGCTTCCTATAAAGACCATGTAGTTCATTGTTATGTAGTCTTCTCCATTCACCTGTCTGTTCATCTCTCTTTGGTCCAAAAATTTTCCTAAGTACTTTATTCTCAAATACGTGTAATCTCCTTTCCTCCCTTAAAGTAAGAGTCCAAGTTTCGCACCCATATAATATAACTGGTAGAATAATAGTTTTATATATTTTCAGTTTAACGTTTTTTGAAAGGAGTTGGGACATCAAGAGTCTCTGTAATGCATAATAGCACGCATTTCCAGAATTGAGCCTATGTTTAATTTCTTTGTGCATCTCATTCCTATTTGTGATTATTGTTCCTAGGTACATATTTGAATTCAGCCACTTCCTCAAAATTTCCCTCATTTGTCATTAGCTGTCCATTTCCATTATATAATGAATTTCTACGTGTGACCATATATTTAGTTTTATTGATATTTACTTCCAGTCCTAAGTTCTTAGTGTTACTCAATAGTGTGTGCGTGTTGTCCTTTAGTATCTCCTCACTATCGGCCAACAATATTGTTTTATATTTTTTCAAATAAAATTTAAAATGCAGTGATTTGTTTCGTATAATGTATATTAACACTACCTTTTCGATATATTTTTGTATATACATTTACGTAGTATACATAGAGGGCAGTGATTTTCCTTCCCACACGTGGTTTGTAATAGGCCTATGTAATATTACAGTATAGTTATTTTATTACAGTAGGGGCCTATAGTTATTTAGGTTGGGGCACGCCGTACCGTAGTGGTTAAGGCACTGAGCTACAAGCCGGAGGGTAGAGGGTTCAAGTCCCTTTGGGGTCAGGATTTTTAAACTGACCCAAACCCTCTGGCGGCACTATGCCCCTGGGGTCGACTCAGCCTCTAACGGAAATGAGTACCAGACGCTTGTTCTGGGGTAAAGACGGCCGTCACGCAGGGCTGACAACCCGGCTGACATAAAATGCCGATTGTCTAGAAAAAGTGGGAGCCTTAATCTCCCACTATCCCAAGGGCCTCCTGAGGCCTGTAGTGGGATCACTTTTTTTACTTTATAGTTAGGCTATTTAGGTTGGCAACGCCGAAATGTAGAAAGTTGAACTTTCATGATCGCCATTGTCGTAAGTAGAAAGAAACGCACTATCGCGCAATTTTTTTGTTTTATTATGAAAAAAATTGTTATTTGAGAATAACGAACTATGAAATTTTAGATTTGCATTTAAAGTTATAGGCCGTATTAAAGTATAAAAAGGATATCAAAATACAAAATTTTTATTAACTTTTGCTTCATTATTTAGGTAACATTAGAATCCAGCTTTAATTGGTAGAGACGATAAAATAATAGTTTTATTGCTTATTTTGCTACGACATTGAAAATATGATTACGTCACAAACAAAACACAGATGGGTAAATACAGCATGTGTTAATGGAGCGATATCCATAGCAAATTCATACTCTCAAACGAAATGTCGTATTTTAAGATAATGACTCCATCTGCCTTATTGAACGCCGTAGTAAGTATCTCAATATATTAACTTTAAATACTTTATTTATTTAATATTTGAAGTGCATTTATACTTACGTGTAATATTGTTAAATCAGAAGTTGCCACACACTTGATAATTTTGTGAAAACTTGTTGAATTAAGTTGTCACACAATTATATATATTTTCGGTGTTTAACATTTTTATTTATATTTCTATTATATTAATATTATTATTATTATTATTATTATCATTATTATTACCCAGGAGCAATAATCACAAATAGGAATGAGATGCACAAAGAAATTAAACATAGGCTCAATTCTGGAAATGCGTGATATTATGCATTGCAGAGACTCTTGATGTCCCAATTCCTTTCAAAAAAAGTTAAACTGAAAATATATAAAACTATTATTCTACCAGTTATATTATATGGGTGCGAAACATGGACTCTTACTTTAAGGGAGGAAAGGAGATTACAAGTATTTGAGAATAAAGTACTTACGAAAATTTTTGGACCAAAAGAGAGATGAACAGACAGGTGAATGGAGAAGACTACATAACAATGAACTACATGGTCTTTATAGGAAGCCTGATATAATAAGAAAAGTTAAGTCTCGTAGACTGCGATGGGCAGGACATGTTGCACGTATGGGGAATGAAAGACGTGCATGGAAGCTTCTTGTAGGAAAGCCAGAGGGAAAACGCCCAGTTGGTAGACCGAGAATGAGATGGGAGAATAACATTAACTATGATTTGAGAGAAGTAGATTATACAGGGAATGATTGGAAAGCATTAGCTCAGGATAGGGATGTATGGGGAGCTTATGTCCGCGCGGCCATGAACCTACGGGTCCGATAGTGCCAGTGAGTAAGTAAGTTATTATTATTATTATTATTATTATCTACAATCCAATTTATGAAGGCATGCGAATTTTAGATTCAAAAAATTATTATTATTTCAAGATTCCCACTTACGAAAAGATTAATATTGTACGCTAAGTTTCCGGGGTAGAGGTATTAAATCGTAAAATTTTTCCACTATCTAATAACAGGAATTAATTTTATTATTATATGTAGACAATGTCAACAATGGAGAAGAACTAAATTCTAGTATTGAATGCACTTATTTAGGAACAAAATTAGACCATTCAGGCGATAACACAGTGGAAATTAAAAATAGAATCGCACAAATAAAACAAGCAGTAAATGCTTTAAGCTCTATTTGGCGGAGCAAGAATATAACAAAAAATAGAAAATTACAAATATATCAAACCATAATTCAGAGCATTTTAACATATGGCGCTGAAGTCTGGCAAAATTCCTACCAGGGAAATGAAAAGAATTTTAAGTACAGAAATGGATGTTTTAAGAAGATCAGCTGGAAAATCTAGAATGGATAGAATACGAAATAAAGAAATAAGGGGAATTATGGGTGTACAAGAGGAGCCGAACATCATAGACATTACAGAAAAAAAAAGATTACAGTGGTATGGCCATTTCTGAAAAATGCCAGAGCAAATATTGCCTAAAATTGCTGTGGGATGGATGCCAATAGAAAGGAGGAAGAGAGGAAGACCGAAGAAAACTTGGATAGAAGGGGTACAAGCAGCTATGAATATCAGAGGACTGGAGGAAGATCAATGGATGGACAGAGAGGAATGGCGTTTTTGTTTCCCGAAGACGGCGGCAGCTGCCATGATACCGGATGATGATGATGATACGTAGACAAAAGAATTCTATTTAAGAAAATAAAATTAAATAAAGTGTAAGTACGATAAATTCTAATCTTAACAGTGTAGCCAATAAGAACAATTGGATAACATCAGATGGGAAAACACTTGGTTTGTAATGAGTGAAAGTACAATATATTCTAATATTAACAGTGTACCCAATAAGAACAATTGGATAACATCAAACGGGAAACCACTGGATTTTTAAAGAGTAAAAGAGGAAGTATTTGGGAGAGAAGATTAGTGATCTCGAAATGAATTTTAAAAAAATAGGAACACCAAAGAATTATATCAGGAATTAGGATAGGAAGGAAAGAGTTTTAAGACTGCAACAAATGTCATTAGGAACTAAAATGTGTATATAATTTCTTATTTCAGGATTATATTAGATAGACGGAAAATTATTTTAATCATGCTTTAAATGAAAGGATATTGAAGAGGATGATTTACAGGCAGCAGAAATATTAGGCACAGAGGCAAACGCATTAGGGGTAGAAATCGTAATGGAAAAATTAAAATATATATATATGAAGCATCGGGTTCAGAAGGGATCTCAGCAGAACTGAAAAATCCAAGGGAGAGTAAAATGAATAGAGAGATACAGTAATACGATTTTGAAAAAAAAAAAAAAAAAAAAAGACTCTTCCGAATGAATGGAAAGAATCGATAATCACACGAATTTGTAAGAAAGGAGATAAAGTGATTCGCGATATTTGTACTTGCGATTTTTTACATTCCTTATCACGGACTGTGATAAGATATGCATAGGGGACACAAAAATAAATTTAACCATTAGAACTCAAGAACACATAAGGAATGTAAAAAACGGGGAAGTATAAAATATCTAGTGGCTGCTCATGTTTGGTCAGAAAAACACAAAATGGATGTAAACACAAAATTATTATAAAACAGTTAGAAAACAAAAATGAACTCACAATATGGGAAAAAATACAGAAGAACAAAGGAAATAATTATGAATTTTGAAATTCCCGCAGAAAGGAATCTCATGATCTAGTTCACTGGACCACAAGCAGAGGGAGGAGGATTCAAGAATCAGGGCCGACAACTTGAGAAAAATCAGTTTGTAACCACTGAAGATGGGCCTCAGAAGCCTTGAAACATATGTTCAACAAAAACAACCATAAGATGCACGAATACAGAGACCAAATGTATGATTTATTAAACAAACTTCTTAATGTTACTTACTATTGTATTTTTATTAATAATTGTTATACATTTATATAACAGGCTGATGAATTCCCAAGAACAAAATTGGCATTCATCTCTCTACCACTGTTCCACTTCAACTTTCATCCATATTTCCCTGTATGAAAAATTTTTAAATGTCCGTAGCAAGACAGTTTAATATTTCTTTGCCTGTATGAGCTGAATCTATACATTGTGGATTAGGGTGGGCCGAAAAACTCATTTTTTTTATTTCGAAGTTAACAAAATTACAGAAGAATATGGATTAAAGATATCTACAGAAAAAACAAAAATTATGGCATTTCAAGGTGTAGATCCTGTCAGAAGTAAAATTGTACTGGACAATAAAATTTTGGAGCAGGTGAATAATTTTACATATCTAGGATGCAATATCTCATATGAAGAAGAAAAGGATGTAAATGCAAAAATATCTAAATTTCTAAGAATTTTAAGGGTTAATAAATTCTATCTTCAAGCCACAGTTAGTCCAAAAGCATTCAAGACTGAAAGTGTATAAAACACTGGTCTTCCAACTCTTTTTGTATGGTAGCGAAGTATGGACGTTGAAACAGAAGGATATACAGAGACTTAGATCTGCTGAAATGAGATATCTTCGTAGGACTGCAGGATACACACTACTAGATCACAAAAAAATGAAGACATCTTAGAAGAATTACACATGGAATCTTTAGAAAACAAAATTTCTGATTATAAGTCAAGATGGATACAACATGTTCATCGAATGGAAGATCACAGAATACCCAAACTAATGTTAAGATATCAACCTGCAGGAAGAAGAAGACCAGGACGTCCACTCAAAAGACTTATGGATGGTGTTTGTCTTGAGGCCGAAACAGGTCAACAAATGGCCTAAATTCGTGAATGTACTATGATGATGATGATGATGATGATGATGATGAAGTTGTAATAGCGCGGAAAATTTGCGAATTATATAGCTAAAAAAAGGAAAAAATTATCAAAATCGGTTGACATCTTCCGGTCGCGCGAAGGTTCTACAGTTTGACAAGATATGAAAAAAACTATATATATATATATTTTTTAATATCAAGTAGGTATTGCTGATCTTTGCTAAGCACGTTTATGTCTATCTGTGGGATCTGACAATCAATACTCTGGAAGTTATTTATCAAACACCAAAAAAAAACAAAAAAAAACACCAAGCACCAATTTATCAAAAATCAAAATTCTGGCAAATTTTGGAGCTTATGCGGAATATATCAACCGACCTAAACCAAATTAAAACACAATGTTTTTAGGCTCTATTTAAAGACGTTACAAACTATTCCATTACGAAAACATCTAATTAAAAAATTATAGAAATAATCTCAAAAATTAAGTTTTTTTCATATTTTGTCAAACTTTGGAGCCTTTGCGCGACCGAAAGATGTCAACTGATTTTGATATATTTTTTTTATTTTCTTTTGTGTATATAATTTGCAACTTTTCCGCGCTGTTACAACTTCGAAATAAAAAATAGTTTTTTTTTCGTCCCACCCTATTGTGGATAGTGTAGCAAAAGATATTGACTTATTTTCTTTTTCTTGGAATTAAATGAACATTCAAACGTAAATACGCTTGCTCAATTAATTTATGTTTTGTGTTCAGATAATCTGCCTGACAATAAGGATGACCAGTGCCTTCACATGTCCTGACATGGGGACATATCCTGATCCCAATAATTGCCATAACTTCTACGAATGTGACACGAAATTATCTCCAACCCTGCACACCTGCATGAACGGAACTGGTAAGTTTGACACTGAGGCTAAAATGTGCATTATTGCGCCATGTACCGGAGGATCAGCTTTCAATTGCCCAGCTGCAGGTCTCTACATCGATCCCAATAACTGCACAAAATTCTACGAATGCGACCAAGACCTCAATCCCATACCCGGGATTTGTGTTAGTGGTAGAGGAAGTTTCGACAATGTAACAAAAACTTGTTCGGCAGACCGATGCTACAACTGCGAAACTTCTGGATTCTTCCCCGATTCTGAAGATTGCCATTCATTTTTCGCTTGCAGCCCTGAACTCAAATACGAGCATTCCACCTGTTCAACATTTGCTTATTTCGATAAAGATCGACAGACATGTGCCATCGGATCTTGTAAGCAGACAACAGAGGTTCCCGAATTCACGTGTAGCGATATAGGATACTTTAAGGATTCCAAAGACTGCAAGAGTTACTACATGTGTGACAAAAGTCTGACACCGTATCACGGAATTTGTATGGGAGGCGGTGGATACTTCGATGCAGAAGAACAAGGATGCAAAGCTGGAAAATGTACAAACTGAATTTAAAATAAAGCATCCTGTATCATCGATACGTAATTGAGAGCTTTACTGACAAAGGAAGTAATAATGGGTTTATATACACTTATCAGATGTACCCTTTAAACTGTAATAAATATTGAGTTGTATATTATATTTAAATTATTATCTTTATTTTCGAATGCATATACATTACACTTTTTAAAAAGTAGATAATGTACTATTGAACATTTTTGGGCCCTCGAAACTTTTGTATCAGGCAGCTAGGAAAAAAATATGTTTCATCATCATCATCATCAACAATCATGGATTAAGCCATGTGGCTTGTTCCGGTCTCATAGATTCTCATTCAAAAGTTGGATCCATCTCTTCTTCGGTCTACCAACATTCCTGCGTCCTTTTGGTTTGTATTTGGGTATAATTTTGGGAATGCGATCATCTTCCAGTCTTTGAACATATTCTTTCCATTATTTTTAATTTGTGCATTTATAAATATACTCGATAAATATTTAATTACACTTGATTATGCATAAAATAAATAAATACACATTACATGAATCATTTCGTAGTGGTTTAATAAGTCGATTTCTACTTCGAGGCTCACGAATTCGATTTCGGCAGAGATCAATTTAACTATTTTTATATGAAGAAAATCGAGGAAACTACTTCCTTAGGAATGTCATGGTAAAAAACTCATGTATATATAGGCCCTATATCGTCATCGTTCTGCCAGATTTCACTAAGTCCAAAATTGTTGTTTTGAGATACAGCGATTTTAAAATGTAATCAAACTTTAGAAGTCTGTTACGCCACAATGATGAATTTTAACTAAATAATTTCTTCTGATCACACTTCCTAGGTTTATTTCTCGTCATAATTGTGAAGTTCTTGCCATGTAGATCTGTATTATTTCTTAAAATAACCGAAATAATTCAGTTTGTGACTTCTGCCTGAAGAAGGAAATCATTTTTGTGAGAAATATAAGGCACTGATTTTAGAAATATTTATATTCTAATGTATTATTATAAACACAATTTGGCAATTTGTTTATTGTAATAATTCTAGTTAAGTAAAATTAAATATAGGAATGAGCATTTTGGGAATTACTCACAAATACGTATGTTTTGCCAAACATGTCCCACGAATATGCCTATTTCCCTTAAGGCTTACAAGGTTCCGTTCCTTATATCTGAACAGAAGTACAAGGACCACAAGGTGCCCAAGCTGAGCAAAACATTGCTTCCACTTACTTGTGTTTTGCTCCTTACTTTTATCTTTAACCGATCTGGTATTTCTTCCTTTCTTCCACATAATTATACCAGATTCTTGTAACTTTACTCGCTAACCTCTCTTGGTTAACTCTTGTTTTTTCGCCCCGACGCTATTAGGGCATCTGAGGGCTAGGGAGCCTTTCCTTTCTTCCATTTCTTTTTTCGTTTATTTCCTTTTCTTCTCCAGAAAAGCCTGACCAGAGGCTATAAGATGGCAGCCCCATCACTGGTCTTGCCTTCCTTTGGCCAGCAACCAATCGAAGGGACTATTATTATGCTTCCAAGTCTTATACGAGAATTTCCCGGAAGATCTCTGGGCCGTCTATGAAACGGTGAAGGGAAAATTTTCTATATGATAGTAACAGGCCTTGGCCTAATACTTGGAAGGAAGAAGAAGAAGAAGAATATGTATCAATCTCACAATATAAAGAAAAAAAGTAAAAGTAGATATTGCAACTTGTGGTTTAAATATTTTATATTATTATTTAATACATAAGTAAGAATGAAGTATGTATTAACATAAATCTGAAAACAAGAGATAAAATGAGTAAAACAACTTACAATAATGTAATGTTATTCAAAGTTTTTGCACACTTTATGTTAACATGAATTTCATACTTATGTATGTATTAATGCAAAAACATAATATAAATCACAAATAACATGAATTACTTCATTATATTTTTTTTTATTTTTCAGTTGTAAGATCGATATATATTTTGTGCCGGAAATGAAATTGTTCTTGACTATTTAACTCATGCCCCAAATGGGAGTCAATGACCAATCACGTTTCAATGGTTTCTGTTTTACAACCAATCAGAATCGTGTTTCACGAAATATTTATCAGTGTTATAATTACCATATTAAAGAAAGCTCTCCTTTTTAATATTCTGAACAGGTCTGACCATTATTTTGCAGTGACTGAGCCCACAAGAAATACGGCTACCAGATTGTATATATAGTGCATAGATGTCAACACATAGCGTTTGCAAGTGTTAATATAAAAACATTTGTAGCAATTTATTATATCACCAAAAAAAGAAACCACTGTTTGCACTTTGTCAAATATATTTTTTCCCAGGTAATAATGCAGAAAAATATAATTGTCATATTTACATCATACGACATCAGAAATGAATTAATATACAACCCTTCAGGATGCCAGACGCAGTCTCTGGCGAAACGTCGGGGAACTACAAGCCTCACGACCACGGCCTATAGCCCGAAAATGTTCTTCAAGATCACCAATTAATATACAGTTTGATGTGTTTCATTTTTTCTCCACTAGAGAGAATTCTTACAATATTGCGTTCCTTTGGCAATAAATAGTATGATCTGGTTGCAGTGATAAACAAAAGAAGCAGATGAAGCGTACCTATCGCTTCTCATTTGTTTTCAAACATCGCCGTTTACATTAACTATATAAATATTTTAAAATAACTATAGTTAAATAATGATTTGTGAGTAAACAGCTTAATTTTATTCGTTAAATAGTCCTAACAAATGCCACTCTTGATTTCCAAATTCTCTAGATAAATTCACTCCTCACTTCGTGAGTCGTGAATTTATCGATAATTTGGAAATCACTCGTGGCATTATTTATGATTAATTTTTCACAGTATATAAAATGCATAAAGAGCACTAGCAACAGAAATTTGTATAACACGTGATAAAAAAAAATCCCTTGGTATTAGAACAACTGGAAATTAAATTAAATAGAGACGTAATGTCAGATAAATATGTGAACAAGTGTGCCTTTTCTAAAGAACAATGGTATTTGCGTCACGACACACAGACGTTACTATTTATTATGTACTGGTATTGACAAAGTCATCATTAGAAAAAATAGTAGAGATTATTTAGATAAGCAGCATGTTAACTGTTTACATATCGAGACATTACGAAGAAAATTATATCTGCATCTGTTTAATTATTGAATGCAGTGTGGAAACGATAGTTTTCCTTCTTTAATGTCCTTTCTTTATTTAGCTTTGGAAAATAAATACATTCTAGGCTTCCTAAAATACATAAGATTTATTTATAGTATACTCAAATTGAAATAACACTGGTGAAAATTATTTTTGTCTCATGAGTACCAATAGTTGTACTTAATGCAGTTGTTTATCGTGTTTTCAAATATCTATTCGGAATTTCTCCATCACTCACAGTTTTCTTTTTCTTATTTCAATTTCAATTAATGGATTTAAATAATAATTTTTTAATATATTTTTTTCGTCATTTGTCCATTGTAAAATAAAACCAAATGAGCTAACTCAAATGGTTTCAGCTATGGAAAAGAGATATCAAGGCAAATGGAATCCTAATAGGCTATGCTGGCCGATTATTGTTGGACCATCAAGAGGAATGCTCCACAGGCGAAATATAGCACAAAATCGTCATTTCTTACTTTCTATGTGAGTCCGAATGTTCGAATATTGTGTAGTTACGAATGTAGAAAATATTAAAGTGTTTGAAATTATAAATGCCTGTCTCTCGGAAACCTTGCGTGATGGAGACAAACCGATATCACATTTGAATTCACGAGAAAAAATATTATCCGAATCACATATTTTTCTTTCTGAGACAAGAAAAGCTTATTTTTTGTTGCTTAGTGTAACAAATGAGGGAAATTTTGAATAAATGGCTGATTTCAAATATCTAGGAACAATAATCACAAATAGGAATGAGATGCATAAAGAAATTAAACATAGGCTCAATTCTGGAAATGCATGATATTATGCATTACAGAGAATCTTGACTTCCCAACTCCTTTCAAAAAAAGTTAAACTGGAAATATATAAAACTATTATTCTACCAGTTATTTATATGGGTGCGAAACATGGACTCTTACTTTAAGGGAGGAGAAAAGATTATGTGTATGTGAGAATGAAGTTCTTAGGAAAATTTTTGGACAAAGAGAAATGAACAGACAGGTGAATGGAGAAGACTACATAACAGTGAGCTACATGATTTTTATAGGAAGTCGCATATAATAAGAATAGTTAAGCATCGTAGGCTGCGATGGGCAGGATAATGGCAAGAGTGGGGAATGAAAGAGAGGCATGAAAACTTCATATAGGAAAGCCAGAGGGAAATGTCCAGTTAGTAGACCAAGAATGAGGTGGGAGAATAATATTATCATTTGAGAAAAGTAGATTATATAGGGGATGATTGGAACACATTAGCACAGGATAGGGATGAATAGAGAACTAATGTTCGCGCGGCCATGAACCTATGGGTTTGATAACGCCAGTGAGTTAGTTTAGTTGCATTTAAATTATTTTAAAGTCGCGTAAATATAAACGACCATAATTACGTAATAAGATTGTGGTTGATTAAAAATTTACCATTTTTGTGAACAACACAGGACTCTTAAGACATGTGTAAGTTAATTTTAGCTATCACATAATCTCACCACAGTTCATTATGAAGAGTAAATATCATAACAAACATATTTTATAATTATTACACCCTTTATATTGCCTTGACCTGTATATATCTATTAACGGAATATTTCAACGCGATTTTCACCCACTTAAAATCATTGGATCGACTTGAAACTTTGAATATCTTTAAAGGACCAATGACAATACAATAAGCTCATAATTGTTTTTTTTAAATCATGGCCAGAATCATCATAAATTCAAAATAAATATGAAATGATTGTATTGTCACGGGTCCTCTACAAGTATACAAAGTTTCAAGTCGATCCGATGATTTTAAGTGGGTAAAAATCGCGTTGAAAGATTTTGTTACATAGATAGATAGATAGATAGATAGATAGATAGATAGATAGATAGATAGATAGATAGATAGATAGATAGATAGATAGATAGATAGATAGATAGATAGATAGATAGATAGATAGATAGATAGATAGATAGATAGATAGATAGATAGATAGATAGATAGATAGATAGATAGATAGATAGATAGATAGATAGATAGATAGATAGATAGATAGATAGATAGATAGATAGATAGATAGATAGATAGATACAGGTCAAACTAATATAAAGCGTGTAAAAAGTGTCTGTGCAATTATTAACGGAATATTTCAACACGATTTTCACCCACTTAAAATCATTGAATCGACTTGAAACTTTGTATACTTATAAAGGACCAATGACAATACAATAATTTCATAATTTTGTTTCCAAAATCCTGGCTAGAATCATCAGAAAATGAAAAAAATTGTTTGTGTAATTATGTAGCGATAAAATGAAAGTGATAAAATCGAGGTCAAAAACGAATGAGACACATAATTGACACCAAGTTCGTCGTACTTGAATATTAATTTTGAAGAGCATATTTCAACTACGACTAAGTTGAAAGCATTAATTATTACCTAAGGTAAGTACCATTTGTCAAACTCAGCAAACAATACATTATTGTTATTAAGACAGTTTAAAAAATTTAAAAAAACAAATTTAATGGAAATTCGTGACAGAAAAATATTAAATAAAAAAACAGGCTATTTACATTAATTCGCAGAATACACAAACCTGACGTAAAATGCGAATAAAACCCTTCGTGCTGATATATAAGAACTCCGAGGAAGGTAATAATTATGTATAAAATATGTCGACGCACTACTGTTTACTTGTTTATTTGATCTGTGCGCTGCTAGCGGTAAGTATTCAGTTTGTTACAGGTAGCCCTTAAATTGGCAAAACACTGACTGACTGACTGTTTTGTGGCAATGACTAGCATTGCCCAGTGTGCCGCTTTTTGGGAACCAGTTGAGGTCCCTTGGCGGCCAAACACCATTGTGTTTATTCAGTAGGGGTTTTGTTCCTTAGCCTTGCTGTCTCGCGGCTTATGTGTTCATTACCGTAGCAGGTATGGATGATATGAGGATGGTCCCTCACCAGAGCAGGGTCATCATAAACCATAGTCGCCGGACAAGCAGAGAGTCCGAAAGCCGGCGACATGGAGTGAGCCACACTACTCTAGCTGGAATCCAGCACACATATCATGGAAGTGGACCGTCATCGGGGTCTCTGGTGAATATGTTTCGGTGTACAGCACGTTGCTGTAGCATATGCCCTATATTGCGAACAATTGGATTCTCATGATTTTCTATATGTTGCAACATGTGCACAACCCTTTTTTCAATTGTATCGGCAATATAGGGCATCTGTGCTTGGTCGTGAAGTACTGAGATCCTAGTGCGTAGTGGAGCTGAAAGTATTATTTTTAAGCATTTATTCTGGATTATTTGAACTTTTTTCTTATGTCCAGCAGCTAGGATACTCCAGGCTTCACAACCGTACAGCAACATGCTGCGGATCGCAACTTGATATAAAGTAAGTTTGATCCTGGTAGATAGCATAGGCGACTTGAAAAATGGATATAAAAGTGCAATGGCAGCGTTTGCTTTATGTTTTAGATTTTCAATATGAATTTTGAACGTAAGCTTGGAATCCAAATGGATTCCAAGATACTTGGCTGAAGTCTCTGGACGGAGTCTAAGAGTTCCTAAGGTGAGTCGGGCAGGAGTGCGTTTGTGGGTTTTTGCAAATACAACGAATTTTGTTTTATTTGCATTTAGTTTTATATTCCACAGACGCATATAGGATTGGACTGTGTTTAGGGCAGTTTGGACCACACGAATGTGGAACGGTACGGAACGAAAACGTGCCTGATAAAACAGACACGTATCATCAGCAAAGGATGCGATATTTACGCTAGGAAAGGTAGGGAAGTCGGAAACATAAAGGCTATATAGGATAGGTGAGAGTACTGCACCTTGAGGAACTCCCGCCAAGAGGGTCTTGCAGTCAGAATTATACCCACTAACCGACACATAAAATTGTCGGTTAGTGAGGTATTTAGCTATCAATTAATTAAATGAGCCGAAATGTTGAATTTGATAAGTTTGTAAATAAGTCCATTTATCCAAGTAGTATCAAAAGCTTTCTCAATGTCAAGAAATATTGCCACAGTACTTTTCCTAGAGTTGAAGCCCGTAACAACATGGTCAACCAGTCTTGCAAGCTGCAGTGGAGTGCTATGTGCTTTTCTAAATCCAAACTGATGAGTAGGAATAAGGTTTCTCTCAGAAATTGCAATTTTCAATTTTGCCAAAATAATTTTTTCCATAATTTTGCCCAGCACTGGTAGCAGACTGATTGGACGCAAGTTGTCCGGTATGGTTGGGTCTTTACCAGGTTTAGGAATAGCGATTACCTTTGCTTTCTTCCATACTTCCGGGAAGTAGTGGAAACGAAAGCAAAGGTTCACTATTTGTAGGAGTAGGAGTAAGGTTTTTTCAGGTAAGTGTTTTATGGCCAGATTAGAAATCTGATCATGACCAGGGGCACGGTGGGACGGGAGGTTATGTACAATAGCTTTGAGTTCACAAAGCTGTACATCAGGATGGGGTATAGGAATAGGTGTCTCTAGAAAAGTACTGATTGTATGTTGCACCTCAGCTTCGTGAGTCGGTGTTGTAAGCTCATGAGGTCTAAACCGGTTCGCGAAATTGTCGGCTAGAACCTGGGCCTTCTCCCTAGGGAGATACGCCCAAGTTCCGTCCGACTGGATGGCTGAGGGAGGAGGCGGAGCTCGACTCCTTTTGAGGCGTTTTATTATCTCCCATGGTGGAGTCTTTTTGTCTGAGAATTGCTGAAGGGAAGAATCCCAATCAGCATTTCTCAGCTCTTTAAGCCGGCTTTTGACCAAATGAGCATAGTGATTGTATTGCTGTTTGTGATGTGGAGCTCCGAAATCGCGGTACCATTTTTGGTACTGCCTTTTCAGATTTAAATAATTTTGAAGTGCTGGATCGTTATATTTTGTTCGCGTATTATTAGTTTCTTTTGGTCGCGTTGTAGCAAGTGTAATGGCCGTTTTAATTGTGGCCTGTAGATTAAGGACAGTGTGTTCTATTTGTTCCGTAGACTCGACAGAGAGTGTAGGCATAACCCATTGGTTAAGCATGTTAGTGTAACTCTGCCAGTCTGTGCAATGATGTTGTAACTTAAATGGGGAGGACAATAAAAATGTGGATGAAATTTTAAAAAGTATTGGCGTGTGATCAGAGTCAAGTGCGTCTGTAACAGTAGTGATGTGTGGTGAAATAGCAACATTCTTCGATAGAACTATGTCCAAAATATCGGACGTGAGACCGTAGGCGTGTTGGAAGAACAGTGTGTGTTCCCTTGGAGCAGAGATTTCAATGTTATGAAGTTGGCAGTAGTTTTGAAGGATTGTACCGGAGACATTCTGGACACGACAATTCCAATAATGATGTTTAGAATTAAAGTCTCCCGCAAGCAGATAGCTTGGGGAGATAGAAGTGAGGATATCTAAGTCGTGTCTTGTCAGAAGTCTTCGAGGAGATTTGTAGATTGCTGCTATGAATAATGTTTCGCGGTCTGTGATTGGTAGGAAGATACCCGTGGCTTCAATAAATTGAAGTCCCGGGATTTGGGCCACCCTATGGCCAATGGACTTTTTGATACAGATGGCAGTGCCTCCAAGGGGACCATCAAGACGGTCATTCCTATACGTGTAGTACTGCGGAATTTGGAATTTCATTCTTGGTTTTAAGTGCGTTTCGTTCAGAAGAAGAATGTCGATATCTCTTGTTTGTATAAATGTAATTAACTCATGAATCTGGTTGGATACACCATTGGCATTAAATGCCATGACATTTAGATAGCTTTGTGAAGGATGCCTAGCCATCTCCGAAACATGAGTTCACCAGGTTAGTCAGGAACACAAACCTCTCCATAGGTGTCGACAGACCACTCAGCAGAGGCTGAATGTTATGGAAAAGTTGTTGTCCCTGATCCGTCATTGGTATAGCAGCCACAGACCCCTGGCTGACGTGGGACAGTGCCTGCAGTAGGTTTAACTGTGATGCCAGAATTTACCATAGAACTATATGAGACTGTAGGATTAACAGATTTTGTTGTGAAAGTCGAGGTTGGGACGCCGGGGTTGTTGGACTTTGGTTTGGTTTTCTTTTTTCATAAATCTCTTTTGCTTTCTTATAGGCTTCACAACCCCGGTAGGAAGCGGGATGTCCCTTTTCCCCACAGTTCGCGCACTTCAGCAGGCTCTTGTCCGTGAGTGCCGCGGTTCTCACCGGACACTCACGATGACTATGAGTACCAGCGCAAATTACGCAAGATGGGGTCAAGGAACACCCCATGAAAGTATGGTTAAACTTCTGGCATCTGAAGCACTGCTTCATGCCAGCTCTAGGTCTGTATGGTTCCACAGCCACCACTGTCAAACAGAGGCGGTTTAAGTTATATATTTCCCTACCAGCATCACTGTTCTGAAGTTCCAGGATGTATAATGGTAAGGGAGTATAAACTTCTCCTTCTTTTTTGGTGATTTGCTTTACCGATATTATTGGATATTCTAGTTCTTTAAGTTCTTCCTTGACTTCATCAGCAGTGATGCTGGAGGGAAGCCTCTTTAGAACAGCCCTCAGAGGCAGATCTTTTTTGAGTTGAAATGTATAAAATTCTTTCTTTGCATTTTTAAAGTACTCTTTGAGTAGATGAAAGTCTGCCTCCGAGGTAGCATAGTATCTCAAACCGTCCTGGGTTTTAACTACTTTCACGTCTTTTTCGAATTTTCCTTTTAATTCCCGATTCATCCTGAAAAGGTCACCATGTCCAATCACCGTTATGGGTGGTGGGCGTGGTTCCCTTTTCGGCTGCGGCATTACTTGAGGCTCCCTGGACGGTTGGTTACTACGCCTGGTAGCTGCTGTAGTCTGCTTGTCCCGTGACGGTCCAGGTTGAGGAGCCTGGGGGTCGACAGTGTCCATTGAGTCCGGTAATTCGGATAAAATTGAACATTTATTTTGCAGTGGCA
The DNA here is from genome assembly GCA_030220185.1 of Diploptera punctata. Lineage (NCBI taxonomy): Eukaryota > Metazoa > Arthropoda > Insecta > Blattodea > Blaberidae > Diploptera > Diploptera punctata. The sequence continues at coordinate 1,309,859 of JASPKZ010009823.1, forward strand.
CAGTCGACACCTCATTTTGTCGTGATGTGACCGTAGTTGCCTTATTTGTGGATGGTTTCTCTTTATTTGAAACTGTATTCATGTTAACTTTTGAACTATTTTGGGATGGTTTCTCTTTATTTGAAACTGTATTCATAAATTTCTTCTGTTAGTTATTTAAATGTGGCGGACCGCAGTGAAAACGAAATCTTGTGTAACTGTTATTATTAGATATATTGTATAATGAGACACGCATTTAAGTGGTTTATTTTTGTGCGTTTTCTTCTGATTTATTTAAAATATTAAATTAATTGAACCAACTGATGTATCCAAAAGATACATTACGAATTTAAGGGGTAGCTAAGCTTTCTTTTCATGTCAAAGTTACAATTCTAAAATGAAAGTCAATATAACACAAACTAATTACGATCTTTCACGAAATGGGGTAAGATAATTTTATAGGGCCTACACACGAAGCTACGCTTATAATTATTTAGTTGCAATTATTTTATTTTACATTAACTATGGTTATATTTGCTGTTAAGTTTAATTTATGTAAAATCCAAATCTTTAACTTCGCTGAAACATTATGTGAACATCGGTGTATCTTCCGTAATTTCATAACATTGGAACTTATACTTTTAATAATCATGTTTGAACACCGTTGAGGTTAAAATTATTTCAATCATAAACATTTTTGTACCTCAACTACAATAATTTCTGTTTTAATCTTCGTTACATAAAATTCAAAACTTTTCGAAGACATGCTTCATCTACAGGAATTTTCTTGATACTGAAACATCAAGAAAATTCCTGAAGATACTGAAACATCAAGAAACTTCCTGAAGATGAAGCATTTCTTCGAAAAGCTTTGAATTTTAATAATATATGTACATATACACACATACATAAGTTATTTATTAAACTAAAAGTAAGATACATACAATGTTATTTACAAATATGGGTCGCACGGGCAGTACGCCGTACGTACTGTTGACAGTCCGTTACAATAAGTTAATATTTGGTAATAATATACTTAAAAAAACACAATAATATTACAATTAGATAACAATACAATTACATTATACATTAACTTAGTTATGTAGAATTATTAAGAATTAATGGTATTGCAATTTGTTAACATATTTATTTATTCCTGAATAAGTGTTGTTCTTATTTTCCGCGTTTTGTTTAATAATATAACGAAGATTGCTACAACAGAAATTGTTAGAGTTGAGGACGACTGTGTTATGTAAGGTACAAACAGTTTATAACTGAAATTGGAACTTAATAAAAATATCAATATTTTAGTTCGATTAATGGTATTTACAACATCCCATTAATGGAAAAAATTATATTTGCTTATATTTATGTAAGATATCATTGTTTTAAATAATTATAATAACAAATAAACAAATATACATAATTAAAAATAATAGAATACAGTGTAATTTCATTCTTTTGAGAACCAATCACATCTCTGTGTCCTATTTCAGGGGTTGAATGGAATGTAAGACCTTACGGATTTAACTCTCCCAGTTTAAATACAATTTAACATTTTCCAATACTGTTATTTTTAACACAGTTCCAATAATGGATCATATTATAATATTATAATGATATTGTGAAAAGAAAAATTAATGTCTGAACCAGGAATCAGACTAGGGGTCCGCGGTTCGATTCCCGGTTCACACAGTCATTTTTCTTTTCACAATATCATTACAATATTAAATACAATTATTATTATTATTATTATTATTATTATTATTATTATTAGTATTATTATTATTATTATTATTATTATTATTATTATTATTATTACTGTTCCTATTAATAAATCCTATTTTGATAAAAGCTATTCAATATTTATACAAAAACTCATATGTGAGAGTAAAAACAGGAAAATATTTATCAAAAGGATTCGAACCCAACAAGAGATTACGCCAGGAATGCAGCACATCCCCCACATTATATAAAATCTAGACACCCCGATCAGCCTACTAATCTACAGTTATTGATAATTGCAAACTTGATATATTCCAACATAAATTCTACCCCCTTAAAAATAAAACTTTAAAAATAATTCCATAACAGAAAGTATCATACTATCAAATAAATAATTTCAACTTGCTTTCAGCTATTTCATATATTGGTATTGACCTTGTTCAATGAGCCTGAGGGATGTTTGCAGAAAAAGCTATAGAAAGTTGGAAAAACAATTGTAAAACTATGGGAATTCCAATAGATAAGGAATCAACAATATATTCCCCCCAATTTGCGGATGATCAACTTATTTTGGCACAAGAGTATGAAGACATTGAATATATTACCCGAAAATTGACTCAAGAATATAATAAATGGGGACTAAAGTTGAATATGTAAAAAAGCCAAGTATGTAACCATAGGAAAAATTCATCAAGATTTGATACTGGAGGATGAAATGGGGGTAATTAAACACGTAGAGGAATATAAATATTTGGGAGTAAAAATTACAGATGGTGGGAAGTAGGAAAAGGAAATAAGATCAAATATAAATTCAGGAAAATGTGCAATATCTGCCCTGAATGAAATATTATGGGATAAACACATCAAAAGAGAAACTAAAGTTAACAGTTTTAAAACAATAGTTAGAAGTATTATGACTTATGGTTCAGAGGTTTGGACTGTAAATTATCAGATGAAAAGAAAATTAACGGCAGAAGAAATGGACTATTGGAGAAGATCTGCTACAAAATCAAGGAGAGAGAAAATTAAAAAGATGTTATAAAAGAGAACAGGAATGTACAAAACTTAATTTCAGAACTTATCCAAGAAAATAAACTAAAATGATAGGGCATATTAAGCGAATAGAGGATGAAATATTACAAAAGAATAATGAAATGGACACCATCAGGAACGAGAAGGAAAGGACGACCAAATCTCACGTGGATCCAAGGGATTAGAGAAGCTTTAAAGGACTGGGAAAAACCGGAAAAACTGTGTTATAATAGAGACGAATGGAAGAAAATTATAAAACGAAATTAAAGACAATCATTGGTGCCGGAAAAATGTTTCAACAGCGCTAAAACCGGATATATATATTTATTCCTATTATTGTTATATCCATAAAACTAATTTAAGAATATTCGAACACCGTTAGAATTCATAAATGCTTACAAAGCACTCTTCTTTAATTCAACCTGGTAAATGTTTGGATAGAATCTAGATTTACACTAGCAAGTAAAACAAGTGTCTATTTGTAAACGGCAACATAGCATATATGTTGTATGTTTTGTATATATGATGTGTTACATAGACTATTTAACTCATGCCACAAATGCTAAGCAATGACCAATCACGTTTCAATGAATGTTGTTTTACAATCAATGACAGTCGTGTTTCACCTCGCTCTTTATCGATTTCTCTTTATCAGATCCTGCTGTTGTGATAAAGAAAGCTCTTGCTTTTTAATGTTCTGAACAGGTCAAAGCATTATTTTTCTCCAACAAATACATTGAATATAGCAAATAATCAAAAGATTCCTTGATTTTACTGAGTTGTTTACTAAAAAAATAAATGAATAACCCGTAATGTTGATTATGATATATAGTTTGATGTGTTTCATTATTTCTCCACTTGGGTGCACTCTTACAATATTGCGATCTTATTTGGCAATAAATAATATGATTAAGTAGCAGTGAATGAACATAACATCACATTTCTGATTTGTTTTCAAACATCGCAGTTTACATTAAATACATAAATATTTTAAAATAACTATAGTTACACAATGATTTGTGAGTAAACAGCTAAATTTTATTCGTTAAATAGTCCTAACAAATGCCACTCTTGATTTCCAAATTCTCTAGATAAATTCACTCCGCACTTCGAGAGTCGTGAATTTATCGATAATTTGGAAATCACTCGTGGCATTACTTATGACTATTTAACTCATGCCCCACATAGAAGTCTTTAGACCATCACGTTTCAATGGATTTTGTTTTACAACCAATCACAGTCGTGTTTCACCTCGGATTTATCGAATTCTGTTTACCAAAATAAAGAAAGCTCCTCCTTTTGTAATATTCTGAACAGGCCAGAGCATTATTATGCAGTGACTGACTCTCTAACAAATAATACGTTGAATATACGTAGCAAATAATGAACAAACTTCTTCGACCTACACATTTAATAATTGTGTGTTCAATAACTATGTTCTTAAATAATGATTTTACTGAGTTGTTTCCCAACAAAATTAATTAATTATTAATAACCTATAATGTTGGTAATAATATGCAGTTTGATGCGTTTCATTTTTTCTCCACTAGAGTGCATTCTTACAATATTGTGATCCTATTTGGCAATAAATGATATGATCGAGTTGCAGTGATGAACAAATCAATCATAACCAAACATTCCTAATTTGTTTTCGAACATCACCGTTTACATTAAATATGTAAATATTTTAAAATAACTATAGTTAAATAATGATTTGTGAGTAAACAGCTTAATTTTATTCGTTAAATAGTCCTAACAAAGGTCATTCTTGATTTCCAAATCCTCTAGAAAAATTGGAAATCACTCGTGGCATTACTTATGACTATTTAACTCATGCCCCAAATGGGAGTCAATGACCAATCACGTTACAATGATTTTTTTATTTACAACCAATCACAGTCGTGTTTCGCCTAGAATTTACCAACTAAAGTTTTTATCATAATAAAGAAGGCATCTACTTTTTAACATTCTGAATAGGTCATAGCAATATTTTACAGTGACCGACTCACTAAGAAATACGGCTACTAGATTGTATCTCAACACATACCGCATGCGGGAGTTAACATAAAAACATTTGTAGCAATTGATTATACCACGAAAAAAAGAAACCACTGTTTGCACTTTCTTAAATGTATTTTTCCCCAGAAAAATATAATTGTCATATTTACATCATAGGACATCAGAAATGAATTAATATACAGTTTGATGTGTTTCATCTTTTCTCCACTAGAGTGCATTCTTACAATATTGCGTTCCTTTGGCAATAAATAATAAGATCTGGTTGCAGTGACGAACAAAAGAAGCAAATGAAGTGTACCAATCGTTTCTCATTTGTTTTCAAACATCGCCGTTTACATTAAATATATAAATATTTTAAAATAACTATACTTAAATAATTATTTGTGAGTAAACAGCTTAATTTTATTCTTTAAATAGTCTTAACAAATTCCACTGGAGATTTCCAAATTCTCTACACAAATTCACTCCTTACTTCGTGAGTCGTGAATTTATCGATAATTTGGAAATCACTCGTGGCATTACTTATTATAATTGAAGAATACAATGAAATTGTATGAAATGTACGCAAAGTGCTACTGAATAAATACTAACCCTTTCTAAAGTTGAGTGAAAGCAGGATAAATTAGCAATATCTTGAATTTAATAGTTTGCAATTTTCAGGGACAATTTCTAGGTGCAAGAGCACAGACCAACGAATTTAAATGTTCAAAAGCAGGAACATTTGCTGATCCAAGCGATTGCCATGGGTTTTATACGTGTGATAAAAATCTCAATGCAGTGCACGGAAGCTGCACAGAATTTGGACGCTTTGATCCTGTAGACACTTGCGTATGGGAAACGTGTTCTAACCCTGCACCAGCGACAACTCCACATCAACACTTTCATCAACTTCAACAAGAACTCCAACAACTCCAAAATCAACACAAGCCTCAACTTCGACAACAGGCCCAAACACATTATCAACCGCAGTACCAGTACGTTCTTCGCAAACGTTCAGCTGCCAAGGTAAGATAATTTTCTAATCTTCTTCTTCCTTTCCAGGATTAGGTCAATGCGACCTGTTCCGGTCTCAAGTCGATCGTTTCCTTTGTCGTCCCAAAGATATTTTTTCCACGTGGTTTGTAGGCGTTGATCTTTTTGGGTAATCTTGTATTGTCCATTCTGTCTAAATGTTCTTTCCATTGGTATTTGTGCTCTTCTAGTTTATCAATTATTGAATATATCTGCAGTTCATTTCTTATTGATTCATTGTGTAATCTATCCATGCGTGTACATCCTTTTACGGATCTTAAAACTGTCATTTCAGTGGCTTTAATGTGTGACATATAGTTTTTATAAGTACCCAAGATTCAGATCCATATAAGATAACAGGAACAGCCATAATTTTATAAAACCTGAGCTGAGTTTCTCGTCGAGTTTTTCGAAAGGTTCTTCTTATGGTGCCACACATCATTTGATATAGGTTTAATTTATTGTGTATATCCAAATCGTAGCTATATGTTATATCTGAACCAAGATAGTTAAAGTGTGCTATCTGTTCTATTATTTCATTATTGATTACTATTTTTGCTCTGACTGGCACTTTGCCCTGTAAAGCCATAATTTTCTAATGAAGATATAATTAGATAAAAAGATTGGCATTTTGGGTGAAAAAAACTGTGTAGGCATCCATGTGTGTGCAGTGTTACCAGACATCAAATCATAAATACACTTAGTTTCAAATAAATTTCTCCTTCTTCTTTTTCTTCTTCTTCTTCTCCTTCTTCCTATCATATGATAGACCTAGTGGCCTGTTACGGTCTCAATCCAACGTTTGAAGTTTTCTGCCAAACGATCTCTTGCCTGGTGGCTGGTAATTTAAGAGTTGACGTGGTATTCTTGTTCTGCTCATTCTTCTTACGTGAGATTTCCAGTTGTTTCTGTATTTTTGCACATATTCCATGATTGATTCTGTATGTAATTCTCTGAGAATCTCAGGATTACTTTTATGGTCTGTTCTTGAGTAACCTGCAGTACGTTCCATAAATTTCATTTCTGCCGCAGCAGTTAGTCTTTGTTCATCTACACTGCGAATTGTCCACGCCTTACTGCCGTAACATAATATCGGTCTGCCCAGTGTTTTATAAATTCTAGTTCGTGTGTCTTGCTGTACTTTTTTTGGCTTGAAATTATTGTTTATAATTCATGTTTTATATAAACTTATTTGTAAATAATAGTTAATTGGTTTTAAAATCTTAATATATAAAAATTTCGTGTCACGTTGTTTGTCCGCGATGGAATCCTAAACTACTGAACCGATTCTAATAAAATGTTGCACACTGTTGCAGTTTGATCCAACTTGAGACTTAGGGTAGTTTATAACTAAATTTATAGTCGCGTTATTTTTTATTGCAAATTATTTTTTTATTATTTAACAAAGAGTTATGATTATCTGCGAGTTCCATACGATTCCAACAGATGGCGGTGTAATTATCTGTGAGTTCCATACGATTCTAACAGATGGCGGAAAGGTATTTGGAAAGGTAATTGGTTTATTATTTAACAAAGAGAGATCCAGATGGCTGTGCTTTTTGTTGCAATCGCGAATTTCAATTGAATTACAAATATTGATTATTTCATAATTTATGTGTGTTCAGTGTTTATGTTATTTTCAATATTATTAATTTCGTGTGTAAGTATTAGTTTTAAGTAATCTGGCTGAAAGACAGCAACTTAATTTAAATTTTTAACGTATACCTTAGCCACAGGAACGCGTAGCCGGGACTTCTAGTATATATATATATATATATATATAATAACTTAAGTAAATTATTTTCTCAAAAATGCAGTTCAGGGTGTCTCTAAAACAACTATCCATTTCCAATTAAACATTGTTATTATTTTCATTTTCCTTTCATAAACTATTAATTTGGTGTAACATGTTTAGCACAGAATAACGGATAGAATATAGAGAGAAATGGTTTAGACATGAATGTAACAAGATTTCCAAAAGCAGCATTTAACTACAAGCCAAGAAGATCAAGGAATTTAGGAAGGCCAGTGAAAAGTTAGAACAAATGTGAGGGGAACAGGCAATTTGCCTAGTCCGTGAAGTGAGGAAGAAGAAGACTTCACAAGAGCTTTGATTTTTTAATAATTCCTTCCTTCATTGAAACTGATAGTGACTTTAGAGACACCTGTATATGACGTTAACTTATGTGTAAGGGTAGCTGCAATTTCCTTGAACTGATTTCTCCACCTATCATACCTAACAACTATTCATTTATTCTCACTAGGTTGAGTGAGCCCGATTTCAGACCAAAATTTTCGATGATACAGCCGGAAATAGAACCAGTTTCATGGAATGTTAATTATAAAACAAACTTACTCCATAGGCGGGCATAGAAACAATAACGTTATCACGTTAACTAATCATACAGACCTTGGCGAATGTGGAAAATAATGTTCCACGTGTCCTCGATCAACGGTTCGAGGGCAAGCCTTGCCACTATGAAACATTCCGATGTACTTAATTTGTACAAAGAACTGCTGTGGGAACTCAACGAGAAGAGAGAACAGATATGGCCTGAGTTCTACGCAACGGATGCGATGATCTACAGGGAATGGACAGCAGCCAGATACGACCTGAGACACACCGTGACGAGAGTCGCGGTCCATGGTTTCCACCACAGAATATGCACAACAGTGAAGCGCCATAACCCAGAAGAAAAGTGCAAGTGCAAACTATGTGGGTCGCACTGCGACCGATATCACCTATTCCAGTGTAAAAACATAGGAACATCGATAACAGACTTCTGTAAGACATGAAAACAGTTCTTTCTACATGACCATTGGCTGCAATAATACATATTATTATTAATTTGTAGATGACGAAGCAGGCTCCAGATTCAATCGCAATGCGAACGACTGCCATCTTGAATGAGACATCTTTCTCCCTGAGCTACCTAGCACATAATTTTCAGGGTAAAATCTGTAAATCGGACGCGGTGGATTAGTGGTTATGTTCCTTGCCTCTGGGTCCCGAGGGTCGTGGGTTCAAACCCGGCCGGGGTCGATGGATTTTTTTAGGATGGAAAAATCCAAGGAGCAAGTCCTCCGGGAGGGACTTAAAGCCATGGATTCCGAGTCTGAAGATTTTCAGACTCGGAAAAGATGCTTAAGCCTGAATGAAAGGCCTCTAAGCAAAATTTACCGAATTTTCCCGTCCTAGTACTACCTTGGATTCCTAGATGTCAGTATGAGGCGGAACGCTGACCACGGACCACTCAAATAACATCTATATGAAAACAAGTGTAACTACATTAGTATGGTTCAAATTATACCTTGTAGGGGAAGAGCGCCTAAATCTCTGTTAAGGGAAACATGGACTTACAAGACAAGAAGAAAATTCTGTAAAAATTTATATTGTTATTGTTTCTTACAGGAATTGGATATTACTCTGATCCAGAAGATTGTCATTCTTACTACTCTTGTGGGAGAGATCTTAAACCTGTCAAAAGTACTTGCACACCCTTGGGATATTTCGAAGAATCGACAAAACAATGTAAAACTGGAGCATGTCCAATCATTACTGCTACTACTACACGCACCACTACTAAAATGAAGGCACAATCATTCCAGTGCCCTTCTAAGGGTTACTACGATGATCCAGAGGACTGCCGCGCATATTATTGGTGTTCATCAAAAAATGTGAATGGAACTAGAGTTCTCTGCATGGGAGGAGAAGGACATTTTGTAAAATCTTTAAAAATTTGTCAGGCTGGAGCATGCTAATACATTAATAGTATTATTTATTGTTTATTTAATCCGCAAGACAAGCTCAAATTTTGCTTCACCATGCATCTCGAAAATTTAAAGCAGCTTTGGATACAGCTGATGTATTGACAACGTTTCCTGTGGGATACAGTGCTATTACTTAATATTTTTAAATCATCTACATACAACAGGACCCAAATTCATATAAAATTGCACAGTTAGAAACGGCCTTACTAAGTCCTGTAATATATTTTACAAAATGCGTATATACCTTATTTAGTATTTCCGTTCTTTGGAAACCCCAAATCTCACTACCATAGTGCATTACTGGCCTCACCATCGCTCCATACATTTTTCTAACGTAGTAACTGGAATATCGGGCACTCTACCCAGAATACTGAGAATACTACTAAGTTGTCCTATCCCTTTGAACAATGCTATATCAATATGTTTCTTCCACTTTCCGTTCATTTTCAACGTCGTACCAAGATATTCAAAATGTTTCACGTTTTGAAGTGTTTGATCTCTGTATTTCCATTCCTCTGCTCTACCATAAACCGTCCCATTTTTGAATGTCATTGTTTTTGTCTTACTAATATTTACTGTCAATCCCCAATTTCTACAGTATATTTCCAGTAGGTCAAGACCTATTTGCAATCCCTTGATTGTCTTTGAACAGATAATTAAATCATCTGCATACAACAGAACTGGGACTTTAACATTTCGTATCTCCGGAGCCTCAATTTCTCCTTGTAGCATTACGTCTACAATATCATCAACGAATAGATTAAATAGCATTGGTGACAAAATGCAGCCTTGTCTCACTCCCCGATTGGCTTCACTGCTCTCGTGATGTGCCCTTGATCTACTTTTATACAAAATTTAACATATTTATAAATTGACATAAATGCATTTATCATTTTATGAGACAATCCTTTCCGATTTAATTTTTCCCACAGTGCGCTTCGGTCCACAGTATCAAATGCCATCTTAAAATCAACGAATGCACAAAATAATTTACTCCACTTGTTTTTCAGATTATCATCAATTAATGTTCTCAGAACGAATACGTTGTCCACTATGGAGTACCCTTCTCTAAAACCTGCCTGATATTCTGAAATCGTATTGTTCACTTTAGCGCATTGTCTCATTCATTTGTAAAGTACTTTACAATATATTTTTGCAAACACTGACAAGAGGCGAATTCCCCTATCACTTTCTGGTTTATGAGACCCACCTCTCCCATTGTACAGCGGTTGGATTACACCTGTCGCCCAGGCTTCCGGATAATTTAGTTCATAATATTTTAACAAAATAATATATATATATATATAAATAATTAAGTTTATATAAAATTATAAATATATACGCAAAAATGAGATTACAGACATGCATTAGTTGTTTTCGTCAGGATATTACTTATTAAAAAATTGGGATTATTGATTAAATAAATGTATATATTAAATTTGCCCAATTAAGAGTTTAGGAAAAAAGGCACTTAAACTGGCGTGAAATATTTTCAAAGTCCTATAGAGCAACAGTGCGCATGCGCCAGAGTTTATAGAGTCAACGATAACCCACAATCGAACCACATATCGATTATCATCCTCGATTACTATACGTCACTCTGAAATTTAAATGACCAATATTTGCAATAAATCCCCAAATCTGTGTTTAAAAAATATTAATAATATTAAAATTACCAAACATTTATTAAAAATGGGTGTACTCTTACTTATCACTCCCTAACGCTGATCCAACCAGCGACAACCCAAAACAGCGATAAAAAAAATCAAACCAAGTAAAATACTCTGTGGAGAAAATAGCAGTTAGCATCACAATATTGTCTAACAGTGTCATAATATTGCGATTTGCATATTTAAATAAATACTTCAAAATTTATATTAAAGAAATTCCTTGATAATGACATGTGGGATCATGCCGAAACGTCGGATTCAGTGGCCAGAGGCCATCTTGAATCCATGATGCGGAAAATTCAAAACAACTTTATTAATCATATTTATATCCGCGAAAATTTACCATAATAACACACACACATATATATATATATATATATATATATATATATATATATGTTATTTTGCAGATTTTCGCGGATATAAGAAAATATAATTTTTTTTTTTTTGGGTTTTCCGCGTCTTGGATTCAAGGTCGGCCCCTGGCCACTGACTCCGACGTTTCGGCATGATCCTACATGCCATTATCAAGGAATGATAAGTTCGAGTCACAGGTTTAGGTCTTATATAATTAAACAAATAGAGTTTTCGCTGTGGTCCGTTTCCGAAGACGTACACCCATCCAAGGTTTAGTTCTTATGTAGTTAAACACCTTCAGTTTTCGCTGTGGTCCGTTTCCGAAGCCGTACACCGATACAAGGTTTAGTTCTTATGTAGTTAAACCTTTTTCAGTAAACCACACTGAAAACTGAAAAAGGTTTAACTACATAAGAACTAAACCTTGGATGGGTGTACGTCTTCGGAAACGGACCACAGCGAAAACTCTATTTGTTTAAGTATATAAGACCTAAACCTGTGACTCGAACTTATCATTCCTTGATAATGACATGTGGGATCATGCCGAAACGTCGGAGTCAGTGGCCAGGGGCCGAACTTGAATCCAAGACGCGGAAAACCCAAGAAAACTTTGTTATTCATACTCATATATATATATATATATATACACATCAATGACATTGTCTCCTGAATCACTGAATCATTTATCGTACTGCAGAATTGTAGATTTAAGATTACTTGACACAAAGATTATGTGAAATAAAGAAGGAAGTACAATATGTTGTGAAGTTAGAACATGCTGGTATAAAGTTTATTGGAAACCAGCACATTGTGAATATAGATTAGTCGGTTTCATTTACCAGATAGCAAAATTAAATAACTCAGTGGTGGATTTTACATTCAAATCCTGCAATTGCATTCAGAGACATTAAAAGTTATTGGACCGGGTACCACTATGCACTTGTATTCTCATATAAATGAGTCTCTGCACCATTTAACAAACATGTTATTACTATTTCTCATACATTATGAAAATTAAATCTGTTTGTAAGTTAAACTACAATTAAAATTATTGTAATTCTTTGTATTAGTTATTTTAATAAATAGAGGTGTAAGACAAGGGTGTAGTTTATCACCTACCCTTTTTAATCTATATAATGGGGTAATACGAAGACATTTTGGTAAACAGATGAGGACAGAGACAAAACTAAGATTACATAACGTCACATCAAAAGCTGCTCTAAAATACGGAAGTGAAATTTGGATTTTAAATAAAAGAAACTCTCATAAACTTCAAGTAAGCCAAATGCGCTTCTTACGATCATTGTTAGGAGTTAATAGACTGGATCACCAAAGGAACACTACTATCAGAGGAAAACTTGGAGTAGCAAGTTTAAATGAAGATATCCAAAGATACCAACAAGAATGGAAAAATCATCTGAGAAGAATGGCAAGAAATAGACTTCCAAAATTGGCATTCCAATATACCCCAACTGGACATAGGGACCAAGGAAGACCAAAACATCGGTGGAAAGATCAAGACCATCTTCGCTAGGTTTACCGTACAGGCCACATGGCCTAAAACGAATTTGTTCACGATGATGATGATATTGATGACATCATCCAAAATTGGAAAAGTATTATTAATATAGATATAAGAACAGACCGTTTAAAAATATTAAACGTTTTAATGTATGCTGATGATGTGGTTATTATTCAAGAAAATGAAAATAATTTTCAGTACTCTTTACATCAATTAAATCAGTTATGCCAAGAATATAATTTCAAAATATCAAAAGAAAAAACAAAAAATAATGGCATTTTGGGGAAACTAACATATAAGATCAAACATCGTAATAGACAACAAACCTCTGGAACAAGTAACAAATTTTAGTTATTTGGGGTAATTTTACTATAAACACAACAACTGAAAGAGACATACATATGAAACTGTCGAAATTTCAAATGATATGCGGAACTATACATAAAGCATTAAAGAATAAAACAAGAAGAGATACCAGATTGAAGTTTTATAAAACATTGGCAGTTCCTGCATTACTTTATGGGAGCGAAACTTGGGTAATGTCCAAAAAAATTGCAAAGTAGAATACAAAGTGCATAAATGAACTTCCTTAGAAGAACAAAAGGCTGCACAAGATTCGATCGGATAAGGAATGAAGAAATAAGAACAGAGTTAAATATATATCCGTTGGAGGAGAAAATCAGATAATATAGAGAGAAATGGTTTACACAAGTGGAAAGAATGAACGTAATAAGATTACCAAGAGCAGCATTCAACTACAAGCCAAGAGGTTAAAGGAATGTAGGAAGGCCAGTGAAAAGATGGACAGAACAACTGTGAGGCGAAACAGGCAATTTGTCTAGCCCGTGAAGTGAAGAAGAAGAAGTTATTGTCAGTAAAATATAATTAATTTTTTGCTTTAGTAACTAAATAATTCACTGGAACTACCGAACCCGTAGGTCCACGGCCGCGCGGACATAAGCTTTCCATTATCCCTATCCTGAGACAATGTTTTCCAATCATCCCCTGTATAATCTACTTCCTTCAAATCATAGTTAATGTTATTCTCCTACCTCATTCTTGGTCTACCAACTGGGCATTTTCCCTCTGGTTTTCCTACAAGAAGCTTCCATGCACGTCTTTCATTTCCCATTCGTGCCACATGTCCTGCCCATCGCAGTCTACGAAACTTAACTGTTCTCATTATATCTGGCTTCATATAAAGATCATGTAATTCACTGTTATGCAGTCTTCTCCATTCACCTGTCTGTTCATCCCTCTTTGGTCCAAACTTTTTCCTAAGAACTTTATTCTCAAATACTCGTAATCTCCTTTCCTCCCTTAAAGTAAGAGTCAATGTTTCACATCCATATAATATAACTGGTAGAATGATAGTTGTATATATTTCCAGTTTAATATTTTTTGAAAGGAGTTGGGAAGTCAAGAGTCTCTGTAATGCTTAATAACATGCATTTCCAGTATTGAGACTATGTTTAATTTCCTTGTGCATCTCATTCCTGTTTGTGATTATTGTTCCTAGGTATTTGAATTCAGCCACTTCGTCAAAATTTCCCTCATTTGTCTCTTTTGCTTTAGTATTATTGTTTTTTTTTCGAATAAGTGATAAAAATCCCCTATCTGCTACATGTGCTTTCATAATAAAGCCTTCAAATAATAGAAGAATAGCATAACATACGTAAAATTCCAATTATAAGGAAGTCCAATTTTACTTTCACTATTTCTTGACAAATCATGGATCCTTATTTTCTTACTTACAAGATGAAAAGCTATTAAAAACAGCTCATATCATAACCGAGTGCGCCTTTATTAAATAAATAATAGTTTTAAAAAAACTAAAACAACACACTTTATTTGAAAACCGAGCTAAAAAATGAAAAATAATTTTAATTTCCAACACGCTTGGGATGAAATTAAAGTGGTCAACAACAAAAAATCATCTCCAACACATCTAGAATAAAACTAGAGTTATCTAAAAAAATAATTTTACCATCAAAAGCGTGTGGTGCTCTATATCAATGAATATATATTGACTATTTAACTCATGCCCAAATGGGAGTCAATGACCAATCACGTTTCAATGATTTCTGTTTTACAACCAATCAGAGTCGTGTTTCACGAAATATTTATCAGTGTTATATTTACCATATTAAAGAAAGTTCCTCCTTTTTAATATTCTGAACAGGTCTGACCATTACTTTGCAGTGACTGAGCCTGTGAGAAATACGGCTACCAGATTGTATATATAGTGCATGAATGTCAACACATGCCGCATGCGGGAGTTAATATAAAAACATTTGTAGCAATTGATTATACCACCAAAAAAAAAACACTGTTTGTACTTTCTTAAATGTATTTTTTTCCCAGGTAACAATCCAGAAAAATATAATTGTATTTATATCATACGACATCAGAAATGAATTAATATTCAGTTTGATGTGTTTCATTTTTTCTCCACTAGAGAGCATTCTTACAATATTGCGTTCCTTTGGCAATAAATAGTATGATCTGGTAGCAGTGATAAACAAAAGAAGCCGATGAAGCATATTTATCGTTTCTCATTTGTTTTCAAACATCGCCGTTTATATTAAATATATAAATGTTTTAAAATAGCTATAGTTAAATAATGATTTGTGAGTAAACAGCTTAATTTTATTCGTTAAATAGTCCTAACAAATGCCACTCTTGATTTCCAAATTCTCTAGATAAATTCACTCGTGGCATTACTTATGATAATAAACACATATTGGTAAAAGTAAAGTCTCTAAGGGCCAGTTCCAAGAGAGGTAACTGTATTACGCCAGTTAAAGCTATGTATTATAAAATGGTATCAAAATGAAAGCAGAAGATGATACTTAGGTTAACGAAAGGCCTTCTATACAACAACACTGCAAATTATTGAAGACCATTGAAATATCAAGTACTGTTTTAACATTTCTTAAAACTTTAAGTATGGCGAAATGTAACTCTGGTTAGTCATTGGTGTTAATAATAAATAAAATGTAATAAACGTCAGAAATTAGCAGTCAATTTTAAGTTATAATGTCGGATGTCTTTTGGATTTTTTTTCACGTTTTCCACTACAAAGGCCGATTTTTATGGGTGTAGGAGTTGAGTATCACAACTCTTTTATAGCTATGTTCATCCCGAAAATCTTCTGAATATTTTGCAAAAAGCCCCATCACAATCGGATCAACAGTATGTCCGCGCAAACAAACAAACAAACAAACAAATATTCATTTTCATATATTCGATTTTATTGATACATTCACTACTCAATAAAATCGAATATATGAAAATGAATATTTGTTTGTTTGTTTGTTTGCGCGGACATACTGTTGATCCGATTGTGATGGGGCTTTTTGCAAAGTATTCAGGAGATTCCTGGGATGAACATAGCTATAAATGAGTTGTAATACTCAACTCCTACACCCATAAAAATTGCCCTTTGTAGTGGAAAACGTGAAAAAAGTAGCTTTTTGGTTGCTTTAATGGCTTACGCTGCCTAAACCATAACAAACACAAAACATTAATGTACACAGAATTGAATATCTCAAAAAGCTCTATAAAAAAAGTCCGCGACAGCATATGTTTATCTCCTACGGATAACTCACAATAACCATTTTTGTCTTTCATTGATGCCAAGAAGATCGAGACAAGTACGTAGATTCCTGTGCAAGCAAAGCAGCACATGGCGGGTATTCTTTTAGTGGTAACTCACAATAACGAATTTTGTCTTTTAGCTCATTTATGCCAAGAAGATCGAGGTATGTAGATTTCCCGGCAACATCGGGTAATCAATTACGATATACATTTGTAACTATTTTTCATTTTACTTATTCAACGAATCATAAGAAGTATATTAATGTTTGTCTTTCAGCTCATGTATGCCAAGATGATCGGGATGAGTAGATTCCCGGGCAACGCCGGATAAACAGCACGGGGTATAAAAAATAATTACGATATAAATGTTTCCAAAATACGCATTTAACTAACTTTTATAAGATTCATGATGTGTTCCGTTGAGGTGTTATTCAAAATTAAAATATAAAATTATGGAGTATTCACCTGAAAGGTCCGTCTCCTCAACTCAATTTTAACGGTAGCGCTTTCGGGACTTGTCCCATCATCGGCATCCCGAAAGCGCTACAGTTAAATAATTAATTAAGTTGAGGAGACGGACCTTTCAGGTGAATATTCCATAATTTTAAATTTTTGAATTATTTAACTAAACACAAAACACGTTAATTTTCGTATTTCAGCTCATTTATGTCAAAAAGATCGGGATAAGTAGATTCCCGGGCAACGTCGCCACGAGTAATCACCACGAGGTATCTAAAAAATATAAATTTATAATTATTTTCCTTTTACTTATTCAAATAAACATAAAAGCACAACAATTTTAATTTATTTAGGCGTAGGAGTGCACGCCGGGTATTAGCTAGTATGATATAATTAAAGAAAAAATGGGGCTCAACTGCACTTCTACTATCTCAAAATTTTTCTGTTATATTGTTGTAAACTATAGCTTTTGTTCTGTACTTACCATCATTTTCTAATATTTTAAAACGTTTTAAAACAATTTTTATAACATTATTAGACAATTTTAAAGTATTTATCTAAATACGCAAATCGTAATATTATGAGACTGTTAGACTGTTGACGCTAACTGCTATTTTCTCCACAGAGTATATTACTTAGTCTATAATTTTTCTATCGCTAATTTGGGTTATGGCTGGTTGGATCAGCGTTAGGGAGTGATAAGTAAGTGTACACCCATTTTTAATAAACGTTTGGTAACTCACTATGATGTTTGTGGGTTATCATTCAATGATAACGTTATCGCTGCTACTTCTAACTGCTACCGTGTATTCGCAATTCTTTGCAGTTTTGAGATAGTGTTAAGTACAGTTTTTCCAAACTTGCTGTGCAAGAAATATTTACCTTGTAATAAGAGTAAAATTAACGTTTTTCACTATATTCCATACAATTACCTACAATTTCCTCTTTAAAATTGAATGGATCCATCACTGGATAATGCAGAAGCAGAAAAGAAAACAAACCTGCATTTTAAAATGTGGAGAAAAGACGTAGGGAGCATCAGAATTCGAAATTGGAAACCTTGATATCTTCCATTGTTTACCTATTTCACTGGTATCATCACACGGAACGGTGAGTCTTTTGTTTCTATGTTAATGAGGAACCAGCCCGCCTACTGTTCTGTGGCGCTGGTGTAGCTGCTGGTGCTGCCACAACGGGCGGTCGGATAACTAAGCCACTCCATCTCTTTCTACTCCATGCTATGGTTTAAATCTGTTGTGTTTTGTTTGTTTAAATGTCAGAAAGATCGCACTCAGATTATTTCAGTGAAGAGAAGTTTCTATTACTGTCAGTCTGTCTGTTTCCTTGTTTGTCCGTCTGTCACAAGTACAACCAACTCACAAAACGGTGCATCTTAGCAAAAGTAAATTATCCCTATATGAAAATTTAAAAAAAATATATCAATTTGTACATTCCCTTAGGCTTTCACGGCCGGAGTTATTATGATGACCTTTTAGAAGATTTCTGGGCTGTTGGCCGTGGTCTTGAGCCTTGTAGTTCCCCGACGATTCGCCAGAGACTGCGTCCGGCATCCTCAAGGGTTGTCTTGAGACTGGCAATTTTGTCGACTTACTTACTCACTAGCACTATCGAACCCGTAGGTTCATGGCCGCGCGGACATAAGCTCTCCATACATCCCTATCCTGAGCTAATGCTTTCCAATCATTCCCTGTATAATCTACTTCCCTCAAATCATAGTTAATGTTGTTCTCCCACCTCATTCTTGGTCTACCAACTGGGCGTTTTCCTTCTGGCTTTCCTACAAGAAGTTTCCATGCACGTCTTTCATTCCCCATATGCGCAACATGTCCTGCCCATCGCAGTCTACGAGACTTAACTGTGTTTGAGCCTTTGGCATGGGTTCCCTGAAGTAGTCACCGCCCGGAGAACCGAATGGGGGACTACTTGACCTCCGGAAAATTTTACCCCAGATGAACCCATGTCCGCATTTCTTGACGGTTGTATTTTTACGGTGAAAGATCGTCACTCTTTCGCCCAAGGTACTTTTTTCGTCTGGCTTATCACCTTCGACCAGTCCGGCATGGGTAACCCTATCGGCAGCAATGCTACCGCCCGCATAGCTCTCAGGATCATTTAAGCACGCAAGCCACTCCACCACCCACACAAAGGATAAAATCATACCATGGAAGGGAAATTTTGTCGACATATACCTGCCCTATTTATACATTTAAATCCATTGTCTACTGCACTCAGTGTCAAACATGGGTCCTTTACCAAATATTCTGGCGAAGTTTCAAGTTTGGATCCAATGATTTTAAGTGGGTGAAAATCGCGTATGATCATCAGATACGTTACATAGATAGATAGTATCGATAACAATGAGGTCAAGCTAATATAAAGCATATAATAACAAAATTCAGTCATTCATTTGTAAACATGTCTGAAAAAAAAGAAGGTAGAAAGTACCGAAACAGCTGTTATCACATATTTAATATTATAATAAATATTGAAAGTCGTATAAAAACGTTTAAGAGTCCTTTTTATTATTATTTAATTAAATAAATATGGATTTTCATCAAGTAAACGCCAAATAAATTTATTACATAATAATTTCTCTTATAAATGTCGTCACATTTTTAAAATTCTAGGCCTTTCAGAGATATGTTTTTCATCCTCAGGAACTAAATTGAAATAATTTTAACCTGAACGGTGCTCAAACATGATTATTAAAAGTGTTAACTCTGTATGAAACTTTAAAAAAATAATACATTAATTTGCGTATCAGAAGCGTTCTGCAGTTTGCAGTTCAAGATCGTGGCCGAGTGGAGTTGACGTGAAAATATAAATGCAAACTGGTTCAATTTCCCATGGGATAAGAAACTGTCTCCAGGAAATTTTGGTTATGCATGGGACCATTGCCCTGCCATGGGCAGGGCATGTGGCACGAATGGGGAATGAAAGACGTGCATGGAAGCTTCTTGTAGGAAAACCAGAGGGAAAACGCCCAGTTGCTAGACCAAGAATAAGGTGGGAGAATAAAATTAACTATGATTTGAGGGAAGTAGATTATACATGGGGATGATTGGAAGACATTATCTCAGGGTATTGAAGTATGGAGAGCTTGTGTCCGCGCGGCCATGAACCTACGGGTTCGACAGTGCCAGTGAGTAAGTAAGTAAGTAAGTATATCATTCCTATTTATGATTGATTAGTGAATCTACTGCATTTTTTCATACTGAATTCAGATATGTAATCAGAATTTTTTTCCATCAGGCACAGTTTTTTTGTGGCAGCTACGTTTTAAAAATTGATTTTAGCTCTTTTTTACCTTAAAAGTGCACTTTTTGGACTCTCACTTAGACATATTTCCGGAAAATCTTGGGGCTGTCTCTGATGAGCAGGTGAGCGTTTTCATCAGCAAATTTCCACAATGGAAAAGAGGTACCAAGGCAAGTGGAGTTCTAATATGCTGGCTGACTATTGTTGGACCAAGAAGACAGATGTTTCAGATGCAAAATATGTCCGAAAATCACTATCTACCACTTTCTAGGTAAGTCAGAATGAGTTAGAATTAGATGGATTTTATTTAAAATTATAAAAAATGTAAATGAATATCACTACACTCTTGCCAGATAGAAAAAAACTGAAATGATATTTAAATTCAGGATGAAAACAACTTCTAAAATCTCATACTCTTATTCTTGTGAAAGAAAAAAAAAGTTAATTCTTGTCGATGAGTGTTATTCGGTGTTGTTATGGTACCATTGCCAATGCAACTTGAAGATTTGCTGACCAACGAAAAATAACGGATACAGATTAAGAATACCAGCTATAATATCTAGACACTTTTAACCAAATATCTAAAAACAACTAGTTGAATGGTCACCTTCCCATCTGAGTTACAGGCTTATGTGGATGTGAAGGCAGCAGACTGCTGGTAGATCAAAGCCCTTCCAGGCCTGTCGCACCTTTGAGGAGGACTGCAATCACAAATATTTGTATTTGCATCACTGAACCTCAATACTGTAGGTTATGATTATTTTATTTTTCCTTTGCTGGATACCAGTCCGGTGATTCTGTCACCTTAAAACATCTACACCCCAAATAAACGAATCCGGTTATTGCCAATGCTTCCAATATTTAAGAAAAAACTTGCGAAACTCAGTTAAGAAACCTCCAACAAACGCTTTACTTTCTTTTCATAAGTAATGCCACGAGTGATTTCCAAATTATCGAAAAATTCACGACTCACGAATTGAATTTGGAAATCAAGAGTGGCATTTGTTAGGACTATTTAACGAATAAAATTAAGCTGTTTACTCACAAATCATTATTTAAATATAGTTATTTTAAAATATTTATATATTTAATGTAAACGGCGATGTTGAAAAATTAATATTAAATTTATCACTTCTCGCTCAATGACAAATTAAATTTGAAGAGAAAAATATATCCCTAAAAAAGACCGCTAGATGGTGTTAGTGGAACAACAGTTTACTGCTACCTGGCGTACGAAAATCGTATTAATAAGAGAGAAATTGATGTTTGAAAACAAATTAGAAACGTTTGTCATATTTCATTTGTTCATCACTGCAACCAGACCATATTATTTATTGCCAAAAGATCGCAATATTGTAAGAATGTACCCTAGTAGAAGAAAAATGAAACTGTGGGGCACGGCGTAGCGTAGTGGTTAAGGCACTGAGCTACAAGCCGGAGGGTAGAGGGTTCAAGTCCCGTTGGGGTCAGGATTTTTAAACTGACCCAAGCCCTGTGGCGGCACTATGGCCCTGGGGTCGACTCAGCCTCTAACGGAAATGAGTACAAGAAGCCTGTTCTGGGGGTAAAGGCGGCCGTCACGCAGGGCTGACAACCCGGCTGACATCAAGTGCCGATTGTCTAGAAAAAGTGGGAGCCTTAACCTTCTACTACCCCAAGGGCCTCCGGGTCTCTTGTGGGATCACTTTACTTTACTTTACTTTACACATCAAACTGTATATTAATTATTGTCTGATGTCCTATGATGTAAATATGTTAATGATATTTTTTCTGGAACGTTATTACCTGGGAAATAATACGTTTAAGAAAGTGCAAACAGTGGTTTCTTCTTTTCTTGTGATATAATTAATCGCTACAAAAGTTTTATAGTATATCCCACAAGCAGTATCTGGTTACATTCGAGCACTATATATACAATCTGGTAGCCAGATGCATTCTAGAATTCTTACATCTTAATATATAAATTGTTATATTAAACATATTTCTTAGGGAGTCACTGTAAAATTATGCTCTGACCTATTCAGAAAGTTAAAAACGAGGAGCTTAATTTTAAAGTGATGAAATTAAATTGATAAAATAGAGGTGGAAAACGGCTGTGATTGTAAATCAAAATTCATTGAAATGTGATTGGTTATTGACTCCCATTTGGGGCATGAGTTAAATAGTCTGCATAAAATAAAAAAGTATAACTAATTTTATCACTAAGAGTAAATAAAGAAAAAAATTCACTTGTACTTTATAGGTTCTTGGATTTGTTTTTAGTCAGTCTTGAAAAACTGCCGAGTTATAAAAAATAATATGTCTGACCAACTATCTCTGCCGACCATCCGGCAGTGGGGAACGACAACATGCAAGAATGGCCGAAAGTTAGGAAAATAAAAGGAAAAAACACAAACAAGTAACGAGATTTGTTCAACACTGAGAATAAAAGTGGGCCGGGTGTGAGATGATCAGATTTGTCATTTACCCACCTTCAACATCAAACAAACCTCCCTAATTTGCGAGAAATATTAAATAAAACTATATATTAAATGTAATTTTACTTGCGAACAGTAAAGTAAAGTAAGTAAGTAATCCCACAACAAGGTACCGGAGGCCCTTGGGGTCGTAGTAGGTTTAAGGCTCCCACTTTTTCACGTACCTCAGTATGTGCGCTCTGTGTGGAAGGCTGCACTACACATGTCCAGTGTTCTGTTGTGTGTACTCAGCCCGTTGTTGCTGTGACATCTGGAGACCTCGCACAGTTGTACCCCCAGAACAAGAGTCTGTTACTCATATTCCGTTAGAGGCGTGAGTCTGACCCCCCGGGCCATAGTGCCGCGTAGAGGGTTTGGGTCAGTTTAAAAATCCTGACCCCAACGGGACTTGAACCCTGGAACCTCCGGCTTGTAGCTCAGTGCCTTAACCACTACGCTACGGCGTGCACCGTGCGAAAAGTAAATATAATTTCTTTATTTTACTCGCAAATATGAAAATAAAGTGGGACTATTTCTTATCATGACCACAAATGTTACAAAAACTCTTACTTCTAACCAGCGATAAACCACCGATTATCACACTTTTAACCAGCGATTCACAACCGATGACCAGCGATACACCACCGATGACCAGCGATAAACCCACTGCTAGAGGTATCTGTGGTTTTAACAAATTACATCCGAATTGATCTTTTACTTATTTACCGCGTAAAATAATAAAAAGGACGTTCCCTGGAATTCACTTAGGTTACAATAATTGGATTAGGTTAGGCTTGGTTTGAGACTTCAAAGCAAATGTAATTTTTTTCGCCCAATGGGTTGCTGGCCCAGAGGGGTATTATTGTGGGGTTCCCACTAATGTAGCATTTCCTCTACATTAAGGTGATGTGGTTATACCGCGAGTACTCGGTCCTCAGAGCCTCATTTGTAATAGCAGGTTGCACCACGAGCAGGTTGAGGATGAGATTTGGATACGAGAGGTGATAAAATGTACGCCACTATCCCTATGGTTCTATCCAAATTAATAGAAACCATAAAATAGACTCTTTGCCTTTTGCAGATGATTTGGTATTAATAGCTCCAACAGAATCAGATTTACAGTATTCTATACACAATTTTAATATAATTGCAAAAAAGTACAATATGGAAATCAATACAGAGAAAACTAAAGTGATGGCCTTTTGTGGGAAATACCCTGTACCTAGCAAAATAGTTTTGGATGATGAAATTTTAGAACGAGTAAACGAATTTAATTATTTTGGTTATAATTTAACATTTCAAGATGAAGCTGATATATCAAAGAAAATCACAAATTTTACAAAAACAACGGGGATAATTAACAGTATAATGAAACCATCTTTAGTACAGAAGAACACAAGATTACGGCTTTGTAAGGTTCTCGCAAGACCAGTATTAAGATATGGTAGTGAAGCATGGACAATACGAAGAAGAGATGAAAGCCGAATAACAGCAAGTGAGATGCGATTTATGCGCCGTACAGCAGGCTATAAAAGTGGAACCATAAAAGAAATGAGGAAATTATGGAAGAGTTGGGTGTAGAACCCATTCTTCACCATATACAAAACTACCAGAACAACTGGAAAGCCCATCATCAACTAATGCCGTCCCATATAATTCCAAAAGCCATACTTCGCTACTGCCCCCAAGGCAGAAGATCGCTGGGACGTCCAAAAAAGCGCTGGATGGAAAATTCCTCTTTGAGACCGTAACAGGCCACACGGCCTAATACTTGCATGGATGATGATGGTGATTAATTAGGTCAGGTCAGGTCAGGTCAGGTCAGGTCAGGTCAGGTCAGGTCAGGTCAGGTCAGGTCAGGTCAGGTCAGGTCAGGTCAGGTCAGGTCAGGTCAGGTCAGGTCAGGTCAAGTCAGGTCAAGTCAGGTCAAGTCAGGTCAAGTCAGGTCAAGTCAGGTCAAGTCAGGTCAAGTCAGGTCAAGTCAGGTCAGGTCAGGTCAGGTCAGGTCAGGTCAGGTCAGGTCAGGTCAGGTCAGGTCAGGTCAGGTCAAGTCAAGTCAAGTCAAGTCAAGTCAAGTTAAGTTAAGTTAAGTTAAGTTAAGTTAAGTTAAGTTAAGTTAAGTTAAGTTAAGTTAAGTTAAGTTAAGTTAAGTTAAGTTAGGTTAGGTTAGGTTAGGTTAGGTTAGGTTAGGTTAGGTTAGGTTATGTTATCTTTTAGGTTCCTTGCACTTTAAATGTGATTTAATACGCAAAATAAATTATCTCTTCATAACAGTTTCAGAAAAATCCAACATATCTGACGGTTACGTTAGGTTAGGTTAGGTTAGGTTAGGTTAGGTTAGGTTAGGTTAGGTTAGGTTAGGTTATCTTTTAGGTTCCTTCCACTTTAAATGTGATTTAATACGTAAAATAAATTACCTCTTCATAACAGTTTCAGAAAGATCCAACATGTCTGACGGTTACAACATAAAACAATATTTCCACTAGTACATTCCATGATACGTTAACGCAATTTGACGATCGTAATCTCTCGCAGATAAATGGAATTATTAACAGTTTGTAATACTATAAATTGCTTCAAAAATGGCATAAGTCGCCTAAGTAAAAAGCTGGTCTTGTACAACCCCACCATAAAAGTGAAAGAGTGATATCCACACCCCTTGCTTAATAAGTGAATTATATACTGAGACACGCTGTAAGTGAAGGTGAACACGTGACGTGGATGAATGTTGCACGAGACAGTTGATATGGACCGCTATGAAATGGAAACCCTCCAGCCTTTCTGTCTCCATTCGTCATCCTAAAACAATTTTCATCCAGATATTGTTACATACGTCGCTTTTAACGTTACGTCAATTTACTTATAATGTTCTTCCTGTTCTCCCCTCTTTATTCGATTTTACTTCCATTCTACTTATTATTTTCCTCTTTCTCTTATACTTCTACTCCCCTCCTCTATATGCTTTATTTCTTCTCGTCCATCTTGCCCTTATTATTCTACGATTTATCATTATTCCCTTTCGACCTTCCCACGTCTTCCTCTTATGAAATCTACTTCATCATCATCCTTAATGGATAGGTCTTTGCCTGTTCCGATCTCACATCTATTCAGCCCAGCGGTTTCTTGGTCTTCCTAACGATCTTCGTCCTCAAATTTCATCATCATCAACCTACACGGATTAGGTCTTTGCCTGTTCCGATCTCACATACGTTCAGCCCAGGGGTTTCTTGGTCTTCCTAACGATCTTCGTCTTCCAGGATTATACATCAGTGCCATTTTAGTATCCTAACCTCTGTCATTCTATTCAGATGTTCTATTCAATTGTTATTGTGTTCTTAGTATTTGTTGAAGAGGTGATTGTAATTTTAGTTCATCTCTAACATTCTCATTTCTAACATGCCTATATTCTTCTCTTGTACAACCTTTCACAGACCGTAAGAATCTAATTTCCGCTGCCTGAATTTACTTTTCTTTCCCCCTTCAGGACCCAGACCTCACTTCCAAACATCGCCACTGGTAGTGCCATCGTTGAGTAAAATCTTAGCTGCGTATCCTTTTTTATACCCATTATATTAGCTTGACCTTTATCTATCTATGTAACGGAATCTTTCAAAGCGATTTTCACCCACTTAAAGTAGTTGGATCGACTTGAAACTTTGTATACTTGTAAAGGACCAATGACAATACAATAATTTACTTTGTTCCTCAGTGTTCGTCTGATGAAATCTACTTTTCCATTTAAAATTTTCGAGTATAATAAAAGTTTGTCAAACTACACACCTGCGATGTTTAGATGGTTGAAAAAAAGTATAATGATTTTTTACTTCCTTCTCAACTCGTGTCCGACTCAGGGCCGGATCAAGGGATGAGATGCGATGAAACCCCTTATGTATAAGATATGTGAAGAGCAAATATGCCAGCCAACCACGCCTGACGCACCATCACAGGGACAAATGAACGAAATGAAAGTAAATTAATGAGACGAGTGTGTATAAATGGTGGAATGAAATTTGTGGCAGGGGAAACGGGAGAAACCCAGAGATAAACCTGCCAGAGTCCGTTTCCTCCATGGCAAACCCACTTGAAGTGACCGAGATGCGATCTCGAGACTCCAGCGGTGAGAGGCGTGCGCCTAACCTTCAGCGCCGCGGAGCCACCTACTTTTTAACTCATTAAGTTTTTATTAATAGATATAGCTACTGTAATATAGATCTTCGATGCATATGACATCCAAAGAAAACATTATAGCGATCTTCTTATTTTAATAATATTGCATGTGCCTTGTGTCGATTATCTCTCTCTTTCTCTCTCTCTCTCTTTCAATCTCACTCTCTCTCTCTTTCAATCTGTCTCTCTCTCTCTTTCAATCTCTCTCTCTCTCTCTCTCAATCTCACTCTCTCTTTCAATCTCCCTCTCTCTCTTTCAATCTCTCTCTCTCTCTTTCAAATCTCTCTCTCTCTCAATCTCACTCTCTCTCTCAATCTCAATCTCCCTCTCTTTCAATCTCTCTCTCAATCTCACTCTCTCTCTTTCAATCTCTCTCTCTCTCAATCTCACTCACTCTCTCTTTCAATCTCTCTCTCTTTCAATCGCTCTCTCTCTTTCAATCGCTCTCTCTCTTTCAATCTCTCTCTCTCTTTCAATCTCTCTCTTTCAATCTCTCTCTCTTTCTCTTTCAATCTCTCTCTCTTTCAATTCTCTCTCTCTTCATCTCTCTCTCTCTGTACAATCGCTCTTCTCTTTCTCTCAATCTCTCATCTCTTTCAATCTCCTCTCTCTTTCAAGCTCTCTCTCTCTCTCTTTCAATCTCTCTTTCTCTCTCTTTCTCTTTCAATCTCTCTCTCTCTCTTTCAATCTCTCTCTCTCTTTCAATCTCACTCTCTCTCTTTTAATCTCTCTCTCTTTTTCAATCTCTCTCTCTCTTTCAATCTCTCTCTCTCTCTTTCAATCTCTCTCTCTCTCTTTCAATCTCTCCCTCTTTTTCAATCTCTCTCTCTCTCTCTCTCTCTCTCTCTCTCTCTCTCTCCCTCTCTTACAGTACCCCAAAAATACCTCTGAATTATAATGTTGGGTGATTTCGGGCTATGTGGCCATCTGGCCCCATGCCTCGGTCAAAGACCATACTCCCAAGTCCCAGTATCTTGTCTCCCTATCTATTCGCGTCCACGTTCAAGTTCTGGGCCTTAAACCAACACCTCAAGGAGAAGGTATTGGAGGGGCAACTTCAAGGAAATTGCTGAGCTACATAGTACGTCAGGTCGCTCATTCCCCACAGTTGGTGCACGGTCTCCTCGAACCTAGCCGGGAGGACTGCTGTCGCAGATCCACCGACCGTTCCCCTGTTCTACCTCTACCTCTAGGGACCTGCAGCTGTTGTGAGACCGGCTAGGGCTTGAATCCTCAAGCCCCGTAGGGTGAGACTTTAGTACATCCAGGTGCTCATCTCCTGGTGACCCCACAGTTTGTCCACGAGCCCGTAGGCTTAGCCGGGAACCAGCACAGTTGCTCCCCTCTGCACTGGTCCGAGCCGTTCTCTGGTCTGCCCCCAGGGACGTGTCCTGTTGCAGTTGTGGTCCAGCACGGAGCTCGCAAGCTCAAACAGGTGAGCAATAGTACGACAAGGCGCTCAACTCCTGCCGACCCCACTAATGGTTCACGAGTCCCTTGGACTTAGCCGGGAGGACTGTCTAGCAGATCCACCGACCTTTCCCCTCAGTGTGTAAAATGTAATATTAACACTATAGTTATTTTATTACAGTATAGTTACTTAGATTGGCAACCCCGAAATGTAGGAAGTAGAACTTTCAATTATGGTCGCCATTGCTGTACGTATGACAAAACGCAATATGGCGCAAAAATATAATTATTTGGTATTAATAATTGCATTTTGTGTACATATTTCTTTATTCTCGAATAAATTTTGTTCTTATTTTCCCATCTTGTTCAGAAGGGATCGATATCTCACAACCAAGTCAGTGCTTCAACAAGAACGGACCTAATGCATTCTGCTGATGATGGGACTAGTTCCGAAAGGCCTACAGAGTTTTAAAAGGAACTTAAGTTGAGGAGACGGACATACAAGGTAACTATATTATAGTTTTTAACCGTACATTATATTATTGTTCAGAAGCCTATACATGTTTCTCCAATTTCCTGGGTTTACAATTAACTCGAAACATGTCAATCTGTCACGACATGCATTTTCGTAAAAATATTTCTGGCAACAACTAGCGCCTCCAATATCCCAAACCATTACATTTTCCTGGTAGATATATTTTGTCTTCAGAGTCCTGTAATTTTGACAAGATCACATATTGTAATCGTCGATAAATTTATATCCAAATTCACTCTTAGTCAAAGAGTTTAGATATTTTGATACAACGTTGTCCATATTTTTTTGGTCGATGTGACTAATTTCTTATACTTACCAATATTGTTGTTACTGGAAGTAAGTCAACGTTCCCACATCTAACCTGGTTGCTATGCAAACAAAAGAAATCGCAATGCTGATATGGACTCAAAAAGCACACGTTCGGTAAGTAAAATAAAACATTTCTTGAATGTTTTGTACACTAACTCGTACCTTTCTTTAGACTTTTCCGGAATTAATGCAGAACATCCCACTCTCCAGTCTTCTTCAATTTCTCTATCATCTACCATGACTCCTTCCATAATAAAATTATCAAATAGATTCTAATCACGGTACTACATATAAAAATGTCTCCACAGCCGACAATCCTTGCTTTTAATAAAACAAATGAAAATCTACATAACAACGATCACCAAATGTTTCTTTCTCATAGAAGTCATTTACATCCAACCAATATTTTAATTAATGTATTACTATATTTAATAAAAATAAGTCACATCGACAAATAAATAGTGTGCAATACATATGCGGTAAGCACGTAACAGATCTCGAAAATTGAAAAAACTCGGCGCAAGCGCCTTGTTTTTTTTTCAAACTTTTTCTCGATCAGTAACAAGTGCTTACCTCACTTGTATTGCAATATACTATTATGGAATTCGAAGTTGCAGTTTATTTAATTGAGAGCTAAGAAAAGTAGTTTTGTTAATAGAAATGAACTGTGAAAAGAAAGAAGTTCAACTGGGTAGTTACGTTTGCACCCCATTGGAATTAAGTTTTCTCGCTCCATCATTCGTTTCTTTATTACGTCATCAAAGGAAGAAGCTATATTTCACAGGTGGCTATATTTTCGGTGTCTTGTGTTGATGGTAGGGCCTTTAACTAGTAAAATGCCTGTCACCATTATATATATATTTCAAAAGCACATCTCCTCGTGGATTCCAATTGCCTCATCTATTAACTACACGCTGATCTTCGCGTGCTAGACAGTTCTAAAGCACTTTCTCATAGGAAACTACTAAACAAGAATATATTTTTGTCTTTACATTTACAAAACAAATTCTTTGAACAGATGATATAATTATCATAAGTAATGCCACGAGTGATTTCCAAATTATCGATAAATTCACGACTCACGAAGTGGGGAGTGAATTTATCTAGAGAATTTGGAAATAAAGAGTGCATTTGTTAGGACTATTTAACGAATAAAATTAAGCTATTTACTCACAAATCATTATTTAACTATAGTTATTTTAAAATATGTAATGTAAACGGCGATGTTTGAAAACAAATGATAAACGATAGGTACGCTTCATCTGCTTCTTTTGTTTATCACTGCAACTAGATCATACTATTTATTGCCAAAGGAACGCAATATTGTAAGAATGCTCTCTAGTGGAGAAAAAATGAAACACATCAAACTGTATATTAATTCATTTCTGATGTCGTATGATGTAAATATGACAATTATATTTTTCTGGATTGTTACCTGGGGAAAAAAAACACATTTAAGAAAGTGCAAACAGTGGTTTCTTTTTTTGGTGGTATAATCAATTGCTACAAATGTGTTTATATTAACTCCCGCATGCGGCATGTGTTGACATTCATACACCATATATACAATCTGGTAGCCGTATTTCTCACAGGCTCAGTCACTGCAAAATAATGGTCAGACCTGTTCAGAATATTAAAAAGGAGGAGCTTTCTTTAATATGGTAATTATAACACTGATAAATATTTCGTGAAACACGACTCTGATTGGTTGTAAAACAGAAATCATTGAAACGTGATTGGTGATTGACTCCCATTTGGGGCATGAGTTAAATAGTCACAATAATTCTTGCATAAAACATTAAAGAATAAAACAAGAAGAGATACTAGATTGAAGTTTTATAAAACATTGGCAGTTCCTGCATTACTTTATGGGAGCGAAACTTGGGTAATGACCAAAAAATTGCAAAGTAGAATACAAAGCGCAGAAACGAACTTCCTTAGAAGAACAAAAGGCTGCACAAGATTGGATCGGATAAGGAATGAAGATATAAGAACAGAGTTAAATATATATATATATATATATATATCCACTGGATGAGAAAATCAGAGAATGTAGAGAGAAATGGTTTACACACGTGGAAAGAGTGAATGTATCAAGTTTACCAAGAGCAGCATTCAACTACAAGCCAAGAGGCTCAATGAATGTAGGGAGGCCAGTGAAAAGATTGACAGAACAACTGTGAGGTGGAACAGGCAATTTGCCTAGCCCGTGAAGTGAAGAAGAAGATAATTCTTGCATAATATCCATTTAATGTACGTTTTTATGTTTTCCAATTTATAATAATAATAATAATAATAATAATAATAATAATAATCCGGTATCATGGCAGCTGCCGCCGTCTTCCGGAAACCAAACGTCATTCCTCTCTGTCCATCCATTGATCTTCCTCCAATCCTCTCATATTCATAGCTGCTTGGACCCCTTCTATCCAAGTTTTCTTCGGTCTTCCTCCTTTCTATTGGGATCCATTCCATAACAATTTTAGGCAATCTTTGCTCTGTCATTCTTTTGATATGGCCATACCACTGTAATCTTTTCTTTTCTATAATGTCTATGATGACTGGTTCAGTCTCAAGACAATCCTTGAGGATCCCGAACGCAGTCTCTGTCGAAACGTCGGGGAACTACAAGCCTCAAGACCACGGCCAACAGCCCGGAAATCTTCTATAAGATCATCATAGTGCATACGGGCGCCAAAATGTTTTTTCGGCCGTGAAAGCCTAAGTCAATATATTAATCGAGGAAATGTTTAAAATCCTAGCGATAGCGAGGTTTTTAAATGCTTCCTCGATTCTGTAAAAACCACTTCCCAACCTCGCATCGTATTATAATATTTAAAAGAATATATTTTGTCGCTCTTATGCCAATGGTTAGTTTGAACTTGCTATATAATGCAGGGTAATTGAAACCATGTCACAGTGTGTTATGACTTGTGTTAATTATTTTAAATGTTTTTTGTATGTAGAAAGTATTTAAAAAGAATGTGAGAGGGAAACATAAGGAGTGTTAATAAGAAAGAATCCCATTAAAATGTACAACTCCGCATTTAAATCGACCCTTAAGAAAATAAACAAAAATGAGGAGGGAGTTGTAGTTAGAATTTTTATTACTTCTCAACTGGGTTGTATGCAGTGTGTAACTTTGAATTGCAAAGAAAAAGAAACGATGGCGTAATTCTTTTTAATTTAGTGCAATACTCATAAGTTTGTACTGTACTGTAATGTTGTATTAAAGAATCTTACATTGTAAAAGCTTAAATTGCTAATTCTATAAATAAAGTTTTCTTATAGTGAAAACCTAAGTCAATTATATTAGACACTAGCTAATGCCCGGTGTGCGCTGCTACTCCTAAATAAATGTTAATGTGTTTTTACTACCAGGCATGCGCTAATATGCTTCCCCGGGAATCTGTTTATCCCGAACTTTTTGGCATCAATAAAAGACAAAAAATGGTTATTTTGAGTTATACGTAGAAGATAAACAGATGCTGTCGCGGACTTTGTTGTAGAGTTTTTTGAGATATTCAATTCTGTATACATTAACTTGGTGTATTTATTATGGTTTAGGCAGCGTAAGCCATTTAAGCATCAAAATAGGGACTTTATTTCACGTTTTTCACTACAAAGGGTGATTTTTAGGGGTTTAATGGTTGAGTATTACAACCCTCGTATAGCCTATGTTCGTCCCCGGAATCTCCTGAACATTTTTTTCAAAAAGCCCAATCTCAATCGGATCAACGGTATGGCAGAGCACGCTTGCCCGTGAATCTACTTATCCCAAATCTCTTCGCATCAATGAAAGACAAAAAATGATTATTATGAGTTCTCTCTTATAGGCCATGTTCATCCCGGGAATCTCCTGAACATTTTGCAAAAAAGAACCCATCACAATCGAATCAATAGTACGGCCGCCCATAAAGTACGAACAAACAAACATACGAACAAACTAACATTCATTATATATATATATATATATATAATATATATATATATATATAGGTTCCCCTTTATATGTTAATATATTTACCTAATGTCTAATGTATATACATATATATATATATATATATATATATATATATGTAAACGACAGATTAATTCATGAGATTTTATTACTTTCCTTGAATATTTCTTTTTTCTTTTATTTTTATATATAGTAGATTCGACCTGTTATTCCTTTCAGTATACATCCTTCCATTAGGTTATTTTTAATAGTATTTAATTTGATTGTATTAAGAGATATTATTTTCATTATTAAGTTTTACTAGATAATTAATTGTTTAGTATTTACTATTATTGTACTATTATTGTATTTATATGTAACATATGTTTGTCCTGGTGAGTGGACGAGAAGGCCACATGCCTTAACTCCACCAGGCTAAATAAATATATTTTATTCTATTCTATATGTTTGCCCATAGTTATGTTCTGTCAGTATGACGTTACAATAAGCAAAATAAGGCATTACGAATGGTAGATATGAAGTTATTTTGAGATTAGATTGTAAAAGTTTTGAAATAGCCTGCAGAAGAAAATGTATGGGTTGACGGGGACACGCCGTAGCGTAGTGGTTAAGGCACTGCGCTACAAGCCAGAATGTCGAGGGTTCAAGTCCCGGTGGGGTCAGGATTTTTAAACTGACTCAAACCTTCTGGCGGCACTATGGCCCTGGGGTCGACTCAGCCTCTAAAGGAAACGAGTACCAGACGCTTGTTCTGGGGGTAAAGGCGGCCGTTACGCAGGGCTGACAACCCGGCTGACATCAAGTGCCGATTGTCCAGAAAAAGTGGGAGCCTTAACCTCCTACTACCCGAAGGGCCTCTTGAGGCCTGTAGTGGCATTACTTTACTTACTGACTGAGATGTCTCTCAACTGTTTCTTGCTGAGACTAATCGCATACGCACAAACACACACACACACACAGGCACACATAGGCCTAAATATTATTCTACCTATAGGATTCTAGTAGAATTAGGCCTTAAATGGAAAAACTGCACTTAAACTGGAGTGAAATATTTTTAATGTTCTACAGAACAACAGTGCGCATGCGCCAGAGTTTATAGAGCCAGCGATAACCCACAATCGAACCACATCGATTATCATCCTTGATTACTATCCGTAGCTATGAAATTTAAATGACCAATATTTGTAATAAATCCCCAAATCTATGTTTAAAAATATATTAATAATATTAAAATTACCAAACGTTCATTAAAAATGGGTGTACACTTACTTATCACTCCCTAACGCTGATCCAACCAGCGATAACCCAAAACATCGATAGAAAAATCATAGACTAAGTAATATACTCTGTGGAGAAAATAGCAGTTAGCATCACAATATTGTCTAACAGTGTCATAATATTGTGATTTGCATATTTAAATAAATACTTCAAAATTGTCTAATAATGTTATAAAAACTGTTTGAAAAAGTTTAAAATATTGAATAATGTTAGTAAATACAGAAGAAGAGCTATAGTTTACAACAATATAACTGAAAAATCAAGCGCTAGTAGAAGTGCAGTTTAGCCTTATAAATTGTTGTGCAGTTATCTCATAGTTCTAGTCCAATATGTACCGGAACTTGACAAATCCAAAGCCAGCACAGAGATATAAAGATTTTATAGTGCAATTTTTCATACAGATGATATATGGCTTAAAGCCTGCTATATAGCTGTAACAAAATACATAATATTAAATTTTATTTAGTGAAAATTAAGCACGAGATTTACAGAATACACCGAGACTTTGGAGTAATAAAAACAGCAGTAAAAGTTAAGATTTCCTGTTATTTGCGAGGACTCACGGGAAATAAACACAAGGTGTGCTTTTATAGTAGGAAATTATTCAAGTAATATTTTATATAGGCTCCTGAAACTAACCTCTTGTGTTTCTGAAATACATTTCAATTCATTGTAAATGAGTTTGCTATCCAGATTTTCTATTTGGCATGTGAACAAATTGAAGAACGTAAACAGAAACAATGTGGATGCATTTGTGTTGAATATTTAACACATGCCCCAAATGGGAATCAATCACCAATCACGTTTCAATGAATTTTGTTTTACAACCAATGACACTCGTGTTTCACCTCGCTCTTTATCGATTTATCTTTATCAGCTCCTGCTTTTTGTGATAAAGAAAGCTCCTCCTTTTTACACGTTTTATATTAGCTTGATCTGTATCTATGTAACGGGAATTTTGAACACGATTTTCACTCACTTAAAAATATTGAATCGACTTGAAACTTTGTATACTTGTAAAGGACCAATGACAATACAATAATTTCATTTTTTGTTTGTAAAATCCTGGCCAGAATCATTAGAAAATAAAAAAAACCCGGTATAACAGGATGCGGACTTGTCGACTTTTTAGTCACTCGTTGTAAGAGCTAAGTTCGTTAGAGCGGTGGACTGTAGTGGTATATTTTCAGTAATCCATAGGTCGCTGGTTCAAATCCGGCTCGGAAGATTTTTTTAGAAGAGCATTAAGTAATTATATTTTCATGGGATTCCGGTTTATGACAATGAATTAAACTAAAAATTAAAAGAATCAATAGTATTTTTAAAAAACTTAAACAACACGTTTTATTATAAAACCGAACTAAAAAATGAAAAATAATTTTAATTTCCAACACGCTTGGGTTAAATTAAAGTGGCCAACAATAAAATCATCTCCAACACATCTAGAATAAAACTAGAGTTAGGCCTATCTACAAAAAAAATAACTTTGCCATCAAAAGCTTGGGGTGCATTTTATGGTTTTTACGTTTTCTTCTTAGAGACTTTACTTTTATCAATATATGTTTATTATCAAATATATTAATTGATAAAGAGCACCCCACGCTTTTGATGGTAAAATTATTTTTTGTAGATAACTCTAGTTTTATTCCAGATGTGTTGGAGTTTATTTTTTTTTGTTGACCACTTACATTTTATCCCAAGCGTGTTGGAAATTGAAAAATATTTTTTTATTTTTTAGTTCGGTTTTCTAATAAAGCGTGTTGTTTTAGTTTTTTAAACTATTATTTATTAATATTCTGAAAAGCTTAGAGCATTATTGTCTCCGACAAATACATTGAATATAGCAAATAATGGACAAATTTCTTGATTTTACTGAGTTGTTTACTAAAGAAATTAATTCTTCTTCTTCTTCTTCTTCTTCCTTCCTTCCAAGTATTAGGCCAAGGCCTGTTATGATCCTATAGAAAATTTTCCCTCCAGCGTTTGAGGGAAATTCTCGTATAAGACTTGAAAGCATAATAATAGTCCCTTCGATTGGTTGCTGGCCAAAGGAAGGCAAGACCAGTGATGGGGCTGCCATCTTATAGCCTCTGGTCAGGCTTTTCTGGAGAAGAAAAGAAAATAAAGGAAAGAAGAAATGGAAGCAAGGAAAGACTCCCTAGCCCTCGGATGCCCTAATAGCGTCGGCGTCAAAAAAACAAGAGTTAACCAAGATAGTAAAGTTAAAAGAGTGCAAAACACAAGTAAGTGGAAGAAATGTTTTGCACAGCTTGGGCACCTTGTGGTCGCCATCCACATATCCCCTAGATGAGGACCCCTGAGGGGAAAAAACCTATAATGTTGATTATCATATACAGTTTGATGTGTTTCATTATTTCTCCATTAGGGTGCATTCTTACAATATTTAGCAATAAATAATATGATCAGGTTGCAGTGAATGAACATAACCTCACATTTCTGATTTGTTTTCAAACATCGCCGTTTACATTAAATTTTAAAATACCGGTAACTACATTTAAATAATTATTTTTTAGTTATTCGTTAAATATTCCTAACAAATGCCACTCTTGATTTCCAAATCCTCTAGATATATGGAAATCCGTCGTGGCATTACTTATGATTATTTCTTTATGTAATTGTAATGTTAATGTTTTTAGTGTATAATGCTATTGTGTTATTATTTAATTGTAATATTATTATTGTGTTTTCTTTATGTAATTGTAATGTTATTGCTATTGTGTTATTACTTAATTGTAATATTATTGTGTTTTCTTTATGTAATTGTAATGTTAATGTTTTTAGTGTATAATGCTATTGTGTTATTATTTAATTGTAATATTTTTATTGTGTTTTCTTTATGTAATTGTAATGTTATTGCTGTTTTTGTTTATTTTTCTTTACACTAGTACCAATTATTACTTTATTGTAACGGACTGTCAACAGCACGTACGGCTTACTGCCCGTGCGACCCATATTTGTAAATAACATTGTAAATATCTTACTTTTTTGTCTAATAAAGTCCTACTACTACTACTACTTATGATTAGTGTTTTCGCGGCCACAGTTATTGCTACAGAATTTCTCAGGGTTGATGGTTGTGACCAGTTATTTAATCTTAACGGTAGTCAGAACTGTTCTAAAAGTCTACAGATGAAAAATTTACCGTCATTAATATCCAATTGTCAAGTAACTTCTAGATTAGTAATATTATCATAAGTAATGCCACGAGTGATTTCCAAATTATCGATAAAATCACGACTCACGAAGTCAGGGGTGAATTTATCTAGAGAATTTGGAAATCAAGAGTGGCATTTGTTAGGACTATTTAACTAATAAAATTAAGCTCTTTACTAAAAAATAATTATTTGAATATAGTTACCGTTGTTTTAAAATATTTATATAATTAATGTAAACGGCGATGTTTGAAACAAATTACAAATGTGAGGTTATGTATATTCACTGCAACTCGATCATATTATTTATTACCAAATAGGATCGCAATATTGTAAGAATGCACTCTAGTGGAGAAATAATGAAACACATCAAACTGTTATAATCAACATTATAGGTTAATCATTTAAATGTTTAATAAACAACTCAGAAAAATCACTGAATCTATTCATTACTTGCTATATTCAATGTATTTGTTGGAGAAAAATAATGGTCTAACCTGTTCAGAATATTAAAAAAGGAGGAGCTTTCTTTATCATAAAAGCAGGAGCTGATAAACAGAAATCGATAAAGAGCTAGGTGAAACACGACTTTCATTGGTGTAAAACAGAATTCATTCAAACGTGATTGGTCATTGATTACCATTGAGACATGAGTTAAATAGCCAATAAGAATTTTGTTGCAGTAAGAAATTTAGCAAATAAATTCTAGAGGGAAAGAAGAGAATATTGTATTTTCATTTTAATAATTTATATAATAGTATTTTAAGTCTAAGTAAAATTTATTCAATGATTTAGACATAGGTCTAATAACTTGTTTTTAAGAACGTTACGTCTTTCTTTTGTCCATAAATTTTCCAAAGAATTGTATTCCCAAGTACTTGTATATTTTCTACTCTTTTAAAGTAGAGTGCATGCTTCGCAATCATATAATAGAACTGGGAGAATAACAGTTTTACATATTTTTATTTTTACATTTTTTGAGAGAATTTGGGTTGACAAAATCCATGAAATGAGTAATTGAATTCATTTCCAGAATTAAGCACTTGTTTAATATTTTCTGCACCTCATTTCTGCGTCTAGTTATTGTTTCTAACTAACTAACTCACTCACTGGCACTATCGAACCCGTAGTTCATCGCCGCGCGGACATAAGCTCTCCATATATCCCTATCCTGAGCCAATGTTTTCCAATCGTCCCCTGTTTAATCTATTTCCCTCAAATTATAGTTAATGTTATTCTCCTCTTGGTCCGCAAACTGGGCGCTTTCCCTCTGATTTTCCTACAAGAAGCTTCCATGCACGTCTTTCATTCCCCATTCGTGCAACAAGGCCTGCCCATCGCAGTCTACGAGACTTAACTGTTCTCATTATATCTGGCTTCCTATAAAAACCATGTAATTCAATGCTATGCAGCCTTCTCCATTCACCTGTCTGTTCATCTCTCTTTGGTCCAAAAATGTTTCTAAGAACTTTATTCTCAAATACTCGTGATCTCCTTTCCTCCCTTAAAGTAAGAGTCCATGTTTCACACCCATATAACATAACTGGTAGAATAATACTTTTATATATTTTCAGTTTAACGTTTTTTGAAAGGAGTTGGGAAGTCAAGAGTCTCTGTAATGCTTAATAAGACGATTGTTTCTAGGTATTTAAATTCAGCCACTTCTTCAAAATTTCCTTCATTTTCATTATATTATGCATTTCTACGTGAGACCATACAGTTAATGTGAAAATTAATACAAGCATCAGCTTCTTCTTTAGATGTCTAACCGAACTTCTTAAGAGAAAGGCTTGAATGTCTTGTTAGAAATCGTAATCGTTGAAGGGAACATGGCCTGTGTTAAATGAAACTAACGTAAGCGGTAAAGATATCCCGGTAAATGTCACAGCGAAACAATACGGTAGGAAGTGTATAACTGTCCACGCTGAGTCTGGGTATCTGAGTTCCGCTCGCTGAAGTAACAATACATCCCGAGATAGCACATCCCCTCCTTCCCCTCGAGATGGAAGGCAGGCTGTCAGTATATCAGACACAAGACTAGTATTAAAGCTCCCACAACTTGTAAACATCTGTGCCCCTTCCAGCTACATCATTTGCATTGTTTGTACAACTTCACTCCAAGGGTGACCACCAATCTTCTTCAAAACATTCAATCACTGTTTTATTTCGTCCTTTTAATTCTCAGGTAACACTGGTCAACATGATTTTTGTCGCATGAGTACCAAATATCTAGGTTTCAATTTATCAAATGTTAACCCTTAAAATTTGCAAAACACAAATGTCTTGTGTTAGTTATTTGAATGTGGCGGACCGCAGTGAAAACTGAATATTGTATAACTGTCATTATTAGGTATATTGTATAATTAGGCACACATTTAAGTGGTCTATTTTTGTTCGTTTTCTTCTGATTTCTGTAAGATATAAAATTAATTAAACAAACTGATGTATCCAAAAGGATACATTTCGAATTTAATGGTTAAAATTGAAGATATTACTGACAAAATAAATAAACTTAATCTAATGTGTGGTACTATTAAAAGAACCCTTAAAAACACAAGAAAAGAAAACAAATGAAATTTTATAAAGTAATGGCTGTTACTGTATTGGGGTATGGATCAGAATGTTGGACGATCATTAAAAGACAAGAATAAAGATTGGAAGCAGCTGAGATGCGATTTTTAAGAAAAATAGCAGGATATACTCTGCTGGATAAGAAAAGTAATGCAGATATACGAAAGGACAACAGCGATGACAGTGATTAACTCATTCGCCTCAAAAGACACGATGGTAATTAAATGACCTTCAATTCGAAAGACGAGGTACACTTGCTTAATTCTGCTGTTATGTATCATGCAATATTTTGTACATCCCTTGGCTGGGTAATCTTTTGTTAACATTTATGGATAGTAGAGATATGTGTTTTGGCATTCACCCTTATTGTGATCTAAAGTACCGTTATATTTTGTTTGTTTTGAATGTTTGAAAATAGACAATGTAATGTATGGTGATTTAAATCCGGCTTTTGGGGAAAATGCATTGAACATTTAAAGCTGAAGGGAATAGGTTAAGATAATGAAGTATTTGAATATCATATTGTACGTTAAACAAAATTACTGCTTCTTCTTCTCCTTCTTCTTCTTGTTCTTCCTTTCATGTGATAGACCTAGTGGTCTCTTACGGTCTCAATCCAACGTTTGAAGGGTCTGCCCAAAGATCTCTTGCTTGGTGGCTGGCAATTTAAGATCTGACGTGGTATTCTTGTTCTGCTCATTCTTCTTACGTGAGATTTCCAGTTGTTTCTGTATTTTTGCACTTATTCCATGACTGATTATATTTGTAATTCTTTGAGAATCTCAGAATTCCTTTTATGGTCTGTTCTTGAGTAACCTGCAGTACGTCTCATAAATTTAAGTTCTGCCGCAGTTAGTCTTTGTTCATCTACACTGCGAATTGTCCAGGCCTCACTGCCGTAACATAATATGGGTCCGGCCAACGTTTTTTTAAATTCTAGTTCGTGTGTGTTGCTGTGCTGTGTTTGGCTTGAAAATATTATTTATAATTCTTGCTACTCTGTTAAATTTTATAATTTTTTGACTAATTTTTTTTTTCCTCTACATATGTAACTTGGTATCCGAGATAGTTAAATG
Organism: Diploptera punctata; assembly: GCA_030220185.1. Lineage (NCBI taxonomy): Eukaryota > Metazoa > Arthropoda > Insecta > Blattodea > Blaberidae > Diploptera > Diploptera punctata. The sequence goes on from JASPKZ010009823.1 coordinate 1,351,220, forward strand.
GGTTGGTTTGTTCTAATACCGTATTTTATTATTAATAACAATTTTACTGCGAACTGGGTCTTTTTCTAGGAAAGCCATGACTAGATTTTTCTGTTGAAATTTCCATGTTGTAGTTTATTGTAATTTGGTGAAAAGAGTGGACTGACGCTGTAGGTAATCTTCTGAATTCGCTATAAACACAATGTCATCTGCAACAAAATTACTTAATAGCACAAAAGCATATCCGCAGTATATATAATAATTTTCTAGTAACTTTTTTTCTGATCATTATAATTTGTTTATTCTGTCCCTTGAATTTTTATTTTGGGTACAGGTCTCAGGCGAACAATATTACTCATTCAAAATATCTCTGCAGGCGGAACAATTAGGAAGCTCTGTTTGTTGGTACATGTGACGTCATATAAGGCAGTGTAGTCAGCGTCCCACGTCCCATTCCCCTTTGCACTTGTAGATAGCAGTGCCACGTGGTCTATTCCCGCATAAACACGACTGCAGTGCCCTCTTTCAACAACTGCGCTTACTCCTTAAACGGTAATAACAATGAACAAACGTGGCATATCTCGATAATCTAATTGGAGTATTTTTACATGGCCTTTAAATATTGTTTTTCCATATACCTACTAACAATATTATAATGTATTAGTGTTACTAATCATTACAATTACTATTCGACATCAAGTAGAAAAACACGGAAACACATAATCTTTCTAACAAAACTGTAACCCCAAATACTTAAATGTTACTTTGAAAACATGAACATTTCCGAGATCAAGTTTTGATTTCAAAACATTTGAAACAACTGCCATTAGAGAGAACGATATATTTTATTGTACGTTATAAACACATCATCATCATCATAGTACATTCACGAATTTAGGCCATTTGTTGACCTGTTTCGGCCTCAAGAGAAACACCATCCAGAAGTCTTTTGAGTGGACGTCCTGGTCTTCTTCTTCCTGCAGGTTGATATCTTAACATTAGTGTGGGTATTCTGTGATCTTCCATTCGATGAACATGTTGTATCCATCTTGACTTATAATCAGACATTTTGTTTTCTAAAGATTCCATGTGTAATTCTTCTAAGATGTCTTCATTTTTTTTGTGATCTAGTAGTGTGTATCCTGCAGTCCTCCGAAGATATCTCATTTCAGCAGATCTAAGTCTCTATATATCCTTCTGTTTCAACGTCCATACTTCGCTACCATACAAAAGAGTTGGAAGAGCCAGTGTTTTATACACTTTCAGTCTTGAATGCTTTTGGACTAACTGTGGCTTGAAGATAGAATTTATTAACCCTAAAATTCTTAAAAATTTAGATATTTTTGCATTTACATCCTTTTCTTCTTCATATGAGACATTGCATCCTAGATATGTAAAATTATTCACCTGCTCCAAAATTTTATTGTCCAGTACAATTTTACTTCTGACAGGATCTACACCTTGAAATGCCATAATTTTTGTTTTTTCTGTAGATATCTTTAATCCATATTCTTCTGTAATTTTGTTAAGTTCATACAGACCTTTCTGTAGATTATCTTCGGAATTTGCTATTATTATTTGGTCATCTGCAAACAATAGGATGTTTAATTTTCTATTTTCTGATATTTTTATTCCAAATTTATATGTTTTGTTCCAGCAACATATTACTTCATTGATATAAATTGCAAAGAGTGTTGGGGATAGGGGGCAGCCTTGTCTCACACCACGATTTATAATTCTTTCTTCAGAAAATCTGTTAATTAATTTAATCTTTATGGTGTTGTCTTTGTAAATATTTTGTATGTTCTGCAGAAGTAAATTTGGTATATTTCTGTCTTCCAATATATTTAAGAGTTTTGATCTCTTGACTGTGTCGAATGCTTTTTCAAAATCTATGAAAGCAAAATGTGTTTCTAAGTTGAATTCTGTTCTTTTTTCAAGCAATAGTTTAACAGAAAATGCTGAATCAATACAAGATCGTCCTTTCCTAAATCCATTTTGACATTCCATAAGGAATTTTTCACTGAAACTTTTCAATTTTCCATTGAAAATGTCTGCATAAATTTTGTAGCATTTGTTTAACAAACTGATTTCCCTACAGTTGTCCATTTTTCTCTTGTCTCCTTTCTTGAACAGGGGTATAACAATGCTTGTCTTCCATTCTTGTGGTATATCTGCATTTTTGAATACATTATTAAAGAAGGACAACAGTCTTTCATGGAACTGTTTGCCTGCATATTTGTACAATTCAGAATTGACTAACGTTAACAGCGTGGGCAATAGTTATTAGTTGAAAGTACAGGAGGCCGTGACACAATATTAGTGATAAAATGGGGGCAAGTTCATATTTATTGTTTTATATTGTTTCAAATAAAGTTCAGTTCGTTTAAAGTGCAATTACTTGTTTCGTATACGGACTGATGTATATTAACACTACCTTTTGGATATTTTGTATATAAATTGTACTTGGTATACATAGAGGGCAGTGGTTTTACTTCCCACGCGCAGTGTGTAATACATATTATTTTATTAAAGTATGGTTATTTAGTTTGGCAACCCCGAAATGTGGAAAGTTAAACTTTCAATCATGGTCGCCATTGCTGTAAGTACGACAAAACGCACTATCGCGCAAAACGTATTTTTGTGCAATTTGGAACATAATTTCTAAACAATTATTTTTATGGGCTTCGTAAAAATAGCCAAGTATAAAATTTTCAGGCTCATAACGATGGAGAGAAGAAAAAAACTCGCATCCGAACACTTCACAACACTGAGCAACAAAAAATAAAAGTTTTTGTCTCAGAAAGAAAAATATGTGATTCTGATAGGAATTCTCTCCTGAATTCAAATATGATATCGGTTTTTCTCCATCACGCAAGGTTTCCGAGAGACAGGCATTTATAATTACAAACACTTTAATATTTTGTACATTCGTAACTACACAATATTCGAACATTCGGATTCACATAGAAAGTAAGAAATTACGATTTTCTGCTATATTTCGCCTGTGGAGCATCCCTTTTGATGGTCCAACAATAATCGGCCAGCATTTCAGGATTCCATTTACCTTGATATCTCTTTTCCATAGCTGAAATCCCCTGAGTTAGCTCATTTGGTTTTATTTTACAATGAACAAATGGACGGAAAAAGTTTATTAAAAAAATAATTATTTAAATCAATTAATGAAATTGAAATAAAAAACTGTGGGTGATGGAGAAATTCCGAATACATATTTGAAAACACGATAAAAAAACTGCATCAAGTACAACTATTGCTGCTCATGATACAAAAAATCATGTTGACCAATGTTATTTTTAAATATGCAATTACTTTATTCACTTGCTATATAGTATATATGAATCGTGGTATGACATGTCTTTCTCTCTCTGAACTCTGAAATACTCGGTAAATATTAATTTGAAGATCCTAATTAATAAATCACGCATTTTACTGAAATACATCCGTCTTGAATATGTAACATTTTTCAGAACACTTTTTCTAATGTCACCAACTTGCCTTTCATAAAATGTCTGGCTTTCTCCCCCTGTCATTGGTGAAAATCTAATCCATTTCTTAGGTTGCGGCACCTGGAATGTTGAGTTTCGTTTACCCCGATGATATGTTGGGTAATAAATGATAATGAAGCACCAGGAGAGTTCTTAACCTAACAAAACTCTAAGTACGACAAGCCTAGAAGGCCCTTGGCCTACCAACCGGCTGCTGGCCTCATGTCCATATGTGTTAATCACATAGATAGACTAGCATAAGTCAGTGTAGGGGTGACATGTGGTCAGCATGTCTGCTTCCCCAGCCGTTATAGCTGGAATTCCCAACCTGGAGTCGCTACTTATTGTAGCTACCCAAATGCCTCACGATGCTGGGTGGGCACCGGTTCCATATTGGTCGAATTTCCATGAGAAAATGTCTTCCCCATCGGGACCCGACTTAACTTTAATTCCAGGCCATGGGCAACCACAGTAGTGAAGAGTAGTGAGAAACGCTGACCACTAGCCCATGAGGATGGTCATAAATGTATAGACAGGAGGCTGATTAAAAAAATAGTTTCTTCAATATTTGAATAAAATAGTAAAAAATGTGTTGCTGATTGCTAAATTTAATGTAAGAATGATTTTACATTTTTTTATTTTTCCACGCATGCAGATGTTTGTGTCCTAATTTATTACATCGATTTTATATACACTAAAAATTATTTTACGTTTTGGATTGTTCCACAAATATTCTGATTTTTATGTCGTAATTTATTACATCGATTTTATATACACTACAAATTATTTTACATTTTGGATTGTTCCACAAATATTCTGATTTTTACGTCCTAATTTATTACGTCGATTTTATATACACTAAAAATGATTTTACATTTTGCATTGTTCCACAAATATTCTAATTTACATCGATTTTATATACACTAAAAATTATTTTACATTTTGGATTGTTCCACAAATATTCTGATTTTTATGTCCTAATTTATTACATCGATTTCATATACACTACAAATTATTTTACATTTTGGATTGTTCCACAAATATTCTGATTTTTATGTCCTAATTTATTACATGGATTTTGTATACACTAAAAATTATTTTACATTTTGGATTGTTCCACAAATATTCTGATTTTTACGTCCTAATTTATTACGTCGATTTTATATACACTAAAAATGATTTTACATTTTGCATTGTTCCACAAATATTCTAATTTACATCGATTTTATATACACTAAAAATTATTTTACATTTTGGATTGTTCCACAAATATTCTGATTTTTATGTCGTAATTTATTACATCGATTTCATATACACTACAAATTATTTTACATTTTGGATTGTTCCACAAATATTCGGATTTTTACGTCCTAATTTATTACGTCGATTTTATATACACTAAAAATGATTTTACATTTTGCATTGTTACACAAATATTCTAATTTACATCGATTTTATATACACTAAAAATTATTTTACATTTTGGATTGTTCCACAAATATCTGATTTTTATGTCCTAATTTATTACATCGATTTCATATACACTACAAATTATTTTACATTTTGGATTGTTCCACAAATATTATGATTTTTACGTCCTAATTTATTACGTCGATTTTATATACACTAAAAATGATTTTACATTTTGGATTGTTCACAAATATTCTATTTTATGTCCTAATTTTACATCGATTTTATATACACTACAAATTATTTTACATTTTGGATTGTTCCACAAATATTCTGATTTTTATGTCCTAATTTATTACATCGATTTCATATACACTAAAATATTTTTACATTTTGGATTGTTCCACAAATATTCTGATTTTTATGTATTACTTGATGATTTCTATATACACTAAAAATTATTTTACATTTGGATTGTTCCACAAATATTCTGATTTTTATTCCTAATTTATTATCGATTTCATATACACTAAAAATTATTTTACATTTGGATTGTTCCACAAATATTCTGATTTTTACGTCCTAATTTATTACATCGATTTTATATACACTAAAAATGATTTTACATTTTGCATTGTTCCACAATAAATATTCTCAATTTACATCGATTTTATATACACTAAAAAATTTTACATTTTGGATTGTTCCACAAATATTCTGATTTTCATGTCCTATATACACAAAAAATAATTTTTACAATTTGGATTGTTCCACAAATATTCTGATTTTTATGTCCTAATTTATTACATCGATTTCATATACACTACAAATTATTTTACATTTTGGATTGTTCCACAAATATTATGATTTTTATGTCCTAATTTATTACATGCATTTTATATACACTAAAAATTATTTTACATTTTGGATTGTTCCACAAATATTCTGATTTTTACGTCCTAATTTATTACTCGATTTATATACACTAAAAATGTATTTTACATTTTGGATTGTTCCACAAATATTCTAATTTACATCGATTTTATATAAACTAAAAATTATTTTACATTTTGGATTGTTCCACAAATATCTGATTTTATGTCCTAATTTATTACATCGATTTCATATACACTACAAATTATTTTACATTTTGATTGTTCCACAAATATTCTGATTTTTACGTCCTAATTTATTACGTCGATTTTATATACACTAAAAATGATTTTTACATTTTGCATTGTTCCACAAATATTCTAATTTACATCGATTTTATATACACTAAAAATTATTTTACATTTTGGATTGTTCCACAAATATTCTGATTTTTATGTCCTAATTTATTACATCGATTTCATATACACTACAAATTATTTTACATTTTGGATTGTTCCACAAATATTCTGATTTTTACGTCCTAATTTATTACGTCGATTTCATATACACTACAAATTATTTTACATTTTGGATTGTTCCACAAATATTCTGATTTTTATGTCCTAATTTATTACATGGATTTTATATACACTAAAAATTATTTTACATTTTGGATTGTTCCACAAATATTCTGATTTTATGTCCTAATTTATTACATCGATTTCATATACACTACAAATTATTTTACATTTTGGATTGTTCCACAAATATTCTGATTTTTATGTCCTAATTTATTACATGGATTTTATATACACTAAAAATTATTTTACATTTTGGATTGTTCCACAAATATTCTGATTTTTATGTCCTAATTTATTACATCGATTTCATATACACTACAAATTATTTTACATTTTGGATTGTTCCACAAATATTCTGATTTTTACGTCCTAATTTATTACGTCGATTTTATATACACTAAAAATGATTTTACATTTTGCATTGTTCCACAAATATTCTAATTTACATCGATTTTATATACACTAAAAATTATTTTACATTTTGGATTGTTCCACAAATATTCTGATTTTTATGTCGTAATTTATTACATCGATTTCATATACACTACAAATTATTTTACATTTTGGATTGTTCCACAAATATTCTGAATTTTACGTCCTAATTTATTACGTCGATTTTATATACACTAAAAATGATTTTACATTTTGCATTGTTCCACAAATATTCTAATTTACATCGATTTTATATACACTAAAAATTATTTTACATTTTGGATTGTTCCACAAATATTCTGATTTTTATGTCCTAATTTATTACATCGATTTCATATACACTACAAATTATTTTACATTTTGGATTGTTCCACAAATATTCTGATTTTTACGTCCTAATTTATTACGTCGATTTTATATACACTAAAAATGATTTTACATTTTGCATTGTTCCACAAATATTCTAATTTACATCGATTTTATATACACTAAAAATTATTTTACATTTTGGATTGTTCCACAAATATTCTGATTTTTATGTCCTAATTTATTACATCGATTTCATATACACTAAAAATTATTTTACATTTTGGATTGTTCCACAAATATTCTGATTTTTATGTCCTAATTTATTACATCGATTTCATATACACTACAAATTATTTTACATTTTGGATTGTTCCACAAATATTCTGATTTTTACGTCCTAATTTATTACGTCGATTTTATATACACTAAAAATGATTTTACATTTTGCATTGTTCCACAAATATTCTAATTTACATCGATTTTATATACACTAAAAATGATTTTACATTTTGGATTGTTCCACAAATATTCTGATTTTTATGTCCTAATTTATTACATGGATTTTATATACACTAAAAATTATTTTACATTTTGGATTGTTCCACAAATATTCTGATTTTTATGTCCTAATTTATTACATCGATTTCATATACACTACAAATTATTTTACATTTTGGATTGTTCCACAAATATTCTGATTTTTATGTCCTAATTTATTACATGGATTTTATATACACTAAAAATTATTTTACATTTTGGATTGTTCCACAAATATTCTGATTTTTATGTCCTAATTTATTACATCGATTTTATATACACAGATGAAAAAAGTTAACTTAAAATGGAGTACATAAGCGTAGTGGTTTATATTACAAGAATCAGGACAGCCCTCATAATAAACAATACCGCTATTCCGGATACTTGAAGATGATAAACATATCGTGAATTTAGATTTACATTGTAATTTTTGGAGAGTAAGAAGGAGTTAGTTATTTGTTATGACAGACAATGGGCATCCGGACTGTTTGTCTGTTTGCAACTTGAACATACAGTTGGAATGGACAATACCCGATAAGAATCCCTGACTGTCACAACTTGTAAGAAACTATTTATCAGTTAAACAGGAATTTGCTTGCTTCTAGTTCTGACGAGTTGTTATCTTGCTGCAAGATACCGTATATTCACCACCAATCACAGTGTACAGTTCTCAACAATGACGCACCGAAAACAAAAAAATTAATCTTATTCATGGAAGTTGACCCTCTTATTTCTTATCAAAACGTAGAACATTTTGTTCTAAAAGTTGCCGTCGATAATATTTTACCACTTAGTCCAAAAATAAAATAGTGTATAATTTTTATCACTTACTTAATTCTAAAAAAAGTTTTGATTTCCAATTAGGCCTATAGTGTAACTAAAGTATATATAAGTGGATATTTTCAACTGTTTAATTTCTATACAGGCAATTTGATGTGCTAGAAGAAGCACCAATTACTATTTTTATTTAATTGTAGTTGTAATCTCTTTAACTACTATAGTCATAATTAAATGCCATTCCTACGGGCTGTAAAACGTTGTGCAAGAGAAGAACATATTAGAAATGAGAATATTTGAGAGGAACTAAAAGTACAACCACTTCTTCAACAAATAGAAGAACACAGGAACAATTGGATAGAACATCTGCAAAGAATGACAGATGCTATGATACCAAAGATGGCACTGATGTATAATCCTGTAGGACGAAGATCGGTGGGAAGACCAAGAAAGCGCTGGGTTGAACAGGTGTGCGATGGGAACACGCAAATACCTAATTCGTGTAGGATGATGATGATAAGTTAAACTTTTCTCTTGCCTTGGATATATCGTGTATTTCTAGGTTGCACATTTGAAATATCACTTGATTTGCTGAGGCTCTTGGTTTTTCATAAAATTATGAAGTTTCTGTTTCCCTTTTTGTAAATTTTCGTTTAATTGTACATAGTTTTTTGATTACATTTGTTTTGAAATTAAATTATATTTTAATTCACTCCCACAATAAAAAGTACCGCTCGGGACCCAGCTCCGTGTGTCTGAAAGGAATTTGCTGACTCAACTGTTAGTATATGAGAAGCATATAGAAGTGTACCTCCTCCCACTCCCCACACTTCTCCCCGCAAACACACAGAGCTTGGTCTCGAGCTGTATATATATGTCCGCCGCTCTGGTCGCTAGGTAGCGTGCTTCCTTGTCACGCAGCGGTCCCGGGTTTTTTTTCGGTCGCGACAGGCTCCTGGGTTAGGTTTTTTCGGGGTTTTTCCTCAAGACAAATGTCAGGAAACCTTTAAGACCCAACGGTCCCCGAAAATCATCCGGCCATCATCATCGTCCTTATCATTATCATCATCATCCTTCACCGGTGTGGAAAGGAACGGGAAGCTACCACACCTATAATTCCCTAGTAAAGCTGCAAAGCATAGCATGAAAATGCTATGATTGCAGTGAAATACCTGTCATAGGACAGAATTACTATGGATATATATATATATCATCATCATCATCATCATAGTACATTCACGAATTTAGGCCATTTGTTGACCTGTTTCGGCCTCAAGAGAAACACCATCCAGAAGTCTTTTGAGTGGACGTCCTGGTCTTCTTCTTCCTGCAGGTTGATATCTTAACCTTTGTTTGGGTATTCTGTGATCTTCCATTCGATGAACATGTTGCATCCATCTTGACTTATAATCAGAAATTTTGTTTTCTAAAGATTCCATGTGTAATTCTTCTAAGAGGTCTTCATTTTTTTATGTGATCTAGTAGTGTGTATCCTGCAGTCCTCCGAAGATATCTCATTTCAGCAGATCTAAGTCTCTGTATATCCTTCTGTTTCAACGTCCATACTTCGCTACCATATATATATATATATATATATATATAATATATATATATATAACTGCTGAACTGAAGGACATTTTTTTTATATTAATAGCGTCAACTATAGAGAGTTCAAATTTGATCAATAGGCAGTGTCCTAAACCGTTATAATCTCCATGCAGATAAATATGTGTTTTGTCTATTAAAATTCTTAAGTATGACATTAATTCTGGCATCCTGTAGATAATAAGAAGATGGAATAAAAATATATGTAATAAAAATAAAATGAATATGTATCATAAAATTGTTAAAAGCATCATTACTTATGGAGCAGAACTTTGGCCATTAACAACAAAAAACAAATAAGTATATTTTGGCAATGGAAATGGATTTTATACGAAGGTCAGCAAGAATTTCAAGAAGAGAAAAAATTAGGAACTCAGTTATAAGGGAGAAAATGAAGATTGAAGACACTATTTTAGATTATATTAAAACTCAGCAATTAAGATGGTACGGACATGTCCAGCGAATTGAAGTACATCGGCTACCAAAATATGTTTTGGAATTGAAACCTGAGGGAAGATTGAGCAGAGGAAGACCTAAAACCTCCTGGAGTCAGGGAATATGTTTATACTTGAAGGAGAAACATCTACAACCAGGAGATTGGATGGACCGACAAAATTGCTATTGGGAATCGGACGATTTCAAAGACATTAATCAACCGATGATCTGGATAAGAAAGAAAAATGAGAAAACTTTCAGAAAAAAGAACTAGAACGAAGAAAAGTGAGAGAAAAAAATTAGGGAAGGTATGCAGGAGAAAATTATTAACCTATATATAAAAATGTGTGTAAGTGTTTAAATGTGTCATATGAACTGCAGAAGACTGACATGCGTTAATGCAGATTCCTTGCTTTTAGTGTGTTCGCCGGTTTCTATCTGGAACAAGTGGGGTGCAAGATTGGTGGAAATAACGAATTGACATAGATCCGTAGTAAGTGAAGTGAAGAAAATGCCACAGTTATGTAGACAAATATCATCTTTTTGTTTTGAAACCCCTAACAAGTATGAACTCTGTCGACCCAGCTGCCTGCGCCAGAACCACCCTCACATTTCAGCGATTCTTTCACCCTCGGCCGCGCAATGCGATCGTCAACTTGTCGACCGCAGCGCTACCATGGCGTTACGTGCTCCGCAGCAACCATCAACCGTGAATACTTTTCCCAAAATCTCTACTAGCTCTCCAATTTTTGTTCCTCCATTTGTAAATGAACATATTAGACCCATAATTAAAATAATTCCAATAAAACAGGCGAAATATTTTACTCGCTTGTTTAATTAATAACACAGAAGATTAATGATCAGGAAAGGAGATTGCAGGTATTTAAGAATAAAGTACTTACGAAAATTTTTGGACCAATGAGAGATGAACAGACAGGTGAGGAGAAGTCTACTAAACAAATGAACTACATGGTCTTTATAGGAAGCCAGATATAATAAGAACAGTTAAGTCTCGTAGACTGCGATGGGCAGGATATGTTGCACATATTGGGAATGAAATACTGTACTTGCATGGAAGATTCTTGTAGGAAAGCCAGAGGGAAGACGCCCAGTTGGTAGACCAAGAATGATGTGGGAGAATAACATTAACTATGATTTGAGGGAAGTGGATTATACAGGGAATGATTGGAAAGCATTAGCTCAGGATGTATGGAGAGCTGATGTCCGCGCGGCCATGAACCCCTACGGGTTCGATAGTGCCAGTGAGTAAGTAAGTAAGTAAGACGCATAATTAAAATAATTCCAATAAAACAGGCAAATATTTTACTTACTTGTTTAATTAATAGCACAGAAGATTATTGATCATGAAATCAATGCAAAAAATAGGAACATTGGAGAATTATATCAGGGAATTAGAATAGAGAAGAAAGGGTTTCAGGCTAGAACAAACATAATTAGGAATGAAAATGGGGATATGATTGCAGATTCCAGGAGTCTATTACTAGATGGAAGAGCTACTTTAATCAGCTACTAAATGTACATGCAGAACAGGATGTTGAAGAGGATAATTTACAGACGGCATAAATGCTACTCGCAAAACCATGCGCATTAGATGTCGAAAAGGCAATGGAAAAATTGAAGATATATAAAGCATCAGGTTCAGATGAGATCCCAGCAGAACTGATGAAATCAAAGGGAGCAAAATTTAAAGACATGATACGTCGGTTGTTTAGTATAATTTGGGAAAAATAAGCTCTTCCAGATGAATGTAAGGAATCGATTATCGTACTAATCCTATAAGAAAGGAGATAAATCTAATTGCAACAACTACAGGGGCAATTCATTACTTTCAACTTGGTACAAAATTCTAACAAATATATTAGTAAGCAAAATTACTCCCTATACTGATGATATTCTAGGAGATCATCAATGTGGATTTAGAAGTAACAGGTCTACAACAGATCAGATTTTTAGTATAAGACAGATTTTAGAAAATAAATTGGAATATAATGGTACTGTACATCAACTTACATAGACTTCAAAAAGTCATACGATTCAATTAAGAGGGAGAAGTTACATAGTATCCTGTTGAAGTTCTGAATTCATAAAAATTTCATCATCATCATCATAGTACATTCACGAATTTAGGCCATTTGTTGACCAGTTTCGGCCTCAAGAGAAACACCATCCAAAAGTATTTTGAGTGGACGTCCTGGTCTTCTTCTTTCTGCGGGTTGATATCTTAACATTTTCGAAGAGAAAAATTATACGCTCAGACCGGGACTTGAACCCGGGACCCTTGGTTCTCTAGACCAAGTGCTCTACCAACTGAGCTACCTGAGCAAGTACCGATCTAAACGCAAATCTTTCTCTATATACATTGTAATTCCCATCCACCAAATGCTGTGAAGCCATGCTTCTATCTTGCAAATGGCGGCTCCTTTATTAAGAAGACATATTTGGGAATTATACATTACAGCCAGTACGGCTTTTTCCAAGTTTTTATTATTGATTTCGTACATCTCAATGATGGATAAATCATATTTTTCTCTTCAAATATGATTTATCCATCATTGAGATGTACGAAATCAATAATAAAAATCTTAACATTTGTTTGGGTATTCTGTGATCTTCCATTCGATGAACATGTTGCATCCATCTTGACTTATAATCAAAAATTTTGTTTTCTAAAGGTTCCATGTGTAATTCTTCCAAGATGTCTTCATTTTTTGTGAGGGGTAGTGACGAGTGTATAAAGTCATTATCATAGTACATTCACGAATTTAGGCCATTTGTTGACCTGTTTCGGCCTCAAGAGAAACACCATCCAAAAGTCTTTTGAGTGGACGTCCTGGTCTTCTTCTTCCTGCAGGTTAATCTCTCCTACCCAATTCTCATCCTCACCTTCTCGTGGTACAACCCGTTTTCACAAACGAGGCTCTGAGGACCGAGTCACGGCGGTATAACCGTTCCATCGGGTACTGAGTAAATGCAGTATCCTAACGTCTGTCCAGAGACTAAAAGGTAGCAGCCCTACCACTGGACTACTTAGCGTCGGGCCAGTAACCTATCCTAATGAACTTCAAAACTACTTTCAAGTCTCAACACGAAAAAAATCCTAAAAAAGTTAGTTAGGTTTATACGAATGCGTGTAAATGGCACGATGAGTATGGTGCGTGTAGGCAAACAGCTTTTGGACACTTATGAAATTCACAATGGGTTAAAGCAAAGAGATGCACTATCTCCTCTACTATTTAATTTGTACTAGAGCATGCCATAAATCTTTAGAAGATGAATAAGGCCTACAGTTCAATGGTATTAAGAAGCTATTACTATATGCTGATGATGTAGGCCTAATACTATTGGGCGATAGCGTGGAGATATTAAGGGCCAATACGCACACACTAACGCCAAGAAATTTGTCTGGAAGTAAACATCATTAAAACTAAATATATGGTCACACATAGAAATACATTATATAATGGAAATGGACAGCTAATTACAAACGAGGGAAATTTTGAAAAAAAGTGGCGCAATGCAAATACCTAGGAACAATAATCACAAATAGGAATGAGATGCACAAAGAAATTAAACATAGGCTCAATTCTGGAAATACATGCTATTATACATTATGGGGACTCTTGTTGTCCCAACTCTTTTAAAAAAAAGTTAAACTGAAAATATGTAAAACCAGTTATTCTTCCCAGTTATATGGATGCGAAACATGGACTCTTACCTTAAGGGACGAGAAAAGATTACGAGTATTTAGGGAATTAAGTTCTTAGGAACATTTTTGGACCAAGGAGAGTTAGGCTAAAGAGACGGCGAATGGAGAAGACTACATAACAATGAACTATATGATATTTATAGGAAATCTGATATAATAATAACAGGGCAAGTGTTGTAGAATGTCATGGGCAGGACATGTGGCACGAATGGGAATGAAAGAGAGATATGGATTATTATTGCAGGAAAACCAGAATAAAAACACCCAGTTGGTAGATCAAGAATGAGGTGGGAGAATAATAGTAACCATGATTTGAGGGAAGTAGATTATACAGGAGGTGATTGGAAAGCAATAGCTCAGGATAGTGATGTATGGAGAGCTTATGTTCGCGCGGCCATGAAACTACGGGTTCGATAGTGCCAGTGAATGAGTTATACCTTATCCGCTCTTAGAGTGACCCTAACATAAACAAACGCAAATTGTATCCTTCTGGCATTCGCACCATAATTACTGTCACGTTGACAGAGAGCACGTGCGAAGTATATAAGACATGTGATAGTTGAACGGAGTGGATTACAAGAAAGCTGTTTAGATTCATCACTGAACTTGTGAAATACATTTAAAATTAAAATATAAAATTATGGAATATTCACCTGAAAGCTCCGTCTCCTCAACTTGATTAATTATTTAACTGTAGCGCTTTCGGGACTTTTCCCATCATCGGCAGGATTCAAAACTGGTGTTTCACTGAAGATCTGATAGAGGGGGTTACATGTATTGGGTTCGTTTTCGTTTACCAGATTGTCGTTGTTGTGAGCTGCTTTCATGATTTCCATTTCTTCGAGTACGTTTATCTTCGCTGGATTATTTTCTCTGTGCATTGCTGTTAGGGTGTTTTCAAAATTTAACATGCGATGTCCTTTATGGATAACGTGTTTTGCATAGCTCGATTTTCCTTCTGCGTGAATAAAGTCTCGAAAATGTTCTTTAAATCTGATGTTAAAACTTCTGTTTGTTCTTCCTATATAAAATTTGTTGCAGTCCTTACAGTGAAACACCAGTTTTGAATCCTGCCGATGATGGGACAAGTCCCGAAAGCGCTACAGTTACATAATTGATTAAGTTGAGGAGACGGACCTTTCAGGTGAATATTCCATAATTTTATATTTTAATTTTAACTAATACCTCAACGGAACACATGAATCTTATAAAAGTGCATTACTGTTTTTTGCCATTAGTCTAAGCTTTGCTAGATTTGTGTTTTAAAAAAATAGGTGGCGACAAATAAACAGAAGACTTGATATATTCAGCTGAATGTTGACTCAAAATATTACCCATATGTAATAAACTATTTTAAGTTGTAATTATTGATTAGGTATATTTTGTCCACCGCTGTGGTCTCGAGGTAGCGTGCTGCCTTGTCACGCAGCGGGCCCGGGTTCGATCCCCGATCGGGGCAGTTTTTCTGGGTGAGGTTTTTATCGGGGTTTTTCCTCACCTGTAAGACAAATGTCAGGAAAACTTTAATGCCCAAACGGTCCCCGAAATCATAGGCCATCATCCTTATCATCATCATCCATATCATTATCATCATCATCCTTCACCGGTGTGGAAAGCAACGGGAAGCTACCACACCTACACAATTCCCTAGTAAAGCTGCAAGCATAGAATGAAAATGCTATGATTGCAGTGAAGGACCTGCCTTCGGGCAGAATTACTATGGATGGAGGTATATTTTAGAATATTTCTATGTTTTGAATATTATTATTTTCATACACGATGAATAACAAGTATATTCAGAGGACATATTTTAATGTAATGAAGGGAACTACTTTTTCGCGTATTTATTGCTTCTACAACGTACGTCGGTGTCCATAACCAATGAAAAGCGAGCAGGTCACGTGGTTTTGTTTTGATAAGGATCACTTTAAGAGCGGACAGCCTTTAGTTAGTTAGTTATAACAGTGTGAATTTTAGTATACATACCCTAACACTGACGTCGCTTGCGAGAAGTATGAAATGTGCTGGGTGTCCAAACGGTCTAGCCATTTATCCACCGGGCACCACGTTTTATCGGAACTCTGATGTATTGGTATGTAATAGACTGTGCTGAAAAAAGTAGCGGTATCATAATAGTAACTAATTTCTATATACAATGTTTACAAAATACGTGTCTTTGTGGAGCGTCTCCACTGCCTGCTCGGAGCGGAGGGTGTGTATGTTCGACTCTCCTCAGTAATAGATCTCTTTACGTGACGTGTGGTTGTATCAGCATGCCGAAACAAAAATTGTGCAAAGATGAGTCCATTCTTACACAAAGCGGACTGTACTAGAAGTCTGTTCCGAGTAGCGCGTGTCAACGTGCAGTTTGTAAACACAGCGGTCTAAGTACGATGCAAGCTAGCCTGTAACCAATAATGTGTTTCAGCCCTAGTAATAGACATCTAAGGTACTTCCTATAATAAACCACCTTTAACAACAATCAACAACAATCAACAACAAACAACAATCTACAATCAACGGCAATCAACAACAATCAACAACAATCTACAATCAACGGCAATCAACAACAATCAACAACAAACAACAATCTACAATCAACAACAACAATCAACAACAACAATCACAACAAACAACAATCAACAACAATCTACAATCAACAACAATCTCAATCAACAACAATCAACATCAACACAACAACCAACCAACAACAATCAACTACAATCAATGCAATCAACAATCAACAACAATCCACAACAAACAACAATCAACAACAATCTACAATCAACAACAAACAACAATCAACAACAAACTACAATCAATGGCAATCAACAATCAACAACAAACAACAATCAACAACAATCTACAATCAACAACAAACAACAATCTACAATCAACGGCAATCAACAACAATAAACAACAAACAACAATCAACAACAATCTACAATTAATGGCAATCAACAATCAACAACAATCAACAATCAACAAAAACAACAATCAACAACAATCTACAATCAACAACAAACTACAATCAACGGCAATCAACAATCAACAACAAACAACAATCAACAACAAACAACAATCAACAACAATCTACAATTAATGGCAATCAACAATCAACAACAATCAACAAAAACAACAATCAACAACAATCTACAATCAACAACAAACTACAATCAACGGCAATCAACAATCAACAACAAACAACAATCAACAATCAACAACAATCGACAACAAACAACAATCAACAACAATCTACAATCAACAACAAACAACAATCTACAATCAACGGCAATCAACAACAATAAACAACAAACAACAATCAACAACAATCTACAATCAACGGCAATCAACAATCAACAACAAACAACAATCTACAACAATCAACGGCAATCAACAACAATCAACAACAAACAACAATCTACAATCAACGGCAATCAACAACAATCAACAACAATCTACAATTAATGGCAATCAACAATCAACAACAATCAACAATCAACAAAAACAACAATCAATCAACAATCTTACAATCAACAAAAACTACAATCAAACGGCAATCAAACAATCAACAACAATCAACAATTCAACAATCAAACAACAACAACAATCAACAAACAACTACAATTAATGGCAATCAACAATCAACAACAATCAACAAAAACAACAATCAACAACAATCTACAATCAACAACAAACTACAATCAACGGCAATCAACAATCAACAACAAACAACAATCAACAATCAACAACACTCGACAAACAAACAACAATCAACCAATACAATCTACAATCAACAACAAACAACAATCTACAATCAACGGCAATCAACAACAATCAACAACAAACAACAATCAACAACAATCTACAATCAACGGCAATCAACAATCAACAACAAACAACAATCTACAACAATCAACGGCAATCAACAACAATCAACAACAAACAACAATCTACAACAATCTACAATCAACGGCAATCAACAACAATCAACAACAAACAACAATCTACAACAAACAACAATCTACAACAATCTACAATCAACGGCAATCAACAACAATCAACAACAAACAACAATCTACAATCAACGGCAATCAACAACAAACAACAATCAACAACAATCTACAATCAACGGCAATCAACAATCAACAACAAACAACAATCAACAACAATCTACAATCAACAAAAACGATCAACAACAACAATCAACCGTAACCAAACAATCACAACAACAAACAAACTAACTGACTAACTGGCTCTATCGAATCCGTAGGTTCGTGGCCGCACGGACATAAGCTCTATATAATAATAATATTAATAATAATAATAATAGCTTTATTTACCTGGCAGAGTTAAGGCCTTGAAGGCTTGTCTACCACTCAACCAGGTTTAAAAAAAATACAAAAGAAAAGTCTTAAAATCTAAATTACAATATGTATATATAACGATTACAAGTTATGAATACAATACAATTAATATTTTATAATGTATTTTTATTTACTCTAAAATTTAACGAATTAAATATATAATATGTACAAATATATAAAACACGAGGAAAAAGATTAATGACATAGTATTAAATTAAATAAATAGAGAAAAATTAATTATTAGAACAGGTAACTGTATAAGCGTGACTTAAAGGTGCCAAGTGTGCGGCAAACCCCTGATATCTTTGAGGAAGGAGATTCCAGGATCGGGCGGAGGCCTACTGTGAAGGAAGTAGAATAGGCGGAAGTGCTTATGAAGAGGAATTGTTAGCAGACTGCTATCTTGTGACCTAGTGTCAATATTGTGGTAGGAGGATAACTTCTCAAATCTTGGACGCCAGTGTAAGTAGAATGTAGGAATTCAGAAGCTTGAAAAGTAGCGAAAGAGAGTGCAATTTACGTCTGTCAGTAAGACGGAGCCAAGAGAGGTTATTAAAGTGTTCGGAAATATGGTCATAACGCCGGATATTGAAAATGAATCGAATGCAGCATTATGAACACGCTGCAGTCTCTTCGACAAGGCATAGTTTAGATCATTATATATAATGTCACAATAATGCGAAGGGTGGTAACACAAGATTTCTGCACGAGGATTTGTTTAAAAAAACGAAACTGGAGAAAAATTCTTTAATCTTTAAACGTCTAAGATAATGTAAGATGTATAAAGTCTTTTTACATATGTGTTTCACTTGTGTTTTCCAGGTTAATTTTGCGTCTAGATGTAGTCCAAGATCTATTACTGAAGAAGAATAAGGGATAATTATATTATTTATGGTAATGTTTGGAAGTGTAGATATGTCAAAGGTTGTAAGCAGTCTTTGTTGTCCCCATTAGAATTACTTGTGACTTGTTAGGATTAGATTTAGACCGATACTTTGAAGACCAGTTAAAGATGGATATGAGATCCATACACCCCTATCCTGAGCTAATGTTTTCCAATCATTCCTTATATATTCTACTTTCCTCAAATCATGGATAATGTTATTCTCCCACCTCATTCTTGGTCTACCAATTGGTAGTTTTCCTTCTGGTTTTCTTACCAGAAGCTTTCTTGCACCTCTTTCATCCCCCATACGTTGCAAATATTCATTTTACAAAAATGATAGGGAAAAGGAATCTTACATTATATGAAAAGTGAAAATTTCTTGGAAATCACAAAGATTAAAATTGACAAAATGGCTGTTGAGGGGAATGATGTTGAAAGTGGGTTAGAACTCGGTTTACATAGACCAGCTAGTGGTATTAATGCGAGCTAGCGGTTTGTGGTGAGCGATCGTGCGGGCAAATTGCTGCCAACAGCAGGCCCCATGTCAGTACCAACCCTCCATCCCTTACTCACTCCATTCAAGAAATGAAAAATTCCCCAGTTCGCTTCTAACAACTTCCTTAAACAAGGATAAGTGTAAGACCTGTTCCATTTAATTTCAATTCAAATTACGTCCATATTTTACTTCTCTCCTAATCATAAAATTCCGTTAGAATTTCTATTTACTTACTTACTGGCACTATCGAACCCGTAGGTTCATGGCCGCGCGGACATAAGCTCTCCATACATCCCCATCCTGAGCTAATGCTTTCCAATCATTCCCTGTATAATCTACTTCCCTCAAATCATAGTTAATGTTGTTCTCCCACCTCATTCTTGGTCTACCAACTGGGCTTTTTCCCTCTTGCTTTCCTACAAGAAGCTTCCATGCACCTCTTTCATTCCCCATACGTGCCACATGTCCTGCCCATCGCAGTCTACGAGACTTAACTGTTCTTATTATATCTGGCTTCCTATAAAGACCATGTAGTTCTTTGTTATGTAGTCATCTCCATTCACCTGTCTGTTCATATCTCTTTGGTCCAAAAAACTTCCTAAGAACTTTATTCTCAAAAACTCGTAATCTCATTTCCTCCCTTAAAGTAAGAGTCCATGTTTCGCATCCATATAATTTCTACAGCTAATATAATCACTCCATGTCATATACCATCTCCACTTCTCGCAACTGGAATTCCCTACCACAAGAAATAAGGGGCTGCCGGACATTGGCATCTTTTAAAAGAAATCTAAATTTATATTTGCTCTAAACTCGACTTCATTATTATCCAGTGTATGTATCTTACATATAGATACATATATTAATTGGTGTTTCCCGTATAATGTATCATATTTATATTTATTATTATTATTATTATTATTATTATTATTATTATTATTATTATCGTATCATTATTGTTATTACCCTATAAAATGTTGTTTGTACATGACATTTACATTGCTACATTTATTGTATCTTTAACTGTTTATAATTAGTATAGTGTATATCTATATTTGTCGAATATTTATTTGTATTTGTGCTGGTTGAGTGGAAGAGAGGGCCTTATGGCCTTAACTCTGCCAAAATAAATAAAGCATTATTATTATTATTATTATTATTATTATTATTATTATTATTATTATTATTATTATTATTATTATTATAAAATTAGGCATATCTCATTAATTGCATTTTTTTCTGTTACGATTAGCTACTTTATCTACATTATTGACGATTGCTTGTAGTATAGAATAGAATTAAATTGAAGAATAGCAATTGGCTGTTAAATTCCCAACTAGATTTAAATGAATCGCTTTTTTTAAATTTATAATACTTCTCTACTCCTCACTTCGTGAGTCGTGAATTTATCGATAATTTGGAAATCACTCGTGGCATTACTTATGAGAATCTTGTTTGATAAAAATAAAAATATGAAAATAAATGCACATTCCTCCAACTGGGAAAGGCTTTGATTTACTATCACATGTCAAACAATTTTTGTTTCAATTTTGACACATTATTATGGGGTAAAACAAGTCAGTATATGAAGTGCGTAGTTTAAAGAAATGTTTAGGAGTTGATATTTCAGAGGAACAATGCATCAGCATATTAGTAGGTTTGTGAAGGCTCAGGTGCATTCCGTCACATTAGACGCAAGAAATATGTCCCCCCGCACGCAGTAACTTCAACTTACCCAGCCCCCACAGTACTCTATTTCAAATAACCTTGCATTTTCTTTATAAACAGCCATATGATTTAGGGGCCCCAGTTTCAAATTTATAGCATTACTTGCCTTGTACCTTAATACCACAGAATGTATCTCGGGGTGGGAAGGAGGATGAGGAAGGAATCTCAGTGACAGAGCCCAACTGTGAGTTAAGATCTAAGGGGGAGGGGGTTGTCTACTTGTCTTACAATATACAACAGACATTCTCAATTTTTAACTTGAAATAATTATATCAAAAAGATTTCTGAATAAACGATCATTATTCAATATGATAATCTGACGTGTCACACACTATTGAGTAACACTAAGCAATTGGGACTGGAAGTAAATATCAATAAAACTAAATATATGGTCACACGTAGAAATTCAGTATATAATGGAAATGGACAGCTAATAACAAATGAGGGAAATTTTGAGGAAGTGGCTCAATTCAAATACCTAGGGACAATAATCACAAATAGGAATGAGATGCATAAAGAAATTAAACATGGTCTCAATTCTGGAAATGCGTGCTATTATGTATTGCAGACACTTTCGTTTTCCCAACTCCTTTCAAAAACCGTTAAACTGGAAATATATAAAACTATTATTCTATCAGTTACATTATATGGGTGCGAAATATGGACTCTTACTTTAGGGGAGGAAATGAGATTACGAGTTTTTGAGAATAAAGTTCTTAGGAAAAATTTTGGACCAAGGACAGATGAAGAGACAGGTGAATGGAGAAGACTTCATAACAATGAACTGCACAGTCTTTATGGGAAGCCAGATATAATAAGAACAGTTAAGTCTCGTAGACTGCGATGGACAGGACATATTGCGCGTATGGGAAATGAAAGAGGTGCATGGAAGCTTCTTGTAAGAAAACCAGAGGGAAAACGCGCTGTTGGTAGACCAAGAATGAGGTGGGAGAACAGCATTAACTATTATTTGAGGGAGGTAGACTACACATGGAATGGTTGGAAAGCATTAGCTCAGGATAGGGATGTAAGGAGAGCTTATATCCGCGCGGCCATGAACCAACGGGTTCGAAAGTGCCAGTGAGTAAGTAAGTAAGTAATCTGACGTGTTCACCGCTGGTAATTCTGAGGGTAACGACCCATACCTCGGGCCGGGGTTCGATCACCAGGTGCGACAAGTTTCCTGGGTGAGTTTTTCGGTGTTTTTAGCCTTTAAAATAATTTTTGGGAACATTTGCTGCGCAAATAATCACCTAGCCATCATAATCACTCTATCCTATCATCCATGTATACTACTAAAGAATACCTTGTCTTAAATGTTCGCGTTGTCTCGGAGGTGGCCATTGCATTCATCTGATTACCATCAGGAGGCCCTACAAATGCTACACGCGAAGATTTTGTAGTCAGCTATAAGTTTAGTTAACCCTTAAACTGATAAAACACAAATTTCTTCCGTTAGTTATTTGAATGTGGCGGACCGCACTGAAAACGGAATCTTGTATAACTGTTATTATTATGTATATTGTATAATTAGACACACAATTAAGTGGTTTCTTTTTGTTCGTTTTCTTCTGATTTATTTAAAATGTTAAATTAATTAAACCAACTAATGTATCCAAAAGAATACATTACGAATTTAAGGGTTAACCGAAATCGTTTCTACGTAAAATTTCACATTTCAAATGCCTGTTCAGTAATAACAGATGAGTCGATATTTTTAAGTCAGAAGGTTGAGAATACGCTTCTTACGAAAATTTTTTGACCAAAGAGAGATGAAGAGACAGGTGAATGGAGAATACTACTTAACAGTGAACTAGGGCTTACATGGTCTTTATAGGAAACCAGATAAAATAAGAACAGTTAAGTCTCGTAGACTGCGATAGCCAGGACATGCGACACGAATGGGGAATTAAAGACGTGCATGGAAGCTTCTTGTAGGAAAACCAGAGGGAAAACGCCTAGTGGTAGAACAAGAATGAGGTGGGAGAATAACATTAACTATGATTTGAGGGAAGTATATTATACAGGGGATGATGGAAAGCGTTAGCTCAGAATAGGGATAAATGGAGAGCTTATGTCCGCGCGGCCATGAATCTACGGCTTCGATAGTGCCAGTCAGTTAGTTAGTAGTACCAATTCACCTCTTGTTTCCCCTTAGTACAACAATGACATCGCGTAATCGTCAGAGTGCGCCAGCTATAAATTTCAATCCACGAAAGAAATCTGCCTATATTTATAGAAGATATTTAAGACCTATAAAAAGAACTACAATGTTAGTTCATCAAATCCAACACCATTCAATTTGAAACCTCAAACTATACATATACAAGACATGAAATTATAAAATTTGTTTCTAAAAAAAGATCTAATCATACTTCATCCTTAGAGAACATCTTTGACTTGTTTGGCTTCATTATCCAATTTCATGTTTAACATATATACAGGTAAACTTTGTTTAATCCGGAACCGTGAAATAATGCGGAAGATCTCGCCAAATGTGAAAAATGTATTGGTTCCGGCGCAATAAATAATTAATCATCATCATCATCATCCAGGGATTAAACCTGTTGGCTCGTTCCGGTCTCATGAAAGCTAGAATTGTTAAAATTGTTCTATTGGAGTAACACTAAGAAATTAGGACTGGAAGTAAATATCAATAAAACTAAATATATGGTCACACGTAGAAATTCAATATATGAATGAAATGGACAGCTAATGACAAATGAGGGAAATTTTGAGGAGTGGCTGAATTCAAATACCTAGGAACACTAATCACAAATAGGAATGAGATGCACAAAGAAATTAAACATAGGCTCAATTCTGGAAATGCATGCTATTATACATTGCAGAGACTCTTGATGTCCCAACTCCTTTCAAAAAACGTTAAACTGAAAATATATAAAACTATTATTCTACCAGTTATATTATATGGGTGCGAAACATGGACTCTTACTTTAAGGGAGGAAAGGAGATTACGAGTATTTGAGAATAAAGTTTTTAGTAGCCGAGCGGTTAAGGTAGGAAGCCTTGGCGCAGAGCTACGGGACTTGTGCTGGTTCGAGTCTCCATGGGGGAAGAAATTTTCTCATGGTATTTCGGCCAGTATGGGACCGGTGCCCACCCAGCATCGTGAGGCAAATGGTAGCTACAATAAGTAGCGCTCCAGGTTGAGGAACCAGCTATAACGGCTGGGGGACTCGACATGCTAACCACATGTCACCCCTACACTGGCTGTTTGATCATCTACCTCTGTGATTGACACATGTGGATGTGAAGGGCCAGCAGCCGCTGGTAAAAGGACAACCGCTGAAGTAAAAGTAGAAAAACCCTGAATCGGAGGAAAATTTTTGGACCAAGGAGAGATGAACAGACAGGTGAATGGAGAAGACTACATAACAACAAACTGCATGGTCTTTATAGGAAGCCAGATATAATAAGAACAGTTAAGTCTCGTAGACTGCGATGGGCAGGACATGTGTGCGCGTATGGGGAATGAAAGACGTGCATTGGAAACTTCTTGTAGGAAAGCCGAAGGAAAAAGCCCAGTTGGTAGACCAAGAATGAGGTGGGAGAACAACATTAACTATGATTTGAGGGAAGTAGATTATACAGGGAATGATTGTAAAGAATTAGCTCAGGATAGGGATGTATGGAGAGCTTATGTCCGCGCGGCCATGAACCTACGGGTTCGATAGTGCTAGTGAGTAAGTAAGTAAGTAAGTATAGTTTATTACTTTCTTTGTATTTTTTCCTTTTCTTTTTATGTATAGTAGATTCGAGCTGTTATTCCTTTTTGTGTATACATTCTATCATTAGTTAAATTTTAATTGTATTTAATTTTATTGTATTATTAGCTAATTCCCGGCGTGCGCTACTACTCCTAAATAAATGTTAATGTGTTTTACCACCAGCCTTGAGCTGCTATGCTTGCCCGGGAATCAGCTTATCCCGATCTTCTTGGCATCAATGAAAGACAAAAAAGTTATTGTGAGTTATCCGTAAAAGATAAACAGATGCTGTCGCGTACTTTTTTGTAGTTTTTTTTGAGATATTAAATTACGTGTGCGATAATTTGGTCTATTTGTTATGGTTTAGGCAGCGTAAGCCATTTAAGGGTAAAAAAGGGACTTTATTTCATCTTTTTCACTACAAAGGGCGATTTTTAGGGGTCAAGGGATTGAGCATGACAACTCGCTTATAGCCTATGTTCATCCCGGGAATCTCCTGAACATTTTTCAAAAACTCATCAAAATCGGATCAACGGTTTGGCCGCGCATAGAATACGAACAAACAAACAAACATTAATTTTTATATGTTAGATTAGACATAGTTTTATTATTGTTCAGTTTGACGGATAAATAATTGTCTAGTAGGGCCTATGTACTAATATCCCAAACGGTCCCCGAAATCATATGGCCATCATCTTCATTATCATCATCCGTATCATTACCATCATCACCATCATCCTTCACCGGTGTGGAAAGCAACGGGGAGGTACCACACCTACACAATTCCCTAGTAAAGCTGCAAGCATAGCACGAAAATGCTATGATTGCAGTGAAGGACCTGCCTTCGGACGGAATTACTATGGAATGATGTACTAATATTGCAATTTTTTGTATTCTAATGTAACATATGTTTGTCCTGGTGAGTGGAAGAGAAGGCCATAATGGCCTTAACACCACCAGGCTATATAAATCTAAATATACCATATTTATTGAGATTCTTTAACAATTCAGGTAATTATCGTCAGAATTAAACTTTTGGTGTTGAAGGACCGACAAATTTAGCTCATGCGCCACTTATTCCAGGTTTAAGATCATTTTACATACCATATATCTATCAATATTAGTAAAATTCGTATCAAATTCCGTTGAGGTGAAGTCATGTGATGAAAGTTAAAAATTAAATTTTACCTGTTGGTAGGTGCCGTCGTCCTCAACTTTGTTAATATATATTGTATATAAAATTAACTGGAGCGCTTTCGGAAGTTATCTCCCATCTTCTGCAGGTTTAGTTTCCACTACTTGCTGTTGTTGTTGTGTACGGTGATGTTTACTCCAACTGTTTGTAGCAGCAACTGACTTGTTTTTCACGATCTCGTATAATGGGTTTGACTGGGGTGCGTTCTCATTACGAAGTGAGGCGTTGTTTGTTTGCTTTGTAATTTCAAGGTCTTCAAATATATTTATCCTTACTTACTTACTTACTCACTGGCACTATCGAACCCGTAGGTTCATGGCTGCGAGGACATAAGCTCTCCATAAATCCCTATCCTGAGCTAATGCTTTCCAATCATTCCCTGTATAATCTACTTCCCTCAAATCATAGTTAATGTTGTTCTCCCACCTCATTCTTGGTCTACCAACTGGGCATTTTCCCTCTGGCTTTCCTACAAGAAGCTTCCATGCACGTCTTATCCTAGCTGGAATATTTTCTCGGTGGATTATCGTGAGAGTGTTTTCAATTGTGTTCATTCGATGAAGAATGAGATGTTTAGCACAGCTTGCAAAATAAAATCAAAGGTATTTTAACTTAAATATACTGTTTCCATATGACATGTCATAGATAATTTGAAAGTTATTAATTGTCAAGCAAATTTTCATGCATTCTAAAACTCTTATTTCCCCATTCAATTCCATATAGCCTACATTTCATCTCAAAATTGGTGTCAGTACGCGGAGAATTTTAATAATATGCTTACTCACTGGCACTATCGAACCCGTTAGGTTCATGGCCGCACGGACACAAGCTCTCCATACATCCCTATCCTGAGCCAATGCTTTCCAATCATTCCCTGTATAATCTACTTCCCTCAAATCATAGTTAATGTTGTTCTCCCACCTCATTCTTGGGTCTACCAACTGGGCGTTTTCCTTCTGGCTTTCCTACAAGAAGTTTCCATGCACGTCTTTCATTCCCCATACGCGCAACATGTCCTGCCCATCGCAGTCTACGGGACTTAACTGTTCTTATTATATCTGGCTTCCTATAAAGACCATGTAGTTCATTGTTATGTAGTCTTCTCCATTCACCTGTCTGTTCATCTCTCTTTGGTCCAAAATTTTCCTAAGAACTTTATTCTCAAATACTCGTAATCTCCTTTCCTCCCTTAAAGTAGAGTCCATGTTTCGCACCCATATAATATAACTGGTAAATAATAGTTTTATATATTTTCAGCTTAACGTTTTTTGAAAGGAGTTGGGGACATCAAAAGTCTCTGCAATGCATAATAGCATGCATTTCCAGAATTGAGCCTATGTTTTATTTCTTGGTGCATTCTCATTCCTATTTGTGATTCTTGTTCCTAGGTATTTGTATTCAGCCAATTCCTCAAAATTTCCCTCATTTGTCATTAGCTGTCCATTTCCATTATATAATGTATTTCTACGTGTGACCATATATTTAGTTTACTGATATTTACTTCCAGTCCTAATTTCTTAGTGTTACTCAATAGTGTGTGCGTGTTGGCCTTTAGTATCTCCCGCTATCGGCCAGTAGTACTACATCATCAGCATAAACTAACAGCTTATTAATACCATTCAGTTGTAAGCCTTCCTCATTCTCTAAAGATTTAATGGCATGCTCTAGTACAGAATTAAATAGTAGAGGAGATAGTGCATCTCCTTGCTTCAACCCATTCTGGATTTCAAAGTGTCTGAAAACTGTTTGCCTACACGCACCCTACTCGTTGAGCTTTAGACACTTCGTATAAGTCTAACTACTTTTTAGGAATTCCGAACTCCAGCAGGATACTATATAACTTCTCCCTCTTAATTGAATCATATGCTTTTTGAAAGTCTACATATAGTTGATGTACAGTACCATTATATTCCCATTTCTTTTCTAAAATCTGTCTTATACTAAAAATCTGATCTGTTGTAGACCTGTTTCTTCTAAATGCACATTGATGATCTCCTAGAATGTCATCAATATAGGGAGTAGAGTCTGCTTACTAATATATTTGTTAGAATTTTGTACGAAGTTGAAAGTAATGAGATGCCCCTATAGTTGTTGCAATCAGTTTTATCTCCTTTCTTATAAATTGGTACGATAATTGATTTCTTCCATTCATCTGGAAGAGCTTCTTTTTCCCAAATCATACTAAGCACCAGCTTATCTTGTCCATCAATTTTTCTCCCCCTGATTTTATCAGTTCTGCTGGGATCTCATCTGAACCTGATACTTTATACATCTTCAATTTTTCAATTGCCATTTCAACCTCTAATGCACTTGGCTCTGCGACTAGCATTTCTGCTGTCTGTAACTTATCCTCCTCAATGTCCTGTTCTGTATGTACATTTAATAGCTGATTAAAATAACTTTTCCATCTATTTAATATACTCTTGGAATCTGCAATCATATCCCCATTTTCATTCCGAATTATGTTTGTCTAGCCTGAAACCCTTTCTTCTCTATACTAATTCCCTGATATAATTCTCTAATGTTCCTATTTTTTGCATTCATTTCAAGATCATTAATCTTCTCTCTCAAATATTCCCTCTTTTTACTCTTTAGTAACTTGGTGGTTTCCCGTCTAACACTACCCAATTGCTCTAAATTTACCTCATTTGGCTCGTGTTAACCATTTAATTTTGCTAGCTTTCTTTTCTTACAATGTCGGCACATTCCTCATCAAACCATTTCTTGTTTGCCTCTTTTTTAAACAACCAATGCTTTCTGATGCTGACAATTTAATAGTATCTCTTATAGCCTCCCATTCTTTATTTATATCAGTTTCTTCTTCGTTTGCCACATTGTCATCTGAAGATTCCAGTACTTCAAATCTATTAGCAATTTTGATTTGTTATTCTTGCCGCATTTCATCATTTTTCAAGTTTTTTAATTCATATTTTACAGAATCATCTTTAGCGTTTGTTCCTCTCATAAGCGATAGCCGTTGTCTGATTTTCACCCTGACCAGATGATGATCTGAATTGCAGTCTGTCCCTCTAACTGATCTAACATCAATGATGCTACTGTGCCAGCGTTTATCCACTAATACATGATCTATCTGGTTCCGAGTTTCTCCATCTGGGGACGTCCAGGTGTATTTATGAATATCCTTATGCTGAAATGTTGTGCTCTTAACAATCAGATTCTTTGATGTGGCAAATGTGACTAATCTAACCCCGTTGTCGTTACTATCTTCATGAAGACTGAATTTGCCTATTGTTGGTTTGAATATATCTTCCCGCCCCACTTTTGCATTAAAATCTCCTAAGACAATTTTCATATGATATCGTGAAAGGCTATCAAATAAGCATTCTAATTCTTCATAGAACTCATCCTTGATCTTGTCATCTTTATCTTCTGTGGGGGCATGTACATTTACAATATAAAATCATGTCGTTTACCCTTTAGAATTATGTATGATATCCTGTCACTAACAAAACTTAATATCTCGGATAGCGGATAGGATCCTCCTTCTGACTAAAAAACCCGTTCCAAATGCAGGTCTTTCTGCACCCCCATAGTATAATGCAAAGCTTCCTGATTCCTGACTACCTTCTCCTGGCCACCTAACTTCCTGTAAAGCGACTATATCCAAGGGCGATGTATCCAATTCCCGTGTTAATATTCTAGTGCCCCGCTATTGTATAAAGTCCTAACATTCCATGTTCCTAGGAACATGTCCCTGTGTTTGAGCCTTTGGCATGGGTTCCCTGAAGTAGTCCCCGCCCGGAGAAACCGAATGGGGGACTATTTGACCTCCGGAAAATTTTACCCCAGTAGAACCCATGTCCGCATTTCTTGACGGTTGTATTTTTACGGTGAAAGATCGTCACTCTTTCGACCAAGGTACTTATTTCGTCTGGCTTATCACACCTTCGACCAGTCCGGCATGGGTACCCTATCGGCAGCAATGCTACCGCCGGCATAGCTCTCAGGATCATTTAAGCACACAGCCACTCCACCACGACAAGGTAAAGATACCATGGAGGGTTAATAATATGCTTAAATTTAATATTTCACGTTGTTATAAAATCGGCACAAGATGTCAGTAGGGTTGTTAGCCCTGCGTGACGGCCACTTTTACCCCAGAATAAGTATCTGGTACTCATTTCTGTTAGAGATTGAGTCGACCTTAGGGTCATAGTGCCTCCAGAATGTGTAGGTCAGTTTAAAAATCCTGACGACACCGAGACTCGAACTCCCAACTTTCCAGCTTGTAGCGTATTACCTTATTCAACTATCCTACAGAGTGCGTCTTTCTAAATTATCCATCCATAGTAATTCTGCCCGAAGGCAGGTCCTTCACTGCAATCATAGCATTGTCATGCTATGCTTGCAGCTTTACAAGGGAATTGTAGGTGTGGTAGCTTCCCTTTGCTTTCCACACCGGTGAAGGATGATGATGATGATGATGATGATAAGGATGATGATGATTATCCATCCATAGTAATTCTGCCGGAAGGCAGGTCCTTCACTGCAATCATAGCATTTTCATGCTATGCTTGCAGCTTTACAAGGGAATTGTAGGTGTGGTAGCTTCCCGTTGCTTTCCACACCGGTGAAGGATGATGATGATGATGATGATGATGATGATGATTATCCATCCATAGTAATTCTGCCGGAAGGCAGGTCCTTCACTGCAATCATAGCATTTTCATGCTATGCTTGCAGCTTTACAAGGGAATTGTAGGTGTGGTAGCTTCCCTTTGCTTTCCACACCGGTGAAGGATGATGATGATGATGATGATGATAAGGATGATGATGATTATCCATCCATAGTAATTCTGCCGGAAGGCAGGTCCTTCACTGCAATCATAGCATTTTCATGCTATGCTTTGCAGCTTTACTAGGGAATTGTAGGTGTGGTAGCTTCCCGTTGCTTTCCACACCGGTGAAGGATGATGATGATAAGATGAATATGAATGATGATGATTGCGATGGCCATATAATTTCGGGGACCGTTTGGGCCTTAAAGTTTTCCTGACATTTGTCTTACAGGTGAGGAAAAACCCCGATAAAAACCTCACCCAGAAAAACTGCCCCGACCGGGGATCGAACCCGGGCCCGCTGCGTGACAAGGCAGCACGCTACCTCGAGACAACAGCGGTGGACATGATGATTATGATGATGGCCATATGATTTCGGGGACCGTTTGAGCCTTAAAACGTTTCCTGACATTTGTCTTGCAAGTGAGGAAAAAACCCCGATAAAAACCTCACACAGAAAAACTGCCCCGACCGGGGATCGAACTCGGGCCCGCTGCGTGGCAAGGCAGCACGCTACCTCGAGACCACAGCGGTGGACTTCTAAATTATAATAAATACAATTTCATATTCATCATCTTTGTATTTTGTTTAGTCTGTATTTTAATATCTTTGTAATATGTATGTATGTAATTTTTTGTATAATTCTACTATTCGCTGGTTGAGTGAAGAGAAGGCCTTATGGCCTTAACTCTGCCAGCTAAAATAAAGCATTATTATTATTATTATTATTATTATTATTATTATTATTATTATTATTATTATTATTATTATTATATTATTATTATTATTATTATTTATTATTATTTTTATTTATTATTATTATTTATTTTCTCTATACTCATATCATCCATTTCATTTCATTTCAGTCATTTGTCCTTGTGATGGTGCATCAGGCGTGGCCAGCCAACACCCTTGTCATTCACGGACCTCAATATATAGGGGCTCAACTCATCTCATCTCTCGATCCGACCCTGAGTTGGACACGAGCTGAGGATATTTATTTTATTTATTAAAATCGACCGCGGTGGTCTAATGGTTATGCTCCTTGCCTCTGGTCCCGAGGTTCGCGGCTTCAAACCCGGCCGGGATCGATGGTTTTTTTAGGACGGAAAAATCCAAGAAGCGAGTCCTCCGGGAGGGACTCTAAGCCGTGGGTCCCGAGTCTGAAGATTTTCAGGCTCGTAAAAAATCCTTAAGCCTGAATGAAAAGGCCTCTAAGCAAAATTTACCGAATTTTCCCGTCCTAGTACTACCTTGATTTCCTAGATGTCAGCATGAGGCGGAACGCTGACCACGGACCACTCAAAATGACATATATACGAAAACAAGTGTAACTAAATTAGTATGGTTCAAATTCTTCCGTGTAGGGGGAGAGCGCCTAAATCTCTGTAAAGGGAAAACATAGGCTTACAATACAATACAATTAAACTCAAAAATGTAAAATGTCCACAAACAGCAGCAATCGAAACAGCTGTATACTCAAATTTACTGAGGAAATACAATCAACAATTAATCAAAAGACGCAAAATTTCATTCTTGCGCGAGAGGATGAGGCACTCGTGCAGGAAGAGCGTTATAGCAGGTGCGTGCAGCGCAGTACTTTGTCTTGATGGTATCACGTGACCTCAGGAACATGGACAAGTGTCTTGTATTGTTAATGCAGCGCCAGCCACTGCACGAACACCGCTGCACATACCAGTACACCGAGCCAAGTTACTACAACTTTATAAGTCCATCCCTAAGTGTCTCATTTAACATTTAATTTTAATTACTCATTCTACACGATACTGATCCATTACAGAGTAATTTTAGATCGAATTACGGGTTCATGGAAATATGATCAGAAAAATATAAAATAATTGCCTTCAAGGGCGCTCATCCAGTTCGGACAAAGATAATATTAGAAAATAAACCAATAGAACAAGTGGTAAGATATAACTTCCTAGGTTGCGAAATATCATACACAGCGGAAACGTATATACATTTTATTTATATATAGAATTATAATGTTTACACCTCTTTCTGTGCCTAAAGTTTTATTTTTCTTCTCCACTCGTCTCTCTCCATCCAATCAATGTCCTCCAGTCCTCTTGCTCTCATTCCAGTTCTTATTTCCTGCATCCACAAGTTTCGAGGTCTTCCTCTCCTCCTTCTTCCAGGTGGACATAATTCCAATGTTTTCCTGGGTAATCTTTCTTCTTGCATTCGTCGTACGTGCCCATACCAATTTAATCGTTTATACCGTATATAATCTACTATAATAATAACAGATATAAATAACAAACTAAATAAGTTTAATTATATATCAGTAACACTAATAAGAACTCTGAAAAATAAAGCCAGGGAAGACTCTATAATGAAATTATACAAGATAGTGGCAGTGCCTATTATTACGTATGGATCCGAAACATGGACAGTAACAACACAACAATCTGCCAGAATACAAAGCTGCTGAAATGAGATTCCTCAGACCAATAGCAGGATATCAAAGAACAGACAAAAAAAACATAACACAGAAATAAGACAACTAAAAGTATAGGAATTAAACACAACAATAGTGAAATACAGAACAAACAGGAGAGAACGGTTGGCAAGGATGACTGAGAATAGAAAGAATACCAAAAGCAGCATACAGACATTCACCACGAGGAAGAATAAGTTTGGGAAAACCAAAGAAAAGATGGAAACAGCAGCAATTTGGAGCCGGAACAGGCTAGTAAATAAGCCTAAACCGTGAACAAGAAGAAGAAGAAGATTACGATTTTATTGAATCTACTGTGAAGTAAAGCGAAACAATTTAAATCCTTAACGCCGAAAAGCCTTCATGTATTTCGGCAAAAACTTAGATAATTCTAAGAGATCAGCCAACTCATATACAATTAAAAATTACTTCCATCAGCATTAGGTTCCTTATTTCTAAACCCATTCGCTTCAGGTTTAAATTCTCAATACGTTTCCCCAGAAACCAGATTTAAATCACCGTAAATCATATTGTCTATTTTCAGACAATCAAAACGAACAAACGATAACGGTACTTGAGATCACAATGAGGGTGAAGACCAAAACACATTCCTCTGCTATTCATAAATGTTAACAAAATATTACCCTGCCAATGTATATACAAATTAATTAATAAATATGGATTTTCATCAAGTAAACACCAACTCAATTGATTATGCAAAATATATAACAGGCAGAGTTAAGCGAGTGTTCCTCGTCTTCTGAGGCGAATAAGTTAACTTCTTGTGTCTTGCATTGGAATAAACAAATACAATTTAATTTTTGTGTGAGGAGAAGGTACGTTGTATCTCCGCCATGTTAAATGTTCTAATTGTAATGTTCCTTTTCAGAAGAACTGTTAACCCTTAAATTCGTAATGTATCCTTTTGCATACATCAGTGGTTCAATTAATTTAATATTTTAAATAAATCGGAAGAAAACGAACAAAAGTAACCACTTAAATATGTGTTTAATTATGCAATATACCTAAAAATAACAGTTACACAAGATTCCGTTTTCACTGCGGTCCGCCACATTCAAATAACTAACAGAAGAAATGTGTATTTTGCCAATTAAAGGGTTAACAGTAGAACATTTTTTTCTCACATATACATACACTATTTGGCAATAAAATGACATTTTTTTTCCAGAACACAGCATTAAAAACGAAACGGTAAGATTTTTTTTAAACATTGCCATTTTTTGGTGCACTTTGAAAAGGAAAATAATTTTTGGTGCCTTAATAATAACAACATTAAATGTTGAAAAAATTGCCAGTTTATGCCTAAGTACCAGACAAATAACCTATGAAAATGGAATTTCTCTGGGATGAATAGTTTTAGAGAAAAGGAACATAAGACTCGCAAAAACAAAAATAGCAAGACATTTAGTTTAAATTTTACACAACTCAGAGTGCTACCTGCAGCACGTCCTTTAAACCCACACTTAGGACCTGTAAATAAGTTTGTGGTGCAAAATCAATTTATATTCATATAAAACACACTTCAAGCTATGAATATGAGCAAAAGAACAAAAATTCAAAATGTGCATTACCTTCTCTCCTTCTTAGATTTTTCTACAGAAATTAATTTTAATTTTGAATGAAAAGTTATTAGTAACTTGTTTCAATTATCTGAGATGCATGATATCGTACCAGCAAAATTTGGACATGGAGAAGAAATTAGGGAAATTTCAACAGATATGTGGTTCATTAAGAAGATATTTGAGAAATAAGACCACAAGGGAAACTCAATTAAAATTTTACAAAACAGTAGCCGTTCCAACGTTAATATACGGGTCTGAGACTTGGCCTTTAACGATCTCTGTTAAAAATAAAATTGAGACAATAGAAATGAGATTTCTCATATCAGTTGCAGGTGTATCTCTAAGAGATCAAAAGAGAAGTCAAGATATCAGAGATGAACTACAAATCTATAATATAAACGAGACAATACACACAAATAAACGTAATTGGTTTGAACATATACAAAGAATGCCAAATAATCGTTTATCAAAACAGCTGCTTCATTATAGGCCTCTACGCCGAAGAAATGTAGGAAGACCAAAACGTCGTTGGAAGGACGACCTCCGCCTGCGGCATGTAGTGCGCCGGGGAGCGGAACGGGCCAACAGGCACATACCTTCAAGATGATGATGATGAAAAGTTATTTTTGGACTCCAAATTTGGGTCAAAAACTGATTTGAAGAGATATAATTTGTTCGCCTGTTACAAGAGTAGCAAAAAGAATTTGATGAGAAATTAGTGTTTATTATTTATGATACACAGGGTTTGTATTACTTTTTACGAATCATACAGTGCTGCCACATAACATTAACAATTATAAAGAAAGTAAAAAATGTGAGCATGAACTACGATTCTTTAAAGCTCTTATAAAATCAATAACAGATAGCTTAAGTTGTTTTTAGCGCATGGCTGAACAGATGTGAGATCGGAACCTAATCCGTGAAGGATGATAATGATGATAGTATGTTGGTCATATTTGACTTGATTACTTCTATTCTTGAGACAAAACCGTAATAAAGGAGTTGTGATTTGATAGTATCGATACGTAATATAACAAAATGTACCTGCAAATAAAATGTGTGAGACTATTTGACTCATGCCCAAAATAGGAGTCAATAACCAATCACATTTCAATGAATTTTGATTTACAACCAATCACAATCGTTTTTCACCTCGATTTTCTTTCTTCTTCTTCGGCTTTCACCCACTTATAGGTTTGCCGTCTTTAGTTTCCATTTATCTCTATCATTCCAATCTCCTTCTTCCAAATTCCTATCATCCATTATAGTTCTGACGTAGGTTTTCCATTTCCATCTTGGTCTGCCACGTTTATTTCTTCCAGGGGGTGACCACTGGTACATATTTTTTGGTCATCTTTCATTTTCCATTCTTTGTACATGGCCATACCATTTACGAGTTTGATTTTCAATCCTCTTAACAACAGATGTGGCGACATTCATTTCTCTCCAAAGGAATTCATTTCTTATTTTATCCTGTCTTGTTTTTTGGAGGTTTCTTCTAAAATAATCAAATTCAACTGTTCTAATTTTATTCCTTTGTAATTCCGTCAAAGACCAAGTTTCACTCCCATATGACAAAATATCCTGTATTATGCTCTTATAAATTTTCATTTTAGTTTCCTTTGTAATATTTTTGTTCCAATTATTCCATGTAATGTCTTAGTTGCATTTTTTGTCATTGCAATTTTAGTCTGTACATCTCTCTCACAGGTACCTGAACTAGTAATTATTGACCCAAGATATTAAAAAAATCATATTTTTTTATTTTCCCTGTTTCGAGTATGAGGTCACCCACATCCTTTCCCAAACACATATATTCTGTTTTCTGTAAATTTATATTCAGTCACCATTTTTTATATTCTTCCATTAGTTTATTTATCATTTCACCTCGATTTTATCAATTTAATTTTATCACATTACAATCAAGCTCCTCCTTTTTAACATTTTGAATAGGTCAGATCATTATTTTGCAGTGATTGACTCTAAATACGTTGAATATAGCAATTTATATATTAAGATGTAAAAATCCTTACGTTCCAGAAAAATACGTATAATTGACATATTAACATCATTGGACATCAGAAATTAATTAATAACCTATAATATTGGTTATAAACAGTTTGATGTGTTTCATGTTTCCTCCACTAGGGTGCATTCTTACAATATTGCGATCCTTTGGCAATAAATAATATGATCTAGTTGCAGTGATGAACAAATAACATAAGAAATGTTTGTCATTTGTTTTCAAACGTCGGCGTTTACATTAAATACATAAATATTTTAAAATAACTATATTTAAATAATGATTTCTGAGTAAACAACTTAATTTTATTCGTTAAATAGTCCTAACAAATGCCTCTCTTGATTTCCATATCCATTGGAAATCACTCGTGGTATTCATCATCATCCGGTATCATGGCAGCTGCCGCCGTCTTCCGCAAACCAAACGCCATTCCTCTCTGTCCATCCATTGATCTTCCTCCATTGCTCTGATATCCATAACTGCTTGTACCCCTTCTATCCAAGTTTTCTTCGGTTTTCCTCTCTTCCTCCTTTCCATTGGGATCCATTCCATAACAATTTTAGGCAATCTTTGTTCTGGCATTCTTTCGACATGGCCATACCACTGTAATATTTTATTTTCTATAAAATCTATGATGTCCGGCTCCTCTTGTACACCCATAATTCCCCTTATTTCTTTATTTCGTATTCTATCCATTCTAGGTTTTCCAGCTGATCTTCTTAAAACATTCATTTATGTACTTAAAACTCGTGACATTACTTATGATAAATAATTAAATAAAAGCCGCGAATGTCACTGAGGGGAAACAAATGCTAGTACTGCACTCTATTGTCAAGGGACGGATTTCATGCAATGGCTGAATGTCGATAACAATATATGTTTATAGGCAAAATATTTTCACCTCTGGGATAGATTTTCTTGTAAGGTTACGTTACTACTGCCATTACCTATCAGTGTGTCGTACATTTGCTCCCGATGCCGTTGTACTGTTACTGGTTGTCAAATTTCCCGTTCAGTACATTTTACAATAGTTTAAATATAAAATATACCAGAGTGAATACAGGGATCAAGATTAAAAATAACAAATACACATCGAAATCTTTTACAGTTTCTCTTGCTAGAACATGGAATTCACTTCCACCCTATGTCAGAGACTGCCAAACTTTACCATCTTTCAGAAACAAATTGAAAATAAAATTACTAACAGAAACAACTCACTAATATTACTTTTTAAGAATTAATAATGCGTTTTTGCATTATTTAATAAAAATAGACTTAGGATTTGTTAATATATTTCCCTAATGCCTTGTATAGAAAGCGTAGATTAATTCATTGTAGTTTATTACTTTATTTGTATTTTTTTCTTTTCGTTTTATGTATAGTAGATTCGAGCTGTTATTCCTTTTTTTTTAATTCATTGTATCATTAATTTAATTTTAATTGTATTTAGTTTCATTGTATTATTAGACATTATTTTCATTATTATTCAATATGACAGATAATTAATTGTTCAATGTCTATTATTGTAATTTTTTTTGTATTCATATGTAACATATTTTTGTCCTGTTTAATATGACTATTATTGTAATTTTTTTGTATTCATATGTAACATATTTTTGTCCTGTTTAATATGACTATTGTTGTAATTTTTTTGTATTCATATGTAACATATTTTTGTCCTGTTTAATATGACTATTATTGTAATATTTTTGTATTCATATGTAACATATTTTTGTCCTGTTTAATATGACTATTATTGTAATTTTTTTGTATTCATATGTAACATATTTTTGTCCTGTTTAATATGACTATTATTGTAATTTTTTTGTATTCATATGTAACATATTTTTGTCCTGTTTAATATGACTATTATTGTAATTTTTTTGTATTCATATGTAACATATTTTTGTCCTGTTTAATATGACTATTATTGTAATTTTTTTGTATTCATATGTAACATATTTTGTCCTGTTTAATATGACTATTATTGTAATTTTTTGTATTCATATGTAACATATTTTTGTCCTGTTTAATATGACTATTATTGTAATTTTTTTGTATTCATATGTAACATATTTTTGTCCTGTTTAATATGACTATTATTGTAATTTTTTTGTATTCATATGTAACATATTTTTGTCCTGTTTAATATGACTATTATTGTAATTTTTTTGTATTCATATGTAACATATTTTTGTCCTGTTTAATATGACTATTATTGTAATTTTTTTGTATTCATATGTAACATATTTTTGTCCTGTTTAATATGACTATTATTGTAATTTTTTTGTATTCATATGTAACATATTTTTGTCCTGTTTAATATGACTATTATTGTAATTTTTTTGTATTCATATGTAACATATTTTTGTCCTGTTTAATATGACTATTATTGTAATTTTTTTATTCATATTAACATATTTTTGTCCTGTTTAATATGACTATTATTGTAATTTTTTGTATTCATATGTAACATATTTTTGTCCTGTTTAATATGACTATTATTGTAATTTTTTTGTATTCATATGTAACATATTTTTGTCCTGTTTAATATGACTATTATTGTAATTTTTTTATTCATATTAACATATTTTTGTCCTGTTTAATATGACTATTATTGTAATTTTTTGTATTCATATGTAACATATTTTTGTCCTGTTTAATATGACTATTATTGTAATTTTTTTGTATTCATATGTAACATATTTTTGTCCTGTTTAATATGACTATTATTGTAATTTTTTTGTATTCATATGTAACATATTTTTGTCCTGTTTAATATGACTATTATTGTAATTTTTTGTATTCATATGTAACATATTTTTGTCCTGTTTAATATGACTATTATTGTAATTTTTTGTATTCATATGTAACATATTTTTGTCCTGTTTAATACGACTATTATTGTAATTTTTTGTATTCATATGTAACATATGTTTGTTCTGGTGAGTGGAAGAGAAGGCCACATGGCCTTAACTCCACCAGGCTAAATAAATCTAATCTAATAAATCTAAAATTACACAAGAACAGCGACCTTTATTTAATACTGTTTCTCTAATGTAATATATTTATTTAATTTTTATTGAATCTCCAGTAATAAGAACCCTATTTCACCATCGGGTAAGTTAGGGTTTTAGTTACAATACAATTAATTATTTACAGTAATTTAGAGTATGGTTAATTTCTAACGTTACTTACAATAATATATATATATATATATATATATATATATATATGTTTGTTTGTGTGTTTGTACTTTATGCGCGGCCATACCGTTCATCCGATTGTGATGGGGCTTTTTGCAAAATGTTCAGGAGATTCCCGGGATGGTAATAGGCTATAAGAGAGTTGTGATACTCAACTACTACACCCTTAAAAATTACCCTTTGTAGTGGAAAACGTGAAAAAAGTAGCTCTTTGGACGCTTAAATGGCTTACGCTGCCTAAACCATAACAAATGCACAAAATTAATGTACACAGAATTGAATATCTCAAAAAGCTCTACAAAAAAATCCGCGAGAGCATGTTTATCTCTTACGGATAACTCATAATAACCATTTTTTGTCTTTCATTGATGCCAAGAAGGTCAAGACAAGTACGTAGATTCCTGTGCAAGCATAGCAGCACATGGCGGGTATTCTTTCACGGATAACTCACAATAACGAATTTTGTCTTTTAGCTCTTTTATGCCAAGAAGATCGAGATAAGTAGATTACCGGGCAACACCGTGTAAACAGCACGGGGAATCTTAAAATAATTACGATATACATTTATAATTATTTTTCATTTTACTTATTCAACTAATCATAAGAAGTATATTACTTTTTGTCTTTCAGCTCATTTATGCCAAGAAGATCGGGATGAGTAGATTCCCGGACAACGCCGGGTAAACAGCACGGGGTTTCTAAAAATAATTACGATATAAGTTTCACCTCCTGCTTATTTAACTAAATATAAAACACATTAATTTTCGTATTTCAGCTCATTTATGTAAATAAGATCGGGATAAGTAGATTCCCGGGCAACGCCAGGTAATCAGCACGGGGTATCTAAAAATATATATATTTATAATTATGTTTCCTTCTACTTATTCAACTAAACATAAAAACACATTAATTTTCATTTGTTTAGGCGTAGCAGCGCATGCCGGGTATTACCTACTGAGAAATAGTTTTAAATTTAAAACAAAAAAATCGAGCGCATGCGCACATTGGCCCCTACATAATCGCACACACGTAAATAAATAATAATACATTTATAAAATTTAAAAAACAGGCGGATCCGTATCGATTATGTAAGTGGCACGTTAAAGAACCCTAAGATACCAAAGGCATATTTATATTAAAATATTCGGTATAAGAGTACAATTCCTGGTGTCGCAAGTAGTGTCACGGAAGTATAGGTATAAAAACACTAAAATATACATTAAAATTACCTGTTCTTAAACTTTTATTTATCGGGGAAGTAATTACACACTGAAAATTCAAAGGAGAAAATTCGTAGATATATTAGGTACCCTACGGTATTTTAAATAGCCCTATTTCATTGAAAAACGCCAATGAAAATTTCAAAAAGTTTTGTATTAGAAAGGCGACATGTGGAGCCATCTGTGAGTAGGAAGTAGAACTGAGTATTGGTTGTGTGGTCAGTATAGGAAAAGTGAGGTCGCGTGAATATTTAAAAAGACGCGCTGGATTGTGAATTGCTCGCCAGGGGCTCTGGATGCAATTTACTGACCTCCAGCAAGCCGCATCATTATTAAAATTTAAACAAGCTATGGTTTTACTTAATTCAATAATATAGGATATACTGCATATACAAAACTGCAGCCGTAAGAAAATACAAGCGCTCGCGCAAACTTTGTAACAAATTATTGTACTGCATTTTATAATTTTACATATACCCACTTACAAATACAGTACGACTTGTAAACATATACAAAATGTTGTAAAAAGTTATATTACTTTATTTGAAGGCGATAAAAGAGGTCAAGGAAAATATATTTTCCATTATCCAATCTATTTACTATATTTATTCGCATGTAAGATCATTTTTTAATTAAATTTGTAATATATAAAAATTAAGAGAGGGCTTGTAATCCCAGTAGTTAAAATTATAATAATAATACAGCTCTACAAAAAAATATTGTTTTTGTTGCTCTAGATATCTCAGCGAATTTCTATGTTTTCAAGTGCACAGTTTACGAATATATTCATGAAACTGCTGAATGTGCTCTAGTTTTTATGATTTTTGCGTATCTTATATCTTAAACGGTAAACGGCTTGTTAGGCCCACTAACAAAATGTATGTTTCCAGTCATGATTTGATTTCTGCGCATTTTTTCGCGTATAGAAACATCACGTGATCCCCACTCTCACACCCTAACTCTGCACATCGGCCGTGATCTCAGTTATTTGACAAAATTAAAGTACCCACGACGTGCATCTGAATGTGATAGCGTTAGACAAGGAAGGAGAATGTTTCAAATACATTTGTACAAAATTTCCTAAGCTCAGTATGTAAAAGTTAAAAGGCAGAATATTCGATGGTCCTCAAATTCGGCAATTGATGAAAGATGCAAATTTTATCAAAGTTATGACTTCCGGAAAGTGAAGCTTGGAAGGGTTTTGCATTGGTAGTAGACAATTTCCTAGGTAACTATAAAGCAACAAATTATAAAGAAATTGTGCAAAACATGTTGATAAGCTTCAAGATTCTGGGAGCAAATATGAGTATAAAGTTACACTTTCTCCACAGTCACCTGGATAGATTTCCAGATAATTTAGGAAATTATAGCGACGAACAGGGAGTGCGCTTTTTCTAGGATCTAAAAGTAATGGAGGAAAGGTATCAGCATAGATGGGACAGTCACATGATGGCAGATTACTGCTGGTCTTTAAAAATAGATTGTCCCCTAAAATATTATAGAAGAAAATCTTATAAAAGGCGTTTCACTGAAGCACAACATGGGTTTTCGATATTTTTCTTCCTATTTGCGTCAGTGCATACTAAGTTTTCAAAAAATTGACATTATAAATGTATCTGTTATATTGTTTAATATTTTCCGATTTTTGTAATGTAAAATGAAAATAAAGATTTAAAAAACAGAGCAAATCTTCCAAAAACATTGATAGTTTCATGAATTGTGAGCAAAATTAATCTTATATCAAGTGCAAAAAAAAAAACACTGTTGACCAGTGTTATTAATAAGACATAGCCGTGAAAATAAACAAACTGTTCTATAGTAGGAGAAGCTAAAATAAACCAGAAGATAATAGGAAACTGGAATAATTAATAACAAAGTTTTAAAATTAATGTTTTCAATTAGGCCTACTGTTACTTATGTTCAATTTTGTAAAGGATGATAATTAAATATGAAAACGCTTAAAAGAATTAGTAAACGGAAAAAGAAACTCCAGTATGCTGAACCCACTTCTAAGGAGTAGGAACTGTCCCATCAAAACTAAAGAGAAAATATTCAGTCCTTCACGGCATTGTTTCAACGGCGTAAAATCGTGGATAGAGAATGGAAAATACAACAGAATACTGATAACTTTTGAAATTAATGCTATAAGAGTATTCAAAAAATCAAGAATAGAATGAATGAAGAATACAGAAAGAAGTAAGGAGAACAATATAAAAAACAAAAGAATACTATTTTCTCTGGCAGTGGCGACATTGGAACAGGTAGAATATCCTTAATAAGTTCAAGAGTGACTTTGAAAATAGTTGTGATTGTGATAAAAATTAAAAGAAGATTAATCTTCTTCTTCTTCTTCTTCTTCTTCTTCTTCACTTCACGGGCTAGGCAAATTGTCTGTTCCGCCTCACAGTTGTTCTGTCCATCTTTTCACTGGCCTTCCTACTTCCTTGAACCTCTTGGCTTGTAGTTGAATGCTGCTCTTGGTAATCTTGTTACGTTCATTCTTTCCATATTTGTAAACCATTTCTCTCTATATTCTCTGATTTTCTCATCTAATTGATATATATTTAACTCTGTTCTTATATCTTCATTCCTTATCCGATCCAATCTTGTGCAGCCTTTTGTTCTTCTAAGGAAGTTAATTTCTGCGCTT
The DNA here is from genome assembly GCA_030220185.1 of Diploptera punctata. Classification (NCBI taxonomy): domain Eukaryota; kingdom Metazoa; phylum Arthropoda; class Insecta; order Blattodea; family Blaberidae; genus Diploptera; species Diploptera punctata. The sequence goes on from JASPKZ010009823.1 coordinate 1,395,733, forward strand.
TGTATTCTATTTTGCAATTTTTTGGTCATTACGCAAGTTTTGCTCCCATAAAGTAATGCAGGAACTGCCAATGTTTTATAAAACTTCAATCTAGATTAATTTGAGTTGTACAAACGTTTACTGATCATTCTGGAAAGAAATAAAGTTATAAGTGAAATTTTAAACAAATTCTTGCTTATCTACGCCGTAATATGGTTCACGAAAATCCTGATATCCATAACACACACTGTTTCACTTGAAGTTTATTTATTCACACTCGCAGAACCACTAACTTCCAAAACAGTCTTCATTCATCAGATAAAACAAATTCTTGCTTATCTACGCCGTAATATGGTTCACGAAAATCCTGATATCCATAACACACACTGTTTCACTTGAAGTTTATTTATTCACACTCGCAGAACCACTAACTTCCAAAACAGTCTTCATTCATCAGATAAAACAAATTCTTGCTTATCTACGCCGTAATATGGTTCACGAAAATCCTGATATCCATAACACACACTGTTTCACTTGAAGTTTATTTATTCACACTCGCAGAACCACTAACTTCCAAAACAGTCTTCATTCATCAGATAAAACAAATTCGCCTCCTTCCAGACTACGACTCACCGAGGTCGGTAATCGCAAATCATTGAGTGTCTTCCAGATCACGACTGACTCATAACTGCTTTGCGGGGTCATTTAAAGTCAGCTTTAAAGGTTCTGGAAAGATCGGCGCTCGCGATTCAACGTAGGTAGACACTTCTTGTAATCAAAACATAGAGGAGAAACGACCAGACTTTTCTGGAAAGCTTCTGACTCATGAGTTGCGGCCCATGAAGCCTTTTCACCATATTCAAAAATCGGGCGGACAACGCATCACAATATAACTACAATAGTCGTTAGAAGTATATTAAGGTTTTACGGATACGTAAGGAGAATAGAAAGGTAAATAATGTCTCAATTAATGTAAGAAGAGCCGGAAATGTATGGAAGAAGCGGACGTGGTAGACCAAAGAATATTTGGCACAGAAAAAAATGCACAAATATTTTAATATATTGGTACATGCCGTGTAAGCGGCAAGGCGTTTGAATTGTGCGGGTGAGTCACCCCTAGCGAGTTAGTGACCCGCAGAGCCGCTTGAATGGTCTGGAATGTGTTGCCAGACCTTTCCACCAGCGTCTCCTTCTCCTGGAGAAAGATCGGAAGCCAGAGGTTTCTGGGCTTCGAAGTTGCTCGAAGTTATTACTAGAGCTTTTCTCCCCAGCCTATATAAAAGAGTGGACGAGAAGGCCGGCCAGTAAGTCAGTTGTTGCGATAGTCTAGTGTTGGATGGCGAGAGGTTAATTGTGAGCATAACTGTGTCTGCAACTGTGTTATATGTGATTGTCTTATAAACTGTCAAAGAAGAATAGTTCTTAAATCAAATTGTGTTTGCAGATTTAGTGATAATTGTGGAGAAGGAAATAAAGTAAAAAGTAAATTTTTACATAGCAACTGTGTACTTATTTAAGTCCAAATAAGTAAAAGGAAACCCAGGGCTCATATAGGATAATATTAACGAAAGCACTTCAAAATTCAATCTTACAAGAAAAGGCGGACATTGTCGAATATTCTATGCAATAGTTTTAAGAAGAAGAAGAATTAGTAAATACAAGGCCCTTGATTAATACTTATAATAATTAGGGTAAAGTCAGGTAATTCGGCGGTAATGTTTATTTTATGACCCTTAATTTTCTAAAAAAAAATAATGATTATGTTGCTTCATTTTTTTTGGACATACAGAACGCAGAATTCTTCCCGAAAACATAAAAATAGATTTCAAAATTATTTATTTAGTTTTAAAATATATTTCGAAATAACGTCACAAATGTAACCTATTCTTACCCTTCATACGCTCATTTCACTTTATGGTACTCAAAGTAATTAAGTCTTAGGCGGGGAGGGGGAAAACTACAATTAAGAACCCTTAATAATTCAAATACCTAGGAACAATAATCACAAATAGGAATGAGGTGCACAAAGAAATTAAACATAGGCTCAATTCTGGAAATGCGTGTTATTATGCATTGCAGAGACTCTTGATGTCCCAACTCCTTCCAAAAAACGTTAAGCTGAAAATATATAAAACTATTATTCTACCAGTTATATTATATGGGTGCGAAACATGGACTCTTACTTTAAGGGAGGAAAGGAGATTACGAGTATTGAGAATAAAGTTCTTAGGAAAATTTTTGGACCAAAGAGAGATGAACAGACAGGTGAATGGAGAAGACTACACAACAATGAACTACATGGTCTTTATAGGAAGCCAGATATAATAAGAACAGTTAAGTCTCGTAGACTGCGATGGGCAGGACATGTTGCGCGTATGGGGAATGAAAGACGTGCATAGAAACTTCTTGTAGGAAAGCCAGAAGGAAAACGCCCAGTTGGTAGACCAAGAATGAGGTGGGAGAACAACATTAACTATGATTTGAGGGAAGTAGAATATACAGGGAATGATTGGAAAGTATTGGCTCAGGATAGGGATGTATGGAGAGCTTATGTCCGCGCGGCCATGAACTTACGGGTTCGATAGTGCCAGTGAGTAAGTAAGTAATAGTCAGACAGTGGAGGATTTCTGCGGTGAAACAGGTCAGAATATCAACAGGTACCTCCATTCAAAAAATGTATCACATCTACTGGATTTAGGATTTGAAGAAGTATATGTAGGTGTGACGTTATATTTATATCTTAACCACTTCGATGTGCCTATCTAACGCTATTAGATTTATTTTTATACGGATGTTTGAAACGTTTTAACTCGATAGTGTAGTAAAACAGGTTGTTTCTGTTGTAAAATGTCTCAAGAACATTCTTGCTACAGCTTGTGAAAGATTTTTAGTCCAAACATTAGTGATGCCGTATTTATACTATTGCGATGTTATACTAACGACATTACTGATTGATTATTGGACATAATACGTGTATCACATATATATTTAATGTCCGAAAATATCACATTTCTCCACTTTTTCACTAATTTAATTCATTATAGTAACATTTATATTGGTAAAACATTGGTGGAATCTGTTGCAATGTACGGAAGTGAGGTATGGACAATCAATAAGTACTACAAGAATAGACTAATAGCTCTAGAAATGGATTATTTACGAAGAAGTGCCAGAAAGTCTAAATTAGAACGTGTCACAAATAAGGAAATTAGAAACAAAATGGAAGCATAAGAAAGCATAATTGAAAGAATTGAGGAAAAGGAATTAAAGTGGTTAGGACATGTTTTAAGAATGGAAGATGAGCGATGGCCGAAGCAACTATATGAATGGCATCCTAACAGAAAGAAGAAAAGAGGAAGACCAAGGTTAACATGGAAGGAAAACATGAAGACAGTAATGCAAGCTAGAGGGCTAAGCATCGAAGATGCCCAAGACCGTAGGCTTTGGAGGTTTGGCACGGGAAGACGGCAGCAGCTGTAAAAACCCGAAGATAGATAGAGATAGTAACATTAGTAAATTAGTAAACCGTATATTAATCGGCCGCGGTGGACTAGTGGTTATGCTCCTTACCTCTGGTCCCGAGAGTCGCGGGTTCAAACCCGGCCGAGGTCGATGGATTTTTTAGGATGGAAAAATCCAAGGAGAAAGTCCTCCGGGAGGGACTTTAAACCGTAGATCCCCAGTCTGAAGATTTTCTGGCTCGTAAAAGATCCTTAAGCCTGAATGAAAAGACCTCTGAGCAAAATTTACCGAATTTTCCCGTCCTAGTACTACCTTGTTTCCTAGATGTCAGTATGAGGCGGAACGCTGACCACGGGCCACTCAAATGACATGTATACGAAAACAAGTGTAACTAAATTAGCATGGCTCAAATTCTTCCCTGTAGGGGGACAGCGCCTAAATCTCTGTTAAGGGAAACAAGGACTTACAAGATACAAGAAGATATATAGTTTATGATGTAAATATGTAATTGCATATTTGTGCTGGTTGAGTGGAAGAGAAGGCTTTGTGCCCTTATTCTACCAGATTAAAAAATAGTTATTATTTTTATTATTACACTTATTATTATTATTACTATTATTGTTATTATTATTATTATTATTATTATTATTATTATTATTATTATTATTATTATTATTATTATTATTATTATTATTATTATTATTATTATTATTATTATTATTATTATTATTTGAGAAAGAGTACCTTCTTTCTCTCAGTCTATCATTTTATTTCGGACATTGCCCTCAAAACAGTACAGTCTGTGTGAAAAATCACTGGTTAAGCAGATGAAAACTCGGTATTGGCTGCACTGGACAGTTTCAACAGCAGCAACTAATGCAACTTTCGTCTTTATTCATAACCAGAGCTCAGTTTTCAAATAACTCCTATAAATAAAATTAACTGATATTCCTGCAGAAATGAGACAGTACGCTAGGGATAACACTGGTCAACATGATTCTTGTCTCATAAGTACCAATAGTTGTACTTAATGCAGTTATTTATCATGTTGTCAAATATGTATTCGAAATTTCTCCATCAGCCATAGTTTTGTTTATTTCAATTTCAATTAATGGATTTAAATAATATTTTTTTAAATAAACGTTTTTCGTCCATTTCTCCATTGTAAAATAAAACCAAATGAGCTAACTCAGGATATTTCAGCTATGAAAAAGAGACCAAGGCAAATGGAATCCTAATATGCTGGCCGATTATTGTTGGACCATCAAGAGGGATGCTCCATAGGCGAAATACAGCAGAAAATCGTCATTTCTTACTTTCTAGGTGAGTCCGAATGTTCGAATATTGTGCAGTTACGAATGAAGAAAATATTAAAGTGTTTGAAATTATAAATTCCTGTCTCTCGGAAGATGGAGAAAACTCGGTATCATATATTTGAATTCAGGAGAAAAAATACTATTAGAATCACATATTTTTCTTTCTGAGACAAAAAAAAAGTTTTTTTTGTTGCTCAGTGTAATCGATACGTAACAATGACTTTAAACGCTGAAACTTAGAATTTTGTCTACTGGTGCATTCGTTTATCTATTGTTTAAGCCACTTGTGAGTCACGTTCCACATGATATAAAAGACAGAACACTAGACACAAAAATGAGTATTTTATTGGTAAAATGCCAGATCTTTGAATAAAGTGCACGAGAACAAAATGTATTCAAAGCAGAAAATTAAATGTTATTTTCATACAGATCGGTTGGCGTAATCTATGAGATTGGTGAATTTGTGGAAATGTTATAGAGAAAGAACCAGAAATAACAGTTTAAAAACTAATAAAATGGCAAGTTTTCGTGTTACGGGGATGTGTAATCACAAGATGTGATGCGAAACACAAGACATCAAAAGTTATAGCGCCACAAACAACAAATTGCAAGTATGAAGGAATTTAAAAAATATATACACAGTTTTTATTGTGTCGTCAACATCTTTATTCTTAGCACAAACATTTCTGCACTTCACTTAAAATGTGATACGTGTTCAATTAGGAATATGTACAGAAATGAGAATTTGTACACGTCATTTCAAATTCAATTATTAGAGATAATCAGTAAATTTAAATACTGTAAGATTCTTTTCATAAGTAATGCCACGAGTGATTTCCAAATTATCGATAAATTCACAAGTCACGAAGTGAGGAGTGAATTTATCTAGAGAATTTGGAAATCAAGAGTGGCATTTGTTAGGACTATTTAACGAATAAAAAGAAGCTGTTTACTCACAAAACATTATTTAATATACTTATTTTAAAATATTTATATATTTAATATAAACGGCGATGTTTGAAAACAAATGAGAAATGTTTGGTTACGTTTCGTTTGTTCATCCGCTGCACCTAGATCATTATATCATTATATGGGTATCATTACACAAATTATGCATCTACAGTATTTATAATTAGAAATATTAAAAAAATATAGTCAACATAATAATAATAATAATAATAATAATAAAATAATAAAATATAATAAACTCATAATAAATTAATACAAATTTGACTAGTGTTTATCTTAATTAACAGTATATGTATAAATTTTTATCATCAGTGATTGATGTAAAAAATTAGGGAATGGATGAAATATCAAATACATATATATATATATATATATATTATAAATATATTTTTGACATTTGGCAATGAAGGCAAATATGATATGAAAAGAAAAAAGAATGCTTGAGTCGGGATTTGAACTCGAGTCTCTAAAGTCTGTACCTTTAGCGCTCTAACCAACTGAGCTACCCAAGAATTCCAAGACAAACATATAATTTTCTTATACATGTAGTATTCTCAATTCACACAAGAGGTAGCGGAAATATCATTCAACTGCCATCTTACGGCTAACGTAACAGTTAAGCAAATTATTAAAGCTTGTGTGAATTGAGAATACTACATGTAGGGCCTATAAGAAAATTGTATGTTTGTCTTGGAATTCTTGGGTAGCTCAGTTGGTTAGAGCGCTAAAGGTACAGACTTTAGAGACTCGAATTCAAATCCCGACTCAAGCATTCTTTTTTCTTTTCATATCATATATATATATATATATATATATATATATATACAACCAGGAGAATGGATGGACCGACAAATGATTTATATTTATATATATTAGGAATCGGACGATGTCAAAGACATTAATCAACCGATGATATATATATATATATATATATATATATATATACACCAGGTATTAATAGCACAAGACCACGATGACATAGAATATATGGCAAAAAATTAAAAGAAGAATATGAAAAATGGGGACTTTATATAAACATAGAGAAAACTAAATACCTGTGTATAGGAGAAGAAATGGAAAATATAAATTTCAACAATGGAAAAGAACTAAAACCTAGTATTGAATGCACTTATTTAGGAACAAAATTAGACCATTCAGGCGATAACACAGTGGAAATTAAAAATAGAATCGCTCAAACAAAACCAGGAATAAATGTTTTACACTCTGTTTGGTGGAGCAAAAATATTTCAAAAAATAGAAAATTATATATATATATATATATATATATATATATATATATATATCTCAAACCATAATTCAGAGCATTTTAACATATGGTGCTGAAGTCTAGCAAATGAAAAGAATTTTAAGTGCATAAATGGATGTTTTATGAAGAACAGCTGGAAAATCTAGAATGGATAGAATACAAAATAAAGAAATAAGGGAAATTATGGGTGTACAAGAGGAGCCGGACATCATAGACATTATAGAAAAGCATGTCAAAAGAATGCCAGAGCAAAGATTGCCTACAATTGTTATGGAATGGATCCCAATGGAAAAGAGGAAGAGAGGAAGACCGAAGAAAACTTGGATAGAAGGGGTGTAAGCAGCTATGAATATCAGATAATTGGAGGAAGATCAATGGATGGACAGAGAGGAATGGCGTTTGGTTTCCGGAAGACGGCAGTAGCTGCCATGATACCGGATAATGATGATTATATATATACATTTAAGTACTTAAGAATTCCCTACATTAAAGTTTGTATTCGCCCTAATTCAATGTTCTCTTCCAAATATGTATATCTTTCGTCGTTTCTTCTGTAAATTATCTTCTGTGTATACACCTTTTGATATCATCCATATATTGTTTTTGTGGTTTTCCTTTTTTCTTTTTTTTTTTTCCTTTAGGTTTCCATTCCCATATTATTTTCATATAACAAAGGAATTTGTTTAATGTAGAAGCGGTTAAAGTGGACCTGGGTTCACTTTACACGAACATGTATATTTTATCAATATGTAAAAACCAAATATTTATTTAATTTCATTTACTATCCTTGTAATCCAAAGACCGTCGCTGTCTGCAGATGAATGACGTATGAATGTTATAATCAATGATTTTTTTCAAAACATTAAATAAATATCAACGCTTTTTAATTACAAACAACCCTAAATACTTTCAGATTAATTTGTGCCTGTCTGTATAAATTAATATATTAAATAAACTTAGAATAGTCTAAAGGCTAGGACGGTCTCTAGGGTCAACTGTACCCGAATATGGAAGTTAAAGTGGACCTTTCTTGTAATGCAAAAAAATTTATAAATTATGAAGATGCTTCCATTTTTTAATAAAAAAACAATGTTCTTTCATAGTTATAACACCAATGGTAATCACTGTCATTAAAAAAAATTCAAATTCCTTAATTAAAATAAGAAAAACTACTAATTAGAAACAGGGGTCCACATTACCCGAAATTCCTCTATTAAATTCTATACAAAATCACTTGTTAAAAATCATACTAACATTTGGACCCTTTATTGTTTTAGAGAATTAGATTACGTACCGACAGTAGTATTCAGAACAGATGAATATAGGTGAGTCGATTTTTTATTTAGGCTAGCAACTGATCCGAGTGGGAATGAGACAGAATTCAATCTGCTAAAAGGTCTCTCTATCATCCTGCTACACATGCAGCCGGCTTGTAAATTCCGTGATCTCCCACTTCACAATTCTGAAAATCTCAGATGGACAATTGAACCACACAAGAAACAAATATAAGTTTTATTTGCAAGCAAAATTCGCAGATAGAAACCTTGAACCCATCACAAACGTAACAAGGAGGCGATTAAATGATTTTTCGTATGTACAGTTCATAAAAATAATTAATTTAAAGAGAACATCTCTCATTTACTCTTCGTGGCTCCTTTTGTTCCATAATGTCAAGTATTTCCAGATCGTTATTTGTTTTTCTTCTCCTAAGCAGTACATCAACTATATGTAGACTACAAAAAAGCATAAGATTCAATTAAGAGGGCGAAGTTATATAGTATCCTGCTGGAGTTCGGAATGTGCCTAAATGGCACAAAGAGTAGAGTGCGTGTAGGCAGTTTTCGGACTCTTTTGAAATGCAGAATGAGTTAAAACAAGGAGATGCACTATCTCCTTTACTATTTAATTTTGTACTAGAGCATGCCATCAAATCTTTAGAGAATGAAGAAGGCTTACAACTCAATGGTATCAATAAGCTGTTAGTTTATGCTGATGATGTAGTACTATTGACCGATAGCGAGGAGATACTAAAGGCCAACACACACACACACTATTGAGTAACACTAAGGAATTAGGACTGGAAGTAAATATCAGTAAAACTAAATATATGGTCACACGTAGAAAAGCATTATATAATGAAAATCGAGAGATAATGACAAATGAGGGAAATTTTGAGGAAGTGGCTGAATTCAAATACCTAGGAACAATTACCACAAGTAGGAATGAGATGCACAAAGAAATTAAACATAGGCTCGATTCTGGAAATGCGTGCTATTATGCATTGCAAAGACTCTTGATGTCCCAGCTCCTTTCAAAAAAAACGTTAAACTGAAAATATATAAAACTATTTTTCTACCAGTTATATTATATGGATGCGAAACATGGACTCTTACTTTAAGGGAGGAAAGGAGATTACAAGTATTTGAGAATAATGTATTTAGTAAAATTTTTGGACCAAAGAGAGATGAACAGACAGATGAATGGAGAAGACTTACATAACAATGAACTACATGGTCTTTATAGGAAGCCAGATATAATAAGAACAGTTAAGTCTCGTAGACTGCGATGGACAGGACATGTTGCACGTATGGGGAATGAAAGACTTGCATGGAAGCTTCTTGTAGGACAGCCAGAGGGAAAACGGGTATTCAGCATAATCTTATCCTTTCCCACAAGTCTGATGTTTAATTTGAATACGCCTTAAAAACTCGTATAGGCTATGTGCACTGCAATGCTGCTGGAAAAATTGTCTCTGTCTCCAGGCGTCATGTGAGGACACGTGTTTCTGCAAACTGTGTAACATCGTACACAGATTCATACTAAACATGGTGAATATGATAATGATGTTTATGATGGCCAGGTTATGTCCAGAAACCGTTTGGGCCTTAAAGTTTTCTAACATTTATCATATAGGTGATGGAAAACCCCGAAATAAAACATCACCCGGCAAAATTGCCACGACCGGCAATCGAACTCAGGTCCGCTATATACGCTACCCTGAGACCACAGAGGTAGACTTTGAGGAAATATATATATATATATATATATATATATATATATGGCATGAAAAGAAAAATAAATGCCTGAGTCGTGATTTGAACCCGAGATCCCTAAACATTATAAGTTAGCGCCCTATCCAACTGAGCTACTCAGGAAACCTAACACAATCATTTATTTTTCTTTTATATATTATTATTCTCAATTAACAAAAGAAACAGCGGCATACCGTTCCAACTGCCATCTAGTGGCTACTATAACAAGTAAGCATTTTTAAAGAGAATGTTTACCCTATAGCAGTAACGCTTGTATATTTAATTGTTATAAATTCATTTTTACGATATTTATCAATGAAGGCCAATTATGGCATGAAAAGAAAAATAAATGCATGACTCGCGATTTGAACCCGAGATCTCTAACGTTAGCGCTCTAACCAACTGAGCTACTCATGAATCCTGACACAAACATTTAGTATTCTTTTATATATTATATTCTCAATTTACACGAGAGGCTGCTGGAGTAATTCTGACCGAGGGCAGGACTTTCACTGCAATCATAGCATTTCCAGGCTATGTATATTAGCTCTACTAGGGAATTATAGGTGTGGTAGCTTTCCCGTTGCTCTCCGGTGAAAGATGGTGATGATAATGATAGGGATGATGATGATGATAATTTTCGGGGACCGTTGAGTCCTAAGCTTCCTGATATTTGACTTACAGGTGATAAAAGAACTCGAAAAACCCTCACCCAGGAGCTAGTCCCGACCGGGGATCGAATCCGGGCCCTCGATACCACAGCGGTGGATATATATCCTATATATATGTTATAAAACGGACCACACTGAAAACTGAAGGTATTTAACTACATAAGAACTAAACCTTCGATGGGTGTACGTCTTCGGAAACGGACCACAGCGAAAACTCTATGTATTTTATTATATAAGACCTAAACCTGCGATTCGAACTTATCATTCCTTGATAATGGCATGTGGGATCATGCCGAAACGTCGGAATTAGTGGCCAGAGGCCGAAGTTGAATACAAGACGCGGAAAACCCAAGAAAACTTTCATACAACAAAACTTTATACAACTTACATTTTGCAGATAATCAATTGTTAATTGCACAAGATTATGAAGATTTAGAATTTATGACTAGAAAATTAATAGAAGAATATGAAAAATGGGGATTAAATTTGAACATGAAAAAAAAAACAAAATATTTATCAATTGGTGAACCAGAAGAAAATTTAATTTTGGAGACTGGAGAATCAATAAAATCTTGTAGTGAGATCACATATTTAGGAATTAAAATAAATAAAAATGGGAGTTATGAAGAGGAATTAAAAAATAGAAATAATAAAGGAAAATTTGTAATGGCATGCCTCAATGGAATATTGTGGGATAAAAATATAAGTAATAAAAATAAAATGAATATATATCATACAATTGTTAAAAACTTCATTACTTATGGAGCAGAACTTTGGCCATTAACAACAAAAACAAATAAGTACCTTTTGGCAACAGAAATGGATTTTATACGAAGGTCCGCAAGAATTTCAAGAAGAGAAAATATTAGGAACTCGGTTATAAGGGAGAAAAGGAAGATGGAAGACACTATTTTAGATTATGTTAAAACTCAGCATTTAAGATGGTACGGAGATGTCCAGCGAATGGAAGAGGATCGACTACCAAAATCTGTTTTGGAATGGGAAAGCTGAGGGAAGACGAAGCAGAGGAAGACCTAAAACCTCCTGGAGTCAGGGAATATGTTTATATATGAAGGAGAAACATCTACAACCAGGAGATTGGATGGATCGACAAAATTGGCTATTAGGAATCGGACGATTTCAAAGACATTAATCAACCGATAATATATATATATATATATATATATATATCTTCTTCTTAAACTTAATTTGTAGGATTTTCATCCTGTTTATTTCCAAAATCAGTCCTCGGAGGACGACGTACTGGATGTACATTCACTGTCTATCCATCTCTTGGCAGGTCTTCCTATTGTTCTTCTCCCGTCCATTGGTCTATCTTCTTTAGCTCTTTTTGCAAGCCGGTTTTCTTCCATTCTTTCTATATGACCCTTCCAATATTTTCGTCTATCTATAATAAATTTGGTTATGTCTTGAATATGGCAGTTGCCCCTAATTTCTGTGTTGTGTATTTTATCAAATAATGTTTTCCCCTGAATAGTTCTTAAGATTTTCATTTCGCATGTGCTTATTGTTTGTTTAGTTTTTGTTGTATCAGCTCTAGTTTCTGCTCCATATACGATAACTGGTCGAACTATCATTTTGTATGCCTATATGCGGGTTTTGCTTTCTATTGACATATGTTTGTTGCACCATATTAAATCTTTCATAGATCCTGATATTTGTGCTGCTTTATCAGCTTGTTTCTTTACTTCATTTATTAAATTTTTAGTGTTTGTTATTAATACACCTAAATAATTAAATTCTGACACTTGTTCTATGATTTTTCTTTCCACTTCTAATTTGCATCTTACTGGTTCTTTTGATATTGTTAAGCATTTTGTCTTATTCGTGTTAATTTCCATGTTGTATTTTCAGACATTTATATTAAATTGATGTAGAGATCTTTGTAAATTATCTTCAGATTCTGAAAGGAGAACGACATCATCTGCGTAACATATTAAGTTAAATCTAGTGTTTCCCATTTTATAACCCAAACGTGGTGGTATGTTTTCAATAATTTTATCCATTAAAATATTAAATAAGAATGGACTTAAAGAGTCACCTTGCCTGATGCCCTTTGTGAGCGTTATTTCTTCAGTTTGCTGTTCTTTTACTTTGATTACTGTTTTGCAGTGTGTATTAATTTATATTATTGCTCTAATCAGTTCGTTATAATTGTACGTTACTTAAAATAAAATTAATCAAAATTACACTCTAGGCCAAAATTATCTTTTACGCTTCACCATTTGCGTATATCTCTGAGATCAGGATAGACGTAGACTGTTGTGGTAGCAAAGCAACTGTATCTGTTGGCGGAAACATTCCTTGCAGGTAGAACTACCTGAACCTTACATCACTTCTGTCTTACTTCATGCTACTGTACGCCATCCTTGGGGAGCAACATGCCCGCATTCATCGCACCCTGGAACTAAGGAGGGGTGGCATATGTGATGTCTTACTTTCCGGTAAGAATGACTTAAGTGTATCTACACTACATCTTTTATAAGATGTACATAAATGGGAATATTGCGTAGGCATACGATAATTGAGGTGAATGCAGTTTCCTAATTTTTACTTATAATAATAATAATAATAATAATAATAATAATAATAATAATAATAATAATAATACTTACTCACTGGCACTATCGAACCCGTAGGTTCATGACCGCGCGGACATGAGCTCTCCATACATCCCTATCCTGAGCTAATGCTTTCCAATCATTCCCTGTATAATCTACTTCCCTCAAATCATAGTTAATGTTGTTCTCCCACCTCATTCTTGGTCTACCAACTGGGCGTTTTCCTTCTGGCTTTCCTACAAGAAGTTTCCATGCACATCTTTCATTCCCCATACGCGCAACATGTCCTGCCCATCGCAGTCTACGAGACTTAAATATTCTTATTATATCTGGCTTCCTATAAAGACCATGTAGTTCATTGTTAAGTAGTCTTCTCCATTCACCTGTCTGTTCATCTCTCTTTGGTCCAAAAATGTTCCTAAGAACTTTATTCTCAAATACTCGTAATCTCCTTTCCTCCCTTAAAGTAAGAGTCCATGTTTCACACCCATATAATATAACTGGTAGAATAATAGTTTTATATATTTTCAGCTTAACGTTTTTTGAAAGGAGTTGGGACATCAAAAGTCTCTGCAATGCATAATAGCATGCATTTCCAGAATTGAGCCTATGTTTAATTTCTTTGTGCATCTCATTCCTATTTGTGATTATTGTTCCTAGGTATTTGAATTCAGCCACTTCCTCAAAATTTCCCTCATTTGTCATTAGCTGTCCATTTCCATTATATACTGAATTTCTACGTGTGACCATATATTTAGTTTTACTGATATTTATTTCCAGTCCTAATTTCTTAGTGTTACTCAATAGTGTGTGCGTGTTGGCCTTTAGTATCTCCTCGCTATCGGCCAATAGTACTACATCATCAGCATAAAAAAAATAATAATAGTAATAATAATAATAACAATAATAATAATAACATTAATAATAATAATTATTATTATTATTATTTATCTACATACAAATGTTTAATTTTACACATTTTTTGTGTCTAAAGTTCCATTTTCCTTCTCCACTCGTCTCTATCCATCCACTCCATTTCCTGCAGCCCTCTTCTTCTCATTCCAGTTCTTATTTCGGAGTTTCCAGGAGTTTCGAGGTCTTCCTTTCCTTCTTCTTCCAGGTGAAAACCATTCCAATGTTATGATGATCTTGAAGAAGATTTTCGGGCTGTAGGCCGTGGTCGTGAGGCTTGTAGTTCCCCGACGTTTCGCCAGAGACTGCGTCTGGCATCCTCAAGGGTTGTCTTGAGACTGGCAATTCTGTCCGCTGTCTGTCCTATTTATACGGTCACCGCGATGTGTTCGTAAGAAGGCAGATACAACTTACGAACACATCGCAGTGAACGTATAAATAGGACAGACAGCGGACAGAATTGCCAGTCTGAAGACAACCCTTGAGGATGCCAGACGCAGTCTCTGACGAAACGTCGGGGAACTACAAACCTCACGACCACGGCCTACAGCCCGAAAATCTTCTTCAAGATCATCATAGCAACTCCGGCCGTGAAAGTCTACGTGAATACATTCCAATGTTTTTTGTGGGTAACCGGACCGACACGTCATTTGATGTTCGTGGACGTCCTGGGCTTTTCCTTTCACATTCCAAATTGCCGTCGGAAAGCTCACTGCACTGCAACAATGGAACCAGGCCTCGCAAATTGCAATACACAGAATGACTTCTGTACAGGAATCGCCCTTTTCATAAATTTAACACTAACGATGTAATAATGACAAGAAACAAATTACTGCATAGAGGATATGAAACTTTCACAGTTTTTCTTTCATTGTAGCAAATAATCACGCATCCAATTTCGTTTATAAAGCTATACCAACTACTCGTACTTAAAACCCTGTCCATCATATCGGAACACGGTATTATTTTGATATTTTGTTTAGTTTATATAGCATTCTTTGTAATTTGTCTTCTGATTTTGCTATTAAAATCTGGTTATCAACAAAAGCTAATGTTTTTATTTATTCATCATCATCATCATAGTACATCAACGAATTTAGGCCATTTGTTGACCTGTTTCGGCCTCAAGAGAAACATCATCCAGAAGTCTTTTGAGTGGACGTCCTGATCTTCTTCTTCCTGCAGGTTGATATCTTAACATTTGTTTGGGTATTCTGTGATCTTCCATTCGATGAACATGTTGCATCCATCTTGACTTATAATCAGAAATTTTGTTCTCTAAAGGTTCCATGTGTGATTCTTCTAAGATGTCTTCATTTTTTTTGTGACCTAGTAGTGTGTATCCTGCAGTCCTCCGAAGGTATCCCATTTCAGTAGATCTAAGTCTCTGTATATCCTTCTGTTTAAACGTCCATACTTCGCTACCATACAAAAGAGTTTGAAGAGCCAGTGTTTTACACTTTTAGTCTTGAATGCTTTTGGACCAACTGTGGCTTGAAGACAGAATTTATTAACCCTAAAATTCTTAAAAAATTAGATATTTTTGCATTTACATCCTTTTCTTCTTCATATGAGTTATTGCATCCTAGATATGTAAAATTATTCACCTTCTTCAAAATGTTATTATCCAGTACAATTTTACTTCTGACAGGATCTACACCTTGAAATGAAATATTTTTTTGTATTTTGTGTAGATATCTTTAATCCATATTCTTCTGTAATTTTGTTAAGTTCATACAGACCTTTCTGTAGATTATGTTCGGAATTTGCTATTTGTTTTGTTTTTATTTATTTAATATGTTAAATATAATACTTGTATTTCTATTTACTATATTTAATTATCTTTTATTAGTCTACGCAGTTCTATAAAAGTGAACAGTTGTAATTTCTATAAAATGTCTCGTATAATGTATTTTTCAGAATCTGGGAAGGAAGAAGGTAAAGAAAGAAGTTTAGTTTTGTAGTTGTGGGGTTGATTTAAGACACTGGATTCCAGTTACGTCACCTCCGGGTGAGACTAAGGCGCACACAATTTTACGATATAGGCCATGAAGCGAGACAATACTATGTCTCCCTGGCAGTTTATCAATCAATATGATTTACACCAGTAATATCTGCTCCCTTGTACTTCTACAGCTTATTGCATCACAGCACTAAGGACATCACCGTACAATTTTTCAATGTTCATTTTTTTAAACATGTAACCTTTCAATACCCACATTTGAAAGCTAATTTTTATCGTTAACTAACTAACTCACTGGCACTATCGAACCCGTAGATTCTTGGCCGCGCGGACATAAGCTATCCATACATTCCTGCCCAGATAACACAAGTATTTTAAATGTTGTCTTGGCTCAGATTGGAAGACAGGCGAAAAATTAATTAATCAATTGAGTTGGTGTTTACTTGATGAAAATCCATATTTATTAATTAAATAAAGATAAAACGTAGTTTTATTTGATTTTCATATTTATTATATAATTCAGTGACAGCTGTTTCGGTACACTGTACCTTCTCCAGACATGTTAACAAATTATGAACTGTGTTCCAACTGATCTAAGCAACAATACAACAATATCCATTTAAATTTTTTTAATTTAACAAAGGGGATTCATTCAAATCAAGTTGAGAATTTAACAGTTTGTTACTACTTTTCAATTTATAAATTTCTACAGCCTCCAAAAGATCTAACTTCTTACCCTTATCACAAACATGTAAAATTTCAAAATTTGGATCGAAACAATGATTAAATTGGAATAGGTGGTTAGCATATTTTGAATATTCTAAATGTCTGTTATATGCTCTCATGTGTTCCTTTATCCGAGAGATAAAAGGTCTACCAGTTTGTCCTATATAGACATTGTCACATGTGCCACACTTCAATTTATATACAGCTGATAATTTTTCTTCTTTTATTTTGGTTTTATTGTTTTTTATTATATTTTGTACAGTTTTATTAGTTTTAAATGCCACATTAATGTTCAACTTTTTAAAGTGTTTAGATATTTTATTTGAAAGTGGGCCTATGTATAACATTACGACATATTTCTTTATGTTTTCTTTGGGTAAAGGAAAAACTTTGTTAATTGCTTTTTTGTAATGAACTTTCTTAATTAAATATTCTATCATTTTAGGGTTGTAGTTATTATTAATAGCTAATTGTTTAATAATATTCAATTCATTATTACATTTCAAGGGCGAAAGAGGGATATTTTAAAAGTCTATGAATGTAACTATTAAAGGCTGCCATCTTATGAGTATATGGGTGAAGAGAAGAACTATGGATAGTGGTATCAGTATGAGATGGTTTGTGAAAGATACCAAACTCAAACTTATTATCAATGTTTTATTGATAAATCCAAGAAATTTATACTATTATTTGTTTATAATTCCATTGTGAAATTAATACTTCTGTGAATGTTATTAATAAAATTTAAAAAGGAATTGAATTGTCTTTTGGTTCCTGTGAAGCCTGCTATGACATCATCTACATAACAATACCAAAATAGAACATTTCTAGCTAATACATTCTTATGTATGCTTTGTTCTAAGTCATCTTCTTATTATATCTGGCTTCCTATAAAGACTATGTAGTTCATTGTTGTAGTCTTCTCCATTCGCCTATCTGTTCATTTTTACCGTTAGCCTATATATTGCAGTGCAGAATATAACAAACAATATTTGTTGATGTATCGTGTCACCCCCCCCCCCCCGCAAAGCTCGCTTTACTCTTTCGCTAAACATATCGTTTCCGCAATTAACAAATTGAATTAAATATACTAAATAAGAGGCGGATTTCTATGACCTAAAAAAAGGTTTAAATATGACCTAAAAAGACAAAAATATGACCTTATAATTGAATTAATATTTTACCCATACTATATTAATTCTTCATTCATATACATTTTCAATTGTGATCTTGAAGAAGATTTTCGGGCTGTAGGCCGTGGTCGTGAGGCTTGTAGTTCCCCGACGTTTCGCCAGAGACTGCGTCTGGCATCCTCAAGGGTTGTCTTGAGACTGAGGACCACGGCCTACAGCCCAAAAATCTTCTTCAAGATCATCATAGCAACTCCGGCCGTGAAAGTCTACGTGAATACATTTTCAATTGTCTTTCTTCTTCTTCTGCTTCATGAAATTAGGCCTTTTGACCTGTTTTCACATCAAGTGGGATTTAATGAATCCTCCCATCTAGTAAATGGGCGTCCAACATTTCTATGTCCTATTGGTTTGTACTTTAGTAACAGCTGAGGGATTCTATCTGAAGGCATTATCTTGACATGTTCATACCAACTGTTTCTCATGTTGTCAATTCTATTTGTTAAATTAAAAATATTTAAGTCCTTAATAATAATAAATTGGTAAGAGGCACTCGAAAGAGCATTAAGTTATAAGTTTATGATTTGTCTTTTATGAGTTCGTTCAGTGATCCTGTCCATATTCTGCATTGTTTGTAATGGTATCGCTCACACTTTTGGTCGCATATCTTGCATTCACACGAATCACTCGGTTGGTGGAATTTTGCATTTTTGCACATTTTTGTGATGATATCCGTGTGTTGCTAAACCTATGATTCTGTTGTTGGTTACTTCCAGTCCACTCTCTGTTTACCATGGCATCTGAGGCGTAGAAATCTTCGTCGATCTCTTTTTCTCTCTGTTTCTTTTTTTCGATGACTTTCTTATATGGCTCCGTTGCTGGCAGTAGTATCCTTTGCCTCAGGTCCTCTAGGAAGAAGGTTTCTCTGGCTAGCATATAGGCCATTCTATTTGGTGTGTATTTGCTTGCACCTTAATAATGGTATGAATATGATAAATTATACGAGAAACAGCAATTAATAATATATATATATATATATATATATATATATATACCTTACACTGGGTAATGATGAAGTCGAGGTTAGAGCAAATATAAATTTATATTTCTTTTAAAAGTTGCCAATGTTTTATTATTAAGATTAAGTGGTTTGTATTGGCTCTTAAAAGTCACATTTCTCACTTTTTCAGATCTTTGCTCATAATTCTGCTTATTTCTATGATAAAGTCATAGTTTTCAATTGTATCATAAGAAAACGGAAATCATCTTCTATTGTCCAGCGCAAACGTTTGCTACCTGTTAACAGAAACCTTAGAAACAAGTGTATTGTGATAACTGAAAATTTGTATACAGATACATTGTTGGTTATTTCCAATCGCCTGAAGATTAGGCTATTAAACAAACCAAACTATGACTTTATCATAGAAATAAGCAGAATTATGAGCAAAGATCTGAAAAAGTGAGAAATATGACTTTTAAGACCCAATACAAACCACTTAATCTTAATAATAAAACATTGGCAACTTTTAAAAGAAATATACATTTATATTTGCTCTAACCTCGACTTCATCATTACCCAGTGTAAGATATATATATATATTAATTGGTGTTTCTCGTATAATTTATCATATTCATACTGTTATTATAATAATTATTATTATTATCATCATATTATATTATTATCATTATATTATTATTATCATTATATTATTATTATTATTATTATTATTATTATCATCATCGTAAGTATTATTATTGTTATTATCGTATAAAATGTTGTTTGTACATGAAATTTACATTGCTACATTTAATGTATCTTTAACTGTTTATATATAGTATAGTGTATATGTATATTTGTCAAATATTTATTTGTATTTGTGCTGGTTGAGTGGAAGAGAAGGCCTTATGGCCTAACCCTGCCAGAATAAATAAAACATTATTATTATTATTATTATTATTATTATTATTATTATTATTATTATTATTATTATTATTATTAAATACATATTTTTACTTACTTGAAGCTCATAATATAGGCTTTGGTAAAAATATGACATGTCTTAGGAAATATACAACATATACTAAAATTCTCTGAACGCAGATAAAATAATGTATACAACACGTTAGAAAATTAAGTGCAGTACCTAGTCGTCTAAATAACTATATTTTTTATGGAGGAAGAGAATCAAAACTTAAGATTGTGCAAAGAAAGATGTTATATGCATTTAAAACCTGTTGAATAAATGAATATAATTTTCTGATGCTAATAAGGGAAGTGTAAATGATAGCAATAGATAGGAGTAGAGTACAAAAACAATATAATTATCAGGAGAATGTGGCAACAAGACCAGGCAGGCACAGACTTCATTCCCGTCAAGTGTGAAGTCTGACATACGTGAAGAATAGAGACTCAAGTCGGAGCCACAATACACACTCGAGTCTCAAGTGCTAATGAACCTTCTTCCTCAGTAATTAAGAGGCAAAAAGTGGTACAGCAATTAAACGAGACTTGAGTCTCTCCGTTACCAACCAACTTCAATTAGTTTGTGTATATATTACAACTACTTATCAGTGTATTGCAGGAATCTCCTCTCCCACAAAAAAACTATAAAATAATAAACAGAAAAAATTGTTAATTTATCATAAGTAAAGCCACGAGTGATTTCCAAATTATCGATAAATTCATGACTCACGAAGTGAGGAGTGAATTTATCTAGAAAATTTGGAAATCACGAGTGGCATTTGTTAGGACTATTTAACGAATAAAATTAAGCTGTTTACTCACAAATCATTATTTAACTAAAGTTATTTTAAAATATTTATATATTGAATGTAAACGGCGATGCTTGAAAACAAATGAGAACCGATTGGTACGCTTAATTTACATCTTTTGTTCATCACTGCAACCAGATCATAATACTATTTATTGCCAAAGGATCGCAATATTGTAAGAATGCACCTTAGTGGAGAAATGTACAACCAAAGTTATAGGTAATAATTCATTTGATGTCCTATGATGTAAATATGTCAATTATATTTTTCTGCAATGACATTTCCTGGAAAATAATTCGTTTAAGAAAGTGCAAACAGTGTTTATTTTTTGTGGTGTAATCAATTGTTACAAATGTTTTTATATTATTTATCGCATGCGCTTTTTGTTGACATTCATGCACAATATATACAATCTGGTAGCCGTATTTCTTAGTGGGTCAGCACTGCAAAATAATGCTATGACCTATTCAGAATGTTAAAAAGGAGGTGCTTTCTTTATTATGATAACTTTAGTTGGTAAATTTTAGGCGAAACACGACTGTGATTGGTTGTAAATAAAAAATCATTGAAATGTGAGTGGTCATTGTCTCTCATTTGGGGCATCAGTTAAATAGTCATATTTCCGATTGAGGGTCTTTCCACTTTTCAGCGGTTGCCCTTTTACCAGCCGGCTGCTGGCCCTTCACATCCACATGTGTCAATCACAGAGGTAGATGATCAACTGCCAGTGTAGGGGTGACATGTGGTTAGCATGTCGAGTCCCCCAGCCGTTATAGCTGGTTCCTCAACCTGGAGCCGCTACTTATTGTAGCTACCCAATTGCCTCACGATGCTGGGTGGGCACCGGTCCCATACTGGCCGAAATACCATGAGAAAATTTCTTCCCCCATGGAGGCTCGAACCAGCGCAAGTCCCGTAGCTCTGCGCCAAGGATTCCTACCTTAACCGCTCGGCTACGGCGCGGGACAAATAGTCATATTTAAGAGTTGAAAAAAGTAGGAGCAAACACGATGATAAAAATATTACAACCGAGCTAGTCGGCTGAGGTGGTAATGTTTGAGACTCATATAAATCTGAATGAGGTTATTTTTACACGCTTTATATCAGCTTGACCTGTATCTATCTATGTAACGGAATCTTTCAACACGATTTTCACCCCCTTAAAACCATTGGATCGATTTGAAACTTCGTATACTCGTAAAGAGGATCAATGACAATACAATAAATTCATACATTTTTCTAAGATGCTGGCCAGGATCATCAGGACATCAAATAAATAAAGACCGGTATAATATGTTGCGGACTTACCGACCTTTTAGTCCATCGTTGTAAGAAATTAATATTATATCCTCTGTTAGCTCAGTTGGTAGAGCGGTGGACTGTAGTGGCACATAATTTCAGTAATCCATAGGCCGCTGGTTCAAATCCGGCCCGGGGGATTTTTTTTAGAAGAGTATTACTTTTAGCTCATACTACAACAGTATCGAATTTAAAGATATTTACATTTTCATCCTATTCTATAAGATTTTTGATAGGAGTTCGGACATCAAGAGTCTCTGCAATGCAAAATAGCACGAATTTCCAGAATTGAGCCTATGTTTAATTTCCTTGTGCATCTCATTCCTGCTTGTAATTATTGTTCCTAGGTATTCGAATTCAGCCACTTCCTCAAAATTTCCCTCATTTGTCATTAGCTGTCCATTTCATTATTTTAGTATATTTCTATGTATGACTGTATTTAGTTTCATCGATATCTACTTCCAGTCCCAATTTCTTAGTGTTACTCAATAGCGTGTGCGTGTTGTCCTTTAGTATCTCCTCGCTATCGGCCAGTAGTACTACATCATCAGCATAAACCAACAGCTTATTAATACCATTGAGTTGTAAGCCTTCTTCATCCTCTAAAGATTTGATGGCATGCTCTAGTACAAAATTAAATAATAGAGGAGATAGTGCATCTCCTTGCTTCAACGCATTGTGTATTTCAAAAGTATGCGAAAACGTTTTGCCTACACGCTCCCTACTCTTTGTGTTTAGGAACATGGAATTTTAGGAAATTTATATAATGTAAGAGAAATGTCAGGAAAACTTTAAGGCCCAAACGGTCCCCGAAATCATATGGCCATCATCACCATCCTTCACCGGTGTGGAAAGCAACGGGAAGCTACCACACCTACAATTCTCCCATTAGTGGCCACACCATGAACTTCCTCATAAGATTAAATGGTTTTTATTGGGTCTTAAAAGTCATGTTTCTCCCTTTTTTCAGATCTTTGCCCATGCTTCTGCTTATTTCTATGATAATTCATGTTTTGGTCATGTTTTGGGGTTTTTAATAGCCTAGTCATCAGGCGATTGTAAATAACCAACATTGTATGTGTATAAAAATCGTCAGCTTCACAGTTCACTTGTTTGGAAGGTTTCTGTTAACAGGTAGCAAACGTTTGCACTGGACAATAGAAGAAGATTTCCTTTTTCTTGTGATACAATTGAAAATGTATATGAATTAACAATTAATATAGTAATCAACTGAGTTGGTGTGTTTACTTGATGAAAATCCATATGTATTAATTAACTAAAAATAAAATGTAGTTTTATTTGATTTTCATATTTATTATATAATTCAGTGACAGCTGTTAACATGTCTGAAGAAGGTACAGTGTACCGAAAGAGCTGAATTATATAATAAATATGAAAATCAAATAAAACTTGTCCCGCGCCGTAGCCGAGCGGTTAAGGTAGGAAGCCTTGGCGCAGAGCTACGGGACTTGCGCTGGTTCGAGTCTCCATGGGGGAAGGAATTTTCTCATGGTATTTCGGCCAGTATGGGACCGGTGCCCACCCAGCATCGTGAGGCAATTGGGTAGCTACAATAAGTAGCGGCTCCAGGTTGAGGAACCAGCTATAACGGCTGGGGGACTCGACATGCTAACCACATGTCACCCCTACACTGGCTGTTGATCATCTACCTCTGTGACTGACACATGTGGATGTGAAGGGCCAGCAGTCGGCTGGTAAAAGGGCAACCGCTGAAAAGTGGAAAGACCCTCAATCGGAAAATAAAACTGCGTTTTATTTTTATTTAATTAATATAATATGAGTAAAAAATTCATTCAATTATAAGGTCATATTTTTATCTTTTTAGGTCATATTTAAACCTTTTTTTAGGTCATAAATGCATGCATATTTTTCATTTTTTAGGTCATCAGATATCTAATGATAGAAGCATATTAACATTTCCTATTGTGCTACAAAGTTGGGTGCTTTAGTAGACAGAAATAAAAGTAAAGTACATAATAAAAACAAATGCTAATGCTTGCTCTCGACTAATCAGCAGTAACCAAGAGGGTCACATGACCTGCTGACGTGGCGAAACTTGTAGGTGTGACTGAGGAGGGGGGGGGAGATTAGCAGATAAATGAACATCCACGTGTTACCAATATCGAACAAGGGTATTATACGTTAATATTTAAACTTTAGTTAGATAACCTGGAGCTCAAAACTAATACTATTTAGCTAGTAGGGGTGAAGTTTTCACCTTCAGGGACACTTCCTACCCCTCTTAATGCATAATACGTATAAATTATCTCATGGTTCCCCATACACTCAATGAATTCCGGCAAATTGTCTTATACCACGAGGACTTTGAAACTTTGAGCATTTCTCTATACTGCATTATACCCTTTCAGGTAAATTTAATTTACAAAATTTCTATATTTAATCTTTGAACCAGTTTCAGCAGAAATTGAAATCATCTAAGAAATGAGAGAAACTAAAAATACAACTATTTATTATTAAATTTTATGGGAGTTAAATATTGTTATATGAATTAAATATCCACGTTAAATGCACCTGATATATTTTATTTTAGTCCTAACGTAGAGAGCGGATCAAATGAAATTGATCGCATTCCTCAAATTAATAATTTTATACAAGATTTATTGCAAATAAATCTCACAACACCATGATATCATACTTCAAAAAGAAACATTTAAGTCTTACGTTTTATAGAGTTTTTAATATAGTCGTTTATACAGCTGTGGTCTCGAGGTAGTGTGCTGCCTTGTCACGCAGCTAGCCCGGGTTCGATTCAAGGTCGGGACAGGCTCCTGTGTGAGGTTTCTTTCGGGGTTTTTCCTCGCCTGTAAGACAAATGTCAGGAAGCTTAGGGCCCAACAGTCCCTGAAAATCATCCGGCCATTATCATCATTCACCGATGTGAAAGCAACGGGAAGCTACCACACATATAATTCCCTAGCAAAGCTGCAAAGCATAGCATGAAAATGCTATGATTGCGGTGGAAGACCAGCCCTCGGGCAGAATTACTACGGATGGATGGGATATTTGCAATTAGATCTTGGAGTGAATATGTTTCTTGTTAAACTGATAATTGTGCAATTAATTAGTTGTTGCAATCACTAATGATTCCTTCGTTCACCAATCACTCAGGATTTACCTGAATTACTTGCCACGTGAAAAAAATGGATTATTTAATTCGAATTATGGATCTAATATAATAATTTATAATCGCTAAAATATAATGTCAATTATCAAGATAATTATTTGCTTAATATCGGTTGTCTGAATTTGCTTAAAAATTTCAGGGAGCAATTATCAAACCCTTGTGTAAAATTTCACACAGAGATTTATTTCATAGATTGTTATTATTGTGTTTACATATGAAATGTTAATGAAAATTGATCATTAATATATGTCGCTGTAATCATACTATCAATAATTTTTGCCCTGGTTGAGTGGAAGAGAACGCCACACGACCTTAACTCTATCAGATTAAATATATAAATAATAGAAATCGTGAAGCTAGAAACAGCATTTAATAGGATAATTGAATAATCTTGGATTAATATATACACATAATTAAAATGCCAACCTTTGCCTTGCAGTATCCTCTGGTCTAGATGTGATATCTTTTTTTTAAGAATAACAATTTGAATGTACAATTTTCGTATTTCTGCAGATGAGATATTTTTCAATTTTAATTAGCTGTGTGTTGAAGCACGCACTTTGCCACGAGAGCACTTGGCTGCTCATTTTTCACTTGTGGAGAAGAGGATCTTAAAGAGAGCTGCAAATTTACAGATGGCTCGACCCACACCATTCCGCTAACCCCGTGTAAAATATCAGCCCGACTCCTTACTTCATCCCTTAGGCCAGCCCCAGGAGACGAACCAAAACGTATAAAAACGAATGAAGGGGGTGGATTCCAAACGAGATATAAAAAGTCGAGAGGGTCAGGTCCAGAGAGATTCTTATAAATGCTAAACGGATGTAAGTACAGTATTATGTCACAGCAAACTATTTTCTTAATTTTTTATCATTTCGTAGAAGATATTAGGGTAAGTAATATTCTACGATGTTAATTATATAATTTTTACCTGGTAAGTCAGTCTTTATATGCTTTGTTACCTGGTAATCAGCCTTCCTTATATTATGGAAATGGACAGCTAATGACAAATGAGGGAAATTTTCAGGAAGTGGCTGAATTCAAATACCTAGGAACAATAATCACAAATAGGAATGAGATGCAGAAGGAAATTAAACATAGGCTCAATTCTGGAAATGCGTGCTATTATGCATTGCAGAGACTCCTGATGTCCCAACTCCTTTCAAAAAACGTTAAACTGAAAATATATAAAACTATTATTCTACCAGTTATATTATATGGGTGCGAAACATGGAATCTTGCTTTATGGGAGGAAAGGAGATTACAAGTATTTGAGAATAAAGTGCTTAGGAAAATTTTTGGACCACAGAGAGACGAACAGACAGTTGAATGGAGAAGACTTCATAACAATTAACTACATGGTCTTTATAGGAAGCCAGATATAATAAGAACAGTTAAGTCTCGTAGACTGCGATGGGCAGAACATGTTGCACGTATGGGGAATGAAAGACTTGCATGGAAGCATCTTGTAGGAAAGCCAGAGGGAAAACGCCCAGTTGGTAGACCAAGAATGAGGTGGGAGAATAATAACTATGATTTGAGGAAGTAGATTATACAGGGAATGATTGGAAAGCATTAGCTCAGGATAGGGATGTATGGAGAGCTTATGTCCGCGCGGCCATGAACCTACGAGTTCGATAGCACCAGTGAGTAAGTAAGTAAGTCTTCCTCAACTAAATTATTAAACTTCTTCAAGATTCTAATATGGAGGCCTTTCGAAAACAATGTTTCATCTTTTGCTTCTGTCATATTCCTCTTCTTCATGTTGTATTTAATTCCCTTTATCCACGTTGGCTTTGGTCTACCACGTTTCCCTTTTCCAGGAGGTATTCATTTCAATACTTCTTCGTGTGTTTCTGTGTCCCTTCTTCTCTTTATATGTCCATACCATGTTAGTTGGATTTCTTCAATCTCTTGTACAATATCCTTCTCTACATTCATCATTTCTCTTATTGTATTATTTTTTGTTTTTCCTAATCCTGAAATTCTTGCCGATCTTCTTAAAAAATAGATATTCATACCTTTCAAAATGTTAAATTAATTTTCGTGCGGAAATCTACTTCTTCTGAAATACAATATTTTGAAATCCAATTAATTTCAGGTATCGCTCTATATTGTAACAATTATTGTTTTCAAACAGTAATTGTGCTATTTAGATTTACTTGTACTTACTTACTTACTTACTGACACAATCGAACCCGTAGGTACATGGCCGCGCGGACATAAGCTCTCCATACATCTCTATCCTGAGCTAATGCTTTCCAATCATTCCCTGTATAATTTACTTCCCTCAAATCATAGTTAATATTATTCTCCCACCTCATTCTTGGTGTACCAACTGGGCGTTTTCCCTCTGGCTTTCCTACAAGAAGCTTCCATGCAAGTCTTTCATTCCCCATACGTGCAACATGTCCTGCCCATCGCAGTCTACGAGACTTAACTGTTCTTATTATATCTGGCTTCCTATAAAGACCATGTACGTAGTTCATTGTTATGTAGTCTTCTCCATTCACCTGTCTGTTCATCTCTCCTTGGTCCAAAAATTTTCCTAAGTACTTTATTCTCAAATACTTGTAATCTCCTTTCCTCCCTTAAAGTAACAGTCCATGTTTCGTACCCATATAATATAACTGGTACAATAATAGTTTTATATATTTTCAGTTTAACGTTTTTTGAAAGGAGTTGGGACATCAAGAGTCTCTGCAATGAATAATAGCACGCATTTCCAGAATTGAGCCTATGTTTAATCCCTTTGTGCATCTCATTCCTACTTGTGGTAATTGTTCCTAGGTATTTGAATTCAGCCACTTCCTCAAAATTCCCCTCATTTGTATGTGAAATAATTTCTAAATAAATATGTACAAAATTTTCACAGAGCCACTTTAAGTTAATCAATAGGTTAAAAGTAAATAACACATGAAGAAAGTACATGTTAAAAAAATTTGCGTGAAGATTACCGATTTCCTGCTGACAAAATCAAGCTGCAGAGACATATTCTGCAGTGAAAGAAGAATCACTACCGCTTGCAAATACCACAATATTTTTACAGCAACAAATGGATAGAAAAAGGCAAAAGATGTTTCCACCCCCACACAGTAATCCTAGGGTTGGTTCCCACAAGAGTAAAGAGTAGTAAAAATGACTGCCCCATTCTCCCACGACTGTTAAAACTAGATCAATTATTAGGGGACCGCGCGATCGCAAACGAATGGTTTGGATTCTACAAGATAGAGGAGACAATATCCAGATATTAGTCTGCACTAACAGTAAGTAGAATATACTCAGATATAAAGTCAGTATAATAAATATCGCTTCTTATAAAACGAAGCGAACTGTTTATCCAATGATAAACAAGACTAAGAGCCTATATAATTAGCCAATTAATTTGAACAAATAGTATATTACGATGCGAGGTTGGGAAGTGGTTTTTACAGAATCGAGGAAAATGTTTAATAACCGAGCGATAGCGTGCTATCAAATGTATAGTGAACGAGATGTCTGAGATACGAGGGAAGGATTTACTACACAAATTCAAGCAAGCGATTGAAATATTTAGCTCACAAACACAAGTGCACCAATCTCTGAGGTGTCAATGTAATTTCTGTAATCATTTCTGTACTGGAATTAGTCCCCTATTGTAAAATGATCCCATTAGGGTTGAAGATTGTCGTTGTTGTTTCAAATCACTCTGTACAAACAAGTCTATTCGGTTTAACAACCTAACGATTGAATATTATCTTGGAATTAATAATGACTGCTTAACTCATGAACCAAATGGTACTCAATGACCAATCACGATTCAATGAATTTTGTTTTACAACCAATCACAGTCGTGTTTCACCTTTCTCTTTATCGATTTATCTTTATCAGCTCCTGCTTTTGTGATAAATAAAGCTCCTCCTTTTTAATACTCTGAACAGCTCAGAGCATTATTTTTCTCCAAACAAATACATCGAATGTAGCAAATTATGAACAGAATCATTCATTTTACCGATTTGTTTACTAAAAAATAGATTAATAACCTATAATGTTGATTATAATATACAGTTTTATGTGTTTAATTATTTTTCCACTAGGGTGCATTCTTACAATATTGCGATCCTGTTTGGCAATAAATAATATTATCAAGTTGCAGTGAATATACATAACCTCACATTTCTGAATTTTTTTCAAACATAGCCGTTTACATTAAATATATAAATATTTTAAAATACCGGTAACTATATTTAAATAACAATTTTTGAGTAAACAGCTTAATTTTATTCGTTAAATAGTCCTAACAAATGCCACTTTTGATTTCCAAGTCCTGTAGATAATATTGGAAATCACTAGAGGCATTACTTATGAAAAATAAGTATTATTCAGTAATTTTACACATATATTTCGTGTTAATAGTTCGAAGCAGAGTTGCTTTATTTATATGCGCATTTCTGACAGAGAAAATCTGAATCCCTTACAGACATAATTAATCAAGAACTGTGGAAGCATACACAGCTGGTGCAGCTAATATTATGTTATTTCATGACGCAAACAGATGACTGATTCCTCGTAACCTACAAAAAATAAATGTAATTCTTGATATTTGCCAGTAGAGGTCACTAACAACCGAGACATCTGTGCAATCCATGTTAAGTCCATTTGAAGGATTATGAAATTTATGTTGTAACAGTTACATTCTCATGGCTGTTTCATTATGGACATTAAGTTGTGCACGATTGTTTCTGTCTTATTAGGTAATTAATTCATTATCACAGTGTTTATGTCCAAGGAATTATTCAATATGAACTCCTATAAGAGAAATGTAGAAACCCCAGGCCCTTAATATGCGAAAAAAAACTGCAAACTTGCGGATAAAAAACTCGCAAAATTATTAATTATCATCATCTCCACTTCAAGGTTTAGGTGATTGGCCTGTTCCGAATTCACAATGATTCCTTCCATCTCTTCCTAGGTCTTCCTACCTACCTTAATCCTCTTGCTTTATAATGATATGCTATCTTGCGAAATCTTGTTTTTTTCCATTCTCTGAATATGATTTTCCCAGCCGACGCGGTGTTGTTGAATTCTATCATTTATTCGATATATTTCTAATTCTATCTATCTATCTTCGGGTTTTTACAGCTGCTGCCGTCTTCCCGTGCCAAACCTCCAAAGCATACGGTCTTGAGCATCTTCGATGCTTAGCCCTCTAGCTTGCATTACTGTCTTCATGTTTTCCTTCCATGTTAATCTTGATCTCCCTATTTTCTTCTTTTTGTTCGGATGCCATTCATATAGTTGCTTCGGCCATCGCTCATCTTCCATTCTTAAAACATGTCCTAACCACTTTAATTCTTTCTCCACAATTCTTTCAATTATGCTTTCTTCTGCACTTCTGCGTAAATAGTCCATTTCTAGAGCTATTAGTCTATTCTTGTAGTACTTATTGATTGTCCATACCTCACTTCCATACATTGTAACAGATTCCACCCAATGTTTTACCAATATATTTTTTTGTGTCTTTTCAAATATGCTTATCCCACCATATGGAATTTAACGATGATATTATTTTGCTATTTCTAATTCTCTTCTTATTTATTCATTTCTTATGTGGTCCAATTTTGTGTATCCTTTGGTCCTTCTTAGAAAAGTCATTTCTGCACTTTGTATTCTACTCGAACTCCTCTTATTTGTTACCCAGGACTCACTACTGTATAAAAGTACCGGTACCGTCATTGTTTTGTAGAACTTCAATCTTGTATCCTTCCTTGTTTTATGTTTTAGTGTTCTATGAATGGCGCCACATATCATTTGAAATTTTGATTATTTATTGTCTATATAGTTTATTGTTCCATATCTAGAAGACAATTCACAACCTGGATAATTAAAATTTAACACTTGTGATAGAGGTTTATTATCTATTATTATTTTCGACCTTATGGGCGACTACAAAATCATTCATCATCATCATCATCATCATGAACAAATTCGTTTTAGCCCATGTGGCTTGAACGGTATACCTAGCGAAGATGGTCTTGATCTTTCCACCGATGTTTTGGTCTTCCTTGGTCCCTATGTCCAGTTGGGGTATATTGGAATGCCAATTTTGGAAGTCTATTTCTTGCCATTCTCCTCAGATGATTTTTCCATTCTTGTTGGTATCTTTGTATATCTTTATTTAAATTTGTTACTGCAAGTTTCCCTCTGATAATAGTGTTCCTTTGGTGATCCAGTCTATTAACTCCTAACAATGATCGTAAGAAGCGTATTTGGCTTATTTGAAGTTTATGAGAGTTTCTTTTATTTAAAATCCAAATTTCACTTCCGTATTTTAGAGCAGCTTTTGATGTGATGTTATGTAATTATTTTCGACCTTATGGGCGACTAAAAAATTATTCATATATATATATATATATATATATATAACTTATATATATATATATATATATATATAAATTTTAATTTTGTATTTTAATATTTGTTTGGCTCATCACTAAATTAATTGCTTGATAAATAATTGTATAAATGAAAATATAAATTATTTATGTGTTTTCTCTGAAAAAATTATCGAGGCTTAAATCAAACGTAAATTAATTATATTGATTCTGTCTAACATACTAAACAATTTTGTTCAGTGTATATCGTTTGAGACTCAATTACTCAGTATGTCGCGAGTTCGAATTCCGGTGAGTTTAATTTCACTGAATTTTCGGATCAGATGCTAGGATGGAAATTAATATCTACTCATAGTTAGTCACTACTTTATAACATTAAAAATAAATTCAGGAATTTTTCAGGAAGAAATGTCACAGCACAAAATATTAAAAATTGATGCCTACCGAATAAAATCAAAGATTTCGAGATCGATATGACATTAGATGTTAAAGAATCTCTAAATAACAATAAGAATATCGAACATAAAAACATTTCACATATAAACTCAGGATTCCCAATAGTATTACTATATCATCATCATCATCATCATAGTACATTCACGAATTTAGGCCATTTGTTGACCTGTTTCGGCCTCAAGAGAAACACCATCCAAAAGTCTTTTGAGTGGACGTCCTGGTCTTCTGCTTCCTGCAGGTTGATATCTTAACATTTGTTTGGGTATTCTGTGATCTTCCATTCGATGAACATGTTGCATCCATCTTGACTTATAATCAGAAATTGTGTTTTCTAAAGGTTCCATGTGTATTTCTTCTAAGATGTCTTCATTTTTTTGTGATCTAGTAGTGTGTATCCTGCAGTCCTCCGAAGGTATCTCATATCAGCAGCTCTAAGTCTCTGTATATCCTTCTGTTTCAACGTATTAGTATATAATGTTAACTACTAATTCTTCTAACTGCATTAGTGCTATAACCGATCAACACTTTGAAAAAAATATCCTACATAAGGTTGACGGAACAGTAGAGATTTTAATCTTGGAATTTATTACATTTAAGTCACTCTTCCACAAGCTTAAGTTTATTCCTACATTAAGTAAAATTTACTTGTTCCATGCAAAAATTCTTTTGAAATTATTTACAATGCATTATCGTGAAAAGACTTGAATACCAGGAAATACAAATGAAAAAGATAGCTTTGTTAAAGCGCTTTTATGTGATTGTGAGTGAGAGGGGGAGAAAACAAGCTCTCCCAACAATTCAATTACACGAACGTTTAAAAAGCTCCCCAGAAGACACCGGTGAGCCATTATCTGATCTGAGATAACAGTGAAATATAACACATTGAGGTTAAACACGACCACTGTGGTTATTCTAAACTTACAGAGAAATACTCTTCAACCACTTAGTCTATTAAAGAAACATTATCCTTCCACCAAACAGTAACTTTTTTTATTATTAGGGTTAGAAATGTCATGATTTTGTATGTTTGTGCAAAAAATTATATCTATCTATCTATCTTCGGGTTTTTACAGCTGCTGCCGTCTTCCCGTGCCAAGCCTCCAAAGCCTACGATCTTGGGCATCTTCAATGCTTAGCCCTCTTGCTTGCATCAATGTCTTCATATTTTCCTCCCATGTTAACTTTGGTCTCCCTCTTTTCTTCTTTCTGGTCCGATGCCATTGATGTAGTTGCTATGGCCATCGCTCATCTTCCATTCTTAAAACATGTCCTAACCAATTTAATTCCTTCTCCTCAATTCTTTCGATTATGCTTACTTCTGCTTCCATTATGTTTCTAATTTCCTTATTTGTGACATTTCTAATTTTGATTTTCTGGCACTTCTGCGTAAATAATCCATTTCTAGAGCTATTAGTCTATTCTTGTAGTACTTATTGGTTTTCCATACCTCACTTCCATACATTGCAACAGATTCCACCAATGTTTTACCAATATATTTTTGTGTCTTTCCAAATATGCTTTTCCCACCATATGGAATTTAACGATGATATTATTTTGCTACTCAATCCAATTCTATGTTTTATATTCTTTTTGCCTATACCTTCAATGTTATCCATAATTATTCCCAAATATTTAGTTTGTTTCACTTGCTTTATTTGAATTCCTTCCTCCAATATTAAATGTTCTCTCTCATTGCTATTTATTGCCAAATATTCTGTTTTTTTTTGTTGTAAATTTACTGTGAGACCCCATGATTCATACGTGTTTTTCAACCTTTTTATCACGAATTCCATATCAAATTTGGCAAAAAAAAATTATATGATACATCTATTAAAAAAACATATGCCATTTCACTTCAGAGCATTAAGTTACACACCGTGTCCCATTCAAACCTCTCACAAAATTTAATTAATCATAACTCTCAAAGTATGCGGAATTATGAAATGAGGTTGGTATTAAAAGGAAAGAGAAACTCAAAGATTTTTTGTTTTCATTGTTGCAGTTAATTCATCTGTCGCATGTTGGACAATAATGACATAAAACAAAATAGCGAACACAAACTGTTTTCTGGAATGCAGAGACGATGTCAATAATTACAGTGCAAAGATATTACCGGAGAGAATATGGAGGAAATGCACCTAATAGGAAGACCATTAAGGCATGGCTTGAGAAGTTTCCGGCGACTGGAAGCGTTAAAAAAGGATGAGGAGGTGCTCGTACACGTGTTCCAGAAGAAAATATTGAAGAAATGGTGCACATATGGAGGTGTTTTAGTGTGTGGCAATGAAAATTCTTTAAGTTTCTCTTTCTTTTAATACCAACCTCATTTCATAATTCCGCGTACTTTGTTAGTTATGATTAATTAAAATGTGGGAGGTTTTAAATGGAACACCCTGTATACTACACTGATCACATTTAAATGTTGGACACTGTTATATACTCCGTCCCGCGCCTTAGCCGAGTGGTGAAGGCAAGATGCTTGACGCAGAGTTACAGGACTTCCGCTGGTTCGAGTCCCCATGGGGCAAGAAAATGTCTCGTGGAATTTTGGCCAGTATGGAACCGGTGCCCACCCAGCATCATGTGGAATTTGGGTAGCTACAATAAGTAGCGCTCCAGGTTGAGAAAACTAGCTATAACGAATGGGGGACCCGATGTGATGACCACGTGTCACCCCTACACTGACTAAACGATCGTCCACCTCTGTGATTAATTCATGCGGATGTGAGGCCAGCAGCCGACTGGTAGGCCAAGGGCCTTCTAGGCCTGTCGGGTCATGGAATTGTATTATATAGGCCTACTCCATTCGGTCGCGGTGGTCTAGTGGTATTGTTCTTTGTCTCTAGTCCCGAGGATCGCGGGTTCAAACCCGGCCAGGGTCCATGGATATATACGGGGTGAATCATAAATATGGCTATACGTTTGATCGCGTTGTGTGATGAACATATTACCATTACAGGAAATATGAAATCACCGTTGGAAAGGCAATTATTCAAATTACAACAATGCAGTGAAACAAAACAGTGTAGAACTTACGTATTTAGTCAAAATGGCGTTGAATATGCAACAGCAAATTACAATTGCTGCATGGGCAATAACGTATGCTAATGATCGTGAGGCCGCAAGACGGGCAAGACGTGAGTTTAACGTAGCATTGCAGCCGTCGTCTGTGGGGAAGTGGAGAAAACGACTGCTGGAGACGGGAAGGATGCAGAAAACCAAACCTCCTGAAAGGCCTCGCATTAGCACGGATGCAGAAACAACGAAGATAATTGTGGAGGCGTTCGACGCTAACACACGAAAATCAACCCACCAAGCTGCACGTGAGCAATGATTTGTTTTGTTTTGTTCTATTATTGTAATTTAAAGGATTCCCTTTCCAATGATAACATCATATTTCCTTCAATAATAATATTTTCGTCACAAAATGCGATCAAACGTATAGCCATATTTCTGAATCACTCTGTACACTCTGGGAGACACTTGTATTCTAGGACTCATACATCTTAATATATAAATTGTTATATTCAGAGTATTTCTTAAAGAATCAGTCACTGCAGAATAATGCTCTGACCTATTCAGAATGTTAAAAAGTAGGAGCTTGGTTTTAATGTGATAGAATTAAACTGATAAAATCGAGGTGAAAAAGAATGTGATTGGTTATAAATCAAAATTCATTGAAATGTGATTGATCATTGATTTCCAATTGGGGCATGAGCTAAATAGTCTCGATAAGTACCTATTATAGTTTATATTGATGTTGTGAAGATAATATATTCACAAAGTAAATTTCCTTCTTAGAGAAGTAAATTTGGATTGCAAGGAGTGGTACATGATACATTCTAGCTGTGATGTTGGTATGTTTGACCACCCCCTCGCTATTGTGTTGGTACTACGCTCCACAATAGGTTTTCTACTCGTTGGCTAATATCAGCCAAAATCAACAATGGACGTCCATAGTTTTCATTTGTCATTGTGATGGTAAATGGCTATGGGAAAAGCGTGAGTTTCTCCAATGAACGAAAAAAATAAATATTTGTTATTGAGGAAGAATCTCGTTACCATTTTCTAATGTCTTCTGCAACAAAGAGTTGCGTAACAAGTTTCTTCCCTTTGTTATGAATATAATCGTTATACAAAATACAAGTGAATCAAATAAATTCACTAACTGTCAGTAAAGTTCCATCGCACAGATTTTTTATATTTATTTTTACTATTGTGCTTTATGGAGAGATTATGTCCATGACAACACAAACATCCGATGGAGCCACTGAATTGGTTAGTTAACCAACTCATTGGCACTATCGAATCCGGAATAAGCTCTTCATATATCCCTATCCTGAACTATGTTTTCCAATCATTCCCTGTATAATCTACTTGCCTCAAATCGTGGTTAATGTTATTCTCCCACCTCATTCTTGGTCTACCAACTGGGCGTTTCCCTCTGGTTTTCCTACAAAAAGCTTACACGCACGTCTTAAATTTCTCATTCGTTCCATATGTCCTGCCCATCGCAGTCTACGAGACTTTACAGACCTCATTATATCTGGCTTCCTGTAAAGACCATGTAGTTCTTTGTTATGTAGTCTTCTCCATTCACCTGTCTGTTCATCTCTCTTTGGTCCAAAGTTTTCATACATACTTACTTACTCACTGGCACTATCGAACCCGTAGGTCCATGGCCGCGCGGACATAAGCTCTCCATACATCCGTATCCTGAACTAATGTTTTCAAATCATTCCTGTATAATCTACTTCCCTCAAATCGTGGTTAATATTATTCTCCCACCTCATTCTTGGTCTACCAACTGGGCGTTTCCCTCTGGTTTTCCTACAAGAAGCTTCCATGCACGTCTTCCATTCCCCATTCGTGCAACATGTCCTGCCCATCGCAGCCTACGAGACTTAACTGTTCATATTATATCTGGCTTCCTATAAAGACCATGTAGTTCATTGTTATGTAGTCTTCTCTATTCACCTGTCTGTTCATCTCTCTTAAGTCCAAAAATTGTCCTAAGAACTTTATTCTCAAATACTCGCAATCTCCTTTCCTCCCTTAAAGTAAGAGTCCATGTTTCGCACCCATATAATATAACTGGTAGAATAATAGTTTTATATATTTTCAGCTTAACGTTTTTTGAAAGGAGTTGGGACATCAAAAGTCTCTGCAATGCATAATAGCATGCATTTCCAGAATTGAGCCTATGTTTAATTTCTTTGTGCATCTCATTCCTATTTGTGATTATTATTATTTTTTTTAAATTACGGATGAGCCCATATATGACTACGCAAAGTACTTAGAGGCGTTTCCTTTCAGCCCAAATTTATTTCATTCTTTTGCTATGAGCTTGTTTTCTCTCATCTGTCCAAGTTGTTCCAGTATTTTTCTTCGGTTTGTCCTCTTGGTCAACTTGTATTATTATTATTATTATTATTATTATTATTATTATTATTATTATCATTATTATTATCATTATTATTATCATTATTATTATTATCATTATTATTATTATCATTATTATTATTATCATTATTATTATTATCATTATTATTATTATCATTATTATTATCATCTTATTATTATTATTATTATTATCATTATTATCATTATTATTATTAATATATTATTATTAATTATTATTATTATTATTATTATTATTATTATTATTATTATTATTATTATTATTATTATTATTATTATATATTATTATTATTATTATTGTTCCTAGGTATTAGAATTCAGTCACTTCCTCAAAATTTCCCTCATTTGTCATTAGCTGTCCATTATTAAAACACTAAATATGACTGATCTGCTAAAGACAATTGGATAATATACCTATTTTGAAGATATAATGACATTAAATAAGTTTTTCTGTAACAGACATTAAAGTCATAATTACCCGCTGTTTTCCTAAAAATACGTAAAAGCAGGCTAAATAAAAATTATAATTTTATTCCAGTATAGAAAGAAAACATACAAACCTAAACTGTTTTAAATTTGTGTTAAACTGTTTAAAATAGCGCATATTTTTCCCCTTTGGAAACTTTATGTCATATGTATGTTAAATCATTCAAAATGTTGAAATTCGTAAACTCATAAACAAAGGCTTAAATCGACTAAATGTGTTAGCCTACACTTTACACACATCGCTTGATATAACATCCATCCATAGTAATTCTGCACGAGGGCAGGTCTTTCACTGCAATCACAGCATTCTCATGCTATGCTTTGCAGCTTGTACAGGAAAACGCTCACTGTGTTTACAAAGATACCTAAAACACGTCTGGGGAAAACAATCGTATATACTCAACCTAGGATTTAAGGAGAGATCAGGGCTTGCTTGGTTTAGGCTAGGGGCATGGAAATTTCTAAAAATTAGCGACGATCACGATATGCGAATATGTCCAATGTGCGGGAACTTTGAAGATGACATACATATATTAGGAAAATGTAATGATTTAGAATATTGGAGACGTCAGTTATTACCGGAAAGATTTCTAAATTCAAATCGGGAAAGATTGGCATGCTATGAGTTATTGATAAATCCAGAAAATTGGATAAACCTCGGTAAATTTCTGGACAAAACGCGGAAAATAAGGACAACACTCATTCATGAATAAATATGTTATCAAAATGCAATACCATTAATTCTTAACAATTATATATAAATTAATTAGTGTATAATGCTATTGTGTTATTATTTAATTGTAATATTATTGTGTTTTCTTTATGTAATTGTAATGTTAATGTTTTTAGTGTATAATGCTATTGTGTTATTACTTAATTATAATATTATTGTGTTTTCTTTATGTATTGTAATGTTATTTGCTTTTTTTGTTGTTTATTTTTCTTTACACTAGTACCAATTATTACTTTATTGTAACGGACTGTCAACAGCACGCACGGCTTACTGCCCGTGCGACCCATATTTGTAAATAATATTGTAAATATCTTACTTTTTGTCTAATAAAGTCCTACTACTACTACTAGGAAATTATAGGTGTGGTAGCTTCCCGTTGCTTTCCACACCAGTGAAGGATGATGATGATAATGATAAGATGATGATGATGGCCGGATGATTTTCGGAGACAGTTGGGCCCTACGCTTCCTGACATTTGTGTCACAGATGAAGAAAAACCCCGAAAAAAACCTCACCCAGGAGCCTGTCCCGACAGAGATCGAACCCGGGCCCGCTGTGTGACAAGGCAGCACGCTACCTCGAGACCACAGCGGTGAAAAATTAGTCTCTACGTTTTGTTTTAGTGGGTTAAATATGAGATTTCTCACAATTTTTTACCACATTTAAAAAATGCATGTCTGGCTCAGAATGAAATTCTTGCACAAGTGTTTATTACTTCATAATAAACAAGAATCCAGACTATAATTCTATTTCTTACAATAAATATAAATGAAAAATGTTCGTTTTATGGTACTAAAGTATTTTACTTGGACATAAACTCAACAATTACAGTTCTCTTAATTTGAAAATTAATTTTAAAACATAGAATAAAATAAAAAAGTGGTAGGGAGAGAATTTTCATCGTTGGGAGGGAAATTAAAACTCTCGCCTCAGGAATGCAGACAACGACGTGGCCGCAACATCAGATTCACTCCCGAGTAATTGAGAGACTTAATGGCAAAACGTACTAACTCCACTTGTATGATTTCACGTCATCAGTTCCTGAATGGCGAGATGCTCCGATAATACTTTTTTAAAAATAATTAGCTTTACAACCTAACTAAATTTCCCTCAAGCTAACTTAAGTCTATATATTTTAAGATAGCTAAAAGTCCTTTAAAAACCTTGAAATGTAACTATCTTTATTTCTAATAACATTGGTCAACATGATTTTTGTCTCATGAGTACCATAGTTGTACTTAATGCAGTTAATCGTGTTTTCAAATATGATTTCGGAATTTCTCCACCACCCACAGTTTTTTTTTTATTTCAATTTCAATTAATGGAATTAAATATTTATTTTTTTAATAAACGTTATTTCGTACATTTGTCCGTTGTAAAATAAAACCAAATGAGCTAACTCAGGAGATTTCAGCTATGGAAAAGAGATATGAAGGCAGATGGAATCCTAATATGCTGGCCGATTATTGTTGGACCATCAAGAGGGATGTTCCACAGGCGAAATATAGCAGAAAATCGTCATTTCTTACTTTCTATGTGAGTCCGAATGTTCGAATATTGTGTAGTTACGAATGTAGAAAATATAAAGTGTTTGAAACTATAAATGTCTCTCTCTCGGAAACCTTGCGTGATGGAGAAAAACCGATATAATATTTGAATTCAGGAGAAAATATACTATCAGAATCACATTTTTTTCCTTTATGAGACAAAACAAAGTTTATTTTTTGTTGCTCAGTGTAATTGAAACTCGAATGCAATTTACAAAAAATGTTTATCATAAGTAATGCCACGAGCGATTTCCAAATCATCGACAAATTCAGTTCGTGACTCGTAAATTTATCTAGAGAATTTGGAAATCAAGAGTGGCATTTGTTACGACTATTTAACGAATAAAATTAAGCTGTTTACTCAAAAAATCATTATTTAAATGTAGTTATTTTAAAATATTTATATATTTAATGTAAACGAGGATATTTGAAAACAAATCAGAAATGTGTCATTGTGTTTCATCTGTTTATCCAGTGCAACTTGATAATTTAATTTTATTATTATTTTTTTGCCATCTGGCGTTCGGGTTTCTTCAACTACGTTCGAATATTCTAAGAATGCAACCCTAGAGAATAAAAAATGAAACATCAAACTGTATATTATAAGCAACATTATAGGTTATTAATTTATTTTTTTAGCAAACAACTTAGTAAAATATTTATTTAAAAACACAATTATTGAACACATAATTATCAAATGTGTAGTTCGAAGCAACCTATTCATTATTTGCTATACTCAATGTGTTTTTTGGAGAGTCAGTCACTGCAAAATAATGCTCTGGCCTGTTCATAATATTAAAAAAAGGTGAGCCTTCTCTTATCACAAAAGCAGGATGTAGTAAAGGGAATTCGATAAAGAATGAGTGAACACGACTGATATTGGTTGTAAATAAAATTCATTGACACGTGATTGGTCACTGAATCCCATTTGGGGCACGAGTTAAATATACTACAAACAGTTTTATACTCAATTAACAATAAAATACAGTTTATGACTTCCCAAATGTTATAATTTTAAGATATTTAGCCTGTAATTTTCTAAACTCTAGCCTATACTGGCCAAATTGTAGTTCAGCTGAAAGTATTACTAATATAACATATATATAGAAAAAAACAATATTTAATCGCCGCATTTAACCCTAGTGGTAACGAATTTATGTTGGCAACAGGTGCAATAAACTGTGTTCTTTCTAGATACTTGAGTGTGCATTAAAGCGTGTAGCTGAAATTGAGAATTTTCACCATATATCTTGACATGTAAGAGCTATGAACTAACACACTGGCACTATCGAACCCGTAGGTCCATGACCGCGCGGACACAAGCTCTACCTACATCCCTATCCCGAACCAACTTTATTTAATCCTCCCCTCCTATAATTTACCTCCCTCAAATCGGGTTAATATTATTATCCCACCTCATTCTTGGCCTACCTACCGGGGACTTTCCATCTAGTTTTCCATCAAGGTACTTTAAATTTCTATTCATGCCACATGTCCCATCTTTATTGCAAAATTTAATGCAAGGAAAAATTGGCAATCGCTAGCTTCGATATTTAGATATAGAAAGTTATATGTGTTTTTATTTTATTGTTTCTTATCTTATTTGTAGTAGAAAATTAATAATTGTATAATAAAACTGAAAAAACAGAAAATAAACTTTTTTTGTCTCAGAAAGAAAAATATGTGATTTTGATTTTTTTTTCCTGAATTCAAATACGATATCGGTTTTTCTCCATCACGCAAGGTTTCCGAGAGACAGCAATTTTTAATTTCAAACACTTTAATATTTTCTACAATCGTAACTACACAATACTCGAATATTCGGACTCACCTTGAAAGTAAGAAATGACGATTTTCTGCTATATTTCGCCTGGACCATCCCTCTTGATGGTCCAACAATAATCGGCCAGCATATTAGGATTCCATTTGCCTGATATCTCTTTTCATAGCTGAAATCTCTTGAGTTAGCTCATTTTGTTTTATTTTACAATGGACAAATGGACGAAAAAACGTTTATTAAAAAATAATTATGTAAATCCATTAATTGAAATTGAAATAAAAAAACTGTGGGTGATGGAGAAATTCCGAATACATATTTGAAAACAAGATACAAAACTGCATTAAGTACAACTATTGGTACTCATGAGACAAAAATCATATTGACCAGTGTTATTATGTCCTCTGAGTCGAAAGGAAAACTGTAGTTGGATTCAAATTGCGTTATATATATATATATATATATATTATATAATAAACTGCATATTTATTAAATAATTATCCAATAAGAACAATGACTTACGGTGCATAAACATTGGAATTAAAATCTAGATGAATAAATAAATTAAATTCTGCAGAAACAGATTTTTGGAGATATTCAGCTGGAATTTCTAGAACAGATAAAATGATAAAGAGTGTAATTAAACAAAATATGACTGTTCAAACTTTAATTGTGTATTGGATAATAAACAAACCATTAAAATGGTATGGTCATGTCAAAAGAATGACAGTATGCAGATTCCCAAGAAGAATACAAGAATGATGCCACTTGGTAGAACAAGAAAAGGTCGGCAAAAAATAACGTGGATTGATAGCGTTTTGAGCAGCATATAGGAAAAAGGATTGGACGATAGAGATTGGAATGACAGATATATGTTGTGGAGTATGACAGATTAAATGGGCGTTGGAAGATGTGAAACGTAGTGAAATCTGCTAACTAATAAATTAGCCAATAGTAACCATGTTTGTTTCCAGCAAGACATAGTACATTATTTTTCAAACATGCTGTGCGTTACTTGATCCGTTACTGAGATTAGGCAAAATTAGAAGAATTAAAATTCAAATTGTCTAGCGTAATATTCACTTAGTTGCAACACATTACATGACGCACTTCGTTTTAAAAAGAAGTGGTTAGTTTTGCGCAGCAGGATTTGAGCTCAGTACAACATGAAGTGGAAACCTAATTGAAATAAGGTTATGTTTATGTTTACTGCAAAGCTGTTATAAACACGGATTTTAATGTGTCCTCTCGCACCGCAACATTGTTCTCCCCCTTCAACGCAAAAGTGGCTTATTGTTAACTTATAAACATGATACATTCTTATTCTGAACTCTGATTCTCTGCACACATTGATGATAGCAAATATTTTACACGCTTTATATTAGCTTGACCTGTATCTATTTATCTATCTATCTATGTAAAGGAATCTTTCAACGCGAATTTCACCCACTTAAAATAATTGGATCGACTTGAAACTTTGATTACTTTTAAAGGACCCGTGACAATACAATAATTTCATGTTTGTTTTCTAAAATCCTGCCCAAAATCATCAGAAAATAAAAAAAAAGTGTTTTTGTATCTACGTAACGGAATCTTTGAACACGATTTTCACCCAATTAGAAACATTGGATCGACTTGAAACTTTGTATACTTATAAAGGACCCGTGACAATAAAATAATTTCATATTTATTTTCTAAAATCCTGGCCAAAATCATCAGAAAATTAAAAAAAAAAGTGTCTTTGTATCTATGTAACGGAATATTTGAACACGATTTTCACCCACTTAGAAACATTGGATCGACTTGAAACTTTATATACTTGTAAAAGACAGTGACAATACAAAAATTTCATATTTTGTTTCTAAAATCCTGACCAGAATCATCAGAAAAAAAATTAAAACTGGTATAATAGGTTGCGGACTTTTCGACTTCTTAGTCAGTAGTTGTAAGAGCTCAGTTGGTAGAGCGGTGAGCTCCAGTTGTATATAATTTCCGTAATCGATAGGTCACGGTTCAAATCCGGCTGGGAAGATTTTTTAGAAGAGTATTACTTTAGCTCATACTACAATAGTATCGAATTTAAAGATATTTACATTTTTATCTTATTCTGTGAAATATTAAAACTAAAAATAAACAATAGTTTTAAAAAACTAAAACAACGCGCTTTATTAAAAATCGAACTAAAAAAATGAAAATCAATTTTAATTTCCAACACGCTTGGGATAAAATTAAAGTCGTCAACAAAAAATCATCTCGAACACATTTAGAATAAAACTAGTTATCAACAAAAATAATATAATTTTACCATCAAAATCGTGGGGTGCTTTTTATGATTTTTACATTTTCTTCTTAGAGACTATTTTTAAGTTTATTTGCTCTATTGTGGTAGTAAAAGATTCCGGACTATGTGGCCGTGGTCTATAACTGGCGTTTCTTCCAGACGTTTCTCCCTCAACTGCGGAGGGCATCTTCAGTGGCGAGCGCTTTCAGCTGTTGTTTCTCTGTCGTAGACTCGACTGCGAATGAAAATGCCCTCCGCAGTTGAGGGAGAAACGTCTGGAAGAAACGCCAGTTATAGACCACGGCCACATAGCCCGGAATCTTTTTACCATGATTACCGGCCGTGAAAGCCTGCATTCCACTATTTACTCTATTAATTTATACAGACACTTCGAGCAAAAGAT
The DNA here is from genome assembly GCA_030220185.1 of Diploptera punctata. Lineage (NCBI taxonomy): Eukaryota > Metazoa > Arthropoda > Insecta > Blattodea > Blaberidae > Diploptera > Diploptera punctata. The sequence goes on from JASPKZ010009823.1 coordinate 1,440,457, forward strand.
AAATCCCGCATTAATAGTTCACAAATGAGATTCCTCCGATCACTAACTGGAGTAACTTTAAGGGATAGAATGAAAAGTGATGAGATAAGGATGCAGTGGAATAGTAGGGAAATGGTTGAACATATACAAAATTATCAGATTAAATGGTTCCAACACGTCCAGAGAATGTCAAATTCCCGTTTACCAAAGATGATTTACCACCTCAACCCTAAAGGCAAAAGAGACCTTGGAAGACCCTTCAACCGATGGAAAGATCAGTTTTTGTATTCGCAGAACGGGCATCATCACCCAATACTGCATTTGGAAGAAGGAAGAAGATTTATACAGACAGGCACAAATTAATCTGAAAATATTTATGGCTGAAGGCAATTAAAAAGCGTCGATATTTATTTAATGTTTTGAAAAAAAAATTTGATTATGACATTCACACTTCATTCAACAGCAGACAGCTATGGTCTTTGGGTTTAGTAAATTACAAGGATATTGAATAAAATTAATTAAGTGCATGGTTTTTACTAAAAGCATCCTCATTGATAAAATACGCATTCGTGTAAAGTGGAGCCACGTTAACTTTAGCCGCACCGTGGAGGATCTACATTAACCGAATTATTTTATATTTAATTATTTTATTCAGCCGCCATATAACAGAACATCAAACGAAACCCTTCAGTATATTAAAACAGCATCTACATAAATCATTATATTTAGGAGATTTTTCAATATTTATAATATTCAATACCAGAAATTAAGAATTAATTCAACAAAAACTTATGTCGATTGAAATGGATTTCTTGAGGAGAGCAGCAAGATGTTCAAAATTAGACAAAATAAGAAATAGTGTCATAAGAGAAAAAATGAATATTGGTTATTCAATAGTAGATTATATACGGTATAAGTAATTAAATTCGTATGGGCACGTACGACGAATGCAAGAAGAAAGATTACCCAGGAAAACATTGGAATGGTGTCCACCTGGAAGAGGAGGAGAGGAAGACCTCGAAACTCGTGGATGCAGGAAATAAGAACTGGAATGAGAGCAAGAGGACATGGATTGGATGGAGAGAGACGAGTGGAGAAGAAAAATAAAATTTTGGCACAAAAAGATGTGTAAACATTAAAATTCTGTATATAAATAAATAAATTCTTAGCTTGAAAACTTTAAGATGGTCGTTTTCATAAATATCACAAATAAACCATTGTCGCACAAAAAATAAAACAAACTGGCCTTGAACACGTCAAAGTTGATAAGGAAAAGAAGGTAAAATATTTGCTGTTCGAGGGCAGCACCAATTAAAAAGAAATATATTAACCCTTAATTCGTATTGCATCCTTTTGGATAAATCAGTTGGTTCAATTAATTTAATATTAAATTAAATTAATTACCCCTCAGGGGTCCTCATCTAGGGGATATGTGGATGGCGACCACAAGGTGCCCAAGCTGTGCAAAACATTTCTTCCACTTACTTGTGTTTTCCACTCTTTTAATTTTACTATCTAACCTCTCTTGGTTAACTCTTCTTTTTTTGACGCCGACGCTATTAGGGCATCCGAGGGCTAGGGGAGTCTTTCCTTTCTTCCATTTCTTCTTTCCTTTATTTTCTTTTCTTCTCCAGAAAAGCCTGACCAGAGGCTATAAGATGGCAGCCCCATCACTGGTCTTGCCTTCCTTTGGCCAGCAACCAATCGAAGGGACTATTATTATGCTTTCAAGTCTTATACGAGAATTTCCCTCAAAGGCTGGAGGGAAAAATTTTCTATAGGATCGTAACCGGCCTTGGCCTAATACTTGGAAGGAAGACGAAGAAGAGAAAGAGAAGAGAGAAGAGAGAAGAAGAAGAAGAATTTAATATTATAAATAAATCAGAAGAAAAACGAACAAAAAGAAACCACTTAAATGTGTGTCTAATTATCACAATAGTATATGTAATAATAGCAGTTATACAAGATTCCGTTTTCACTGCGATCCGCCACATTCAAATAATTAACAGAATAAATTGTATAATTCAGAGCAATGAATAGACCACAAATAAATATGATTCAAAATGCACCCATTAATACTACACCATTAAAACTCAAAGAACTATAAATACTCGTAAATAGCAAAAATCCTCAATTAACTAATTAATAACATAGAAAATCAAATTTAAACAAAATGAAATTATCATCAGAATAGGACTAATTATATTATTAACATATTCAAGCAGCAGAAACTAATTATATATTGAAAAAGAAATTGCAATAGAATCACAATAACTTACTTACTTACTCACTGGCACTATCGAACCCGTAGCTTCATGGCCGCGCGGACATAAGCTCTCCATACATCCCTATCCTGAGCTAATCCTTTCCAATCATTCCCTGTATAATCTACTTCCCTCAAATCATAGTTAATGTTATTCTCCCCACCTCATTCTTGGTCTACCAACTGGGCGTTTTCCCTCTGGCTTTCCTACAAGAAGCTTCCATGCAAGTCTTTCATTCCCCATACGTGCAACATGTTCCTGCCCATCGCAGTCTACGAGACTTGACTGTTCTTATTATATCTGGCTTCCTATAAAGACCATGTAGTTCATTGTTATGTAGTCTTCTCCATTCACCTGTCTGTTCATCTCTCTTTGGTCCAAAAATTTACCTAAGTACTTTATTCTCAAATACCTGTAATCTCCTTTCCTCCCTTAAAGTAAGAGTCCATGTTTCGCACCCATATAATATAACTGGTAGAATAATAGTTTTATATATTTTCAGCTTAACGTTTTTTGAAAGGAGTTGGGTAGTCAAGAGTCTCTGTAATGCATAATAGTATGCATTTCCAGAATTGAGCCTATGTTTAATTTCTTTGTGCATCTCATTCCTATTTGTGATTATTGTTCCTAGGTATTTGAATTCAGCCACTTCCTCAAAGTTTCCCTCATTTGTCATTAGCTGTCCATTTCCATTATATAATGTATTTCTACGGTGTGACCATATATTTAGTTTTTATTGATATATAACACGGATACATTTATATGAGATAATTATATACCTCTGATATACATTAAATCAAACCATTGAATTTTTACTTTCCAAAGCTAGAGACGGGGTGTCATGTCCTGTCGCATGTCTCAGTGTGCTAAAGAAATATCATAGCAAATTAATTAATTCATCTAGAAAATGATTGCAAGATTGGAATGCCCTACCGCTGGACCTTTGAAACCGGACTACGGCCAGTTATCGTTAACAGGGGATATATATTACAAAAAAATCAGAAAACCAACAAAATAAGTTCGTAGTAGAACAAATATCATTAAAAATCAACGACGATATAATTAATTCACAAGGGCTAAAGAGGGCCGGAAGTCCCTAATAATAGCCGGAAATTGCTGTTCACAATCGACTCCATTGGTCGAGGACGCTTCCATAAAAAATGAATGTTTTCCTTGACAAATATAAAAGGGAAGTTCGAGAATTGACACGATTTCCAATACATAGTGATGATGATGATTTTGCCAATTTAAGGGTTAACAGGGTCCACTCAAACCGGAGGGTACACATTACCCGAACGTCCCCTACGTTCCTGTTATTGCCATCATTTTTGGCATGATGGGCATTTTCATAGAAATATATTTTATAACTTTAAGTAGATGATGCAGATAAATGTTGTGGGAAAAAATCTGTTTCTTATATATTGGTTGATTTAGTTGGTACGCTTGAAATCACATATTTTGGCCTGATTTAAATGAAGCAAGTTTGTTCACAATGAAAAATCAATTGCGTGAAGGTTGCGGAGAGAGCATCATTAGCAGGCGCCCATATCATAACATTAATTAAACTGTGCAGTGAGTGGGAGTGAGACCGAATCGTAAACATTTTTATGCCAGCTCCATCTAGCTCCAAACCGTGCGAATAATTACACTTCGTGCAGCTACAGTCTCCGTACAAAGTTTGTAGCTCTCTCAAAATCCACATCATATATTAAACTTCACTGTATTAGATAATCATTCTACCAGTTATATTATATGGATGCGAAACATGGACTCTTACTTTAAGGGAGGAAAGGAGATTACAAGCATTTGAGAATAAAGTTCTTAGGAAAATGTTTTGGACCAAAGAGAGATGAACAGACAGGTGAATGGAGAGAAGAAGTGCATAACAGTGAATTACATGGTCTTCATAGGAAGCCAGATATAATAAGAACAGTTAAGTCTCGTAGTTCCGATAACAATACTGAATTCAAATACCTAGGAACAGTAATCACAAACGGGAATGAGATGCACAAGGAAATCTAAACATAGGCTCAATTCTGGAAATGCGTGTTATTATGCATTGCAGAGACTCTTGATGTCCCAACTCCTTTCAAAAAACGTTAAACTGACAATATATAAAACCATTATTCTACCAGTTATATGGGTGCGAAACATGGACTCTTACTTCAAGGGAGGAAATCAGATTACAAGCATTTGAGAATAAAGTTCTTAGGAAAATGTTTGGACCAAAAGAGAGATGAACAGACAGGTGAATGGAAGAAGAATGCTTAACAGTGAATTACATGGTCTTCATAGGAAGCCAGATATAATAAGAACAGTTAAGTCTCGTAGTTCCGATGACAATACTGAATTCAAATACCTAGGAACAGTAATCACAAACGGGAATGAGATGCACAAGGAAATTAAACATAGGCTCAATTCTGGAAATGCGTGTTATTATGCATTGCAGAGACTCTTGATGTCCCAACTCCTTTCAAAAAACGTTAAACTGAAAAATATATAAAACCATTATTCTACCAGTTATATTATATGGGTGCGAAACATGGACTCTTACTTCAAGGGGGGGAAATCAGATTACAAGCATTTGAGAATAAAGTTCTTAGGAAAATGTTTGGACCAAAGAGAGATGAACAGACAGGTGAATGGAGAAGAATGCATAACAGTGAATTACATGGTCTTCATAGGAAGCCAGATATAATAAGAAACAGTTGAGTCTCGTAGTTCCGATGACAATACTGAATTCAAATACCTAGGAACAGAATAATCACAAACGGGAATGAGATGCACAAGGAAATTAAACATAGGCTCAATTCTGGAAATGCGTTGTTATTATGCATTGCAGAGACTCTTGATGTCCCAACTCCTTTCAAAAAACGTTTAAACTGAAAAATATATAAAACCATTATTCTACCAGTTATATTATATGGGTGCGAAACATGGACTCTTACTTCAAGGGACGAAATCAGATTACAAGCATTTGAGAATAAAGTTCTTAGGAAAATGTTTGGACCAAAGAGAGATGAACAGAACAGGTGAATGGAGAAGACTACGTAACAATGAACTACATGGTCTTATATGGAAGCCAGATATAATAAGAACAGTTAAGTCTCGTAGACAGCGATGGGCTGGACATGTTGCACGTATGGGGAATGAAAGACGTGCATGGAAGCTTCTTGTGGGAAAGCCAGAGGGAAAGCGCCCAGTTGGTAGACCAAGAATGAGGTGGGAGAACACCATTAACTATGATTTGAGGGAATTAGATTATACAGGGAACGATTGGAAACCATTAGCTCAGCATAGGGATGTATGGAGAGCTTATGTCCGTGCAGACATGAACCTACGGGTTCGATAGTGCCACTGAGTAAGTAAGTAAGTAAGTACGTATTATATCATCACCCAGGGATTAAGCCTGTTGGATCGTTCCTGTTTCATGGAAGCTAGAATTGTTAAAATTGTTCAGATCATCTACTGTGTGGGCGTCCAACATTTCTCCTTCGCGTGCGGTTTATAATTTAGCAATAATTTTGGAAATCTTCCTTCTGGCATTCTATCAATATGTTCTTTCCAGTCGTTCCTATATTTAATTATTTGGTCTGAAAGTTTGAAAATATTTAGTTCATTTCTTATATCTTCATTTCTTTTCTTATCCAGCAGAGTATATCCTACTATATTTCTTAAAAATCGCATCTCAGCTACTTCCAATCTTTGTTCTTGTCTTTTAGTGATCGTCCAACATTCCGATCCATACATAAATACAAGAACAGCCATTACTTTATAAAATTTAATTTTTGTTTCTTTTCTTGTGTGTTTTAAGGGTTTTTTTAATAGTGCCACACATTAGATTAAATTTATTTATTTACTTTGTCATTGATATATTCAATTTTAACATATGATAAATTGAAACCTAGATATTTAAAACTGTTCACCTGCTCTAAAATTGTATTATCAATTACTATTTTTGCTCTTAAGGTATCATGTCCTTTAAATGCTAAAATTTTAGTTTTATTCCTTGAAATTTTTAAACTGTAATTGGCACGTATTTTTTCCAAATTAAAAGTAGCTCTTTGTAGATCATCTTCTGAACTGGAAATCAATATTGTATCCAACAGTTTATTATTCATTTTAAAATTTTTATTTAAATTAATCTGCCACTTTAACATAACTTCGTCTATATATAAATTAAAAGAGAGGTCAGATAGATTTGCAATACTTTACAGATACAGTAAAACCTGTCTATGAAGGAACATGACGGTTTCTTATAGTATATTGCAATACAACTGAGGTAAGCACTTGTTACTGATCGAGAAAAAGTTTGATAAAAACGAGGCCCTTGCGCCGATTTTTTTCAATTTTCGAGATCTTTTACGTGCTTACCTCATGTGTATTGCACACTATTTTTGTTCGATGTGACTAAGTTTTATTAAATATAGCAATAAATGAATTAAACTATTGGTTGGATGTAAATGACTTCTATGAGAAAGAAACATTTGGTGATCGTTGCTATGTAGCTTTTCATTTGTTTTATTATAAGCAAGGATTGTTGGCTGTGGAGACATTTTTATATGTAGTACCGTGATTAGAATCTGTTTGATAATTTTATTATGGAAGGAGTCACGGTAGATGATAGAGAAATTGAAGAAGCCTGGAGAGTGGGATGTTCTGCATTAATTCCGGAAAAGTCTAAAGAAAGGTACGAGTTAGTGTACAAAACATTCACGAAATGTTTTATTTTACTTACCGAACGTGTGCTTTTTGAGTCCATATCAGCATTGCGATTTCTTTTGTTTGCATAGCAACCAGGTTAGATGTGGGAACGTTGACTTACTTCCAGTAACAACAATATTGATAAGTATAAGAAATTAGTCACATCGACCAAAAAATTTATTTCCGTCTTGGCAGTTTTTCTTCTTATAAGGGTCCCAAATTACAAGCTTGAATTTTCTCACGCAATGTAAGGGTTTTACATGCACGCTTTAAAGACATAACGTGTTGACTGAAATACAGACAAAATAGTGTATGTAACACAGCTCAGTTTGCACAGCAATACAAAACAACTTTATTACACAAAAGCGAGAAGGAACTCAACTACAGGAAGACTGATGAGTTTCCCAACTCCCTCGCAGGTAACGTAAGCAGGCAAGGAAAGTCGCTGTCACACATAAGCAAGGGTATCCCCGCAATACAATGGCAATACAAGAAGGTAAAGCGATGTAATGCAGAAAGCGACATATGCAGAATTTTCACGTGTGGTCATTAATACTGTAATTAGAACACGCTTAAGAATAATTTTCCGTCTTACTGAGGTAAAAAACCATTCCGTTTCCGCGTTATGAAGGTTTCCGCCTTATACAGGTAAAATCGTACCGTTCTGGTGATTTTTTTTCCCGTCTCTATAGGTTTCCTTCTTATAAACAATTACGTTTCAATGGATTTTGTTTTACAAACAATCACAGTCCTTTTCACCTCGATAATAATCGAATTTCGATTACGGAAATAAAGAAACCTCCTTTTTAATATTCTGAACAGGTCTGAGTATAATTTTGCAGTGTGCAACTCTCTAACAAATACGTTGAATATAGCAAATAATGAACAGATAGTGATAAAAACTGATGGAAAAAGGTCAGAAGAAGATTTTAATAAATCAAGGAGTTAGACAAGGGTGTAGTCTATCACCCACTCTTTTTAATATAGGCCTATATATCGACGACATTATGAAACAATGGAAAATTATAATGGACAAAGACCTTAGATTGAACAATAACTCAAGTATTAATAACTTACTTCTCGCCGATGATTTGGTCTTACTACACCATAATGAAGATCTGTTACAATTGGCTGCTTAAAAACTAAACGCAATATGTAGCGATTATAATTTTAAAATTTCAATAAGTAAAACAAAAGTAATGGCATTTTGTGGAAGAAATACTCTGCGTGTAAAAATAGTAATTAGAGACGAAATTATTGAACAAGTATCCCACTTTAAATATTTAGGATGTGACATCAGCTGGGGGTATGATAAATATATTGAACACAAAAGACATCAGTTTCAAGCTACTCGTATTTGTGGTACAATAAACAGAACATTGAATAATAAAGCCCATAAACAAACAAAATTAAAATTTTATAAAACAATGGCTGTCCCTGTCCTTTTGTATGGGAGTGAATCTTGGATTACCACTACCAAACAAGAAAGTAAAATCCAAGCAGCCGAGATGAAATTTTTAAGAAGAGTAAAAGGCTGCACTAGATAGGACCAGATAAGAAACGAGGATATCCGTGAAGAACTGCAGATCTACTCCATAAAAGAAAAGATATTTAACAACAAGATACAGTGGAAAGAACATGTAGAAAGAATGGAAGAAAGTAGATTACCAAATAAAATCTTCCATTATTTTCCAAGAGAGGAAGAAGAGATGTCGGACGTCCTCGGAAGAGATGGTCTTAGATCTATTAGAGAAGACGGAACAGGCAACTCTTGCCTAAACCAGGAAGTGAAGGAGATGAACAGATTCCTACGACCTACACATTTGATAATTGTGTTCTTATATACAGATTTTACTGAGTTGTTTCCGAGAAAAATTAGTTACGAACCTAGAATGTTCGTTATTATATGTAGTTTGATTGTTTGATTTTTACTCCACTAGGGTGCATTCTTACAATTTTGCGATCCTATTTGGTAATAAATAGTATGACCAAGTTGCAGTGATGAACAAATGAAACACAACCAAACATTTGTTTTGAAACAACGCCGTTTACATTAAATATATAAATATTTTTTTAAATAACTGTATTAAAATAATTAATTGTGAGTAAAGAGCTTAATTTTATTCGGTAAATAGTCCTAACAAATGCCACTCTTGATTTCCAAATTCTCATAAGTAATGCCACGAGTTATTTCCAAATTATCGATAAATTCACGACTCACGAAGTGAGGAGTGAATTTATCTAGAGAATTTGGAAATCATGAGTGGCATTTGTTAGGACTATTTAACGAATAAAATTAAGCTGTTTACTCATAAATCATTATTTAACTATAGTTATTTTAAAATATGTATATATTTAATGTAAACGGCGATGTTTGAAAACAAATGTGAAACGATTGGTACGCTTCACTTTCTCCTTTGTTCTCACTGCAACTGATCATATTATTTATTGCCAAAGGAACGCAATATTGTAAGAATGCTCTCTAGTGGAGAAAAAATGAAACACATCAAACTGTATATTAATTCATTTCCGATGTCGTATGATGTAAATATGACAATTATATTTTTCTGGATTATTACCTGGGAAAAAATATATTTAAGAAAGTGCAAACAATGGTTTCTTTTTTTTTTTTTGGTGGTATAATCAATTGCTACAAATGTTTTTATATTAACACCCGCATTCGCCATATGTTGACATTCATGCACTATATATACAATCCGGTAGCCGTATTTCTCACGGGCTCAGTCACTGCAAAATAATGGTCAGACCTGTTCAGAATATTAAAAAGGAGGAGCTTTCTTAATATGGTAATTATAACACTGATAAATATTTCGTGAAACACAACTCTGATTGGTTGTAAAACAGAAATCATTGAAACGTGATTGGTCATTTACTCCCATTTGGGGCATCAGCTAAACAGTCTAGATAAATCCACTCGTCAATTCGTGAGTCGTAAATTTATCGATAATTTGGAAATCACTCGTGACATTACTTACGAGAATTATCTAGTGATGTTTCTAGTAGATGAAATTAATTATTAAATTTCTTGCCTTGAATTTTACAATTGACAATTAACAATTGAGCACAGGTGTTGAAAATGTATGTGTCTCCCTGTTTGATACGAGAAAGCAACTACAGTCTGTTTATATTAATTAACACAGATATTGTGAACACATGTGTTGAAACAGATTTCTTCGTATTATCGCAACACATACATTATGCCGCACTACGCGTGTATTCAATTAAAACTAAATATATTCTACAAGAATTTCTCAAAGTTAGTAAAATTAAAATTTTCAGCTTTCTGCATACAAGAAGTTCTTGATATTGAGAACAAAAAGGACTTAAATCATGCTTTTACATATACATAGTGAGTTTTAATTGCACTGACTATTTAACTCAGCCCCAAATGGGAGTTAATGACCAATCACGTATCAATGATTTCTGTTTTACAACCAATCAGAGTCGTGTTTCACGAAATATTTTAAGTGTCAAATTTACATATTAAAGAAAGCTCCTCCTTTTTAATATTCTGAACAGGTCAGATCATTATTTTGCAGTGACTGAGCCTATAAGAAATACGGCTACCAGAGTATATATAGTGCATAGATGTCAACACATAGCGCTTGCAGGAGTTAATATAAAACATTTGTAGCAATTTACTTTACCACCAAAAAAAGAAACCACTGTTTGCACTTTCTTAAATGTATTTTTTCCCATGTAATAATCCAGAAAAATATAATTGTCATATTTACATCATACGACATCAGAAATGAATTAATATACAGTTTGGTGTGTTTCATTTTTTCTCCACTAGAGAGCATTCTTACAATATTGCGTTCCTTTGGCAATAAATAGTATGAACTCCTCACTTCGTGAATCGTGAATTTATCGATAATTTGGAAATCACTCGTGGCGTTACTTATGACTATTTAACTCATGCCACAAATGCTAACCAATGACCAATCACGTTTCAATGAATGTTGTTTTACAACCAATGACAGTCGTGTTTCACCTCGCTCTTTATCGATTTCTCTTTATCAGATCCTGCTTTTGTGATAAAGAAAGCTCCTCATTTTTAATGTTCTGAACAGGTCAGAGCATTATTTTCTCCAACAAATACATTGAATATAGCAAATAATGAAAAGATTCCTTGCTTTTACTGAGTTGTTTACTAAAAAATAAATGAATAACCTGTAATGTTGATTATGATATATAGTTTGATGTGTTTCATTATTTCTCCACTTGGATGCACTCTTACAATATTGCGATCATATTTGGCAATAAATAATATGATCAAGTAGCAGTGAATGAACATAACCTCACATTTCTGATTTGTTTTCAAACATCGCCGTTTACATTAATTATATAAATATTTTAAAATAACTATAGTTAAACAATGATTTGTGAGTAAACAGATTAATTTTATTCGTTAAATAGTCCTAACAAATGCCATTCTTGATTTCCAAATTCTCTAGATAAATTGGAAATCACTCGTGGCATTACTTATGACAAACTGCAGTCACTGATTCCTGACTGGAAATGGAGAAAAAATGTCCTACGAATATAAGTGTCTACAAATGCATCGTTGCCACGGTAGATGACACTGACGAATGACATTCTCTCGGACCACTTGTAAATACTCTTCCTGTTTTACTTCAGAATGTTCATTTGGTAATAGGAACAGATGACCAGATTACAATAGCATAAACAGAGGACGAACTACAAAGAATGCTATATAAACTACATGAAACATAAAAAAATACAACATGTAAATATCATCAGAAAAATAAAAAATAATGGCCTTCAAGGGCCCTCATCCAGTTCGGACAAAGATAATATTAGAAAATAAGCCTATAGAACAAGTAGTAAGATATAACTTCCTAGGTTGCGAAATATCATACACAGCGGAAACAAATATAAATAACAAACTAAATAAGTTTAATTATATAACAGGAACACTAAAAAGAAGTTTGAAAAATAAAGCCAGGAAAGACTCTATAATGAAATTATACAAAACAATGGCAGTGTCTATTATTACTTATGGGTCCGAAACATGGACAGTGATAACACAACAATCTGCCAGAATACAAGCTGCTGAAATGAGATTCCTCAGACCAATAGCAGGACATCAAAGAACAGACAAAAACATAACACACAAATAAGACAACAGCTAAAAGTAGAGGAACTAAACACAACAATAGTGAAATACAGAACAAACTGGAAAGAACACTTGGCAAGGATGACTGAGAATAGAATACCAAAAGCAGCATACAGCTATTCACCACGAGGAAGAAGAAGTTTGGGAAGATCAATGAAAAGATGGAAAGAGCAGCAATTTGGAGCCGGAACAGGCTAGTAAATAAGCCTAAACCGTGAAGAAGAAGAAGAAGAAGAACAATAAGAAGAAGACAAGTGATGTGGTTTCTGTATGATGGAGCGTCACCCCACTTCCGCATTACAGTACGACGACACCTCAACAAAATCTTCCCAAACGTTGGATATGACGCGAAGGCCCTGTTGCATGGCCCGCTAGATTACCGGACTTAACCATTGGGGACATCTGAAAAGCGTTGTGTATGCTGAACTAGTTCCTGAAGTGCATATCCTTCAACAGCGTATCCACGTCGCCTGTGACGTCATTCGGAGAGAGGCCGGAACATGCGAAAGAGTTAGGCAATCCATGATACGACGTGTTAACGCGTGCATTACATCCGATGGAGGCCACTTTGAACATCTGTTGTGACGTGGATGCGATTATGCTATGTACAGTGTGCCGGGACGATTCGTTGTCGTTGCACGCCACATCGTTTATTTCCGGACACATGTTTATAGGAGCTCTTTTTTTCCCTTCATTTCCAGTCAGGAATCAGTCCCTGAAGTTTGTTGGTGTAATTACCGTTCACCCTGTATAACAATCTCTCTGATAAATCTCAATTTCTTAAAAACCTTTAGCTGAATTTCAGTATTATCAAATTGTTAAATGTTTTTTACTGTTAGTTGTACATATGCGATTGCAATTATCTAATACACAAAAAAATAAAGTTTGTTTGATTGTTTGTTCGTACTTTATGCGCGGCCATATCGTTAAACTGATTGTGATGGGGCTTTTTGCAAAATATTCAAGAGATTCCCGGGATGAACATAGGCTACAAGAGAGTTGTGATACTCAACTCCTACACCTTAAAAATTTCCCCATGTAGTGGAAAACGTGAAAAAATAACTCTTTGGACGCTTAAATGGCTTACGCTGCCTAAACCATAACAAATACACAAAATTAATGTACACAAAATTGAATATCTCAAAAAGCTCTACAAAAACGTCCACGACAGCATATGTTTATCTCTTACGGATAACTCGCAATAACCATTTTTGTCTTTCATTGATGCCAAGAAGATCAAGATACAAGTACGTAGATCCCTGTGCAAGCATAGCAGCACATGGCGGGTGTTCTTTTACGGATAACTCACAATAACGAATTTTGTCTTTTAGCTCATTTATGCCAAGAAGATCGAGGTAAGTAGATTCCCGGGCAACACCGGGTAATCAGAAAGGGGAATCTTAAATAATTAAGACATACATTTATAATTATTTTTCAATTTACTTATTCAATCAATCATAAGAAGTGCATTAATTTTTGTCTTTCAGTTCATTTATGCCAAGAAGATCGGGATGAGTAGATTCCTGAACAACGCCGGGTAAACAGCACGGGGTATCTACAATAATTAAGATATGAATGTTTCCTTACTTAATTAGCTAAACATAAAACACATTAATTTCGTATTTCAGCTCATTTATATAAAGAAGGTCAGGATAACTAGATTCACGGGTAACGCCGGGTAATCAGCACGGGGAACCAAAAAATATAAATTTATAATTATTTTTCCTTTTACTTATTCAACGAAACATAAAAGCACATTAATTTTAATTTATTTAGGCTTAGCAGCGCACGCCGGGTATTAGTTAGTAAAGAAATAAAACTGACACAGGATATGATTTTGAATAAAATCGACAACATAAAAAAATCTTAAAACAAGAATGAAAAGTGAAATCTGAAGAATCGATGATAAAGTTCGTGTCATGAGGAAGGAGATAGAACAGAGATGAAATAAACAAGGAAATAATGTAAATGATGTCAGAGAAGAAGTAGAAATAAATAAGTGATACCAACAAGAGAAGAACTGTCATCATTTTGTAACAGCCGAGGTTCGTCGCGCCAAACAGGAGCTACAGAGTAATTCGTCACCAAGATCAGACGTTGGACAATCTACCCTACAGCGAATGCAGAAATGAATTGAAAGGCCAAAATTCGACGGATCGGTGTCGTGTGTCACATTCAAGCGCCAGTTCAAGATAATCTGCGCCCATAATGGATGGACGAACCTTCCCTCTCAGCCTCTCTCCTGTCCCCACTCTCAATTACTCAAATTGCCCTTCTAATTCTAGAGTCAGCCGTTGCTATCATTCATTCATATGTATTTGCAGTTCTTAGAACATTGTATTCTAGTGAAGTAAATTAATAAATGACAAGACATTGAAATCATCCCTTGGGAGGAATATTCTCGATCTTCAACCATTTATTTTTATAAAATTGAGGCAGGCTTTTCGATTCGAGAGTTGACAGTTCAGGAATCATTCTTTACCATGCAAGACGAGACCCGAATCCCGCCTCCACCTGCGAAATTTTAAAGCCAAAAAAATAAAAATGGAGCATGTTTTGTAAGTCACACGCAAATTGGAAGAGATGAAAAGTGGGATTTAATGAACTAGATAAGATTTTTAATACAAGAAAGGTATTAAGTCTTCTTCTTCCTTCCAAGTATTAGGCCAAGGCCTGTTACGATCCTATAGAAAATTTTCCCTCCAGCGTTTCATAGGATGTCCCAGAGATCTTCCTTCTCTTGGTATATAATTATAAACACTTTTGGGGATCCGATTTGAACTCATTCTTTCAAGATGGCGTTTCCAATTTAGTTGGCACTGTTTAATATATTCCAAAATTGGCGTAGTATTCAATTATTTTAAGATATCGGTGTTCCTTTTCCGATCCCATCTGGTGTAACCCACTGTTCTGCGCATGAATCTCATTTCACATGCCGTTATTCTGCTTTCATGTTGTCTTTTTAGTGTCCATGCTTCACTACCATAGGTCAACTCTGGTCTAGCCAAAGTGTTATATGAACGTAATCTGGTGTTTTTTGTACAAGGGATGGTTTCATAACTTGATTAATAATTCCTAAAGTTTTATTATAACTAGTAATTTTTTCAGGGATATCCTTTTCATCCCAGATAGAGATATAATATCCAAGATATTTAAATTGATTAGATATCTCTAAAATTTTATTCTGGAGACAGGTTTTACTTTGTATGGGGTCCTTCCCATGAAATGCCATAATTTTAGTTTTGTTAATTGATATTTCCATATTAAATTTGGCAGATGTTTTTTGTAAATTATAAATTGATCGTTGCAAATAATTTTCGGAAAGTGCCAGAAGCGCTATATCGTCTGCAAAAGAATAGCATCGAGTTGAGGTTCCTATTGATGGATATATATCCCCGTTGTGTTTTTCCATTCGTTTATTATTATATTCATATAT
Source organism: Diploptera punctata (assembly GCA_030220185.1). Taxonomy (NCBI): domain Eukaryota; kingdom Metazoa; phylum Arthropoda; class Insecta; order Blattodea; family Blaberidae; genus Diploptera; species Diploptera punctata. The sequence goes on from JASPKZ010009823.1 coordinate 1,456,001, forward strand.
ATAATGGAAAGCACCGGTGAAAGCCCACATCCCTGTCTTACTCCAGTGTTGATCTTTTTCCAATAAGATATTTTGCCATCTTGTTTAACAGAGATTTCATTATCTTTATAGATGTTGAAGATATTAGTAATATATTGTTGTAGAAAGAAACGTTTTTAGTAGCCTAGTTAATCATGAAATAATAATCCAAAATGCGTATGAGAAAATTTAAAAAACCTTTGAAAAATCATAATGATACAGGCTTTTCCAAAAAAAAAATCAAATTGTCGGCCTCCAAAATTCAAATTCCATACATTAAACTGAACCACCCGATTCCACAATGTATACTAATTACATATATTTAGATGTGGATAAATTTCCATCAATAAAATATGTTTAAATAATTGATTAAATATGAAAGGAGCGAGTAACTCAAAATTCCATACTCTGGCGTTGCAACAGCTGCAGTATAAATACATTATTAACAGGGAATGTTACAGTCATGAAACTGAGGGAACGCCATAAATTAAATCAAATAGTTCCATAGAGCCAGACTATGAAAATGTAGTATTTCACTTCAACTACGTAGGTAACTTTTTTTTTCTTGCAGTTTGCAGACTTGCTGTTTCAAAAAGTTTTAACATTCTCTATTCAGACTTAAGAGTATAATTAAGATCCTAACTGTACGATAAGCAGCGACAAATTAAACATAAATAAATCAATTATACAACATTACGTTTTTTTATAATCACTTCGATAGCTAATATTAAAATGTGATTTTTAATTAATTAATGCGTTCTGGGCTTTAGAAACACAAAATAATAATATTCTTAAAATATATATGCAGTCAATATGCCCATTTCACCAATTAATGTTTTAAAATGGTCAACAAGTTTCTACAGCCAAGCTGTCATTCTCAAGACCAGATATTGACAATATCTGGTCTTGAGAATGACAGCTTGGCTGTAGAAACTTGTTGACCATTTTAAAACATTAATTGGTGAAATGGGCATATTGACTGCATATATATTTTAATATTTTATCACCAAGAAGATCACTTGTGTATTAAAAAATAATATTCTTCTTCTTCCTTCCTTCCAAGTATTAAACCAAGGCCTCTTACGATCCTCTAGAAAATTTTCCGTCCAGCGTTACATAGGACGTCCTCTTGGTATATAATTATAAACAGTTTTGGGGATCCGATTTGAACTCATTCTTTCAAGATGGTGTTTCCAATTTAGTTGGTACTGTTTAATATATTCCAAAATTGACTTAGTCTTCAATTCTTTCAAGATATCGGTGTTAATAATAATGATAATAATAATAGCAATAATAATAATCTAATACATAAAAATGGATGTTTGTTTGTTTTGTTTGTTTGTCTGTTTGTACTTTATACGCGGGGCCACGCCGTAGTGTAGTGGTTAAGGCACTGAACTACAAGCCGGAGGGTCGAGGGTTCATGTCTCGTTGCGGTCAGGATTTTTAAACTGACCCAAACCCTCTGGCGGCACTATGGCCCTAGGGTCGACTCAGCCTCTAACGGAAATCAGTACCAGACGCTTGTTCTGGGGGTAAAGGCGGCCATCACGCAGGGCTGACAACCCGGCTGACATAAAGTGTCGATTGTCTAGAAAAAGTGGAACCTTAACCTCCTACTACCCCAAGGGCCTCCGGGCCTGTTGTGGGATCACTTCACTTTTACTTTTTACTTTTTGCGCGGCCATACCGTTGATCTGATTGTGATGGGTTTTTCTTGCAAAATGTTCAGGAGATTCCCGGGATGAACACAGGCTATAAGAGAGTTGTGATACTCAACTCCTACCCTCCTAAAAACACCATTTGTAGTGAAAAACTTGGAAAAAGTCCCTTTTTTACCCTTAAATGGCTTACGCTGCCTAAACCATAACAAACACACACAATTAATGTACACAGAATTGAATATCTCAAAACCATCTACAGAAAAGTCCGTGACAGCATATGTTTATAATTTAAGAATAACTCACAATAGCCATTTTTGTCTTTCATTGATGCCAAGAAGATAGGGATAAGTAGATTCCCGGGCAAGCATGTGCTGCCATACCGTTCATCCGATTGTCATGGGGCTTTTTGCACAGTGTTCAGGATTTACCCGGGAAGGTTATAGGTTATAAGAGAGTTTTAGTCGGCAAGCCCTTCACCCTTAAAAAAAACACCTTCTGTTGGGAAAAAACAAGAAAAAATGTTGCTTATTATAAGCTTAAATGGCTTACGTTGCATAAACCATAATAAGTACACAAAATTATTGTACACAAAATTGAATATCTCAAAAAACTCTACAGAAAAGTCCGCGATAGCATATGTTTATCATTTAAGTATAACTCACAATAACCATTTTTGTCCTTCATTGATGCCAAGAAGATAGGGATAAGTAGATTCGCGGGCAAGCATAGCAGCGCATGGCGGGCATTCTTTTATGGAAAACTCAAAATAACGAACTGCTATTAATAATAATAATAATAATAATAATAATAATAATAATAATAATAATAATAATAGCTTTATTTTACCTGGCAGAGTTAAGTCCTTAAGGCCTTGTCTACCACTCAACCAGGTTTAAAAAAAAATACAAAAGAAAAGTCTTAAATCTAAATTACAATATATATATATATATATATATATATATATATATATATATATATATAGAAACGATTACAAGTTATGAATACAATACAATTAATATTTATAATGTAATTTGATTTACTCTAAATTTAACGAATTAAATATATAATATGTACAAGATATATAAAAAAACGAGGAAAAGATTAAAGACATAGTATAAAATTAAATAAATAGAGAAAAATTAATTATTAGACAACAGGTAACTGTATAAGCGTGACTTAAAGGTACTTAAGCTATTGGTACTCATGAGACAAAAATCATGTGATCAGTGTAATTACAGCGTTTTGCGCTGACCATCCATCATGCTGATACCACATCCTATAAAAATACGCCCACTAAGAAAGAATCTCCCATAACATCGGCCATTTTGTGTATCACTTAGAAAGACATGTTCAAGAATGGTATTTCCAAGAATTCTGCACAAAACATAGACTTTCCGTTGTCGTTACTGCCCTAACTAAGAAGCTAACGTGATTTATCGACGGATCTCAAATTTGCAATACCTTTAATGGACAACTAATTTTCGTAATAGTATATTACGATGCGAGATTAGGTAGTGGTTTTACAAAGGAAGGAAAATGTTTAAAACCGAGCGATAGCTTGGTTTTTAATTTCCGAGATTCTGTAAAACAACTTCACAAACGTGCGTTGTACATTATTTTTTTGCGATGGTGTTTTCAAAATAATAAATAATAGTTAAAGAGAGATGAACAGATAGGTGAATGGAGAAGACTACATAACAATGAACTACATGGTCTTTATAGGAAGCCAGATATAATAAGAACAGTTAAGTCTCGTAGACTGCGATGGGCAGGACATGTTGCGCATATGGGGAATGAAAGACTTGCATGGAAGCTTCTTGTAGGAAAGCGAGAGGGAAAACGCCCAGTTGGTAGACCAAGAATGAGGCGGGAGAATAACATTAACTATGATTTGAGGGAAGTAGATTATACAGGGAATGATTGGAAAGCATTAGCTCAGGATAGGGATGTATGGAGAGCTTATGTCCGTGCGGCCATCAACCTACGGGTTCGATAGAGCCAATGAGTAAGTACGTAAGTAAGTAAAATAAATAACATATTTGTTGGAAATATTTCCGTCCTTTATAAACAACTGACTAACGTTACCAGTGTGGCCAATGTTTATATGGTAAATGCCGAAAATAATTTAGGTGATACTACAGCAGGCCGTGACACCAGTCAGTCATAAAATGGCAGCAAGTACGAATTTATTGTTTCAAATAATGTTCAGTTCACTTAAAATGAGTGATTTGTTTCGTATAATGTATATTAACACTACCTTTTGGATATTTATTGTATATACATTGTACGTAGTATACATAGAGGGCAGTGGTTTTACTTCCTGCATGAGGTAAGTAATTTGTAATATTACTGTATAGTTATTTATAGGTTGGCAATACCGAAATTTAGGGAGCTGAATTTTCAATCATGGCGCCATTGCTGTAAGTATGACAAAAACGCACTATCGCGTAAAAAATATATTTTCGTCTTTGCCTTAATCTTCATCTCCGTAAAATTCCCTTTCCTTTATACATTGACTAAACTATTTGTTACTTGAATTTGTCATATTTTTGTAGCATGTCATAACTAATCTTAAACCGATTAATTTTAATAAAACGTAGCCCTAAATTTGGTTTATTACTCATTTTAATTAACATGATACCTAGGTCTACTCACTGGCACTTCCGTAGGTTCATGGCCGAGCGGACATAAGCTCTCCATACATCCCTATCTTGAGCTAATGCTTTCCAATCATTCCCCTGTATAATCTATTTCCCTCAAATCGTAGTTAATGTTATTGTAATTCTCCCACCTCATTCTTGGTCTACCAACTGGGAGTTTTCCCTCTGGCTTTCTTACAAGAAGCTTCCATGCAAGTCGTTCATTCCCCATACGTGCAACATGTCCTGCCCATCGCAGTCTACGAGACTTCACTGTTCTTATTATATCTGGCTTCCTAAAAAGACCATGTAGTTCATTGTTATTTAGTCTTCTCCATTCTCCTGTCTGTTCATCTCTCTTCGCTCCAAAAAATTGTCCTAAGAACTTTATTCTCAAATACTTGTAATCTCCTTTCCTCCCTTAAAGTAAGAGTACATGTTTCGCATCCATATAATATAACTGGTAGAATAATAGTTTTTATATTTTCAGTTTAATGTTTTTTGAAAGGAGTTGGGAAGTCAAGAGTCTCTGTAATGCATAATAACATGCATTTCCAGAATTGAGCCTATGTTTAATTTCCTTGTGCATCTCATTACTGTTTGTGATTATTGTTCCTAGGTATTTGAATTCAACCACTTCCTCAAAATTTCCCTCATTTGTCATTAGGTGTTCATTTTCATTATATAATGTATTTTTATGTGACCATATATATTTTGTTTTATTGATATTTACTTCCAGACCCAATTTCTTAGTGTTATCAGTAGTGTGTGCGAGTTGGCCTTTAGTATCTCCTCGCTATCGGCCAGTAGTACTACATCATCAGCATAAACTAACAGTTTATTAATACCATTCAGTTGTAGACCCCCTTCATCCTCTAAAGATTTGATGGCATGCTCTAGTGCACCCTGTATATAACAGATTATATTAAAATATCTGATTTAAAAAGAAAAACAGACGGTTTTCGAACAAGCATAAAGTTGTGATAAGAAGAGACCGCATTCACTCTGAAAGTACCGTTACTTCAACACCCTGTATAATTAAGAAAAGCACTTAATTTTCAGAACATTAAGAAATCTTGAGAAAAGCCCAACTCAAAACAAAGTTCCTTTATATAGACTACATCAAACATGATTTCCTTCGTTATCTTAAAACGCAAACTTTTCTGTTTATCGAAGCAATCATTACGTAAATTATTGTAAAATATATCAAACATTTCTGAGAAAGTAGACACTGCAAGTTGAAAATTAGTTTACCATTTGTTTGCTGGAGATAAACACTTTTGTCTCAAAAAACAAAAATCTGCAGTGACGTACTCTATGAGTCGCCATGGAAACTAGTGTACGGTGTGTCTGAAAGCGTAAAACTATAATAAACACAGAAGAACTTATCTCAAAAGCTTTTCAATGAAAAGACTATTTGTTTTGAATTTCAAAACCTACCCCCACAAAAGCCGTCATCTCTCTCATCACTTTAGCGCCCCTCCTTTCGCATCCCTCTGTACTCTATTTCAACCGATATATCCGCTATTCATTCTTGCATTGGGGAATGTCACCAAGTTTCTGTCAGATTGTGTGCAAAATTAAATTAAAAGTTAAGGGGATATATAAACTCAAGAGTTCATATTTATCTTCTTCTTCTTCGCTTCACAGGCTAGGCAAAATGACGTTCCGCCTCACAGTTGTTCTGTCCATCTTTTCACTGGTCGTTATCACCTCTATGCTGATGATCTCCAAATTTACCTACATTCGCCTCCTCATTCTCTTTATAACAGCTTGACGAAAATGAATGACGATCTCATATCCATCTTTAACGTCTTTTTCTGTCTTTTCACTGGAGCCCAAGTTTCACAACCATACAATATTGTGGGAACCGCCATAACATGGCTTCATGGAAATCAAGTATCGGTCAAAATCTAAATCCTAACAAGTCACAAGTAATTCTAATGGGACAACAAAGACTGCTTACAACTTTTGACATATCTACACTTCCAAAAATTACTATAAATAATATAATTATCCCTTATTCTTCTTCAGTAATAGATTTTGGACTACATCTAGACGCAAATTTAACCTGGCAAACACAAGTGAAACACACATGCAAAAAGACTTTATCCATCTTACATTATCTTAGACGTTTAAAGAATTTTCTCCCAGTTTCGTTAAAACAAATCCTTGTGCAGAATCTTGTGTTACCACACTTCGATTATTGTGACATTATATATAATGATCTAAACTATCACTTGTCGCAGAGACTGCAGCGTGTTCATAATGCTTGCGTTCGGTTCATTTTCAATATCCGCCGTTATGACCATATTTCCGAACACTTCAATAACCTCTCTTGGCTCCGACGTACTGACAGACGTAAATTGCACTCTCTTTCGCTACTTTTCAAGCTTCTGAATTCCTACATCCCTACTTACCTGGCGTCCAGATTTGAGAAGTTATCCTCTTACCACAATATTGACACTAGGTCACAAGATAGCAGTCTGCTAACAATTCCTCTTCATAGCACTTCCTCCTATTCTACTTCCTTCACTGTAGCCTCTGCCCGCTCCTGGAATCTCCTTCCTCAAGATATCAGCGGTTGCCGCACACTTGGCACCTTTAAGTCACGCTTATACAGTTACCTGTTGTCTAATAATTAATTTTTCTCTATTAATTTAATTTTGTACTATGTCATTAATAATCTTTCCTCGATTTTATATATAGCTTGTACATATTATATATTTAATTCGTTAAATTTAGAGTAAATCAAAATACATTATAAATATTAATTGTATTTTATTCATAACATGTAATCGTACATGTATATTGTAATTTAGATGTAAGACTATTTTTTGTATTTTTTTAAAACTGGTTGTGTGGTAGACAAGGCCTTAAAGCCTTAACTCTGCCAGGTAAAATAAAGCTATTATTATTATTATTATTATTATTATTATTATTATTATTATTATTATTATTTTCCTTGAACCTCTTGGCTTGTAGTTAAATGCTGCTTTTGGTAATCTTGTTACGTATGAGACTTGAAAGGATAATAATAGTCCCTTCGATTGGTTGCTGGCCAAAGGAAGACAAGACCAGTGATGGGACTGCCATCTTATAGCCTCTGGCCAGGCTTTTCTGGAAAAGAAAAGAAAATAAAGGAAAGAAGAAATGGAAGAAAGGAAAGACTCCCTAGCCCTTGGATGTCCTAATAGCGTCGGGGTCGAAAAAACAAGAGTTAACCAAGAGAGGTTAGATAGTAAAGTTAAAAGAGTGCAAAACACAAGTAAGTGCAAGAAATGTTTTGCTCAGCTTGAGCACCTTGCGGTCGCCATCCACATATCCCCTATCTGAGGACCTCTGAGGGAAGGTAATCTTGTTGCATTCATTCTTTCTACATGTCTAAACCATTTATCTCTATATTCCTTGATTTTTATCATTTAGTGGATATATATTTAACTCTTTTCTTAAGGCTTCATTCTTTATCCGATCCATTCTTGTGCAGCCTTTTGTTCTTCTAAGGAAGTTCATTTCTACTCTTTGTATTCTACTTTGTAATTTTTTGGTCAGTACCCAAGTTTAACTCCCATAAAGTAATGCAGGAACTGCCAATGTTTTATAAAACTTCAATCTAGTATCATTTCTTGTTTTGTTCTTTAATGTTCTGTGTATAGTTCCACAAATCATTTCATATCTGACAGTTTTAATTTACGGCTCTTTCAGTTTTTGTGTTTGTAGTAAAATTACAACCTAAATAATTAAAATTTGTTACTTGTTCCAGAGGTTTGTTGTCTATTATGATTTTTGATGTTATACGTTCACTTCCCGAAAATGTAATTATTTTCGTTTTTTCCTTTGATATTTTAAAATTGTAATATTCTTGGCATAACTGATTTAATTGATGTAAAGAGTACTGCATATTATTTTCATTTTCTTGAATAATAACCACATCGTCAGCATACATTAAAACATTTAATATTTTAAATGTTCATATTTCATATTTTTCAATATACGTACTTACTCACTGGCACTATCGAACCCGTAGGTTCATGGCCGCGCGGACATATGCTCTCCATACATCCCTATCCTGAGCTAATACTTTCCAATCATTCCCTGTATAATCTACTTCCCTCAAATCATAGTTAATGTTATTCTCCGACCTAATTCTTGGTCTATATTTAGTGTTATTGATAACTACTCACACATAGAAATACATTATATAATGGAAATGGACAGCTAATGACAAATGAGGGAAATTTTGAGGAAGTGGCTGAATTCAACTACTTAGGAACAATAATCACAAATAGGAATGAGATGCACAAAGAAATTAAACATAGGCTCAATTCTGGAAATGCGTGCTATTATACATTGCAGAGACTCTTGATGTCTCAACTCCTTTCAAAAAACGTTAAACTGAAAATATATAAAACTATTATTCTACCAGTTTTATTATATGGGTGTGGAACATGGACTCTTACTTTAAGGGAGGAAAGGAGATTACAAGTATTTAAGAATAAAGTACTTAGGAAAATTTTTGGATCAAAGAGAGATGAACAGACAGGTGAATGGAGAAGACTACTTAACAATGAACTACATGGTCTTTATAGGAAGCCAGATATAATAAGAACAGTTAAGTCTCGTAGACTGTGATGGGCAGGACATGTTGCACGTATGGGGAATGAAAGACTCGCATGGAAACTTCTTGTAGGAAAACCAGAAGGAAAACGCCCAGTTGGTAGACCAAGAATGAGGTGGGAGAATAACATTAACTATGATTTGAGGGAAGTAGATTATACAGGGAATGATTGGAAAGCAATAGCTCAGGATAGGGATGTATGGAGAACTTGTGTACGCAGGGTCATGAACCTACGGGTTCGATAGTGCAAGTGAGTTAGTTACTACTAATTTTCTAAGAATTCCGAAAAGAAAAATCAGTTGATCAGGGGTAACCAAAGACTAGAAAGGTTGAAAACCAGAATATTAGATACGGCTCAAATGAGAGATGGGAACTTGATTCACTTCCCCTGAAGCAGCCAACAGGCACAATTTATATCAATATCTTTACTAGTAACGCGTTGTTATCTAACTCTGGCGTTAATTGAAATTGGAATTGCATGCAATAAAGTGCGCTAGTGGGGAGGGGGGTGCTTCATATTAAGCAGCTATGATGGCTGTCACCATCTCTCTTCATCAAAACTTTCCTGAGAAATCCATTCCCTCTGTTTGTTCTTTTGTTTGCGTAACACTAAAAATTGGCCAAGTTTAACTGACAAATATTAATTAGGCACATCTTACGATTTTCATCTAGTTTTGCAACAAATGCAGAATATAGATACACTATTAACCTTTTCACTGCTGAGGTATTTCCAGCCTTTAAAACCCTCCTTGCTCAATGCAGGGAGAAATATGGAAAAAGTTTATTTAGGTTCCTAGGAGATGGCAGTATATGCCTGCTTAGTTTGAAAGCAATGCAATACGTATTATATAACTAGCAGGCGTTTGGAGTTGAGAATGGATATACACACCCATATCACAGCAAGCATTTTCTTTGCCAACGGATATACCCGTTCGTAGCAGTGTAAAGGTTAATTACAATTTTTCTTCCTCTTCCTCTCTTTCTATTGCTAGGATATATTTTCTCACTTCATTTGTGGTTCTAAGGATCTTCACAATCATTCTGACGGTAGTTTTATCTGGCCATCTGGCGAAGAGTATCAACTGATGTATTTGAAGCAGGGTTAATCCTACGTTAATAAGCTTTAACATGTTAATAAAAATGTAATTCATCAAGAAACAAAATACTAAAATTGTTGGAAATAAAGTATTTTTATCAACAATCTGTGACAGCAATAGAGAAAAGCGATTCCAAATAACACAGAGCAACAAAAAATAAACTTTCTTTTTTTCTCAGAAAGAAAAATATGCGATTCTGATAGTATTTTTTCTCCTGAATTCAAATATGATATTGGTTTCTCTCCATCATGCAAGGTTTCCGAGAGACAGGAATTTATAATTTCAAACACTTTAATATTTTCTACATTTGTAACTACACAATATTCGAACATTCGGATTCAGCTAGAAAGTAAGAAATGACGATTTTCTGCTATATTTTGCCTGTGGAGCATCCCTCTTGATGGTCCAACAATAATCAGCCAGCATATTAGGATTCCATTTGCCTTGATATCTCTTTTCTGAAATCTCCCATAGCTGAAATCTCCTGATGAAAGTGTTCGCGTTTTATTTTACAATGGACAAATGGACGAAAAAGTTTATTAAAAAAATAATTATTTAAAATCCATTAATTGAAATTGAAATAAAAAAACTGTGGTTGATGGAGAAATTCCCAATGCATATTTGAAAACACGATAAAAACTGAATTAAGTACAACAATTGGTACTCATGAGACAAAAATCATGTTGACCAGTATAATCAAATGTAAGAAAAATACTCGAGAATAACTTAAAATAGGACTATATACTAACTCACTGGCACTATGGAACCCATAGCTTCATGGCCGCGCGGACATAAGCTCTCCATACATCCCTATCCTGAGCCAATGTTTTCCAATCATCCCCTGTATAATCTACTTCCCCCAAATCATAGTTAATTTTATTCTCCCACCTCATTATTGGTCTACCAACTGGGCTTTCCCTCTGGCTTTCCTATAAGAAGCTTCCATCCACGTCTTTCATTCCCCATTTGTGCCACGTGTCCTGCCCATCGCAGTCTATGAGACTTAACTGCTCTCATTATATCTGGCTTCCTATAAAGACCATGTAGTTCATTGTTATGTAGTCTTCTAATGATTATAGTTCTAATTGGTCTAAAATGTATTCATTCTGTGTAGATTTTATATAATGTAGGGGACATGCTGCAACTCATGACGTAATAATGTTACGAAACCTATCGCTATATGGGGATGATAAAAGTGCTATTGCATGGTTTCATTTGGGGGGATGGATGGCCCATAATTTAAAAATGAGGAAGGCATTAAACTATGCCCACTATGCGATGACCATGAAAACTGGCAGCATATTATAGCATTCTGTAGAGAGACAGAACAACTTAGATTACAGATGCTGCCGGAGAGATTTCTCAGGTCGGATCGAGGGAGAGTGGCGTGTTGGGATCTTTTAGGACGGATCGAGAGTGAATCAAAAACATGCAAATTTTTGGGTACAGTAAGAAAATTGAGATATAACAAAATTGTAGATTAAGGATATATGTATTAACAATAAGAAGAATCTCAATATGGTCTTTGTTTTCGATCTTTAATCATGTTATATAATAAGTAGGTCTGATAAGGTGAATAGTCTGATAGTGCACTTAATGTCTGCAGGGACGGGGGGAGGGGGGTATGAGCGTGCGGTGTGTATATGTGTGGGGGTGTGTGGGTGTATGTGTGGTGCTTTTTTTTTCTAATTTGTTTTCTAGCATTTTTTTTAATATTAATGTACGGAAATGGATGAATGTAGATATGTATTATTTTGATTTAGTGCAGACATAGATTTTACTTATATGTAGCCAGTTATTGTTTTTGATACAGGTGTATTTGTAGGTATTTGTTTATATTATTAATTTTATTTTTTATTCATGGAAAAATAATGCACGTACGGCCAAGCAGGCCCGTGCGCAATGTAAATGCATATGTATTTTCTTTATTCTGAAAAAGGCAATAAATTCCATATTCTATTCTATTCTATTCTATTATTCAACATCAAAGTTATGCCGGTTGCCACTTATGGAATCCAGCTTATATGGGCATATCTCACAGTCAAAAATTTCATGAAACTTGAAAGCATAAAAGCGAGATTCCTAAAGCGGGCTCTTTCAATTTCAAAATTCACAAGACATAGCTATGCCTACATAATAGCAAAGGAATCTTACTTCATAGAAGACATCCGAAAACACTTCGAGCTACCAGAAAACGCAGGCATACAAAACAGCAATCGAGGAGAGACAGAGAAAAGCCAGAGAGATTCGTAACGAAATCATGGAAACGGAAGCGTTAAAAACAGACGAATGGAAAGGACCAAATTTTCGACTTCGCCACTTATACACACGCTTCGCCGATCACGGCTTCCATGGGAAAATATGTCATAAACAAAGTTACCGTGAACCCGAGGAGGCTTGCATCTGTAAACTCTGTAGCAAACCGTGCCCAAAGTATCACTTAGTGAAGTGTAAAACATAACTAAAACAATTAACGAATTAATAGCAAAATGGTAAAACCATGTATATAATATTAGTGCACATTGTGTTTAATAAATTATTATATATAAAAAATCCAAATAAAACAAGTGAAACAAACTAAATATTTAGGAATGATTATGGATATCATCGAAGGTATAGGCAAAGAGAACATAAAGCATAGAATTGAATTGAATAGCAAAATAATATCATCATTAAATTCCACATGGTGGGATAAGCATATTTGGAAAGACACAAAAAATATATTGGTATAAAACATTGGTGGAATCTGTTGCAATGTACGGAAGTGAGGTATGGACAATCAATAAGTACTACAAGAATAGACTAATAGCTCTATAAATGATTATTTACGAAGAAGTGCCAGAAAGTCTAGATTAGAACATGTCACAAATAAGGAAATGAGAAACATAATGGAAGCAGAAGAAAGCATAATTGAAAGAATTGAGAAAAGCAATTAAAGTGGTTAGGACATGTTTTAAGAATGGAAGATGAGCGATGGCCGAAGCAACTATATGAATGGCATCCGAACAGAAAGAAGAAGGGAAGACCAAGGTTAACATGGAAGGAAAACATGAAGACAGTAATGCAAGCATCGAAGATGCCCAAGACCGTAGGCTTTGGAGGTTTGGCACGGGAAGACGGCAGCAGCTGTAAAAACCCGAAGATAGATAGATAGATAGATAGATAGATAGATAGATAGATAGATATATAAAAAAATACCTTGTTGTTTCAAATCCTTTGACAAATATTTTCCTATTTTCACTTTCAAATATGAATTTTTATATAAATTTTGAATAGATTTTATCAAAATAGAATTTATTTTGCTTAATTTCAAAGGCATCGATAATTGTGATAAAATGTACACTTAATTCAGTTTAAATAAATGTTTAGGACGCTTTCATTCAGATGGTAATTGTTTCTGTGATAGAAATTTGATGTTGCTATTTTCATTATTTAGCTTTTCCCTTCAGTTCTGTGCTTCATAAAACAACTAATTTCGTATCAGATCTCACAGCGCTGATGCCAATAATAACTGTATGGTTTATAAACGCATTGATATAAATCAGGGAATCAATCAGTTTGATGTTCTGTTGAAATAACAACATATTAGTTGCCCAAAACATACATATTAATCATCTAGCCATATTTTAAAAAATGTTTTGACACTTTACAATTTCCAATGACAATGTGCTCCCCTGTCTTTCGCGGTTTTGGATTGAAACGCATCATTGTTTGCTATTTTTTGTTATTTATCTGGAAAATCGTTATTTGCATTCGAGCATGATTGTACAGTCAGTTACTATCTACAATGGCACATTTAAACTTCATTACATGTGCTGTTCAAAAACAGCATTACGAAATTTATTTGTTTGCAACGTTGTGTGAAGCTACTATATCTGTTTTCTAATGAATACGTCTAAAATATGAGAATTTATTGAAAGTTCCGCAATATTTGACCTTGGGAATGACTCCTTTAATATCCTCTCCGCATAAAACAAAAAAGCTTGAAAAAGGCAAACCTGCAATGAAAATTTAGTCTAAATTCTGTTTTTGAATAAGATGTGTTTTCTAATATTTAATTTAGTCAGGACATGGGATAAATATTTTATAGAATTCCATAAATATTTAACATTAATAACACTGGTCAACATGATTTTTGTCTCATGAGTACCAATAGTTGTACTTAATGCAGTTTTTTTTATCGTGTTTTCAAATATGTATTCGGAATTTCTCCATCACCCACAGTTTTTTTTATTTCAATTTCAATTAATGGATTTAAATAATTTTTTTAATAAACGTTTTTTCGTCCATTTGTCCATTGTAAAATAAAACGGGGAACACTTTCATCAGGAGATTTCGGCTATGAAAAGAGATATCAAGGCAAATGGAATCCTAATATGCTGGCCGATTATTGTTGCACCATCAGGAGGGCTGCTCTACAGGCGAAATTTAGCAGAAAATCGTCATTTCTTACTATCTAGGTGAGTCCGAATGTTCGAATATTGTGTAGTTACGAATGTAGAAAATATTAAAGTAATCAATTGAGTTGGTGTTTACTTGATGAAAATTCATATTTATTAATTAAATAAAAATAAAACTTAGTTGTATTTGATTTTCATATTTATTAAGATATAATTCAGTGACAGCTGTTTCGGTACACTGTACCTTCTTCAGACATGTTAATCTGTTTCGGTACACTGTACCTTCTTCAGACATGTTAAAAAAATTAACATGTCTGAAAGAAGGTACAGTGTACCGAAACAGCTGTCACTGAATTATATCTTAATAAATATGAAAATCAAATACAATTAAGTTTTATTTTTATTTAATTAATGGATATTACAGTGTTGAGATTATAAATGCCTGTCACTCGCAATCCTTGCGCGATGGAGAAAACCCCATATTATATTTGAATTCAGGAAAAAAATACTATCAGAATCACATATTTTTCTTTCTAAGACAAAAAAGAAGTTTATTATTTTGTTGCTCAGTGTAATAAACTAGCTGATACCCGGCGTGCGCTCCTACGCCTAAATAAATTAAATGTATTTTTTATGTTTAGTTGAATAAGTAAACAGACTATAAAGTAATTATTTTCAGATACCCCGCTTTGATTACCCGGCATTCCCTGGGAATTCACTTATCCCAATTGTCGTGGTATAAATGAGCTGAAAAAAAAAATGGTTTTTGTGAGTTATCCGTAAAAGAATAACCGTCGTGTGCTGCCACGCTTACCCGGGAAACTACTCATCCCGATCTTCTTGGCATTAATGAGCTGAAAGACAAAAACCGTTTATGTGAGTTATCCCTCAAATATAGACACACGCTGTCGCGGACATTTTTTGTACATATTCAATTGAAGGGCTTAGGGCAGTAACATGATAAGCCACACTGTGTTAAGAAATGTAATTTATTACAATGATAGCAAATAAATAAGTATTGAAATGTCCATAAAATCATTTGTAAGTGCACCAGTGATGAGTTAAAACATATAGACCACAATGTATTAACAACAAAACTGCACAATTAGTAATTATGTCAACATCATCATCCAGGGATTAAGCCTGTTGGCTCGTTCCGGTTTCATGAAAGCTAGAATTGTTAAAATTGTTCAGACCATCTTCTGTGTGGGCGACCAACATTTCTCCTTCGCGCGCGGTTTATAATTTAGCAATAATTTTGGAAATCATCCTTCTCGCATTCTATCAACATGTTCTTTCCAGTCGTTCCTATATTTAATTATTCAGTCTGTAAGTTTGAAAATATTTAGTTCCTTCCTTATATCTTCATTTCTTTTCTTATCCAGCAGAGTATATCCTGTTATATTTCTTAAAAATCGCATCTCAGCTGCTTCTGATCTTTGATCTTGTCTTTACTTACTTACTTACTTACTTACTCACTGGCACTATCGAACCCGTAGGTTCATGGCCGCGCAGACATAAGCTCTCCATACATCCCTATCCTGAGCTAATGTTTTCCAGTCATTCCTTGTATAATCTACTTCCCTCAAATCATAGTTAATGTTATTCTCCCACCTCATTCTTGGTCTACCAACTGGGCGTTTTCCCTCTGGCTTTCCTACAAGAAGCTTCCATGCAAGTCTTTCATTCCCCATACGTGCAACATGTCCTGCCCAACGCAGTCTACGAGACTTAATTGTTCTTATTATATCTGGCTTCCTATAAAGACCATGTAGTTCATTGTTATGTAGTCTTCTCCATTCACCTGTCTCTTCATCTCTCTTGGTCCAAAAACTTTCCTAAGTACTTTATTCTCAAATACTTGTAATCTCCTTTCCTCCCTTAAAGTAAGAGTCCATGTTTCGCACCCATATAGTATTTTGATCTTGTCTTTAGTATTTATAATTTTTTATCATTAAAACCCTTAGGCCCTATATATCAGAAAGAAGAATATGTGGCTTATCGATTCATTGCCCTAAGTCCTTCAATTCTGTGTACATTAATTTAATGTGTTTGTTGTGGTTTAGACAGGATAAGCCATTTAAGAGTCCAAAAGCGAGTTTTTTAGTGCATCGACGACTTTTTGTTTATCTCCGGCCCTATACTACATAGAGTAATGTGTTATCTACGTTAATTGTCCCCTAAACATTCTCTAAATGATGGAAAATAATTCAAATCGGTCAATTAGTTTTTTTAGTCTATCCATCCACAGTAATTCTGCTCGAAGGCAGGTCCTTCACTGCAATCATAGCATTTTCATGCTATGCTTGCAGCTTTACTAGGGAATTGTAGGTGTGGTAGCTTCCCGTTGCTTTCTACACCGGTGAAGGATGATGATGATGATGATGATGATGATGATAAGGATGATGATGATGATGGCCATATGATTTCGGGGACCTATAATTCCCTAGTAAAGCTTAAACCATAGCATGAAAATGCTATGATTGCAGTGAAACACCTGTCCTCGGGCAGAATTACTAAGGATGGATGGACATATTTAACCACCGCTATGGTCTCGAAGTAGCTTGATGCCTTGTCACGCAGCGGGGCCCGGTTTCGATTCCTGTCGGGACAGACTCCTGGGCGAGGTTTTTTTTCGGGGGGTTTTTCCTCACCTGCAAGACAAATGTCAGGAAGTTTAGGGCCCAACGGTCCCCGAAAATCATCCGGCCATCATCATTAACATAACCATCCTTCACCGGTGTGGAAAGCAACCGGAAGCTACCACACCTATAATTCACTAGTAAAGCTGCAAAGTATAGCATGAAAATGCTATGATTGCAGTGAAAGACCTGCCTTCGGGCAGAAGTACTATGGAAGATATACTGCATATTTTATTGACTTAGGCTTTCACGGCCGGAGTTGCTATGATCTTGAAGAAGATTTCCGGGCTGTAGACCGTGCCTCGAGGCTTGAAGTTCGCCGACGTTTTCGTCAGAGACTGCGTCTGGCATCCTCAAGGGTTGTCATGAAAATGCCAGACGCAGTCTCTGGCGAAACGTCGGGGAACTTCAGCCTCGAGGCCACGGTCTACAGCCCGGAAATCTTCTTCAAGATCATCATACTGCATATTTTATTTAATTAAAAAAGATAAAGACACTTTAATAAATCTTCTTCTTCGGCTTTCCCCCACTTATATGTTTGCCGTTTTCAGTTTCCATTTATTTCTATAATTCCAATCTCCTCTTCCAAATTCCTATCATCCATTATATTTCTGACATAGGTTTTTCCATTTCCATCTTGGTCTGCCACATTATTTCTTCCAGGGGGTGACCATTGGTATATATTTTTTGGCCATCTTTTCATTTTCCATTCTTTGTACATGGCCATACCATTTAAGCGTTTGATTTTCAATCTTCTTAACAACAGATGTGGTGACATTCATTTCTCTCCAAAGGAATTCATTTCTTATTTTATCCTGTCTTGTTTTTTGGAGGCTTCTTCTAAAATAATCGAATTCAACTCTTCTAATTTTATTCTTTTGTAATTCCGTCAAAGACCAAGTTTCACTTCCATATGACAAAATATTCTGCATTATGCTCTTATAATTTTCATTTTATTTCCTTTGTAATATTTTTATTCCAAATTATTCCATGTAATGTTTTAGTTTCATTTTTTTGCCATTGCAATTTTAGTCTGTACATCTCTCTCACAGGTACCTAAACTTGTAATTATTGACCCAAGATATTTAAAAAAATTCACACTTTTTTATTTTCCCTGTTTCAAGTATGAGGTCATCCACATCCTTTCCCAAACACATATATTCGTTTTCTGTAAATTTATATTCAGTCCCCATTTTTTTATATTCTTACATTACTTTATTTATCATATATTTCATATATCTTCATCCCTACAAAAATTACTTGATCATCTGCAAACACCAATGATTGCAGTACTTTTCCTCCTATAGGAATACCCATTTCAGAACATTTTTATGGCATAAGTTAAGAGCCTGGTCTAAATAAATGTTAAAAATAATTGGTGATAAACTGCATCCCTTCTTAAGGTCTTTATTCACTGTGAATTCTTCTGTTAAATTATTCTGTTTTTTACTTTAGCTTTTGTATTACTATAGATCCTCCTAACAATATTAATCCATTTATCATAAGTAATGCCACGAGTGATTTCCAAATTATCGATAAATTCACGACTCACGAGAGTGAGGAGTGAACTGATCTAGAGAATTTGGAAATCAAGAGTGGCATTTGTTAGGACTATTTAACGAATAAAATTAAGCTGTTTACTCACAATCATTGTTTAACTATAGTTATTTTAAAATATTTATATATTTAATGTAAACGGCGATGTTTGAAAACAAATCAGAAATGTGAGGTTATGTTCATTCACTGCTGCTTGATCATATTATTTATTGCCAAATAAGATCGCAATATTGTAAGAGTGCACCCAAGTAGAGAAATAATGAAACCCATGAAACTATATATCATAATCAATATTACGGGTTATTCGTTTATTTTTTTTAGTAAACAACTCAGTAAAATCAAGGAATCTTTTCATCATTTGCTATATTCAATGTATTTGTTTGGAGAAAAATAATGCTTTGCCTGTTCAGAACATTAAAAAGGAGGAGCTTTCTTATCACAAAAGCAGGAGCTGATAAAGATAAATCGATAATGAGAGCGAGGTGAATCACGACGGTTATTGGTTGTAAATCAACATTCATTGAAACGTGACTGGTCATTGACTAGCATTTGTGGCATGAGTTAAATAGTCACAGATATATCAGATTTCTCATTAATAAAGCTAATTATATAATTTGTAATTGCACAGTTTGTAAAATAGTTGGTTGGCATCACTGAGCCTAACATATGCATAGAGAGAGAATGTACCCACTGATGCAGGGTGGTGGTTGAGAGAAGTGAAGTATGCGACAAAGTTGTATATGTATATACACTAGCTACACCCACGGGATATTAAGTGTTAACTGATCTTGACACCTCACTTACGTCACTTAACCATCCAAGGGAGAAAACGGAAGCAGCCAGTTCCAAAACTTTATGCACTATCACCCTAACTTTCCAAGAAAACAATAGCCTAACACAATCAAATGAGGATGAACCCTCCAGAACTTACTTACTTACTCACTGGCACTATCGAACCCGTAGGTTCATGGGCGCGCGCGGACATAAGCTCTCCATACATCCCTATCCTGAGCTATTGCTTTCCGATCATTCCCTGTATAATCTACTTTCCTCAAATCATAGTTAATGTTACTTCTCCCACCTCATTCTTGTCTACCAACTGGGCGTTTTCCCTCTGGCTTTCCTACAAGAAGCTTCCATGGAAGTCTTTCATTCCCCATACGTGCAATATGTCCTGCCCATCGCAGTCCTCTTGATGTTGTCTGTCCAGCTTCCAACCTTCCATGGCCCTCCAAGCCATTGGTTCAGGTAAATCACATTGTCGAGACATCACGTACCTAAGGCAAGTCATTCACCAACTGAAAACTGGGCTGGATTTAAAAACAGCAACAAAACATTCACCCCCCAACACCACCCTTTCACATCAACAGTACAGACACTTGCCCTCTGGGTGTGGTACCGAGGTTACGTAACAACTTCAAACTCTTATTTACATTATCTTGGAGTAATAGAAAGTGATTGCATCTAATACTATTCCAGAAAACATTAGTCTTAATAGGTTATTCTACAATATCCCCTACTTTTTTTGAGCAGTGTATATATATATATATATATATATATATATATATATATATATATATATACTATAATGAGGGGTGTTTCCTTTAAGTAATTAATTTCCCTTAATATACAAATTTATAATGTAAACGTAGGCATTATAAAAAAAAACGACGTTTATAAAAAAACATCCTGAC
This sequence comes from Diploptera punctata, assembly GCA_030220185.1. Classification (NCBI taxonomy): domain Eukaryota; kingdom Metazoa; phylum Arthropoda; class Insecta; order Blattodea; family Blaberidae; genus Diploptera; species Diploptera punctata. Next base: position 1,476,330 of record JASPKZ010009823.1, read on the forward strand.
CAGGATCCAACCTGGGCCCTGCGTCGTCGCAAGAAAGCATGCATTATTACCGCACTGCTCTACTGAAGCGAACAATACAAATATTGCATCAGAAGTGAGCGCTAATTTACTATTGATTGGTTTAAAACAGATCATTACTTGCTTTCAATCATCTGATACTCTCTTAACTTAGAAATTCAAGGTAATAAATTATTTGTTTGAAATTCGTTCAATAACGGTGTGTTAAGAGGGAGAAGATGTTATATAGTATTCTGCAGGAGTTCAGAATTCCTAAAAGTTAGACTTATACGAACTGTGTCTAAATGAGCACAAAGAGTAGGGTGCGTGTAGGCAAACAGTTTTCTCGGATACTTTGAAATCCAGAATGGGTTGAAGCAAGGAGATGCACTATCTCCTCTACTATTTATTTTTGTACTAGAGCATGGCCATTAATCTTTAGAGGTTGAGAAAGGCCTACAACTCAATGGTATTAATAAGCTGTTAGTTTATACTGATGATGTAGAGTACTATTGGGCGATAGCGAGGAGATACTAAAGGACAACACGCACACACTACTGAGTAACACTAAGAAATTAGGACTGGAAGTAAATATCAATAAAACTAAATGTATGGTCACACGTAAAAATGCTTATATAATGGAAATGGACAGCTAATGACAAAAAATGAGGGGAATTTGAGAAAGTGGCTGAATGAATTCAAATACCAGGAACACCTTCCACCTTCACTGCAATCATAGGCATTTCATGCTATGCTTTGCAGGTTTACTAGGGAATTATAGGTGTGGTAGCTTCCCGTTGCTTTCCACACCGGTGAAGGATTATTGATGATAGATAGATGAAGATGGATTGATGATGATGGCCGGATGATTTTCGGGAACCGTGGGCCCTAAGCTTCCTGACATTTGTCTTACAGGTCAGAAAAAATCCCGAAAAAAACGTCACCCAGGAGCCTGTCCCGACATGGAAATCGAAACCGTGCCCGCTGCATTGACAGGCAGCACGCTACCTCGAGACCACAGCGGGGGACAACCTCCAATAAGAATTTGAAAATTTAAATTAAAAATGACGAGGACATGAACCACTAGAGGGTAAAGGGATTATTTGTCATTCCATTTAAAAAATAATTCCTCTTTTTCAACTTCCGGAATCTACAATCACTTTAATATACTTACAAAAACATTCTAGTTACAGAATGGAATGAAAGAACCGGATGAAAACAATTTCTATTTAAAAGAGAGGTAAGTTTCAAATACCAATTTTTATCGAAAATAATCACCCGCAAATTGGCTGTCTCCTCAAGACTGTTTGATTTAAAAGACCTGTTGTAAAATCCTTTGTTTTTTATCCTACCCCCTTCTCATTGTCGCAAGGGATTTTCAGTCTTTTAACTTCGCACCATTGGACAAACACTCAGTAGAAATCGAATTGAGAGGGAAAAAAGGCAAAAAAAGAGAGATAAAAAAGAAAGAAAAGAATGATTGAATTAACGATAAAATGCAATCCCGCATCACCTAGTACTAGAGATTCGGCACACCGGTCCCATACATTGTTCGGTTAAATTTTCACCAAAAACCTCGTGTTATTCCAGAAATACATTTTTCAGGTAAAATAACACCTATTTTTCTTCTTCTTCCTTCTTCGTCCTTCGGCTTTTCCCTTTCCCACTTACAGGTTTGCCGTCTTCAGTTTCCATTTATCTCTATCATTCCAATCCTCCCTCTTCCAAATTCCTATCGGCATCCATTATAGTTTCTGACGTATGTTTTTCCATTTTCATTTTGGTCTGCCACAGTTTTATTTCGTCTAGGAGTGACCCACTGTTTAGAATTTTTGACAACTTTAATTTCCCATTCTTTAACATGACCTTACCATTTAAGCGTTTGATTCTCAATCCTCTTAACAACGATGTCCCGGATGACAGTCCTTTCTCTCCAAGGAATTCATTTCTTATTTTATCCTGTCTTGTTTTTTGGAAGGCTTCTTCTAAGTAAAGAAATTCAACTGTTCTAATTTTATTTTTTTTGTAATTCCGTCAAAGACCAAGTTTCACTTCCATATGAGAAAAATTCTGTATTATTCTGGTATAAAATTTTCATTTATTTTCCTATTTAAAGGGCAATATTGTGTTAGTAAACTGCAGTTCGGTAAGTGGGCATACGTGGATCTTTAACCTACAATTATTAATTGTTTTTACTGATGAATGAATTAAATTAACTTACCTACAAAAGGATGTATTTTTTTAACCCTAATTCTAAATAAAAAACATGTTTTAATTGGGTAGGTCCCAGATCAATGCAAATTTCAAGGTATTCACAAATATAATTATTACATGTTAATTTCTTTAAACATGACCACTCTAATGGTCTTACTGTAATAATTCCTGACTACAGATGAATAGCAACCAGTTCGATTCTCGGTTTTGAATTTACGGATTTTATATCTGCATTTAACGGAATTTTATAGGTCATATCTGGGGATCGAGCAGGACATGGTACAGGACCTCCACTGCCAATCAACTTTTCTGAAAACCGTTGGTTCAAGAATCGACGCACACGACGACTGAAATGTGCCGGCGCCCCGTCATGTTTGGAACCACCTGCGTTGTCTTGTAGGAAGTGGTACGTCTTCCAGCAATTCTGGCAATGCTCTGGCGAGAAAATTGTAATAGCGCCTGCCATTTAATGGCCTAGGTAGGAGATATGTCCCAATTAAACAGTCCCCAACAACACCGGCCCGCACATATCAGTGTGTACTCACCCCCAGGTGTATCGCTCCATTAGTAAACAGATACAATTCACTACTACACTGGTGGACAAAAACAATTCCCTACCATCAACAGCAGTTGCAGTCATGACAACTGAAGAGCGTAATACGCCCGCTATCGGTTTAAGTAATCCTCATAGGAAAAAATGGCATTAGGGAAAAACATTTGTTTTGGTGTCCCCTACAACCTCCCAGAGTTTGTCGGTTTAAATAATTTTCACCCTGTATATAAATACAATAAAAACCAAAGAATGTTGTCTGAATCCTTTGATATAAGGAATACATGTTCTCAGGGTTTTGTTGGAGAGAAATACGCTGTTGATGTGTTAGAGTTGTACCATGTTCTTTGTGCCACGATAAGATGGGTTCTGATAGGTTAAAAAGAAAAGTTTAAAATTAAGCGACTAGTCATCATCTGAAATAGTACTGTAAAAAATCATAAACTATCAGCATCCACCTTAAAACGGTCTTGGACAAAAAATTCACGATTCTATACTATATGCCTAATTCTTCAATAAGACTCAACTCAACTCACTGGCGCTATCGAACCGTAGGTTAATGGCACCGCGGACATAAGCTCTCCATACATCCCTATCCTGAGCTAATGTTTACCAATCATCCCCTGTATAATCTACTTCCCTAAAATCATAGTTAATGTTATTCTCCCACCCCATTCTTGGTCTACCAACTGGGCGTCTTCCCTCTGGTATTCCTACAAGAAGCTTCCATGCAAGCCTTTCATTCCCCATTCGTGCTACATGTCCTGCCCATCGCAGTTACGAGACTTAACTGTTATTATTATATCTGGCTTCCTATAAAGACCATGTAGTTCATTGTTATGTAGTCTTCTCCATTCACCTCTCTGTTCATCTCTCTTTGGTCCAAAAATTTTCCTAAGAACTTTATTCTCAAATACTCGTAATCTCCTTTTCTCCCTTAAAGTAAGAGTCCATGTTTCACACCCCATATAATATAACTGGTAGAATAATAGTTTTACATATTTTCAGTTTAACCTTTTTTGAAAGGAGTTGGGACATCAAGAGTCTCTGTAATGCGTAATAACACGCATTTCCAGAATTGAGCCTATGTTTAATTTCTTTGTGCATCTCATTCCTATTTGTGATTATTGTTCCTAGGTATTTGAATTCAGCCACTTCCTCAAAATTTCCCTCATTTGTCATTAGCTGTCCATTTCCATTATATAATGTTTTCTATGTGTGAACATATATTTAGTTACATTGATATTTACTTACAGTCCCAATTTCTCAGTGTTACTCAGTAGTGTGTGCGTGTTGTCCTTTAGTATCTCCTCGCTATCGGCCAGTAGTACTGCATCATCAGCATAAACCAACAGCTTATTAATACCATTGAGTTGTAGGCCTTCTTCATCCTCTAAAGATTTGACGGCGTGCTGTAGTACAAAATTAAATAGTAGAGGAGATAGTGCATCTCCTTATTATTCAAGAACGCAGTAGAATTGTTATTTAAAAACACCATTACTGAACACAAAATTATCAAATGTATAGTTCGAAGGAATATGTTCATTATTTGCTATATTCATTGTATTTGTTGGAGAGTCAGTCACTGCAATATAATGATCTGGCTTGTTTCAGAATACAGGGTGGTCATAAAGTCTCGATCCATTTCTGTGTTAACGTAATTATTTTATTTTTCTTTTACCATAATCTAAAAGCATGTTGACGATAGGAGAACGTGTGTATGTTGTTACTGCGCGACTGCGCGGATTATCTTATACCGAGGTGCGACAGGCGATCACTTGGAAATTTCACAAACCAGGATCAACACGAGCAAACATCCAGTTACTTTACAATAAATTTCAAAGAATTGGGAACGTTGCTGATGAACCACGCTCCGGGAGATCTTTTGTACCATAAGAGACTGTTCAGCGAATCAGAGAATCAATCGAAAGAAGCCCGAGAACATCAAGTCGCCGTTTAAGCAATGAGTTAGATGTGCCAAAATAAACGATTTTGAAAGTTTTACACTTTACGTTAAAAAGAGCGTACCATATTCAGGTGCTCCAGAAATTTGATGCAGAATATTACGCAGCTCGTCAGGCTGCGTGTTATGATTTGATAGCGGCTGCACACAATGAGGACCTTATGGATCACATCCTGTTCAGTGATGAGGCCACGTTCCACATCTGTGGCAAAGTTAATAAACATAACACCCGAATATCGGGTACCGAAACACACCGAAAGTGAATTATGGCTTGGAATTACGAAGACTACAGTGTATGGACCCTTCATGTTCGCAGAACAGACAATTAATGGCAACAATTACCTTGGCATGCTCAAGTTATTCCTCGAACCACAGCTACATCAGAATAGCCCCTGGACTTCTTTGCTTGGGGATTCATAAAGAGGGAATGTGTAAAAGACAAAGGTACGGGATCTCCAGGATCTTAGGACTCGAATTTGCAATGCAGTGACGGCTATTCCACCGTCTATGCTTCAAAACGTTTTTCGGGCTACTCTCGATCGATTGGAACAATGCTTCAAAATGGACGGAGGCCATGCTTGAAATACGATGAACATGTATACATGCCTTGACAATAACATACATAAATATCATCAAACTGAATTCATTATTTCTTGGAAATGGATCGAGACTTTATGATCACCCTGTATTAAAAAGGAGGAGCTTTCTTTATCATAAAAGCAGGAGCTGGTAAAAAGAAATCAATAAAGAACGAGGTGAAAAACGACTGTCATTGGTTGTAAATCAAAATTCATTGAAACGTAATTCGTCATTGACTCCCATTTGGGGCATGTGTAAAATAGTCAAACTATCCCTGGAGACAGCAAAGGCCATCTTCCGCTTAAATATAGCACCAATCATGACTATGGAGTAGAAGTGATTTGGAATAACCTAAATAAAGCAAACCTAGAGGAAATAGAGAAGGTCAAAGCACACTTTTTAAAGATAGCGCTAAGCGTATCAAAAATACACGCCTTCACGCCTAACATACATACTGACAAAGGAACCATTCTTCATAGAAGAGCTCCACCTGGACCATCTCGTGCCGGCAACAGATGCCTACAAAGAACTGCTGTGGGAACTCAACGAGAAGAGAGAACAGATATGGCCTGAGTTCTACGCAACGGATGCGATGATCTACAGGGAATGGACAGCAGCCAGATACGACCTCAGACACACACCGTGACGAGAGTCGCGGTCCATGGTTTCCACCACAGAATATGCACAACAGTGAAGCGCCATAACCCAGAAGAAAAGTGCAAGTGCAAACTATGTGAGTCGCACTGCGACCGATATCACCTATTACAGTGTAAAAACATAGGAACATCGATAACAGACTTATGTAAGACATGAAAACAATTCTTTCTACATGGCCATTGGCTCCAATAATACCTATTATTATTAAAATAGTCAAACTGAATACATTATTCGTTGGGAATGGAGCGGGACTTTCTGACCACCCTGTATTTCACTGTATCTATATTGTTTGGTTCCCAGTATGCTGGAATCAGAGTCCGCGGCGAAGCATATGCTAGAGGGCGGTGGTGTCGCGACAAAGCAAGATTTAGCTTCGATTCGTTTGAAACCAGTGATCTCTGCGCTGGCTGCCTGCTTTCCTATGTTTTTGACGTACGCTGGCCGCAAGCAAATAAAAAAAAGAGGTCTGCAGCTACCAGCTTGTCAATTTTGCCGAAGCCCCTTCTTGACGTCTTACGGCATCACGAATCTTATTGCTGTTACCCATTGCCATATGCTTGTTTTTGGCCTATTCCTAAATTTTTATTTTAAATATTTCCCAAAATAAAAATTACCCACTAACGTCGTAAGTAATAATATTTTTAGTGTCAAAAGCTAAAGTAAAAATACAGAATAATTTAGCAGAGGAATTCACAGTGAATAAAGGCCTTAAGCAGGGATGCAGATTATCACCAATTCTTTTTAACATTTATTTAGATCAGGCTCTTAGCTTGTGGTATAAAAAATGTTCTGAAATGGGTATTCCTATAGGAGGAAAAGTACTGCATTCATTGTTGTTTGCAGATGATCAAATATTTTTTGCAGGGGATGAAGATGATACGAAATATATTATAAATAAACTAATGGAAGAATATAAAAATGGGGACTGAATATAAATTTACATAAAAAAGAATATAAGTGTTTGGGAAAGGATGTGGACGACCTCATACTTGAAACAGGGAAAATAAAAAAAAAATTGACTTTTTTAAATATCTTGGGTCAATAATTACAAGTTCAGGTACCTGTAAGAGAGATGTACAGACTAAAATTGCAATGGCAAAATATGCAACTAAGACATTACATGGAATAATTTGGAACAAAAATATCACAAAGGAAAATAAAATGAAAATTTATAAGAGCATAATAAAGAATATTTTGTCATATGGAAGTGAAGCTTGGTCTTTGACGGAATTACAAAAGAATAAAATTAGAACAGTTGAATTCGATTATTTTATAAGAAGCCTCGAAAAAACAAGACGGGATAAAATAAGAAATGAATTCCTTTGGAGAGAAATGAATGTCACCACATCTGTTGTTAAGAGGATTGAAAATCAAACGCTTAAATGGTATGGCTATGTACAAAGATGGAAAATGAAAGATGGCCAAAAAATATATACCAGTGGTCACCCCCTGGAAGAAATAAACGTGGCAGACCAAGATGGAAATGGAAAACCTACATCAGAACTATAATGGATGATAGGAATTTGGAAGAGAGAGATTGGAATGATAGAGATAAATGGAAACTGAAGACGGCAAACATATAAGTGGGGGAAAGCCGAAGAAGAAGAAGAAGAAAATATAATACATAACTGTGTTTCATGTATACTTTTATTATTCATTAATAGTTTAAGCTTTCTTTACCAAACCAATTACTTAATCAAATTAAAGATTGTTATTATTATTATCATTATTGTTATTATTATTGTTATTGTTATTATTGTTATTGTTATTATTATTGTTATTATTATTGTTATTATTATTGTTATTATTATTGCTATTATTATTATTATTATTATTATTATTATTTTATTATAAGGGATAAAGAGGATAAACAAGAAAGTGATATTAAGAACAGAATAAATAAAGTTAGGGCAATGACGAATGGAGTCTTATGGAACAGACATATAACCAGAAAAAAAAAGTTACAAATATATAATTCAATAGTGAGAAGTACTGTCACAAATGGAGCTCAAGTCTGGAAATTCAACAAAAACTTATGTCGATGGAAATGGACTTCTTGAGGAGAGCAGCGAGATGTTCAAAATTAGAAAAAATAAGAAATGTCATACGAGAAAAAAAAAATGAGTATTAAAATTTAATAATAGATTATATAAGATATAAGCAATAACATTTGGGGACGTACGCGAATGCAAGAAGAAAGGTTACCCAGGAAAACATTGGAATGGTGTCCACCTGGAAGAAAGAAGGAAAGGAAGACCTCGAAACTCGTGGATGCAAGAAATAAGAACTGGAATGAGAACAAGAGGACAAGAGGAGATGGAGTGGATGGATAGAGACGAGTGGAGAAGAATAATAAAACGTTAGACACAGAAAGATGTGTAAACATTAAAAATCTGTATATAAATAAAATAGTAATAATAATAATCATCATCAATATTATTATTATCATCATCATCATCATCATTAGAGCAATAAATAACATGGCAATGAGAAAATTGTATCAAATAAAAATTACATTTCTGTTGTTGGATGTTTATTTCTTGAAACAAAAATGCTTCAAGCTTACAAATCAGACCGCATGTCAAGAATGGCGCTGTTATCGGTGATTTTAACAAAACAAGACGAATGCGGCACGTCCTGCAGGACTGCAGTGTATCCCTTAGGAGTCGTAGCTCAGGGTTCCTGAATTACAACCACAATACGGGGAGAAAATACTCCAAAACCAAGAAAAACGCTATTCAAAAATCGATATAAATATTGGCGGGTTCTGAAAACATTTATATTACTTACTTTCCTTCTTTCCCCATAGTTCACTGTTCCTAGATTAGGATGCAAACATGCGAATAACTCTATGGGAGGTAACTTATGGAGTATTCATTTATAGGCATTGTATATCCAATTATTAGATTCACATCGATGCATTTTTATTATAAACGACGCCGTTAACCTGTCGAATGGGAATATAATAGATAATATGTCAATGTAAGACAATAACAGTGTTTCCAATTAAATTTCTTCCCACTTACGAGAAAAATGCCAGATTGAAAGTAATATAAATGTCTTCTTCTTCTTCTTTCTTCTTTCCTTTCATGTGATAGAACCTAGTGGTCTGTTAGGTCCTCAATCCAACGTTTGAAGGGTCTGCCCCCAAAGATCTCTTGCCTGGTGGCTGGTAATTTTAAAGATCTGACGTGGTTATTCTTGTTCTGTTCATTGTTCGTTACGTGAGATTTCCAGTTGTGTTTCTGTATTTTTGCACATATTCCATGACTGATTCTGTTTGTAAGTAATATCAATGTATATGATTTAAAGTAAAAATACCTTGGGGCACGTTTAATTAAAAATTCTCCAAAAAATATGTTTGTACTATAGAAATTCTTTCATTACAAACTAATAATAATAAAATAATAATAATAATAATAATGAATAATAATAATAATAGTAATAAGTAATAATAATAATAATTTAATGTTGGTACATTCTTTAATATCTTTATTCAAATGTTTCAATATTTTGAATGGTAATATGGTTGGAGTTATCTGCGTCTGATTCTAAATGTGTAAGAAATTTAAACCACATGCAACAATTTTTTTTTTCAAATGCCCCACGTTTGTCTTTCGACATTCCTGGTTCTCTCCTCCTGGCATGGTGTACTTGTAACCGACTTCTGAGGTTGGGGCGCCAGGAAGGCGGGGTGTACATTGCCCCGATGATATGAGTGATGCTGAATAGTGGTGCGTCAGGAGAGTTTCCCTAATCCTAAGCTTGACCTAAGATGAATATGAATGATGATGATTGCGATGGCCATATGATTTCGGGGCCCGTTTGCGCCTTAAAGGTTTCCTGACATTTATCTTACAGGTGAGGAAAAAACCCGATAAAAACCTCACCCAGAAAAACTGTCCGCCGATCGGGGATCGAACCCGGGGCCCGCTGCGTGAGACAGGGCAGCACGCTAACCCCGAGACCACAGCGGTTTAGACACATGCTACAAAATATATGCAGACATTTTAAAATGAAAAATTGAAAAGTTTCAGACGAAAAGTTCCTTTGGTGGAATGTCAAAATGGATTTAGGAAAGGACGATCTTGTGTATTGATGTCAGCATTTTCTCTGTTTAAACTATTGCTTGAAAAAAGAAGAGAATTCATCTAAGAAGAACACATTTTGCTTTCATAGACTTTGAAAAAAGCATTCAACATGGTCAAGAGATCAAAACTTTTTAATATATTGGAAGACAGAAATATACTAAATTTACTTCTGCAGAACATACAAAATATTTACAAAGACTATTTAACTCATGCCCCAAATGGGAGTCAATGACCATCACGTTTCAATGATTTCTGTTTTACAACCAATCAGAGTCGTGTTTCAACCAAATATTTATCAGTGTTATAATTAACCATATTAAAGAAGAAGCTCCTCCTTACAATATTGCGTTCCTTTGGCAAATAATAGTATGATCTTGTTGCAAGTGATAAACACATGAAGCAGTAGAAGCGTACCTATCGTTTCTCATTTGTTTCAAACATCGCCGTTACATTAAATATCTAAATATTTTTGAAAATAACTATAGTTTAAATAATGATTTGTGAGTAAACATCTTAATTTTATTCGTTAAATAGTCCTAACAAATGCCACTCTTGTTTTCCAAATTCTCTAGATAAATTCACTGCCCTCCTCACTTCGTGAGTCGTGAATTTATCGATTAATTTTGGAATCACTCGTGGCATTACTTATGACTATTTAACTCATGCCCCAAATGGGATTCAATGACCAATCACGTTTCAATGATTTCTGTATTACAACCAATCAGAGACGTGTTTCACGAAATAATTATCCAACGTTAGGATTATCATATATTAAGCCAAAGCTCCTCCTTTTTAATATTCTGAACAGGTCTGACCGTTATTTTGCAGTGACTGAGCCTATAAACAAATACGGCTACCAGATTGTATATAATAGTGCTTACATGTTCAACATTTGGTAGCAATTGATTATAACCACCAAAAAAAAGAAACCACTGTTTGCAACTTTCTTAAATGTATACGACATCAAAAATGAATTAATATACAGATTGATGTGTTCATTTTTTCTCCACTAGAGAGCATTCTTACAATATTGCGTTTCCTTGGCAATAATTAGTATGATCTGGTTGCAGTGATAAACAAAAGAAGGCAGTAGAAGCGTAGGCTACCTATCGTTCTCTCATTAGTTTTCAAACATCACCGTTTAACTTAAATATAAAAATATTTTAAATAACTGTAGTTAAATAATGATTTGTGAGTAAACAGCTTTATTTTATTCGTTAAATAGTCCTAACAAATGCCACTCTTGATTTCCAAAGTTCTCTAGATAAATTTCACTCCTCACTTCGTGAGTCTGTGAATTTATCGATAATTTGGAAATCACTCGTGGCATTACTTATGATAACACCATGAAGATTAAATTAAATAACAGATTTTCTGAAGAAGGAATGTATAATAAAGTGGTTGTGACATAAAGCTGCCCGCAATCCCCAACACTCTTTGCATATTTATATCAACGAGTGATTATGTTACTGGGAACAAGAAATATAAATTTCGAATAAGAATATCAGAATACTACTAAATTAAAACACCTTATTTCTTGCTGATGACCAAATAAACTAAGCAATTTCAGAAGATAAGCTGCAGAAAGTTCTGTATGAACTTAACAAAATTACAGAAGAACATGGATGTTAGATATCTACAGAGAAAACAAAAATTATGGCATTTCAAGGGGTAGATCCTGTCAGAAGTAAAATTGTACTTGACAATAAATATTTTGGAGCAGGTGAATAATTTTACATATCTAGGATGCAATAATCTCATATGAAGAGAAGAAAAGGATGTAATGCAAAAATATCTAAATGTTTAAGGATTTTTAGGGTTAAATAAATTATATCTTCAAGCACAGTTCGTGCCAAAAACATCCATCCATACATGGAAAATTGAGAAAGAAGGTGCAGAAAAGTAAGACCAAGAACAACCTGGAAAGATAACATTCAACATTGAATGAGGAAATTCGCTCTGTACGGATCCAAGAAACAGGGGACAGAGAACGATGAGAGAGCTTAAATTAAGGGAAACTTGTGAATGTGTATTTACAAACATGATAATCTATAAGTCCGACAGCCATTTTTTTAAACTTAACATTACTTATTAAGATTGGTGTAGAGAAAAAAATCTCAATAGTTAGATAATTCTCAATAAATAATATAATAATAATAATAATAATAATAATAATATTTTTTTGATTGATTGCGGATGAGCCAATGTAGGACTACGCAAAGTTCTTAGAGGCGTTTTCCTTTGAGCCCAAATTTTTTTCATTCTTTTGCTATGAGCTTGTTTTTCTATCATCTGTCCCAAGTTGTTCCAGTTAGTTTTTTTTTCGGTTTGTCCTCTTGGTCAACTTGCCACTTATGCACCTTAATTCTAAATATATCTCTGTTTTGGGATATCTTCTTTAGTAATTCCTGCCAATTTTAAGTCCCTTTTTTGACTTCATCAATCCACTTCATAGTATCCACTGGTGCTTTACGTCCTGTTTTCGTAGAATTCCATTATTGTTTTGTAAGTCTATTTGAGTTCATTCGTTTAATATGGCCGTAAATTTTAACCTTCGTTTTTTAATATCACTATGAATGTCTGTATATATTTTTATTTCCTTTTTACTTCACCTATGACTTGTGGACCTAAAACTTTTCTTATAATTTTGCATTCTTTTTTCACTATGTTTTCGAATTTTTTTTTTTCTGTTCAAAATTAATGTTTCTTCTGCTCCATAAAGGCACTCTGGTTTAATTACAGTGTTATAGTGTCGTAATTTTGTATGTAAAGATATGCATTTTTTTATTATAAGTGTTGTGAGTAAGCCGAATTGCTGGTTTCCATTTTTTTGGCATCTACTTTTATTGGCTTTAGTTTCAATTCCATTTTCTCTGAATTATTTCACCAAGATATTTAAATTGTGAAACTCGTTTAATTTTTCCATATTTGGTTTCCAGGTATTTTGGGTGCTTGTTGTTGCGATGAAATATATTCCGTTTTTTTTCAAAAGAAATTTGCAGACCAACTTTCTCTGCAATGTCATTTAATAATTCAATCTGTTTTTTGTGCTGTTACGTCACGGGTTAAGATTGCTAGATCATCAGCATATGCTAGGCAATCAATCTTCAATTTTCCCTCTCCTCTCCTAAATATGATTGGTTGATTACATTTAAAAAATTGCTTTCTGGGTTTACGAGCCATTCTTGTATTACTTTATCAAGAAACACAAATTGAAGGAGTAGTGGAGAAAGTTCATCTCCTTGTCTTACTCCTGTCTTAATTTCAAAGGATTCAGAAATTTCCCCCATGAATTTAACCTTAAGCCCTTGTATCTGTTAGTGTCTGTCTAATAAGTGCAAGAGTTTTACGATCTAAACCTTGTTCTTTCAATATTTTCAAATAGTGATTCTCGGTCAACCGAATCGTAAGCTTTTTTTAAAGTCAACAAATATACACACTAAGTCATTGCTACAAATTCTCTGGTGTCTAAGGATTAGCTTAAGGTTCAGGATTTGTTCTGGACATGATTATTATTATTATTATTATTATTATTATTATTATTATTATTATTATTATTATTATTATTATTATTATTATTATTATTATTATTATTATTATTATTATTATTATTAAATAAAGTAGATTTCTGTTTTAATTAATCGGTCTTGCTGTAATATTTTTCTTTCCAACTACAAATGAACCGTTTTTCGTTCCTCTTACTTTTATTCAGGGTTTGGAAGGATCTTGCTTTTAGAGTTTTATATGAAGAGACGATGGAGAGAGAGGTTGTGCAATTTTAAGAGGATAAAACGCACATAGAGAGATGATATCCTTCACAGAGCTTCAAGCGGTTTCTACTTAAGGCTTCCTCTCTGTAAATGTATACTAGGAGGACAGTCTTTTGATCCATACTCTTTTTGTCACCAGCTACATAGCAGGCGTATTCAGATTCGGCACAAATATGCTCTTTGAAATCCAAGAAATATTACAAATAACTTATCTCTTTATGATTGCTGACTTATTACTCCATTTTAAAATGTAACGGGGAAGCATGAAACCAAAATATCACATTAACCATCCACAGCTACAAGGAAATACAGCAGACAAGACTGTTTTAAACAGGAACAACTACATACATACATACATACATACATACATACATACATACATACATACATACATACATACATACATACATACATACATAAGGACTTTATTAACCATTCGCATTCGCTTCAGGTTTAAAGGTTCAATGCATTTTCCCAGAAACCTGATTTATATTACCGAAAATTATATTGTATATTTTCAGACATTCAGAACAAACAAAAGATAACGGTACTTGAGATCACACCCAGCATCGTCAGGCAATTGGGTAGCTACAATAAGTAGCGGCTCCAGGTTGAGGAACCAGCTATAACGGCTGGAGGACTCGACATGCTAACCACATGTCACCCCTACACTGGCTGTTGATCATCTACCTCTGTTATTGACACATGTGGATGTGAAGGGCCAGCAGCCGGCTGGTAAAAGGGCAACCGCTGAAAAGTGGAAAGACCCTAAATCGGATCGGAGATCACAAATTGGCATCTTTTAAAAGAAATCTAAATTTATATTTGCTCTAAACTCGACTTCATTATTATCCAGTGTAAGGTATATATATATATAATATATATATATATATATATATATATTAATGGTGATTCCCGTATAATGTATCATATTTATATTATTATTATTATTATATTATTATTATTATTATATTATTATTATATTATTATTATCGTATCATTATTGTTATTACCCTATAAAATGTTGTTTGTACATGACATTTACATTGCTACATTTATTGTATCTTTAACTGTTTATTAATTAGTATAGTGTATATCTATATTTGTCAAATATTTATTTGTATTTGTGCTGGTTGAGTGGAAGAGAGGGCCTTATGGCCTTAACTCTGCCAGAATAAATAAAGTATTATTATTATTATTATTATTATAATTATTATAATTATTATTATTATTATTATTATTATATTATTATTATTATTATTATAAGGGTGAAGGCAAAAGCACATTCATCTACTATTCATAAATGTTAATAAAACATGAACCGTGCAAAGGGATGTACAAAATATTTCAAAATATGTAACAGCAGAGATAAGCGAGTGCACCTCGTCTTCTG
This sequence comes from Diploptera punctata, assembly GCA_030220185.1. Lineage (NCBI taxonomy): Eukaryota > Metazoa > Arthropoda > Insecta > Blattodea > Blaberidae > Diploptera > Diploptera punctata. The sequence goes on from JASPKZ010009823.1 coordinate 1,491,544, forward strand.
AGTTGAAGGTCATTTAACTGCCGGCGAGTCTATCTCGTCTTTTGAGGTGAATGGGTTAAACTAAAAGTAAGATACATACAATGTTATTTACAAATATGGGTCGCACGGGCAGTAAGCCGTACGTGCTGTTGACAGTCCGTTAAGTTGATGTTTGGTAATAATATAACTTAAAAACACAATACCATTAATTCTTAGGGCACGCCGTAGCGTAGTGGGTAAGGCACTGAGCTGCAAGCCGGAGGGTCGAGGGTTCAAGTCCCGTTGGGGTGAGCTTTTTTAAACTGACCCAAACCCTCTGGCGGCACTATGGCCCTGGGGTCGACTCAGCCTCTAACGAAAATGAGTACCACACGCTTGTTCGGGGGTAAAGGCGGCCGTCACGCAGGGCTGACAACCCGGCTGACATAAAGTGCCGATTGTCTAGAAAATGTGGGAGCCTTAACCTCCTACTACCCCAAGGGCCTCCGGGCCTGTTGTGGGATCACTTTACTTTTTTTTACCATTAATTCTTAATAATTATACATAACTTAATTAATGTATAATGCTATTGTATTATTATGTAATTGTAATATTATTGTGTTTTCTTTATGTAATTGTAATTTGATTGTTAGTTTTTTTGTTTTTTCTTTATACTATTACCAATTATTACTTTATTGTAACGGACTGTCAACAGCACGTACGGCTTACTGCCCGTGCGACCCATGTTTGTAAATAACATTGTAAATATCTTACCTTTTGTCTAATAAGTCCTACTACTCACTACTACTACTACTACTACTACTTACTTAAAACAAAACAAAAGAAAATACAGTAATATTACAATTAGAGATCAATACAATTACATTATACATTAACTTAGTTATGTAGAATTATTAAGAATTAATGGTATTGCAATTTGTTAACATATTTATTTATTCATGAATGAGTGTTGATCTTATTTTCCGCGTTTTATCCAGAAATTTACCCACGTTTATCCAATTTTCTGGGTTTACCAGTAACTCGTAGCATGCCAATCTTTCACGATTTGAATTTTGAAATCTTTCTGGTAATAACTGATGCCTCCAATATTCTAAATCGTTACATTTTCCTAATATATGTATCTCGTCTTCAAAGCACATTGGACATATTCGCATATCGTGATCGTCGCTAATTTTTAAAAATGCCCATGCCCCTAAACTAAACCAAGCAAGCCCTGATCTCTCTTTAAATCCTAGACTGAATATATAAGATTATTTTCCTCAAACTTGTTTTAGGTCTCTCTGTAAAAACAGTCAACACTCATTCATGAATAAATAAATATGTTAACAAATTGCAATACCGTTAATTCTTAATAATTCTACGTAACTAAGTTAATGTATAATGTAATTGTATTGTTATCTAATTGTAATATTATTGTGTGTTTCTCTTTTGTTTTAAGTATATTATTACCAAACATCAACTTATTGTAACGGACTGTCAACAGCACGTACGGTCCGTGCGATCCAGATTTGTAAATAACATTGTATTTTTATCTTAATTTTAGTCTAATGAAGTCCTTATGTACTTAGTAAAAACAGTGATCGTTTTCCATGATTGGAGAATATTAACTGAGGGTATGTATATGCGAATTCCAGTTCGAATTCCAGTAAGTTGGTTACTTACCTAGGAGGAGACTTTATGCATTATTATTATGAGAAGAAGAGTAATAAAATCTGTCGTCGATCTTTTGAAAAATAATTTTTTAATTTGTAGGGTGGCTCTATTTCATCAAGTCCTGCTTCAATGAAAATTATAGAACCAGGTTTCAGAGTTACTCTCGTACTCTTATCGAGAGTGGAGCATTCTCGCGGATGAGCGGCTAAATAATACGACCTATCAACTCTTTAACTGACTAATCGATATATCGAACGATTCTAATGACATGTTTTAACTTTCAAATAGTATTAAGGCAAAAACGGACTAAGTTGCACAATTAACTAAATATTTTTCATACTATAGAGTCTTAAAATGTACAAGTCAATGTTCAAATACCGTAGGTATGTCTAAAGTTCTCTAAAAAGCAACATTTATATTTTCCAACCATTACTATATTTTGTGACTATATGACTACATAACTACTACGGTAACCATAAACTACTTCGACGATAGTGATAAAATACGTATAGGCAATATTTTTAGGTTGTAACAGTAGATATCCTCTATTATATAAAAATGAATGTTCAGAAGATTCCCGGGATGACCGTAGGCTATAAGAGAGTTGTGATACTCAACTCTTACACCCTTAAAAATCACCCTTTGTAGTGAAAAAAATCATTTTTTGACGCTTAAATGGATTACGCTGCCTAAACCATAACAAATACATAAAATTAATTTACACAGAATCGAGTGTCCCAAAAACCTCTACGAAAAAGTCCGCGACAGCATATGTCTATCTTTTACGGATAACTCATAATATCCATGTTTGTCGTTCATTGATGCCATGAAGATCGGGATAAGTAGATTCCCGGACAAGCATGCACTGCCGTACCATTTATCCGGTTGTGATGAGGCTCTTTGCAAAATGTTCAGAATTTTCCCGGGGAGGTTATAGGTTATAAGAGAATTTTAAAGGTGTTCCTCACCCGGAAAAACAGAAGATATACGGCTACCAGATTGTATGTATAGTGCATGAATGTTAACAGAAAGCGCATGCGAGAGATAATATAAAAGCGTTTGTAACAATTGATTTAAGCACAAAGAAAAGAAACCACTGTTTGCAATTTCTTAAACAAATCATTTTCCAGAAAATGACGCAGAAAAATATAATTGACATATTTACATCATAGGACATCAGATACTATTTAATACCTATAACGTTGCTTATACATTTTTCCACTAGAGTGTATTCTTACAACATTGCGATCTTTTGGCAATAAATAATAGTATAGATCTCCCTGCAGTGCTACCTGATAGAAACAAAAGAGAAGACAAAATAAGCGTACCAATAGTTTCTCAATTTGTTTTCAAACATCGCCATTTACATTAAATATATAAATATTTTAAAATAACTATAGTTGTAAATAATGAAATAAATTTTGGATTAAACAGCGTAATTTTATTCGTTAAATAGTCCTAACAAATGTCCCTCTTGATTGCCAAATTCTCTAGATAAATGTGGAAATCACTAGATGATGGATGACTTATGATAATTAAAATCAGTGAGTATAACTTTGAATCCTCTTTACATGGTTCACTAAATATTTTAGCATTGACTGTATCGAAACACCACTAGAAATTAAGATTACCTACTGACTGACGTTGTCATTGTGGCAAGAAGTAATAGACTCGTAAGTACTAAAACGTACCATTAATAGTAATAACTGGAAGGCGCACAAACGTGCACACGAGTCTATTACCAACATAGAAACCCAAACGAATGGTACCTACCCCTCTAAGCTGTAATGAATAACATATACACTCGGAGTGGGGATGGCGACTTATGGGAGGAGTCATCGCCCTTATAAGGCGAGGACGCTCGTCAAAACTCTCTCATGCTCCTACGTTCTGCAATAATCAAGTTCTTCAGTAATCGTTCGCGAAGGTGATATTAAAACACATCGGCGGAAATAACTCATCAATTCCACTCCGAGTTAATGAAGTAAATATACAATTGTACATACAAATTTATCCAATAAACTAAAATAATAAGTGTATAATTTAAAACACCCCTGAGTGATTATATTGTACCCTGAGCGAACCGGCACATCCTACACTGTACCGTGTTATGGACAATAAAAACCTATCTATCTATTTATCTATTTTGCTTAATTGTTTTCGGTTCCGAAAAACATAAGTTGCGTCCGCTATAGCAGTAACACACAAACACACATATATATACATATACTTTTTTCATGCCCATTTTCGATACCTGCTAAGTAGGGACAATGAAGATATATGAAAAAGTGTACTCAAACATTTGTATAAGTGCAAATTCAATAACTAGGAATTCGCTAACAGATTAGTTACGTATGTACACGACGTGCTGGTTCAAAACAAAACATTCTAAACGCGATATGACGTTAAAGCGTCTATTAATAACACTGGCCAACATGTTTTTTATCTCATGAGTACCAATACTTACTTACTTACTCACAGGCACTATCGAACCCGTAGGTTCATGGCCGCACGGACATAAGCTCTCCATACATCCCTATCCTGAGCTAATGCTTTCCAATCATTTCCTGTATAATCTACTTCCCTCAAATCATAGTTAATGCTATTCTCCCACCTCATTTTTGGTCTACCAACTGGGCGTTTTCCCTCTGGCTTTCCTACAAGAAGCTTCCATGCAAGTCTTCCATTCCCCATACGTGCAACATGTCCTGCCCTTCGCAGTCTACGAGACTTAACCGTTCTTATTATATCTGGCTTTCTATAAAGGTCATGTAGTTCATTGTTATGTAGTCTTCTCTATTCACCTGTCTGTTCATCTCTCGTTGGTCCAAAAATTCTCCTAAGTACTTTATTCTCAAATACTTGTTATCTCCTTTCCTCTCTCAAAGTAAGAGTCCATGTTTCGCACCCATATAATATAACTGGTAGAATAATAGTTTTATATATTTTCAGTTTAACGTTTTTTTAAAAGAGTTGGGACATCAAAAGTCTCTGCAATGCATAATAGCACGCATTTCCAGAATTCAGCCTATGTTTAATTTCTTCGTCTCATGAGTATCAATAGTTGTACTTAATGCTGTGTTTTATCGTGTTTTCAAATATGTATTCGGAATTTCTCCATCACCCACAGTTTTTTTATTTCAATTTCAATTAATTGATTTAAATAATCAACTTTTTAATAAACGTTTTTTCGTCCATTTGACCATTGTAAAATAAAACCAAATGAGCTAACTCACGAGATTTCGGCTAGGGAAAAGAGATATCAAGGCAAATGGAATCCTAATAAGCTGGCCGATTATTGTTGGACCATCAAGAGGGATGCTCCACAGGCGAAATATAGCAGAAAATCGTCATTTCTTACTTTCTAGGTGAGTCTGAATGTTCGATTATTGTGTAGTTACGAATGTGGAAAATATAAAAATGTTTGAAATTATAAATTCCTGTCTCTCGGAAACGTTGCGTGATGGAGAAAAACCGATATCATATTTGAATTCAGGAGAAAAAATACTATTACAATCAAATATTTTTTCTTTCTAAGACAAATAAAAAATGTATTTTTTGTTGTCATAGATAGGTCTCTAATGAAACAAAATACTTTCTATGCATTCAAAAAAAGGGATATTATTTCGTAAAAAGTTAATTTGATGATCCATATTTGCTGGAACTTCAGTTTCTCTTGATTTATACATCTCAGTTTTGAAACACACTGTGTTTCTTGCCCGATAACATTGTTTGTAGGCTTACTGTTATAACAAGCTGTTTAGAATCGAGGAGGACCAATTCGTAACAGGAATTCATTATCGTAAAGCCTCTGTTTTACAGGTAGCATATAAGCTTGGTGTAATTCATGCCACCTAGTGACATAACCAATTACTATGCGCGTGAATTATGCCGCGTACTAATACAGTCTACTTAGTTACAACTTCACTTCAAATTCATGACTCCATGTCTTCTCTCTCTCTCTCTCTACTTGTTCATAATCAACCCATTCAATCTAGCTGCACATTCCAATTCATTCATTTATACATTACATTCACCATATATCTGCTAACTTAACAACTCTCAATATTACTCTAATACCATTTGATGGGTGAAATTTTCGACATTTTCGGTCAAATTTAGCTTTTTTTTTTGTTTCTTGTATTAAAAAATACTACATACCTTAAAATATAAGTTGGCGAAGTTTCAGTGCCCTATGGCGCTTGTAAGTCTCCCTAATGACCTAGGTGGGCATGTATGCTACATTCTACACTGTGATTAAATAGTCCCAGTACATTTTAAAGAAATCGCTTACATATCGTATTTCTGTTACAGCCATTCGAAAGATACAAATATGTTCACCACTGAAGAGCGGATAGAGATTGTTGCTGGGCGTTTAAGAGGCCAGTCGTACGAAGAAGTTAGAGACTGATTCCAAAGGAAACCCTCACGGGAGACGTGTATCTTGATATGTTGCAACTTTTCTTACAGCCACAGTTACAGCAAGATGGTATCATTGATACAGTGGTGTTGCAACAAGATGGAGCACCACCACACTTTGCTCTGGCTATACGCGGGTATCTCAATGACAGGTTTCCCAAAAGGTGGATTGCAAGGGCATCTCCTCGTATCTGGGCACATCGTTCGCCAGACCTCGCACCCCTGGACTTTTTTGCTTGGGGGTTCATCAAGCAACAGGTGTACAGAACCAAGTTTCCTAATCTGCAAGTGCTGAAAGAACGCATACGCCAAGCGAGTGAAATGATTACAGAGGATATGTTGGTGCATGTTTTCCGGGCGACGGTGCGTCTTTGGGGAACATGTTTTGAGATTGATGGAGGTTATGTTGAACACTAACTTGATAGTAGAAACTACCTTATAATTCTTATTTTATTTGCGCTACGTTATCCACAAAATCATACTGTAATTTAACTGTATTCAAACTTCCAAATTGGCGTTTCCACACTTTTATTTTCATTGCATTTCAATACATTCAAATCAAAATAGCATTGACACATTTAATGCTAGAAGCACGACATTTTAACTGCATGTCCCACACACTATGGCTAATACTTCTGTGCATGGATTCTGAAACAACGTTGATAGTTTTTTAAATAAAAAATAAAATATGTGTAGTAATTAAAGAAAAAAACATATGCAGAGGATACATATATTTTTTCTTCCTTTGTACCGAAATGGACATTTCGGTACAGGAATTACGTCTTACTGCGCAAACTATACGTCATCGCGTCTCCATCTCGAGTGTCATCTTTATGAACAGTGCCAAATGCTTTCCTATCAATCCTTTCCTTTCCTAGTGCGCACGCTGTGCTATTGCGCATTCCCCCTCTCCCTGTGAACTCTCATAAATAGCTGTGTTTTGTAACATCGAAGCATCGTCTGCTTAGTCACCGATGAAGTCTGGTCAGAACAGCTCAGGAGAACTGGTTTTGTTTGTTTAGTCCAGTAAGCCAGGATGGGGACGCTGGGACAGTATTTCCCCCAACCTGAGGCTGGAATATAGTGAGTGATGATGTATAAATGTATGTATGTTAATTGATATATTTTCTTTTTTGTATAGATGATCTATTATGATTTCTTTTCTTTGTAAATCGAATATTTATTTATTTATCTTTATATCATATCTGACTAAATTTTGACTCCAATTAAAAGGTTTAGTTGTGTTTTTTTACTTATGCCTATTCATTCAGTAGTTAGCATTAGTCAGATGTCTAAGTCAAATTCCAAAAGCTTACTCAAGCGTATGTTAGTTCCTTTATCCCAAAGCTTCCACGATTGTATTTTATAAGTCAGTAAACATTACATATTGGGAGAATTGAGTAAGATAGTTGAATTCCTCTTTGCCTCTGTGGGCCCGGGCAAAGATGTCACTATTGAATAATCTATGCTTTCTAATCAAAATAGTTATCAACAATAACGGTTTGATCCAGCACCTATACGGTTGCAATTTTTGGTAGCATTGAGCGTGGTTACGCCGGTGCACATTTATTATAATGATATAGAAAAGTTAATGCATAGTGTTGTTCTAATAAGTCAGTGGTCGTGGTAGAAAAACAATTCAAAAAATTTACTCAAATATTATGAGACATATTAAAAATTTTAATACGCAAATTTTTAGATGGATTTTCTTCAATAACTCAAAAACCTTCAATCCTAGAAGGATGAAGCTATAATGTAATATTACCTATTATGGCATGAATGTGTGTACAAAAAATCAAGTATGAACTTTACAAAATGTAGAAAATAGTAATTTCATCCATCACGTTTTTATAATTGAAACGACACTGGTTTTTATGGAGAGCAACAAGAAAGAAACTGAAGGGGGTATTGGGTGAAATTACTATTTTCTACAGTTTTTAAGCTACATACTTGATTGTTTTGTACACACATTCATGCCATAATAGGTAATATTATACTTACTTACTTTAGCTCAGGATAGGGATGTATGGAGAGCTTATGTCCGCGCGGCCATGAACCTACGGGTTCGATAGTGCCAGTGAGTAAGTAAGTAAGTAATAGGTACTATTACGAGTATATTAAAGTTTTTTATGGGGATAAATATAACCAGGTATTTACTTATGCAACTTAAGAAAATTTTAATGTAATTTATCCCATTACTAAGTGATATTGACCCAGATGAATTATATATTGATGGGGTAAAGATAAAGAAGAGCCATAATTTCTGTTATTTGGGATCAATTATAGAGAAAGATGGAACATCAAGTAAAAAAATAGCAAAAAGGATTAGTAATGTAATGGAAGATAAGTAACACTAAGAAATTGGGACTGGAAGCAAATATCAATAAAACTAAATATATGGCCACACATAGAAATATATTATATAATGGAAATGAACAGCTAATGACAAATGAGGGATATTTTGAGGAAGTGGCTGAATTCAAATACCTAGGAACAATAATCACAAATAGGAATGAGATGCACAAAGAAATTAAACATAGGCTGAATTCTGGAAATGCGTGCTATTATGCATTGCAGAGACTCTTGATGTCCCAACTCCTTTCAAATAACTTTAAACTGAAAATATATAAAACTGTTATTCTACCAGTTATATTATATGGGTGCGAAACATGGACTCTTACTTTAAGGGAGGAAAGGAGATTACGAGTATTTGAGAATAAAGTTCTTAGGAAAAAAACTGGACCAAAGAGAGGTGAACAGACAGGTGAATGGAGAAGGCTACATCATTATGAAGTACATAATATTTACAGGAAGCCAGATATAATGAGAACAGTTAAGTCTCGTAGACTGCGATGGGCAGGACATCTGCTGGGAAATTAAAGACGTGCATGGAAGCTTCTTGTAGGAACACCAGAGGGAAAACGCCCAGATGGTAGAATGAGGTGGGAGAGTAGCATTAACTATGATTTGAGGGAAGTATATTATACAGGGGATGATTGGAAAACATTAGCTCAGGATAGAGATGTATGGAGAGCTTATGTCCGCGCGGCCATGAAACTACGGGTTCCATAATGCCAGTGAGTTAGCTAGTAATGGAAGAAAAACCATAGGAATGTTAAACTCTATACTATGGAGTAAAAACATCATTAACGGAACAAAACAACTAATTTATAAGTCCATACTAGAAAGTATGATGTTATATGGATCGGAAGTTTGTACAATGACACAACATGTCAACAGAATAACTTCAGTTGAAATAGGCTAGATTTTTGGAGAAGAGCTGCCAGTATATCTCGTCTGGAAAAAATTAGAAATACAGAAATTAGAAGAAGGATGAATGGAAAAAGAAATATAATGGATGAATTTGAACGCAGAAGCTCAAATTGTAAGAAGAATCCACGATGGAACACTACCAAAGGCTGTCTATGCATGGAAAATTGAAAGAAGGAGCAGAAAAGGAAGACCAAGAACAACCTGGAAGAATACTTACTTACTGACTCACTGGCACTATCGAAACCGTATATTCATGGCCGCGCGGACATAAGCTCTCCATATATCCCTATCCTGAGCTAATGATTTCCAATTATTCCCTGTATAATATACTTCCCTCAAATCATAGTTAATGTTGTTCTCCCACCTCATTCTTGGTATACCAACTGGGCGTTTTCCTTCTGGCTTTCCTACAAGAAATTTCCATGCACTTCTTTCATTCCCCATACGTGCAACATGTCCTGCCCATCGCAGTCTACGAGACTTAACTGTTCTTATTATATCTGGCTTCCTATAAAGACCATGTAGTTATTGTTATGTAGTCTTCTCCATTCACCTGTCTGTTCATCTCTCTTTGGTCCAAAAATGTTCCTAAGAACTTTATTCTCAAATACTTGTAATCTCCTTTCCTCCCTTAAAGTAAGAGTCCATGTTTCGCACCCATATAATATAACTGGTAGAATAATAGTTTTATATATTTTCAGCTTAACGTTTTTTGAAAGGAGTTGGGACATCAAAAGTCTCTGCAATGCATAATAGCACGCATTTCCAGAATTGAGCCTATGTTTAATTTCTTTGTGCATCTCATTCCTATTTGTGATTATTGTTCCTAGGTATTTGAATTCGGCCACTTCCTCAAAATTTCCCTCATTTGTCATGGAAGAATAACATTTCAAAATTCAATGGTGTAACAGATGAAGACACAGAGGACAGAGAACGATGGAGAACTTTAATTAAGGGAAATTTGTGAATGTTTGTTGCAAACTGATAGTCTGTAAGTCCGTACTCATTTATATATTTTTTTAATTCATGTTAATTACTACGATTGGTTGGAGAAAACCCTCCATGATGAGGAAAATTCTCAAAATAAAAAAAAAATCTAAGTGATACTCATAACATTCATCCCCGGAAAATGACCATCGTGAAAGTATGTTAACCCTTAAATTGGCAAAATACAAAAGTATTCTGTTAGATATTTGAATGTGGCGGACCGCAGCGAAAACGGAATCTTGTATAACTGTTATTATTAGCTATATTGTGTAATTAGACACACATTTAAGTGGTTTCTTTTTGTTCGTTTTCTTCTGATTTATTCAAAATATTAAATTAATTAAACCAACTGATGTATCCAAAAGGATACATTGCGAATTTGGGTTATGTAATGTGAAATTTACGAGTGAAAATATGTTTTTACGTTGTAACCGTCGGCCATTTTGAATTTCCATAGAAAATGTATTTTTTTACGCATTTAAACACATTTAAAATGTAACGAACCTAAAAACTAATCCAACCTTATTAAATTACTCTAACCCAGGTGAATCTCATGAAATGCCTTTTTTTTTACACAGTTACGAGTAAATATGTATATTAGTTCGTTTAACGTGGTTAAATTCGTACATAAATCAGCTATTATATATCGACGACATTATGAAACAATGGAAAATTATAATTGACAATGGCCTTAGATTGAACAATAACTCAAGTATTAATAACTTACTTTTCGCCGATGATTTAGTCTTACTACACCATGATGAAGATCTGTTACAATTGGCTGCTTACAAACTAAATGCAATATATAGCGATTATAATTATAAAATTTCAATAAGTAAATCAAAAGTAATGGCATTTTGTGGAAGAAATACTCTGCTTGTAAAAATAGTAATTAGAGATGAAATTATTGAACAAGTATCCCACTTTAAATATTTAGGATGTGACATCAGCTATGGTATGATAAAGATATTGAACACAAAACACATCAGTTTCAAGCTATTTGTGGTACAATGAATAGAACATTGAATAATAAAGCCCACAAACAAACAAAATTAAAATTTTATAAAACAATGGCTGTCCCTGTCCTTTTGTATGGGAGTGAATCTTGGATTACCACTACCAAACAAGAAAGTAAAATCCAAGCAGCCGAGATGAAATTTTTAAGAAGAGAAAAAGGCTGCACTAGAATGGACCAGATAAGAAACGAGGATATCCGTGAAGAACTGCAGATCTACTCCATAAAAGAAAAGATATTTAACAACAAGATACAGTGGAAAGAACATGCAGAAAGAATGGAAGAAAGTAGATTACCAAATAAAATCTTCCATTATTTTCCAAGAGGAAGAAGAGATGTCGGACGTCCTCGGAAGAGATGGCCTTAGATCTATTAGTGACGACGGAACAGGCAACTCTTGCCTAAACCAGGAAGTGAAGAAGAAGATCAGCTATTATCGACGAAGATGCTGTGTTATTGACAGAGCCGTGGGTATATCGCTGGTTATTACTGTGGTTATCGCTGGTTCATAGAATTACTGTTGTAACCAGAGTGGTCATGACAGGAAATAGTCGCACTTTTTTCATATTAGGAGTAAAATGAGTTAAAGACAATTAAATTCCGGGGCTAAATATGTTTAATATATCATTTTATAATTATTTATTGCATTTAAGTGGTGTTTAAGTGCGTAATTAAATATGGTGCTAGCTTCCACAGCGCCGTTTTGTTATTAATACTAAGTTTTTAAGTTATCATTGAGATATTATTGGTTTATTATTCTGTTATTAGCATTAAAATTACAGTGTGCATCAAAAAAGATTTTTTTTTTTGTCTCAAAAAGAAAAATATGTGATTCTGATAGTATTTTGTTTCTCCTGAATTCAAATATCATATCGGTTTTTCTCCATCACGCAAGGTTTGCGAGAGAAAGGCATTTATAATTTCCAACACTTTAATATTTTCTACATTCGTAACTACACAATATTCGAACATTCGGACTCACCTAGAAAGTAAGAAATGACGATTTTCTGCTATATTTCGTCTGTGGAGCATCCCTCTTGATTGTCCAACAATAATCGGCCAGCATATTAGGATTCCATTTGCCTTGATATCTCTTTTCCATAGCTTAAATCTCCTGAGTTAGCTCATTTGGTTTTATTTTACAATGGAAAAATGGACGAAAAAACGTTTATTAAAAAATAAGTATTTAGGCCTAAACCCATTAATTGAAATTGAAATAAAAAACTGTGGGTGATGGAGAAATTCCGAATACATATTTGAAAACACGATAAAAAACTGCATTATGTACAACTATTGGTACTCATGAGACAAAAATCATGTTGACCAGTGTAATCGACATCGATTCTCTAGGAGTCAAGTTATTTGCTTCTGGTCCCAGGGGTCGCGGGTTCAAACCGACCGAGAGATATTTAACAAAAGAGACCTCACCAAAAAAAACGTGTCCCGATAGGGAACGAACCCGGGCACATTACCTCGACTACAACCATAGTAAAAAGGTAATAACATAGATTATCATAGGTTGGTTTTCACTGCAGTCCATCAAGTGTAAGTTAGCGTAAGAAAATGAGTTTCTCAAATTTAACAAAAAAAAGACATATTCCGTAAAGCAAATTAGATCATAACTTTCATTTTCTGAGAAATTATCTTAATTTACAAAGTTTCTGCATGACGATTTTTTATATTTTGAAGATCTACAAAAAAAGTTAGGAACATAAGTGTAAAAATCTGTTATTTCTCGCAGTAGACCTAAAAATAAATGTTCTTCCTTTGCTAATATTTTTATAACCAATTAGAGTTTTAAATTATTTTTAAGTAATAAGTTTACGTAGTTATAATTCGATGATGATGATGATGATGATGATAATAGAGGAAGAAAACCTTGAACAAAAATTACCCGTCCCCAAGTTGGGGGATGATGCAACGGGCCAGCTCCTCGATCATCATAAAAAGGGAAAAAAATGCTAAAAACCCAAACATCATGCCTCGGAAAAACACTCTAGGACGATTAAAGACTTGGATAGAAGGTGTACAGGCGGCTATGAATATCAGAGGACTGGAGGAAGATTAATGGACTGAGAGAGAGGAATGGCGTTTGGTTTTCGGAAGACGGCGGCAACAGTCATGATACCGAATAATGATGATGATGATGATGATGATGATGATGATGATGATTTGATACTTTTAGTGATTTTTTTTCTGGAAAAGGAAGAAGATTCTCTTTAACTTTTCTTAGGAAAGTAAAAACCGCAAAGCCGCATTTCCTAACTGAAAGACAGTAATTCAAATAGCTTATTTTGTGGAACATAATTATCTGGTGAACTGCACCCTCTGTTAAGAAGGTGTTAAGAAGCTACACCTTGAGTGCCGGTCATAAAACAAATGTTATGTGATGGGAATTTATAATTCAATGGAAGTAAAATAAATCACAGCCACTCCAGCTAAATACTGATCATGTCACGTGACTTTAGGAACACGAGTAAGGCATATAAATATGCAATCATTGCGAAATGAAATTTACTTTAGTTATTACCTCAATAAAAATGTCTGCTTGTATCCTGAATTCGAATACCATTCGCGAACAATTAAAGCGTGCAAAAGTGTTATATAAGTTTAGGACATTTCTAAACCACGTTATACGAAGAAGAGGAGTAAGAGAAGAAATAGAAACAGTTCATTTTATGACGCTGCTTAATGACAAAGTCATTAGCGCTGCAATTAAAAGTTGGTTGTGAAGATCGGCACAATTTGTTAGAGGCCACTTATTTCAGGCCACAGGTTATTTTCATCATCATCATCATCATCATCATCATCATAGTACATTCACGAATTTAGGCCATTTGTTCGCCTGTTTCGGCCTCAAGAGAAACACCTCCAAAAGTCTTTTGAGTGGACGTCCTGGTCTTCTTCTTCCTGCAGGTTGATATCTTAACATTTGTTTGGGTATTCTGTGATCTTCCATTCGATGAACATGTTGTATCCATCTTGACTTCAATTCCTTCTGGATTTTTTCGTGTTGAGACTTGAAAGTAGTTTTGAAGTTCCTTAGGACAGGTTACTGGCCCCAGTGGTAGGGCTGCTACCTTTTAGTCTCTGGACAGACATTAGGATACTGCATTTACTCAGTACCCGATGGAACGGTTATACCGTCGTGACTCGGTCCTCAGAGCCTCGTTTGTGAAAACGGGTTGTACCACGAGAAGGCGAAGATGAGAATTGGGTAGGAGAGGTTTTACACACGTCACTACCCCTTACAATTTTCTGTGTCACAAATCTGAGGAATAACATCGAGGTCTTTCTCACTTCCACTTGGACGTGAAAGCTGTGAGAAAGCATAGAAGAAGAATGGAAAGGATATAAAATAATGAAGGCTCAAGATCTGGAAAAATAAATAGCATAATTGACCTACCCTTACTATAAAAATTGAGAAAATGCTATTACTTAAGTCAGGATTTTTATGTACTAGAAGTTAAGATTGCAACATAGTATAATGAGAAGTTAGACTTATGACTGTCTTTTGTTTTGGTTCCACGCACAAACAGTTGAATAGTATAATGAGAAGTTAGACTTATGACCGTCTTTTGTTTTGGTTCCACGCACAAACAGTTGAATAGTATAATGAGAAGTTAGACTTATGACCGTCTTTTGTTTTGGTTCCACGCACAAACAGTTGAATAGTATAATGAGAAGTTAGACTTATGACTGTCTTTTGTTTTGGTTCCACGCACAAACAGTTGAATAGTATAATGAGAAGTTAGACTTATGACTGTCTTTTGTTTTGGTTCCACACACAAACAGTTGAATAGTATAATGAGAAGTTAGACTTATGACTGTCTTTTGTTTTGGTTCCACGCACAAACAGTTGAATAGTATAATGAGAAGTTAGACTTATGACTGTCTTTTGTTTTGGTTCCACGCACAAACAATTGAATAGTATAATGAGAAGTTAGACTTATGACTGTCTTTTGTTTTGGTTCCACGCACAAACAGTTGAATAGTATAATGGGAAGTTAGACTTATGACTGTCTTTTGTTTTGGTTCCACGCACAAACAGTTGAATAGTATAATGAGAAGTTAGACTTCTGACTGTCTTTTATTTTGGTTTCACACACAAACAGTTGAATAGTATAATGAGAAGTTAGACTTATGACTGTCTTTTGTTTTGGTTCCACGCACAAACAGTTGAATAGTATAATGAGAAGTTAGACTTATGACTGTCTTTTGTTTTGGTTCCACGCACAAACAGTTGAATAGTATAATGAGAAGTTAGACTTATGACTGTCTTTTGTTTTGGTTTCACATACAAACAGTTGAATAGTATAATGAGAAGTTAGACTTCTGACTGTCTTTTATTTTGGTTTCACACACAAACAGTTGAATAGTATAATGAGAAGTTAGACTTATGACTGTCTTTTGTTTTGGTTCCACGCACAAACAGTTGAATAGTATAATGAGAAGTTAGACTTATGACTGTCTTTTGTTTTGGTTCCACGCACAAACAGTTGAATAGTATAATGAGAAGTTAGACTTATGACTGTCTTTTGTTTTTGGTTTCACATACAAACAGTTGAATAGTATAATGAGAAGTTAGACTTCTGACTGTCTTTTATTTTGGTTTCACACACAAACAGTTGAATAGTATAATGAGAAGTTAGACTTATGACTGTCTTTTGTTTTGGTTTCACATACAAACAGTTGAATAGTATAATGAGAAGTTAGACTTCTGACTGTCTTTTATTTTGGTTTCACACACAAACAGTTGAATAGTATAATGAGAAGTTAGACTTCTGACTGTCTTTTGTTTTGGTTTCACATACAAACAGTTGAATAGTATAATGAGAAGTTAGTCTTATGACTGTCTTTTATTTTGGTTTCACATACAAACAGTTGAATAGTATAATGAGAAGTTAGACTTATGACTGTCTTTTGTTTTGGTTTCACATACAAACAGTTGAATAGTATAATGAGAAGTTAGACTTCTGACTGTCTTTTGTTTTGGTTTCACATACAAACAGTTGAATAGTATAATGAGAAGTTAGACTTCTGACTGTCTTTTATTTTGGTTTCACACACAAACAGTTGAATAGTATAATGAGAAGTTAGACTTATGACTGTCTTTTGTTTTGGTTTCACATACAAACAGTTGAATAGTATAATGAGAAGTTAGACTTATGACTGTCTTTTGTTTTGGTTTCACACACAAACAGTTGAATAGTATAATGACAAGTTAGACTTATGACTGTCTTTTGTTTTGGTTTCACATACAAACAGTTGAATAGTATAATGAGAAGTTAGACTTCTGACTGTCTTTTATTTTGGTTTCACACACAAACAGTTGAATAGTATAATGAGAAGTTAGACTTATGACTGTCTTTTGTTTTGGTTTCACATACAAACAGTTGAATAGTATAATGAGAAGTTAGACTTATGACTGTCTTTTGTTTTGGTTTCACACACAAACAGTTGAATAGTATAATGAGAAGTTAGACTTATGACTCTCTTTTATCTTGTTTCACACACAAACAGTTGAATAATATATACTATCTGTATTGCAATCTTATCTATTATTACATAAAAATCCGTTCCCTAATTTTAACTAACCTTGAAATGATAGGCTAAGCAACTTGGTGTGGAAAAGAGAAGATTTCGTTAAGACACTGTTGCACAGAAATAAATGCGATCTCAGGGGTTGGCACTTGCGTTTGGTTTTAATATAGATCGGGCATAAAGCTCGAGACTACCCCTCATTCCACTTCATTAATGAAAATACAGAGGAGGGGGCGTAATAAATACAGGTGAAGATATGGCGCTGCAGGTAGCTTTCATGTTGACTTCAGTTATTACGAAACCAAGTGGCAGGCTCAAGTTATGGCAGAACGAGGCAACAATTCCAATTCTCGTCTGAATAAACGTCACACTTAAGAAAATTTAGACACACTTGCGAGAGGAAACTGTGTGCCAATTTCATTCAAATTAAAGCCTTCAACTCCCTTCGCATTGTTAATTTAATAAATAATACAGCTTTTTCTTATTTTAAATGCGTTTCCAAGAATCAAGCTGTTGAACATAAACTGAGTAAAGCAACACTTGCCATGATGTGAATACGTTAATACTTGAGTTCTCAAACGGTGGCTCGCGGCCTGCATATGACTTGTAGATCTGTATGCTTTCCCGATATTTGCTTTTGATCAAACTTATTGAAGAAGGAGTACAGTGCAACTTCCTGGTCAACACAGTTTTAAGAAAGCAAACTATACAGTCATAGTTTATTAGTAAGGCTAGCATTTATATGTATATATACATAAGGTTTAAGACAGGGATGTGGACTATCTCCATTACTGTTTATTCTATATCTAAAGAAAATAAATATGAAAATCAAATAAAACTACGTTTTATTTTTATTTAATTACTAAATAAAATTGTCCAAGTGTGGAAAAAACTAAACCCCTCAGGAGTAAAAATATGTAGAGGAAATCAAATACAAACAATAATCTTCGCAGATGATCAAGTACTTCTAGCGGAGAATGAAGATGATTTGCAGAGATCAGCGTTTAAATTGTAGAATACCCTGGAAAAATACAACATGAAAATATCTCAAAATAAAACAAAATCCATGGCAATCACTGGAAAGGGACTTTCGAGAGTAAAAATAATAATAAATAATAAACCAATAGAACAAGTAACGCACTTTAATTATTTAGGTAATAATATATCACAGTTTCATAATCAAAAAGATGTGGAAACAAATTTAGAAAAATATAACAGATTAAATGGTATAATTAGGAGAAATTTTGGAAAACAAATGAGGAAGAAAGAAATCCATTGAGAGATAGATGTCATTAATACCATAGCCAAACCTGCTACTACTATACGGAAGTGAATGCTGGAGCTCGACACTTCACGCAAAAAATAAATCCCGCATTAACAGTTCAACAAATGAGATTCCTTCCGATTCATTAACTGGAGTAACTTTAAGGGATAGAATGAAAAGTTGATGAGATAAGGATTGCAGTGGAATAGTAGGGAAATGCTTGAACATATACAAAATGATCAGATTAAATGGTTACAACCAGTCCAAGAGGAATATCAAATTCCCGATTACCAAAGATGATTACCCACCTCAACCCTAAAGGCAAAAGAGACCTCGGAAGACCCTTCAACCGATGGAAAGATCAGTTTTTGTAGTCGCAGAACGGGTATCATCATCACCCAATACTGCATTCGGAAGAAGAAGAAGAAGGTATAAGGACTTTATTAAACTAAATGTAAGATACATACAATGTTATTTACAAATATGGATCGCACGGGCAGTAAGCCGTACGTGCTGTTGACAGTCCGTTACAACAAGTTGATGTTTGGTAATAATATACTTAAAACAAAAAAACAAAAAAGCACAATAATATTACAATTAGATAACAATACAATTACATTATACATTTTCTTAGTTATGTAGAATTATTAAGAATTAATGGTATTGCAATTTGTTAACATATTTATTCATTCCTGAATAAGTGTTGTTCTTATTTTCCGCATTTTGTCCAGAAATCTACCCAAGTTTATCCAATTTTCTGGGTTTACCAGTAACTCGTAGCATCCCAATCTTCCACGATTTGAATTTAGAAATCTTTCCAGTAATAAGTGATGCCTCCAATATTCTAAATCGTTACATTTTCCAAATATATGTATCTGGTCTTCAATGCTCCCGCACATTGGACATATTCGCATATCATGATCAATTACATATTCTCCCCCTTTGCTTAATATGGCTAAAATTTATAAATGTCCACGAATTAAAAACTTACCATGTATGAAAACATATCATTACATATTTTACGTTTTTGATAATAATTACATATTTGATAATAATTACATATTTCTACATATTTTAAAGATATTTTATGTAAAACTAAATATTCTGCCACATAAAAATAATTTTGTAAGTGGAAATAATTTAAAACAGTCTGTATGATAATATTTTACATTTTAAAAAATCAGATATCTGATTTTACATTGAAACATTTCTTCCAACAAATGCAAAAGGTGCTGAGAAATAGTCAAAAGGAGTTGTAGTAAGATGACATTCGTGCCGAATGTCTAGAAAGATGGGTGTCTTAACTTCCCAATACCCCTAAGTGGGAACACTTTATAACAGAAACATGACAATAACTTTCTTATCATGTTGTCAAGATTTTAACAGTCCCATTCCTTCAAACTTGATCTATCTTAAAATTAATCTTAATATATAAAAATTTCGTGTCACGTTGTTTGTCCGCGATGGAATCCTAAATTACTGAACCGATTTTAATAACATTTTGCACACTGTGTGCAGTTTGATCCAACTTGAGACTTAGGGTAGTTTATAACTAAATTTATAGTCACATTATTTTTTTATTGCAAATTATTTGTTTATTATTATCAAAGATTTATAATTATCTGTGAGTTCCATACGATTCTAACAGATGGCGGTGTAAGGTAATCTGGTAAGGTAATTGGTTTATTATTTAACAAAGATAGATCCAGATGGCAGTTCTTTTTGTTGCAACCACGAATTTCAATTGAATTACAAATATTGATTATTTCATAATTTAAGTGTGTTCAGTGTTTATTTTATTTTCAATATTATTAATTTCGTGTATAATTATTAGTTTTAAGTAATCTGGCTGAAAGAGAGCAACTTAATTTAAATTTTTAACGTATACCTTAGCCACAGCAACGCGTGGCCGGGACTTCTAATATTTAATATAAAATTTGTACAAAAATTAAATTTTAATGTGTTTAATATGACATATTTTAAGGAAATGTTATATGGTCTTACATCATCAATTGCACGCATGGATTAGGCCATTGACCTGTTCCGCTTCAGGATAGAAATTGATCCCTAATCTCTTCTTAGGTCATCCTGGGTCTCTTCGCCCTGTGGGTCTGTAGTTCAATAGCTGAAGAGGTAGTCTATTGTTTGGCATTCTAAGAAGGTGAACATGCCAATTATTTTGATATTTTTGAATGGTTTCAGTTATTGCTGGTGTGTTAAGAGCTATATGGTCTTATATATTCTACATAAATAAGTTGACATATTCTACATAAATAAGTTTCGCTCCCATAAAGTAATGTAGGAACAGCCAATGTTTTATAACACTCCAAATTAGTATCTCTTCTTGTTTCATTCTTTAATGTTTTATGTATAGTTCCGCATATAATTTGAAATGTCGGCAGTTTCATATTTATGTCTCATTATTATTATTATTATTATTATTATTATTATTATTATTATTATTATTATCATCATCATTATTATTATTCCCTCTTTATATCTTTACCTTGTTGTGGTGGAGTGGCTTGCGTGCTTAAATGATCCCGAGAGCTATGTCGGCGGTAGCATTGCTGCCTGTAGGGTTACCCATGCCGGACTGGCCGAAGGTGATGAGCCAGACGAAAAATGTACCTTAGTCGAAAGAGTGACGACCTTTCAGCGTAAAAATACAATCGTCAAGAAATGCTGACATGGATTCCACTTGGAGTATAATTTTCCGGAGGTCAAATAGTCCCCCCTACGGTTCTCCGGGCGTGGACTACTTCAGGAAACCCATGCCAAAGGTCAAACATTAGCTCAGGATAGGGACGTATGGAGACCGCGGGCATGAACCTACGGGTTCGAGTGCCAGTGAGTTTAGTTAGTAAGTTAGTTAATTATTATTATTATTATTATTATTATTATTATTATTATTATTATTATTATTATTATTATTATTATTATTATTATTCATTTCTTC
This sequence comes from Diploptera punctata, assembly GCA_030220185.1. NCBI lineage: Eukaryota > Metazoa > Arthropoda > Insecta > Blattodea > Blaberidae > Diploptera > Diploptera punctata. The sequence continues at coordinate 1,512,637 of JASPKZ010009823.1, forward strand.
TTCTTCTTCCTTCCAAGTATTAGGCCAAGGCCTGTTACGATCCTATAGAAAATTTTCCCTCCAGTGTTTCATAGGACGGCCCAGAGATCTTCGTTCTTTTGGTATATAATTATAAACAGCTTTGGGGATCCGATTTCAACTCATTCTATCAAGAAGGTGTTTCCAATTTAGTTGGTACTGTTTAATATATTCCAAAATTGGCGTAGTCTTCAATTCTTTTAAGATATCGGTGTTCCTTTTCCGATCCCATCTGGTGTAACCCGCAGTTCTGCGCATTAATCTCATTTCACAAGCCGTTATTCTGCTTTCATGTTGTCTTTTTAGTGTCCATGCTTCACTACCATAGGTCAACACTGGTCTAGCCAAAGTGTTATATAAACGTAATCTGGTGTTTTTTATACAAGAGATGGTTTCATAATTTGATTAATAATTTCCAAACTTTTATCATAACTAGTAATTTTTTCAGAGATATCCTTTTCATCCCAGATAGAGCGATAATATCCGAGATATTTAAATTGATTAGATCTCTCTAAAATTTTATTCTGGAGACAGATTTTACTTTGTATAGGGTCCTTCCCATGAAATGCCATAATTTTAGTTTTGTTAATTGATATTTCCATATTAAATTTGTCACCAATTTTTTGTATTATTAATATAATTTTGTTATTATTATTATTAATATTATATTTACTATTATTTATTATTATTATTAATATTATTATTATTACCTATGTTCACAACTTGGCGATGAAAATTAGCAAGAATACCCTTTAGTTGCGTGTTTTAAGAGGCATGTTTACGACTCATGAACCTATCTTACGTTAAGAACCCGCAAGTTTATGCTGAAATAAAACCACAAAGTGACACTTTACTGAAGTTAAACTTTTAACTGCACATTATCTTCCCAACTCCTTACAGCTTAATGTCTCAGCCTATATTTCCTTTTCTTTTTCCCAGTTTTTTTGTATGCAGCACTAATCGGATTTCTGATACAACTAACTGAGAGGACGGCAACACAATTAATACGAAATAAGGTCATCGTCACAATTATCTTAGGGAAGAAGAGCACATAAATACCCGTGAAGAGCTAAGAACTGATTTCTTAAACTAATTTTTACATAAATTGGTCACAGGTAGAAATACATTATATAATGGAAATGGACAGCTAATGAAAAATGAGGTAAATTTTGAGGAAGTGGCTGAATTCATATACCTAGGAACAATAATCACAAATAGGAATGAGATGCACAAAGAAATTAAACATAGGCTCAATTCTGGAAATGCGTGCTATTATGCATTGCAGAGACTCTTGATGCCCCAACTCCTTTCAAAAAACGTTAAACTGAAAATATATAAAACTATTATTCTACCACTTATATTATATGGATGCGAAACTTGGGCTCTTACTTTAAGGGAGGAAAGGAGATTACAAGTATTTGAGAATAAAGTACTTAGGAAAATGTTTGGACCAAAGAGAGATGAACAGACAGATGAATGGAGAAGACTACATAACAATGAACTACATGGTCTTTATAGGAAGCCAGATATAATAAGAACAGTTAAGTCTCGTAGACTGCGATGGGCACGACATGTTGCACGTATGGGGAATGAAAGACTTGCATGGAAGCTTCTTGTAGGAAAGCCAGAGGGAAAACGTCCAGTTGGTAGACCAAGAATGAGGTGGGAAATAACATTAACTATGATTTGAGGGAAGTAGATTATACAGGGAATGATTGGAAAGCATTAGCTCAGGATAGGGATGTATGGAGAGCTTATGTCCGTGCGGCCATGAACATATGGGTTCGATAGTGCCAGTGAGTAAGTAAGTAAGTGTATATTTGTGAATTAATTTATCAGGGGTTATGAAATGTTTAACGGTGAATTGAATTTGGCACCTCCTAAATTCGAATTTCAACGCTACCAGCTGAAGTCTGAAGGAATTAAGTCGGTTGAAAAAAACAAATTCAGTTTATAGTAAAAAAGCTATTAGCACAGCTACATATAGGCTACCTAATGGGCATTGAAATGTCAGGTTTCAGGGGTCAAAGCTCTCAGTAAGGTGTAATGATCAAGAACATGCTCAGTTTAATATTTGAAATATTCGAAACAGGCCAAAAATATCTAAACTCGAATGTTCATGTTGATAATAAAGAAATATAATTTTCATCATTCAGGGATTAAGCCTGTTGGCTCGTTCCGGTTTCATGAAAGCTAGAATTATTAAAATTGTTCAGACCATCTTCTGTGTGGGCGTCCAATATTTCTCCTTCCGTATGATTTATAATTTAGCAATCATTTTGGAAATCTTCCTTCTGGCATTCTAACAATATGTTGTTTCCAGTCGTTCCTATATTTAATCATTCGGTCTGAAAGTTTGAAAATGTTTAGTTCCTTTCTGATATCTTCATTTCTTTTCATATCCAGCAGAGTATATCCTGCCACATTTCTTAATCTTTCTCAATGCTTCTAATCTTTGTTCTTGTCTTCTAGTGATCGTCCAGCATTCTGATCCATATATCAATACAGAAACAGCCATTACTTTATAAAATGTCATTTTTATTTTATTGCGCTTTTAAGGGTTATTTTAATATTGCCACACATTAGATTACATTTATTAATTGTATCATTAACATCTTCAAATTTAACATATGATAAATTGAAATCTAAATATAATTTTCAAATTACATGATTACGATAAGAAATCATTAAGATGTTAATAGATTTTTAATTGTTTTTTAAACTGATACATACCAATTAATATCATCATCATCCGGTATCATGGCAGCTCCCGCCGTCTTCCGGAAACCAAACGCCATTCCTCTCTGTCCATCCATTGATCTTCCTCCAATCCTCTGATATTCATAGCTGCTTATACCCCTTCTATCCAAGTTTTCTTCGGTCTATCTCTCTTCCTCCTTTCCATTGGGATCCATTCCATAACAATTTTTGGCAATCTTTGCTCTGGCATTCTTTTGACATGGACATACCACTGTAATCTCTTCTTTTCTAATGTCTATGATGTCGGGCTCCTCTTGTACACCCATAATTTCCCTTGTTTCTTTATTTCGTATTCTATCCATTCTAGATTTTCCTGCTGATCTTCTTAAAAAGTCCATTTCTGCACTTAAAATTCTATTCGTTTTCCCTGGTAAGAATTTGCCAGACTTCAGTACCATATGTTAAAATGCTCTGAATTATGGTTAGATATATTTGTAACTTTCTATTTTTTGTAATATTCTTGCTCCACCAAACAGGGTTTAAAGCATTGATTGCTTCTTTTGTTTCTGCGATTCTATTTTTAAGTTCCACTGTATTACGCCTGAATTGTCTAATTTTGTTCCTAAATAACTGCATTCAATACTATGTTTTAGTTCTTCTCCATTGTTGAAATTTATATTTTCCATTTCTTCTCCTATACACAGGTATTTAGATTTCTCAATATCTATATAAAGTCCCCATTTTTTCATAATCTTCTTTTAGTTTTTTTGCCATATATTCTATGTCATCGTGGTCCTGTGCTATTAAACCTGGTCGTCTGCAAAATTTAGTGAATACACATGTGTATTTTGGATTGGTTTGCCCACTTTTGACATTTTTCCTGCAGTCTCTTAGTACTCTTTCAAGATAAATTCTGAATAGAGTTGGACATAAACTGCAACCCTGCCTAAAAACCTTTTTTTTAATAGTAAATCCCTCTGTTATATGATTTCCAATTTGTATTTTCGAAATAGATCCTTTGTATAATGCTTTTATAGCTTGTAATAATAATAATAATAATAATAATAATAATAATTTTATTTATATACAGAATTTTAATGTTTGCACATCTTTCTGTGCCTAAAGTTTTATTTTTCTCCTCCACTCGTCACTCTCCATCCAATCCATGTCCTCCAGTCCTCTTGCTCTCATTCCAGTTCTTATTTCCTGCATCTACGAGTTTCGAAGTCTTCCTTTCCTCCTTATTCCAGGTGGACACCATTCCAATGTTTTCCTGGGTAATCTTTCTTCTTGCATTCGTCGTACATGCCCATACCAATTTAATTGCTTATACCGTATATAATCTACTATTGAATAACCAATATTCATTTTTTCTCTTATCACCGTATTTCTTATTTCGTCTAATTTTGAACATAATAATAATAATAATAATAATAATAATAATAATAATAATAGGTGGTATTGTTATTATAATTATTCTTCCTTTTATATGCTTTTAATAGCTCTATTCCTATAGCAATTCTCTGTCTTGTCATTTTTAAATAAAAAGTCTTATGGGGTACGCACAGCTTTGTACAGAAACCAGAGCTAAATAAGAATGCTAAAGGGAAAGTCATTGTTTGTGCTCCATTGTTTGAGGAAGAGTTTAGTTACTGTTCCCGTAACCAGTTCGGACACACTCAAGATTAATTGTGCTCCCGGCGCATTTTACATTCCACTGCAGAAACTGCAAAATCAACATTTTAAAATGAATAGTCTCTTTAGATTTATTTTTTTAGAAAACTATGAGTACAAACGTTTTAAAATAGATACATATACCTGTATTTGCAAGAACTCCAGCCAGACTATATCACATATGTTATTTGGATCCAAAAGACGTGAATTTATAAGAAAATTAAGTTAATAGATTTCAACTGCCTTTGCCAAATATTTTATATAAAAAGCGCTGCTATAGGAAGCTGTGTAACTTTCTCTAATATATTTTTAAGATACTTTAAGTTAGTTTTTGGTTTATTAATTTATTTATTTAAGGGAGGAAAGGAGATTACGAGTATTTGAGAATAAAGTTCATAGGAACATTTTTGGACCAAAGAGAGATGAACAGACAGGTGAATGGAGAAGACTTACATAACAATGAACTACATGGTCTTTATAGGAAGCCAGATATAATGAGAACAGTTAAGTCTCGTAGACTGCCATGGGCAGGACATTTGGCACGAGTGGGGAATGAAAGACTTGCAAGGAAGCTTCTTGTGGGAAAACCAGAAGGAAAACGTCCAGTTGGTAGACCAAGAATGAGATGGGAGAATAACATTAACTATGATTTGAGAGAAGTAGATTATACAGGGAATGATTGGAAAACATTGGCTCAGGATAGGGATGTATGGAGAGCTTATGTCCGTGCGGCCATGAACCTATGGGTTCGATAGTGCCAGTTAGTTATTTGTTCACATTACATTACGTTATTTTTATTTATGTACAGTAAAACGTGTTCAAAGCATATTCGCATGGGTCCATTATTTTCACATTAGACAACATTCCGCATTATAAATAAATAATAGTTTTAAAAAAACTAAAAGAACTCGCTTTATTAGAAAACTAAAAAATGAAAAATAATTTTAATTTCCAATACGCTCGGGATAAAATAAAGTGGTCAACAAAAAAAATCATCTCCAACACATATAGAATAAAATTAGAGTTATCAACAAAAAGAAAATAATTTTACCATCAAAAGCGTGGGGTGCTCTATATCAACTAATATATTTGATAATAAACAGATATTGGTAAAAGTAAGCTCTCTAAGAAGAAAATGTATAAATCATAAAAAGTACCCCACGCTTTTGATGGTAAAATTATTTTCTTTTTGTTGATAACTGTAATTTTATTCTATATGTCTTGGAAATGATTTTTTTGTTGACCACTTTATTTTATCCCAAACGTATTGGAAATTAAAATTATTTTTCATTTTTTAGTTTTCTAATAAAGCGTGTTCTTTTAGTTTTTTAAAACTATTATTTAATTTTTATTTTTTAGTTTTAATATTTTACAGAATAAGATAAAAATGTAAATATTTTTAAATTCGATACTGTTGTAGTATGAGCTAAAAGTAATACTCTTCTATAAAAAAACATCCCAGCCGGATTTGAACCAGCGATGTACGGATTACTGAAATTATATACCACTAAGAATTCACTGCTCAAACAACTGAGCTCTTACAACGATTGACTAAAAACTCGACAAGTCCGCAACCTATTATACCAGTTTTCATTTTTTTGATTTTCGGATGATTTTAGAAACAAAATATGAAATTATTGTATTGTCACGGGTCCTCTACACGTATACAAAGTTTCAAGTCGATCCAATGTTTCTAAGTGGGTGAAAATCGCGTTGAAAGATTCCGTTACATAGATACAAAAACACTTTTTTTGATTTTCTGATGATTATGGCCAGGATTTTAGAAAATAAATATGAAATTATTGTATTGTCACGGGTCCTCTACAAGTATACAAAGTTTCAAGTCGATCCCATGATTTTAAGTGGGTGAAAATCGCGTTGAAAGATTCCGTTACATAGATAGATAGATAGATACAGGTCAAGCTAATATAAAGCGTGTAAAAAACAAAACAAATATTAACCAATCTTTAATTATATAACTATATTTTTATGTATCTTGCATTAGTTGCAGTTCCGCTGCCGTTGGAAAGTGGAGTATAGAATTTATGTGCTACTTCGACGGTAACGCGCGAAAAAACAGTCACGTTTCGTCAGCGTTAAACAGTCTCTTAGGCGCGTCTCCTGAAATTAAAGTATGGAGTTTCGATTTCCCACTCACTAACTATATTTTCGTCCACATCCTTTGATTCCCCGCAAATTTCATTCCACACTACATTGTGTCCTCTTTTAAAACAGTCCAGCCACTTGGATATTTTTTTATCGTGGGCTTGTAAAACACTCCCACACAAATTTGTTGTTCTCTTCAGTCTTTTCTTCTTTTCCCCCCTTCCTTTGTGTTTTAAAATCTCATAAGCTTGGGTTTTTCCATATTTAAATTTAGTCATTGTTTCATGCACTGAAAATTTGCTTCTCTCTATCTTCAATCACCTTCAGTTTTTCATTTAATGATAATGATCATTATTCCGTAAATTCACAACGCTACCTGTGAAAGTTGCGTACACAATCGGTCTCAGATTTTAAACGAATTTAAGATTTTACAGTGCACTGGTTTTCTGTAAGAAAGATGTCACACACAAATATCTGTTAAACGAACCTGTATTTCGCAAAACGAGTGTGCAGTGAGGCCGAATGAAAATTTCAAATACAGGTAGAAACTTTACTTCACCCGGCGGCAGGAATCAGCACTTATTGTTATTTCGCCTAGTTGGAATTGATAGAAGTGGAAACTAATCTACCTTTCCGCCTTATAAATATTTTTAATTGTGTAGAAATACACTTCCATTTCCGCATTGGACAGATTCCGTTTTGTACAAAATAAATACACGTAAAATTACTATTATTTTGCCGGGACCAATAAATTTGTTTACATTGGAAAGATTTCCTCATTATTCACGTTCCGGATTAAACAAGTTTCACTGTATAACGCTAGAAATTAATGTAAATAATTAATTGCATTAACTAAAATCCTAACATACCTTATGGTGAAATAGGGTTCGCATTATTGGAGATTCAATAATAATAAACTAATCGGCCGCGATGGACTAGTGGTTATGCTCCTTGCCTCTGGTCCCGAGGGTCGCGAGTTCAAACACGGTCGGGGTCGATGGATTTTTTAGGATCGAAAAATCCAAGTAGCAAGTCCTCCGCGACTTTAAGCCGTGGGTCCCGAGTATGAAGATTTTCAGGCTCGTAAAATACCCTTAATCTTGAATGAAAAGGCCTCTAAGCAAAATTTACCGAATTTTCCCGTCCTAGTACTACCTTGGTTTCTTAGAGGTCAGTATGAGGCGGAACGCTGATCACGGGTCACTCCAATGACATCTATACGAAAACAAGTGTAACTAAATAAGTTTGGTTCAATTTCTTCCCTGTAGGGGAGAGCGCCTAAATCTCGTTGAGGGAAACAAGGGCTTACAAGAAGAAGAATAATAATAAACTATAGAGTAATATCAAATAGTGTATGTATGAAGAAATCAGTTCAGATTTACATCCTTTGATCAATAAATCACAATTATAATACCAACATACACTAGGAAATCAGGACTGGAAGTAAATATCAATAAAACTAAATATATGGTCACACATCCAAATACATTATATAATGGAAATGGACAGTTAATGACAAATGAGGGAAATTTTGAGGAAGTGGCTGAATTCAAATACCTAGGAACAATAATCACAAATAGGAATGAGATGCACAAATAAATTAAACATAGGCTCAATTCTGGAAATGCATGCTATTATGCATTGCAGAGACTCTTGATGTCCCAACTCCTTTCAAAAAACGTTAAACTGAAAATATATAAAACTATTATTCTACCAGTTATATTATATGGGTGCGAAACATGGACTCTTACTTTAAGGGAGGAAAGGAGATTACAAGTATTTGAGAATAAAGTACTTAGGAAAATGTTTGTACCAAAGAGAGACGAACAGACAGGTGAATGGAGAAGACTACATAACAATGAACTACATGGTTTTTATAGGAAGCCAGATATAATAAGAACAGTTAAGTCTCGTAGACTGCGATGGGCAGGACATGTGGCACGTATGGAGAATGAAAGACTTGCATGGAAGCTTCTAGTAGGAAAGCCAGACGGAAAACGCCTAGTTGGTCGACCAAGAATGAGGTGGGAGAGTAACATTAACTATCATTTGAGAGAAGTAGATTATACAGGGAATGATTGGAAAGCATTAGCTCAGGATAGGGATGTATGGAGAGTTTACGTCCGCGCAGCCATAACATCTTATTACATAACCTCAACGGTGCTTTAACATGAATTTTAAAAGTTGTATGCTGCTTTTGGTATTCTCTTCTCAGTCATCCTTGCTAAGTGTTCTTCCAAGTTTGTTCTGATTATTCTGACTCAAGGTTATTAATTAAATAATATACATAAATACAATTTCATAACAGAATAAGTAATTATTACTTACTTACTTACTTACTTACTCACTGGCACTGTCGAAAACGTAGGTTCATGGCCGCGCGGACACAAGCTCTCCACACATCCCTATCCTGAGCCAATGCTTTCCAATCATTCCCTGTATAATCTACTTCACTCAAATCATAGTTAATGTTATTCTCCTACCTCAATCTTGGTCTACCAACTAAGCGTCTTCCCTCTGGCTTTCCCAAAAGTAACCTCCATGCAAGTCTTTCATTCCCCGTACGTGCAACATGTCCTGCCCATCGCAGTCTACGAGACTTAACTGTTCTTATTATATCTGGCTTCCTATAAAGACCATGTAGTTCGTTGTTATGAAGTCTTCTCCATTCACCTGTCTGTTCATCTCTCTTTGGTCCAAAAATTCGTCAATCTTTCGACCAAGGTACTTTTTTCGTCTGGGTTATCACCTTCGACCAATCCGGCATGGGTAACCCTATCGGCAGCAATGCTACCGCCGGCATAGCTCTCAGGATCATTTAAGCACGCAAGCCACTCCACCACGACAGGGTAAAGATACCATGGAGGGGAATAAGTAAGTATTTATTAATAAAATGCATACTAAGTCAAAACTGAACTGTTATCTTATCTTTTCACATAATTGTCGAAAAAAAACATTAATTCCTAAACTTGTTAGATTAATATTGCTTTAAAATTATAGTATATTCGATTATTTAACGATTTCGTATACGCATATGGAAAGTCTAATTACGCTAGGCACATAATAAACGCCGGTCATAGAATGAACTCAATAGAAGACAACCTTGCAATAGTACACAAAGAGGGAAATCCAACTAAAATCAACATATTGGAAGACCTGGAAATTATCAAGGAAATAGACAAGCTTTTAATAAATGAAAGCACTCCCAGACTAAACAACCCACTGTACGATATCGTCAGGAAGAAGCTTTAGTCACGACACCACATTAGGACCAGCAGCATCAACCATCATACTGGATGTTGTAGCGAAGAGGGACCTGCTGAAGATGGAACGGATGTTCTGAAAGGCCTACAGGCATAAAGATTGCATATTTTATTAGCTGAGGACGACGGATTTTACCTAAGAAGGTATATTTTAACTTATTTCATTTTTGATACAAATGTTATAAAATAATCATAAATTATTGGATTTTGTTTTGAGTTTCTGAAGTCCACAGTCAAGTAGTACCACTGGTGACATCCTCAATCTTTTTACAATATTGTGATCATTTTTTAAGCAGAATATTAAAAATCACATAACAAAGTGGAGCGTGATTCAAAACATATGTTCTCAATGTTGTAGGGGGAATATTTAAGCGGTTTCTGCACCTACATACTTGGGATGTACTGCAGTAAGACGGGAGAGTTTCAGCACAAGCTGCAAACAACTGCTGAACGCCACGTCCCATTAGCTTTACAAAGTCAGCATCAGTTTTATGATTTCACACCACACTCACAAACCTAACGCCTCTTAATAACCAATAATGCATTCATTAACAAAGCTGAAACAAATTCATTGTGATACCGATCTTCAAAAAAGGAAGTCGCCAAATCAAAGATAACTATCGCGGAATTAGCTTGTTGAACTCTGGATATAAAATTTATGCTAATGTAGTTAAGAATATTTTGAAAACAAAATTATGAAAATATAATTGGAAAAGGGCAAAATTGATTCAGAAAGGCTAGATCTTGTACAGAAGGATTTTTCACTCTAAAACTACTATTAGAAAAGCACAAGGAATTCGATACAGAAACTCATATCGCCTTCGTTGACTTCATAAAGGTTTTTGAGAAAGTAGACAGAAATATATTACTACAAATTTTAGCTGATCATAACGTTCCACAACAATATAGTACTAATATATTCAACATATATAAAGATAATGAAATCTCTGTTAAACAAGATTGCAAATTATCTTATTGGGAAAAGATCAACACTGGAGTAAGACAGGGATGTGGACTTTCACCGGTGTTTTTCATTATATATATACATATATATATATATATATATATATATATATATATATATATATATATATGAATAAATTTATAAACGAATGGAGGAAAGCACAACGAGGATATATACCCATCAATAGGAACCTCAAACTCGATGCTATTCTTTTTGCAGACGATTTAGCTCTTCTGGCACTTTCCGAAAATGATTTGCAACGATCAATTTATAATTTACAAAAACCAACTGTCACATTTAATACGGAAATATTAATTAACAAAACTAAAAGTATGACATTTCATGGGAAGGACCAAATACAAAGTAAAATCTGTCTCCAGAATAAAATTTTAGAGAGATATAATCAATTTAAGTATCTTGGATATTATCTCTCTATCTGGGATGAAAAGGATATCCCTGAAAAAATTACTAGTTATAATAAAATTTTGGGAATTATTAATCAAGTTATGAAACCATCACTTGTACAAAAAAAACACCAGATTACGTTTATATAACACTTTGGCTAGACCAGTGTTGACCTATGGCAGTGAAGCATGGACACTAAAAAGACAACATGAAAGCAGAATAACGGCTTGCGAAATGAGATTCATGCGCAGAACAGCGGGTTACACCAGATGGGATCGGCAAAGGAACACCTATATCTTAAAAGAATTGAAGACTACGCCAATTTTGGAATATATTAAACAGTACCAACTAAATTGGAAACACCATCTTGAAAGAATGAGTTCAAATCGGATCCCCAAAGCTGTTTATAATTATATAGCAAGAGGACGAAGATCACTGGGCCGTCCTATGAAACGCTGGAGGGAAAATTTTCTATAGGATCATAACAGGCTTTGGCCTAATACTTGGAAGGAAGAATAAGAAGAAGAATCTCCAATAATATTGTCCCGGATGGCACCGGGGTTTTCCTTTTACTTATTTCGATTTAAATAAGTACACAGTTGTTATGTTTTTTTTTTCTTCGCTTTATTTTCTTCTCACAATTATCATTAAATCTTCAATCGCAATTTATTCTTACAACTATTCTTCTGTGAAGCTTTATTTGACAATCACTTGTAACAGTTGCACACACAGTCCTTCCTCACAGTTTCTCACACACACTTAACCTCTCGTCATCTGACTCTAGACTGGGAGACTATCCGTCCTCACCGCATATTTATAGGCGAGTAGACGGAAATTTCCAGGTTCATGAACGAGATGTTTCGACATGGAAAATAGACCACAAACGTCCCTTTTAACATTTTCACTGCTGAGATATTTCCAGCCTTTAAAACCCTCCTTGCTCAATGCAGGGAGAAATATGGAAAAAGTTTATTTAGGTTCCTAGAAGATGGCAGTATAGAATATGGAATTTATTGCCTTTTTTTCAGAATAAAGAAAATACATATGCATTTACATTGCGCACGGGCCTGCTTGGCCGTACGTGCATTATTTTTCCATGAATAAAAAATAAAACTAATAATATAAACAAATACCTACAAGTACACCTGTATCAAAAAACAATAACAGGCTACATATAAGTAAAATCTATGTCTGCACTAAATCAAAATAATACATATCTACATTCATCCACATTCCGTACATTAATATTAAAAAAAAATGCTAGAAAACAAATTAGAAAAAAAAAGCACACACACATACACCCACACACCCCCACACATATACACACCGCACGCTCATACCTCCCTCCCTATGCCTGCTTAGTTTGAAAGCAATGCAATACGTATTATATAAATAGCAGGCGTTTGGAGTTGAGAATGGATATACACACCCATAGCACAGCAAGCATTTTCTTTGCCAACGGATATACCCGTTCGTAGCAGTGAAAAGGTTAAAAACAGTCTGTATAAAGCGATGTAATAATCCAGGAGTTACTTGTATATTGGAATGTTGAAATTTGATATTAACTTGACTTGGTTTAAATTAATCAGCCGCGTTTTGCATTTGTAGAGGAAATAAACAAAATTGGTGAGTCTTGTGTTTTGTGAAAGAGGTAATGAGATGTTACAATCGTTATTCATTTTCTATATATAATCTGTTTCCTTTAATTTATTTATATCCGTACATATATATATATTTATGATATCCTATCAGTAACAAACTTAATATCTCGGATAACGGATAGGATCCTCCTTCTGACTAAAAAACCCGTTCCAAATGCAGGTCTTTCTGCACCCCCGTAGTATAATGCAAAGCTTCCTGACTCCTGACTACCGTCTCCTGGCCACCTAACTTCCTGTAAAGCGACTACATCCAAGGGCGATTTATCTAATTCCCGCGTTAATATCTCTAGTGAACCACTATTGTATAAAGTCCTAACATTCCATGTTCCTAGGAACATGTCCCTGTGTTTGAGCCTTTGGCATGGGTACCCTGAAGTAGTCCCCGCCCGGAGAACCGAATGGGGGACTATTTGACCTCCGGAAAATTTTACCCCAGTTGAACCCATGTCCGCATTTCTTGACGGTTGTATTTTTACGGTGGCAAAATATCGTCACTCTTTCGACCAAGGTACTTTTTTCGTCTGGCTTAACCGCAGGACATGGTGCACGTATGGGGAATGAAAGAATTGCATAGAAACTTCTTGTAGGAAAGCCAGAGGGAAAACACCCAGTTAGTAGACCAAGAATGAGGTGGGAGAATAACATTAACTATGATTTGAGGGAAGTGGATTATACAGGGAATGATTGGAAGGTATTAGCTCGGGATAGGGATGTGTGGAGGGCTTATGTCCGCGCTGCCATGAACCTACGGGTTCGATAGTGCCAGTGAGCAAGTATATATATTTATTTATTTAACGAACATGGTAACATGTAGGGATTATGAAAATTAACGATGTTGATAATTGAACATTTTGTCTACTCATTCTTACCTCTTCTAGTTGTTTTTGTCGAGGATTTGTTTCAGGGCTTCTTAGCTCTGAAACATATGTTCGACAAAAACAACTCTAAGAGGTAAGAATGAATAGACAGAATGTTTTAATTATTAAACAAACCTCTTAATGTTACTACTCCTTTTGTATTTTAAAATATAAAAAATAACGGCGTTATTTAAAAAATAAATTCTTCCTGACCAGGAATGAACCTGGGCCCGCGTCGTCGTAAGAGAGCATCTCACCTACTGCTCCACTGAAGCGAACGATACGAATACTGCACGAAGAAAGACTTACGTCGCCCGATTTGAACTCAACAACTTACTGGCGTGAATCGCTCTTCAAAACTTTCATTATCAAATTTGCGACATCAATGTTTTTCAAAGATACATCAACTATATGTAGACTTCAAAAAAGCATATGATTCAATTAAGAGGGAGAAGTTATATAGTATCCTGCTGGAGTTCGGAATTCCTAAAAGTTAGTTAGACTTATACGAATGTGTCTAAATGGCTCAAAGAGTAGGGTGCGTGTAGGCAAACAGTTTACAGACATTTTTGAAATCCAGAATGGGTTGAAGCAAGGAGATGCACTACCTCCTCTACTATTTAATTTTGTACTAGAGCATGCCATTAAATCATTAGAGAATGAGGAAGGCTTACAACTCAATGGTATTAATAAGCTGTTAGTTTATACTGATGATGTAGTATACTACTGGCCGATAGCGAGGAGATACTAAAGGACAACACGCACATACTATTGAGTAACACTAAGAAATTAGGACTGGAAGTAAATATCAATAAAACTAAATATGTGGTCACACGTAGAATTCAGTATATAATAGAAATGGACAGCTAATGACAAATGAGGGAAATTTTGAGGAACTGGCTGAATTCAAATACCTAGGAACAATAATCACAGATAGGAATGAGATGCACAAAAAATTAAACATAGGCTCAATTCTGGAAATGCATGCTATTATGCATTGCAGAGACTTTTGATGTCCCAATTCCTTTCAAAAAACGTTAAACTGAAAATATATAAAACTATTATTCTACCAGTTATATTATATGGGTGCGAAACATGGACTCTTACTTTAAGGGAGGAAAGGAGATTACGAGTATTTGAGAATAAACTTCTTAGGAAAATTTTTGGACCAAAGAGAGATGAACAGACAGGTGAATGGAGAAGACTACATAACAATGAACTTCATGGTCTTTATAGGAAGCCAGATATAATAAGAACAGTTAAGTCTCGTAGACTGCGATGGGCAGGACATGTTGCGCGTATGGGGAATGAAAGACGTGCATGGAAACTTCTTGTAGGAAAGCCAGAGGGAAAACGCCCAGTTGGTAGACCAAGAATGAGGTGGGAGAACAACATTAACTATGATTTGAAGGAAGTAGATTATACAGGGAATGATTGGAAAACATTACCTCAGGATAGGGATGTATGGAGAGCTTATGTCCGCGCGGCCATGAACCTACGGGTTCGATAGTGCCAGTGAGTAAGTAAGTAAGTAATGTTTTTCAAAGGCTGTACATAAGTTTGTCCTCTCTACATAAATATCTGTATACTGCTAAAGTATAGATAAATGTTGGGACAGTTGCTCAGTGTACTTGTCGTTTATAGAATGCGATTAATTGCTTTATTAAACTTTACAGGAAATTATTTAGGGAAGTGTTTGTAATACGAGAATAAGATTTTAATAAAAAATGTCACATTGCAGACTAAATGAAATGGATGTTGCATGTTTAATTGTGTCATGACTTTACCCCATGCACACCTTTGCCAGCTCGAGGGATGAATTATGGAGGCGGGAACAAAGCGAGAAGGGTGAGTGAATGGAGGGATTATTTATTCTCAAGAAAGTAAGCGGACGTTTATATAAGAGGCTAAAACTAAATTCTGCGTCGTCTTTTGTCGCGTTTTGTGTCGTCTTACAAGCAATTATTAACACAAAAGTGGTGTAAGGCTCAGCATCAAACTATCTGATTTATGTAATCCATAGATCCAGATTTACTCGTATATGATTTATTTATTCTTCTGTTTTTCTTCTTCTTCTTCTTCTTCCTTCCAAGTATTAGGCCAAGGCCTGTTACGATCCTATAGAAAAATTTTCCCTCCAGCGTTTCACCTTCCAGGAAATTCTCGTATAAGACTTGAAAGCATAATAATAGTCCCTTCGATTGGTTGCTGGCCAAAGGAAGGCAAGACCAGTGATGGGGCTGCCATCTTATAGCCTCTGGTCAGGCTTTTCTGGAGAAGAAAAGAAAATAAAGTAAAGAAGAAATGGAAGAAAGGAAAGACTCCCTAGCCCTCGGATGCCCTAATAGCGTCGGGGTCGAAAAAACAAGAGTTAACCAAGAGAGGTTAGATAGCAAAGTTAAAAGAGTGCAAAACACAAGTAAGTGGAAGAAATGTTTTGCTCAGCTTGGGCACCTTGTGGTCGCCATCCACATATCCCCTTTCGCAATGTAATCTATTATTTTTGTACAATGCTGAGTGTCTCTCATATATATATAGTCCACTGCTGTGGTTTCGAGATAGCGTGCTGACTTGTCACGCAGCGGGGCCCGGGTTCGATCCCCGGTCCGGGCAGTTTTTCTGGGCGAGGCTTTTATCGGGGTTTTTCCTCACCTGTAAGACAAATGTCAGGAAAACTTTAAGGCCCAAACGGTCCACGAAATCATATGGTCATCATCATCATCATCCTTATCATTATCATCATCATCATCATCCTTCACCGGTATGGAAAGTAACGGGAAGCTACCACACCTACAATTCCATAGTAAAGCTGCAAAGCATAGCATGAAAATGCGATGATTGCAGTGAAGGACCTGTCCTCGGGCAGAATTACTATGGATGTTAGATCATTTCAAACAGATTCCTCATGAAATTATTTCATTGAGATACCTAAAGATTTTTTTTTTTTTTGCGCGATAGTGCGTTTTGTCGAACTTACAGCAATGGCAACCATGATTGAAAGTTCAACTTCACACATTTCGGGGTTGCCAACCTAAATAATTATACTGTATATTACATATTTCAAACCACCTGTGGGAAGTAAAACCACTGCCCTCTATGTAGGGCCTATACTACCATCCGTCCATAGTAATTCTGCCCGAAGGCAGGTCTTTCACTGCAACCATAGCATTTTCATGCTATTGTTGTGCAGCTTTACAAGGGAATTGTAGTTGTGGTAGCTTCCTGTTGCTTTCCACACCCTTGAAGGTTGATGATGATGATGATGGCCATATGATTTCAGGGACCGCTTGGGCCTTAAAGTGACTTCCTAACATTTGTCTTACAGGTGAGGAAAAAATCCGATAAAAACCTCACCCAGAAAAACTGCCCCAACCGGGGATCGAACCCAGGACCGCTGCGTGACAAGGCAGCACGCTACCTCGAGACCACAGCGGTGGACCGGATGAAGATAATATTAGAAAATAAACCAATAGAACAAGTGGTAAGATATAACTTCCTAGGTTGCGAAATATCATACACAGCAGAAACAGATATAAATAACAAACTAAATAAGTTTAATTATATAACATGTACACTAAAAAGAACTTTGTAAATAAAGCCAGGAAAGACTCTATAATGAAATTATACAAGACAATGGCAGTGCCTGTTATTACGTGCTTATGGATCCGGAACATGGACAGTGACACACAACAATCAGCCAGAATACAAGCTGCTGAAATGAGATTCCTCAGACCAATAGCAGGATATCAAAGAACAGACAAAACAACATAACACAGAAATAAAACAACAACTGAAAGTAGAGGAATTAAACACAACAATAGAGAAATACAGAACAAACTGGAAATAACACTTGGCAAGGATGACTGAGAATAGAATACCAAAAGCAGCATACAGCTATTCACCACGAGGAAGAAGAAGCTTGGGAAGACCAAAGAAAAGATGGAAAGAGCAGCAATTTAGAGCTGGAACAGACTACTAAATAAGCCTAAACCGTGAAGAAGAAGAAGAAAACATCCATGTTTTATATGAGCGATTTTACATCCCTACTTATAAGCGTGATATGCTTTTAGATGTTAAATCATCTATGATTAAGAATGAAAAAAAAAATGTAATTTTATAGCAATACTGAAACGAGTAGTGTTAAAAGAAAATGAAAATAAAACAAACGAACATCTGAACGCAAGTGCAAGTGTTACCCTGCCAAGAGAAAAGTTTAAATATCTCTACTTACAGGGAAATTGTCGCCCATTAAATCCTTACGTACCAACTAATTGCTATCTGACGTGAACTGAGATTTAAACACACCATCGCAGATGTTAAACGTTCCTCTCTTGCAGATAATTAGAACAACACAACTGTTTCCAACTAGTTGCTTCCTTCGTCAAAAACATCACTCAGGGACTATTTCACAATTGTGACAGGCATGTATTGGCTTATTTTAGTAAGTCAAAAATTATTATTATTATTATTATTATTTATCATTGTTATTATTATTATTATTATTATTATTATCATTGTTTATTATTATTATCATTATTATTATCATTATCATTATCATTATTATTATTTATTATTATTATTATTATTATCATTATCACTATCATTATTATTATTATCATTATCATTATCATTATCATTATTATTATTATTATTATTATTATTATTATTATTATTATTATTATTATTATTATTATTATTATTATTATTATTATTATTATTATTATTATTATTGTTATTATCATTATCATTATTATTATCATTATCATTATCATTATTATTATTATTATTTTATTATTATTATCATTATCATTATCATTATCATTATTATTATTATTATTATTATCATTATCATTATCATTATCATTATCATTTTTATTATTATTATTATTTTTATTATTATCATTATCATTATTATTATTATCATTATCATTATCATTATTATTATTATTATTTATTATTATTATTATTATTATTATCATTATCATTATCATTATCATTATCATTATCATTATCATTATTATTATTATTATTATCATTATCATTATCATTATTATTATTATTATCATTATCATTATTATTATTATTATTATTATTTATTATTATTATTATTATCATTATCATTATCATTATTATTATTATTATTATTATTATTATTATTATTATTATTATTATTATTATTATTATTATTATTATTATTATTATTATTATTATTAATTGTTATTATTAGTCGGGGCCGCTGTGGTCTCGAGGTAGCGTGCTGCCTAGTCACGCAGCGGACCCGGGTTCGATCCCTGGTCGGGGCAGTTTTTCTGGGTGAGGTTTTTATCGGGGTTTTTCCTCGCTTGTAATATAAATGTCAGGAAAACGTTAAGGCCCAAACGGTCCCAAAAATCATATGGCCATCATCATTCTTCACCGGTGTGGAAAGCAACGGGAAGCTACCACACCTACAATTCCCTAGTAAAACTGCAAAGCATAGCATGAAAATGGTATGATTGCAGTGAAAGGCTTGCCCTCGGCAGAATTATTATGGGTGGATTATTATCATCATCATGAACAAATTCGTTTTACGCCATGTGGCCTGTACGGTAAACCTAGCAAAGATGGTCTTGATCTTTCCACCGATGTTTTTGTCTTCCTTGGTCCCAATGTCCAGTTGGTGTATATTGGAATGGCAATTTTGGAAGTCTATTTCTTGCCATTCTCCTCAGATGATTTTTCCAATCTTGTTGGTATCTTTGTATATCTTCATTTAAACTTGTTACTCCAAGTTTTTCCTCTGATAATAGTGTTGCTTTGGTGTTCCAGTCTATTACCAATTATTATTATTATTATTATTATTATTATTATTATTATTATTATTATTATTATTATTATTATTATTATTATTATTATTATTATTATTATTATTATTATTATTATTATTATTATTATTATTATTGTATAAAGTCAAGGCCAACACGCACACACTATTGAGTAACACTAAGAAATTAGCACTGGAAGTAAATTTCAGTAAAACTAAATATATGGTCACACATAGAAATTCAGTATATAATGGAAATGGACAGCTAAGGACAAATGAGGGAAATTTTGAGGAAGTGGCTGAATTCAAATACCTGGGAACAATAATCACAAATAGGAATGAGATGCATAAAGAAATTAAACATAGCCTCAATTCTGGAAATGCACGCTATTATGCATTGCAGAGACTTTTGATGTCCCAACTCCTTTCAAAAAACGTTAAGCTGAAAATATATAAACTATTATTCTGCCAGTTATATTATATGGGTGCGAAACATGGACTCTTACTTTAAGGGAGAAAGGAAGATTACGAGTATTTGAGAATAAAGTTCTTAGGAATATTTTTGGACCAAAGAGAGATGAACACACAGGTGAATGGAGAAGACTACATAACAATGAACTACATGGTCTTTATAGGAAGCCAGAATATAATAAGAAAAGTTAAGTCTCGTAGAATGCGATGGGCAGGACATGTTGCGCGTATGGGGAATGAAAGACGTGCATGGAAACTTCTTGTAGGAAAGCCAGAAGGAAAACGCCCAGTTGGTAGACCAAGAATGAGGTGGGAGAACAACATTAACTATGATTTGTGGGAAGTAGATTATACAGGGAATGATCGGAAAGCATTGGCTGAGGATAGGGATGTATGGAGAGCTTATGTCCGCGCGGCCATGAACCTACGGGTTCGATAGTGCCAGTGAGTAAGTAAGTATTATTATTATTATTATTATTATTATTATTATTATTAAATTACAGCATACATTGTCAATTAACATATTTACTTTCAATTTTTTATGATATTTAAAAAAAATATAATCTGGTACGAGAGATAATAAAGTTGGCTGAGGAAGCAATTAGAAGAACAAAACACCTGTTTGATACATAGTAAATTTAAACAAGCAGCTTCTTTATAAAGAGTTGTTTTTTTTTTCAGCTCATTAGAGCCAGTGATCCACAGCACAGCTTGCAGTAATGGTATCTCATAATGGAGTTGTAGCCAGGCGGGCCAACTTAAAATATTGTAATGGTCAGACTACATTACCCTACACAGGTGCTGCATCCACAAGCTAAATGCTCCAGGCATCACCTAACTATCCTGTCTATGAAAACGATAATAATTATCAATTATCTACTGACATTTAACCTATATAAATAGGGTAAAATTGACGATGTATAGAAACATCTCACAGTAATTAGGCCTACTTATGTAAAAAATGTAACGATAACAATATGTAATCAATTGAGTTGGTGTTTACTTGATGAAAATCCATTACTTATTTAATTAAATAAAAATAAAACTTAACATTTTATTTGATTTTCATATTTATTAAGATATAATTTAGTTTCATCTGTTTTGGTACACTGTACCTTCTTCAGTCATGTTAACAAATTAATGAACCGTGTTATTTATCAACTTTTATAAGATTCATGATGTGTTCCATTGAGGTATTATTCGAAATTAAAATATACAATTATGGAATATTCACCTGAAAGGTCCGTCTCCTCAACTTAATTGGTTATTTAACAGTAGCGCTTTCGGGACTTGTCCAATTATCGGCAGGATTCAAAACTGGTGTTTCACTGAAGATCTGGTAGAGGGGGTTACATGTATTGGGTTCGTTTTCGTTTATTAGATTGTCGTTGTTGTAAGCTGCTTTCATGATATTTACTCGAAGAGATGGTGTCGATAAGGTCATTGGTCAGAGTTCCTTGATATTTAAATCCAATTTTGAGCACTAGCATCCCTAAGGGGCTAGGAGGTTGAAAGGAGTAAAAATATATTTTTAAAAAATGTCCGATGTTAATGTCCAATTTTTGCGACTGCTAAGCTCACTGGCCATAATCAATGCCCACTGCCCTGTTCCGATCTCATTATAGGTTGAATTGGTCCTTCAATCTCTTCAATGGTCTTCCCCTTTTGGTTTATAATTATACATTCTTCTTGGCATGCGCTGTTCATTCATTCGTAATACGTGCTGAAGGTAAGCGATAGTATTTTATTCTTCACAGAGATTAAATATACCGGTATTAAGTTCTGTTCTTATATCTTCGTTTTTCTTTTTATCGGTCCTTTGGTATCCTGCTATTGCTCTCAACATCCTCATTTCTGCAGCTTCTATTTGCTTACTATCTGCCTTTGTTAATGTCCAGGTTTCACATCCATAGATAATAGATAGAACTGCCAATACTTTGTAAAATTTTAAAATAATTTGTTTTCTTGTTTTATTCAATAAAGTGCGTTTAATTGTGCCACATAGATAATTGAATCGTTGTATTTTAGTGTGTTTATCTAAATTTCTGTCATTGCCTAAATGACATCCCAAATAATTAAAATTCTGAACTTGGTCTATAATTACATTGTTTATCATTATGTTTGTTCTTATTGCACATTTTCCTTTCAGAGCTAATATTTTTGTTTTAGATGTAGATATTCTTAAATTGTATTTTAGAGAGATGTTGTTTAAAATATAAAGGAATTTTTGTAAAGCATTTTCTGATGCTGTCATTATTACTTGATCGTCTGCAAAAAGCAGAGTTGTCAATACACTATTTATATTAATTTGTTCATGTCATTCGTTTATGACATGGTCCAAGTATAAATTAAATAATACTGGTGACAACGGACACCCTTGTCTTACTCCCTGGTTAATTGGCCATAGTACCGATAGTATTTTAGACAAAGTTTTACCCCCAGCATCCCTAGAGGCATATGAGGGAGTGACATGTAGAAGTAATTTTAAATTACCGATAGAAGTGTCGAATGCACAGTTTTCGGGGTCACTGAGTTGAATAGTAACAATCACAGTGCCGATTAAATTTAAATTGAGTCCCTACTGCTTGGCAGTAAGAAGGGCGAAAAAAATACAAATTGACCAAGAACAGTGTCGAGTCCAAAGTTTTTAGTGTCATTGAGCTCATTCGTGCTTAAAACATTTAAATAAAAACCCAGCAATCGGTCAGTTTAAATAATAAATAATAGTGTAAAAAACTAAAACAACACGCTTTATTAGAAAACCGAACTAAAAAATGAAAAATAATTTTAATTTCCAACACGCTTGGGACAAAATTAAACTGGTCTAAAAAAATCATCTCCAACACATCTATAATAAAACTAGAGTTATCTACAAAAAAAAATAATTTTACCATCAAAAGCGTGGGGTGCTCTATATCAATTAATATTTAATACACAAGTGATCTTCTTGGTGATAATATTAAAATATATATACAGTCAATATGCCCATTTCACTAATTAATGTTTTAAAATCGTCAACAAGTTTCCACAACCAAGCTGTCATTCTCAAGACCAGATATAGACTGAAGACAAAATTGATAATAAATTTTGTCTTCAGTCTATATCTGGTCTTGAGAATGACAGCTTGGTTGTGGAAACTTGTTGACGATTTTAAAACATTAATTAGTGAAATGGGCATATTGACTGTATATATATATATATATATATATATATATATGGTATGATAGGAAAAATAAATGCCTGGACGGGATTCGAACCCGGATCTCTGAGTCTGTACCTCAGCGTGATATCCATTACACTACCAGGCGAATCCAATTCAAACACTTATTTTTCTTATATATGTATTATACTCTCCATTATTACTAGATGTCGCGAGAACACTGTCTTCACTGCCATCTAGTAGCTTACTATAATGAAGTAAGCAAATTAAAGAGAATATTTATTTTACTTTATA
Source organism: Diploptera punctata (assembly GCA_030220185.1). Taxonomy (NCBI): domain Eukaryota; kingdom Metazoa; phylum Arthropoda; class Insecta; order Blattodea; family Blaberidae; genus Diploptera; species Diploptera punctata. The sequence goes on from JASPKZ010009823.1 coordinate 1,536,013, forward strand.
GCAGTGACGCTGTATGATATATATATTTGATAATAAACAGATATTGGTAAAAGTAAAGTCTCTAAGAAGAAAATGGGACACGAGGCACGTATGCGGGATGAAAGAGGTGCATTAATCTTGTAGGAAAACCAGAGGGAAAACACCCAGTTGGTAGACCAAGAATGAGATGGCAGAATAACATTAACTATGATTTGAGAAAAGTAGATAATACAGGGAATGATTGGAAAACATTGGTTCAGGATAGGGATGTATGGAGAGCTTATGTCCACACGGTCTTTAACCTACGGGTTCGATAAAATCAGTGTGTTAATTAGTTAGTTTTACATAATTTATTTTATATGTATGCTCCCAATTACTGTATATACTATATTTTAGGTGGACTAATTAATTATTACACTGTAAAGTTATACGAAATACAACTTTGTAACCCTCTGCAGGGGTCAAGCGAGTCGCAGGTGTGCAGGCTGTTTGCAAATTGAACATGGGTACTCTTCAGAAAACTTCATATTCTACGTCACATATTACTTATGTTGCTCTCAACACCTCATTTACAAATTGTATTGATTCTCTTATACTTGGACTTTGTAATGACTTTCTCTGAGTACAGCCCAAATTCACGTTATCACCTATTACACACTATAACATAGTTAGATCTCGGCCGTTTAGGTATAAAAAACAAGCTTATAGACACCTAAATTACGTCACAAATCAATACAATTAGACATTACACACAAATATGTATATAATTTTACAGTAAATATTAATTTTTACAAAATATGTTTAAAAAGTCTAATTTTTTTATCTACAGACTTATTTAAATAATAATTTAAAGTTCTCAAAATTCACCAAATGTATATACAACGCTTTTATTATCATCATCATTATCATAATACATTCATTTGTTGACCTGTTTTGGCCTCAAAAGGATCACCATCCAGAAGTCTTTTGAGTGGACGTCCTGATCTTCTTCTTCCTGCAGGTTGATATCTTAACATTTGTTTGGGTATCCTGTGATCTTCCATTCGATGAACATGTTGCATCCATCTTGACTTATAATCAGAAATTTTGTTTTCTAAAGGTTTCATGTGTAATTCTTCTAAGATGGCTTCATTTTTGTGTGATCTAGTTGTGTGTATCCTGCAGTCCTCCGAAGGTATTTCATTTCAGCAGATCTAAGTCTCTGTATATCCTTCTGTTTCAACGTCCATACTTCGCTACCATACAAAAGAGTTGGAAGAGCTAGTGTTTTATACATTTTTAGTCTTGAATGTTTTTGGACTAACTGTGGCTTGAAGATAGAATTTATTAACCCTAAAATTCTTAAAAAGTTGATATTTTTGTATTTACATCCTTTTATTCTTCATATGAGAAATTGCGCCCTATACATTTAAAATTATTCACCTGCTCCAAAATTTTATTGTCCAGTACAATTTTACTTCTGACAGGATCTACACCTTGAAATGCCATAATTTTTGTTTTCTCTGTAGATATCTTCAGTCTATATTCTTCTGTAATTTTGTTTAGTTCATTAATCCTTTTTTTTTTTATTGCGGATGAGCCCATGTAGGACTACGCAAAGTACTTAGAGGCGTTTCCTTTGAGCCCAAATTTCTTTCATTTCGCGTTATCACGGATGCAGAATCAATGAAGAGAATTGTGGAGGCGTTCGACGCTAGCCCACAAAAATCAACCCGCCAAGCTGCACGTGAGCAGTGATAAGTTTTATTTTGTTCTATTGTTGTAACTTGAAGGATTCCCTTTCCAATTATAACATCATATTTCCTTTAATAATAATATTTTCGTCACAAAATGCGATCAAATGTATAGCCATATTTCTGAATCACACTGTAGATCACTATTAGCTTCAATGCCAATTTTTAAAAAATAAATAAAACAGGTCTGGAAGAGAGTATGGATAATTTTACAAGCATCATGCCGTGATACTCTCCGCATAGATCACTAATCCACTTAAAATTCAACTTTCGAATTTTTGTGGGTTAGATCATCTTTTCGGGGCATCTATTCAATCAATACTAATAAAATCCATTGTTAAAACCGTTGAGGTGGAGAGTCATAAAATAAAATAAGTTCAAATGCCTTCTTAGGTAAAATCCGAATTCCTCAACTTTTAAATATGTGATCTTTATGCCTGTAGGCCTTTCAGAACATCTGTCCCATCTTCAGCAGTTCATTCTTCGCTACAGCATCCAGGTTGATGTTTGATGCTGTAGCGAAGAATGAACTGCTGAAGATGGGACGGATATCCTGAAAGACCTACAGGCATAAAGATCACATATTTTAAAAGTTGAGGACGACGGATTTTACTTAAAAAGGTATTTTAACTTATTTTATTTTATGCAACTATTCAATTCAAAACTGCGAATTTACTGAAATTAATTATCAGTAAATCTCACTCTTAAACGCAGAATGAAAACAAATTAGAGGTGAGAACACGTTTTGATGTTGGTAAACTTAGTCACGTTTAAGATAAGTTGCAACTCCTGAGAGACTTGCAACCCCTCCTGCACGCCACATAACGTGTATAATTGAAAAAGAATTGTGGCAATAACAACCTGGATTTCTGTTAGATTTACGAACCAACAATACATGAATGCCGGTTTCACACGTGAGAAGAAATGTTTAGTCTTCCTCCGCCATATTTCAAGCATTTTCACCAATCTCACCATTCAATATTAACATGAGATTATGTCCGATATACACAAAACATAATAAACCTCATTAGAAATAAGAGGTTTGGGGCATAAGTCATGGCAACTACTTTTTATGAGAATTTGAGCGTGTGTGAAAAATCTAAAATATACATATGAAAGAACAAGGGATAAACAAAATTTAAGGAATTTAACAACACGCCAAAATTTTGCTCCTCGTGTTTATTAAGGTAATTGTCATATCATATTTCCGCTCAACTGCACTTCTACTAGCGCTTGATTTTTTCAGTTAGGCCTATATTGATGTAAACCATAGCTCTTCTTCTGTATTTTCTAACATTATTTAATATTTTAAACTTTTTCAAACAATTTTTATATCATTATTATACAATTTTGAAGTATTTATTTAAATATGCAAATCACAATATTATGACACTGTTAGAAAATGTTGTGATGCTAACTGCTATTTTTTCCAGAGTATATTACTTAGTCTATGATTTTTCTATCGCTGTTTTGGGTTATCGCTGGTTGGATCAGCGTTAGGGAGTGATAAGTAAGTGTACACCCATTTTTAATAAACGTTTGGTAATTTTAATATTATTAATATATTTTTAACATAGATTTGGGGATCTATTGCAAATATTGGTCATTTAAATTTCATAGCGACGAATACTAATCGAGGATGATAATCGATATGCGGTATCACAACTCTCTTATAGCCTATGTTCATCCCGGGAATCTTCTGAACATTTTGCAAAGAAAACCCCATCACAATCGAATGAACGGTATGGCAGCACATAAAGTACGAACAAACAAACAAACCAACAAACAAACAAACATTCATTTTTATATATTAGATAGAAAAGTACGAATAGATGAACAAAGGTCAACTTGCTTCTCTATCGGACATTTTACCGTAATGTGAAATTCCTCCCAGACGGAATTTCAAATTCTGAAATGTAGGTTATGTCTGGAGAATAAAACACTATTGGGTAGTTATGAAGAAACATAGAACAGTTATAACTGTTCATAATATAGCAGTTGTAACTATTTATACATAACACTTTAACTTAAAATATTAACAAAAATAACTTCTCTTAATCTTAAATCGGTTATTGTTTTTTTTTTATCTAGCACTAGTTAATACCCGGCATGCGTTGCTACGCCTAAACAAATAAAATATTACAGGTTAATTAAATTTTATGGCATACGGTGAGACGAACCAAACATGGCGGTAGCTAGTTTTTAATTTCGGATTTAAGATAAATCTCCACGATGCCAAGAAAATCGAGACAATTAAGTATATTCCTGTACAAGCATAGCAGCACATGGCAGGTGTTCTTTTATCGATAACTCACAATAACGAATTGTCCCTTTTAGCTCATTTGTGCGAAGAAGATCGAGATAAGTAGATTCCCGGGCAACACCGGGTAAACAGTACGGGGAATCTTAAAATAATTACGATTTACATCTATAATTATTTTTGCTTTTACTTATTCAACCAAATATAAAAGCACATTAATTTTCATTTATTTAGGTGTAGCAGCACACGCCGGGTATTAGTTAGTCCTAAATAAAACAGTGTGAAATTCTAAAACTGAAAAACGGATGACTAGATTCGAAGTTGAATAATAAGAACACACGAATATTTCAGGAATGACACTTAGGAATATCAACTTTTATAAGATTCATGATGTGTTCCGTTGAGGTATTATTCAAAATTAAAATATAAAATTATGGAATATTCACCTGAAAGGTCCGTCTCCTCAACTTAATTAGTTATTTAACTGTAGCGCTTTCGGGACTTGTCCCATCATCGGCAGGATTCAAAACTGCTGTTTCACTGAAGATCTGGTAGAGGGGGTTACATATATTGGTTCGTTTTCGTTTATCAGATTGTCGTTGTTGTGAGCTGCTTTCATGATTTCCATCTCTTCTTCAATAATCCAGCGAAGATAAACGTACTCGAAGAGATGGAAATCATGAAAGCAGCTCACAACAACGACAATCTGATAAACGAAAACGAACCCAATACATGTAACCCTCTCTACCAGATCTTCAGTGAAACACCAGTTTTGAATCCTGTCGATGATGGGACAAGTCCCGAAAGCGCTACAGTTAAATAACTAATTAAGTTGAGGAGACGGACCTTTCAGGTGAATATTCCATAATTTTATATTTTAAGTTAGGAATATGTAAGAGACAATTCTCCAAAAGGGCAAAACAGTTCTTGACAACACCAAGAAGATGACTGGACATCAAGTGAGCAGACAAAAAGAAGTTATAAGAAAAGAATAAGGAAGAAGTAGAAAATTAAGTGTACTTTTATTCTTCTTCTTCTTCTTCTACAAGGTTTAGGCTATGCAGCCTGTTCCGGAAAAGTTAAAAGTGGAGTCCATCTTCTACGTGGTCGACCAACATCTCTTGTTCCTCTGGGATTATACAGAGAGGTTCTTTTTGGTATTCTTTCGTTGTTCATTCTCATTAAGTGTTCTGTCCATTTCTTATTATTGTCGCTGATTTTATCTTCAATTTTATATATATTTAATTCTTCTCGTATAGTTGCATTCATTATTCTCTCCGCTCTTGTGCATCCTTTCACATTACGTAAAAATAGCATTTCCGCAGTCTGTATCCTGCTTTTATCCCTTGATTTCATTATCCAATTTTCACTTCCATACAACAACAACGGAAAAGCCATTGTTTTATATAATTTATGTTTCGTATCTTTCCTTGTTTTCCGACCTAAGGTTCTTTTTATGGTTCCACAAATAGCCTGAATTTTATTTACTTTATTTTCTATATCTTTATTTTCTCTATAAGTTATATCACATCCTAAATATTGGAAATGTAATATGATAATATTTTATAGGTTATATAAGACCGTAGGTAAATGGCAGGGGCTGAACATGGGCCTAAGTATTTATATTGTCTGTTAAAGATATCCCAACCATGGAACAAATTCTATCTCTCTCTACGTGTGTGAGTACATCATTTATAAACGTCTTGGTGGCACGTCCCATCTGTTCCAAAGAGGATTCCGCCGATATCCACTACACAGTTACTTGTCATTTTCCACCCAACTCTCTGCTTGCACGTTTACTCTAACAGGACCCTGAGATTTCACCGACAAATTAAATGTCATCACTATATCATATTACAGTATCAATAACACACTAACAGTAAGATGCTAAAATTAAAGGCTATCCTCTCTTAAAGTGAGGTGAGAGAACAATATTAACTATGATTTGAGGGAAGTAGATTATACAGAGAATGATTGGAAAACATTAGCTCAGGATAGGGATGTGTGGAGAGCTTATGTACGCGCGGCCATGAACCTACGGGTTCGATAGTGCCAGTGAGTGAGTAAGTATCCTGTCTTAAAGTGATCCTCATCAAAACAAAACCATGTGACCTATTCGCTTTTCATTGGTTATGGGCCGACGTACGATGTAGAAGCAATAAGTACGCGAAAAGTAGTTCGCCTCATTAAATTAAAAATATACTTATTTTTCGTGAATGAAAATAATAATATTCAAAACATACAAAATATTATAAAATATACCTAATCAATAAACTACAGCTAGGTACAGTTTATTACTTATGGCTGATGCATTTGAGTCATGCTTCAATCAATTCTCATGAAACAAAATGGCTGAAAGTGTCGAATCATCTATAACTGTGCCGTCATCTCCCTGTCAAAAGTGAGAGTAATTGTGGCGCGAATGACGGAAGGATACAATTGGCGTTTGTTGATGTTAGAATCACTCTAAGAGCGGATAAGGTACAGATGTTGTAGGAAAATTAGGCCTACAATTAATGTGGATCACAAAATATTAATATAATTTCAATACTAATAATTCCGTTGAGGAAATAGTCCTAAAGTGAAATGTTAAAATAAATACCTGACAGATGCCAACTACCTCAACTAGGTTAAAATTTACTTTTTTTAACAGTAGACATACTTGAAGATAGAATTTATTAACCCTAAAATTCTTAAAAATTGAGATATTTTTGTATTTACATCCTTTTCTTGTTCATATGAGCTATTGCATACTAGATATGTAAAATTATATAACTGATAAAACAAAGTCTAAATTATACATTTTTTCTTCTTGTAATTGTGTGAATTTTCCTTTAGACTTAAAATGATTGTAATCTTCAATTAAAAAACATAATAATAATCCCATTAACTACAAAATCGATTAAGAAGTAGGCCTATTAGGCCTATATATAATAGATTTTCCATTTCACTCACCATATATTCCATACGAATTCGTATCCTGGTAAATGATGACTTTTTCTCATCTGTAAAGAAAAATAGAGAGTTTAAGGTATTTAAAGTAATGTTTTCAAAATTAACACATGTTAAGAAAATGTAAAAAATCTTCGAGTTGGGCCTATGACATGTTGGTCTGAATATTACTTGGCACAAACTTATGTTTATTTTATGATCTTTAAACACTGACATGATTTCCTATAAACATGATATTAAAATATATATCCATGTGGCTAGTGGCTAGTGTAAGGGTTTCTGAACAAACTATACAAAAGTGTAAATATTTATATTATTATAATTTATTGCACACGAAGAGGTAAGATATTTTTAATTGTCTCAAAAAGTGTATTGAAAAAATGTAAAGGCATTTATCCTGTCCGAAGAGCTTTATAGAAGGACGTTTGTACCGAACCTTCCATCTTCCCAGTAGGATGTACAATTCTTATGAGGAAAAGTGTAAAACATTTTGAATCAGTGAATATAAGAAGAAACATTTATATTGTTAAACATATTTATGCCAATTTCACATTATGATATACACTATATTAATTATATATGTCAATTTCTCATAAGTGAGGCCACGAGTGATATCCAAATTATCGATGAATTCACGACTCACGAAGTGAGTCGTGAATTTATCTAGAGAATTTGGAAATCAAGAGTGGCATTTCTTAGGACTATTTAAGGAATAAAATTAAGCTGTTTACTCACAAATCATTATTTAATTATAATTATTTTAAAATATTTATATATTTAATGTAAACGGCGATGTTTGAAAACAAATGAGAAACGATTGGTACGCTTCATTTGCTTTTTTTGTTCATCACTGCAACCAGATCATATTATTTATTGCCAAAGGATCGCAATATTGTAAGAATACACCCTAGTGGAGAAATTTATAACCAACGTTATAGGTATTAATTAATTTCTGATGTCCTATGATACAAATGTGCCAATTATATTTTTCTGCAACGTCATTTCTTGGAAAATAATTCGTTTAAGAAAGTGCACTTTCTAACACTGTTAACACCATTTCTCCACACTCATCTCATCCATTTCATTTCGTTCATCTGCCCTGTGATGTTGCGTCAGGAGTGGTTGGCAGGCACCTTGTCATTCACGACCTCCATATAAGTGGGTTCATCTCATCTCATCATTCGACCAACCTTGAGTTGGACACGAGTTGAGAATATTTATTTATAATTATAGTTTTATATAGGTCTATTTTGATTTTTTAAAGTTTTTTCTTTGAGGAGTTGGGTAATTCGTTACCTGAATGAAGAGTTCCACAAGAAGTAGCTCTGATCTTAGGGATACATCTCCAGCCGTAATAAGCTATTTACAAATCAAGAGGTTGGTGTACTCGTTGATATTTAATCCTACAATACGTTCATTACCTTCTTCTTCTTCTTCCTCCTTTCCGGGATTAGGTCAATGCGACCAGTTCCGGTCTCAAGTCCATCGTTTCCTTGGCCGTCCCACAGATCTTTTTCCATGCGGTTTGTAGGTGTTGATCGTTTTGGGTAATCTTGTATTGTCCATTCTGTCTAAATGTTCTTTCCACTGGTATTTCTGCTCTTCTAGTTTGTTGACTATTGAAAATATCTCCAGTTAATTTCTTATTGATTCATTACGTAATATATTCATGTGTGAACATCCTTTTACGGATTTTAAAAATTTAATTTCAGTATTTTCAATACCTTTGCTGAAAAAGGTATAATACAACCCTTTTTATTGCAATGCGGTAAATTTTATCTTCTTTATGTTTCTAATTAATTTTAATGTTGAAGCTTTGAAAGGCAAATAATTATCTTAGAAATTGGATTGGCCACTGGCTAAGAAGAAACTGCCTGCTGAAGGATGCTCTAGAAGGAATGGTCAACGGAAAGAAAGTTAGAGGCAGAAAAAAAGACATCAAATGATAAACAATATTAAAGTGATTGGTTTGTATGCAGATACAAAAAAGGAAAGCTGAGTTAAGGAAAGAGTGGAGAATGCTGAGTTTGCAGTGAAATACCTGCTCTTCAGCAGAACACTATGAATGAATTTAACTTTACTCTCGTGTTTTCATTGGTTAATGCATTGTATTTATAATCTTCTCATTGGCTTACTGTTGCATTATCAGAACAGATTAAATATTGTTCGCTTACACATGTTTAGTGTAGTACTATTGGCCTATAGCGAGGAGATACTAAAGGATAACACGCACACACTATTGAGTAACACTAAGAAATTAGGACTGGAAGTAAATATCAGTAAAACTAAATATATGGTCACACGTAGAAATTCAGTATATAATGGAAATGGACAGCTAATGACAAGTGAGGGAAATTTTGAGGAAGTGGCTGAATTCAAATACCTAGGAACAATAATCACAAATAGAAATGAGATGCACAAAGAAATTAAACATAGGCTCAATTCTGGAAATGCGTGCTATTATGCATTGCAGAGACTTTTGATGTCCCAACTCCTTTCAAAAAACGTTAAGCTGAAAATATATAAAACTATTATTCTACCAGTTATATTATATGGGTGCGAAACATGGACTCTTACTTTAAGGGAGGAAAGGAGATTACGAGTATTTGAGAATAAAGTTCTTAGGAAAAATTTTGGACCAAAGAGAGATAAACAGACAGGTGAATGGAGAAGACTACATAACAATGAACTACATGATCTTTATAGGAAGCCAGATATAATAAGAACAGTTAAGTCTCATAGACTGCGATGGGCAGGACATGTTGCGCGTATGGGGAATGAAAGACTTGCATGGAAACGTCTTGTAGGAAAGCCAGAAGGAAAACGCCCAGTTGGTAGACCAAGAATGAGGTGGGAGAACAACATTAACTATGATTTGAGGGAAGCAGATTATACAGGGAATGATTGGAAAGCATTAGCTCAGGTTCGATAGTGCCAGTGAATAAGTAAGTAAGTTACACATGTTTAGTTTATGATTCTTAATTACTAATTTATAGTAAAATGCATTCTCCCATTTATTGAACAAAAGCTTTATTTAGCATACTCTTCTCTGCCAGTCATAATTATTGGAATAACGGCTACTTTTTGTTATCAGCATGTAACCAAACTTAATGAGGACAGAGAATCGCTAACGGCATGGACAGAGAAATATGGACTTCAATTAAATCATAGAAAGTCACAAGCAATCATTATGGGTCATCAGAGACTAGCTATTATCCTCAATTAACAAACATACAATATTACATGTGCCACTTAATGGGGTTCAAATCCCTTATAGTGAACCAGTAAACAATCTAGGAGTATTTATGGATAATAATAATTTTAATTGAAATAAACAAATTAATAACATTTGCAAAACTATCTTCTCAATAATACACTCATTAAATCGTATAAGAAATTGTTTACAGTTTGCTCTTAGGAAAATGTTAGTAGAAACACTTGCAATGCCCCGTTTTGACTATTGTGATATTCTTTTTACTGGCCTAAATACTGTTCTTACCCAAAGACTTAAACGCGTTCAGAATTCTTGAATACGTTTTATTTGTGGTATACGTAGATTTGATCACGTTCACACCATCCCTAGAACAATTGTCATGGCTTCGTCTACCAGATCGTAGAACCATCCAATCCCTATGCCTTCTCTATAACATATTACACACATCATTACCTTATTACTTATCACACTGCTTCACTAGACTCTCTGATACACATAAATTAGATACCAGATCCCATCAGCGCAGTGTCCTTTATATCCCTCCTCATCACACTACCTATTATTCGAAATCTTTTACAGTTTCTCTTGCTAGAACATGGAATTCCCTTCCATCCTATGACAGAGACTGCTAAAATTTAAAATAAAATTATTAACAGAAACAACTCACTAATATTACTTTTAAAAATTAATAATTTGTTTTTCATCATTTAATAAAAATAGCATTAAGATTTGTCTGCCTTCTAGTGGCTAACAAGTTAGCATTTTTTATTTTACTATTTTATTTTTTTAAAGAGAATGTTTACAATACAGCAGTAACGTTTGTACATTTAGATGTTATAACTATATTTTTGACATTTAGCAATGAAGGCAAATATGACATGAAAAGAAAAATGTCTGAGTCGGGATTTGAACCCGAGTTTCTAAACTCGTTACGTTTAGCGCTCTAACCATCTGGGCTACTCAGGAATCCAAACACAAACATTATATAGGCCTATATATATATATATATATTTATTTATTTATTTTTTTACTTACTCACTGGCACTATGAAACCCGTAGGTTCATGGCCGCGCGGACATAAGCTCTCCACACATCACTATCCTGAGCTAATGCTTTCCAATCATTCCCTGTATAATCTACTTCCCTCAAATCATAGTTAATGTTATTCTCCCACCTCATTCTTGGTCTACCTACTGGACGTTTTCCCTCTGGCTTTCCTACAAGAAGCTTCCATGCAAGTCTTCCATTCCCCATAAGTGCAACATGTCCTGCCCATCGCAGTCTACGAGACTTAACTGTTCTTATTATATCTGACTTCCTATAAAGACCATGTAGTTCATTGTTATGTAGTCTTCTCCATACACCTGTCTGTTCATCTCTCTTTGGTCCAAAAACTTTTCCTAAGTACCGGTACTTTATTCTCAAATACTTGTAATCTCCTTTCCTCCCTTAAAGTATTTTTTTTACTATATTATATATATAATGTGTCCACCGCAGTGGTCTCGAGGTAGCGTGCTGCCTTGTCACGCAGCGGGCCCGGGTTCGATCTCCGGTCGGGGCAGTTTTTCTGGGTGGGGTTTTTATCGGGATTTTTCCTCACCTGTAAGACAAATGTCAGGAAACCTTTAAGGCCCAAACGGTCCCCGAAACCATATGGCCATCATCGTTATCATCATCCTTATCATTATCATCATCATCATCCGTCACCGGTGTGGAAAGCAACGGGAAGCTACCACACCTACAATTCCCTAGTAAAGCTGCAAGCATAGCATGAAATTGCTATGATTGCAGTGAAGGACCTGCCTTCGGGCAGAATTACTATAGATGGATATATATATATATATATATATATATATATATATATATATATATTATTGTAAAATAAATAATTTTAGTCAAATTCAATTAAATGAGGTACATTTTTATTTTATCAATTTAATATATTATATAAACCTACTAAATTTTGAGACGTTCCATTACCTACTCGTAATTAATGGAGTGAATATAAAAATATATTTTAGGTGAATAATGAGTAACAAATACTGACAGAAACAGAAGAAGTATCTGAATCATTTTCCCTTACTTTCTTTTTCAAATCCATTTTGATTGATGTTACGGAAATTAAAACAGAAAACGCTGTAAGAATAATAATGTTAGAATTGTCTGCGTTTCAGACTTACTCTGTAGGCGTGGTCCTAAAGGCAACCTATAATACTATGTTTTTATAATGATAGTAAAATTACATATTCTAAAAAAATACAGCGCCAATAACCTTAATTACACATTTCTGTATGAAAATCCCACACAAAAGAAGTTACTAGATCTGTTTCCTACCGCTTACTATACTAACGCGAGACATGCGTACTAATAGTTTCATTAATGTTTTTTAGTGTATAATGCTATTGTGTTATTTAATTGTAATATTATTATTGTGTTTTCTTTATGTAATTGTAATGTTATTGCTTTTTTGTTGTTTATTTTTCTTTACACTAGTACCAATTATTACTTTATTGTAACGGACTGTCAACAGCACGTACGGCTTACTGCCCGTGCGACCCATATTTGTAAATAATATTGTAAATATCTTACTTTTTGTCTAATAAAGTCCTACTACTACTACTACTACTAGTTTCATTCCATCTTAAGCTTCTTCTTCTTCTTCTTCACGGTTTAGGCTTATTCACTAGCATGTTCCCGCGCTCCAAATTGCTGCTCTTTCCATCTTTTCTTTGGTCTTCCCAAACTTCTTCTTCCTCGTGGTGAATAGCTGTATGCTGCTTTTGGTATTCTATTCTCAGTCATTCTTGCCAAGTGTTCTTTCCAGTTTGTTCTGTATCGTTGTGTTTAATTCCTCTACTTTTAGTTGTTGTCTTATTTCTGTGTTATGTTTTTTGTCTGTTCTTTGGTATCCTGCTATTTGTCTGAGAAATCTCATTTCAGCAGCTTGTATTCTGGCTGATTGTTGTGTTTGTCACTGTCCATGTTTCGGATCCATAATCTTAAGTTTCCTTTGTTTTATTAAATTACTAGCTAATACCCGGCATGCGCTGCTACGCCTAAATAAATGTCGTGTTTTTGCGATTAGTTAAATAAGTGAAACGGAAAAACAACATACATTCATATCGCTATTGTTTTTAGATACCCCGTGCCGATTACCCGGCGTTGCCCAAGAATGTACTTATCCCGATATTCTCGACATAAATTACCTGAAAGACGAAAATTGTGTTTGCTTGAATATGTAAAAGGCATCAATGAAAGACAAAAATGGTTATTGTGAGTTATCCGTAAAAGATAAACATATGCTGTCGCGGACTTTTTTATAGAGCATTTTGAGATATTAAAATTCTGTATACATTAATGTTGTGTATTTGTTATGGTTTAGGCAGCGTAAGCCATTTAACCGTCCGAAGAGCTACTTTCTTCACGTTTTCCACTAAAAAGGGCGATTTTTAAGAGTGTAGGAGTTGAGTATCACAACTCTCTTATAGCCTATGTTCATCCCGGGAATCTCCTGAACATTTTGCAAAAAGCCCCATATAGTACGAACAAACAAACAAACATTTTTATGTATTAGATTTTTAAGGGTGTACGAGTTGAATATAACAATTCTCTTATATAATCAATTGAGTTGGTGTTTACTTGATGAAATTTAGAATATTCAAAATATGCTAACCACCTATTCCAATTGAATCATTGTTCAATCCAAATTTTGAAATGTTACATGTTTGTGATAAGGGTAAGAAGTTAGATCTTTTGGAGGCTGTAGAAATGAATAAATTTAAAAGTAGTAACAAACTGTTAAATTCTCAATTTGATTTGAATGAATCCCCTTTGTTAAATTTAAAAATTTAAATAAATATTGTTGTATTGTTGCTTAGATCAGTTGCAACACAATTCCTGAAATTTGGAATATTAAAAATATGCTAACCACCTATTCCAATTTAATCATTGTTTCAATCCAAATTTTGAAATTTTACATGTTTGTGATAAGGGTAAGAAGTTAGATCTTTTGGAGGCTGTAGAAATGAATAAATTTAAAAGTAGTAACAAACTGTTAAATTCTCAACTTGATTTGAATGAATCCCCTTTGTTAAATTTAAAAATTTAAATAAATATTGTTGTATTGTTGCTTAGATCAGTTGCAACACAATTCCTGAAATTTGGAATATTAAAAATATGCTAACCACCTATTCCAATTTAATCATTGTTTCAATCCAAATTTTGAAATTTTACATGTTTGTGATAAGGGTAAGAAGTTAGATCTTTTGGAGGCTGTAGAAATTAATAAATTTAAAAGTAGTAACAAACTGTTAAATTCTCAACTTGATTTGAATTAATCCCCTTTGTTAAATTAAAAAATTTAAATAAATATTGTGGTATTGTTGCTTAGATCAGTTGGAACACAATTCATAATTTGTTAACAGGTCTGAAGAGGGTACAGTGTACCGAAACAGTTGTCACTGAATTATATAATAATTATATAATAAATATGAAAATTTAATTAATTCTCCTGAACATTTTGCAAAAATCATCATCATCATCATCATCTGCATTCATGGATTAGGTATGTTGACCCATTCCGACTTCAGCCCATCTCTTTCTAGGTCTGCCCACATCTCGGGTGCCTTTAGGTTTGTATTTTATTATTTGTTTTGGATATCTATCTTCATTCATTATGTCTATGTGTTGCTTCCATTTTTGTCTATATGTATCTATTTTATCAGTTATTGCAAATATTTCAAGTTCCTGTCTTATTTCTGTGTTCTTGATTCTGTCTTCCTTAGGGTACCCTTTAACAGATCTCAAAAATTTCATTTCTGCCGCCGTTATCTTACTTAGATCTTGTTTTTTATGTATCCAGGCTTCTGATCCATAGAGCAGTACCGGTACTGCCAACATTTTATAAAATTTCAATTGGGTCTCTCTTGTTGTTTTGTTATTTAGTGATCGTTTTATCGTACCACATATTCCCTGGAATTTTGCTATTTTATTAGTTATATCATTATCATAATTAAATGAAATGTCACATCCTAGATAATTGAGATGGTTCACCTGTTCTATGATTTTGTTTCCTATTACTATTTTCGATCTGATTTGATTTTTCCCTTGGAATGCCATTATCTTAGATTTTTTCTATGGATATTTTGAGATTATATTGTTCACATATATTATGTAGTTTAAAAATATTCCTTTGAATTTCGTCTTCTGTATTTGCTATTATTACCTGGTCATCAGCGTATAATAATGTTTTCAAGTAGTGTGTTTTATCTAATTTTATTCCTTTATTTGTTTCTTCGTTCCATTTTTCTATTATATCATTGATGTATAGGTTAAATAAAACTGGAGAGATACTGCATCCTTGTTTAACTCCTTGATTAGTATGAATTTTATTTTTACTTACTTCATTTCTAGTTTCTATAAAAAAATTGTGTTCCAGTACAAACTCTTTATAGCTGCTATTTTGCAAAAATGCCCATCACAATCGGATCAGCGGTATGGCCGCGCATAAAGTACGAACAAACAAACATTAAATTTTATATATTAGATAATGATTAGATTAGGCAAAATATACGAGAAAATAAGTTACCCGAATAGAAAATAAATCACGCTCATTTCGTTTAAAGCGTTTAACCAATGCAGTGAAATATAACAACATAAAATAAGTTGAAGATTTTTTTAAAACTGCTGAAAAATAAGTTGATCAAATATGTTAGTCGAGAGCATGTCATATCCAAAGAAAGAGTTAAGAAAAGTAAACCAGCAGAATAAAGGAAGTTCATTTTGAAGTATTTTCCATTTTTTATTATCTTGCAGAGGAGAGTCATCCTCATATTATAGAAACAAGGCGGACTACTTTGTGTAATGGTTAACCGCATATAGCATTGGCTTAGTGGAGAAGAAAAATATGGTTGCCATTATAGTGTACCAGGGACGGGATTTGCGGGCGAACCCTGGGAGTTAAGTGGATCAGGGTATAAATCGAAAACACACGACTAGCGCGCTCCTCGTGGCCCCTAGAGAAACAACATGAGGACTCAGGTGTTTCTAGGAGGCGTTGGTTTAGTCTTCCATTATTGCTTTTTTGTTTTAAATATATCTCTTTCCTTTTCCGCTTATTTTTTTTTCTTCCTAAGAGGTATAACCATGTTATTTATTTTATTTTAGTTCTTTTTTTCCTTGAGAAGAAATTAAACTCTCTTTCTTATTTTCTTTTAAAAGTCTCCGATTTTTACGTAGTCTCGTCTCGCGTAAATTCTCTCCCCCCACGACAAAATGTAGCAGCAGTTTGCAGCAATCTGGTTATGCACAACAAATAGCAAGCTATCTTATCACCCACGGATACAAATTTTTAGGTAGAATACTCTTTGGGATCATCCTCTTCCCTTGTTCAGTAAATAATCTAACTTTACTAACCAAGTCAGACTGGAGCCAACATTATGTGCATTCATTTCCTGAATTTGTTCCGTGCATCTATTATAGACTGAAAATAATTGACCAATTTGTTTTTTCCACATTAGATAAAATTCCGCATTATAAAAAACTAGCGCTTCTGTCACTTTCCGAAAATTATTTGCAACGATCAATTTATAATTTACAAAAAACAGCCGCCAAAATTTAACACAGAAATATCAATTAACAAAACTAAAGTTATGGCATTTCATGCGAAGGACCCCATACGAAGTAAAATCTGTCTCCAGAATAAACTTTTAGAGAGATCTAATCAATTTATATATATTAGATATTATCTCTCTATCTGGGATGAAAAGGATATCCCTGAAAAAATTACTAGTTATAATAAAAGTTTAGGAATTATTAATCAAGTTATGAAACCATCCCTTGTACAAAAAAAAAACAGATTACGTTTATATAACACTTTGGGTAGACCAGTGTTGACCTACGGTAGTGAAGCATGGACACTAAAAAGACAACATGAAAGCAGAATAACGGCTTGTGAAATGAGATTCATGCGCAGAACAGCAGGTTACACCAGATGGGATCGGAAAAGGAACACCGATATCTTAAAAGAATTGAAGACTACGCCAATTTTGGAATATATTTAACAGTACCAACTAAATGGAAACACCATCTTGAAAGAATCAGTTCAAATCGGATCCCCAAATCTGTTTATAATTATATACCAAGAGGACAAGATCTCTGGGCCGTCCTATGAAACGCTGGAGGGAATTTTTTCTATAGGATCGTAACAGGCCTTGGCCTAATACTTGGAAGGAAGAAGAAGAAGAAGAAGAAAAACTAAAACTTATAAATGATCTTAGATTATAGATTACCTTGGATTAATTTTAGTTCCGCTGCCATTGAAAAGTGAAGTATAGTATGTACGAGCGACATTGACGGTAACGGGTGATAAAAAGTGCCGTTTCGTCAGCGTTAAAAATGTCTCTTAGGCGCGTATCCTCAAATTAAAGTATGAAGTTTCGGTTTCTGCTCACTAACTATACCTTCGTCCACATCCTTTGATTCCCCGCAAATGTCATTCCACACTACATTGTATCCACCGCTGTGGTCTCGAGGTAGCGTGCTGCCTTGTCACGGGTTCGATTCCCGGTCGGGACAGGCTCCTGAGTGAGGTTTTTATCGGGGTTTTTCCTCACCTGTAAGACAAATGTCAGGAAGCTTAGGGCCCAACGGTCCCCGAAAATCATCCGGCCGTCACCATCATCCTTATCATTATTATCATCCTTCATCGGTGTGGAAAGCAACGCGAGAAGCTACCATTCCCTAGTAAAGCTGCAAAAAAATAGTTTTTGTAGCTCAGTGTTATTAGTGGATTCATAAAAAGTGGGTACATTTTATTTCGGGTGGCGGTGCTACGTTGTCTACCGTAATGTATATTTCAACAGTGCAGTCCGCCGCTGTGGTCTCGAGGTAGCGTGCTACCTTATCACACAGCGGGTCCGGGTTCGATCCCCGCTCGGGACAAGTTTCCTGGGTGAGGTTTTTTCGGGTTTTTCTTCACCTGCAAGACAAATATTAGGATACTTTAAGGTCCAAACGGTTCCCGAACATCATCTGGCCATCATTTAACCTGTGGAAGAATACATGCTGATTTTATTTAGTGTAAGTTAATTAGTACTGACTCTATGTTGGCTGCACTGGAACACAGAATATTCGTTATAATCAATATGGCTGCTACGTTTTCATGTAGTTTAATATCGTAAAAAAATATATTTAAGTAATCATTAGAAAACATGTAAAAATCATTGTAAAAAGTGGGAAATAATTAGAAAAATGAAACCCTAAGAATAAAATTTGACAGGAGTTTATGAAGTAATTTAAAAAGTCATGTCACATGTTCACAATCGGACCAATGGTATGGCCGCGCATAAAGTACGAACAAACAAACAAACATTCATTTTTATATATTAGATTTGTTAAATTCATTGCTAACATACAATAATTTTTCTCTGGT
This sequence comes from Diploptera punctata, assembly GCA_030220185.1. Taxonomy (NCBI): domain Eukaryota; kingdom Metazoa; phylum Arthropoda; class Insecta; order Blattodea; family Blaberidae; genus Diploptera; species Diploptera punctata. Next base: position 1,554,582 of record JASPKZ010009823.1, read on the forward strand.
AGTAAAAATGGTAAAAAGAGAGATAAACAAGCAGGTGAATGGAGAAGACTACATAACAATGAACTACATTGTATTTATAGGAAGCATTTAAATTTAAATTAAACCCTGTCTAATCTTGGTTTCAGTAATTTCATTACATTTTTTTTATATTTAGATATTCGCACCTACTTCCATTATGCCTCGACATAGAACATTGACGGGTCGGAGTGAGAGACAAAGAAGAAGGGATATAATATATTCCCGTAAACATAATAATAGGCCAAATTTAAATTTAAATATTATACAAATGTCAAAGGGGGCACGCCGTAGCGTAGTGGTTAAGGCACTGAGCTACAAGCCGGAGGGTCGAGGGTTCAAGTCCCGTTGGGGTCAGGATTTTTAAACTGACCCAAACCCTCTGGCGGCACTATGGCCCTGGGGTCGACTCAGCCTCTAACGGAAATGAGTACCAGCCGCTTGTTCTGGGTGTAAAGGCAGCCGTCACGCAAGGCTGACAGCCCGGCTGACATAAAGTGCCGATTGTCTAGAAAAAGTGGGAGCCTTAACCTCCTACTACCCCAAGGGCCTCCTGAGGCCTGTTGTGGGATCACTTTACTTTACTTTACTTTACTTTACAAATGTCAAATGACGCGTTATCTTTTTTTTAAAATATGGCTAAGCCAAGCTATACCACATATTTCCTATCGTTCGTAATTTTAATATAAATCGAAAATTAATGCATAATGACATATTTGTGACAAATTAAAAATTTTAATGAATTGTGGTCGAATTTCGACCTCTAGGCGACCTCTAGTTATGTATTATTAAATCCCATTAGGTAAAATGGTTACATGTTATTAAATTTTATCAAAGCGACTTTTTTAAACTTAATTCTGAAGAAAACAGAACTCGAGATGTAAAAAACAGCTCGCATTTACTGACTTATTCAACGAAGGTGTGCGTGGTTCCAGCCAAGACATTGATATGCAGCGCTCCTGGCGGAGGTAGTGGGAAGTGAGCATTAAATTTTCACAATCAAACAATGGCTGATGAAACACGGAGAAAGCGAGAAATTGAAAAGTACGTAACTCCGGGAATGTTCTTCTTTCAAATTCCACGTTATCAATTTTATATGAAACTCGTCCCTCGGGTGCCCTTGCCTGACCACTGTCCGAGTCCTGGGACGCCCCGTTTGTTTATTATTCTCACTTCGCCTACCACTGCAGAACCGTACCTACTAAAACACTGTACTGTATCCCAATGCGTTCGGCAACTACTCTGCATCCCTGATGGTCTATAAACTGCAAGATAAAACAGCAAAAATTACACGTTCCAGGGAATTAAAATGGTAGAATAAATACAGGGTATTTCAGAATAAGTATTACAGACTTCTAAGGGTTGTAAAGGGGACTTAGTAAATAATTTTTTATAAGTAACCCGTGTCCGGAAACGTACCATTTCGGTGTAAAATATATTTGAACAGTAGATATAATATATTATGGCCACACGTAGAAATCCCTCCATGGTATCTTTACCTTGTCGTGGTGGAGTGGCTTGCGTGCTTAAATGATCCTGAGAGCTATGCCGGCGGTAGCATTGCTGCCGATAGGGTTACCCATGCCGGACTGGTCGAAGGTGATAAGCCAGACGAAATAAGTACCTTGGTCGAAAGAGTGACGATCTTTCACCGTAAAAATACAACCGTCAAGAAATGCGGACATGGGTTCTACTGGGGTAAAATTTTCCGGAGATCAAATAGTCCCCCATTCGGTTCTCCGGGCGGGGACTACTTCAGGGAACCCATGCCAAAGGCTCAAACACAGGGACATGTTCCTAGGAACATGGATAACCTACGGGTTCGATAGTGCCAGTGAGTAAGTAAGTAAGTACACGTAGAAATACATTATATAATGGAAATGGACAGCTAATGACAATGAGAGAAATTTTAAGGAAGTGGCTGAATTCAAATACCTAGGAACAATAATCACAAATAGGAATGATGTGCACAAAGAAATTAAACATAGGCTCAATTCTGCAAATGCGTGCTAGTATGCATTGCAGAGATTCTTGACGTCCCAACTCCTTTCAAAAAACGTTAAACTTAAAATATATAAAACTATTATTCTACCAGTTATATTATATGGGTACGAAACATGGACTCTTACTTTAAGGGAGCAAAAGAGATTACAAGTATTCGAGAATAAAGTACTTAGGAAAATGTTTGGACCAAAGAGAGATGAACAGACGGGTGAATGGAGAAGACTCCATAACAATGAACTACATGGTCTTTATAGGAAGCCAGATATAATAAGAACAGTTAAGTCTCGTAGACTGCGATGGGCAGGACATGTTGCACGTATGGGGAATAAAAGACTTGCATGGAAGCTTCTTGTAGGAAAGCCAGAGGGAAAACGCCCAGTTGGTAGACCAGAATGAGGTGGGAGAATAACATTAACTATGATTTGAGGGAAGTAGATTATACAGGGGATGATTGAAAAGCATTAGCTCAGGATAGGGATGTATGGAGAGCTTATGTCCGTGCGGCCATGAACCTACGGGTTCGATAGTGCCAGTGAGTAAGTAAGTAAGTAAGTCGGATACATAAACACCCAACAATTTTTAAAGAAGGTAGAGTAAGGATTCGTTGTATCTTTCTTCGTTTTCAACAGGGGAGACCATTGGTAAATCCCTGACCAATCACTTACACAAGTGTAGTAAGAAATTATACTTTCTGTCAAAACAGTAGGGGAATTCCTTGACAAAATCGAGAGGAACGGGAGCTTAATGCGCAATAGTTTCTCATGATCATAAAATTTAAAGTATTTTCTAATTTTATTATATTATTTTATTAACTAATTTTAATTCCAACTAAAGAAAATGAAAATAATTTGCTATACTTTTTACGTCAATTTTTCCAAGAATATAACTTTAAAATATATAAAGAAAAAAAATGGTATTTTGAGGAAATGAAAATTTTCTTGTATCTTGTAAACCCATGTTTCACTTAACAGAGATATAGGTGCTCTTCCCCTACAGGGAAGAATTTGAACCATACTAATTTAGTTACTTTTGTTTTCGTATAGATGTCACTTGAGCGGTCCGTGGTCAGCGTTCCGCCTCATACTGACATCCAGGAAACCAAGATAGTACTAGGACGGAAAAGTACGGCAAATTTTATATGAGATCAGAAATTATAATAGACAACAATCCTTTGGAACAAGTAACAAATTTTAATTATTTGGATTGTAATTTCACTATACACACAAACAATTAAAGAAATATGCATATGAAAGTGTCGAAATTTAAAATGATATGCGGAACTATACATAAAACATTAAAGAACAAAACAAGAAGAGATACTAGATTGAAGTTTTATAAAACATTGGCAGTTCCTGCATTACTTTATGGGAGTGAAACTTGGGTAATGACCTAAAAATTACAAAGTAGAATACAAAGCGTAGAAACGAACTCACTTAGAAGAACTAAAGGCTGCACAAGATTCGATCAGATAAAGAATGAAGATATAAGAACAGAGTTAAATATATATACATTGAATGATAAAATCAAGGAATATAGAGATAAATTGTTTTGAAATCTAGAAAGAATATTTGTAACAAGATTACCAAAAGCAATCGGCCGCGGTGGACTAGTGGTTATGCTCCTTGCCTCTGGTCCCCAGGGTCGCGGTTCAAACCCGGTCGGAGTCGATGGATTTTTTAGGATGGAAAAATCCAAGGAGAAAGTCCTCCGGGAAGGACTTTAAGCTGTGGGTCCCGAGTCCGAAGATTTTTAGGCTCGTAAAAAATCCTTAAAGCCTGAATGAAAAGGCCTGTAAGCAAAATTTACCGAATTTTCCCGTCCTAGTACTACCTTGGTTTCCTAGATGTCAGTATGAGGCGGAACGCTGACCACGGACCACTCATATGACATCTATAAGAAAACAAGTGTAACTAAATTAGTATGGTTGAAATTCTTCCCTGTAAGGGGAGAGCTCCATTTTTTTCCCCTCTCTCTTTTCGTTTACACAGTTTTCCATCTTGTTTTACCTTTTTTGTTCTACCTGTGTTAAAGTAAAGTAAAAGTAAAGTGATCCCACAACAGACCCGGAGGTCCTTGGGGTAGTAGGAGGTTAAGGTTCCCACTTTTTCTAGACAATCGGCACTTTATGTCAGCCGGGTTGTCAGCCCTGCGTGACGGCCGCCTTTACCCCCAGAACAAGCGTCTGGTACTCATTTCCGTTAGAGGCTGAGTCGACCCCAGGGCCATAGTTCCGCCAGAGGGTTTGGGTCAGTTTAAAAATCCTGACCCCAACGGGACTTGAACCCTCGACCCTCCGGCTTGTAGCTCAGTGCCTTAACCACTACGCTACGGCGTGCCCCCCATAGTAAAGTGTTCCCACTACAGGCCTCAGGAGGCCCTTGGGGTAGTAGGACGTTAAGGCTCCCACTTTTTCTTGACAATCGGCACTTGATGTCAGCCGGGTTGTCAGCCCTGCGTGACGGCCGCCTTTACCCCAGAACAAGCGTCTGGTACTCATTTCAGTTAGAGGCTGAGTCGACCCCAGGGCCATAGTGCCGCCAGAAGGTTTGGGTCAGTTTAAAAATCCTGACCCCACCGGGACTCGAACCCTCGACCTTCCGGCTTGTAGCGCAGTGCCTTAACCACTACGCTACGGCGTGACCTGTTTGTTAACTTTCTGTTATTCTCACACATAGACACAAGGACAAGACACACACCTGACCCAAGGTGTAGATTAAAAATCCCCTACCCCGCCAGGAATCGAACCCGGGTCGCCGGAGGGGAAGATAGGGGCTCTACCGACTAAGCCACGGCGATGGACATTAAATCTCTGTTAAGGGAAACATGGGCTTACAAGAAGAAGAGCAGCATTCAGCTACAAGTCAAGAGGTTCAAGGAATGTAGGAAGGCCAGTGAAAAGATGAACAGAACAACTGTGAGGCGGAACAGGCAATTTGCCTAGCCCTTGAAGTGAAGAAGAAGAATATCAACTACTTGTTTTCTATGGCAAGAGCTGAATTTAATTAATTCATTCTTTTTTTAACATGAGAATCTTGTTTATTTCAACTACTTTTTTTCAAAAAAAAGATTTAAAATAATGGATGGTATTATATAGGATATTTGATATTCTTCAAATGTTGGTGAGTATTGTTATATTGCAGTAAAAGTACATCAAGATCTGCAAGTAAGAACTCAATGGCCTAGTTTGTTCCCGATAACGGAGCTTTTCAGAAGTTTTTGAAAAAGTTCGTGATCCGTTCAACTTCAAATAGTTAATGCAGTAGGTAAACCAGCAACAGCTTGACATATTTACGTATTGAACTTTTAATATGTAATGACTTCTTCTTTTATTATATAGGCCTACTAGCTAATACCCGGCGTGCGCTTGTACGCCTAAATAATTACAAATCAATGTGCTTTTATGTTTAGTTGAATAAGTGAAAGGAAAATATTTATAAACTTATATTTTTAGATACCCCGTGCTGATTACCCGGCGTTGCCCGGGAATATACTTATCCCGATCTTCTTGGCATAAATGAGCTTAAAAACAAAATTTAATCTACTTCATATGATTAGTTGAATAAGTAAAAATAAAAAATTATGAATTTATATCGTAATTATTTTAACATTCCCCGTACTGATTACCCGGTGTTGCCCGGGAATCTCCTTATTTCGATTTTCTCGGCACAAATGAGCTAAAAATGAAAATTCATTATTGTGAGTTATCCGTAAAAGAATACCATGTGCTGCTTTATGCTCGCACGGGAATCTACGTACTTGTCTCGATCTTCTTGGCATCAATGAAAGACAAAAATGGTTATTGTGAGTTATCCGTAAGAGATAAACATATGCTGTCCCGGACTTTTTTGTAGAGCTTTTTGAGATTTTCAATTCTGTCTACGTTACTTTTGTGTATTTGCTATGGTTTAGGCAGCGTAAGCCATTTAAGCGTCCAAAGAGCTACTTTTTCATTTTTTTCACTACAAAGGGCGATTTTTAAGGGTCTGGAGTTGAGTATCACAACTTTCTTATAGCCTATGTTCATCCCGGGAATCTCCTGAACATTTTGCAAAAAGCCCCATCACAATCGGAACAACGGTATGGCCGCGCATAAAGTACGAACAAACAAACAAACATTATTTTTTATATATTAAAGATAAAAGTTCATTTAACAATCACTGACACTATTGAACCCGTAGGTTCATGGCAGCACGTATATATAAGCTCTCAATACATCTCTATCATGAGCTAATGTTATCCAATTATACTCTGTATAATTTACTTCCCTCTAATCATGGTTACTGTTATTCTCCCACTTCATTCTTGGCTTATCTACTAGGCGCTCTCTCTCTCTCTGGTTTTCCTACAACGAATTGGCATGACCTTTTTTTCATTTCCATTCGTGCTACATGTCCTGCGCATCATCATTTACGTGACTAAACTGCACTTATCATATCTGGTTTCCCAAAAAGATTATCATGCCCCAAATGGTAGTCAATGACCAATCACGTTTCAATGAATTTTGTTTTACAACCAATCACAGTCGTGTTTTACCTCAATCTTTATCGATTTCTCTTATCATCTCCTGCTTTTGTGACAAACAAAGCTCCTCCTTTTTAATATTCTGGACAGCTTAGACCATTATTTTTGTCCAACAAATACATTGAATATAGCAAATAATGAATGGATTCAGTGATTTTACTGAGTTGTTTATTCAAAATATAAATGATTAACCTATAATGTTGATTATAATAGTTTGATGTGTTTCATTATTTCTCCACTAAAGTGAATTTGTACAATATTGCGATCCTATTTGGCAATAAATAATATGATCGAGTTGCAGTGAATATACATAACCTCACATTTCTAATTTGTTTTCAAACATCGCTGTTTACATTAACTATATAAATATTTTAAAACACCGGTAACTATATTCAAATAATTATTTTTTAGCAAAGAACTTAATTTTATTCGTTAAATAGTCCTAACAAATGCCACTCTTGATTTCCAAATCCTCTAGATAAATTGGAAATCACTCGTGGCATTACTTATGATAAACGTATTACTAGCCAAATTCTCTCTTCACGCAATTAGTCCAGTATCTGTTGTAAGTGAGATATCATTAACGAGTAAACAAACACTGTTCATGGATCTCCATGGCTATATAAGCATTAGGTCCTATATTTAGTAAGAGCAGATAGAAATGTGAAATTTTCTGCATGTTGGAATTCTTCAGTACGCTGTGTGGACGTCAAGAAGGTGAGTTAGTGGACACAGGTGGACAGTATGTGGACATGGATGGGTGATGACCGCACATACGTGAAGATGCAGCTCCCACGCGAATACAAGGTATAATACAAGAAAAAGGTGACTCATAATGTTTGGGAATTTCTCCTGCGGGACCTCGTCCGAGACGTGATGCCTACAAATAAGAAACTCAAGACGCGGCTTATGTGGAAGGACAGTTCGGGACATCTCCTGGGACGTCCCAGTGATCCGACTGCAACAATTTTATTATAATCCCACATAATCTATGTCCCACAAACTGCTTCTCAAGTATAAGATTTACAGATACTTCTTCTAGGACGTCTTGCTTATTGTCTCACTACAGCATTCTAGAGCTAAAACAGATACTATACAAAATTCGAAGTTTTTAATATAAAAAAATGTCGTCATAAGTGTAATTAATCTAAAATATATGAATTTTAGTTGGACATACTCCTAAATATTTTAAATATACTAGATAGATAGATCATCGGTTGATTAATGTCTTTGACATCGTCCGATTCCTAATAGCCAATTTTGTCGGTCCATCCAATCTCCTGGTTGTAGATGTTTCTCCTTCATGTACATGTATAAACATATTCCCTGACTCCAGGAGGTTTTAGGTCTTCCTTTGCCTCCTCTTCCCTCAGGTTTCCATTCCAAATTTTGGTAGTCGATCCTCTTCCATTCGCTGGACATGTCCGTACCATCTTAATTGCTGAATTCTAATATAATCTAAAATAGTGTCTTCAATCTTCATTTTCTCCCTTACAACTGAGTTCCTAATTTTTTCTCTTCTTGAAATTCTTGCTGCCCATCGTATAAAATCCATTTCCGTTGCCAAAATATACTTATTTGTTTTTGTTGTTAATGGCCAAAGTTCTGCTCCATAAGTAATGATGCTTTTAACAATTGTATGATATATACTCATTTTATTTTTATTACTTATATTTTTATCCCACAATATTCCATTGAGGCAAGCAATTGCAAATTTTCCTTTGTTATTTATATTTCTTATTTCCTCTTCATAACTCCCATTTTTATTTATTTTTATTCCTAAATATGTCATCTCACTACAAGATTTTATTGTTTCTCAAGTCTCCAAAATTAAATTTTGTTCTGGTTCATCAATTGATAATTTTTTTTCATGTTTAAATTTAAACCCCATTTTTCATATTATTCTATTACTTTTCTAGTCATATATTCTAAATCTTCATAATCTTGTGCAATTAACAATTGATCATCTGCAAAACGTAAGTTGTATAAAGTTTTGTTGTTTGAAATAGGAATTCCCATGCTTGAACATTTTCTCCTCCAATTCTTTAATATTTCATGTACGTAAATTTTAAACACAGTCGGTGATAGACAACAACCTTGACGAAGACCTTTATTTATCGTAAAACCATGTGACAATTTACTGCCAATTTTAATTTTAGACATGCAATTGTCATATAAATTTTGTATAGCTTTAATTATTATAGTTTTAATTCCCATACGTCTTAAAGCAATCCATAGTTTCTCTATAGGGACATTGTCGTATGCTTTCTCTAGATCTACAAATAATAGGTGCAAAGGTTGTCCATATTGCATATTTTAAATATACTAAACTATATATGTAGTCACGCGTAGAAATACATTATATAATGGAAATGGACAGCTAGTGACAAATGAGGGAAATTTTGAGGAAGTGGCTGAATTCAAATACCTAACTAACTTACTTACTGGCACTATCGAACCCGTAGGTTTATGGCTGCGCGGACATAAGCTCTCCATACATCCCTATCCTGAGCTAATGTTTTCCAATCATTTGCTGTATAATCTCATGGGTTCCCTGAAGTAGTCCCCGCCCAGAGAACCGAATGGAGGACTATTTGACCTCCGGAAAATTTTACCTCGGTAGAACCCACGTCCACATTTCTTGACGGTTGTAATTTTTACGGTGAAAGATCGTCACTCTTTCGACCAAGCTATTTTTTTCGTCTGGCTTATCACCTTCGACCAGTCCGGATGGGTAACCCTATCGGCAGCAATGCTACCGCCGGAGCAATAATCACAAATATGAATGAGATGCACAAAGAAATTAAACATAGGCTCAATTCTGCAAATGCGTGATATTATGCATTGCAGAGACTCTTGACTGCCCAACACCTTTCAAAAAAACGTTAAAGTGAAAATATATAAAACTATTATTCTACCAGTTATATTATATGGATGTGAAATATGGACTCTACTTTAAGAGAGGAAATGAGATTACGAGTATTTGAGAATAAAGTTCTTAGGAAAATTTTAGGACCAAAGAGAGATGAACAAACAGGTGAATGGAGAAGACTACACAACAGAGAACTACATGGTCTTTATAGGAAGTCAGATATAATAACAACAGTTAAGACTCGTAGACTGCGATGCGCAGGACATATGGCACGAATGGGGAGTGAAAGAGGTTCATGGAAGCTTCTTGTAGGAAAACCAGAGGGAAAACGACTAGTCGGTACACCTAGAATGAGGTGGGAGAATAATATTAACTGTGATCTGAGGGAAGTATATTAAACAGGGAATCATTGGAAAACATTAGCTCAGGATAGGAATGTATGGAGTGCTTATGTCCGCGCGGCCATGAACCTACGGGTTCGATAGTACCAGTGAGTTATTTAGTTTATTCATCAATAACTAATCTTGATAATGATAGACTCGCTATAGAAACGCGTTGAATATTTTAATATTTTGGTTTGGTGATTTGGGTTGTATTGATAATATGTAATACAATTTTATTATCATCAAGAAGACCCTGTTTATTAATATATTATTAATAACGCTTATTAGGAAATAAGACTTTCATTTGGATCAAAATCCAAATAAAAAATGGTTACCGAAAATTTTGGCACTTCTTGTAAAGTTCAAATCCTGGGCCCTACCAATCTGACGACGAATATCTGTTGGTTTTTCTCAGTTAACAAGTTAAGTAGCTGTTTAGAATTTAATTTGCACTATCTAAAACAAAATTCTTTAAAATTAATAATAATAGACATCATCAAGTCGCATGAATAAAACTATAAAAATGCACAATTTACTACAATGTTTAAAAAATATTAAACATGGTAGAATTAAGACGTTAAATCGTTTCAAAATGAAATACAAAAAGTGTTGCTTATAATGTATATTGTAACACTGGAACTAGATTATATAAAACCATTGAGACATTTTGTTTGAAATATACTGCATTCCATAAAACGTCTCAAAAATGTTCTTCCTGCAGCTCTTAAAAGAATTTTAATTCTAACCTTAGTGATGCCGCATTTTGACTATTGTGACGTTATACTAACTGACATAAGTGATGGATTGTCGGACAAACTGCAGCGTGTCCATAATATGTGTATCAGATTCATATTTAATGTTCGAAAATACGACCACATTTCTCCATTTTTCCACGAATTATCTTGGCTAAATCTAACAGAGAGAAGAAAATCGCACTGTCTAATTCTCTTATTCAAGATCCTACATACCTCGATTCCCAATTATTTATCATCTCGTTTCCAGTATCTATCCTCAAACCATAACTTAAACACAAGATCACAACATAGTCAATATACCGCAACATAGGACATCACATCACTCCATGTCATATACCATCTTCACTTCTCGCAACTCGAATTCCCTACCACAAGAAATAAGGGGCTGCCGAACATTGGCATCTTTAAAAAAAATCTAAATTTACATTTGCTCTAACCTCGACTTCATCATTACCCAGTGTAAGGTATATATATTAATTGGTGTTTCTCGTATAATTTATCATATCCATACTATTATTATAATTATTATTATTATCATCATTATTATATTATTATTATCATTATTATATTATTATTATCATTATTATATTATTATTAACATTATTATATTATTATCATTCTTATATTATTATTATTATTATTATTATTATTATTATTACTATTACTTTTTGCGCGATAGTGCGTTTTGGCGTACTTACAAGCAATGGCGACCATGATTGAAAGTTTAACTTCCTACATTTTATTATTTCCAACCTAAATAACTATACTGTAATATTACATTTACAGCAACGTGCGGGAAGTAAAACCACTGCCCTCTATGTATAGTACGTATAATGTATATACAGAAAATATCCAAAAGGTAGTGTTAATATACATTATACGAAACAAATCACTGCATTTCAAATGAACTGAACTTTATTTGAAACAATATAAAATAATAAATACGTACTTGCGGCCATGTTATCAATAATTGTTCTCAAGGCCTCCTGTTGTTTCAACTAATAAACATTGCCCACACTGTTAACATCAGTCAATTGTTTATAATGAACGCAATTATTTCCAACAAAGATGTTATTATTTCAGTATTATTTATTATTTTGAAAACACCATCGCGCAAAAAATAATGTACAACGCACGTTTGTGAAGTGTTTTTCAGAATCTCGGAAATTAAAAACCTCGCTATCGCGAGTATATATATATATACACGTACATACATACATACGTATCTGTAAAAAAATTCTGGGTAGTAAACAAGTTTAAATCTACAAGTCATCACAGAAAGTTCTTTTTAATGCCCCATTTTGTCCTTTTTGGACATTTCTCGTGTTCTCTCCTGATAATGGCGCAATTGTAATACACTTTTGAGTTTGGAGCGCCAGGAAGGCGGGATTACGTTGCCCCGATGATGTGATGGGTGGTGGTGATGATGATGATCATAGTGGTGCGCCAGGTGATTCCCTAATCCTAAGCTTAATCAAAGATGAATGTATATGAATGATGACGAATGCGACTTGTTCGGGGACCGTTTGGGCCTTAAAGTTTCCTGACATTTGTCTTACAGGTGAGGAAAAACCCCTATAAAAACAATCTTCTTCTTCTTCTTCCTTTCCAGGATTAGGTCAATGCGACCTGTTCCGGGCTCAAGTCCATCGTTTCCTTGGCCGTCCCAAAGATCTTTTCCCATGCGGTGTGTAGGTGTTAATCTTTCTGGGTAATCTTGTATTATCCATTCTGTATAAATGTTCTTTCCATTGGTATTTGTGCTCTTCTAGTTTATCAACTATTGAAAATATCTCCAGTTCATTTCTTATTGATTCATTGTGTAATCCATGCGTGTACATCCTTTTACAGATCTTAAATATTTCATTTCAGTGGTTTGAATGTGTGAGATATCTTTTTTTGTAAGTACCCAAGATTCAGATCCATATAAGAGAACAGGAACAGCCATTATTTTATTAAACCTGAGCTGAGTTTCTCTTCGAGTCTTTCGGAGGGTTCTTCTTATGGTGCCACACATGATTTGATATCGTTTTAATTTATTATGTATATCCCAATCATAGCTATATGTTATATCTGAACCAAGATAGTTAAAGTGTGCTATCTGTTCTATTATTTTATTATTGATCACTATGTTTGCTCTGACTGGCACTTTGCCCTAAAAAGCCACAATTTCAATTTTTTAAGTTGAGACTTCGAGATTATAATAGAGACCTAATTCATTTAATGTATAAATGGCTATTTGTAAATCATCCTCTGACTTCTGTGTAATTACCAGATCGTCTGCATACATTAAAATTTTCATATACATTTTCTTATTAAGATAAAAATCTCATCCAAGAAATTGTCCCTGCCGGGGATTGAACCCGGGCCCGCTGCGTGACAAGGAAGCACAATACCTCGAGACCACAGCAGTGGACCTCATCACATAAAGTAAATACTCCCAATTTAAGCTTCTATTGATTAAAGATGTAATCAGAAGGAAGAAGAAAAATTTTCCTTTTTCTGTGTATAAGATTGATATTATATTTATATGCCACAAGTGGATTCAATTGGAATGTAATAAAAAAAACGAATTGGATTTTTACTTGCATTAAGCGAAAGAACTGGTTACAGTAGAAAGTTGTAACTGCTATTTTAAAAGCTGCTCTCTTTCCAAATTTAGTAACGTAACTAGATAACTGGACGCTAGTACGCTTACAAGAGAAAATTGTCCGTTCATACAACTATATTTAGACCTGGATACTATGATTTACAAATAATATGAGTGCAATCTATTCACCTCATTACATACTTTTCAAACACACACACACACACACACACACACACACACACACACACATGCACTTATCTATATACATAACTAAAGTATCGAGTTTCAAATACGAGTAATAGCTTATTTGCCTTCTTCTTCTTCTTCTTCTTCTTCTTCTTCTTCTTGTGAGGAAATCCACCGCTGTGGTCTCGAGGTAGCGTGCTGCCTTGTCACGCAGCGGGCCCGGGTTGATTCCCGGTCGGGATAGGCCCCTGGGTGAGGTTTTTTCGGGGTTTTTCCTCACCTGTAAGATAAATGTCAGGAAGCTTAGGGCCCAACGGTCCCCGAAAATCATCCGGCCATCATCATCATCATTATCATCATCCTTCACCGGTGTGGAAAGCAACGGGAAGCTACCACACCTATAATTCCCTAGTAAAGCTGCAATGCATAGCATGAAAATGCTATGATTCCAGTGAAAGACCTGCTCTCGGGCAGAATTACTATGGATGGATCTTATATAATATGTATTCGGAATTTCTCCGTCGCCTACAGTTTTTTTTATTTCAATTTCAATTAATGGATTTAAATAATTATTTCTTTAATAAACTTTTTTCGTCCATTTGTCCATTGTAAAATAAAATCAAATGAGCTAACTCAGGAGATTTCAGCTATGGAAAAGAGATATCAAGGCAAATGGAATCCTAATATGCTGGTCGATTATTGTTGGACCATCAAGAGGGATACTCCACAGGCGAAATATAACATAAAATCGTCATTTCTTACTTTCTGGGTGTGTCCGAATGTTCGAATATTGTGTAGTTACGAATGTAGAAAATATTAAAGCGTTTGAAATTATAAATTCCTGTCTCTCGGAAAACTTGCGTGATGGAGAAAATCCGATATCATATTTGAATTCAGGAGAAAAAATACTATCAGATTCACATATTTTTCTTTCAGAGAAAAAAAAAGTTTATTTTTTGTTGCTTAGTGTAACTGTATTTAATTCAAAATCAGGTAATCAGCTTCTGTGAGTTTCTCGTTTTTTTTTAAATAAATCTATTAGGCCTATATGGAAAAAAATATTTTGTACTCTGTTTTTTAATTAAAAAGAAATGGTTTCTATAGAAGACAGTATGCATTGTAATAAAAGATCTTCCTCTACGCATGAAAGCTGGCAGCTTGTTGCGTGTTCATGCACTACAGGTCCGGGGTATGATGACGTCCTTCCATTGTAATTGTTGTCTTCCTAAAGGCCTTTATTGCTAAGGTCTCCAGTCGCGTACTTTCTTCACTAATCTACTGTTCTCCATTCTATCTATGTGATCGTTCCAATTTAGTCATCTATCATTTATCCAGTGGTTTATAGGTTCAATTTCACATTCTTCTCTAATAACAGAGCTGCGAATTTTGTCTCACCTTAACACTTTCATTTGGGTTGTTTCATTAATTTGTTTTTTTTTCTTTTTTTTAGTTTCTGTTCGGCATTCGCAATCATATGTTAAAACTGGTCTTATGACAGATTTGTAAATTCTTAGTCAAATTTTTATTTTATTTAAATTTTTATTTTTCCAAACAGTATTGTTGAAACATCCTAATATTTTGTTTGCATTATTTGCGTCATGTAGGAATTCATATGTTATTCTGTTGCTGTTATTAATTTCTATTCCTAAATATTTTAATTTCATGTGATGTTCTACACTTTTCCCTTCTATTTCTAATTTAACAGGGTATGGGTCCTTGAACCCTCCATGGTATCTTTACTTGTCGTGGTGGAGTGGCTTGCGTGCTTAAATGATTCCGAGAGCTATGCCGGCGGTAGCATTGCTGCCAATCGACCGCGGTGGACCTCTTTGCTTCTGGTCCAGAGGGTCGCGGGTTCAAACCCGGCCGGGGTCGATGGATTTTTTAGGACGGAAAAATCCAAGGAGCAAATCCTCCGGGAGGGACTTTAAGCCGTGGGTCCTGAGTCTGAAGATTTTCAGGCTCGTGATAGATCCTTAAGCCTGAATGAAAAGGCCTCTAAGCAAAATTTACCTAATTTCCCTGTCCTAGTACTACCTTCTTTTCCTAGATGTCAGTATGAGGCGGAGCGCTGACCACAGACCACTCAAATTACATCAACACGAAAACAAGTGTAACTAAATTAGTATGGTTCGAATTCTTCCCTGTAGGGGAGAGCGCCTAAAAATCTGTTAAGGGAAAACATGGGCTTACAAGATACAAGAAGAAGCATTGCTGACGATGGGGTTACCCATGCCGGACTGGTAGAAGGAGATAAGCTAGACGAAAAAAGTACCTTCGTCAAAAGAGTGGCGATTTTTCACCGTAAAAATACAACTGTCAAGTAATGCGGTGTAAAATTGTCCGGAGGTCAAATAGTCCCCCATTCGGTTCTCCGGGCGGGGACTACTTCAGGGAACCCATGCCAAAGGCTCAAACATAGGGACATGTTCCTAGGAACATGGAATGTTAGGACTTTAAAGCATTGGCTCAGGATAGGGATGTATGGAGAGTTATGTCCGCGCGAACATGAACCTACGGGTTCGATAATGCCAGTGAGTAAGTAAGTGGGTCTTTGGATATTACCATTGATTTGGTTTTGTTTATTGAGATTTTCATGTTATATTTTGTTGCAAAGATTCTAAATTTGTGCAATAACATTTGTAAATCATCTTCACTTTGAGCAATTGGAACTGTTACCATCAACCTAGTTTATTATCTTCAACTCTTTGTTGCCTAATAAAATATAAAGAGTATTAAAAATAATTTTCAAAACTATTTTTTCTGAATATATATTGTATACTGATATATTGAATATTAAATAAATGTCTTGGAATAATTATCATGTTTTTGCTTTTTGTTAATGGGTAGTCAGCACGTTCTGTTCCCCAGAGATTGAAAGCAACAGTTGGTAATGTAATAGGGATTCCCCTTTTCCAAGCGAAACTTTGATTCTCCTCACACACCAGTTCGTGCCAAATAAGTCTAACCGTGTTGCAACGAAAATAGTTGTTGAAACGGAATCCATTCTGATTATTCATTCATTCTTTCAATTCACTTGGCACTTACAAAACTCTAAAAATTCCTCCTCTGCGCTTAATTATCATTTTCGTACATGCATAATTGGAAATGTGCTTTCTAGCATACTGTTAGGATATCAACAGGACATGTGGCACGAATGGGGAATGAATGACTGCATGGAAGCTTCTTGTAGGAAAACCAGATGGAAAACGCCCAGCTGGTAGACCAAAAATGAGGTGGGAGAATAACATTAACCATGACTAGAGGGAAGTAGATGTTACAGAGTCCCGCGCAGTACGGAGTGTTTAAGGCAGGAAGCCTTGGCGCAGAGTTACGGGACTTGCGCTGGTTCCAGTCTCCATGGGGGAAGAAATTTCCTCATGGTATTTCGTCCAGTATGGGACCGGTGCCCACCCAACATCGTGAGGCATTTGGGTAGCTACAATAAGTAGCGGCTCCAGGTTGAGAAAACCAGCTATAACAGCTGGAGGATCCTACAAGCTGACCACGTGTCTCCCCTACACTGGCTGAATGATCATCTACCTCTGCGATGTGAGGCCAGCAGCTGGCTGGTACGCTAAGGGCCTTGTAGGCCTGTCGCGCCAGGAGTTTTTTTTTAGATTATACAGGGAATATTGGAAAACATTAGTTCAGAAAAGGGATGTATGGAGAGCTTATGTCCACGCGGCCATGAACCTACGGGTTCGATAGTGCCAGTGAGTTAGTTAGTTAGTTAGTTAGTTAGTTAGTTAGTTAGTTAGTTAGTTAGTTAGTTAGTTAGTTAGTTAGTTAGTTAGTTAGTTAGTTAGTTAGTTAGTTAGTTAGTTAGTTAGTTAGTTAGTTAGTTAGTTAGTTAGTTAGTTAGTTAGTTAGTTAGTTAGTTAGTTAGTTAGTTAGTTACAAAGACAAGTTTTGTGAGTCAATAACTTACTTACTTACTAACTCACTGGCACTATCGAACCCGTTGATTCATCGCCATGCGGACATAAGCTCTCAATACATCCCTATCCTGAGCTAATGCTTTCCAATCATTCCCTGTATAATCTACTTCCCTCAAATCATAGTTAATGTTATTCTCCCACCTCATTTTTGGTCTACCGACTGGGAGTATTCCCTCTGGCTTTCCTACAAGAAACTTCCATGCAAGTCTCTCATTCCCCACACGTGCAACATGTCCTGTCCATCGCAATCTACGGGACTTAACTGTTCTTATTATATCTGGCTTCCTATAAAGACCATGTAGTTCATTTTTATGTAGTCTTCTCCATTCACCTCTCTGTTCATCTCTCTTTGGTCCAAAAATTGTCTACTTTATTCTCAAATACTTATAATCTCATTTCCTCCCTTAAAGTAAGAGTCCATGTTTCGCATCCATATAATATAACTGGTAGAATAATAAGTTTTATATATTTTCAGTTTAACGTTTTTTGAAAGGAGTTGAGACATCAAGAGTCTCTGCAATGCATAATAGCACGCATTTCCAGAATTGAGCCTATGTTTAATTTCTTTGTGCATCTCATTCCTATTTGTGATTATTGTTCCTAGGTATTTGAATTCAGCCACTTCCTCAAAATTTCCCTCATTTGTCATTAGCTGTCCATTTCCATTATATAATGCATTTCTAGGTGTGACCATATATCAATTTTATTGATATTTACTTCCAGTCCTAATTTCTTAGTGTTATTCAATAGTGTGTGCGTGTTGTCCTTTAGTATGTCCTCGCTACCGGCCAACAATACTACATCATCAGCATAAACTAACAGCTTATTAATACCATTCTGTACTAGAATGAATTTATCAGTGTCACATATCTTTGACTGAGAATTCCGTCAGATATTTATAACCAGTTACTCGGCGCGCGAAAAGAACGTGGTAAAGTCTACGTACGGCGACATTAGAAAGTGAGTTTGTGTGAATGAGAAGAACGCAACAAGTAGGTCATTGCCACACGTCACAGGTTATTCCAAGGTGTTTAACATCCTAATTCCCATATGAGTCAGCAGCGCAGATACCACAACACAAACTGTAACAAGGTAATTTTGAGGCTAGATAACTGTTTCCGGTAGGTATTAAAATAACCTTTTTTACTTTTCGTTCCATTGTCCACAGACGTTTGAAAAATTCAGGCTATAGTCTAAATCTACCAACATTTCAACTCTACTTTGACATTTTTTCACAATCACTTTGCTTTCTTTACTAAATTTAGTACGACTATTTTACTCAAGCTATAGTCTAAATCTACCAACATTTCAACTCTACTTTGACATTTTTTCACAATCACTTTGCTTTCTTTACTAAATTTAGTACGACTATTTTACTCAAGCGCCAAATTGGAGTCAATGACCAATCACGTTACAATGATTTTTTATTTAAAACCAATCACAGTCGTGTTTCGCCTACAATTTACCAACTAAAGTTTATCATAATAAAGAAAGCACCTTTTTAACATTCTAAATAGGCCATAGCATTATTTTGCAGTGACTGACCCACTACCAGATTGTATATATAGTGAATGAATGTCAACACATATCGCATGTGGGAGTTAATATATAAACATTTGTAGCAATTGATTATACCACCAAAAAAAAGAAACCACTGTTTGCACTTTCTTAAATGTATTTTTTTTTCAAGAAAAATGTAACTGTCATATTTACATCGTAGGACATCAGAAATGAATTAATATACACTTTGATGTGTTTCATTTTTTCTCCACTAGAGTGCATTCTTACAATATTGCGTTCCTTTGGCAATAAATAATATGATCTGGTTGCAGTGACGGACAAAAGAAGCAAATGAAGCGTACCAATCGTTTCTCATTTGTTTTCAAACATCGCCGTTTACATTAAATATATAAATATTTTAAAATAACTATATTTAAATAATGAATTGTGAGTAAACAGCTTAATTTTATTCGTTAAATAGTCCCAACAAATGCCATTCTTGGTTTCCAAATTCTCTAGTTAAATTCACTCCTCACTTCGCGAGTCGTGAATTTATCGTTAATTTGGAAATCACTCGTGGCATTACTTATGATAACTTCCTAATTATTACATATGAATTCATAGCTGATGAGCTAGAGTCCGGATTTTAATGCACAATAAAAGACAAGAAAATGCATTATAAAAATGCAATAATACACAAACAATTAGAAAAAATGCAATCTAATATATAAAAATGTTTGTTTGTTCGTACTTTATGCGCGGCCATATCGTTGATTCGATTGCGATGGGGCTTTTTGCAAAATGTTCAGGAGATTCCCGGGATGAACCTAGGCTATAAGAGAGTTGTGATACTCAAATCCTGCACCCATAAAAATCGCCCTTTGTAGTTGAAAACATGAAAAAGTAGCTATTTGGGCGCTTAAATGGCTTACGCTGCGTAAACCATAACAAATACACAAAATTAATGTATACACAATATTGAATATCTCCAAAAAGCTCTACAAAAAATCTCTTACGGATAACTCACAATAACCATTTTAGACTTTCATTGATGCCAAGAAGATGGAGACAAGTACGTAGATTCCTGTGCAAGCATAGCAGCACATGGCGGGTATTCTTTTACGGATAACTCATAATAACGAATTTTGTCTTTTAGCTCATTTATACCAAGAAAATCGAGATAAGTAGATCCCCGACAACACCGAGTAATCAGCACGGAATACATTCATAATTATTTTTCATTTCAGTTATTCAACTAATCATAAGAAGTACATTAATTTTTGTCTTTCAGCTCATTCATGCCAAGAAGATCGAGATGAGTAGATTCCCAGACAACGCCGAGTAAACAGCACGGGGTATCTAAAAATAATTACGATATAAATGTTCCCTTTCACTTATTTAACTAAATATATAACACATTAATTTTCGTATTTCAGCTCATTTATGTCAAGAAGATCGAGATAAGTAGATTCCCGGGCAACGCCGGGTAATCAGCACGGGGTATCTAAAAATATAAATTTATAATTATTTTTCCTTTTACGTATTCAACTAAACATAAAAGCACATTAATTTTAATTTATTTAGCTTTATTTATCCGAATTTTATCAAGTAAACAAATAAAACAATAAGAAACTTTGGGTGTATTAATAACAAACACTAAAAATGTAATAAAAGAAGTAAAGAAAGAAGCTGATAAAGCAGCACAAATATCAGGGTATATGAAAGATTTAATTTGGCGCAACAAACATATGTCAATAGAAAGCAAAATCCGCATATACAAAACGATAGTTCGACCAGTTATCGTATATGGAGGAGAATATAGGGCTAATACAACAAATAATAAGCACATGCGAAATGAAAATCTTAAGAACTATTCAGGGGAAAACATTATTTGATAAAACACACAACACAGAAATTAGGGACAAATACCATATTCAAGACATAACCAAATTTATTATAGATAGACGAAAATATTGGAAGGGTCATATAGAAAGAATGGAAGAAAACCGACTTGCAAAAAGAGCTAAAGAAGATAGACCAATGGGCGGGAGAAGAACAAGAGAAAGACCAGCCAAAGATGGATAGACAGTGAATGCACATCCAATACGTCATCCTCCGAGGAGAGATTTTGGAAATAAACAGGATGAAAATCCTACAAACTAAGTTTAAGAAGAAGAAGAAGAAGAAGAAACTCCAACGCAAGATAGACTAGCTGTAAAACACATAATACAATAATATTACATAATGCTATGAATATAATTGTGTACCAGAGGAGACTAATCATTTTATCATAAAAAAACTAAACAAGCGGATATTGTCTTACGTAATACTATTATATACGAGACGCTGTTAGTGCGTAACGGTAGCTCCCCAGACGGGACAAATCGCTAGTTCAAATACCGGTTGTGGCAACACTATGACATGAATATTAATTAAGTACTGTGCAAACCAATCCACCAGCCAAATGCATAGCTAAGTAAGTTGTGTCTTTCAGTCAGGGGACTGTAGACCCACGGCTAATCGCGACAAATATATCAATTATTTGATGAAAGTATACTTACTTACTTACTCACTGGCACTATCGAACCCGTAGGTTCATGGCCGCACGGACATAAGCTCTCCATACATTCCTATCCTGAGCTAATGCTTTCCAATCATTCCCTGTATAATCTACTTCCCTCAAATCATAGTTAATGTTATTCTCCCACCTCATTCTTGGTATACCAACTGGGCGTTTTCCCTCTGGCTTTCCTACAAGAAGCTTCCATGCAAGTCTTTCATTCCCCATACGCGCAACATGTCCTGCCCATCGCAGTCTACGAGACTTAACTGTTCTTATTATATCTGGCTTCCTATAAAGACCATGTAGTTCATTGTTATGTAGTCTTCTCCATTCACCTGTCTGTTCATCTCTCTTTGGTCCAAAAATTTTCCTAAGTACTTTATTCTCAAATACTTGTAATCTCATTTCCTCCCTTAAAGTAAGAGTCCATGTTTCGCAACCATATAATATAACTGGTAGAATAATAAGTTTTATATATTTTCAGTTTAATGTTTCTTTGAAAGGAGTTGGGCAGTCAAGAGTCTCTGCAATGCATAATAACACGCATTTCCAGAATTGAGCCTATGTTTAATTTCTTTGTGCATCTCATTCCTATTTGTGATTATTGTTCCTAGATATTTGAATTCACCCACTTCCTCAAAATTTCCCTCATTTGTCATTAGCTGTCCATTTCCATTATATAATGAATTTCTACGTGTGACCATATATTTAGTTTTACTGATATTTACTTCCAGTCCTAATTTCTTAGTGTTACTCAATAGTGTGTGCGTGTTGTTCTTTAGTATCTCCTCGCCAAAAATACTACATCATCAGCATAAACTAACAGCTTATTAATACCATTGAATTGTAAGCCTTCTTCATCCTCCAAAGATTTGATGGCATGCTCTAGTATAAAATTAAATAGTAGAGGAGATAGTGCATCTCCTTGCTTCAACCCATTGTGGATTTCAAAAGTATCCAAAAACTGTTTGCCTACATGCACCCTACTCTTTGTGGCATTTAGACACATTCGTATAAGTCTAACTTTTTAGGAATTTCGAACTCCAGCAGGATACTATATAACTTCTCCCTCTTAATTGAATCATATGCTTGATGAAAGTATACTTTTAAGAATAAAACGATAATTTTTCTCTCTTCCACATTTAACATCTCCCATTTTTGGGAATTGAAATGGCAATGATCACGAAGTAGAAGAATATCTCGAACAAACATTTAAATAACGATACACAGGGATTCCAATGATATTGATCAGACAGTATACCGTATAGGCACTCTTTCACTGCAATCACAGCATTTTCACGCAATGCTTTGCAGCTTTACTAGGGAATTATAGATGTGGTAGCCTCCCGTTGCTTTCCACACCGGTGAAGGATGATGATGATAATGATAAGGATGATGGTGATGGCCGGATGATTTTGGGGGACCGTTAGGCCCTAAGCTTCCTGACATTTGTCTTACAGGTGAGGAAAAAACACCGAAAAAATCTCACCCAGGAGCCTGTCCCGACCGGGAATCGAACGCTTGCCCACTGCGTGATAAGGCAGAACGCTACTTCGAGACCACTGCGGTGGACTCTCTTAATATATGTG